>CM045933.1:12469616-13766308 GCA_025177825.1 Aechmea fasciata
TCATCCTAAGTGGCCAAGCCGAAAGTAGGGATGCAAAAATAAAAAATATCAATCACAATTCAAAATAAAATTAAAAAAATTCAAATACATTAGAAATGAGAATACTAACTTATTTGTATTTTGAACTTTTTGTAAATACATTACTTTTTAAGAATATTTTTTAAAATAAAAATAATTTCGAGGCGGATTCGCGACCGATCATGGGGGGGCATATTTGGGGCGGGTCAAAATTTCCCTCATTTCTGCCCGAATCCGTCTCGAATCGTAAAATTTGCTCCGTTTCCCGCCTCGAACTTTTATTTTCTTTCATTTACGCCATCGTCGGGGCGGATCGGGGCAGGAGCTCCACCAACCCGAGAATCCGTTTGCATCCCTAGCCGGAAACCCTCAAAGTTACTAAGTAACAGCATATGCCCGTCGTTGCCTATATTGCTATTAATTATATGCTTGAAAAAATATACAAAATATTTTTCAAATAAAAAATTATTATTTATATAAAATTTTTAATTTTAGTTATATATGATTGGATAAGTTAATCCAATATTTTTCTATATAATTTATTTATTTTTGACCGCATAAATAAAAATAAATAATATAAAAATTGAAGGCGTAAAGAAGACATATGAAACTGAAAAGATTAGATATTCAACTTATAAATTATTTTTCTTCATATTATAATATATACTATATTTTATATAATTATTTTATATTTTGAACTATTAAATATATTTTTATATCAAATTATAAATAATGTTCTATTCAAATTAACTTTTTGATCATTTGATGTTAAGAATTTCAAGTGGCTCGTTTAGATCTCGAGCTTGCTCGACTCGAAATTAGGCCCGCTCGAGTTTCGGCTCAAATTAATTTCAAACCAAGCCTGTACTTAAATTTAGGCTCAAAATTAATTTCAAGCCGAAATAAGATTCGCTCGAGCTCTCGGCTGGTCTCCACTAATAAGTGGAAGAACATCAGGAAGTTCACACCAAGACCAATATCGAAGAGTATCAATTCTTGTATTTTCCGGCAAACAGACAATCATCAACTAGATGCAATATAGGCAAGAAGCTCCGACCAAAGCAGGCGTTAGAGTTAAGGAAGCATCGGAACTTTTAGCATTGACACAGGATCCAGGAAAATTCTAATCACTGATCGCTGGCCCGACCAAATTCTGTTGTGGTCTAATACCAAAATTCTGTTGCGGTCTAATAATACCCGCAGCACCTGAAGCATCAATGTTCTGGAAAAGAGGTAAAAGGACAAAGCACCCTTACAACCTCCGCAGGGGTGAATAAGCAAGCTTTCGACTGTCCATAAAAAATAACCAAAAGCAAGTAGTGGAGAAAATAATATCACCTCCTATAAATTAACAAATTGGATCTTGCAAACTATTATTCGTCAAAGTTCGCATAGCATTGTTACGAAGTGACCCGGGAAATATAAAAGAACATCAGCAGAAAAGGTTCGAGTACGTAATATATATAGGAAAAAACAGAAGCAAAAAAGGGTAAAACCTCTACCACCCAAACCATAGGGACATCACAGCAGGGACAATGTGTAAATCCAAAATAGGAAATATCAGAAACACCATAGTAACGCACGGTGTAAGAAAGAAAAGCCAAGAGTCAGCTCATGAACATCAGCATGCAGTGCTCGGTAAAGACACATTGCATCATCTAAAGATAGTAGAAAGGAGTACATAAAAAGAAAAAGAAAAAACCAAAAGGAGCACGTAAACAGCAGTGAACAGTGTGCTCGAAGATTACATAGAAACACCAGCAGGAGCTTACAGCATGCTCCCGGAAACTTTTAACAAAAAAAAAAAAAAAAACACAACAAAAAGATACCGAGCGTAGTGGCAACTAGAACATCCCAAAAGTAACAGGATTAAGCCATAGGAGGTGAAACTGCTTCTGACGGGGGTCGGTTTCAGTAAGCAGCAGGCACGGGCTAGCTAGAAGTCGTTAAATACTACTGAACGGCACTCCTCAATAGCTTCACGGATTCTTACCCTGTCAGCAGCATATTCATCCTTCTGCGCTACGAGAGAATCGTAGGCCTTCTTCAGCAGCTGGTACTCCCATTTTAATTTCTTGTATTTTTCATACAATGCCGCATTCTTAACGGTAAGCTGAGCATACGCATTTTTGTAAAACATGAGGTCTTCATAGTTAAAATCTATAATCTCAAGTCCAAGCTTGTCTTTCAGGCGATG
The DNA here is from genome assembly GCA_025177825.1 of Aechmea fasciata. NCBI lineage: Eukaryota > Viridiplantae > Streptophyta > Magnoliopsida > Poales > Bromeliaceae > Aechmea > Aechmea fasciata. Next base: position 12,471,832 of record CM045933.1, read on the forward strand.
AATGGCAACCCGAGCTGCATTATGTTCAGCGCCGTCGGAGGTGGGAGAAGGCAAACCCCAGCAGCGAACAACTTCAGATATAGTTCCCTCCTTTTGCACGTGAAGATCGATGTAGGCAACATATCGCTGTTCTGCATCCACAGTAACCTCACAGACAGGCATCTCCATACCAATTTGACTTGTTATCTCGCGTAGCATTCTAACAAACGAAAGCTCAACAACAACTCCCATTGCTGTATTAAAAAAAGAGAGATTAAGGTGAAGAAATAAAGTCACAAAAGAGATGTAAACAATTTTGTGTAAAAAAAACTGATAAAAGAGCAGTTTAAAGTCATAAGAAGGGTCATAAGAAGAGAAAGAAAATGGGTGCAAAAAAAAAAAACAAAAAACAAAACCAGATTTAGAAAAGTGAAGGAGCCAACAAAAGCATTTAAAATTGCACCACTCTTTATCGAATCATTTGTTCACAAACTGCAAAATGGTTGAAAAGCATCGAGGAAAACCCAGTAAAGCAATCAAAGAGAGATTATGCCAACAAACTTCAGTAAAAACGCAAGCCATCATATATAAAACTGGGCTTCTCTTTTCATTCCCCTCGGAAGAAGATAACCACACCGAGTTTATTTTCCATCATTCTCACAAGCAAAAATAGGAAAATAGCATACCAACAAGGCGGAATACGCTGCACCTAAGATGGACAACCACAGACCAGCGCCTCAGATCGAGCTGTTGATATGTAAGCAAACGAAAAAAATAAAAAAAAAACGTAAGAAGTTATTAACAATTAATGACATTAAAAACTGCTCAAATACAATTATTTGAAGAGAATGGAAGGACATAAGCGTTAAGAGGAACAGGCCTCAAATCCAAGCGAGCTAGAATCAAATCTGGCAATTGTGGAAGCCCACTCAATGGAGAAAAATAGCTCTCTATTTATAACCGGAAAGGACATAGGTCTAGAGCTGATGAGCTGGAGGAGTGCCGACCACTCAGGGCTAGATGATACGACCGATCGTGTCAAATGGCAGACCCACCAAATAAAGTAGGAAGGAGCAAAAGATTTCTGTCAGAGCAGAAAATCACATCGAAAATTTCGGGTGACTGCAGGCCGGCGTCAGGAATAATGGTGGCGAGCGCCTCCATCACAAAGCAAGAGCAAGTGGCATTGCACGCTGCATCGCGGGGAAGATCTACACGAGGGTACTAGGCCTAGGGGCTATAGATTTGCGGAAATGGCTCATAGGTCTCTACGAGGTGCTTGAAGGGTGCGAAAGGCCGCGGGAAGGGCAGGGCCTCGAAGGCGCGGGCGCGCGCGAGGGCGCGCGCGCGAGAGAGAGAGAGAGAGAGAGAGAGGGAGGGAGGGAGGGAGAGTGAGTGAGTGTGTGTGCAAAGGAAGAGATGGAGATAAAAGCTGAAGAGAGAAAAAGATGTAAATAGAGAGGTGGGATGTGACAAGTCAGTTTGTGTACCTGCAAGGAAGAAAATTTAAAAAAATATTAGGTCTGTAGAAGCAATTCGAAGGCTAAAATCTACTGTCTGTCAACTCGAGAAAAAAATAGTACAGAAAAAAAATACTACAGAAAGAATGTGCGGTTTATGAATAAGAGTAGAATAAGAGAAAATAATGGAGGAAAAAAACAGTACAGATATTTTTAGAAAAAGAATACTCGACACAAGAAAATAGAATAGTGATGTTAATATATCGGTTCGGAACAAAGGGTTTTTTTTTTTTATTTATTTTTTTTAAGAGATAATTAGCACGTTATTTCATTCATTTATTTTATTTAGAAATAAATTTAACTGAAAATATGAATCAATTAGAATTCGAACTTGGATCTCGGATACCAACTATCAAGTCCTTTGCCACTTGCTCTAGGGATCGATTCGGAACAAGTTTTTTCTAAAATTCGAATTGTCACATCCTAAATTATTCGTTTTTTTTACACGCAAACAGACCCGTCGTATATATAGAAATTTCTTCTGTATACGAAGCGATAGTTGTACCTATAATTATACAATACTACAATTAATATAGAATTACTATATATATATATATATATATATATATATATATATATATATATATATATAGAGTTTATGATGCTTGTAAAAGCACAAAGCACTTCGTGCTTGTGGATTTTTTACCGTTAGATCTACACCTTTAATCATTTTCATCCGTTAGATTATACTATTCAACCAACCACCCACTTAACCCAAGGGGGCCCACATCATCCTAACCGCACATCTATTAATCCAAGCTAAACATACAAGACCAACGACTTTGGTACTTTTAAAAGATAGAAGCTCAATTATATATATATATATATATATATATATATATATATATATATATATATATATATATAGAGAGAGAGAGAGAGAGAGAGAGAGAGAATTGAGAATACTTTTTAAGCACCAACTTTTGGTGCTTCTAAGTTTCTAGTCATTGGATCTACTTTTTGACTACTAATAGCTTTGGATCTAACACTATTTCACCTACCACCACCTATCCCATCAACCACCACCTACCACCATCATCTCAACCTTACATCTTCCCATCCAATGGTTAAAAACTCAAAAGCACCACCTCAATGGTGCTTTTAAAAGTATTCTAGCTCAACTATATATATATATATATATATATATATATATATATATATATATATATATATATATATATATATATATATATATATATATATATATATATATATATATATATATATATAACTAGGCTACTATACTATTAATAACACCAAGTCATTGGTGCTACCAAGTTTTTAGCCATTTGATTGATAGATGTGCGGTTAGGATGATGTGGGCCCCTAAGGGTTAAGTGGATGGTTGGTTAAATAGTATGATCTAACGGTGAATATCATCAAAGGGGTGAATTTAAAGGTGGAAAAACTTGTGCCTTTACAGTCTTAGTATTTATTGATAAGCATGGCAATGGGACTATATATATATATATATATATATATATATATATATATATATATATATATATATATATATATATATATATATATATAGTGTGAGGCTACTTATGCTATCGGAAGACAGAGCCTTCCGTGCTTCCAGCTTTCATTTTCGATGTTGCGACTTTTGAATCGTCGATCCGCTGCGTTAAACATGATCTAGAGTATTTGAAGTACCTAGAAAATAAATTTTACAATTTTTCGATATCATTTGCCTAGTGATAGAAGGGGCTCAAAATCAATAATTTTAATGGCTATAGTGAGCATTTGCAAGTTTAACGGTATAGAAATATCCAAATCACGTGAAATCTTGATAGAAAATTCTTTATACTATATAAAACAAGATCAATATCTTTGATCTAAAATTTTAATGTCATATTATTGCGTTTTCTAAGATTTTTATTTTCAGCCGTTGATTTTGAGCCCCTTTGTTTACTAGGCAAATAATTTGAAAAATCGCATAATTTATTTTCTAGGTACTTCAAATACTCTAGATCAAGTTTAACGGAGCCGATCGACGATTCGAAAACCGCAACATCAAAAACGACGTGGAAGCACGAAGGGCTCCGTGCTTCCAGAAGCATAGTAGCCTTACTCTATATATATATATATATATATATATATATATATAAAACATCGGTTCAATATACATATATAGTATCTAGATACAAAAATCACTCGCTCCAGTGAGTAACTAACATCAATATGTATATGAACCCAAAACTAACACTGCCTGTAGTGGGTATGTCTCTAAGTGAGGAACAAAACGGGGAGTGATCTAACTCGCGACTCCCTTTCCACGGTTTGTCTCCACAACAGTAGCAGCCAAAGAAAGAGGCTCTACAAAAAGAGGAATAACAATTAGGCGTGAGAACTACTGCAAAAATAAGTAGTCCTCAGTGCCGCTACCAAACTCATCGGTTCACCCACTAAGTTTACAACAGTAAGTAATGATAGTAAAGAAAGCTGGAACAAATCTACAGTTATATGTCACTATACTATCATGATCCAACATTAACAATCTGTAGAAAATGTAAATCCTTACCCAATCTCACTAAGGACTGTGAGCACACTCGTCCCGCCTGTCGAAGGTACACTAACTGCCACCACGCTTGGTCGTCAGTGGAGAGCAAGTCCAAACAGGACAAACCGACATCAACGCGAAAGAACTAAACCCGATTTCGGAGTTGCACTCGTCGGCGCTACCCAACCGAGTATACAAGTATATATCTGTCAAGCTCAATCAGGCTCTCACAGGCTATAATTGAAGAAGAAAGGTAAAACTATTCTAACTACCAAACCTCGCGTGCCCTCGGCACAATCTGATGCAAAAACAGCCAACTAAGTCCACCGTCAACCTCAACGGCACCTGACAGTTTAGAACAGTCTAAACACAGTGTAATTATATTATACACTATTCTGAGTATCCACCGTCCACAAACTGCAGCGATACAAACAAACTACGTCCCCTAGAGCTAAATATGGTAGTTTCAGAAAATGACGGTGTAGAATCGATAGTTATCTCCTAAGTCAATTCCAAGTCCAACATGTATACTAAAACTAACATTTAAAGCTCCAATTCAAATTTCATTTAAAACAATGCAAATCGACGAATTGAGCTTCTAAATATGCTATACGAAGCCAAAAATACATGCTTTCGACATATAGACTTAGGAGATAAAAATCCGATGATTAACCCACCTCAAAAGCTAATCCAATTCCGGCGACAAGTCGACAGGAGAGGAACCACGCGCTAGCCCGGACTCCAACCAGCGCTACCACGAAGTATCCACGCTCGAACGACTCCGCGCGCAACGTCGACGTCGATCCGAACTCCACCCGAAGCCTCCACCTTGCTCACGATCAAGAACTAGAGTGAGAGAGAGAGCTTAGCAAAATAAGTCCTTCTCTGCCTCTCTACACGTATAAGAAGGTGTGGGGACAGGGTGAAAGAAACGAGGCAGGAAAAAACTAAAAAGTCCCTCACCTACTCTGGAGTACCGGTACCAGGCCGATACCGTACCGGTACCCTGCAGCAGAAATTGCTACCCGAGAGCAAATCACGTAAATACATAGGGTAATCGATACTCCACCGTGTGGTACCCACGCATTGCCGAAAATCAAATTGACATATTTCAATCCTAAAAACCTGCTCTCATGTCGCAACGAGTCCGTTTTGCGTCTATTTCGTGCCAACGAGACTCGGACTTGTTTCGACCTCTCCAGATGTGTCGACAAGCCTTAGATGCTGAAATCCCATAGCTGCCGAAAACCCGGGCCGATACTACATCCTCCCCAACTAAAAAAAAATTCATCCTCGAAATATAATGCGTACCTCAATCCTGAGCATCGAATAAATACTGGTAGGACTCTCGCATCACCGTCTCTGGCTCGCAAGTCGCCTCGCGCTCCTTGTGATGACTCCACCGCACTTTCACATAAGAAATGACCTGGTTGCGCAATTCTTTCGTCTCACGAGCCAAAATTTGCACCGGTCGCTCCTCATATCTCAAGTCTTTGCCAAGCTCCAGCGAAGTGAAGTCGATCACATGCGAGGGCTCAAACACGTATCTCCTCAATGCCGAGACGTGAAACACATCATGAATACCGGACAGTCATGGGAGTAGAGGAATCCTGTATGCAACTGGTCCAACTCGCTCCAAAACCTCAAAAGGGCCTACAAAGCGTGGACTGAGCTTTCCACGCACTCCAAATCTGCATATCCCTCTGGATGGCGAGACTTCCAGAAATACATGATCTCACATCTGGAACTCCAAGTCTCTTCTCCTGGTGTCAGCGTAGCTCCGCTGTCGACTCTGAGCTGTCAAAAGATACCGCCGCACTGCTTTAAGCTTCGATCAGAATCTCAGGCCCTAGAGTCTTCCTTTTACCCACATCACTCCAATGTAAAACGGATTGACACCTGCGTCTATACAACGCTTCAAACGGAGCCATTTGAATACTCGTCTGATAGCTGTTTTGTATGCAAACTCAACGAGTCTTAAATGTCGATGCCACCCTCCCCAATTAAAGTCCAGGACACATGCTCTCAGCATATCCTCCACAGTCTGAATGGTCCGCTCTGACTAACCATCAGTCTGTGGGTGAAATACTATGCTGAAATGTAACCGTGTACCCAAGGTCGTTCGAAGACTCTTCCAAAGTGCAAACAAACATCGGGTCTCGTTTGATACGATCGAGGTTGGCACCCCATGCAATCTCATAATCTCATCCAAATATAGCTGAGCGAGTCTCTCCCTGGACTAGGTGGTCTGCACTGGTAGGAAGTGAGCAGACTTAGTTAGTCTGTCCACTATCACCCAAATCGCATCGAAACCACCCTATGCTCTAGGCAATCCCACGACAAAGTCCATCGTAATTTACTCCCACTTCCACTCGGGCATTGGTAAATTCTGAAGCTTGCCAGCAAGTACCTGATGCTCTGCCTTTACCTGTTGGCAAGTCAAATACTGAGCCACAAATCTGCCAATGTCTCTATTTATTCCATTCCACCAGAAGTGTGCCTTCAAGTCCTTATACATCTTGGTTCCACCAGGGTGAACCGTATAAGATGAATAATAAGCCTCTCTCAAAATCTCCTATCGGATCTCTAAATTTATAGGCACACACAGTTAGTCCCTGTACCGCAGTACTCCCGAACTGTCTACTTAAAAAGCCTCAGCTTGTCCCCTCTCCAACTGCTCTCGAATCCTAAACAGGTGAGAGTCTCCACTCTGTTTCTCCCTGATCCTATCCAACAGAGTGGGCTGCAAGACCGTAGACATCAGTCTTGCAATAGACCCAGAGGACACTACCTCGAGTCTCAATCGCTGCAGCTCCTCAAGTAACGGTCTCTGCTGAGTAATGAACATGCTCAGGCTCTGCACCGACTTCCTACTCAACGCATCCGCCACCACATTCGCCTTACCAAGGTGATACAGAATACTAACATCATAGTCCTTCAACAACTCCAACTACCGGCGTTGCCTCAAATTCAACTTATTCTGGGAGAACAAATACTTGAGACTTTTATGATCAGTGAAAATCTCAGTGCTCGCCATACAAGTAATGCCGCCACAACTTTAAAGCAAAAATCACCACAGCAAACTCCAAGTCATGCGTAGGGTAATTCTTCTCGTAATCCTTCAGTTGCCGTGAAACATAAGCAATTACCCTACCATACTGCATCAGCACACAACCTAACCCGCTGTGCGACGCGTCACTGTAAATTACAAATCCTTCCCCCATCACCGAAAAGGGAAGGATAGGAGCCGACGTCAACCTCTGTCTCAACTCATCGAAGCTCCTCTGACAGTTCTCACTCCAGATAAACTTAATTCCTTTTCGAGTCAATCGAGTGAGGAGTGTGGAAAGCTTCACAAAGCCTTCCACAAACCGATGGTAATAGTTTGCCAGTCTAAGAAAACTTCTCACCTCGGTAACCGTCGTCGGTCTGGGCCAATCCCGAATAGCATCAATCTTCTTCGGATCCACTACTACTCCAACTGCAGAAATCACATGGCCCAAGAAAAAATACCTTCCACAGCCAAAATTCACACTTCTTCAGCTTAGCATACAACTTCTTTTCTCTCAGAAGTTGTAGCACAGTCCTCAAGTGCTCCTCATGCTCAGCATCACTCCGGGAGTGTATCAAAATATCATCAATGAAAACCACTACAAATCTATCCAAGAACGGCTTGAATACTCTGTTCATCATATCCATAAAGGCGGCAAGGGCATTCGTCAATCCAAAAGGCATCACTATAAACTCATAATGCCCGTACCGAGTCCGAAAAGCCTTCTTGGCAATATCCTCGGCCCTCACCCTCAACTGGTGGTAACCTGACTGGAGATCAATTTTCGAGAAGATACAAGATCCTTGTAGCTGATCAAATAGATCATTAATGTGCGGCAAAGGATATATGTTCTTGATGGTCACTTTTTTCAACTCCCGATTGTCACAACCCGCGACCACCCGCCAATTTGGCCGAAGTCGCGGCGCCGCCGACAGACCGCCGAACGGACAGAGTTTTCCATGTACGTCCTAGGCGTCGCAATCAATACAATTACAAGAGGTTCCAAACAGGAACAGATATCACAATCAGATTGCATAAGGAAGTATCGAAAACATAAATGCAGCTACTTGCTATTACAACCATTCAACCCAGTTGTACATTTTACATTTAACTTCATACATCCTAATACAATCTAGTTATTACAAATTTTATTACAATTTATTACAACTTGAACTTCATTTCTCCCGCAACCCCTAGGATATGCCGACTCGGGGTACTGCTATCTCTGGTCTCCTGGTAGGGCGCTATCTATTGATCTATGCCCTTGCCTCGCCCTGCTGCTGCGCCGCTCACGTGTGTACCTGGGAAATACCCCAAAGCAACGTAGGGTGAGAACTATTGTCCATAGTTCCTAGTGGGTACGACCACCCAAGAAAAAAGCTCGACCAATAGGTCCAAGGAGGCACTGCAAATATGTTAGTCCAAAAACATCTACAGATAGATAATAAGCAACTAACATAAAAACATGCCTCGCAATATGCAATATGCAAATTATGCAATGGTTCTTGGCTTTTCTTCACTTTATTGCTATCTTTACTTTAGCCATTTCATTCATCAAGTTAACTATTCATCAAGTTAGCTATTCATATTCTTTACTCTTTATTCTTTACACTCGGGCACTTACGCTATTTAGCAATTCACTTCTAAGGTCACTTCTACCTCAGCTCACTATGCCACCCGACTCGGTCTTGAGTCAATCACTTGCGGATAATCCGCCCGCTGTCTAGCCCGAGGTGTTGGACGTCTCACAACCACCCCCTGTCGCTCTTGTGACTCAAATTTCATAGCGGCGAAATCGTCGCACATGCCGAACCCGCTCGAGACACTTGACATAGCCATTCTGGTGGCGAACACGGCGTACTTACCCAGCACGGACTAGAACCATGACCTAACCATATGGCGGCAAACTAATCGCACCACACCCAACAATGATTCAAGTCACGTCTCAGCCACCTAGCGACGCACGTTTCGTACTTACCCAGCAATGGTTTCAGTCAGTCCTGGCGGTCTGATCCTCAACCCGGCTCAACCGGTATAGAACTCAACTCGGCTCACCCACCCGGCGGCGAAATCGTCGCACACGCGCCACGACAGTGGTATAGCCCTGGACGGCGAAATCGTCGCACACGTGCGACACCTTCGGTGGTGTCCAAAAATCAGGATTTCGAAAATCCATTCCACTTTGCTTGAGGGTTGGCTTTGACCCTCAAGAGTCGACCTACTTGGTCCAATGTTCTTTACATCCTAGGTCTACTTGACTCTAGGGCTCATTCTTTGTCACATAACCTAGGTTATCAACTCTAGGTTCAATGCCATTCTATTTCGACCTATGTTTACCAACTCTAGGTCCATTATCATCGTTGTTTAACCTATGTCCTTCAACACTAGGTTAGATGCCACACTCCTAGGTCCATTGACTCCAGGTTTACTATAACCTATGTTCTTTACATTAGGTTAGATGCCACACTCCTAGGTCCATTGACACTAGGTTTACTATACATATGCTCTTTACACTAGGTTAGATGCCACTTGATCTATGTGTTTGTTTATGTCCAAGACACACATTCTTTATTTAGCATTCTTATACTTACCTCTTCATAGCATGTTCATCATGTATTTAATATGCTAAGCATGCATTCATACCTTATTACATTTTCTAGCATTATATACGTCATGCTATTATCCTGCATCTACTTAGCCTTTTTACTTTATGTTTCTAATATGCATTTTCTATACATGGATCACATGCATCAACATGAACTTATGTCACTCTTAGACATACAAAGCGATCTAGTCGCTTCAGAAACACAACACACCTTAGTTTTGCTCTCCGATTGCTCGTCGACACTTGCAATCGGCGCCCGCGGCACTCTCGACCCGGTTCGGCTCGAACTCTTGCGCGACTCACCGAACGATCACCAAACTTCAATCCGAGACTTTGTGGCATTACCCCACGCCTTCAAGATGCCCCAGTTTCGATTTCACGAATTTAGGGCTTCTATCTTGCGTGCTGCAGCCATCTGGTAATAATATATTAATTTATTAATATCTTTGCACTCGCTCGTCGGATCACCGAACCGAGCATGCCAACGCGTTTGTTAGACTCCCAATTAGGTTTACAAGGGGTCAAATGAGATCAATCTCAACTATTTCTAAAAACCCCATTTTGGAGCCCTAACACGGCATTTACCCAAATCCACCATTTTGATTCCTAAAACAAGCAAAAGAAAGCTTGATCAACACCTAGAAACTCATCTAGGACTATTGGAACCATCCTTAGGGTGTTTAGAACAAACCCTAGAAATCCACCATTAGAGCACTATGAAGAAAACATGGTTTTTATGTGTTCTTCGGTTGCTACGGGGTTTCTACACTTGTGAGGAGATCAAAACTATAGATCTAGGGTTTAGAAACCCATTCCATAAAGATCTATCATGAGAGGAGGCTAAGGCTTACCTCTCCATGAAGCTCTCTTGCACAAGGAAGAAGAGGATGGCCATCATCATCATCATCATCATCATCATCTTCTTCTCCATCTCCTTTTTCTTCTTGTTCTTTTCTCTGGTGCTCCTTTCCCCTTCTTTCTTTCTTTCTTTCTTTCTTGCTGTGGACAGAGGGAGAGGGAAGAGAGAGATGTGAGGAAGTGAGAGAGAGAAAGAGAATGTTTAATCTACTCTATATACTTATCTTATGCCAAAATTGCATATAAACCCCTCAACAATACTTCTGCAATAGCCCAAACTGGGCATTTTCGGGCTACTGAGACCGGTCTTCATCATAGAGTCCGGACCCTGAGACTGGTCCCCACACTCAAGACCGGTCCCCACAAGGACCTTTAGCCTGCACAAAGGACTTAGCTAATTTTTTCAGCTTTTTTCATCCGTTTTCGCTCATTTTCGCTCGTTCGACCTCCGATTCTTTTCAAATCAAATCGAGACTCTCCAAACATGTTTTCAAACATGTTTTCATCATCTTTTCATCCACGCTAATGCAGGATTTATCTCACGGCCCAACATAGCCTTTCGGGTTCTGTTTTCGCTTCCAACGCATATCGAATCTCCCGAACCTCAATCTCGCATTGTTTCGACTCCAATTCGCGTCGAGCAATGCTAAAATCATTCTACATCATTTAGAACTCATCTTTGACCATTCCAAAGGCCTTTTAAGTCAACTTACTTCGCAACTTCAAGACTTTAGAAGTTCGGGATGTTACGCCGATAATCTACGCACAATCTAAGTGAACCATAATTCTTCTTCACGAATAACACCGGCACTCCCCAAGGCGATACACTGGATCTCACATACCCCTTATCCATCAGATCTTGAAGTTGCGTCTTTAGCTCTCTCAGCTCTGCTGGTGCCATCCGGTAGGGTGCCTTCGAGATTGGCGCAGTTCCGGAAACTACATCAATCACAAACTCGATTTTCCTCTTCGGTGGCATAGTCGTCAACTCCGGGAAAAACACCTCCGAAAACTCGTGGACTATAGAAATATCTTCAAGTTCCGGTGCCGCCGTAGGCACCTCTACAACCGTCTCCAGAAAAGCGATGCATCATTTACTCATCAACTATCGAGCCCTTGCCGACGAAATCCAAGTGGCAAACAGTGTACTCCGGCAGCCCCTGAACGTAAACTTCTCCTAGCCTGGCTCGCGGAATGTCACTGTTCTCGCTCCACAGTCAATAGTAGCATAGTACCGCGCCAGCCAATCCATGCCAAGTACAATGTCAAAGTCCTGCAACTGCCCTAAGACTAACAGGTCGGCGGGCATAATCCAAGAATCAAACTTCACTCGACACGACCAACAACACTCTGCTACCTGCAAAACATGGTCGGGAATCTACAACTCTCGTGCATATAACAATGGCCCTACCTCTAGCCCATGCAGTAATGCAAATGCTCGATTAACAAAAGAATGTGATGCACCGATATAAAAAAGAGTACGAGCTCTAATGCCAGAAATTAAAATGATACCCGCTTGGCCGTCGTAGAGTCCTCCACCCGAGCCGCATATACCCCGCCACTCGAGTCCGCCGTCGCCACTTACCCGTCGCGCGCATGGACGCTCCGTCCTCCCGGCGGTAACTCGGTCGCTTCGAAGATCGCCGAGGTGTCGCAATCGACGATTGTCGATGGTGCTTGAGAGGCTGCTCGGGGACACGCTGCCTCATATGTCCATGCTGTCCACATCCATAGCACCTGCCCTCTCTCTACTCACACTGTCGGGGCGAGTGGGGTCCCCCACAAATCACACACTGCGGTGCCCTTTGCGACTGTCCCTGCTGACGAGAGCCCCTGGCATGCTGACGTCCCGAGAATCCACGACCCTTAGAATGCGATCATGGAGGCCTCGGCGGACGTCTGCTGCTCGACTGTCCTCCATTATTTGGAATCGGGCGCTTCCTATCCTGACTCTGCACCGGCACCTGAGTCCGCTCCCGAATTGATACATCACCTCTCTCTACCCATAAAGCTTGCTCAATCGACGCATCTAAAGTTCTCAACCTCTGCGCCTGAACTAATCGAAAAATCTCTAGCCTCAAGCCTCTCTCATACAGGTATACCCGGTGGGCCTCATCTCTGGCTACAAAGAGCATACAGTTCAGAAGTTGAGTAAACTCATGGGTATACTCTTGAACTGATCGCTCCTCCTACTGAAGCTTCCTGAGATCCTCTTCAAGCTTCTGCTTCACACTGTTTGGGAAGTGCGCCCTATACAGCATTCTGCAGAACTCATCCCACTTCATCTGCAATGCCACCAACCCTCGGCTTCGCCTCATCTTCCTCCACCAAGAATGAGCATCGCCGGCCAAGCAATGCACTCCCAAGTGTACCTACTCTTGCTCAGGAATAAACAAATCCTCAAATAACTTCTCCATCGTGCTGACCCAGCCATCTAGAACCCAAGGCTCCGTGCAACTACCATCAAAGGTCGGTGGATCAAAACGGCGGAAACGAGCAAACCTCTCGGTCATCCGCTCTTACTCAGCCTCAGACATCTGTGCCACATCTCCAGAAGGTGTAACTGCCGCCGTGGGAACTGTCATTGGTGAGGGTACAGCTGGGCCTGGTGCGTCCACTAGAGTAGTCGGGGGTGGAGCTGATTGCTCTGGTGCTCTAGGCGCTGTGCTCTGCGGCGGAGCTAATCTCTCACACATCCTTCGTAATAATACCCTCTACTGCCTCGTCACCTCCGTCAAAGCAGCCAACTGCTCTCCCAGATCCGGGGGCGCGCTCGACCCTGGCTGCGCACTCGGCCTCGGCTGCTCGGGCATCTCCGGTGGGGCGGAACGATCCCGCGTCGACGGTCGACCTCGGCGTCGATACATAGCTACCTGAAAGCAAAATGAAGGTCAGATAAAACACAATCGCACTTGACCTAATCAAACTAAAGTCTAGAAGGCTGCCCCTATTTCTCCTCAAAATTATGCCGTCTACAGCCGACATAATTTTATTGGCCGAAACAGACACTCCTTCGATCACTCACTCCACTCTAGGAGGAGTTAGGAAAATTCAATCGCTAACTTTCGCGATAAATCACGCCTCTCGTGCTTTCTATCCTAAGGTTTGCCAAGCTTAATGTTTCCTAGGTCCCAACAACCTAATACTAAGCTCTGATACCAACTTAATTTGTCACGTCCCGGATTACTCGTTTCCCCGGGCACGCAAACAGACATGTCGTATACATAGAAATTTTTCCTGCATACGAAGCGATAGCTGTACCTGTACATGTAATCATACAATACTACAACTAGTAGTATAGAGCTGCTAAAAAGAAAAACATATATATATATATATATAAATAACATCGGTTCAATATACATACATAGTATCCAGATACAAAAATCACTCACTCCAGCGAGGAACTAACATCAGTATGTACATGAACCCAAAACTAACACTACCTATAGCGGGTATGTCTCTAGCTCAGCAATAAAACGGGAAGAGATCTAACTCGCGACTCCTTTACTCTCGCACGCAAGCACGGTAGAAGAAGGAGGCTCTACAAAAAGAGGGGTAACAACTGGGCGTGAGAACTACTGCAAAAAGAAGTAATCGTCAGTGGGTACTACTACCAAACTCATCGGTTCACCCACTAAGTCTACAGAAGTAAGTAAGGATAGTAAAAAAAGCTGGGACAAATCTACAGTTATATGTCACTATACTATCATGATCCAACATTAACACCGTCAGTCGAGAGATTAATAAGGTCACAATTAAGAATAAGTATCCCTTACCAAGGATTGGTGATTTATTCGATCAACTTCAAGGATCGAAGGTGTATTCTAAAATTAATCTGCAATCAGGGTATCATCAACTTAAGATCAAGCATGAGGATGTTTCTAAAACTGTAAGTTTAGGGGTGCCCAAGGATCTATCTATATTGTATCAAACAACACCTAGAGGGGGGTGAATAGGTGTAACGACAAAAAAACCACAAATCTCAATGCGATAAAAAGTAAATGCGGAAAATAAAAATCACACTGAGATTTACGTGGAAAAACTCCAACTCAGAGTAAAAAAACCCATGGGACCAACACGCGATAACAATTCACTAAGAAATAAAAGATTACAAGGTGATTTACCGAATCCACGAACTCAAACCTCTCTTTTATCTTCTTCGAATCTCGCGCACACCGCCGGGTTGTCCACGCCCCACATTCGACTTCACGAACGCCACGTACCGAATCCTCAAGACGTCCACACTTCGATCCACGAAGCCTTGATCACACCGAATCCACGATACCCACTCGAATCCACGAGCGCACTCCGTCCGGAGCAAAATAATATGATTGACGATGATTTATTGCTTAGATAATCATTAAAGAATCGTAGAAGATGTTTCTAAGCAATAGCCGGATCAATTCTCCATGAAGTACGAGAAATTAGGGTTTCAAGAATTGATCCGATAGAAACTTATTGTTGGAGAAAGAAATAGAGCACTTAACAAGTTTCTAGGGTTTCAAAAAGATATTCTATGCTTAGCCATATTTTAGAAACACCCCCACATCTTATTTATAGGTTTAGAAGACTTAGAAGTCGACGAGGATTGTAAAAACTCAATTTTAGAAACAATTAGACTTAGGAGTAGACTAGGATTGTAAAAACTCAATTTTTGAAACCATTACTGTTTCAGGGACCGGTCCTCCAAGCCAGAGATCGGTCCTTCAAGGTCCGGTCCTTCAAGCCAGAGACCGGTCCCTCGTTGCGTAGCTAAAAACACCAGCCACGAAAACCGGTCCTTCGTTCCGGGGACCAGTCTCTCTCTCTGCGTATCAGTAAAACCAGGCTACGGGAATCGGTCTCTCATTCCAGGGTCCGATCCCTCGATGCGCACATGAAAACCAACTTACGGGGACCGATCCCTCGGTACCACAGGCCGGTCTCTCGTAGTCGCTACGCAGAGAGGACCTACGGGGTCCGGTCCCTCTATGTGGGGACCGGTCCCTGAACCTTGAAAGGTTCATATTTGTCCAGTTATTCATTTTAAAACCATCCTAAGTCTTCCAAACATTTTTAAATGTTTATAAATCATCATCAATAGTATTTGAACTTACCGAGCATTGTGGATTCATGTTTTGAGTCTGCAAGTCTTCGATCTTCGTCTCTTCTTCTTTAAACTTTTAAGACTCCATACTAACTTCACGAAATATACCAACATAAAATTCGTAACAAAAACTACCTTTAGAACATGGTATGGTCACTATGAGTTTACAGTTATGCCGTTTGGGCTTACTAATGCCTCGACAGCTTTTATGGATTTAATGAACCATGTTTTCAAGCCTTACTTGGGCAGGTTTATGGTAGTATTCATCAACGATATATTGATCTGTTCTCAAAGTGACGAGGAGCATGAAAACCATTTGAGATTGGTATTGCAAACACTTTGAGAAAAAAAAGCTGTTTGCTAAGTTAAAGAAATGTGAATTTTGGCTTTGAGAGGTAGCCTTTTTGGGGGCATGTGATTTCAGAAACTGGAATAGTTGTGGATCCAAAGAAAATTGAAGCGATTAAGGAATGGCCTAGACCGACTAGTGTCGCTAAGATTTGAAGTTTTCTCGGTTTAGCAGGATATTATCAGAGATTTGTTGAGGGCTTTGCTAAAATGTCTACTCCACTCACTCGACTCACACACAAACGAGCTAAGTTTGTGTGGAATGAAATTTATGAAAGGAGCTGTCAGGAGTTGAAGAAATGGTTAACAACTGCCCCGATTTTGGCACTACCAGTTATGGGAGTGGACTATGTGATTTACAGTGATGCATCGCTGAATGGATTAGGGTGTGTTCTAATGCAAAGTGGAAAGGTAATTGCATATGCATCTCGCCAGTTAAAGGATTATAAAAAGAACTACCCTACACACGATTCGGGGTTGGCGGCTGTAGTTTTTTCTTTAAAGCTATAGCGTCACTATCTCTACGGCGAGCAGTACGAGATATATACTGATCACAAAAGCTTAAAGTATCTGTTTACTCAAAAGGAATTAAACTTGAGGCAACGCAGATGGTTAAAGTTGCTCAAGGATTATGATTTAACGATCTTATATCATCCGGGAAAAGCAAATATTGTAGCCGATGCTTTAAGTCGTAAGTTGACTGAAAATTTGGCAATGTCGATAACCTCGCAATCATCGTTAGTAAATGAAATAAGACGGTTGGATTTGGAAGTTGTAGCTCCTGACACGCCTTGACGACTTATGTCATTAATAGTGCAACCTACCGTGATGGATCGAATTAATAGTGTCACGCCCCGAGCCCGCCCAATTTGGTCGGATTCGGGCGCGCCGACAGACCGCCGAACGGACAGAGTTTCCCCTGTACGTTCAAGGCGTCGCAATCCATACAATTACAAGAGGTTCCAAAAAGGAACATATATTACAAACAGATTGCATAAGGAAGTATCATAAACATAAATGCAGCTACTTGCTATTACAACCATTCAACCCATATTACAATTTTACATTAACCTTAAACTTTAAACTTCCCAATACAATCTAGTTATTACAATATGGTTTACAACTTTATTACAACATATTCTTTTCACTTTCAAACCCCTAGTTAGCCGACTGGGGTACTTCTATCTCAGTCTCTGGGTAGGGCGCTATCTACTGAGCTACGCCCTTGCCTCGCGCTGCTGCTGTGCCGCTCACGTGTGTACCTGTACCCCCAAAACGCAACACGGGGGTGAGAACTATTGTCCATAGTTCTCGTGGGTACGGTCACCCAAGAGAAAAGCTCGACCAATAGGTCCAAGGAGGCACTGCAGATATGTTAGTCCAAAAACATATATAGATATATAACTTGCAACTAACATAAAAACCTGCCTCACAAATGCAATATGCAACTTTCACTTGATTCTTAGCTTTTCATTATGTTCTTGCTATTCTTTACTTTAGCTTTTCCATTCCACTATTAGCTATCTACAAGATTTAGCTAATTTCATTCTTTACTCTATACTCATGGCACTTATGCTATTTAGCAAACATATCTAAGGTCACTTGGCCTCAGCTCACTATGCCACCCGACTCGGACTTGAGTCAATCGCTGCGGATATTCCATGCTCCGTCGTGCTCGAGGCGAAGGACGTCTCACATGCACCTCGGCCTTAGATTCTCTCGACTATAG
Source organism: Aechmea fasciata (assembly GCA_025177825.1). Classification (NCBI taxonomy): domain Eukaryota; kingdom Viridiplantae; phylum Streptophyta; class Magnoliopsida; order Poales; family Bromeliaceae; genus Aechmea; species Aechmea fasciata. Next base: position 12,489,512 of record CM045933.1, read on the forward strand.
GTCCACGCACGTGAGAACTATCATCAACCCCGGACCACAAGTCGCTCAATGGACCCACGGCGAGGAGAACTACACGTACCCGACGAGTCACCGCTGTGCGAGGAGAACCACACGTACCTGCAGTTGCCATTCACTTACTCTGCTGCACTAGCAGTCGCTGCACTAGCAGCATTCATTCCTAGGGATTCCGGAATCCATTTCACATAACTCACGGGTTGGTCTTAACCCTATAGTGTCGACCTATCTAGGTCCATTGTTCTTTGCATCCTAGGTCTCTTTGACTCTAGGGTTCATTCTTTGTCACATAACTTAGGTTGACTTAACTCTAGGTTCAATGTCATTCCAACTCGACCTATGTTTACTCACACTAGGTCCATTATCATCTTTAACCAACCTATGTCCTTGACACTAGGTTCACTGTTCTTTACCTAGATCCACATGACTCTAGGTTGCTAGAACCTATGATCATTACACTAGGTTAGATGTCATTTCCTAGGTCCATTTGACTCTAGGTTTACTATAACTTATGTTCTTTACAGTAGCTTAGATGCCACTCGACTATATGTGTATTTAGTCCATGACTCACATTCTTTATTTGACATTCTTATACTTTGCTCTCTTATACTTGACATTCTTATGCTTAACACTCTTATGTCTACCAAAGCCTTTACATGCATGTTCTCGTAACGTTCTTTACTTAGTATTCTCGTTCTTCCGCATTCTTTAGCCACTAGGTTCTTTAAACACTAGGTTCATGCTCACTCGTTCACTAGCATTTCTATATTATGCTATTGTCATGTTCATCGAATGTTCACTATGCTAAGCATGCATTCTTTTACTCTTCTAGCATTCTACATTATGCTATTATCATGCATTTCATTTGTTTACTTGCATCTACTTAGCATTTTTACTTTACCTCACTAGCATGCATTTCTAATCATGAAGTATTGAACATGCGTCAATAAGAGTTAAATGACTCTTAGACATACAGGCAACCTAGTCCCTTCGGTAAACACAACCCACCTCAATTCGCACTCTGATTGCTCGTCGACACTTGCAATCGGCCGCCCGCGGCACTCTTGACCCGGTTCGGCTCGAACTCTTGCACGACCAACCAAACGGTCTCCGAATTGCAATCCGAGACTTTGTGCCGTTGCCCCACGCCTTTAAGTTGCCCCAGTTCCGTTTTCATGAATTTAGGGCTTCTATCTTGCGTGCTGCGGACATCTGGTAAGAATTTAGTGTTTTATCAATAACTTTGTACTCGCTCGTCGGATCACCGAACCGAGCATGCCAACGCGTTCGTTATACCCCCAATTAGGTTTACATGGGGTCAAATGAGATTAAACTCATTTACTTCTAAAAACCCCATTTTGGAGCCCTAGGTTTGCACTTTCGCAAAACCCACCGATTTGATCCCTAGAACAAGCAATAGAGAGCTTGTCTAACCTCTAGGAACTCATCTAAGAGCACTAGAACCATCCATAGGGTGCTTAGAGCAAACCCTAGAAATCCACCATTAGAGCACCTTGAAGAACACATGATTTTCATGAGTTCCCAAGTCTCTACAAGGTTCTAAAGCTTGCAAGAAGCTCAAAACTCTAGATCTAGGATTTAGAAACCCTCTACTAGAAGATCTACCATGAGAGGAGCAAAGGCTTACCTCTACAAGAAGCCCTCTTGCACAAAGGGGAGGAAGAAGATGGCCATTGGAGTCTCCACCATCATCTTCTTCATCATCTGCATCTTCTTCTTCTTCTTCTTCTTCTCTCTTTTCTTCTCCTCTTTTCTTTCGCCTCTTCTTCCCTTCTTGCTGTCGAACAGAGAGAGGGAGAGAGTTCTGTGAGGGAGAGAGGGAGAGACAGGGGTTTTAACACCCTCTAATCACTTAACCCCCTGCCAAAATGCAACAAAGCCCCTCAACTTTGCAATATTTCCCCAACCGGGCATTTTCGGTCGTTGAGACCGGACATTCATCAATGTCCGACCTTTGATGTCCTGGACATTCATCAATGTCCCGACTGGCCCGCGCAGGCCCTTTTGCCCATTTTCCACCTACGGGTCCGGACATCCACCATTGTCCGACTTGGATGTCCTGGACATTGGATCAATGTCCCGAACCCGGGTCCTCCACCCACTCAAGGATTTAGCCAAATTTTCAGTTTTTTCCGTTTTTTCTCCGTTCCAACTCACTTTTGACCCGTTTGACCTCCGCTTCGTTCGAAATCGAACCGAGACTCTCCAAACATGATTTAGATCATGCCCACATCATCATTTCACCCGCGTAAGTGCCGGATTTGGCTCACGGCCCAAAGTAGCCTTTCGAGTTCCCTTTCCTCTCCGTTCCAACTCACTTTTGGACTTGTGGGTCTCTGATTCACTTGAAATCGCACCGAGACTCCCCACACATGATTTGGATCATGTCCACATCATTATCTCATCCGCGCAAGCGTCGGATTTAGCTCGTGACCCAAGATAGCCTTTCGGGTTCCGTTTTCGCACTTAGTGCATCGAAAACACCCGAAAGCTTCCAGACTTCACCGGAACCATTCCTATGGCCTTCTAAGCCAACATACCTCGTAACTTCAAGACTTTAGAAGTTCGATATGTGACATTCTCCCCTCCTTAAAAGAGTTTCGTCTGCGAAACTCACTTGCTTCGTGAACTCACACCCGAACTCACTTTATTGAAAAATTTTAGGGGACTCCAATGCACTTTTTATCTTAGAAGCGGCCTTTCACTAAATAGAATCCTTTACAGGCCCATTACTAGGAATGTGAGACTAGTTCTACTCACATTTGCCATGTACACCACTGAAAGTGCATTAGAACCCCTGCGAGTATTTCGATCTCATTCAAATATAGCTCTCTACGAGATGGCACACTCCGGCACATCTCTACTCCATTCCATAAAAGAGCATTATCCGCAATTCTCACGTGGCTTTCATCACTCAAGTGTCTCCTAGAGACCACTTATCTCAATTCCAATTACCACGGCTTATTCGGCTCCTTAGCCGCAATTAACCCACACGAACACTTCGCTCGCGAACCTAAGCCAGACTCTTTAATAGAGTTATCGGCCAAGTCACTCCTCAATCTCTATGGGTGGACCAGCAGTCACCAATCCAACGTCGGCCTACAGCCTAGACTTGTCTCAACTACGCTTAGCGTTTCTCGTTACTAGCATAGACCCAATTAGCATTCTTGGGCGAAATTCTCACTTAGGAATTCGCACACACTCCAACCAGGAGCTATCAAGACCCCAAACCACATTCAATTCTCGGGTTGGGTCACAACCGCACTCTCAGTGCATTCTCGATCTTAAGATTCAAACACGTGACATTTCCACGTCCTCAGGTCCAGGCTTAGACTACCGTCCTGACCAAAACTATCGCCCCACCCATAGGTATCGAGCCGCTGCCGCTAGCAGCTGACTGTGCCAGCCAATTGGGCCCAGGCTCCACAGTCCACAAATGGTCCAGGCACGGGTCGTCCCAAGCACTACCCGCCAACGTCGTCCTATACGACATGCTCTACAGAGCTACAAACTCTATCGGCTCCTAGGCACCTAGCGCGAGCCATCAGCCCTACAAGTGATTCATGGTCCGCTTCACACTTAGTCCAGCTAAAGTGCTACTGCCAACTCACTCACCCGGCTGAATCGAAACCGCACTCCACGAGTATCTGTACTCGTGCGCTCTATACGCCTCTACAGCGCTCTACACTAAGCCTCAGCTTAGGCACGGTCATTCCCGCGCATCGTCTTCTAAGTGATTTCTCTAACCCCACATAGAGGCACCATTTGGCCCACGGCCAACTTGGCTCTAACACGAGTCTTACTCCTCGTCTGGGGAGCACTACTAGTAGTCTTGCTAGTGCCATCGTATTCTCTACCTGCTCAAGCAGGCACTACTCTTACCACATAAGCATGCCCGGGTATTTACTTACCCGCTCAAAGGTTTCTACTATGAAACGCGCAACTAGTAGTAACTAACCAATGATCATGGCATGCAATGCACCAACTTATACTCATGCAAAAGCATAATGATTGCTTAATAAACTCATACCTGCCCCGACGTCGTCAGCATCGGCAGGTTCCACCACCCGGGTCGCGCGCCCACGGCCACCTGGCACTCGCCGCGAACCCTCCGGTGGGATCATCCTCAACGGCCGCTCCCCGACCATGCCGCAGTGGCACACCCGTAGGCGTCCCCGGGAGGAATGGGCCGCTGCGCCCCCAAGGCTCGGCCGCGCCTTGCAGACATTCGTCCCGCATATGGCCCGGTTGCCCACAACGAAGGCATCTCCCATCGCGCTGCACACATCGCCGCGCCCAATGAGAACCGCCACAAATCACACAAATCGGGAGGTTCGGGTAGAGGACGACTTCGAGTGTTGCCTAGAACTCGCCGACCACCCGAACCGCTCGATAGTGGCGTCACCCTCCCCGCGCTCGTTATGGGATTCGCGCTCATCTCGCACGAAAGCCTCGCCATACTCTACCAACAATGCTTGATCCAACACCTCTGCGAAGGTTGTGAGCTGGAAGATTTGTACCTTCTCATAAATATTTGGTTGAAGTCCATGTAAGAACCAATCGGCCATATCCTTGTCGTCCCGTGCTACATCCGGGGCACAACTCACAATGCGGGAGAATTCCTGTTCGTACTCCCTCACAGAGCGGTCTCCTTGCCGGAGCTTCCTGAACCTGTCATGAAGCTTTCTCCTTTCACTGTCGGGGAAATAAGCAGAAAGTACCAATCCCCGAAACTCTTCCCAAGTCGGGGGAGGAAGACTAGGCGATCGATGCTGTCGCTTGCCCTTCCACCACGCCTTTGGCGATAATCTCAAACAGCGCATGGCTAGGTTCACCTTATCCCGCTCCACGGTATACAACTCCTCAAAGAGTGTCTCCATGGAGTCAATCCACATCTCCACGATCCATGGGTCGACATTCTCCTCATCGAAGATAGGTGGATCCAACTTCTTGAAGGCCATGAGGGCCGCCAAAGCCCGCTCCCGTTCTGCCTCCACCTCTGGACCAATTGCGGTCGGATCACCCGACCCCGGCGAAAACGCCTCCGCCGCAACGCCCGGCCGTCTCTGACGAGCCGCAGCCTGGCAAACACCACCGATCTAACGTCTCTTGGAGTCGCTTCATTTGCTCCTCCTGGCGCATGGCAGCCTTCTGCTGCCGCTGCACCAAGTCCGCTTGTTGCCTCACCACTCCCACGAGTGAGGCCAACTGATCACGAAGCTCAGAGTCTCCGCTCGCGTCGATTTGCTCAGGGACACCACTTGTCCCCTCCCGCGCCGATCTGGACGAAGATCGCCTACGCGGTGCCATCGTCTCCTGAAACACGACAACTCGATTAGTTCTCAACCACCTTGGGTCGAACACGAAACCACTATTACCGGCTCAAATGCCAATCAGGCGAAAGTCAAACAAGGGCGTCCGTTCTCGTCCTCAGGTTTCATGTTGTCGCGCGCCAACATGAACACCCTCAGTCGAAAACGAACGACATCTCAAGTCTACCTCTAATATCCGTTTTAGAGGTTCCAACACAACCCAATCCGTACTACTTTCGCCACAAAACACAAGTCCTCGTCTCTCACGAGCCTTAACCTCTAAGGTTTTGCTATCCTAGGGTCTCCTAGGTTCAACTAAGCCATTATCCCATTCACTACTTTATGCTCTAATACCATCTTATCTGTCACGCCCCGAGCCCGCTCAATTTGGTCGGATTCGGGCGCGCCGACAGACCGCCGAACGGACAGAGTTTCCCCTGTACGTTCAAGGCGTCGCAATCCATACAATTACAAGAGGTTCCAAAAAGGAACATATATTACAAACATTGCATAAGGAAGTATCATAAACATAAATGCAGCTACTTGCTATTACAACCATTCAACCCATATTACAATTTTACATTAACCTTAAACTTTAAACTTCCCAATACAATCTAGTTATTACAATATGGTTTACAACTTTATTACAACATATTCTTTTCACTTTCAAACCCCTAGTTAGCCGACTGGGGTAGTTCTATCTCAGTCTCTGGGTAGGGCGCTATCTACTGAGCTACGCCCTTGCCTCGCGCTGCTGCTGCTGCGCCGCTCACGTGTGTACCTGTACCCCCAAAACCACAACACGGGGGTGAGAACTATTGTCCATAGTTCTCGTGGGTACGGTCACCCAAGAGAAAAGCTCGACCAATAGGTCCAAGGAGGCACTGCAGATATGTTAGTCCAAAAACATATATAGATATATAACTTGCAACTAACATAAAAACCTGCCTCACAAATGCAATATGCAACTTTCACTTGATTCTTAGCTTTTCATTATGTTCTTGCTATTCTTTACTTTAGCTTTTCCATTCCACTATTAGCTATCTACAAGATTTAGCTAATTTCATTCTTTACTCTATACTCATGGCACTTATGCTATTTAGCAAACATATCTAAGGTCACTTGGCCTCAGCTCACTATGCCACCCGACTCGGTCTTGAGTCAATCGCTTGCGGATATTCCGCGCTCTGTCAGGCTCGAGGCGAAGGACGTCTCACATGCACCTCAGCCTTAGATTCTCTCGACTATAGGTCCACGCACAGGGTGAGAACTATCATCAACCCCCGGACCACAAGTCGCTCAATGGACCCACGGGCGAGGAGAACCACACGTACCTGCAGGTGCCATTCACTTACTCTGCTGCACTAGCAGCCGCTGCACTAGCAGCATTCATTCCTAGGGATTCCGGAATCCATTTCACATAACTCAAGGGTTGGTCTTAACCCTATAGTGTCGACCTATCTAGGTCCATTGTTCTTTGCATCCTAGGTCCACTTGACACTAGGGTTCATTCTTTGTCACATAACCTAGGTTGACTTAACTCTAGGTTCAATGTCATTCCAACTCGACCTATGTTTACTCACACTAGGTCCATTATCATCTTTAACCAACCTATGTCCTTGACACTAGGTTCACTGTTCTTTACCTAGATCCACATGACTCTAGGTTGCTAGAACCTATGTTCATTACACTAGGTTAGATGTCATTTCCTAGGTCCATTTGACTCTAGGTTTACTATAACTTATGTTCTTTACACTAGCTTAGATGCCACTCGATCTATATGTGTATTTAGTCCATGACTCACATTCTTTATTTGGCATTCTTATACTTTGCTCTCTTATACTTGACATTCTTATGCTTAACACTCTTATGTCTACCAAAGCCTTTACTTAGTATTCTCGTTCTTTCGCATTCTTTAGCCACTAGGTTCTTTAAACACTAGGTTCATGCTCACTCGTTCACTAGCATTTCTATATTATGCTATTGTCATATTCATCGAATGTTCACTATGCTAAGCATGCATTCTTTTACTCTTCTAGCATTCTACTTTATGCTATTATCATGCATTTCATTTGTTTACTTGCATCTACTTAGCATTTTTACTTTACCTCACTAGCATGTATTTCTAATCATGCAGTATTGAACATGCGTCAATAAGAGTTAAATGACTCTTAGACATACAGGCGACCTAGTCGCTTCGGTAAACACAACCCACCTCAATTCGCACTCCGATTGCTCATCGACACTTGCAATCGGCCGCCCGCGGCACTCTTGATCCGGTTCGGCTCGAACTCTTGCACGACCAACCAAACGGTTTCCGAATTGCAATCCGAGACTTTGTGCCGTTGCCCCACGCCTTTAAGTTGCCCCAGTTCCGTATTCATGAATTTAGGGCTTCTATCTTGCGTGCTGCGGACATCTGGTAAGAATTTAGTGGTTTATCAATAACTTTGTACTCGCTCGTCGGATCACCGAACCGAGCACGCCAACGCGTTCGTTATACCCCCAATTAGGTTTACATGGGGTCAAATGAGATTAAACTCATTTATTTCTAAAAACTCCATTTTGGAGCCCTAGGTTATCACTTTCGCAAAACCCACCGATTTGATCCCTAGAACAAGCAATAGAGAGCTTGTCTAACCTCTAGGAACTCATCTAAGAGCACTTGAACCATCCATAGGGTGCTTAGAGCAAACCCTAGAAATCCACCATTAGAGCACCTTGAAGAACACATGATTTTCATGAGTTCCCAAGTCTCTACAAGGTTCTAAAGCTTGCAAGAAGATCAAAACTCTAGATCTAGGATTTAGAAACCCTCTACTAGAAGATCTACCATGAGAGGAGCAAAGGCTTACCTCTACAAGAAGCCCTCTTGCACAAAGGGGAGGAAGAAGATGGCCATTGGAGTCTCCACCATCATCTTCTTCATCATCTCCATCTTCTTCTTCTTCTTCTTCTTCTCTCTTTTCTTCTCCTCTTTTCTTTCCCCTCTTCTTCCCTTCTTGCTGTTGAACAGAGAGAGAGGGGGAGAGAGTTCTGTGAGGGAGAGAGGGAGAGAAAGGGGTTTTAACACCCTCTAATCACTTAACCCCCTACCAAAATGCAACAAAGCCCCTCAACTTTGCCCCAAACCGGGCATTTTGTCTTGAGACCGGACATTCATCAACGTCCGGACCTTTGATGTCCTGGACATTCATCAATGTCCCGACTGCCCGCGTAGGCCCTTTTGCCCATTTTCCAGCTTACGGGGTCCGGACATCCACCATTGTCCGGACCTTGGATGTCCGGACATTGGATCAATGTCCCGAACCCGCAGGGTCCTCCAGCCCACTCAAGGATTTAGCCAAATTTTCAGCTTTTTTCGTTTTTTCTCCGTTCCAACTCACTTTTGGCCCGTTTGACCTCCGCTTCGTTCCAAATCGAACCGAGACTCTCCAAACATGATTTAGATCATGCCCACATCATCATTTCACCCGCGTAAGTGCCGGATTTGGCTCACGGCCCAAAGTAGCCTTTCGAGTTCCCTTTCCTCTCCGTTCCAACTCACTTTTGGACTTGTGGGTCTCTGATTCACTTGAAATCGCACCGAGACTCCCCACACATGATTTGGATCATGTCCACATCATTATCTCATCCGCGCAAGCGTCGAATTTAGCTCGTGACCCAAGATAACCTTTCGGGCTTCGTTCTCGCACCTAGTGCACCGAAAACACCCAAAAGCTTCCAAACTTCACCGGAACTATTCCTATGGCCTTCTAAGCCAACATACCTCGTAACTTCAACACTTTAGAAGTTCGATATGTGACAGCCAATTTAGTTGGTTTGGGTACGTCGAACAGACCTCGAACGGACAGAATTTCCCCTGTCCGCCCAAAGCTCAACAACGAGGATCATGTACATTTAGTTGCCTGGTAAACATAACAACATACATGAATCATTGCAAGTATGATACAAGCATGAGCAAAAGAGAGAGCTATCTATTACATTCATATTCGACTGTTTACATCTTCAAAATAAATACATTTGAATTACATGTTCATCTCATAATACATCTATGTCCTTAAGCAACCTCACCAAATACATAGGCTCTCAAAATAAAACTCTCAAAATGGTGCCAACTCTGATGCATATAGGAGGTAGCTAGCTAATTAGGCCGCTATGCCCTTACCACGGTCCTCAACCTGTCCACCTGAACTCGGCCCTGCAACAAAGTGGGATGATAACTAATAAAAGTTCCCAGTGGGTTCGGTCGCCGACTCTGCCGATCTTCCCACTAGGTCGAAGCAGGCTTGAGTAGATAGGTAGATATAATAATGAAAGCTGCTAACATAGTAATGAAGTCTACTATCAATTAACTATGCTACTATGCCTTCAATAATGTAAATGAATGAATGTCCACCTAGCAATGAAACCACCTATCATGCTAGTATGTCTCAACAATGTAAATGAATGAAAGAACTACATAGTAATGAAATCAACTATCGTGCTACTATGTTCAACAAGTAAGTCATTCGTATGTTTATTGTAAGTTTAGGAGTGCCCAAGGATCTATCTAGATTGCATCAAACAACACATAAAGGGGGGTGAATAGGTGTAACGGCCAAAAACCACAAATCTCGATGCAATAAAAATAAACGCGAAAAATAAAAAGCACACCAAAATTTACGTGGGAAAACTCCAACTCGGAGTAAAAAACCCACAGGACCAACAAGCGATAACAATCCACTAAGAATAAAAGATTACAAGGTGATTTACCGAATCCACGGACTCAAACCTCTCTTTATCTTCTTTGGATCTCGCGCACGCCGCCGGGTCCACGCCCCACGTTCGAATCCACGAACGCCTCCACTTCGAATCCACGAAGCCTCCGATCACGTTGAATCCACGACGCCCACTCGAATCTACGAGAGCACTCCGTTCAGAGCAAGAACAATTTAATCGATGATGATTTATTGCTTAGATAATCATTAAAGAACCGTAGAAGATGTTTCTAAGCAATAGCCGGATCAATTCTCCATGAAAGCACGAGAAATTAGGGTTTCAAGAATTGATCCGATAGAAACTTGTTGTTGGAAAAAAAAGAAAGCACCTAACAAGTTTCTAGGGTTTCGAAAAGATATTCTATGATTCGTTGTCTTTTAGAAACACCCATACATCTTATTTATAGGTTTAGAAGACATTGGAATAAACTAGGATTTGAAAAACTCAATTTTGGAAACAAAATAGAGATAGACTAGGATTTGAAAAAAAACTCAATTTTGGAAACAAAATAGAGATAGACTAGGATTTGAAAAAAAAACTCAATTTTGGAAACAAATTAGAGATAGATTAGGATTTGAAAAAACTCAATTTGGAAACACATTCGGTTTCAGAGAAAAGACCTAGAAATAGACTAGGATTTGAAAAACTCAATCTTGTCCAGATATTCAATTTAAAAACATCTTAAATCTTGCAAACACTTTTAAATATTTATAAATCATCATCAATAATATTTTAACTTACCGAGCATTGTGGATTCATGTTTTGAGTCTTCGATTTTTCGATTTATCCCTTTTTCTTTAAACCTTCAAGACTCCGGACTAACTTCACGAAATATGCCAACATAAAATCTGTAACAATCTCCTCCTTTGGCAATTTCGTGACAAAACCCAAAATTACATAAAAATACTCATAACGCTCAACTCACCAAAAATAAAATTCATTGCCATCACCAAAACAATAAATTTCTCGCGTGAAAGATCTAAAGAAATACAAAATTATAATTTTGCAACTACTAACCAAACTCTATGACTTAGATATAAGGAGTCTTGAGGTTTTAAATGATCCGCAAAAATATTCAATTCTCCACGAACAAAGTTCACAAGTAAAGTTAGTAGTAAAAATATGAAAATGAAAATCTCTCCCCCTTTGTTCATGCATCAAAAGATTAAACTTGAAAATTTCTCCTCCTTTGAAATCTTTTTTTTTTTTTTTAATTTTAAATCCTATCTTTCCCCCCTTTTTGTCAAAAATTGCTAATAAAGTACCAAAACAGAGAGAGTACCATTAAATTGTTAGTGCATGAACATGATAAATTCACATAAAATTTCTTCCAATCCACATCAATTTCATAGAAATTAAGAATTTCACTGCAAGATCACCAAGATGTAGATAAAATATAATAAAATTTCTTTATCCATATATACTTCAAAATCAAGTCATCAAAAATAATCTAAAGGCTCAAAATCTATCAAGATGTAACGGATTATAAAGATGACTTATGAAGATTCACTAAAAGATAAAAATTTATCGCATAAACGTTCAAATTCGAGATCAAGCAATAATTTACGAGGGGTGGTTTTTTGAGTATCTTTTTACTAAACCACCTTATTACACCGAAATTTTTTTATATATAATATGAATATTTCAACCTTTTCGGTAATTCAATCAATTCCCATGTGATAGCTTCACAAACTTACCGGATGACCGGGGTGGTAGCTCTTTCCTACATGTGGTGGTAGTTTTCACACTCCCTTTAGGATGTAACTCTTTCCACATTTTTTATGTACTTGGAGTTTAAGCACTTGGAGTGTTTTCTTTTTCTTTTTTTTATATATATATGACTCCTCCTTAATTATGCAATCTCTTATATGAAAGAAAATTTGATAAGTTTTAGTCGATTAGCAAATTTTCATGCATCAAATTCAACACACACAACCAAGATAGGTTAAGTGCCAAAAGATCACACAAGATTACTCAAATTTGATGAATATAAGAATTAAGATATTCTATTATAAAATATCTCCATCAATAGTGAAAATGAAGTGAAACCGATAATTAATATGAAATTAATCCAAAATGAATGAATGTAAATCATCGACGTTCAACACACTATTTAATATTTAATCACCGAATTATTCTCAAAAATTCAAAGTACATGTAATGCAATGATCAAAAGATATGCAATAAAATCGATCATAACAAAACATAAAGTCAAAATAAATTAAGACTTGGGACAAGAAAAGATATCACTTTTTCGAATCCAAACTTGTCGAATTTTGTGTTGTCTTGGCTTGTCAACGTTAGGCACAATTCGCTTTGAGTTTTGATTCACCGTCTGTTGCATGTGGCTTTGGTTGAACTTGATTTGTCGGCTTTGATTTTCGGTTCACATGTGAGTCACGGTTTGCTTGATGCACTCGACTCAATTGGTTTTTCTTTTGATTCCGTAGGGGATGTTGAGTTTTAGATGATACCAATTGTTTTGTAGAAGTTGCCGAATGAATATTCCTTTCTTTGTTCGGGCAACTCTTTTTGATGTGTCCTCGGATGCCACATCTATGACACACTTTCACCATCAAAGTTATTGGGACTTTCGATGTCGATTTTAAATCCTTCTCAACATATATCCGTTCGTATCCAAGGCCAAACTTGTTCGTTTGATCCAACCCGAGCATGTGATCCAATTTTTTCGATCCCGAAGAAAATTTTTGAAGATCGGATTTGAGTTGACGAACTTGGTTGGTCAATGCTTGGTTGGATGTGTAGGTTTCCTTGAATTGTTGCTCCAAAAATCTAACTTTGTCCTTACATGATTTGATCGTTGAATCCGCTTCATCAAGCTTCTCTTGGAGGATTGAATGATCTTTCAAATTTGATTCCCTTTCCTCCTCGAGATCTTTATTCGTTGTCTTCAAACTTTTGTTTTCCTTTTCAAGTTCAAGTAGACGCTTTCTCAATTTCTTATTGTGCTTCGCCATCTTTTTGGATTCGACGAGGAGTTGATGATACGCTTCCGCTAAATACTTGTCGTTTGATTCCTCTTCGCCGGAATCTGAGTCCATGTCTTCTTCCTTTGATGTTTTCAACGCAACCCCTATACTTTTAGAAAAAAAAACTTGAAAGAAGATTGGTTAGTAGGAAAAGTCATCTCATAAGTTTGCAACACACCTACTAACTCTTCAGCCATTAGATAGCAATATATCTAAATCTCACTCTGATACCAATTGTAAGTTTAGAGGTGCCCAAGGATCTATCTAGATTGTATCAAACAACACCTAAAGGGGGGTGAATAGGTGTAACGGCCAAAAACTACAAATCTCAATGCAATAAAAATAAACGCGAAAAATAAAAAGCACACCAAGATTTACGTGGGAAAACTCCAACTCGGAGTAAAAACCTGTCACGCCCCGAGACCGCTACCAATTTGGTTCTGCACGGAACGCGATCGTGCGCCGAACTGACAAAGACTCTCCCCTGTCCGCCCAAGGCTCGACAACAAGTCATGTATAAAGAATTGCCCAGAAAATGTAATTCTACATCATACATGACAAGAAGATGCACCTAAAGGTGCGAACAACAATAAGAGCAAGGTACAAGTATTTCATACAAGTAATATAAAGAGCGAAGAGTCTATTTATTACATTCATTCAACATTTGTTTACATTCAATTACACTCTTTTCCCAAAATACATAAGTCTTTACATATCCAAAATATACATTGTTTCACATTCTTTTCTTGTTCATCAGACTATACCAAAATGATATCGGGAAGGTTCTAATGCAGATGGCGGCCTCTATCAACTAGGGCGCGATGCCCTTACCGCGATCCTCACCAGCAGCCGCGAACTAGAACTGTAATAGAGTGGGGTGAGAACTAACTTCCTTAGTTCCCAGTGGGCTCGGCCACCGACCCCACCGATCTCCCCACTAGGTCTAAGCAGGCATAAGCAGATAGATATTTATTTAAAGCTGTAAATGCTGTAAGTAAAGCATAGTAGAAGAAATGCAATAACTACTTTGCCTGTAACAATAAGATAAGAGTAATGCTCTAGCCATGTAACCACCAACATGCTAATAGAACTCTATCAAGTAAATTGCAATTCTATCATGTTCAATATGTACTTTTGTACCCAATCTCATAACCCTTTTGAGTTCATTATCCAATCCATGGCTAGCCCGTAGGCGCGCCCACGACTCAACACATTCAACCCAATGGGTTGTCTGCGGGACCCCACATAGGCTATCCCTCGGGACCCAACATAGGCTATCCCTATCGAATCACGTGCCAAGACCTCCGGAGACTCGCACTACTCGTGTGGAGCGACCACGTCACGAGCGCTGAGCAGACTGTGTGAGTATGATCTTCTCCTCCAATTTGGAGGGCATCCAACACAGGGGAACTAGTAACCATCTCCTCCACTTTGGAGGGCATCCACACAGGGGAAATGCATAAGTGTTTTGTAGCACTATGTCTCTATGTCATTTATCATCAAGTTGTCTACTTGGTTCATATATCTCTAGTGTTCTTTACACTATGTCATTGTACATGCCATTCATCAAGTTATCTACTTGGTACTCATGTCACTAGTGTTTCTATACACTATGTTACATTATCATTCATCAAGTTCTATACTTGGTTCACATGTCTCTAGTTGTCATTCATGCAAGATTAAGTCATCTCTAGGGTTCAGTGTCACAGTATTCATCCTGATGCTTTCTATGTCCAAATGCAAGCCTATGGTGCCGCACGATAAGGGAACTGTGCAAGCAGCCACCCTATGTCCTAATGCGACGCCCATAGCTCCGCACGATAAGAAAGCATGCAAGGAAAGTCATCTAACCATACCAACCCTATCATGCATGAAAACTATACATATATATATATATATATTCATAGGCAATATGTTCAATACTTAATCTTAGACATAAAAGGGAGCCCAACGGCTTCGGATAGCACCCCCCACCTTTTGGGCTGTTCCACGAGGTTAGAATGCCGCTCTCGACGCTTCCAACCACTACTTTGACTCCCCGGCCCAATATCGAAGCTGAAAGCCTTCGTTTGGCTCGGATCACCCAAACCGTTCGTCGAATGGACGAACCGTCGCCTCCCACGCGTTCGTGGACCTAACAATATGTTAGAAATGAGGTTAAAAGAGATCAAAACCTCATCCTAAGAAAAGCCCCAATTTGAGCCCTAGATTTTGCCCCGAGCAAAATCCCACATTAGAGCCCTAATTGCTTGTGCAAACCATCCCTTAAGGATGCCAGGGTTCCAAGAAAATTAGTTCTAGGAGGTACAAAACACCCTAAGAGAAGCTACCATGAGAGCTCTCAAGAGCTTACCTCAAGTCGAAGCTCCAATGGTGGAGAGGAAGAAGATGAAGCCAAGGATCTCCCGCTTAGCTTGCTTCTCCACCAAATCCTCCACCAATCCTTCCGCTCCTTTTCCTCTTTCTCTTTCTTCTTCTTCTTCCTAGAGAGAGGGAGAGTTTATATTTGTGTGTGTGGGAAATAACAGTGAGGGAGAGAAGAGAAGCCCCCTATAGGCTCTATTGTAACAAAATGCCAAAAGCCCCCTCAACAATTCAAACTGCACCAAACTGGGCATTTTGAACAGTAGGTCCTGGACATCCCCACAATGTCCTGGACAATGACTGCGAAATTCATTTTTGCCTATTTGATACCATCGGGTCCGGACATCATCCATTGTCCGGACATTGGATGTCCGGACATTGATCAATGTCCCGACCCCGTAGGTCCACTCAGCCCAACATTTAAGGACTTAGCCAAATTTCAGCATTTTTCGTTTCTTCTCCGTTTTCGCTCGTTTTCGCTCGTCTTGTCTCCGATTCTTTTCAAATCGTACCGAGACTTTCCAAACATATTTTCGAACACGTTTTCATCATCTTTTCATCCACGCTAATGTCGGATTTAGCTCGCGACCCGACATAGCTTTTCGGGTTCCGTTTTCGCGCCTATGCGCACAAAAACGCCCGAAGGCTT
Source organism: Aechmea fasciata (assembly GCA_025177825.1). Lineage (NCBI taxonomy): Eukaryota > Viridiplantae > Streptophyta > Magnoliopsida > Poales > Bromeliaceae > Aechmea > Aechmea fasciata. The sequence goes on from CM045933.1 coordinate 12,505,624, forward strand.
TAAACTTCACCGGGAGCAACTCCGGTGCACTTTTTGCCTTCGGATCAACTTCAAACTTTCCGAAGTCCATCCAATCGACAATCAGTCGATTCTAAATATGGTGCAACTCTCGGATTTCGAGAATTCACTTCCTTACAAAACCCCACGAGACCAATAAGCGATAACAATCCACTAAGAATAAAATATTATAAGGTGATTTACCGAATCTACGGACTCAAACCTCTCTTTATCTTCTTCGAATCTCGCGCACGCCGCCGGATTGTCTACGCCCCACGTTCGAATCCACGAACGCCTCAACTTCGAATTCACGAAGCCTCCGATCACGTCGAATCCACGACGCCCACTCGAATCCACGAGAGCACTCCGTCCAGAGCAAGAACAATTTGATCGATGCTGATTTATTGCTTAGATAATCATTAAAGAACCGTAGAAGATGTTTCTAAGCAATAGCCGGATCAATTCTCCATGAAAGCACGAGAAATTAGGGTTTCAAGAATTGATCCGATAGAAACTTGTTGTTGGAAAAAAAAAGAAAGCACCCAACAAATTTCTAGGGTTTCGAAAAGATATTCTATGATTCGTTGTCTTTTAGAAACACCCATACATCTTATTTATAGGTTTAGAAGACATTGGAATAGACTAGAATTTGAAAAACTCAATTTTGGAAACAAAATAGAGATAGACTAGGATTTGAAAAAAAACTCAATTTTGGATACAAAATAGAGATAGACTAGGATTTGAAAAAAAACTCAATTTTGGAAACAAATTAGAGATAGACTAGGATTTGAAAAAACTCAATTTGGAAACACATTCGGTTTCAGAGAAAAGACTTAGAAATAGACAAGGATTTGAAAAACTCAATCTTGTCCAGATATTCAATTTAAAAACATCCTAAGTCTTCCAAACACTTTTAAATATTTATAAATCATCATCAATAATATTTGAACTTACCGAGCATTGTGGATTCATGTTTTGAGTCTTCGATTCTTCGATTTATCCCTTCTTCTTTAAACCTTCAAGACTCCGGACTAACTTCACGAAATATGCCAACATAAAATTCGTAACATTTATCACCCAATCCACTTGGCTAACCCGAAGGTTCGCCCCGACTCACATCTCAAATCCCATAGGTAAGGAGCCTCAGTTGCTCAACCTACCCGAGACCGTCTGCTGGACAGGTATGTTAGTCCATCGTGTGGTAACTTCGGAGTGCACTACAAAGAGTCAATTTAACCATAAACCCCATATCTGTGAAAACCCCAATTTCAACCCTAGGGTTTCCATCGCATGAACTACATAAGTTCATCATGTGATCCCAAGGTTTCCTCTAGGTTTCCCTTCATGTAAGAAGATCAAAACCAAGTGTTCTAGGGTATAAAATCAAACTCTAACTAAGTTCTTACAAAAAAACCTCTCCTTAGCCTAGGAACACCACAAGCTCCACCTTGTAGGAGAGCTCTTCACCTTCAAAAGCCTCAAATCTCCTTCGAATCCCCTCCAATCTCCACCAATTACCCTTGGGGAGAAGCTTCTAGAGAGAGAGAGGAAGAAAATGAGAGAGGATGAGTGTTCTCAGCTTGTGAACAAGAGAGGAGGAGATGGGGTCCTTTTATATGTTCACACAATTGCAAATAAGCCCTCCATTTTATTTTATTTACAGCAGACTGCAACCTGCTGTTCGCAGTGTAGTGTACCGGTGATACGAGCTCGTGTCACCGGTATACCATTCAACAGCAGCCAAACCCAAGAGCTGCTGTTCTCGGGTTGTTGTAGGGTACCGGTGACTAACCAGACTATCACCAGTACACTGCCCCAGTACCAGTGACACCCGGATGTTGTCACCGGTACTGTCACACTCCGGGACCGATCCCTTTGGCCAGCCCGGGCACGTCGAACAGACGCCGAACGGACAGAGTTTACCCTGTCCGCCCAAGGCTCAACACGTGTACAAATCAAACAAAGAGAAATGCACAAGTGGAAACATACACAAACGGCTTACACGAGGGTAAGTAATAGCCAAAGTAAAAGAATTCTAAAGTAAACAAGTACAATGATTTCTTTTGTATCACAAACATTGCTTACATGTTTAAACATTTACACTTACAATTCTCTTTCATCATTTCTTTTACACTTCACATTTTCTTTCCAAAATGAAGCTCTACATTCATTCATTCTTTTCCTTTACAACTACATCTTCAAATACAAAAGAAGATATCAACTAAAAGAGAATGTAACTAATCAAAATGTATACTCTGCTAGGGCGGTCGCTAGCTATAGTGCGAGGCCCTTACCACGATCGTCTGCCGGCTCGCTCGGTCCCGGCCCTATGGAGATAGTGGGATGAGAACTACAACAAAGTTCCCAATTGGTTCAGCCCTCAATATCACCGACTTTCGCACTAGGTCTATCTCAGGCATAATAGAATAAAACATGTAGATAGTAACCAAACTATATCAAATGCAGCTAATATGCGAGAACAATAATAACAATGGTTATGCTCAACATAATATTCATGATGAATGCAAGATCTCAAATCTCGATATCGAATCTCATGGCTAACCCGTAGGTTTCGCCTCGAATAGAACTCACCAACCCAAAATCTCAGTATCGGGGAGACTACTACGACCCGACGAGACTGCCCTCTGGGGAGATTACTACGACCCAGTGATGAAAACTCCAGAGCACATCGCTCGTGGGGGAGCTACCGCCCACCGAGCAAGGACTTATAGGTGAGTATAATCCAATCCTTAACTATAAGGATGTAGTCTAATCCATTCCTTAACTATAAGGAAACAATGCACAATGACCCTTAACTATAAGATTGGTTTGTCATTTGTTCACAATCTCATGTTCTTGTTCTTTGCATTCATAATCATGTCTTGACACTAACTCTAGTGTTCTAGGTTCTCATATTCTCGTTCTTTATGCCATGTCATTACACTAACTCTACTGTTCTTTGCATTCTCAATTCTCATTCATGTTATTACACTAACTCTAGCGTCATCATTGCATCTACTAATGTCACCCGATCTACATGTCATAGTGTCACATTATTCTTTACCTCGACTAGGTTTTCATTTCACAACTCATGCATATATAGGGTTCTCAACTATCTCATAGTGCATTTGTACTCACAACATGCAATCATTTCATAAGTTTCACCTCATCTACCCTAATATGCATGCATCTCACAAATACACTCATGCTCGAAAGTGACACATAGACATAAAGAGAAGTTCAATGATTTTGAAAAGCACCCCCCACCTTGTAGGTTTGCTAAGATGCTGGGTTCGAGCTTCACGATTCTCGGCCGCCAATATCTTTATCTGCGGCAAAATGAAGCCAACGTGTAGACTCTTCGTTTCGATGAACCAAGCGCTCGAGCGCGTCGGAAATACCCCCAATTAGATTTCTATAGGGTCAATTAGACTTTAAACCCATCCTATGGAAAAGCCTCAATTTGGGTGCCCTAGTATCTCACATACAACCATACACTTGGTTTTGATCTCCTCTATAAGCAAAACATAGCTTAGAGCACTCAAGAAATCCCTCTAAAACCTATTCTAAGTCATTTAAACCCTACTCTAGGGCTTTACCATTAAAGAGGAAAAAGCTTACCTCAAAGCTTTCCTTGTTCTTACACCTAGGGAGAAGAAGAGAAGCTAGCTCACTCCTTGATCTTCTCCTCCACTTCCTTCTCCTTTGCTTCACCCTTGAAGAGAGGGAGAGAAAGATATCCTAGAGAGAGAAAGAGAGGGCTTGGTGTTTGTGAGTGTGTGTGGAAATGAGAGAAAGAACTCTCTTTTTCCTATACATAACCCCACAAATGCACATTTGCATTTGAACCCCTCAACTCTCACCTCAATACACTGCCAAGACTGGGCAGAATTCGGGTATGGGGACCGGTCTCTCTAGTAGGGACTGGTCTCCGAGAGCAGCTTCTGCCAATTTACGCACACGGGGACCAGTCTCTCCCTCTAGGGACCGGTTCCCGTGAGCTGGTCTCTAGGGACTTAGCCAAATTTTCCAACTTTGGAATTTTACGCGTATGGGGACGATCTTCACTTGAAGGACCGGACCCACGGGGGACCGGTCTGTCCCTGAGGGACCGAACCCCGAGAGCCCGAATTCCAACACTTAACCATTTTCTCAATCTTGCGCCTACGAGAACCGGTCTGTCCACCAGGGACCGGTCCCTGAGAGCCCAAAAACTGCAGTTTGCAGATTTTTTATTCTCTAGCTCTCGAAAATCCCTTACAATGCACTTTTTGCATTTTTGATGCCTTCGGCCCTTCCGAAGAATTCCAACTTCGCACGTTGGTCATGTTGACTAAAATCCGATATTCTTTTACCAAGGTTTCGGTATATTATAGGTACACAGCCCCAGATGCCCAAACCCGAGAGTCGCTGCCTTTGCTTGCCTGCACGTGGTGACACCTGTGGCCATCACCAAAGGCTCCGGATTACATTTTTCCGCGTAGCTCAATTCTAGTTCGCGCTAAGCAATGCTAAAACTCACTAATCTCATTTGGAACTCAACTTTAACCCTTCTTATATTATTGAAATGTCGTATGGACCGTATCCAACCATCTCTCTCGCCACGCTTTAGTTATTTTGACCAAAAGTGGTTCAACACGACGAGAATCCAATATCTTACAAAGGCTTATTGAGATTTCGCAATCGACTTTGTGTACCGGCGGAATCAAGTGTTAGAGAGAAAATCCTAACAGAGGCTCATTGGGAACCTTATGCTTTGCATCCTAGAAGTACAAAGATGTATAAGGATCTGAAATTGACCTATTGGTGGCCTAGAATGAAAAAGAAGGTTGCAGAGTTTGTAGCGTGATGTTTGACCTGCCAGCAGGTAAAGGCTGAACATCAACTTCCAGCAGGGAAACTTTAGAGTTTACCTATACCGGTGTGGAAGTGGAAAAAGATTACCATGGACTGCATTGTGGGCTTGCCTCGCTCACAAGCAGTCACAACGCGATTTGGGTAATCGTGGATAGATTAACGAAATCTGCCCACTTCATTTTGATTCATACAGTATGGTCGGGAGAGAGGTTCGCACAAGTGTACCTTGATGAAATTGTGCGACTATACGGAATACCTGCCTCTATTGTATCATATCGGGATTCCCGATTCATATCACATTTTTAGAGGAGCCTACACGATGCTTTGGGCACCCGATTGGATTTTAGTACTGCTTTCCACTCCTAGAGTGACGGGCAGTCTGACCGTACTATCCAGACTCTTGAGGATATGCTGCGAGCATGTGTTATTGATTTCCAGGGTGGATGGTCACAGTTTCAACCTATGGCAGAATTTATTTATAACAATAGTTATTAAGAAAGTATTAAAATGCCACAATTTGAAGCTCTTATGGTAGAAAGTGTAAATCACCACTTCATTGGAGTGAAGTAGGTGATAGGTTGGTTCTGGGTCCAGATGTATTGCAGGAAGCTGAATCTAAAGTTCGACTTGCACGAGAGCGGTTGGTGACAGCGCAAAGTCGACAAAAAAGTTATGCTAATAAGCACCGGCGGGAATTGGAATTTCAAATTGGAGACCATGTATTCTTAAAAGTTTCACCGACAAAAGGAGTTAAGAGATTTGGCATTCGAGGAAAGCTAAGTCCTCGATTTATTGGACCTTATGAAGTATTGGATTGGATAGGCCCGGTAGCGTATCGGCTTGCTTTACCGCCAAATCTATCGAGAGTGCATAATGTATTCCATGTGTCTACACTTCGGAAGTATGTTTTTGATCCGACTCACATCTTGGAGAGTACCCCCAGTGGAGCTACGAGAGGATTTGAGCTTCGAGGAGCAGCTAGTGAAAATTTTGGCTTGGAAGGTGAAACGGCTTCGAAATCGCGAGATACCCTATGTAAAAGTGCTTTGGAGCAATTATGACGAACGCGAAGCCACTTGGAAGTTGGAGAGTGCAATGCAAGAGCACTATCCTTACATTTTTTCGATGAAAACTTAAGGTAATTGTTCTTCATTTTGCGGACGAAACTCCTTTTTAGGAGGGGTGAATGTAGCACACTGAACTTTGGCAAATTGCAAAATTTGAGTGTGGGAATAGCAATTGGAACTATTTCACATCTTTTGAAGGGTTGTCAAGAGGTTTCGGCAAGTTTTTGGAGTGAGTAAGAGGCCGGAAGTGTGCAAAAGTGCATTGTGAAATGCAAAATGCACTTTGCACTAGAACCGATACGGTGTTGGAGTACCGCACCAAAGAACAAGAAGCATGCAAGAAGAAGGCTAGTTTGGTCATTTCACTTTCTAAGCTTATCTAAACTCTCCCAGCTCAACCCCAGCTGATCCTTATCATGTCTAGCTCTGAGTAAACAGGGTTTGAACCCTTTCCTCTTTTTCTCTCTCTAGGTTTACTATGTTGAAGTAAGGATTGGTGGATTTGAGCCCATTTCTTCCTCTCTTTTGTGCTTGCTGGTTTGGGAGACTTGGAGCAGCTGTGGGAAGGTGGAAAGGAGTCTTGGGAGAGGTGTTTTCGCAGCCCTAACTCAATAGGAAGCTGAGTTGAAGCTTAGTGAGGTAACCTAATCATTTTTCTCTCTAGTTTGATGCTAGTAATGAAGTTGATATGGGTTCTTGGTCCTTTGCTGCTAGATGTTTTGGGGAAGGGTTTGAACAGCTGTAAAGAGGTGTTTTGCTATACCCTAACTCAATTAGAGCTGAGTTAGTGATCTGAGAAGGTAACTACCCACTTTCTTCTTTGTTTGGATGCGTTAGCAAGCATATTAATGCTGTTTTTGGTGGTTGTTCGCAGCAGGTTCATAGTGGGGTGTGGAATCTTTTTGGTTGAGAATTGGTGATTACTAAGGGTTATATATGGTGTGTTCTAACCTAAGGTGAAGTGGGGATTAACCTTGGTACAATATTAGGTGAGAAAATTAAGTGACTACGTAGAGTTTATATGTACTTTGAGGTAGAGATATGGAATAAGCTTTTGGCTGATTTTGGAATGTTGGTTAGGGTATTTGAACGCGTCGGATTACCTTCGCTCGCGGGATCGGTAGTAGGTGGGTTTGACCTCACCGGAATAAGTCAAGTCCCCCTATGTTCTTCATGATGTTCGAGAATTGCTAGTTATGTGTAATTGTGACCATAGATTACTAAGTGAAGAGTAATTGAGACAATTAGCATATCTACTTTGTATAGCTAATATTGAACTCTATTAATTAAGTAGAGAATTGTGGGTAAATACCTTATGCCGCATATATGGTTAATGTTCAAAATAGATGCATTAACATAGAGCTAGAAGTAATATTCTCATGCTAGTAGCATAGTAAAAGAATGGTTTAATGTATGAATTGTCATTAAGCCACATAGCATCATTAAATCTCAATGAAGTAGAGACACTACAACAAAATATATTATAGACGACGCTTTTCAAACGACGCTTTCTTCTAGCGTCTTTAATATTTAGCATTTGCCGACACTATGATTAAGCGTCGCTAATAAATATATTTTTATCAAATATTTATATAAATTTTCCGACGCTATATTAAAACGTCGGTATATTTATCCCAACATGTTTATTTAACGACTCTTTACACGACGCTTTTACAAGCGTCGGGATTATTTTTGCCGACGCTTTAAAGCGTCGCTAAATATCATTTAAAGTGTTCTTAAATGCAAGATTTTTTGTAGTGAGAGTAAAGGCATTACATCTATTGAATGTTAACTGGAATGCTTATGTGGACAAGTTGCCAACGAACATAGTATGCTTGAATTAGCATCAATTTCATCATGTTGTTATAACCTAGTGGATACTAGTATTTTATATTGTACCTAGATCACGACCTAACAGGTCGGTAGAGGACTTTCCATGTTTGAGACATGACAATTGAGGATTATGTACTATGGATCATGCTTGCTCGCCATTGTGCTCATTCGCACATGCTTGTGAGGATCGCTCCCCACAAGCCGGCACTCCAGAGTTGGCCTACGCGACAGTTGCTCGCCTGTGCTGGATTAGGTGCTGAAGTGGATTGCCATGGGGAGTGTATACTATCACGGGGCCATTAGGTGCGACGCAAGCCGGACTACCTTGTGTAAGTCCTTATGAATTGAACCAAGATACTAACTATATTGATACAATGGTCACTCCTAGATAGTGTGCATTTATGTGACTATATAGCATGCTTACTTGTGTAGAGTAGCATTTACTCGTTACTTCATAATTGTTGTATGAAAAACATAGTAGTTTACTATTCGTTAGTTGTTCATATCATGTTTTAGACATACATGCTATATTTTATACATCTTGAACCTAGTGGTGTAATCCGCTGAGGTCGGCGGCTTACCCACTAGGAACTATTGTTTAATAGTTCTCATGCCCTTTTTTGTGGTTGTTTTATTACAGAGCCATCCACTGCGAGAGAGGTAGCGTAGAGTCCTGCTTGGTGATCACCTCGCTATTTTGGATTTGCTGACGAGGGTGATGTGTACCCGTGTATAGAGAGACTACTATTTGTGTATATATAGTTTTTAGTGACTATGTGATGTATATCTGCTGTAGAGAGTTGTACTTTACACTTTTATGGTTCTACATCCTGTTCATGCTAGTGGAGTTTATGTTGGTTATGTTTAGCTTATAGTACATTTGGTACATCGTATTCTCTGATACTATGTTAGAATATTTGTTTGATTATTACTTTTCTAGCGTAGTTTTAGTAAACGCCTTGTATACTGCAGTTATATGGCGGGTCTGTGCATGTACCGGGTATGCTTCCACTGATACCTGAGCGTGACAAATTTAACTCCAAGGATCGTTCTCCATCATTAGACAAGCCAGCATAGACGTCTATAATTAGAGCTATAACATAAAGGAAGCTATTAGCATATTTCCTTATAACTCGCTAATAGGAAACTAAATTATTATTGTATCTCTTGATTATTTCCTTTGTAGACTAATTGAAGTTTTATTATATTGTGAATAGAAACAATTCTCGCTCCGTGAGCTTCTTTCACGCAAAAATTTAAAGTTACCATTCCTCTACAAGTATTCTCTTCATGGTATCGAGCATGTCGCTTAGATGTGCTAGAGATCCTATTTGTTATCCATGGCAGAAGATAGCATTTCAAATACTAATACATCCCCAGAAACTACTCCCAACCCTCCTTCCCAAGTGGCTATTCCCAACCCTCCTTCCCCAGCAGCTATTCCCAACCCTCCTTCTGACCATAGCAATATGCTTATTTCAATAAATGCTTCCGCCCAACTGCCTCTTAAGCTTATTAATCTTAATTATCCATCGTGGCGAGCACAATTCAATACCCTTTTGGTTGGCTATGATTTGATGGGATACGTTGATGGCACTCTGGTTTCACCGCCCAAAACGGTAACCATCAAGGAGAATATTGTCACCAATGTGGCCTATCCTCATTGGTTTCGTCAAGACCAACTACTACGCATGCAATCATTGCATCGACCTCGTAATCGTAATGCCTCTTGTAGCCTCGGCGAAGATGTCGCATGAAGCTCGGAACAAGCTCTCACGTCTCTTTGCAAGCAGATCACGCTCGCGAGTTATGAGTCTCAAGGAGCGTCTCACTCTCACCAAGCGCGACACTCGTTCAATGGCCGAATACCTCGAAATTATGAAAGGTATTGTCGACTTAACTCGCTCTTATTAATACTTCAATTAATGAGGATGACTTGATTCTTCATATTCTCAATGGTTTAGGTCCAGAGTTTAAAGAAATATCTACTGAAATCCATGCTTGTGAGACACCCATCACCTTTGAAGAATTACATGACAAACTCATTGAGTTTGAGCAATACTTGAAGAGAAATGAAGCTGACAGTGACATTCATATTGCCACTGCCAATCATATCAAGAAGGCTAACAAACCTTCCAATAGTCAAGCATACAGTAGACGCGCTTCACATTCAGGTCCTTCTTCTCGACCTAATCATTTTGCTTCACAAAGGATCAATAGCTCTAATGCTGGACGTAATAATCAAAAGCCAAGGTTAATGTGCCAAATCTGTGAAAAAGCTGGTCATTCAGCGAAGTAATGTTATCGCGCCAAGCAATATTTTTGTTCTCAACCAGTTGCAAACTATACCTCCTCTCGTGCATCTGACCAAGGGTGGTTGATGGATTCTGCTGCTTCTCATCATGTCACAACTAACTTGCAGAATCTATCCATTCATTCAGACTATGACGGTCCAGACGAAGTTGTTATTGGTGATGGATCAGGTTTGAAGATTACATATATTGGTTCCACTTACCTTTCCTCACCTACTTCTTCTTATTCTTTATCTGATATTTTATGCGTACTTCCATTCAAAAGAATTTAATTTCTGTTTCTCAATTTTGTAAGACTAATAATACATCAATTGAATTTTTTCCTGATTGTTTTTTGGTGAAGGATCTAAGCACGGGGGCGATTCTAACTCGAGGCCAGAATGAAAATGCTATTTATGAGCTACCTTCTTCTGTTGGTGTTTCGCAAAATAAACCTCGAGCCATGGTTGGCATTCGTGTCTCCAAAAGTGATTGGCATAAGTGCCTTGGTCATCCTGCCTCTCAAATTCTTCACTATCTATTGACGTTTGGTTCTCTTCCTACTTTTTCTAAGTCTATTTCTACTTTACTATGCGACTCATGTTGTTGTAATTGTAGAACGCAGCGGAAGTATTCGTTCGTACCTTATTGCGGAAGCGATTCGCGTTACAACGCCCGGATCGTAGAAGTTGATTCACGTGTCCTTCGATCGTCCTTGAAAATCTTCTCGCGCTCCGAACTCGCGGTGGATTGAACTACAAACGAGAACGATCGCAAATCCACCGTTCAAGTCCCAAGTCCCTCTAGAATAATAGGTTAATGGAAGATGTGGAGAACTCTCGTTTTTTGTATATCGTTTAATGTGGGATCGCCCGTATATTTATAGGGAATTATGAGAATCCTAATCGCGTTAGGAATAAGGCCAAATCGGTTATGATTTGTTATCCTAAGATGATTAGAACTTATCTCTAACTAGCTTTTCAATTTAAAAGCGAGATTAATTCTAATCCAATTAGACAACATAATAACCGTCGGATCGAGCCCGATCATAGGCGCACCCGATTCGATTTAACCGAATGCCAACATCTCCCACTCGCACATGATAGGATCGATGCCATCATAACCACTTCCTCAACATTACACCACTATTAATTCTATTCATACAGGAAATGAACAAAGGCGACCACGAGTCAACCTGCATTTTGGGAGCTCTATACTAGAAACCGCATAGCATAGAGACATCAACCCTCAAAAAGAAGAAAATATTAGACTCGTGATGCCCTAGACCATTGAATTACATCAAAGTTCAAAGATCTCTAATCCCTCAAAGAGCCATGCTAACCGTTGCGCACATTATAACACTATACTCATGATTGTTTCGCTATACTGAAGCGACACAACCTGTCGACAATGAGTCAAAGTGTCTGAATGTAATTCAACTAGTCTTCCTTGAGCCCTCATGCCACCAAGTTGAGAACGATCGCTTTCCCAAAGAATGCCCCATAAAGCCGCATCACTCATAGCCGTAGGAAACATACCAAAGTAGCAACATCAATTCTTTCACTTAATGACATAGTCAAAAGTCACTAAGGGCATCTAACATATATAGGACATTTCCTCAAAATAATATCCATAAGAACTCACACGATGAGGAAGCAGGGATCCATTCACTCATCTTCTTTACTTGGTCGCCCAGCACATGTAGTATGAAATACATGCTATGACAGAGAATCTCAATGAGCGTATGTCTTTCTCAATGTCATACGGATCTTAGCTCAGTCACTCCCAGAGTGTCTAGCCTGAGTTCTCCATTTGCTCGCTATCTCAAGCGCCAAATAATTAATGGTGAGCTCACATATACATGTGCCATACGAATCGTGGGACTATTCGTATGCGGTCTCATTAATGACCTCATCTTGGTGCCAACCAAGGCGGCTTTCATAAATGCCTCAATTTTCGCTCGCTCTCTACAGCGCCGAAAAGTATGATTGCCGGTGTGAGAGGGCCAATCAACCTGCGACATACTATCAATCCGTTCTTTAAAAATATATACACGTGTGCTAATTTTATCAAATATCTTTGCCAAAAAATATTACAAAAGAAATGGCCAAAAATAATCAACTGTCTACACAATCAAATCTAACGAAGTCCAAGAGCCAAAAAGGATTCTCTAACGATAGGCTTACTCAGAGAATTTGCAACCATGCGACTCGTATAAATGTGTCACAGGATTATTTACTTCGCGCCATCGTCTGGTCCAATCCCGCATTGACTGAAAATGGCTAACCAACCCCACAGCTTAGCATATATTAGGCCGAGTACACCTCTTGGCATACATCAGGCTTCCGACCGCATTAGCATATGGAATCCGATTCATCTTATCTTTCTCTTCAAAAGTTTAGGGGCACTGTTTAAGGTTCAGACTCTAACCTTTAGCAATAGGAGTGTCAATGGGTTTGCAATTGTGCATCTGAAAACGTTCCAAAATTTTTCTTAAATAATTTTCTTGAGACAGACATAAAAGGTTCTTCGAACGATCTCGTAGGATCTTAAGTCCGAGCACATAATTCGCTTCACCCATGTCCTTCATCTTAAAATTAGAGGACAGCCACGTCTGAGCGGCGACAATAATCTCCTTATAATTCTCGGCCAATAGAATGTCACCAACATATAAGGAAAGAATTAAAAAAAATTCCTTGGACCGTTTAACATACACACAGTGATCTTCTTCAATCATCGTAAACCCATCTTCAGTGATGGCTCGATAAAAAAGGATATACCACTGCCTGGAGGACTGCTTCAATCCATAAATGGATCGTCGGAGCTTACAAACTTTATGCTCCTCACCCTTTACAGAGAAGCCAGCAGGCTGATCCATATAGATCCCCTCATCCAGTTTTCCATTGAGAAATGCAGTTTTAACGTCCATTTGGTAAAGTTCCAAATCCAAATATGCGACAATGGCCAAGATTAGGCGGATCGAAGCAAACCTTACAACAGGAGAGAAGGTTTCTTTATAATCAACGCCTTCTCGTTGGGTAAAACCCTTTGCTACTAGGCAAGCCTTGTACCTATTGATTGAACCGTTTGCCATGCAGCAAGTCAAACAAGTCCCAGACCTGATTTGACTTCATCGATTCTATTTCCTCTATCATTGCATCCAACCCTTCCTTATGAGTAGAAAATGAGAAAGCCTCTTGGAAAGATCCAGGCTCATCATCATCATGTGCAGCAACCATGAAAACTTCCCCCTCAATCTCAAAGCGACGACGGGAAACTCCCACATGTGTGCTCCTACGAAGCTGAGGTTCCTCATCTAAAAGTAAATCGCTCCCACTATCCCCAGGAGGTATCGGAGTCGCCTCCTCTGCCTCAACCGAGCGAATAGAAGCGCCAATACCAGAGTCATCCATTTCATGGAACTCAATTTCATTTCGAACCTCACTTCTATAAGGAAAATCCTCCTCGAGGAATTCAACATCTCGTGACTCAATCTCAGTCAAACTTCCATCTTACTGCTTTCCAACGAACATGTGCCCCTTAGAGTGTTCCGGGTATCTTATAAAGATACACTTCTTTCCTCTAGGACCCAACTTTCCATACTTATGAGAAGTGTTGTGTACATAAGCTGCCGAATCCTAAGGACGCAAGTACTCCAAATTTGGTTTCCTGCCTGTCCATGATTCGTAAAGGATGGAAGGAACTGTTTTATAGAGTATACGATTAAGAATGTAGGCAGCAGTTAACAATGCGTCTCCCCAAAAGGAGATAGGCGAATTTACTTGCGCCATCATTGACCTAATCATGTCAAGCAAGGTGCTATTTCTTCTCTCCGCTACACCATTTTGCTTCGGAGTGTCAGAAATTGTCAGCTGTCTGATTATTCCTTTTTCATCATACAATTTCTTGAATTGTTCAGATAGATACTCGCCGCTTCGATCAGTTTTTAAAGTTTTAATTTTCAAATTTAACTGATTCTCAACCTCATTAATATAACGTCTAAAACAATCCAATGCTTCAGACTTATGGGAGATCAGTTAGACATGACTGAAGCGCGTATGGTCATCTATAAATATGATGAAGTAAAAAAAACACCATGTCTTGCCCTCACACTCATTGAGCCACAAATGTTGGAATGGATCAATTGTAAAGAAAAAGTCTGCCCTAAAAGCTTTATTAAATGGTTCCAAGATGAATCTTAACTACATCATTCTCAAAACGAAAAGAAAAACCTAATGGTAGCATAACAAGAACAGAAAATAAGTTTCGCCGAATTCCTGGAGCATAAAGTACATCATGAAGGTACAAAGTTCGACCACCTTGCATGATCAACTTGCACGTGTCAACGCCTAATACATCGACACTAGAATCGTTCCCCATGTATACTTTTTTTTTTTGCTCCCAGCAGGCACACGACGGTACTCGACGAATTCCATCCGATCCCTCGCTACGTGGTTTGTTACTCCTGAGTCTACAATCCACACAGGGAGAGATTCAGCAACAAACGAGTTAGAGCGAGAATCGAGATAGAGTGGTACCTTCTTCGACTCAGTGCAGTCACGAGCGAAGTGTCCCTGCTGGTTACAAATAAAACAGGTCATTTTCGACTTGTCCTTCTTGCCACTTTGTTAGCTTCGCTTTCTTTTAGTGCTCTTCGCATTCTTAGGCGCGGATCCGCTACGATTTTAAGGCCCAGTAGTCCTCTTTCGCTTGAACCCAGATTTTCTGCGAAAATTTGACTCAGCAGCATTGGCATTTGGAGTTTTAACAGCCTCAAGGCGCTCCCCCTCCAACTCCAAATGCCTTGCAATATTCTCAAAAGTTTTGATATTTCATTATGGGTCAAATTTACTCGCATATGTTCCCACGAATTGGAAAGTAAGCGAATCATAGCTTGGATCTGCTGCTCATCACGTAAGGTGCCGCCAGCCGACTTTAACTTGCGAATCATGTTTGACATTATTCTCACGTGCTGTTTCACAGTATGATCGGCACGTTTTTAATAACTGTCAAACCGCATAGTCAGACTGCGCAACCTTGTAACCAAAGTCGCACCAAAATTAGTTTTGAGAGCCTCCCACATCTCATATGCAGTCAGATACTGCTCATACTCGCACAAAAGATCATCCAGCATACCGCTCAGCAACTTAATGCGAGCAATGCGATCCTTCTTAAGCCAACTATTATAGGCTTACATATCTCGGCGAACCTAGGCATAGGTGCCCTCTGTGGGTCGGTCCATTTCATTACTCAAGTCCACACAATGCGCAGAAAATAAGATATTTTAAAATTAGCACACGATACATGTTTTTTAATTTTGCCGCATCCCTAATTAAATAAAAAAAAAATAGATCATAGATGCGTAAAGGAAAACTTCGCTATGCTCATAATCACATCACACACCATATGTCAAAATTTTTAATTATTTAATTAAGATGCGCAAAATATTTGGGAGTAAAAGCATATAATTTACTCTACCAAAATTAAATGACTCCCACTTGAATAGGCATGCATAAAAAATTTATATTATGCCCAAATACATTTATGTATCATAAAAGGCATTATGATATTTTAAATGCACGATAATATGTCATGAAAGCCTATATTAGATCACGCATGCAACATATATCTCGAATGCATATTAAACCATCTAATATGCTAACAATAAATACATGCATTATCTATTATAAAAGCATATTAAAATATTTGCATGCTTTATTTATCAGAAAAGCATATTAACTCAGTAAATACGCTTAAACAAATATTTATATAAATTAAGCATGCTAACATGTCACAAAAGCATATTTAAGTTTTGACTATGCATAATTAAACATTTTAAATACATGTTATAGCCATCAAATATGCATACAAAAAAATGGGTTGCAGAAAAAAAATTTTCTGGTGTCCGTACAGAGTGCAGACCCACTCGCGGCCCGGCCTGCGCAGTCTGAGTCCGTGCCAGGCCTTCTGGTTTGCGCAGCCAGCCCGCGCGCGCGGTCCGTGCGCGGCCTGGGCGGCCGGCCTTCTGGCTTTGCGCGCGGCCCGCGCAAACAGCCCGCACACACGGCCCGCGCGTGCGCGGCCGTCTGGCCTGCGCACGCTGGCCCGAGCGGCCTGTGCGCAGCTAGCTCGTGGCCCACGCAGCCCGCATTGGCCGCGTGGCCCGCGAGGCGCGGGGCCTGCGCGCGGCCCGCAGGCTGCGCCGTGCGCGCGCTCAAGCTGCGCGCTGCGCGCCGCCCGAAAGGCTGCGCCCTGCGCTCAGCCTGTATGGCCCGCGTGGCCCTTAAGGCTAGGGCGCGCGGCCCACCTGCGGCTGCAGCCTTGGCGCGGCCCGCGTGGCCGAGGGCGCACGCGGCCCGCGTACCCTGCACGGCCCGCGGCTCGCGCGCACGCGGCTCGCGGCGCGCGGCCCGCGTGGGCCGCATGCCCCGCGAGGCCAGCGCGGCCTACGTGCGGCCAACGTGCGCCCCGCAAGGCCTGCGCAGCCCGCGTGGCTCGCATGGCCCGCGTGGACGCAACCTGCGCGTGGCCAGCCCGCGCGCAATCGCGGCACGTGCGCGTCCCGCAGCCTGGGCGAGGCCCCCGCGCCCTCGCGGCACGCGCTCCAAGCGCGGCTCACGCCCGGGCCGCGGCCTGCGGGAGGCCCGTGCGCAGCCCGCCTGCATGCGGCCTGCGCGCGGCCCGCGTTGCCGGCCTGCGCGCCCGCGCGGCCCTGGAGCGGCCTTCTTTCCAGTGCGCGCCCACGAGGCTCCAAGCCGCGTGGTATGCCGAATAGCAATTTTATTTTTTTTAATAGATAGATTAACTTTAAAAAAAAAATCATATCTATACATTTAGAACTCCAAATATTGCAAGAAATATATCAATAGAAAGCTCGTGACGAGCTCTTCCAAATCATGCAAGTTTCACAATGAGATATACATCACACATCAAATAAGCCACCCCCATAGTTTCGATTTAGGGTTTCGTTTTTCTCTCAAAATACAAAACCAAAATAAATCAAACTTTGTAGATCTAATCTACAATATAGGTGCTTTAAGATGTGATGAAATCAAGCAAAAATATCCACTATTGTAAAAATCCGCCATTAACGCCCACAAGTATACAAGAAAAAATCTAAACAATGGAAGATTTAAATCTACGCATGCAATCTCGTTAAATAGTTGATCTAGGGCACGAAATCAACCTAATAAGGCTCTGATACCAATGTAGAACGCAGCGGAAGTATTCGTTCGTACCTTATTGGAAGCGATTCGCGTTACAACGCCCGGATCGTAGAAGTTGATTCACGTGTCCTTCGATCGTCCTTGAAAATCTTCTCGCGCTCCGAACTCGCGGTGGATCGAACTACAAACGAGAACGATCGCAAATCTACCGTTCAAGTCCCAAGTCCCTCTAGAATAATAGGTTAATGGAAGATGTGGAGAACTCTCGTTTTTTGTATATCGTTTAATGTGGGATCGCCCGTATATTTATAGGGGATTATGAGAATCCTAATCGCATTAGGAATAAGGCCAAATCGGTTATGATTTGTTATCCTAAGATGATTAGAACTTATCTCTAACTAGCTTTTCAATTTAAAAGCGAGATTAATTCTAATCCAATTAGACAACATAATAACCGTCGGATCGAGTCCGATCATAGGCGCACCCGATTCGATTTAACCGAATGCCAACAGTAATAAAAGTCACAAACTTCTATTTGGAATCTCAAGTTTGTCCAGTAGTCAACCTCTTGATCTTCTCTATACTGATGTTTGGGGTCCAGCTCCTGTGTAATCAATTGATGGGTTTAACTATTATGTTATTTTTGTCGATCATTTTACAAAATATGTTTGGCTTTATCCCATGATAAGGAAATCTGATGTCTCTTTCTTATTTCCAAATTTCAAAAAATTAGTTGAAAATTATTTTGGCATGCCTATTGTTTCAATATACTCTGATGGGGGTGGTGAATATCAAAAAATGAAAGCCTTTTTGGAATCTCATGGCATCACTCACTTAACAACTCCCCCTATACACCAGAACATAATGGGTACGTCCTCGGAACGGCGCCATAGACATATTGTTGAAACAAGATTGACACTCCTTCATCAAGCATCTCTTCTGGCTTCATTTTAGTCCTATGCTTTCCAAACTGCTACGTACTTAATTAACCGCTTACCGACCAAAATACTTCATTTTAAATCTCCACATGAAGCGCTTTTTATTAACTCTCCAAATTACTCAAAGTTTCGCATCTTTGGTTGTCTATGCTATCCCTGGTTAAAACCATATGCCAAACATAAGCTTGACACATGTTCCAAGCTTTGCATTTTTCTTGGTTATTCACCTAATCAAAGTGCTTATAGGTGCTTCGATCCTAGAACAAATAAGATCTATGTTTCTCGATATGTCGTCTTTGATGAATCCACATTTCCTCATGCCTCCTTATCCTCCCAAGTTCAGCCTAACACTTCTATGTGGTCTGAACCTAATCAAGATACTCTCGGTCCGTCTCACTTTCTCATTTCTAAAACCTCTACTACAACCTCTAAAGTACATCCAGTTGACTCTAAACCTACCACAATACGAACTATTCTTTGCCTTGCTTTAACTCAAGGATGGTCTCTTCATCAGCTGGATGTGAACAATGCCTTCTTACATAGATCTCTTACTGAAGTTGTTTATATGCGACAACCGCTGGGATTGTTGATCATTCCTTGCCTACTCATGTTTGTCGACTTAAGAAAGCAATTTATGGTCTCAAACAAGCCCCTTGAGCTTGGTATCACGCACTTAGCAATTTTGTCACTGCATATGGGTTCAGTCAATCAAAATCTGATTGTTCTCTTTTCATCTGTCGATATGATGGAATAGTGGCATACTTTCTTGTATATGTTGATGACCTAATACTTACAAGAAATGATAAATCATTTCTACTTCGCTTTGTCCAAGCTCTTTCTGGCAGGTTTTCTCTTAAAGATCTTGGTGATCTTCATTACTTTCTAGGGGTTGAAGTTATACCAACAACGTAAGGCTTATTTCTCACGCAACATAAATACATAAGAGATATCCTTGATAGAACTAAAATGCTTGGTGCTAAAGATGTTGCTACGCCATTGTCGACTTGTAGCTCGCTATCTCATTATGATGGCTCTCCTCCAACAAATGCTACTGAGTATCGGAAAGTTGTTGGTGCTTTCCAATATCTCTCTATCACAAGGCTAGACATAGCTTTTACCGTAAACAAATTATCTCAATTCATGCATCAACCATCGGCGCTTCATTGGGTTGCAGTCAAATGCATTCTTTGATATCTCAAAGGTATTATCTATCATGGATTGCACTTAAAGCGCCACTCTAATTTACTACTAATGCTTTCTATGATGCTGACTGGGCTGGTGATAAAGATGATCGTACATCCACCTCTGCGTACATTGTATTCTTTAGCACTAATCCTATTTCTTGGAGTTCACGAAAGCAGCAATCTGTTGCCCACTCTTCTACTAAGGCTGAATATCGTGCCATTGCGGATACGACATCTGAGTTGGCTTGCATCCAATTGCTTCTGCATGAGCTAAGTGTCTCACTATCCAAAAGTCCGACCATTTACTGTGACAATATTGTTGCAACATATGTATGTGCTAATCTGGCCTTTCACTCCAAGATGAAGCATATAGCTATAAGCTACCACTTCGTTCGCGATAAAGTAAGCAAAGGACTGCTAAATGCATCTCATGTATCGACTCATGATCAACTTGCTGATGTGCTAACAAACCTCTCTCACGACAGCAATTTCTCTTCTTCGTTCCAAGATAGGTGTTCACAATGGTACACCTATCTTGTGGGGGGGGGGGGGCGTATAGGCGACAATCACTCTCCAGGATCAATTAACTCCAAGGATCGCTCTCCATCATTAGACAAGCCAGCATAGATGTCTATAATTAGAGCTATTACATAAAGGAAGCTATTAGAATATTTCCTTATAACTCTGCTACAGAATAGGAAATTAAATTATTATTATATCTCTTGATTATTTCCTTTGTAGACTAATTGAGGCTATATTTTATTGTAAATAGAAACAATTATGCTCTGTGAGCTTCTTTCACCCAAAAATTTAAAGTTACAATTCCTCTATAGTATTCTCTTCACCTATGTTATTCCAAAATATCCCTACAGTTACCACCTGTTAAGTTAACTTGGGTTAAACGTGAACAGTTGAAAAAAAATTAAAATATCAATTTTGCCTTTAACTTAAGGGCAAATAAGAAATATTGGTGACGGTAGAGGTATATTTGAAAAGACCAAAACTCAAAATACTTTTTGTACCCCTGACTTAAGGGAAAATAAGAAAAGTCGGTGATGGTGGAAGGGTATATTTGAACGGCAAAATAGTAAGTTTATACAAATAACATAGTTTATTAACAAATTTTAACTCTAGGGGTATATTTGAAATAGTTTGGAACGTAAAAAGGTATTTTCAATATTAGCGTTCTAAGAGGGGTAAATCAGAAAGTCGAAAAATTTTCAGGGGTATATAAGCAATTGCCCCTTCTTTTTTGCATCTTTTGTTCACTTTGGCTGTGACTCCTCTTTATGACAAAAAAGGGGAGATAACTTAGTTTCTAGTGTTCTAGATGTCTTTAGTTGCTAGGTTTTTATTTGGTTGTGCTTCTGATTGATGGATATGGAGTTATGGACTTCTTGACTTGCTAGGTTTGTGTTAATTTGGTTGTGCTTGTGATGGATGTATGTGGACTTCTTGACTCTTCTTAACTTTTTTCTTATGCTTATGCTAGTCTTTACTTCCTTGTTAATATTGGAATCTTTGTATTGACATTGTATTCTATCAAGATTTTGTTTTTTGCATAAAATACAAGACTTCAAGACTCCTAGTCGTGTCTAAGTTCTTGAGTTTGTTTTAGGAGTTTGATCAATGTATTTTGAGTTTTTTGGGATCGATCATGCGAGGAGGATGTCGTTTGATGATTGCGACAAACTCCCTCTTTTTCTTTTTAGTTTGGTGAGCTTTATTTGTATTTGTTTTGTCACAAAATCGCAAAAGGGGGAGATTATTATAGTTTTTGTGTTGGTGGATTTCGTGGAGTCATATGGAATCTTGAAAGGTCGAAGCAGAAAATCTCAAGTTCAAGGACCTGCTTGTATATCTTGCGACCTCCCGAGTATGATTACACGCAGTTTGTGGTTACATGTGTTGGAAGACACTAGAAAAGTTTTACAGATTCAAATTTGCTCAAAAATAAGTTTTCTAAGTTTCAGGATTCGGATCATGAACGAGGATTTGGAACCCGAGAGCATGCCCAGATGTTTTGCGAGCGGGTTCGGACCTTGCTAGGAGGGTCGAGAACCTGAAAGGGGCTTTTGGCTATTACGCACGTAGGTTTTGAATCTTGCTGCGAGAGTCCGAAACCCAAAAGGGTGTTTCAAGTGATATGAGGGCAGGTTTCGGACTGTGACAGGAAGGTCTGGACTATGAAGTTTGCCAAACTTCAAAGTCCGAACCGCGTATTCAAGGTCCGGACCATGAACCCGTCACGAATTTCCAAATCTTGTTTGTTTTAATTCTAATTCGTTTCTAATGTCTTCTAAGCCTGAAAATAAGATATGGGTGCTTTTGAAAAATATGGAAAAAGAAAGAATAGCTTTCGAAAACCTTAAAAACTTATTTTGGTGCCTTCTGTTCATATTTTCAAGAGTAAGTTTTTTTCTCTCTTTCATCAATTTGATTCTTAGGGTTTTAATCCTAATATTCTTTTAAAAATCAAGTTGATGATTGTTTAGAAGTTTTTTCCTTATATATTTATAAGTATCTAAACATTGAAATCACCACCAACTATCCTTCTACGGGCTCCGGACAGAGCGATTGTGCGTGGACTTTGCATGAGGACAGAGGATTTGGTGGATGCTTGAGGATTTAGGACGTTGTTGCAGTGAGGAGTCGTGGCATGATCAATTGAAGGAGTTCAATCGATCGAAGACCAACGAAGACGATCTACTTGATTTAGGGTGAAGGTTGTGTCCGATTCCGTAAATCTCTTTCCCTCTATTTCTCCGTAGTGGATTTTTTTTTTTTTTTTTTTTTTGTGTGATTGGTCCCGTGGATTTTTTTTTTTGTGATTGGTCCCATGTTTTATCTTTTCACGATTATTTTTATCACATCAAGTGGGTTGTTTTTATTGTTTGCACTCATTCACCCTCCTCTATGTGTACTTTTACCTATTAGATTCTTGGGCTATCATAACTCACAAAGTTGAAGGATTGGAAGTCAGGATAGCTTTATGTTGGAAGTTCGTCGAAGTGGCCCAACCAATTTGGTGGCCAGCTAGGGTATGATAATAGCCAGGATATCGTCGATGATGGTGTCGAATTGAATGGTGACACCGGTAGCTTCTATCTTCAGCATGGAAGCAAGGAAGCAGACTTGTCCTACGCTGATCATAATGTTGTTTAATGTCATTGCTCTGCATATATAAGATAGCAAATGCCAGTCACACATATACATGTATATATTGGTCTTTTATCAGCATTTATTAATTAGATGTCAAAGATGGAGGGTGAAACCATGTCCCACCGGGTGTGCCATTTTGTTTACCGCCACGAAGGAACCAGTCCCGCCATCGGCTTTGTCTCCGACGAAAGGTCATTCATGGTACAGATTAGATTTATTTAAATTTTATTTTGAAATCTAGATTGTCAGTTCGTGGCTTCTAGCAAGACTCAAAAATTTACTGTTAATTACCCCACACTAACAGTGTTAAGTAACCCTCGGTTAAGTGATTGAACGTGAATACTAATAATAAAAGAGACGAGAGCATAAAAATAAAGTTTTATTAATATGATTTGATATATACATGACTTAAGCGAGAGCGTAGCATGCGTAAACTAAAACACTCGGTTTATAAACTTGTTGGTCGAAATTGAGTTGAGGTTGAATATAATTCACTCAGTTTAACAACTTGGGAATTGAATTGATTTTTTTTTTTTTTTTTGATGGTCAATTCAAGCTAAGTTTGAATTTAAATTTGCTCAGTTTAACAATTTGGCGATCAAATTGATTTGCTTAGTTTAACGACTTGGCGGTTCCTTTGATTTGAGTATGATCATCTTGAACATGCATGTTAAGTTTATAAGGCCTGCAATTTATTTGTATTCTGTTTTATTGCATGTCCGAAAAGTAGTTGCGCAATTGACCGCTACTTTTCGAAAAAATTCATTTCATTAGTAGGCAACCTTGAGAGCTTGAGGTTCTTACATTTAAATGATCGGACATTTTCTTCTGTTGGGATATTACACAACCTCATACAGTATTTAACAATTTACCAGAAAAACCATAAAGAGAAAAACAGAGAGACAGAGGGAAAAGCATTCTACCGGAGTTACCCCGCATTTTCCCAGAAAGAAAAATAAAACATTCATATAATAGCTAAAGATTTTAAATATTTTTACAAAATTTGGCCCACCTCTAGGGCCCACTAATGAATAGAGCCGCGAAGGCTAAATTCAAGCCAATTGTCTCACTTTAAATGATGATATCCATAATGAGATGAAAACAGCTTCGCCCTCAGCATGTTGTCCCATTTTTTTCTATTCATCCTGCTTATTATGTATACATAAAGCTGAGGGCGCGTTTGGTTCGAGTTATGTAATATTATAGACTATCTCGATATATCCAGGTATCTTGGATTTCGACGTGAGATTACTACTGATGCTACATTAGCGCGTTTGGTTTAATACAGTAATATAATACTGGATTGCAGTGTTTATAACGTTACTACGTTTGGTTCAGTTTATAAAATTTAGTAATCCTGACATAAAAGTGTTGTTTTTCCAAAATTATCCTTGTTATGGTCATTTAAATATTATTTTTTATAAAAATATAATTTGCACTAGTAAATTAATTATATTAATAAATAATAAAATAAAAAGACCTAACATGAAAAAAAATAACTTCAAATCAGATCTAACTTTAGTTCGAAAATAATGTGTCGGTAGCGAGAGAGAAAAAATGATTAAATATATATGTGGAAATGGCGAATAGAGGGAAGGAGATCGTGATGATTATCTGGGAGGACGATACAATAGAAGATGATAGGTGTTCATGCGAGAGAGAAAGAGATAGAAAGAGAGAGCAAGAGAAAGAGACGTGCGAGAGAGAAGGGAGAAGGAGAGAGAGATATGAAAATAATTAATTGGGTTTTGGGTTGTTGAAGGATAAAATTGTCATTTTACATTATAAGTAGTATTACCGGATTTAAGTAATACAAGATACACGACCCCCCTCCCGTTAATATTTTTGATGTAATCCTGCTCGATTTGTAATGTTACATTAACGAGTATATTACATAGCGGATGAACCAAACATAGCAATCCTGGCAGGATTAGCTGTAATCCTGCCAGGATAACTTGAACCAAACGCGCCCTGAATGTAATGCACCACTCACAAATCGATAAGTTTACAACCAAAAAAAAAAGCCAAATCTGGAAAGAATATCATAGTGATATACAAAGAGAAAAGCAACTATTAGCTCAGAGTCTAAGAGCAGCAATTGCTTCAGGTCTAAAATCGATCCTAAGGCCCAAAACCCTTCTCACTTCAGCCGGAGTGAGAAGCCATGTCAAATGCCCCGCATTCTCCCCCCAAAAATCCAAAATCTCTGACACCCTCTCAAAGTTGAGAATCGTCGATATCTGTGAGAGGCGTGAGAACTTGTCCCTAACTGGCCGCTGAGACATTTCGGAGAAGTGGTTGATCAGAGCCCTGACTTCCTTGTCAAGCTGGAGCCCGCCAAGCTGGCTGAACCGCTTCTGCATCATGATGACCTCGAGCCGCTTCACAATGAAGTCGATGACAAGATGCACGAAGGAGTCATAAATGTTTGAGGTCATGGTGGGCTGTAGCCATGCCATGTTGGACTCAACTGCGAGTAGGAGCTTCTGAACCCACGGGTCATTGACCTCGTTCTCCCCGTACTCACCATCATTGAGCTCGTAGCTGATCGTAGCGACAGTGTCCAGGATGGGACGAATGCGGGGGGTCACCGTCGCAACAAGCTGCTCCATTCCGGCATTCAGGATCTTCTTAAAGGTGTTGCTGATTTCAGCGAGCTCGGATAGGCAGGACTTCACCTTCTCCCTGTCGGCCAGTGCAGGAAATGCCTGGAGAGCAAACATGCAAGAGATCAATAGGTAGGAACCAAAAGAGTACAGAAAAAAAGGGGGAGAAACAGAAATCCACTCAGTTCGGTGTCGAAAAGCCACAAAATGTTCCATTTGCATTAGTTTCCAAGCTGTCTCAGCTCGTTACAGATGAACATCTATTGCTACCATACTCCTTCAAAGAGAGGACAAACTAGTAAAACATAAGGATATGGACATTTTAACCAACTCCATAGTTTTCATGCTACTCTGCTTTGTAAGTATTTCTTATACGAGAGATAGGAAGGATGATTAGCGGTGTCGAAGGGGCCCAGGCCCGGCACGGCTGTCAGCCCGCAGCCTGGCCCGTCACGGCCCGTACGATGGGTGCAGACCATGCTGGGCCACAGACTCTTGGTCCGTGGCCGGGCACAGCCCGGCCTGCATCCAAATGCACGCCGAAAGTCATCTGAAACTTATTTATTTCCTTAAAAAACTATATAAACTTAAACAATAAAACATAAAATATATAGTAAAACGGGTGAGCCCGTGGCCCGGCATGGCCTAGCTCGGTTCATGTCATGGGCAGTGTTGTGGTAAAGTCCAAAGAAAGGTTGTCCGTCCTGGCTCTGCCAGATTTGAATCTGCACCAGGCCGGCGCACCTTGTGGCCCGTTTTGGTGCGAAAAATCTGGGTCGTGCCACCCCGGCCCAGATTACAACCCTAAGGATGATGATTGTTGGAAGCCTTCTTTAGCTATAGATATTTGGTAAGCGACATTTGGCACCAAGTCTTTACAATTGTTTTTCCTCAAATTCTACACAGTTAGTGACACTTATGGATGTACTTCCTTAGTTTTGTTCTTTCTGCCTAACTAGCAAACACATTTTTCTTTATAGAACACTGCTATTTAATACAAGAAAAGCAATCACACTACACATGCAAATATATGTACTTAACGTACATAGCATTGCAATTAACCAATAATACAAACCTAACTAGTATAAATTTGCATTTACCACATGAAGAACCAAGAAAAGATACCTAACACTCATTGCAAATATTTCAGTATGCAGTGAGCACCCATTGCGTATATTTCAATATGCAGTAATGCAGCATGCACGCATCAAATTATCGTGCAAAGATAGAACCCCTTTGAATATATAAAACATATGGTTTTGAGAAGAATTAGACATAGACATAGCACGAAATGTATCAAAACATATTAAAACTTCAAATGAAGCACCATGTAATAGCAATCTAGTTAGCAATCACATCATGTTTTCAACATTGTTCTATGAAGTTTATACAATCTTTAAGGATTCTAAAAGACGGTTGGGATACCAGTACTAGAAACTCATGTATATGGAAATTTGACACAGTACTAGAATTTATAGTTTAGTTTTGGTCTCCCGTAGTTATAGCAATGTGCATGCAAATTGTTTATGCTAAGTCTTAGGTTATTGCCATATTGATTTATAAAAATTAGTGAGGTGGCTCATTTCTTCTTGCATCTCTTTCTCCTCCATGGAAGATGTTGTGAAGGTGTTGTGCGTAAGTGTTGACTTTGACCTACGGATTTTAGTGAATTGCTAATATAGTGCTTTCAGCCTTTTCTAACATAAGTTTGGCTTTGTCAATATGTACTCAAACCTTTCAATGTGGTTATATATTACTATTATTCTATGAAGCATGGATACTCAAATTTCACGTTGTTTCCGTATCGAATACTGATACGTGCCTGATACGCGCCTAATACATGTTTGATATGGGAATAAAGTATTTGACATTTTCAAAAACAAAAAGAAATATCAGATGTGGCGCAAATATCGAGGGTGATACGTTTGGGTTCTTTTTTGGTTTAAAATGATCAGAACTCAATTTTTTGGAAAGCCCACATCCTAACCCATCAGTAATAAGGAAAAGAGTGAGAAAAATGCTAATCTCTCTTCAATTTGTTATTTCTTCTATCTTTTTGCTCTTGGATGGTTGAAGGCACTCTTTCTCGCTGTATCTCCACAGTTTAAAGTTATTGTTTAGTCGTTTACAACTTAGCTTTTACTTTCTTTTATCTAATTTATCAACCTAGAACTTATCAATAAACTGATAAAGCCAATCTAATTTGTCAACCTAGAAGTAATCAACAAAGGCCATAGAGAATGATTTTTTTTTCTGCTTATATTAAAGTGTTAGCATATTTTCTTTTATTAATATTTTATATAATAAAACTTAACAGAATAGACATATGTGATGAATGGCTAATTATCTAGTTTGTGCAACTAAATATCTATTGTTATCATTTGATCAAGTTAGATGATAGTTGGTTGATACTGTTTGAATTATTATTTCATACGATTGATTATCTTTTATGATGAACAAAGCTAGAACGATTATACAAGTTAATATATATCAGTATATATTACTTTATATAATCGTATCCTGATTGTCCTCAATATATCATTACATATAATTAACATATATTTAAATATATTTAAAGTAATATTTTATTCAAGTATACCTCACGTATCGTATCCTAGAATTTTTAGGAATTGTCATATCACTGTATCCGTATCGTGTCATATCCGTATTCTCATATCGGTATTTGTACAACATAGCTAGTATTACTTTGGCCTCTACACATGCTCACAACCTTTCCACCTGACGATTCGGTGATTGGTTGACTCTCAAATAATAATGTATCAGGTGTTAGGCTGGGTTCCTGTTCAATCAAGCGGATTAGTTACTATATGCTAACGCATATTGTTTCTCAATCAAATTTCCTTCAAATATCAATAGGAGTTGATTGGAATCTGAATTGCTGAAATCATGAGTCACAAATGACTTTTCAAGGATATAAAACTTAGACAGTATAAGCTTCATCTTGTTTTTCTCTTCTACTATGATAGAATTTTGGATGTCTTTGTGTGTCGATACTGGTGTATCCCTGCAACTTTTGGAAGTAACTCATATATCCCTCTAAACTTGAAGATTATCCCCACATACTTTTGGAAGGAACGGATGTATCCCTAACTTTTGGAAGTAACTGACATATCCCTCTAAACTGAAAGGATGCTGCTGTTCGACTATGGATGCTGATCTCTATTTTGTAGACTTCCATTTGATTTGACTCTTGTACGTAATGGAGGAAGTTGATTGGTTTCCATTAAAGGGCATTTATAGCAAACACCGGCAAGAGGGGTTTCTGCAAAAATATCTGTCTGGGTCTTGTGCACCTCAAGCAGGCAGTTCGATGGTGGGGTATGCTTGACTTTGACCATTCGGTAATGTGCATGGTGGAAGGAGAGAGAGAGAGCCTCACGAAAGTTTAGGGGATAAAGTCGGATGGGCTTAAACTCTAGATTGCAGTTCCAAAATAGCGTTTGTACGATGAAACCACAGAAACTAGTTTGAAGATTGAGAGCCTAACAATCCTCTAAGTAAGAGAACTATAATTATCTAGAGATAACACCTAGTGAAATAAATAACTACGTAAATGAACAAATTTTAGATAATAGCGAGGAAACCATCTTCGTCCTGAATCCTAAAATGAACAAAATATCATAATTGAATATAGATCCGGACACAAACTTAGCTGGGTTGCATTCAAACACTGCCTATTTGGGCTGCATTACGCCCGTTCTCGTTGCTTTGATGTTTGTGTCACCTGCAGGAGTGGATCTTTAGAAAAACTCGTATCCACATTATGTTCATGGAAAATCATATAGTTTATCATTTCTATTGAGCAGGTTCCTCCTAGATTGACAACATACAGGGTGTCTAAATCCCAGGAGAAATTTACTACTGCATCCACAGTGAATTGCAGAGCCTCTTTTCTTTTTGTTGCTAGTATTGATCGATTGAGAACTTACAAGTTAACCTGTAATATACGGAAAATTTCGGGTTGCGATGCTAACTTTGATCTGGAAGATTAAAGTGAAGTTTGAATTGGATGTGCATCACTCCAGAGTGTTTCTGGACGTGTAGGAATGATCTCTGGAGGTAATTGAGTATT
This sequence comes from Aechmea fasciata, assembly GCA_025177825.1. NCBI lineage: Eukaryota > Viridiplantae > Streptophyta > Magnoliopsida > Poales > Bromeliaceae > Aechmea > Aechmea fasciata. The sequence goes on from CM045933.1 coordinate 12,534,818, forward strand.
CGGGCAACAATCGGGCGCAAAATGAATTTGAAAGGAGATTTTCGGATTATGACGCTAACTTTGACCTACGTGATCAAAGTGAGGTATGAATGTTAATTGTAGTACCTCCGAATTATTTTGGAAGTGCGAAGATGGTTAATGGCAAATTCCGGAGATGCTTGGATGTAAAAAAATGTCGGATTTTTTATTACATTGCTAATTTTGACCAAATTGATCAAAATAATGCCAAAATAAAATTAGTTTGCTTCCAAGCTTAATTAGTAGCTTCGGCATAGTGTTTAGCATGTTTTGGAAGTGTTTGGATGGACTCGGAGTGAACTAGATTCGAAAAGGGGGCTGCAATGGCTGCTGCCAGGCTGCGGTTAGTGCAGGGACTGAGTTGTAAACCTGCAGGGACTGAATTGTAAACTGCAGGATTGTAATGCACTTTTGCTGATGTGAAGGGTTAAAGTGCAATTGGTTGTCTTATCACTTAAACCCAGCTGCCTGGCATGTGTCCACGTATTGGGGCATCTCTCCAACAGCTCCTTCTCATCTCTTTTCTCCTCTAATTCTCTCTCAGCCTTAGGAGCAAGCTAGTGAAGAAAAGTTGGTGGGGTTAAGCTATTGCAGTTGGAACTGCCGAGTAGGAGGCTTGGGGCCATCAAAGCTGAGAGTAATTTGGTGGAGTATTTAGATTAAGGTAAGCTTGGTTTAGTAGTTGCATATAATTGAACTAAATGCCTTAGAGATAATCTACAAAAAAGGGATTTGGTTGTTTGAGCTGGCAGGTTGAGTGGTTGGAGCTGTAAGGTGTGTCCGAGCAGAGGAATCAGCTGAGGAAAGTTGAGAACTTGAGGTAACTAAATTGTTCCCAGCAGAAATCAAGTAAAAGAGAGATCCTCAAATATTAAAGCTTTTGTAGAGGCTATGTAAGAAAATTAGTGCTGAAGAAGTGGCAGACTTGATGTTCGGGCTTGTTGGAGCTGCCGAGTTGGGAAATTCAGCTAAGGAAGTTTGAGGCTTGAGGTATGTAACTTAAATTCCAGCTAAGAACTGTATAAGGATTAAATTTAAAGAATTAGAACTGGTATTAATAGGTAAAAGAAACCTAAGTGGTGGCTGGAAATTGGTGCAGGATTTGGGCGCCCGAATTGGAAGAAGACTTGTGGAGCTCTTGGGTGTTCCGAATTGGGAAAGGACTTGAGGGAGCTTCAACCTCAGGTGAGATTAAGGTGGTTCGTGGGTTAATGAGTGTTAATTACTGTAGAAGAGTTATAGAATTAAGTGTGCTATGCTGTAGTGAATGCAAAGAGGGAAGTAGTGGAGCAATTTCAGCAGAATTCAGCCTGAAAATTATGGGATGTTGGAGCTGAAAACAAGTTAATTGAGCAACAACATGAGATGATTATGAATAGGCATTGACTGAGGCTCAGTTAATTGAAACAGGAAGATGGTAATTAGGAATCCTATGGGTAATTAAGCTAATGAAAACTCGAAACTACATTGATGAACTCCTAGTATGAACCTTATAAAACTAGCTGATACTATGTATAGTATGTATATATGGAGTCTGGCTACTATACTATTATGAGTACGATCGTCCTCGTACTCATAAGTTGTTTTCGATGATAGAGCTTTTGAATCGACGATCCACACCGTTAAACGTTATTTACATTTAAAACTTCTAAAAATAAAATTTTATAATTTTTCGACATCATTTACCTTACGATCAAGAGGTCACAAATTTAACAATTTTTAACGGCCGGTATGGGATACTTGCTAGTTTAACGGTGTAAAAGAATCGGAATTTGTTGAATTTTTAATAGAAAATTCTATTCACTACATAGATAAAGATCAATAACTCCGATCTTGAATTGAAAGATCCTATCATCCTTTTTTAGGACGTCGTTCGATTTTGACCGTTCATTTTATGCCCACTTGATGGACTTTATTATGATTTCGAAAATTTATGAAATTTATTTTCTAGAAGTTTCAAATACTCTAGATCATATTTAACGGAGTGGATCGTCGATTCGGAAGCTCCATCATCGAAAACAACTTATGAGTAGTAGGGCTCCAATACTCATAATAGTATAGTAGCCATGGCCTGTATATATGTATGTACATATAAATGTATATGTGCACAGTGTTAAGAAGGAAGACTGAATTGAGTAAGTTCGAATTCTGAATCAGAGTAAGAATAATTGCTGTAGAGAGGTGGAATTAGAAGATTACTAAAGTCTCTACTTGCTATGAAACTTATAGAATTAACTATATGTATGTGTATATACTAATACTATACATACAAATTGGGGTGAAGTGCGAAGTTTGTTAAGATATGAATATGACTCTAGTTTAATCCCTTTCATTCCTTTGTAAATGAAGGTTAGACGTGCTCGGAAGTTCAAATCGATATTCCGACGAATCTACGGCGCGCTAATTACAATAGACGTCGTTTTAGCTTTATTCACATCGAGTCATGAGGACTTGATACTTGTGAGCTTCGAGATATTGGTTCTAACGTTTCGGCATCCCTACAGGTGGGTGGTGCTATCCGAAGTCTTCGAATCCCTCTTTATATCTATGCTATCTTGTTGAGCATATCTAGATATGAAGGGTATCATATTGATGCATTATAGGAAAGTTGTCATTAAGCAATTGAATTTCTGTCAATGTTAAGAACATATGGACAATAGATTATGGACATAGAACCCTATGAATGTGTGAATTAGTAAAGGACTGTGACAATAGTAAATTTGGTGACATCATGACTAGAGATTTGGCTAGCATCGAGAATGAAATTGTAAAACTAGCATAAAGAGCTAGTTAGAGTAAAGTGTGGCATTGTCGTGCATTGGACCCTCTAAAGGAGGATGAGATCATACTCACAATAGTCTTATGCTCAAGGAAGGTCGCTCCTCCTTGAGCGATGAGCTCCGGATTAGTCATCTCAACTGGATCAGGAGCTAGCGTCTTCCCAAGTAGACGGTCCTGTATGGATGTAGCTTGCATCTCCCCGATAGTAGGGATTTCGTGGTGAGTTATAGTTAACCAAATGGTTAACCAGTTTGATTGGGTAAAGATCATCAGCAGCATGCATACATCAATTTCATATGTTAGCTACTGTTTCTTTCGACTTTGTACGATCATTGTAGTAGTTACATGTTATACGGTTACTATCTATTCTCTTTTCTTGTCTATATATGCACTGAATAGACCTAGTGGGTGAGTCGGCGAGGTCGGCGGTCGGACCCACAGGAACTTTCGGTAGTTCTCACCCCACTAACCATGCGGGTTCTAATTCGTGCGGGGTGGTCGAGGATCGTGACGGGGGGACGACGCGTTATAGATAGCGACATCCATTGAGTATAGTTGTACCTTATTTATTTTATATGTTTATAGTTGATGAAAGTAAATGTAAATTATTTATTTGAGAGATGGCAATGTATATATTGGAAGAATGAATGTAATAATTATGTAAGCTTTGTATTTGATTTAAAGAAATCAAGATACAATGTATGAATGCTTTAGTTATTTACTTTCACTTGCTTGTGTTGCTTGCCCTCGTGCAAGCCATGTATATTGGAATTTTTTCTGGACATTTCTTTATACATGTTTGTTGTTGTTGTTGAGCCTTGGGCGAACAGAGAAGGTTCTGTTCGTTCGGCGTCTGTATACGAGCCCGAATCGACCAAATTGGCGATAGCGGGACGTGACATAACCGGTATAATCTGATAATGCATTTTGCCAACTCTGTACTCTTTTGACTTATCCCAAGCAACATATACTTTAATAACATCTGTGTATCAATTTATCTTTCTATTCAATTCTTTGCCAACATGTTGTCAATGTTCTCAGCATCTCTACTGCATTTTGTATATTTTTACCTTGTCACTGCTCTCCTTTTATTTATTTTTCATAGAACTCACCTGCTATTGTTCTAGTAATATACAGAGTACCTTGATACACCTTTTCCATTTGTTAGTTTTTAACACATTAAATCTTAATTCTAAACTATCAACTCATTGCAGAAACGGCCTACGTATTTTGTTCCTTGAAGAGACAGAAACATTGTTACCACATAATTAACCTAATGTTTATTTTTCACTGTGCAGACTCATCCCACTCAGTCATGTTTCATGTCATCAATTGATGTCCACACACAGTATTCTTACCAGGTAGGTTATTTCAAAGCTAGATCCGTCTTCTGCTATGATACACTTCAAACTGATGTTTTAATCTAAATTAAGTTATTATGGTCTTATTGTTATCGTGCCGTATGCACTTACTGTTGAAATATGATTAGGTAATGTTGCTTGAAGCCATTGCAATTATTATGGCACCAAAAGATGCTTCAAGGTAAGAATGCCCCTTAAATATTTGAGACTTCCAATGATATCGTGCTTCTCTATTTCTTAGTTTTTCCATTTTATATGATTTTCTAAATGTTTTAATCTAAATTGTTTTATCCAGAGCAGCAGCATTGCCCTACAAAGAACTCCAAATTTCAGCTTCTCCTCTTGCTGCATGAAGCAAAAGATGCTACCGACTAAAGCAATTGAGAAAATCAAACATTAGTCTATCGACAACAAGTTATAAGAAATAGCGAGAGTTTACTTTTTTTTCTACCAATAAATAATTTCAGAAAGCAAGAAAAGCCATAAGAAGCAGATCGAAAAGCACCAACTTACCTCTGCGCATTGCTCCTCAATCTCATGCCGCAGCTTCAGAACATACTCTGCACTCACATCAATATTATTCAAAGCAGTGGCGATCTCCATCCCAGTCTTCTGCACCCCAACGCCGCCCAAGAACAGCTTCGCCCCCAAATTGGGCTCCCTCATCTTCTCCTGCAGTGCTTCCTGATACTCGTTGCTCAACAAGTTCATTGCCCCGCTCAGCACCGCGAGCACCGAGTTGATGCTCGACGTCGAGATTGCCCTCTTGCAGCAGCTCTGCAGCACGAAGAACACGTCATCCACCATCGAGGTCGTGAGACTGTCCGCCTCGTGCTCATCAATCTTTATCGCCTTCCTCACATTCTCCACCATGAAGAACTCCTCGAGGATCACGTAGAAGCCGGTCAGGTCCTGCACAACCCTATAGAAGCTGCCGCTCCGGAACGCCTTTGTGGTGCGTGGGCCGAGCTCGGGATCGACAGATGCGAGCCCACGGATCTTAGATACCATGAATTCCGTGTAGTCCTCGCCAAGCTGGGTAAGGGAGAGGATCTCCTCCAGGTAGATTTCAATCTCCCGCGGATCGGGTCCCTCAATGGCGCCGACGACGCCTGAGGAGAGGATGCGGCTCTTGCTGTAGGAATTGATCTCGGCAGCGAGGCGCGGGAGGCGGCGGTATTCCGTGTACCTTTTGAGGATCTGGGTGCCGCGGGTGTCGCACTCCTCCTGGAGCTCACAGATGGTGTAGACGACACCGTCCTCACCGCAGAGCTCACGGAGGATCTCGTCGTTCTCCTGGACCGCCAGGACGATGTCTTTGAAAAGGCTGGTGAGGCAGCCAACAAAGTCGGGCCGATTGGCTGCTGCGGTGGCGGTGTCGGTGTCGGCGAGCTCGGCGAGGTGGTCGAATTCGAGGCGGGAGCGGAGGGCGACGATCTTGCGGAGGTAGGAGACGAAGGTCTGGAGGGCCTCGTCGGGGAGGGAGAGGAGGGGGAAGAGGCGGAGGAGGCGGAGGACGGAGGGGTGGTCGCGGCGGTCGACGGCGTCGGCGAGGCGGCGGCGGGCGAGGGACTCGAGGCGGCGCCGGAGCTCCAGGAATTCGCGGCGGAGGTCGGCATCGGGGTCGGGGGGGGAAGCGGGATCTGGATTGTCGGCGTCGGCGGAGAGGAAGGAGTGGACGGACTGGGCGGCGGCGAGGAGGTCGTCGTCGGAGGAGGAGGAGGAGGAGGTGGCGGCGGAGGGAGTCGAGGGAGCGGAGGCGGTGGAGGGAGGAGAGGACGAGGCGGAGGGAGGAGAGGGAGCGGGGGCGGGCGGGGTCGAGGAGGCGGACGCGGGAGGAGAGGGAGAGGGCGAGGAGGGAGAGGGAGGAGGCGGAGGAGAGGAGGAGGGAGGAGTCGGAGCGGGCGAGGGAGAGGAGGGGCGGGGAGGAGCGGAGGAGGGGGGCGAGGTGGCGATCCAGGTCGGGGCGGGACGACAGCAGCGAGTCGAGCCGGAGGTCGAGGCCGCGCTGGTAGGCCACGCACGCGTGGAGGAGCCGCGTCAGCGCCCCCACGTCCGTCAAGCACCGGATCTGAGACAGGGCCTCCGGGGACCCGAAGTCGATCGACGACGGAGAGGATGGGCCGTCGGCAGACATATCGGAGGGCGGCGCCGCGGAAGGTGGAGAAGCGGATGCCACCGCCATCTTGGAGGCCAGCGAGATCCGCCCGGCACCGGGACAGGAGCTGAGGAAGATGTGGCCTGTGGGGAAGAACGAGGAGTCTCTAGAATTCAAATCGAAACGAATATATTCGGTAGATATGGATAAGAATTCGGATATCAATATAAAAAATAAAATTTCGACGAATATAGATTTGGATATTGATTTTGATTGTACTCGATCCGAACCCAAATCGAACTCGAACCTGAATTTATTTTGTATTATATATAGAGAGAGTTCGGCTATGGTTGGTGCTTTTAAATTTTTTACCGTTAGATCTGTATCTTTGATTATTTTCACCCGTTAAATTATACTATTCAACTAACCACCTATTTAATCCAAGGGGCTCCACATTATTCTAACCGCACATTTATTAATCCAAATTTAAAAACTTACAAGACCAATGACTTTGAAGATTTTTAAAAGCATAGGAGCTCAATTATATATATATCTATATATATATATATAGTTAATGAGAATACTCTCAAAAAATCTTGAGATGGTCTTTTGAGTTTTTAACCATTGGATGGAGGAATGTAGGGTTGTGATGATGGTGATAGGTGGTGGTAGGTGATAGTAGGTGGAATAATGTTTGATCCAATGGCTATTAGTAATCAAAGAGTAGATCCAGAAATTTAAAACCTAAAAGCACCAATGGATGACACTTTTAAAAGTATTAAAACTGAATTCTAAATATATATAGGGTTTTTTTTGCAAATAGCCCCTCACTTTTTATTTTGAAAAATAGTTCGTATAAAATTAATTACAAAAATGGCCACAGCCTCTGCACGTACATGTGCGCGTATGCGCGTGGCTAGGCAGTGTTTAAGTTGAACACGGTGAACAATTCAGAGTGTTTAGACACGATGAATGGTTCAGTGTCCAATACTAATATAGAGTGAATGTTCAGTGTCCAATACAACTAAGTTCGGGGACTTAGCCATTTTTGGCTAAGTTTGGGGTATTTGTATTGGACACGGTGAAATTCACCGTGTCCAATACAATTAAGTTCCGAGACTTAGCATTTTTCGGGTGTGGTAGTTGTATTGGATACGGTGAACCATTCATCCGTGTTTAGACACGGTGAATGGTTCACCGTGTTCAACTTAAACATCGCGGCCCGCGCGTGGTGCGACGTGGCGCTTGCGTGGCGGCGGTATGGCCATTTTTGCAAATAATTTTATACTAGGGCTATTTTTCAAAATAAAAAAAGGTGAGGGACTATTTGCAAAAAAGCCCATATATATATATATATATATATATATATATATATATATATATATATATATATATATATATATATATATATATATATATATATATATATATATATATTTGATGTTATATTTGAATTTGTATTTTAAAATTTTAGATTTAATATAATATATTTTGAAATATTAAAAAAAAAATTTATTTCGTGTTCAAATTTTTAGGTTCAGATTTGGATTTGGGTTCGAATTTATGATTTTTGGTCGGGTTCGTGGTAGGATGACGGTTTGGCTGTGTTTCTTTATTTCCGTTTTTGTTTTGGAAAAATTTCAAATACCTGATTTCTCACTTTCATAATTTAGTATTCCTTAGTTTAGGGTATGTTTAGTTACTCAAAAGTCAACGCAGTAGAAAAATTAACTTTTATAAAAAAAAAATTTATAAAAATAATTTTTCAATTCGATTGTTTGGTTTCTATAAACTAAAAAATTAAAACTATAATTTTATATTTTTTTAATTATTAAATTATAGGAATAATTACCTATATACCCCTCGTATATTTATAAATATCTGATTTATCCCTACTTATTTTTTCTTTCTAAAATACTCATCATATATTCTATCGTTATTACAAAATACTCCCGCAGTTATCTCCTATTAAGTTAACTTGGGTTAAACGTAAGTTAAATATCTACTACGGTTAAAAAAAAAATTAAAATACTAATTTTGCCATTAACTTAAAGTCAAATAAGAAATGTTGATGACGGTAGAGGAATATATTTGAAAAGACCAAAAATCAAAATACTTTTTGTGTCACGCCCCAGGTTGCAAGATCCCCCGAGCACGCCAACAAATCCGCCGTGTACAAAAAATTTTCTCTATACACGAAGCGTAGCTGTACCTGTATAAAATACAATACTACAAATAATAGTATAGAGCTGAAAAGACTAAAACAAATAGGTAGGAAAGCAGGAGTTCTATATACATACAAACATATCGCGGTACAAAGGTACTACTCGCTCTAGCGAGTTAACAACAGTATGTACATAACTCTCGAAACCCAAAAGCTACTACCTGCGCGGGGTCCTCTATCGATCGACGGGTAGGGCTCTAACTCGCCACGTCCCTTGCAGCGATCCGCCTCAGAAGGAGCAGCAGCTGAAACCGAAGGTCCTGCAACAACGGTGGAAAGAAAATGGGCGTGAGAACTACTGTAAAACCAGGTAATCCTCAGTGGGTGCTGCCCTAAACCTCATCGGTCCACCCACTAAATCTACAGGGTAAGCAAGAATAGTAGAAAAGAAAGCTAGAAACACTCTACAGCTAGATGTCACTATACTATCCTGCTCTATTACTAGTCATCTGTAGAACATGTAACCCTGACCCAATCTCACGAGGGACTGATATACATCCGTCCCGCCTGTCGAAGCAACACTAACAATTACCCCAGAGTTAGCTAGTGGAGAGCGAGTCCAACCAGGACACAGCGACACCAACGCAAAAGCACTAAGCCTGACTCCGGAGTGGCACTCGGGGGCGCGACCCAGCCGAGTATGCAAGCGTATCTCTGTCGAGCTCAATCAGGCTCTCACAGGCTAAAGTCAAGTAAATAGGGTCCAACTGGTCTAACCACCAATAGGTCACGTGCCCGTGGCAAAAACTGAAACCAAAACCGTAACCTGGGCCCACCGTCAACCCCGACGGTCCCCGACAACACGAAACAGCCTACTCAGCTGTGAACTAAGCTCGGCATCCCAGCACGAGCGTAAACGCAAACTACACTACCCTGAGTATCCATCGCACTCACACGGCGACGATACAACACAACACGGCTCCTAAAGCTAAATCTGGTAGTGCATGCATATGACGATCAAATCGTGGTTTTCTCCTAAGTCAAATCCAAGTCCAACATGTATGAAATATTACTATTACGTGCTCCAAAATTCAGATTTCAGCAAACAGGATAATCCATGAATTCGAGCTAATATAGGTTATACCATTGCTGAAATTATCCACATGTTGACTACTAGGTAATTTAGAAGAAATGCCGATGATTAACCCACCTCAAAGGCTCTTTCCTGGTAGCAAGGAGGTCTCGAAACCGCGGATAAACACTGCTGGACTCACCTCTAGACCAGCACTAGACTTCCAAAAAGATCTAACATTAAAATCCAACAATAAGCATAAATTCGCAATTTTCGGCACCAACGCATAAAATTGGCTCAAACGAAATGCTACTTTCACCTTCTGTCACGCCCCGGGTTGCACATTCACCGGGCACGCCGACAAATCCGCCGTATACAAAAGAATTTTCTCTGTATACAAAGCGTAGCTGTACCTGTATAAAATACAATGCTACAAACAGTAGCATAGAGCTGGAGTAAACTATAAACACGCAGGTAGAAAAAACAAACTTTATATACATACAATCGCAGAAACAAAAGAACACTACTCGCTCCAGCGAGTTCAACTGTATGTACACAAGTGCCAAACCAAAAACCACTCCAAAAGTGTCACTACCTGCAGGAGGATCCTCTAGCTCAGTACTCGACGGGGAAGGGCTCTAACTCGCAACGCCCTTGCCTCGATCAGGCTCGGACGGAGCGGCGCAACGAAGGCCCCGCACAACGTGGAAGGAAGAGGGCGTGAGAACTACTATAAAAACAAGTAGTCCTCAGTGGGTGCCGCCCTAAACAACACCGGTCCGCCCACTAGGTCTACAGGGTAAGCAAGAAAGTAATGTAAAAATACTCAACGGCTAAGTAACACTATACTATCCTCGCCCTCAACGACCCTCTCGTAGAACAAGTAAAAGCCGACCCAATCTTACGAGGGATCGTGATACACCCGTCCCGCCCGTCGAAGCAACACGCAACTACCGGGGTAGCTAGCGGAGAGCAAGTCCACAACGAGGACGCAACGACACCAACGCAAAAGCACTAAGCCGGACTCGGAGCGGTACTCGTGGGCGCGAACCAGCGATGCAAGCGTATCTCTGTCGAGCTCAATCTGGCTCTCACAGGCATAGTCAAGTAAACAGGGTCTAAGCACTAATACACGACGTGCCCCTTGGCACAAACTGTAACCACACAGTACTCTGAGCCCACCGTCAAACCCCCGACGGTTCCCAACAACCAGCACGACTAGACTCTGCTGAAAGGTAAGCTCGGCATCCCCAGCACGAGCGTAAAAGCAAACTACACTACCCTGGGTATCCATCGCACTCCCACGGCGATGATACGGCACAAAACGGCTCCTAGAGCTAAATCTGGTAGTGAGATACATATGACGATCCAGTCGTAGTTTTCTCCTAAGTCAAATCCAAGTCCAACATGTATGAAACTAAGTACTTGCTAAGCATGCTCCAAGATTCAGATATTCATATACTAATCCATGCATTCGCTACCGCATACTAGTCGAAACCAAAGTTTATACATGTCGACTATTTATACTTAGGAGTATTCCGATGTAAACCCACCTTAAGAAGCTCCTGGCAGCAAAGAAAGTGGCCCGCGTCCAAAATGATCTCTCGCTGGTCCGCCAAAGTCCGAAGTCTCCCGTCGCGAAGAGGCAAACCCAACAATAAGCGATTTCACGAAATCTGTCCGGAAAACAGCGGCTGAGAAAAGCTTAATTCTAACTAAGCTAACCTTCTCCAATTCGGCAAATAAGGGCTCAGAAGCTTCGTCTCGAAGTCTCGAATCCAACGGTCCAAGTTTCACTGGATTTCGCCACTTCTACGCGGAGTACAAGCCGAAACACGAAACGTCGACGCTAAGACCTGCAGTTCGGCATTTCAGAATCTGCTCGCAAAACAGCAGCTCAGTAGAGATGGGTTCCGACCGGGCAAATCTGATCCAAATCCGGCAAATAAGGTCTCGTTGGAATCGTCTGGAAGTCGCGGATCCAACGCCCCAAGTTTCGCCGCGTTTCGACTCTCCTACACAGAGATCTAGTCAAAACTCCGCGGGTCGACGCTGTAGTCAGCAGCAGCAGTGCAGTCCGAAAATCGTAGAGGTTTAGAGCTATAAAAGCGAACTCGAGGAGCCACTCACCTCGACAATCCTCCCTGCAAGCAGCACCTCGTCGAGGATGGCAAGAATCGGCTGTCGCACGGCCTCCTCGCGGCGTCACCTCGTTGAAAACTCGCTCAGTCGGCTCCGCGGCGCGTCGTCCGCGAAGTTCGGACTTCTCTTTGAGCTTAGGGGAAGAAGAAGAAGATGAAGTAGCAGCAGCAGTAATGGAAGAAGGAGAAGAAGAAGGTGAGCCTCTCTATCTCTCCTCCCTGCTGCTAGGTAAGGGAAAAAGAGGGGTGATGTGACAAGGTGCACAAAAGTCAACAGCACCATGTTGTCAAGCTGTACCGGTACAAGGACCTCCTTGTACCGGTATAGCCATCAATGTTGTACCGGTACAGCCACTAATTTGTACCGGTACAACTCGCAGAAAATCTGCTATTTGCCGATTTTTGTGACACACGCTGCTCTCGCGTTCCCACGGGGCCCGTTTGGCGTCCATTTGGCGCCAACGCGACTCGGGCTTGTCCCGACACTCGTCAGAGCTGTCGACAAGCCTCAGATGCAATTTTCCAGGTCTCTACACCTTCCAATCTCTACTTCAGGTGAGGAGAGCTTCCAAAGCAGTGCTCAAAGATGGAGTTACGTCCTCAGGTCCAAAACCAAACTCCCCCAAAGATCTAAGCACAAACGAACGTTAAAGTAGCATTAAAAACCCAAATTTCAGCATTTAAGCTTAAAATCTCTCAACTCTAACATCAACTTCACCTTCCAAACCTCAAATCTGGTGAAGTAATGCTCCAAAACCAGTGGAGAGTGATACCACACAAGGCTCAGGTCACCCTCCCAGCTCACTCCAAAGATTGCATTAAAATTCCAAGAAAACTCCAAATCAGGTCCAAAATAACAGCAGCTGAGTAAAATACGAAAATGACTAAGCTAACCTCAACCAAAATCTATAATCCTGGGCTCTGTGGATTCCTCTTGAAGTCTAGATTCTCGCAAACCAAGATTCGCTGTAATTCGCCCTTCCTACGTCGCGTACGAGCCAAAACACCAAAGGTCGTCGCTGGAAAACTACAGGATCAGCACTCCTTAAGCTGAAATTGTGGAAGTTTGAGGCAATTTGGGGAATTTAGAGGGGTTGAGATGTAAAATATAGGTTCACTGTGAAGAGATGATGAAAAGAGGTCAAAGGAGACGCCTACCAGCTATTTATACGCAGAAGGAATGGTCAGATAGTCCTCAAACATTTGCTGCAAATGCGGGTGTCCACTGCGATTTCGGGCACTTACGGGCGCCGGAAATATGTTACGAAGCGCAAGGAACATCCGGGCTATACAAATCTCTCTCTTCGGTTCCTCGCCCACGGTGTCTTGCGCCCATGCTTAGGTTCGTGGACCTACTTCCTGACCACGTGTCGGCACGTTCGATACTCACGAGGTAGAATTTGGACCCCACGGCGCCGGTCACAGGATCCGGAAATGACTTCAGTTCAGTCTAGTTCTGTACTCAAGTTCTGGGCGACCTGAAATATCTTCTGGGCGCCCAAATCTGGCAAAACTCTAGTTTTGCTTATTTGAGTGCACCGAGTCCAATTCTGCATCCGTTTCGTGCTGAATTGACTCCGACTCAATTCGACACTCTCCCGACGTGTCGTCCAGTCACTAATACTGAAGTCAATCCTATCCAAAACCTCAGGAACACTACATTTTGTGCTCCTGATTTTAAGGGCAAATAAAAAAGTTGGTGACCGTGAAAGGGTATATCTGATTCATTAATAGATTTTAACTCTAAGGGTATATTAGAAATAGGTTAGAACGTAAAGAGAGTATTTTCAATATTAGCCTTCTAAGAGGGGTAAATCGGAAGTCGAAAACTTTTCAGGGGTATATAAGCAATTGCCTCTAAATTATATATAAAGAGGTAAAAATATAAACAAACGATTTATACTTGCAATTTAAATTAAAAATTTAAATTTAAATTAATATTTAGAATTCAAAGTTATATTTTAAATTTTAAATTTAAAATTAAATCTGAGTTGAATTTATAATTAAAATTTAAAACATAAATTTAATTTACAATTTGAATTTAAAATTTAAGTTATAACGTATAAGTAAAATTAAATTTTAAAATAAAAGTTCAACACAAAAATTAGAACATTTATTTAAATTTGAATTTATAATTTGAATCATATATTAATTTACTCTTTAATCTTAAATTCTGAATTCAAATATGAATTCACAATTTAAATTAATATTTAAATTAAAATTAAAATATGAGTTTAAATCATAATTCGAATCGAACATTTAAATTCAAATTCAGACTGAAACTCATTATTGAATAGAGAGGTAGAAATTAAAGAAGAGAGCTACCTTTAATAAATAATATCTAAAAGAAATACAATTAATAACTCTACAATTAGGTAGAAAGCGGAGCATATTTGGAAGCTTCTGAGCATTCTTGTCACCTTTGCCATCACCTCGATCAATGACACCGCCTATGCCAAGATCATTGTCCTCCAATACTACCACCACGACGCCTATGCCACCACCTCGTCTACTTCGTCCTCCTTCGTCGTACGATCCAACCCCTAGTGCTTCACCCCCTATATGCTGTACTTGCCACACCCACCAAAGCTTCCTCATTGCTGGCGATGAGGATAGGTCTAGCAACTCCTTTTTTGGCGAAGGCAATAGTAAGGACAACCTCTTTGGTAGCAGGGGCCGGCAGAGGGTGGGGCCCCAGCAACGGTGAAGGCGGCAGGGGGTGTGCGTCAAATCATGAGAGAATGAGAAGGATAGGGAAAAGGAGAAGAAGAGGGAAAAGGAGAGAAGAAAATCCAAAACTAAAGACAACTATATGAACTCATTAATTAAAAGACAATATGTGGGAAGGTGAAATAGCAGGTAGGAAGATAAGGCATGGCACCATAAAATTACAGAGTAAATACGCTGAAATGGCCTGAAAATAGGATCCATTTGCCAAAAATAAGGAGTGTAAACACATTAATTGTAAGATGGTGGATGGGAAGGCAAGGAGGTGATGACACACTATAATAAGAGAATAGAAACTTTGAAAGTAAACAAAAAGTCTAGAAAGCAACACTTATATTGCTGATGTGGTGTTGGTAACCAATCAAAAAGCTCCCCTGAGGTTCACTCGTTCTATCATTGCTTTTAGAAAAATATTTTGTTGTACTTTTCTCTCAAAGGAAAGATGATTGGCTTGGATAGATAATGTGGTGTAAGTATTACATAGCAGACTTCCTCCCAAAAATGAGACCTATACCCCTGAAGGCATGCCATGTTAGCTCACGATTGAGCTTTTGTATAGTTCCATAGATTGTTACATCATATCAATTCAGTTATAATTAAATATAGAGTTATCAAATCAAATTTGATAATCTGGTTTACTTGAATTTTTATATCATATTAAGTTAGTTGTGATTAAATATTGAGTTGTCACATCATATCAACTCAATTGTAATTAAATACTGAATTGTCACGTCACATCAACTCAGTTGTGATTAAATACTAAATTGTCACGTCACATCAACTCAGCTGTGATTAAATACTGAGTTGTCAATTTAAACTTTTTAGTTTGTTATGAAACTATATAAAAGGGAGCCTCGATATGCTAAAACATGCCTCTTTTAGGTTTCACACTTCTGTGGCGCCTGCCGACGTCCTTTTGCTATGCCTGTTGTTTTTAATCATATGAAGTCAGTTGCGATTAAGTATTGAGTTGTTACATGTAAGGAAGTGAATTCTCGAAATGCGAGGATTGGACTTCGTCGGGAATCGACTAAGTGTCGAATGGATAGACTTCGGAAAGTTCGAAGTTGACTCTAAGCCATAAAGTGCATTAGAGTGGACCTCGAGTGCAAATGGCCATTCTCAGCTTTTGGCTGTGGGAGACCGGACCTTGGTCGTGAGGACCGGTCCTGAGATGGTAAAATGGCTCGATGGCCATCTCGCACGAAATGTGCTCTCGGATCGGACATTGAGGGAAGATCGGACTCGTGAGACCAGGACCTCAAGGTGAAGACCGATCTCTGGCTGCGAAGCGGAGAGGAAGCATGAAAATTGGCTTAGTCTTGGAAACCCAACCCATGGGATCCGGACATCGGGTGAAGACCGGACCCGAGGAGACCGGACTTCATGGTGAAGACCGGTCTCTGTCTGCGAAACAGAAAGACCTGCTTGTGAAGTCCGGACCTCAATGGTGGAGACCGGACCTCACGCGCGATTGGTCTCGGGTAAGGACTCTTTGAAACCGGTCCCCAGCTATAGAGACCGGTCTTAGCACCCGAAAAAGGCCCAGTTTGGGCTGAGTAATTAAGTGAAGGTGTGAGGGTTTAAATGCAATTATGCATTAGATATGATGCATATGAAAGGGTATGAGCCTTATGCTCATTTCTTTATGCCCAAGTAAACACACACACACTCTCCCTCTCTCTCTCTAGGAAGAAGAAGGAGATAGAAGAAGAAGGAGAAAGAGTGTAGGGATTGGAAGAGGAGCAAGCTAGGAGCAAACCTAGCCTCGTCTTCACCATCTTCTCCTCCCTTGGAGCTTCCACTTGAGGTAAGCTCTTTTGAGCTTTCATGGTAAAGTTTTCTAGGATGGATTTTATCTTCTAGAAATAATTTTAGATGAACCCTAGCTTCTCTAAGAAGATATTTGCACTGGTCCGATTCGAGCTCTAACGCGAGATTTTTGCTCAAGGCAAAATCCAGGGCTCGAATTGGGGTTTTTCAAGATAAGGGGTTTTGATCTCTTTTAACCTCATATCTAACATATTGTTAGGTATACGAACGCGTACGAGGCGACGGTTCGTCGATCCGACGAACGGATTGAGTGATCCGAGCCAAACAAGGGCTTACAGCTTCGATATTGGCCCGGGGAGTCAAAGTATTGGTTGAAGGCTCTAGGAGTAGCGTTCTAACCTCGTGGGACATCCCGAAAGGTGGGGGGGTGCCATCCGAAGCCATTGGGCTGCCTTTTATGTCTAACTACAGTTGTTGGTCATATTGCATATAAAGTTATATATGTATAGTGTTCGTGCATGATAGGGTTATGTAGCTATCTTACTCTGGCATGCTTCTTTATCGTGCGGCATTTTAGGCCTTGCATTTGGACATAGGGAGCATTGGAATGAGTATATTGACATTGAACCCTCGAGATGAACAAATCTTGCATGATTGACAACTAGAGACATACGAACACTACAAAAACATGGCGTTTAAAGACGCTTTTTCGATGACGCTTTAGATAAGCGTCGCTATTAGGTAGTAAATGCCGACGCTTTGTAAAGCGTCGGTATTTAACTCGTCATAAATTTTTGATTTTTTAATTTTTTACTGGTATCTAACCATAATTTTGATTTAGCTATTATTTAAATTGGGCCAGCCAAAAATAAGAGTGCAATCTGTATTAAAATTTTAAATTTAAAATTTTTAAATCTAAAATTTGATATTTAAATTTTAAAATTATAAATTTAATATCTAAATTTAATATTAAAAAATTACCATTTAATATTTTAAATTTAAAGAGTCAAATATAAATAAAATGGTTTAAATTTAAATTTAAGAATTGAACTAAAAATTAAAGCAAAAATTTAAAATTTAAATCAAAATCAAAATCAAAATTAAATTTTAAAAGGTAAATTTTCGCTGCTTTTGATTTTAAAGTTTAAGACTTAAAAAAATTAATTTTAAAAATTAAAATTAAAATTTTAAACTAAATTACCGAAATACTCTATTAAATTGAAAATTAAAAACACCTATTCAAATGTCAAACTACCTAATCCATATCTAGGCCTAAATATCCATCTCTCTCTTTATCTCTCTCCCTCTCTCGCTTCCCACACAGGCCCATGGCCTAATCTATATTTAGGCCCAAATATCGATCTCTCTCTTCTCTCTCTCCCTCTCCTCTCCCACAGACCTAAAATCTCACCATTTTCCCACTTCATCTCCTCCAACCTCCTCTAGGTTTTATCATCTCCACCATTTTCTAGGATTTTCGATTCTTCCGCGTCGATCTCAACCTCGCACACAATGGCCTCGTCGAGGTGATCTCTTTTGACGTCGCACCTCCGCTCCATCTCCACCCTCCTCACACACAATGGCCACCGAACGCTAGCGAGCGAGCGATCGATCGCCGGCGCCGCCGCCGCCGCCGCCGACGATGACGAGGAGGCCGCCTTTGGCGGGGCCGCCCTGGCGCAGGCGCAGTTCGAGTACTGGCGCGAGCTCTTCCGTGACGGCGGGGGAGGCGCAGCGGAATCGGACATCTTCGAGGTGATCGAGAACGCGATCCTCGTCGCCGCGTGGGATCAGCCCAGGAGCTCCGGATCCGGAGGGATCGGATCGTGGAGCGGCTCTACACCGCGCTCCTCCCACGCTGCTTCGGCTGCGACCGGGCGGAGTTCCGCTCTGCCTCCGGAGTACCCGGTGATCGACCGCAACCCTCCCTTCACGAAGACCGTCGCCAACTTCTCCGCCTTCGACTACCTCCGCCTCTCCACCATCACCGCCGTCTCCGTCACCGTCGGTTACCTCTCAGTGCCCCCTTCCTCCTCCTCCTCCTCCTTCTCCTCCCCACCCTTCGCACCCGCATTAGGGTTAGGGTTAGGGTTTTCTAATTGGGTTTTGGATTGGGGGTTGGCGCAGGGATCAAGCCGAACATCCGAGGGCCGTCCATGGTGACCGGGGGATTGATAGGGAACATGGGCGGGTTCATGTACGCGTACCAGAACTCGGCGGGTCGGCTCATGGGCTTCTTCCCCAACTACGCCGAGGTCGCTAGCTACAAGAAGAAGTAGAGCGCGCTCCGTCGCCGCCGCCAACACCTGTAATTTTCTCAATTTCCTTGCTCTTTCGATTCGACTTGAATAAGATGTGAACTCGGCTTCTTAGATCCGTCGCGGGTGTTTGTTGCTGAATTTCGTAATGGTGCTGTTTTGGGGATGTTTGATCAGAGTGAGCTCTGATTTGTTTGTGACCGACTTTTGGATTAGCATGTTCTTATTTTTCTCGCAGTTAGTTCATCAAATCTTTCACTTTTAAGTTATGATTTCATATGCAATGCAGTAAAAATTCTTTAAGATTTAGGGTTTATTGTGCTTGATGAACATAAGGAGTTAGGGTCGGTGAGGTAACAGATGCAAAAGATCATATTTTTCGCGATTCATGAGTCTGAAGGTGAAATAACAAAGTATTCTCTTTCGGATTTTGGTAGGAAATTATCTGAGCAATGTAAATAAATCTCAAGCCTTGGAAATAAAAGCAGGAAATTTTTTTTTTCCAAGTAATTTTGGGATATAGTCATAGATTCTTTAACCATTTGTGATAACCAATGATTATTGTCTTATGGGTATCTCTCTCTTTCTGTTACTTGTACATTGTTATTCCATCACCAGAATCTTTGTTGCTTTAATCCTCATAGAAGCATTGTAATATAAGGGCTATGTGCTTATGGGACATAATCTTAGTGGTACATAATCTTAGATTCCCAAATCTAGATTGATTTTAGCAAATTATTGTATATATAGGCACTATAAAAACATATGTATTCCTTAGCCTGATGTGTTCATTTTTCATTGTTTCTAGTATGGAACCTCAGAAGTACTAGAATCATAACAAGGCAAGCTGCAAAGATGTCGAGGATATCTGAAAACAACTTGCCTTCTTTCTATGATTAACTTCCTCGATAGACGCGCAAAACGACTTAGAAATAACCGAGTTGATAGATCCGAATCAAACGAAGGTAGACACCAACCTGTCCGAAGCGTACCTGGAGTAAGTTCCACACTTATTAATTCAAGCCTCCGGTTGCTTTTGTAAGAGAGTATTATTTTTCTTTTCCTTTTCGTCTAGGGATTTATGGAGCAGGATTTCGGAAGAGAAGAGATGCTCTTGCGCATATCTTGATTGTTTATGGTTTTCTTTGTACAAGGATGGAGTGGCAGAGCCAAAGATCCTCAGTTGGATCAAGAGTAAACAAATATTTTCAAGGAAATATGTTTTTGTTCCCATAGTCTGTTGGTAGGTTTTACTTTCACCGAAATATCGTATTCTTTCACGTAAACTTGGAAGCTTTATTTACTTGTGATAATATTAGGCAACACTAGAGCCTACTTATATTGTGTCACTTTAGGGGAAAAGGCCGCTCAAAAGTAGTAGAGCCATGCATGCTGCTATTAGATTCACTGCATACAATGGGGCCAAAGAGGTTGGAACCGGCAATCAGAAGGTCTGATTATATTTACTTATGACTCTTCTTTTTATTTTAATATTGATCATTGTTTGCCCTTTTTCCATCAACGTAGGCGCCATAATCAACAGTAATTGTAAGTTAAGGACTCCTGATAGTATGAGAATTTCTGTGACTTATGGTAGTTATGATGCCAAATATCTTAGAGGCACCAGATAGTTATGGTTTTATGGAACTTATGACTCCAATTTGTATGAGCAACTATATTTATCGTTGTCACATGGCAGCACGTATCATCTAGTGGCCTTTGCTTTGTTATTTTATCTAGCATCTAGAGTTCGTGGAAGCTAGAGATTGATTCTTTTTATTTATTTTATTTATGTTTATTACTTCCTTTTTCTTTTCCTCCATCCAGGTTCATACTTCACATTTATAAATTTGAAGGGAGGAAAGAAACTAAATGGTTTATATCTAAAATTCCTCTTTTAATTCCCAAGGTGACTATTCACAAAGTTTACAACTTTTGCACTACATACACGTTGCCTTTTGGATTTACACGAACTCGAAATGGTCCAAATCCAATCCAATCATAGGCCCAATGTCACGCCCCGAGACCGATCCATTTGGCCGGTTCGAGCGCGCCAACAGACGCCGAACGGACAGAGCTTCCCCTATCCGCCCAAGGCTCAACAAGTTTAGATAGAGTATAAAATTTTACACATGCGGAAGCATACACAAAAGGCTTACACGAGGGTAAACAACATAGCCAAAATGAAAGTAACTAATGTAAAACATACAAGTACCATGATTAATTGCAATCACATACATGCATAATTCTTACAACTTTGAATTCTTTAAAGTCTTTACATACTAAGCATCATCTCTTTCTTACATCACATTTTCCTCAAAATGAAAGTTGATTACATTAAAGTTAAACAACTATAATCATCAAATACAAAAGATGATATATATAAAAAGGAGTGCAACTACCAAAAGAAATACTCGGGCGGTCTCTATCTAGGGCGCGATGCCCTTACCGCGATCATCGACCGGCTCACTCGGTCCCGGCTCTGTGGAAAAAGGGGTGTGAGAACTACAACAAAGTTCCCAGTGGGTTCGGCAACCAACCACGCCGACTTTCCCACTAGGTCTAATTCAAGCGTAATAGAAAGAAAGATAAGTTATTAACCAACTATCAAATGCAGCTAATACGCTTGAAAGTAAACAGTAAGATGCTCAAATTAAAACTCATGATGACTTAAGGATCATAGTTCAATACCCAATCTCTTGGCTAACCCGTAGGTTCGCCCTCAACAAGACTCAACCAACCCAAATCCCTATTGTCGAGGAAACACTACAACCCGACGGACCGTCCTACGGGGAAACACTACAACCCGGCGATGACAACTCGGAGCACATCGCCCGAGGGGAGCTACCGCGCCTCGAGCAAGGACTATATGGTGAGTACGATCAATCCTTAACTATAAGGATTCCAATTCAATCCATTCCTTGACTTCAAGGAGACTATATTCATATGACCCTTAACTCTAAGGTTGTTGTCATAATGTCAATCTCAAAACTCTACTAGTGTTATGTACACTACTTGTTCTTGTTCTTGATGCCATACAAGTTGTCTAAGTATTCTAGACTCACACTTGTCACAATCTCTAAGTTCATGTCCAATGTCACATTCACTTGTCCATTACACTAAGTTCTTGTTCTTTAACATGCATACATAGGGTTCTTGTTCTTTTACCATACAATCTCATACAAATCTACCTCATGCATTTGAACTCACAAAAGCAATAAGAAATGTATATTAAACCCTACAATGCAACATGCTCAATATGTAACTATGCTCAAAATGTGACACTTAGACATAGAGAGAAGTTCGATGTCTTTGGAATGCACCACCCACCTCCAAATATTTTTGTGGGATCGCCCAACAAGTTTCACGATCAACCGGAGCCTATTTGAAAACCTGTTACGTTAAAAACGAGCCTAATCAGGTTATTTTACATAGTGGCTCCTATATCGGCTTTTCGTTAAATTAAACGGAGTTGCCCCACGCGTCGGGGACACTCCCAATTAGGTTTCTACAAGGTCAATTGGACCTTAGAACCTCTATAGTCAAAAGCCCCAAATTTGGGTGCTCTACCAAGCCCCACTTGAAACCCTAGGTTTTGATCTCCTAAACAAGCAAAAGAGAGCTTGTTGATCTTCTAGGAACTCTTCTAGAACCATTTGGACCCATTCTAAGGCCTCTATTTGAAACCCTAGAAGTTCACCATTAGAGGACCTTGAGCTTCCATGGATTTTCATGGAGCTCAAGCCTCTACCAAGTCTCTATGTCAAAGAGAAGCTCCAAAACCTAGCTTTCTAGGAATAAAACTCAAACCCTAGCTTAGGTTTTTCCATAAACCTCACCTTAGCCCCAAGCTCTCCAAAGTCCACCTTGTAGGAGAGCCCTATGTCTTCCTCCAAGCTCCAAACCTCCAAACCCACCTTCTCCTTCTTCTCCTCCAAGCCCTAGAGATGAGTTTCTAGAGAGAGAAAGAGGGAAATGTGTGAGAGAGTGTGTTTGATAAAGTGGCTGTGAAGAGAGGGGTGTGTGTGAGCCTATAGTGTTGTAACAATTACATTTAGGCCCACAAAACACTTTATTTGCGAAGCAGTCCAAACTGCTGTCGGGCCCAATCTGTACCGGTATGGGACATAAAATTTCCAAACCCGAGAGCTCTTCTCCTCTCGGTAAAGGTGGCTATACCGGTATAAATCCACTTTGTACCGGTACAGACACCAAAAATCTCAAACCCGAGAGCTGCTACCCTCTCGGTAAAAGTTGCTATACCGGTACAGCAACTTTGCTTGTACCGGTACAGGTTGCCCAGACTTGAGTTTTTCGCGTCGTTTCGACTCTACTTCGTGCCGAACAACGCCGAATCCTTTATAACTCTTTTAAACCCTCTTTTAACCCTTCCAAAACGCTTGGAAAGGTAATTGGAACTCGTCCAATTATTTCTTTCGCGTGCTTCAACCAATTTGGCTAAAGTTCGGTTCGTTACATTCTCCACCCCTTAAGATTAGTTTCGTCCGCGAAACTATCTTAGTTATAGTCTAGATCCATACCTCAATCCAGATTTTTGAATAGGTGGGGATATCGCTCCCGCATCACGCTCTCGAGCTCCCACGTAGCCTCTCGGTCGTTGTGGTTGCTCCAACGGACCTTGACATAAGGAATTCTCCGGCTTCGTAGTTTTCTTTCCTCGCGATCAATAATATACGCCGGAAACTCCTCATAGGTCATATCCTCCTGAATCTCCGACGGTTCGAAAGCAAGAACATGGTCGGGATCATGGACATACTTGCGGAGATTTGATACGTGGAATACATCATGAACTCCCGCAAGCCTCGGTGGTAATGCTACTCAGTAGGCCACCGCTCCAACTCGCTCCAAGATCTCAAACGGTCCAAGGTATCGGGGACTTAGCTTTCCCCGCATTCCGAACCGCTTTACTCCTCGCGTCGGCGATATTTTCAAGAATACATGATCTCCAACGGCAAACTCGATATCTTTTCGTCGTTGGTCGGCATAACTCTTTGCCGAGATTGCGCCGTCGCAAGTCGTTGGCGGGCAAGGCGAACTTTCTCCTCCGCCTCCCGCACTACATCGGGGCCAAGAACGGTTTTCTCGCCCACGTCGCTCCAATGGATTGGGGAGCGACACTTTCTTCCATAAAGGGCCTCGAATGGCGCCATCGCGATACTCTCTTGATAGCTATTATTGTACGCGAATTCCGCCATCGGTAAATGATCATGCCAATTGCCCTTATAATCGAGTACACACGCTCGAAGCATATCCTCAAGTATTTGAATCGTCCTCTCCGATTGTCAATCACTTTGAGGATGAAATGCTGTGCTAAAGTCGAGCCGCGTGCCTAACGCCTCCTGTAGGCTCCTCCAAAAGTGAGAAGTGAACCTCGGGTCCCGATCCGATACAATAGACGCCGGAACCCCGTGAAGTCTCACGATCTCATCAATGTAAACTTGAGCCAATTTGTCCCCCGACCAAGTGATATGAATCGGTAGGAAATGTGCCGACTTTGTCAACCGGTCCACGACCACCCAAATTGCGTCGTGCCCACCTTGAGATCGGGGCAATCCGGTCACAAAGTCCATAGCGATATTTTCCCACTTCCAAACGGGTATAGGTAAGCTTTGCAACTTTCCCGCCGGAAATCGCCGCTCCGCCTTTACTTGTTGGCAAGTAAGACATTGCGCAACAAAGTCCCCAATGTCTTTCTTCATGCCCGGCCACCAATATTGCAACTTTAAATCTTGGTACATTTTGGTGCCGCCCGGGTGGATGCTATAAGGAGATTGATGCGCTTCTTGCATAATCGCCTTGAAACCCTAGGTTTTGGAACCCTCTTTTAAACCCTCTTTTAACCCTTCCAAAACGCTTGGAAAGGTAATTGGAACTCGTCCAATTATTTCTTTCGCGTGCTTCAACCAATTTGGCTAAAGTTCGGTTCGTTACACCCAAAGTAATTGGGTTTGGGTTTAAATTATTTCGAGTTTAATCTAAGTTAAGAGTCTGTTTGGTCTCCCTGAAGGATTTAGTATCATTTGAGAGAAGTACTAACTCAGTTGTAGTACTGTTATGAGAAATACTATATTATTATATATCACTTGTAGTGCTTTTCTATGGAGCAGCAAAACTAGAGAAACTAAATTGTAACTTTTGAATCTCTATTATTGCTTTACAGTAAAAGTCCCAATGTGGAGATAGTACTTTTTTTTTTAAAGGGTTCTTTGTTGCTAAGACACTACTCTGATCCATGAAAACGACAACATGCCACATAAGACCATAGAATATAGATAGATTGAAATGTGAATTAAACAGAAAAGGTATTTTGAATTGTTGTCTAGTGTGTTGTTCCATCCTCAGAATATGCATATAATGTTTTAAGTTTTTTCTTTTTTAACTTGTCAGAATAAATTTTTGAATTGGTTTGTAAGTTCTTATAAAAATATAATATGATATCACAGCTTGGTCCAAACGTACCCTTGTTTCTAGTTTTGTTTCTTTTCGTTTAGTTATGTTTCAATTTGCTTTCGTTCTCGTCTTGGCCTGGTTTCAGTCAGTTTTTTTAATCCAGTTTCGTTCATTTGTCCTCGTTTGACTTCGTTTGCTAATCGTTTGACTACAGCATATGTGCCTTGCATGCTATTTTTTTTTTTTAAAAAAAAGGAATTGACCTAGACCCATTCGACTTCTCCTAATTACTAATTTCTTTCACAGTTTGAAAGGGAAAATTTGTTTCATTTCTTGCTTATAACAAACAAAAGAATTGAAAGATGATTAGCTCTAGAGCAATTTGGTGAGACTTTGTGAAATATATAGAGCAATAGATGGCTTGCATTTGTTTTCTCTTGATTTGCTTTGACAACTTCGTTGTTTTTTACTTGGTGTTTTGGTCTGATGCCTTGGTAAGCTATCATTTGATGGCTTTTGATTCGAAAAATCTGAGATATTGCTTTTGGTCTTTGATTTGTACTTTTTTTTGTAAAGTTTTAAATAAGAATTATATGAATACTTAATTGAATTATTTGAATTTTTATAGGATAATATGGGAAAAAAAATTGTTGAAAAAGGAGGCACATCTGAATCATCTGAAGCTACTAGCCAGTTACAAGATGAAGCATACATATGGATATCTTGGGGAAAGATCGGTATAGGCCTATGAGAGTTTGTATGGATTTTTAATTAGGTAATTTTTTTGTGTGTAAACGGATTGTGCGAATGCTTTTGTTGTAGTGTAGATATAGTACATTCGCTGTGGATGTAAACTCATAATTTTCAGTACTTATCAGAATAAATTTTGGTTATTGTGATCAGCTTTATTGATATGTAAATAAATAAATAATTTTTTTATCAATATATAGAAATATTTGTTGGATGCAATCAAAATTTTTTAAAAAAATAATGAGAAAAATATAAATTTTTGGTCAGGAAATTGATGGATTCCTGACGCTACTAAGCGTCAGGAAATTGAACGAAAAATTGAGGGAATTCCTGACGCTTCTAAGCGTCAGGAAATTGAGAATTCCTGATGCTTCTAAGCGTCAGGAAATTGAGTAAATGACCGGTAAAAATTGTAAACCTAATGACGCTTAGAAGTGTCAAGAATTCTTGACGCTTACAAGTGTCAGAATATTTTTATTCCATGACGCTTACAAGCGTCGAAAAATATTTTACCGACGCTTTAACAAAGCGTCGGTAAATACGTGGCGACTCTTCATTTGTGGACGCTTTTACCGACGCTTTGTAAAGCGTCGGTAAGTTTTTTAGGGACATTTAAAAGCGTCATTAAGTGCTAAAATAATGGTCCTTAAACGCCATGTTTTTTGTAGTGGAACCAAGCATAGAACTTGAGGATTGACATATGAACATAGTGTACAGAACACTAGCGACAAGTGATCCAAGTAGACAACTTGATGAATGACATTGTGTAATAACTTAGTGTAAAGGACACTAGAGATACGTGAACCAAGTATAGAACTTGATGATTGACATTATGATATAGTGTAGAGACACTAGTGACATGTGATCCAAGTAAACAACTTGATGACAATGATGTGAGACATAGTGTTAGAGTACACTTATGCATGATTCCTCTGTGTTGGATGCCCTCCAAAGTGGAGGATGAGATCATACTCACACAGTCTGTTCAGCGCTCGTGGTGGTCGCTCCACACGGGTAGTGCGAGTCTCCGGAGGTCTTGGCACGTGATTCGATTGGGATCGCCTATTTTGGGTCCCAAGGGATAGCCTATGTGGGGTCCCGCAGACAACCCCTCGGGTGGTTCGAGTCCCCCTTCATAGACGGGTTGAGTGGTGAGTCGTGGGCGTGCCTACGGGCCAGCCAATGATTGGGTAATAAACTCCAAGGAGTTATGAGATTGGGTACAAAGGTACATATTGAGTATAATAGAACTGCAAGCTTATTTGATAGAGTTATATTAGCATGTTAGCAATCACATGGCTAGAACATTTACTCTGATCTTGTTGTTACAGGCATAGTAGATATTGCATTTCTATTATTATGCTTTATTTACAGTATTTACAGCTTTAAAATACATATCTATCTGCTTATGCCTGCTTGGACCTAGTGGAGAGATCGGTGGGGTCGGTGGCCGAGCCCACTGGGAACTAAGGAAGTTAGTTCTCACCCCACTCTATCACAGGTACTAGTTCGCGGGCGGCCGGTGAGGATCGTGGTAAGGGCATCGCGCCCTAGTTGATAGTAGCCGCCCACAGTTCATTAGAGCCTCCCTCGGTATCTTTTTGGACATAGTTCATGTTTAAAGAAAACAATGTACATTTTGGAAGTGTTAACACATATGTATTTTGGGAAAAGAACGTGTATATTCATTTTGGGCAAAAGAATGTAATTTGATGCAAACAAATGATGAATGGTTGTAATAGATAGACTCTTCTTTCTTTATGTTACTTGTATGAAGTACTTGTACCTTGCTCTTACTACTGTCGGCACCTTTAGGTGCATTGTATCGTTTGGTCATGTATGATATAGAATTAAGTTCCTGGGCAATTCTTTGTACATGACTTGGTTTATCAGAACCTTGAGCGGGCAGGAGAAATCTTTGTCCGTTCGAAGTGACGATCGCGTCCGGCAGGACCAGGTGATGGCAGTCTTGGGGCGTGACATTACATCAACTCAGTTGTAATTAAATAGTAAATTAGGAAATCAAATTTATTAATTTGTTATGTTTGAGTTGTCCCATTATATGATATCAAGTCAATTATGATTAAATACTAGGTTGTCATGTTATATTAAGTCAGTTTTAATTAAATAGTGACTTGTCATATCATATCAACTTATAGTTGTGATTAAATACTGAGTTGTCAATTAAATTTATTAATTTATTTTGTTAAACTACCTTAAAGAAAGAAATTGAAAAAAGTTTGTAAAAAAGAAAAATATAAAGTGACATATAACAAAAACAAAAAGAAAAAAAATAGAATGGCACTTGGTGGGCGTCACATTCTATAGATTATTAATATTGATGTACATATTATCTTATCGACAATCAAACATTATTACTAAATTAATTGACTAAAATAAAATATAGAGAAAGAAAAAAATAAAATAAATTATAAAAAAAAATTATACGAAAGAGGGAATTGGAAGTAATATAGCACGCTTCAATGCATTTCGCGTACAAGTGGGATCCGCCACAACTTCGAATCATCAAGTCATAACATGTCATTTTGATGGCAACCAATCATTCCTCAACTCTCTTACCTCTCTCTCTCTCTCTTTATCATCCCCTTCTTTTCCACTTTCGTTTCTTCTTCTTCTTCCTACTTCTCTATCTTCTGCTTCCCAAACCCCAGTTTCCCTCCTATCTCATGGTGCTACTCACAATATTCGTTGTGCCCAGGGCTTGAGCTGAAGAACCCTCAATAACATGTCTAGATTTGCCGTGTACATAAGGCTCCCTCACATACACAAAGCGACAAACAATATCAATTAACTCATAAAAATAGACAAGAGATTTATATGAGTTGGGGTATCAAAGTATAAAAATAATATTCTATTTCAACTACCAATCCCAAATGAACTACTACAGATTTAGTCTAATATTACAACTTTCTAAAATACTAAGTTTCTACATAAAGTTCTAACTCTAAGCAATGCCAAAAGAAAGGATGAACAACTAACTAGTATGAGAACCCCTTATCTCGATCACCCGCGAGGGATAAGGGAAACTCTAAAACCGGAAGCAACATAAGGACGTGATAACTATATAAAATAGTTTCGAGTGGATACAATCGCCATAAGAAGTGTTCTTCCCACCAGGTCTGCTAGAGGCATAACAATAAAAGAAGATATAGTAGATACGGAATAATAGATGCTTATAATGAGAAAAATCTACTATCTTGTCTCTACTATATCAGTTGCATCAATCATTATCTCTACATGCATTAATTTACATGAATATAAGTTGACAACTCAATATCCACTTACCTAAACCAAATAAAATCCGTTCAAGTTTGTGCTTTGCCTAATAGGACGTCGAACAATCACATGCCAACCCACATTGGCACTCAACATGTAGAGGGACAATCACATCCTCGCCAAGCTATATCTTCGGACGGCCACAGTTTATAAGGAGCAACGCTCACAAGCTAAAGTGCACATTAAGGTCTTGTTGACTCTTATAAGCTATAATCACATATCTACACTAATTATATCACTATTGAAACACATATAATTATTTTCTAACTACATTGTATTTTGGCGAATACCATGTGTGCACTTTCATGAATCAAGCTCTTTATATCATATTGCCGTACTCAATTGATATCCCACTGTTATAACATGCTCACTAAGTGTGTTTAACCCAAAAATCAAATTACTAACCACTATAAGGCATGCAGGAATAAAGTTTCCAACTGCAAAATCTATGTTTTTCTTCCTATATTTAAAGATCATCAACTAATATAAAATCTCTATTTTGACTAGAATTTTCCCATGCAAACAAAGAGTAGAAAATAACTATTACCAAGAAAGAGAAGACATAGATGGAGATCACCCTTTTCAGAGATTTAAACCCACTAATTCTTCGAAAGAGCTAGATCGTCGTAAATCCAACTGAAGTTCTTGAGTCCACCAAACAACCCTACAAAAGGGCTGTCAATACAATGGAAACCTCTAAATCAAAACTCTAAACTCCACATTCTTCAAAATCTCTTAAAAACTACCAAAATCGCTGGTAGTTGTGTTGTTGTTGGTTGGTACTCAAGACCCTAGTTCGAATCCTAGTTGATTCACATTTCTAGCTAAGTTTATTTCTAAATAAAATAAACGAAGCGGGTAGCGTGCTACCTATGTCTCAAAAAAAAAAAAAAAACTACCAAAATCGTACTATTTAAAGTATGGAGAAAATAAGGACTAACCTCTTCCAAGTTCTTTCTCCTTGATCAAGCCTTTGGACATAGGTTGGGCTCTCAAAAAGCTTTTTCCTTTTCTTCTCTTGCTCCAACTCTAACCTTAGTTAAGTTTGAGCTTCTAAAGAGAGAGAAGAAAATAACGGTAAGGAGGGCTTTGGGGGAGATCAACTAGTAGAGAGGGAGAAGAAGGATATGGAGGAGACAAAGAGAGCATTTTCTCTCTAGTGTGAGCTGGGAGAAATAGAGAGAGTTACAAAAAGAGAGGTACTGTAAGGACTCGAAACTGCGAAACGAGAAACTGGACTATGATTCAAATTGATCAAAGTCAAGTTAGGAATGCCTTAGAGTGATTAAAGGCATTAAGTAAGCTAAAAGTGCATTGGAAATTACCTGTGCTGAAATCGGAGCGGAAATAAAAGATTTAAAATTTTCTGTGAGAAACGAGTAGATAAATTAGGAGAAAATGCACAGTGTCGGAAAATTATGAAAACTGGAGGGTATGTCAGGATTATTATTATGAGGCTAGATTTAAAGTTTCATGCCATTTCGACACCCGAAAATGCCCAAAATTGGGCTGTTTTGAAAGGGTTGTGTGGAAGGGCATTTTGGTAATTTTGGCATCAAGAGAGCTATTTAGACTTGGCTTCTTCCTCTCCCTCTCATTTCTTGCAGCCAAAGCAAAGTAAAGGGGCTCTTCTCTTTCTCTCTCTAAGGAAAAGAAGGAGAAGAAGAAAAAGAAGAAGAAGTTGGGGAAAAGCTTGGAGGAGTAAGGTTTCTCTCTCTAGCCTCCCTCTTCATCAAGAGAAGGGTTTCTTGAGGTAAGCTTTGGACTTCTAAAGCTTTGATTTCTCTAGGGTTTTATTAATTGGCCTTAGAAGTGGATTTTATGAACTCTAAGATACTAGCTGGTTGCTAGAGACCTAAATCTAGAGTTTGTTACGGCCGATTTTGCCGTAGTCGCGAGCTAGGGCTCCGAAATGCAGTTTCACACACGGCTAGGGTTTGATCTAATTTGACCCTATCCTTGCGATGGTTTTAGGCTCACGAGCGCGCCGGTGAAGTCAGTTAGCGATTCCGACAAGCGAGCGCGAAGGAATCGGGTCGGGAGCCTAATTGGGCTCAAATTGCCGTAGAGTGCGGCGAAGCTTTCGGAAAGTTGGCAAAACGCGCCGGTGGAGTCGACGCGACTATAGAAGGTGGGGGGTGTCCATCCCGAAGCAGCTGGGCTGCTCCCTATGTCTGTTTGTGCATATATGTATACAGGTGTATAATGTCGATCTAGTGTAATTGTCAAGAGCATGATAGGGTTGAGACAAACCTTTATTGGCATGTATTCTAGCTAGTGTAGCGAGTTGTGCTCGGCACTAGGATAGAATACAGGAATAAAGGCGAATGGTAACATCAAAACCCTAAAGTAAAGAACTTGTTAAGTTAGCAAAACAAAGGACAATGACAACATAGATCGAGTGGCATCTAGACAAATGAGAACCTAGATCGAGTGGCATCTAGTAAACAAGGACATTGTCAAGAACAGGTCGAACTAGTGTGTAGATGTACACTGTGCATATTGAGCTAAAGGTGATAGCTTTGAGAGATTGCACTTCTAGTTGGCAGGGTGCATATTGAGCTAGAGATGATAGCTTTGAGAGATTGCACTCCTAGTTGACAGGGTATCCTCCTGAGTGAGGATTGGATCATACTCACATATCTGTTCAGAGCTTGTAGGCGGTCGCTCCGCACAAGCGTGCACTCCGGAATTGTCACACGATGGGCTAACGTACTTGCCTATGGACTAACGTACTTGTCCAGCAGACGGTCTCGGGTAGACGAGTGACCAGTACCTCTTACCCGGAGACTGAGGTGAGTCGAGGCGAACCTTGAGGGTAAGCCGAGAGATTTAATAAAGTAAAGAACATAGTTTCTTTTGAGCATAGTAGCATGGTAGTTTACTTTATACTATATTGAGCATGCTTACTTGTGGTTTGGGCATAGTAGAATAGATGACTTAGCATGATTTACTGCTTTCCATATCTATCTATCTATCTATCTGTATATGCTTATGCAATATGGACCTAGTGGTTATCATGATTTACTGCTTTCCATATCTATCTATCTATCTATCTGTATATGCTTATGCCATATGGACCTAGTGGGGAGATCGGTGGAGTCGGCGGCCGAACCCACTGGGAACTAAAAAAGTTAGTTCCCATCTCACCACTATTACAGGGCCGAGTTCGAGTGCTCCAGGCGCGGATCGTGGCAAGGGCATAGCACCCTAGACCGAGATAGCGACCACCTTTGCATTAGAGACACCGAGATGTCGAGTGTAGATAATGTATAGGTGTGAGGTTGAAAGTATGTATATATTCCTTTTGGCAAGATCAAATGTAACTTGTTGTAAATGATAACTGTTAAAGAAAGTTTGATAGTTAAGTATTTCTCTCTTTCATACTTGTATGAACTTACTTGTATCACTTGCTCTTGTTGGAGAGCACTTTTGTGCTTAATTTAGTCATGTATGCTATGAGCTTGATTTCCTGGGAATCCTCTTGTACATGACTTGTTGTTGAGCCTTGGGCGGACAGGGGAGGTGCTGTCCTTTCGGCGTCTGTTCGACGGGCCCGTGTCGACCAAATTGGCGGCCACGGGGCGTGACAGGTACTTATAGAGGTAACCATACCCCCTCAAAACACAAGTTGTGTATAAGTGAGTACTAATACTCAAATGCAAGTACGACATTCCCTCACATAGTATTGGTACACTCCTTCAGTAGCGCAAAATTCGAGAGTTCCAACACCGTAAATGTGACACCCCAATAGTCCCACATCGGATAGGAATGGGGTTGTCATTGGGTTTATAAGAACTTAGACACTAGTAATAATAACTGGGCTTAAGCATTTTGGCCCGGTGGTTGGGCCCAACGAGTTATTGTTGCTAGTGGGCTGGGTCCTTACATTTGGTATCAGAGCCGGTTCACCAGCTGGACATGTGTGGCGAGTCTTGGCTGAGCCAGGGTCTGGATGACAGGCTAGCGAGACGAGTCTCACATAGCCTGGTGATCGTGGGCTGTGTGTGTGTGATTGGACTGATGAGGACGTCAGGGTCTTAACGGGGGGAGTCTGTGACACCCCAATAGTCCCACATCGGATAGGAATGGGGTTGTCATTGGGTTTATAAGAACTTAGACACTAGTAAGAATAACCGGACTTAAGCATTTTGGGCCGGTGGTTGGGCCCAACGAGTTATTGTTGCTAGTGGGCTGGGTCCTTACAGTAAACAGCTTGAGGTGTATCGATACTCCCATCTCGTGTACTAGTACACTCACGTCGGATCTTGGGTATCTTTGGGATTTCTATTGAATACCGAACTTCCATATTGGTATGAAACTGGAAATTTGCCAAATGCAGGTTTAGTTTAAGAACTTAATTTTTGCATCGTTTCACACCAAAGCCATTCCAACTCAACTCTTAACTCTTCTGAAACTCTCAAATGACACCACAAGTCATTTTACACTGTACCTCTATAGTATTCTGGGTGTTTAGTTGTCTGTGTGATTTCAGCTTCTGAGGCTTGTCGACATGTTTGGAGAGGTCGGGATAAGTCAAAGTCGTTTTGGCACGAAATGGACGCAAAACGGATTCAACGCGATGCGAGAGTGGAGTTCTGACACTGAAATCTGCAAAGTGCACGATTTCAGTGTTGAGTACCCGTACCTAGGAGTACCGATACCCCTGTGATTGCAAAATTGGATTGCTCTTGGGTTTGCGTATATGTGATGCTGAGTATCGGTACTCGCTTGTCGAGAACCGGTACCAAGTCAGAGTACCGGTACTGCATCAGGCGAGTACTAGTACCCAGTGCGCGCGACAGTGGATTGAGGGGCCGAGTACTAGTAACCAAGTTGGGTACTGGTACTCTAGCTAGAAAAGTAGGTAAGGGGCGGGCTTTTTGGTCTTTTTTTGGCGATAAAACCAAACCAAACCCCTAGCCTTTACTCTTTTGCCCGAGGTTGATAGAAACACAGGTTGGTTCCCTCTTTCTCTCTCTAGCTCCTTTTCTTTATTTCTTTAGGGATTTTTGAGATCCGATCGTAGTTTCGTTCGCTTGTTCTTGGAGGATTGTGCGTGCACGCCGCGGTTGAGTCCGGTGGAGGTCGTTGGAGGTCGAGCTGGCGTGCGGGTTTCTCCGGTCGACTTCTTGCCGACGTTGGACGAGCGTTCGAGGTGGGTTAATATTTACCAAAATCGTCGGATTTCCTCTTAAGTCCTTGGAATCGTTAGCATGTATTATTGTTTCTTTTCATCATGTTAGGACTCAAAGTTCGTGAAATTGTATGTCTTGTGATCATTCGAAGTTTTGAGCATTTATTTAGTGATCCTAGATGATATTATACATGTTGAACTGGAATTTGACTTAGGAAAAAACTCGTTAAACCTATGCTGTCATTTTTTGAAAAGTTACTAGATTTAGCTACAGGAGCTACTGTATTTTCGTATCACTGCTGTTAGTGCGTAGTGGATACCCAGCTTAGAGTAGGCTGACATTACGCACGTGCTGAGGGGCCGAGCTTGTTGTACAGTAGCGTTTGGACCGTCGAATGCCGTCAGGGTTGACGGTGGACCCATATTTTTGTATAACCGCTGTTAGTACGAGGTGGATACTCGGATAAGTATCGGTTGAGTTTACGCTCGTGCTGAGGAGTCGAGTGTGTTGTTAGAGTAGACTTTAGACTATGTCGGATCATCGGGTGCCGTCGGGGTTGACGGTGGACCCAGATTTCTGCATTTTGGAGTAGTTTGTGCCAAGGGCACGTGAGTTTTAGTGGATAGATCAATTCGACCTATTTATAGTGATTATAGCCTGTGAGAGCCTGATTGAACTCGTCTGAGACACTTGTAAACTCGGTTGTGTCGCGCCCACAAATGCCATTCTGGAATAAGGTTTCAGTGTGATGAGGTCGCAGTTTTTGTTTGGACGGTTCTTCAGCTGGCCACCCCCGTGGGTGGTGTACGGTGTAGCTGGATACAAACAGGGTGGGTCCATTTGGGCAACCCGTGTGAGGTTGGGTTAATGGTAGTTAGTGTCGCCTTTCTCTACCCTTAGTGAGGCTGTGACGTGTGTTGAGTCGTATAAGTCCTATTGGACCTTTTTACTTAGACAGACTGCTCTCGAGGTGGTGCATGGTAGCCTAGACAGGCGGGACGGGCGTATCGCAGTCCCTAGTGAGATTTCTCCACCGGCCGCCCTCAAGGTGGTGTACCATGTAGCCTAGACAGGCAAGATAGGCGTATCGTAGTCCCTAGTGAGATTTCTCCACCGGCTACCTCGGGATGGTGTACAGGGTAGCTTCGACAGGCGGAACGGGCGTATTACAATCCCCAGTGAGATTAGGTCAATGTGATGCATTTTCATATCTATAGATAGCCTATATTGGTTAGCGACATTAGAGTGGCATGTAGCTGTAGAGTTCTTTCTAGCTTTTCTTACTATCCTTTGCACATATCTCTGTAGACTTAGAGGGTGGGCCGTTGAGGTCGGTGACGGTACCCACTGAGAACTACTCTGTTTTATAGTAGTTCTCACACTCAGTTGTTGACACCTTTTGTAGAGCCTTCGTCTACGGCTGCTGTTGTTGCTGATTCCAACTGCGGGAAGGGAGTCACGAACTAGATCCCTACCAGTCGTGTCACCGTACTAGAGGAGTACCCTTCACGAGTAGATTTAAGGTGTTTTGGTCCTTGTACATACCTTATCCTTCGTTTACTCGCTAGAGCGAGGTGTAGTCATTGATGTTGTATGTACAGTGAATTCTTGGTTTTTATTATACATGTTTTAATTTAGCAACTCTGTATTTCTGGTTGTAGCTATGATTTGATTACAGGTACAGCTATCGCTTCGTATACATAAAAAATTCCTATGTATACGGTGGTGGGTCTGTTGGCGTGCCCGGAAAAACGTAGTAATCCGGGCGTGACAACCTCGATAATTTGTAAAGTTTAATATACTAAATTCTCCCTCCAAAAAAGTCTCATCCACGAAACTACAAAATCATTACAACACTCTGACCAATCGAATAGATGGGGAAAATGATCTAGCCTCGAGCTTTCTAGCTCCCAAGTTGGCTCGTGCTCAATCCGACCTTGCCAAAGGTTCTTTACATACAAAATACTTCTATTCCAAAGTGGCTTAACTTCCGACGTAAGGATTATCCAAATGATGGCTCGAGAGAGGAAGAGACGGGGTATGCAGGCCCACCCAACCTAGAAGAAGGAAGAAAAATGTGCCCAAAAAAGAGGATACGCCACCACGCTAGCCAAAGTATTGACAATTAATATATAGTAACATATTATAGATATATATAGATTTTCAAAAGATTTATGCAAACTTCCACTGCTCAATAATTCTTGCAATTTCTGCAAAACTCCAGATTAAAAAGAATATTAAGCTGATACATCCAACAATAGACTCACAATCCTCCCCCTGCCCAGTGTTTTACATACATGTTTATTTAGGGCATGTTTTAATAAGCGCAGCCGACTACACTACCTACTCTGCAGGTGAGATGGAAGTCGTCTCACGTCCTCAGAGTGAAGCTGCAAACCTTGTACCATATACAAAGACACCAACCCATGAAACAAGATGTACCCACATCCGGATCATGCTGAACTTGAGACTTTAGTGACTCTCTCTCTCTCTCTCTCGACGATTATTTTAGCGAGATCCACATGCTGAAGAGTTCCAAATCCAAATTAGTTGGAAAAGAACAGCCTTTTAATGCGAGCAGCTTCAGAGGATCCTAATAGTTCATGTATACTCCATTAACTTCCCATATTCTTTAGAAAGCCTATTAGTGTTCTTCAATTCAAAATTTATTGCATTCAACACCCATTCAATCTCATTTATCAGATCCTCAAGCACCCATTTGGCAGAAAACTCAATAACTTTACCATCGACTTCAATCATACTACAGCCAGGTGCAGTTTTCTTTATCCCACGCTCTTTCATAAAACCTCTAACCTTTTTCACATCTTCAAACTTATTAGCCCTAGCATATATATCAGAAAGAATAATATAATATGCATGATTGAGAGGATCCAAACCAATGAGTTGAGCTGCCGCTCGCTCTCCTGCTTCAACATTTCCATGCATTCGACAAGCACCAAGTAATGCCCCCCAAACATATACATCCGGCTCCATTGGCATGCTTTGTATGAGCTGTTCGGCTTCTCCGAAAAGCCCTGCTCGGCCCAGCAAGTCGACCATGCAGGCATAATGCTGAGGTTGCGGCTCAATAGAGTAAACACATTTCATCACATCAAAGCACCAGCGACCTCTTTCAACGAACCCAGAGTGTGCGCATGCACTTAGAAGCGCACCGAAGGTCACATGGTTGGGCTTCAACCCATTCCTCTCCATGTCCTTCAAGAGACCAAAAGCCTCTTCTCCTAGGCCATGCGCGGCATAAGCCGAGATCATCGCTGTCCAAGCCAAAATATCTTTCTTGGGCATTTCATCAAACACTGCAATAGCTCTCTCCATGCACCCACACTTCCCATACATGTCTATCAGAGCAGTCCCGACAACGACATCAAACTCCAGTTTATGCTTCTTCAAATAGCCGTGCACCCATCTCCCCTGATCCAACGCGCCCAAAGAAGAACACGCCGCGATAACGCTCGCAACCGTAACCTTGTCCGGCCTAGCGCAAGGGCCGCCCGAGAGCTGCATCTCGTGAAACAAATCCAACGCGTCCCTCGCCCGCCCGCCCCGGACAAACCCCGTAATGATCGCATTCCACGTTCTGACGTTCCTCTCCCTCATCTCTGAAAACACGCGCAGCGCCGAGTCAAGCTCCCCGCACCGCAAGTACCCGGATAAAATCGAATTCCAGGAGACCACGTCTCTGTGAGGCATTTCGTCGAACGCCTTGCGGGCGCAGCCGATGCGCCCGCAGGAGGCGTACATGAAGAGCAAAGCATTGCGGACGAAGACGTCGGCGGGGAAGCCGAGTTTGATGATGTGGGGGTGGAGGGATCGGCCGGAGAGGAGGTCGAGGCGGAGGGAGCAGCTCCTGAGGAGGAAGGGGAAGGTGAGGTGGTCGGGGAGGAGGCCATGGGAGAGCATGCGAGAGTAAAGGGAGAGGGGGTGGAGAGGGGGGGAGGAGGAGCGGATGAGGGCGTTGTAGTTGGAGAGGGGGGGGGGGGGGGGGAGGGGGGGGGGGAGGGGGGGGGAGGGGATGCGGGGGAGGAGGAGGGCGGAGGCGTAGGAGGTGGGGGCGAGAGGGGAGAGGAGGACGCGGAGGAGGAGGGAGGAGGAGGCGGGGTGGGGGAGGTGGGGGGAGGTGACGATGCGGGCGTGGACTTGGCGGAGGTGGTGGAGGGTTCGGGAGCGGTCGATGAGGAGCGCGAGGTCGGTGGCGGGCGCGAGGTCGGGCGCGCGCGAGCGCATCTCATCTTTCGGACCGGGACGCTCAAAGGCATAATCGTTCTTTTTTTCCCTAAATAAATTTAGGCCAATTTTGTAAAGGGTTAATTAATTACACTATTGATCTCTAACCTATGCATTATTTTTCACTTGGCTCTCCTACTCTTTTTTCTTTTTTTCTTTTTTTCTTTTTTTTTTATTACTATGCTTCATGTCAGCATCTACGTGGCATTCTTTTGCATACCAATTTTGGTCTCTAAACTTTATACAATTTTTCACTTTAGTCCCTACAAATAAAAATTCAAATTTTAAAATTTAAATTTAAAATTAACATTTAAATTAAAATTTCAAAGTAATTAGAAATTAAAATTTTGAATTTGAATTTAAAGCTACAGTTTTGATTTAAAGTTGAATTAAAATTTTGAATTGAAATTCAAATTTTAAGTTTGAATCTTAAATTTGAATTTTATTTGAATTCAAACTTAAAATTTTGATTTTGATTTTGATTTTTGAATTTTCATTTAAAATCAAAATTTTAAAAGTAAAATTTAAATATAAAATCTAAATTTGAATTTAAAATCGAATTCGAAGTTTTGATTTTTAAATTTTCAATTTTAATTCAAATTTTAATTTGAATTTGAGATTTGATTTCAATTCTAAATTTTAATTTAAACTTGAATTCAAATTCGTTTTGAATTTGAAATTCAAAATCAAAGTTTGAAATCAATTAGAATTAGAATTTAAAATGTGAATTTGAATTTAAAATTAAATTCAAAATCGAATTTGAATTCGAATTTAAATATGAATCCAAAATCAAAATTCAAATTTAAAATTAAAATCTTAATTAAAAAAATCTTTCTTTGAATTTATAATTTAATTCAAAATATAATTTAAATTTATAATATAAAATTTAAATTGTATAATTTGCTAGATCGACAAAGCGTGACTGGTGGTCTTGATGTAGGCGTCTCGTGTGACATTGTCTTGACGTGATATTTTTCATCGCTTTAACACCCTTTCTAACGGTTGGGACTTAATTAAATTAAAATCAAAAGATTGAGGACTTGATTGCCAAAAATAAAAGGTTAGGGACCAAAGTGAAAAATGGTGTAAAAAAGTTGGGAACCAATGGTGTAATTAACCTTTTTGTAAAAGTAGACCGTGCTTTTGAATTCGATCCGGATTTTTAATAAACTAACCAAAATATTCTTATTTTTTTTTCTCTCTTTTTTTGTCACGCTCTTTTTTTTTTTTTTTCATTCCGCCTTCCCGTTTCTTTCTCTCCTTCTCCTCCCACTTTCTCTCCTTTCTCCTCCTCCACCACGCCGACGTCAACATGGTGCTCCTCTCCTCCTTCTCCTCCCACTTTCTCTCATTTCTCCTCCTCCACCACGCCGACGTCAACACGGTGCTCCTCTCTCTTATTTCACCCGCGCCTACATCGATGCCGGCTCAGAAATGACACAAATCACGATACGGCGGAATACATGGCTATGGATAGTGACGGCGACAGCAACAGCGACGAGGGTGCCGTAGGTTTTGACGTTGACAGAGAGAGAGAGAACACATCGGGGCGGAAGCAGCGACGACTATGGCAAAGGGCAAGGGAGGAGGTGCGGTAACAGAAATAGAGGCAAAGGGTCAAAGAAAAAAATAAAGAAAAAGATATTTTTTTCTCTTGAAAAAATCATCATGGGTTGTGGTCACTAAAAATAAAGAAGAAAGAAAAAGAAAACAAAATTGCACTATTTGAGACTAAAATTGCATTGCTTAAGAATAAGTTGCACTATTGAGATAAAATTGCACCTTATAAAACAGAAATTGTACTATTTTTTAGACTACATTGTACTATTGGAGAGAAAGAAAAGAAAAGAAGTCAAAGTTGCACTATTTGAAAGAAAAGTTGCCTTTGCTAGAGAATAAGTTGTCTTGTTTTGAGATAAAATCGCACCATTTAGAATAAGTTTGTCTCAGATAAAATCGCACCATTTTTCACCTCCTCGCTTGCGCTGATGTGCTTCCAGAGTTCCATCCCACCACCACAATCTCCTCTTTCTCCCTTTATCCTCCTCCGCCTCCTCCGCAACCACCGCCGCCGACGTTACCGTCGTCTTCCCTATGGCTGTCATCGTCATCTCCACCACTATCGTTGTGTAAGAGCCACGCGAGGTACACTACTATGTCTCTATACTAATAACTACTGAATGAAAACTGAGTAAGTAAATAACTACAGAAATAAAACTACCACTACTATGTCGCTATATGTCGTGTCACGCCCCGACACCGCCACTTTGGTCGGTCTAGACGTGCGCACAAATCGCCAAATGGATAGAGCCTCCCCTGTTCGTCCAAAGCTCAACAACATCATGTACATAGAGTTTCGTCCAAGACAAAACAATCAACATACATGAATTGCACGAGAGCACTACATCACAAGAGTGAGAATGTAAACCTAACTATTATAACATTGGTTCATTCACATTCTACATGCATTTTTTCCACTTTACATTAATACATGAATAATTCCTAAAAATACAATTACATTCCCAATTACATTTCCATCTCTGATAAACCTTTACATTCTTTTACTTGTACATTGGTGACCTACACTTTGTGACCCTGCTTTCTAGGGCGCAATGCCCATGCCTCGGTCCGGTGCCGCTCTGCTAATGGTTTGCTCTACAAAGTAGGGGATGAGAACTAAATGAAGTTTCTAGTGAGTTCGGGTGCGGACCTCGCCGATTTTTCACTAGGCCTATCAAAGCATAAGTAGATAAACAACAAGAAAATAGTACAATAGCTACATTATGCATAAGCTGAAATAAACGCTACTATGCATTTGCAAAATGAAGCTAGGTAAACAATAAATGCTATCATCCTCAAGATGCTTACCATTTTTACCTTTCACCCAATCATAACGGCTCACGCGAAGTCAAGCCCAACTCCCTCCTCTAGATCGTCTACTGGGGAGATAACCACTCAACCCAACACAGGCCGTCTACTAAGGGAGTATAATCGACTCGTCACTTGTCATCTGATGCTACTATGCTCAAAGACATGATCTTCTATACTCAACTGACTTTCTCATTTACCTCACTAGATGCACTATGTATGACATGCCATCTACTTAATCCATAATTCACGTATTGACCCAATTGCACCGGCTTGCCCATAGGTTGAGCCACAACTCACCACACTAAGTCACGTGTAGAAGAGATCTTTCACTCATAAGCCAGCCACCGTGACCGTCTGTCGGGGAGGGCTCCCTGGGGTCCTTCACACCTGCATTTGCGTGACACTCCGGAGCTCACGGCTTGGAAGTTGTGACCTCCACAAACCAACAACAGACTATATGAGCACGATCTAGTCCTCTCATTTTGAGGACACCTTACTGACCAGGGTAACAACATACAGGATCTACCAATCCCTAGCATGGTCCATAGGATCTATTTCAATCCATTGCATGCTCATCTCAGAACCTGTGCAATTATGGCAACAAACCCACATGTAACACTCATGACACACAATGTCCATGTTTTCGACTTGCACAATAGGATACCCAATTCATATGTTTATCACTAGGTTCATGTTTATACTCATAATGACACCTAGTATTTCACTTTATTTTCTATGTCCAAACAACTAATCAAGATGCCACCAATGTCCCATAATGTTTTGTAAGTAAACATTCTAGTTCTTTGCATTCATAGGGTGTAAGGACTAAGATTTTGATAGTGCAACTAAACTCTCTGTTGATGATGTTTTTGTGTGTAACTTAATTACAAAAGCACTCGTCAAGTTTCGGGTGAAACCGAGCTAGAACGGAGATTCTATGCGATTTCCAAGTTTCACTTAAAGTGAATAGTAACTCGGTTTTTCGGAGAAGTCACGGTGGGAAGTTGGCTTCTGGCTCGTATCGGACTCCGTTCATAGCGGTCCAATAGCTCGTTTCGACCGGTTCAGCTATTTTGGAACCAATGGCACTGACGGAATTGGATTCTGATGCACGGTTTTCAGGGAAAAGGGGTTTGATTGGAATTACACACATATATATACATATATTTGTGTAGTGTTATGGGTGGAAGCAAAGAGGGTTTGTTTCGTCGCGAATCGGCAACCAAATCGGACGAAACAAAATGCTAGATTCAATGCCTCAGTCGTGCTGAACACGCTGGTGCCATCCGTTAAGAAATCCAACGGACGGATCTCCTGATATCGTACATTGATCGAGGAAGGGTCACTATTGGCAAATTGGTAATTTCGCGAAAGACGCGATATTTTATGTACCGAATCGCGTGAAATCGAACGTGGAGGAACGTAATCATGCTTTGCTCGCTCAGTGATGGACTCAAGGACCTTTGGGCAATTATACAATATGTATATAATGGGCCTTTAGGGTTTCTTTGGGGAAAACCCTAACCCTAACCCTTGAACCTTCTCAGCCGACCTCCCCTGCCTTAGCCGTGAACCCCGGCGCGCCGTCGCCGGCGTTGCTGCCGCCGCTCAGCCGCTGCGGCCCCGGCCGAACCAGGCCGAGGCGGTTGCAACTCCCTCTTCTCGCTTTGCCGCCCACAGGCCCGGCACCTCGACTTCCCGGCCGCCGACTCTGCCGCCCGGTCCGCCCGAGCGCGGCGCCGCCGCCGTGCTCGCTGCGGCCATCCCCTGGGTCTGCTCGGGCCGAGACTTTGCGGCTTCCTCCTCGCGCCGCCGCCGGGAGCCGCACGAGGCACCGTTCGGGCCTCCGGATACTGCCGCCGTCGTCCCTGCCAGGCCATCGCCGCGGCCATTAGCACTGGACCGAGCTCGGCCCGTGCGGGCTTAGATTGCTCCGCCGTCGCCGCCGCTCTCCGCCGCCCAGCGAGGTGAGCCCGGCTCCTCACCTCCCCGCGCCCCATACCGGCCCATGTGCGCCGTCGTGCCGCCGAAGCCGGAGCGACTTTGCTCCGCCAAGCCGTATTAGGGCCTCCGTTTTGTCGGGTTCGTTTTGTGCTCCCCGAGGCTCCCCGATCCCGACGGAAGGGAGCACGATGATCAGGACTC
Organism: Aechmea fasciata; assembly: GCA_025177825.1. Lineage (NCBI taxonomy): Eukaryota > Viridiplantae > Streptophyta > Magnoliopsida > Poales > Bromeliaceae > Aechmea > Aechmea fasciata. The sequence continues at coordinate 12,578,068 of CM045933.1, forward strand.
TTCGCTGATCACCGTGCTCACCTTGGTTTCTGTCGGAAAGGTCCTGATCCACTGTTTTGGCGATGTCACTCCGTTTGAGCCTTTTCGGCTGCTGTTTCGGATTGCGCACGTGTTTTTCGGTGACCCGGGGTTGTTCCGATGCCTCCGTAGGTGAGCACGGTGATCATCTATCAGTGCTGATTACAGTGCTCACCTCTTTTAGGGTCAGAAAACCCCTGGTTAGCAAGATAAGCATACTTTTCATGTTGTGCGCGCTGTTTGTAGATCTTCGAGTCACTCCCGCGCATCCCACAATAGACGGCAGTGCTCCGAAGTGTGAGCAAGGCCTCCGGTACACCGAGACCTGTCAGTGGGTGTCTCGGTTGGGCTGATTGACCCCTAGTTTCCGCTGTCGGGCCATAAAACCCCTAAAATCACATGAAATAATGCGATTTCGTGTATGCGGAAGGGTTTTTATGTAATTGTACACCTTGTGGCCGCTGTGGGCAGCACGTGCATGTTGTGGGTAACCTTTGGACTAATTGTCCAAGGTCCTATAGCCCTCGCGGAAATCGAAAGTCGATTTCGGTGCGTTTTTTCGACGAAATTCGCCGAAAGAACGTAGTTTTGGTCCGGATCTCTTCCGGTGTTGTTTGGTTGATCTGTGAGTTGTCGTTGAGCCTTGTTGGCTGGTCACTATCGTCATCTCGTGGGTTCGGAGATGACTAGTGAGCGACGGTGGGTTTCGGTGTCGAAATAGACACTTCCAGGAACCCGATCCGAACAATCGTCCGACGATAATTGTTTGTTTGTGTTTCCTTGTGTTTGCTGCCAAGACACCCAAATCGGTGTGTTTTGTGGCAGCGGGTGACTCGTAGCACGAGTCGGCGTGTCTCAGGACAGTTCGTGGGTCCCGGCGGAGTCCCGGTGCGATTTTCGGGACTTCCGACAAGTTATGGTAGTCGATTTTGGGAAACCGATCTTCGTGGGATTAATTGTGGGGTTGTGGCTTTAGTGGTTGTTATATGTGGGTTAGACACTAACCCGGTGGACCCTCCTTAGGTCCGGTTGACTTTCAGTGCAGTCAGGAGACAGACGCGACATTCGTACAGGTGGGTACTTCGATCCGACGTCGGTACAGTGGTGCACGCTCGGTGATGGTTTCTTACCTTGCTCTCTCGTGGTTATTATTACCTATATATATTGACCCTTGCACCCTTGTTATTCCATTATACTCTACTCGTTGTTTGCATGCTTAGTATCCTGAGTAGGAGTAGAGTAGTTCTATTTATATGCGTATCTGTTGACCTGGTTGGTTGGTTGTTGCATTCCGTATCTGTTGACCTGGTTGGTCGGTTCTCGTACTTTATATTAGTATCATAGTCTCTACATGTCAGTTGATTGTTTATCGTTTGTTTATCGTATCTCGTTGATTGTATTTGGATTGTTGTGGATAGACATGTAGAGCAGGTTGCATATATATTATATCTTTGTGGACCTTGGGTCCAGGCAACACATCGACTCTTTTGTCGTGTGTTTCGATCTGGTTGATCGTGGTTCGGCGTTGTACGCCCTTGCATCTGGCTTCGGCCAGGGCACCGGTCTCTTTTTGTCGGTTTTCGTTTTGAGCATATCAACATGATTTAGTCACAGCACTGTGTATTCTAGACACTAGGTTGGTTTGGCCACCAACCAAGGGGTGTACGTATCCGAATAGGTCGTCGGTGACGCATGAATAAGTTGACAGTGTCTGCTTTGTGGACCTTTTCGTAGGTCCGGTTTCTTCGTTTCCACAGACGACAGATCTGATCTTCTACAATCGTACAGGTGGGTATCCGAGTTGTCGTCGGTACAGTGGTACACGCTTGGTGACACTCCTTCACTTTACTCTACTCTACTTTACTTTTCTTACTTGCACCTTACTGTCGTTTCTATTCTCTACTCAGTTATATGCATACTTAGTATACTTGATAGGAGTAGAGTGGTTTGAGTTTTCAGCTCTTCAGCGACCCACTTGGTCGATCCTTTCTGATTTGATGACATATTCGGTCGGCTTGTCTACGGTTTCTCGGTGACCTATTCGGTCGGTTGCTTGATTTGATGACCTATTCGGTCGCTTTGTCTCTGATTTCTCGGATGACTGTTCGGTCTGTTTGCTTCAGTTGCAGTGACCTGTTCGGTCGGTTTGTTTCAGTGCTTCTGTGACCTACGTGGTCGGCAAGTTTACCTAATGACCCAAAGGGGTCGATGTCCCTTTAGGGGCGGGATTGTCGACTAGTTCTTTGGCGTACGGCTTTGAGCATAACGGCATCGATCGCCCAGGACTTGAGCGCATATCACGAACATAGGCGGTCTGATCCACCGACCAGGTTGTTCTTTTCCGGAAAAGTGGTCGCAGAGGTTCGACCCGTGAGCCCACACTACAACAAAACTAGGTTATAGAGACACTTTTTTGGGACACTTTAGTATAAGTGCCCCACAATATATTCAAAAACTATTAAAATTAATTAGAAAAAAAAAAACCTAACAAAGGTCCAAATAAAAAAACCTCAATTACAGAAGAAAAAAAAAAGGGAAAACAAAAAGGGTCGTATCCCTCTTTCTCCCACTACAACAATATTGAGCTATGGAGACAAAATATATAGCGACAAAGTATAGTTTTGTCGCTATAAGGAATTAAATAGCGACAAAATTTAAAGTTCGTCGCAAAAGAAAAGAGGAGAAATTTTGTGAAATGTCATTAGCGACAAATTACCTTTATTGCTAAAACATAGTCGCTATTAGTTTAATGGGGTCACTTTTTTCCTTCTTAAATTAATTTTAGCGACAAACGATAAATAATAGCGACGAAATCAAACGTCACTATATGGTTGAATAATTAGCGACGAAGTATGTAGTCGCTGAAACTCAATTTTTAGCAACACATTAATATTAAATCGCTAAAATATTAAAATTTTATTTTAATTTTTGTTCCTATATATTTATGAAATAAAATTTAAATTATTTTATTTGGTAAAATTAAATATTTTGGTTAAATTAAATATTTTACTTCATTTAACTATAATATTTTATTAGTACATGTGAAATTATAATTTTATTAATTAATTAAAATTTACGCAATATTGATGATTGATATAATTTTGAAATTTAACTTAATTTAATTTTTTTGTTAGTAGATTATAAATTTTTATCTAAATTTTTTATTTAGTTTCATTTTAAATTTTAATAAATTCAATTATTTTATTTCCTTTTTTCTTTAATTGGTTTAATTTTAAAGATTATGAATTAATAATTATATTAAAAAATAAAAATATTAATTAATGTTATTAATTAATGGTGGAATTATTAATTAATTATGAATTAATAATTTTTTGGACTATATTATATAATTCTATATGGTAAAATAAAAAAATTTATAACTTAAAACTTATAAAAGAATTATAGTAAAACATAGTACAAGTTGAGGGGCCTAAACCAAATTTTCTCAAATTTTCCATGCCGCCTCAATAACTCTCTATTAATCCGCGCCCCCGTACAGCACTACCTCCACAATATAGCTTCGGAAGGTTAAATCTAGGGTTTTTTTTTCACTTTTTATTTTTTATTTTTTTACTTATCTTCTCTCTAAGTAAAAAAAAAAAACTTGTTAGGATTTTGTGGATTCTTGATCGGTTGCGGGGGAGCAAGGCGGGGTCCACGGCGGCGGAACCGTGCGAGGGCCGTGATCTCCAGCGAGCGCCGATCATGTACCTTAGGTTAACAAGCGAGTTAGGGTTTTACTTTGGGGATTTGTAAGAAATTTATTTGTTATGATTTATGTCAAATTTCTATTAATTTTTTATTTGTTTTTTATGTTAAGAAGTAGAGATTACTTATCAGTTTATTGTTGTGTGGGTGTTTTGGACGGAGGGTTTTTTTTTTTGCTAAGTATACTTTTAGGTTTTAATGTTTATTTTGGAAACCTAGGGAAGAAATTCAATTGAAAATATATATAAAAAAAGAAAGATAAAACGTGGTGAATGAAGAGATTACTAATAAATTTTAATATATGAAATTATGGATCCAATAATACTATATGTATCCTCTCTAATTTTACAATCCACACATATGAATGAAAATATTAAATAATATAGAAAAAATAATATTATAAAAAAGCACTACACTTTTCGTGGTACTATTGAATTTTTAAATTAGAATTAGTTTGTGGTCCCTATAATTTTTTGTTAGAAAATCATACAGCTCAGATGATTTTACATTATTTTTAAATTTCTTAGTTGGGAACATATGGATTTTTTTAAAAGAAAGCGAATGAGTGGTGCGTAAATTATAAAAATTGTTATTGGTTAACTATACTTAAAAATTTCTCTTCCAGTTGAGCATAATACTGACACAAAAATGCTAATGCTTTGAAAAATATCTACCTATATACATTCTCTCATAATATTTGTGATTGAGTTGAAAACAGTATAAGAGTTTAAAAAGGAGTCCGTGAAAAACTAATTGGAAATATGCCACACTTTATCGTTGGCTTACTTTCGTCGAGGATAGTGATTATGTAAAATGTAGTTTCTCTAAGTCCTTTTTGGGTGACTAGAGATCGGTAAATAGCTTCACAACCTTTGAATGATAAGTTTTCTCATATTATGATTTTTTGATTCGACATTGTGTAATGCTATTATTGAGAAGTCGGATCTACAACCAACTCGAAAGCTCTCAAGGACAGATTGGTGACTAAAAACGTGGTATGCATATTGTGATAATTTATTTTTTTGATAGGTGCTTATCAAATATACAGGATACATGGTGTCTTGGTGTTTTCACTAATTACTTTTGAAATTTCAGGCAGAAGAGATAGCCGAGAAGCTTTGTGAGTCAGTTGCAGCTAGTTTTGAGGGGAAAAAGCTAGGATCCTTCACCAGAATATCTTCAACTGTTCAGGTTTGTCAACAATGTACTATTAAGTTCTAATGTAAGCTGGCTTTTATCGTAATATCTACTATAAATTTTATTATCTCATCATTAATAAAAAAATTTTACTTTTTGTGCAGAAATATGCGAGTGGACTACATCAGAGCAAGCGAATTACAAAAATTTCTTGAAATGGAATGTTGATGTTTTTGTTCAAAAAATATTAGTGATCATGTATTAGAATGATTAATCGAGATTTGAATACTTTAACTATTCTAGAAAGATTCTTAGTTGGATATAGTTTGTTTGTTTGAATTTTAAAGATACTTTGATTTAGACTATATTTTGGTTTGTTTGTTAATTTATGTATGATATTGTGTGATAATGTGAATTGTGAAATGTAAAAAATTGTCATATAAATAATGGATGAATATCGCTAATAGATTGATCGTTGAAACTGCGACCAATCTGTTTGTCGAATATATGTTGGCCGGTATATATTGATAGATAAATTTGCGACCATATTATTGGTCGCAAAATATTTGTTGAATTAATTATCTGTTATTGAATTTGCGACAAATTATTCTCGTCGCTATACTATCCTATAATAATAAAATAAAATTATTAAAAAATGACTTTTAGCGACGACTAGATGTAGTTGCAATTAGATTATATTTAGCAACGAAAAATATTATTCAGATATATATTTAGCAACAAATTATGGGGTCACAAGCGACAAACTATTTTGTAGCTACTAGTGCATTTACAGTGACAAATTTTTATTCGTCGCTAGATGTAATGGCTAATAGCGACCAATAGTTTTACTTCGTCGCTAAATAGTTTTAGCGACGGGGCGGTAGCGACGAAGCAGCGACAAAGCTATTTTTGTCGCTAAATAGTAATAGCGACAAATTTTTATTTTTTAGCGACAAATAATGTTGGTCGCAAAAGACCTAAATTTTTGTAGTGTCCTCTCATCCGACCCCGAAACCCTTTCTCCCCTCATCCGACCCCCGAAACCTTAGAGAGGCCCTAGCTCTCCTCCTCCGACGTAGCACTCGAAGAGCCGCGGCGGAGCTCCTTGTCCAGCTGAGCGAGAGCTCCCCCGCCGCCTCCCCCTCCCCCACCCCCTCCCCCGCCCCCGCCTCCTCCCCCCGATCCGTCAACACCCATTCCCCTCTGCCGTCGCTCGCGGCGGAGGAGGAGGACGACGACGAGGAGGAGATCATCGGCGGCGCCGCCGCCCCGCGGCGGCTGAGGAAGCGCTACTGCCTCGTCGCCGATCTCTACGCGTCGTCTCCGCCACTCCGAGAAAAGCGGAGGATCTGTACGCGGATTTGCAAGAGGTGAGCGATCGATCATCTCGCTAGGGTTTTTTTCCTCCCTCTCTCTTTTTTTTTATTCCTCTGTAAATAGTTCCTAATTTAGGCTGTGTTTAGGCGCATGTAATTAGGGTTTAGGTGTGATTAGAAATGTATAAATTGTGGGAATAAATCGACGGTGTTTACATAATTAGAAACCCTTGAATGAGGAACATAATATTAATTACCCCCTTGAAACATGGAGCAATTAATTACTGTTGTGCTACAAAACGAGCACTGTAGGGTTATAATTAATAGCACTTGGAGTCGGTGGGTGCAATATAGATTTAATGATCTCATCACCTACCATCTCGAGTGATTATGCATGTGATGTAACACTTGGACAAAATTAAGAAGCATCAATCGGAGGATAATCATCCTCCTAAGTATTGGCTTTGACGGCGCGTAACGGTCCTTAAGATCACTTTTTAACACGGTCGGTCACTAGTCACTTCACTAAAAATGTACCATAATCACTCTCAAAATACATCACAGGATGCATCTATTTGATGATATAGCAGTATATTTTTTCTAACCATCTAGTTCAACGTCTAGTTCTTGAGGTGCAGAGAAGCATGGCTATCTGGGATCCTTGATGACTTGGACCAGAGGAATGTTTATGAGTATCTAAAAGGAATTGTGAACTGCCACAGGATGCATCTATTTGATGTTGTTAATCAATACCGAGCCATATTTAACAATGATAAATCTGGAAGTGAGGAGAACTACGATAGTGGACTTCTTTTCAATTGGGCTATGCATCAAATCAGCAATCATCTAAGTACTCTTGAAGCCATGCTCCCAAAAATTACTGAAGGTGGATCGCTTTCCAATATCCTCGATCAGTGCATGGTGAGGATTTACCTATTGCTTTTTAGGGTATTTGGATATATACAGCTTAATATAGGTGAAATTATGCCCTGCAGAGTTGCTATTTTGTGCATGCCCTGGAAATGGTATTTGTTGGTATTCATGCCTCTCATGGTTTTATATATTGAAATGTTTCTTAAGAGAAATATATGGAGTTGTTTCTTGAGGTCGGAGAAACCATGGTAGGGGCACGGGCAAATACAATCCTTTCGGGATGTTTGTACAATATTGCATATTTGCAAGGTGATTCCTTTTGTTGCAGATGTTTTTTGAGAGCTTGTTGCTTCAGGTTGGAAGAGGCTTACTCATTCTAGTTACCTTTTTTCGTCCTGTTTCTACAGTATTGTGCAATGGGTCTCGGCTTGGTCGGATTGGACTTCCGAGGCTTGCTTCCACCACTTTTTGAAAAGTAAATTTCTATCTTTTGATTTATATTAAATAGCATGTTACTTGGTCATATTCTTCTTTATCTGTTTGTTGTTCATCAAATAGCATGTTATAATTAGTTAAAATAGCTAATCCAATTGATATTATCTCCTAATTTACAGTGCAGTTTTTAACTTATTCTCGAAGAATATGAGTACAGCAGTTGAGAATTTTCAGGTATGTCTTTCCTAGAGTTCCACTCAATTTCATTAGGTTCATCATAGAATTGCTGACGTAATCATGAGGAATAAAAAAATAAATACTACCAAATTTTTGGTGAGGATTATATGTTCAAAACTTATTCATTGATCAATAATTAACGGTCTTCTTCTTCTTTATGATTGATTCATTTCTCGCTGCTTGTGTCTTTGATGAGCTAATGCTTGGATGTTGGTGTATTTAACGTATCAGTTTAAGGGTAAGACCCTAATTAAGCTTCAAACATCTTCTAATCATTTGTGTATTAGCTCTCTTTTTAACTTAAAAGGGCTTCTAATTAAAATCTTGGATGTGCAGCTTAGATCGCAAATCATATTGCAACAACATTTACTGTATAGATTCGACATGGAAAAAGAAAAATCCCAGGCTATTTTGATGGCCTTATGGCCATTAATTCTGAATGAGCCTGAGTTTATTTGTATTTCCATCAAAGTTGCATTATATACGCTGTTATTTGGCCAAAGCATTGCCCTTCTACTCTTTGGAGTGGCGATTTCTGCTATTCATAGAGTTTTGTGTGATGAGGATCTCTTAGGTGTTTTCGATCGAAGATCTCATTTGCGTGCGAACCTTTCCTTTACCAAATGCTTCTGATTCTCGTTAATAACCTTTCCGAGTTACTTAAGCAAGAAAACAATCTCGTTAGTTGGTTTTGTTAGTAAATCAGTTCGAATAAGATATTTCACCTGTAATTACTTTCTGGACTACTCTCATTTTCCCCTCCTTTTGAGAGGAGTTATCAGTTTTTATTGTTTTGTGTAAGTGTCACAGTTCATTCTTATGTTATAAAACATAGGCAATACACTTTTTTTTTTTAATGCTCTGGCAAATCAAGGATATTGCTCAAATTTAAACTAATTCAATGTTATTCAATGTGCAGGTTCAAGTATATATCCGTGGAGCCGATCAGACTTCGTTTATGCATTTTTTGATTTTGTTATCATACATTTTTTGATTTTTTGTATTTTTTCAGTTAGAGAGTTTGATTTGTTATAATTACTACAATATATGAGTGGATATTATTGTTGTGACGTTTGGATATTTGATTTTACTTTTATCTTGTTAACAAGGATTTAAAAACCTTTGTTGATTGCTTTTTTTTAATCTCATCGATTTAATGTACATGAGATTAGCTTAACTAAAGTTTAATACTAGACTAGATGTTTAAATAAAATATTATACTTTGAATGATAATGGGACACTTATAAAGTGTCACTATATAAAAAAAATATTACTGTTTTTAAAAAAATTAGGGACACTTAAAGTGTGTCACCGAAAGCAAAAAAAGTGTCACTAAATTGCAGCACTTATTTAGGGATATACCGACACTTTTTTAAGGGTCGCTATAGACCCTAGGGACTGCACATATAGCGACACTATTTTAAGTGTCGGTATTTTTGCTAGCAGCACTTTTTTAAGGTTTTAGGGACACTTAAAAGCGTCGCTATAGCTTAGTTTTGTTGTAGTGCCATAGGCTACCTTGGGTTGAATGCTGGCTTAGAGACAGGGGGCATTGCCTGATGTCTGCGGACCAATATTGGCGGTTATGGATTGGGTATTTACTTTCTCAGCTTTTTGATGCATACATACGATGCGAGTTGTTTACATTACATATATCTCTCTCCCGCTTACTTTGGCTCGTATCTACTTACCGGTCTTTCCTTTGTTTTACTCGTTACTAGTGGATACCCAGGAGGGAGACATGTTTACATGTTCTCCCCCCCCCCCCCCGCCTTCTTTTTTTTCAGGTGACGTTACAGGTCATAGTGGGACAGCAGGTGAGGAGCGAGTCTAGTGCGCGTGTAGCTCCTACCCGTATCGGTTACTTCTCTACTTTACCTGCTTTATTTACTTAGAGTATATTACGGTTCGATTCGATTATACTTTGGAAATACTTACGTGGTGGTTTGAAACTTAAGATGTTTTTGGGAATGTGATAAAGGACTTATATTTTGTGAAATAAACTGTCTCCTACCCTTCGTGGTAGCATTTCAAAATGAAAGGTCTGCAAAAAAAAGGTTTTCTACCCCTCGTGGTAGCTTCTCAAAGGAAATGGTTTTAAAAAAGGTTTTCTGGTGGTTTTTTGAATAAGTAAAAGTGGTGAATGTGGTGAATGGTGAATGAACTCGTGTATCTGATTATTACTTATTGTTCATCTGTTGTGGTTGTGTTCCTGGATGAGCGTATATACTCTGTACTTGTGCGATGCGGGTGCAAATACGGGGAGACTCTGTCCGTGTGTACGGTGGCCTCCCGTATTTGTGGCGAGATCTGGCACACCTCCTGGGTCGAGCTAAAAAAAAAAAAAAAATTTCCGCTGTGATTTATGTACCAAAGGGACCCCGGGGCGTGACAAATATTCTCACGCCGAAATGAGCCTACCCCACGGCATCCCATTTCAGCGCCTAATCCCGCATGGGCGAGGGTATGTCGTAATGGCTATCTCCGGAGTGCCGGCTTGTGAGGAGCGACCCTCACAAGCATGTGCGAATGAGCACAATGGCAAGTAAGCGTAAATGTCCGTCTCAAGTCCAATGTCGTCATGTCTAAAATATTGTGTAAGAACTAATGTCAAATGACCTATCACTACGCCATCGTGTCTAAAACATGGTATATAAGCTAGTGATCCCATGGCTTATCACTATGTCATCATGTTGCAGTTTAACTGTTTACTAGGTTGAGTGCCTCTTTATGGCACTTTTACCCACAATGTCAACACTACAAGAAATACAATATTTTGTGGAGACTTTTTTGTGACCAACTAAAAATCTTCATTAAAGGTAAACTTTTTGTGGGAATTTTTATTTTTTCCCCGCAAATTTTGTTTGCGAATATTTTTAAATACAAACTGAAAATTAAATATTAAAAATTTACATCAAAATTTAAAATAATATCAAAATTTTAAATCTATTTTTTAAAAAAATTAAACTTTGAAGTTGAGTGGATAATTCAAAATATAAAACTAAATTTTGATTTATTCAAATTCAAACTTAAAATTACAATTTAAATTTTAATTTGAATTTCTAAATTTAATTTAAGTTTTAAATAAAATTTGAATAAAATTTTATTTAAATTAAAATTTAATTTAAATTCAAATTCATAAGTTAGATTCGAAATACTTGATTAAATTTTAATTTTTAATTAAGTTCAAATTAAAATTTAAAATTATCTATTTAATTTCTAAATTTAAACTCATATTTTAATAAAAAAGTTAAAAAATATCTATTCCGCCTGGATTCAACTTTCAATCCGACCTCTTAGGTAGGATTGAAAAAAGAGGCGATTCAGGGATTCCCATTCCATTCGGGAATCGGAATCGGAATGGAACTCCTGCGTACCAAACACCCACAAACGGATTTGCTCATTTCCTTTCCCATTCCAGGGTGAAAAATAAGCTAACCAAACACGCCCTTAGAATAAAATTATCTTGTTTTAAAAAATTGCCTTGTTTTAAAGAAAATTACACTATTTGATATAAAAATTAGAGTAAGGCTACTATGCTTGGAAGCACGGAGGGCTCCGTGCTTCCACGTCGTTCGATGTTGTGGCTTTCGAATTGTCGATCGGCTCCGTTAAACTTGATCTAGAGTATTTGAAGTATCTAGAAAATAAATTTTGTGATTTTTCGATATTATTTGCCTAGTGAACGAAGGGGCTAAAAATCAACGGCTGAAAATAAAAATCTTACAAAACGCGATAATATAGCATTAAAAATTTAGATCAAAGATATTGATCTTGTTTTATATAGTATAAAGACTTTTATATCAAAATTTCACGTAATTTGGATATTTCTACACCGTTAAACTTTCAAACGGCTCACTATGACCATTAAAATTATTTGATTTTGTGCTCCTTCGATCACTAGGCAAATGATATCGAAAAATCATAAAATTTATTTTCTAGATACTTTAAATACTCTAGATCAAGTTTAACAGCCGATCGACGATTCGAAAATCGCAACATCGAAAACGACTGGAAGCACGGAAGGCTCGTGCTTCCGATAAAGATAGTAGCCTCACACTAAAAATTATACTATTTTGAAATAGATTTTACACTCTTTAGGCCAAAGTTGCACCATTTAGAAAAATTTTACACTATTTTTTTCCTCTTTCTCTTATTATTCTTCTTCTTCTTCCCCAGCTTTTTTTTTTTTTTCTTTTCCTCTTTCTTCTTCTTCTTCTTTTCGTGGAAGATGACGGCGTTCGCTCGACTTCACGGCGGAGGACGTGATGGAGTGCACGAAGGACGACAACGTCATCGGGAAGGGCGGCACCGGGATCGTCTACCGCGGTAGCATGCCGAGTGGCACCGAAGTCGCGATCAAGCATCTGGTGGGCGCGCGGCAGGGCCGGTGAGCACGACCGCGGCTTCATCGCCAAGATCACCACGCTCGGCCGAATTCGGCACCGGAACATAGTGAGACTGCTAGGTACATACGTGAACAACCGTCGTTCTTCTTTATTCTATGCTTAAAAGTAATTTATATTCTATTCTATATTCTATACTGTGTGTACATGTGACCGGCATTGACAGGGTTCGTGGTGAGCGGAGGCGAACCCTGTCGCGAGTACATGCCGAACAGAGCTTGGGGGTGATCTTTGCACGGGAAGAGCACACTGGGGTGGGAGCGCGGTCTTGGGATAGCGACGGAGGTGGCGCGGGGGCTCGCTACCCGCACCACGATCGCTCGCCGCTCATCGTCCACCGCGCGTCAAGTCCAACAACATCTTCCTCGACTCAACTTCGAGGCCCACGTTGTGGACTTCGGCCTCGCCAAGTTCCTCCGCGACTCCGCCACCTCCGAGTGCATGTCCGCCATCGCCGCTCCTACGGTTACATCGCTCCGGACTCCTTTCTCTTTCTTCTTCTTCTTCTTCTTCTTTCTACCGTTTTTTTTCCTCTTTCTCTTCTTTTTCTTTTTCTTCTTTTTCTTCTTCCAGGAGTAGTTTTTTTTTTTTTCCTCTTTCTCTTCTTCTTCTTCTTCCTAGAGCAAGACTCACCACCGGCTCGGGAGGCGGAGGCAGAGGCAAGCGATAGGGGTGTTGGCGATGGTGGCGGTGGCGGATCGGCCGGAGCGAGTACTGCTGGGAGGACGGTGGTGCGCGCGCCGAGCTCATCATTACTGCGGAAGAAGAAGAAAAGGAAAAAGAAAAAGAAGAGAAAGAGGAAAAAAAAAAAGAAAGAAAGAAGAAGAAGAAGAAGAGAAAACAAAATAGTGTAAAAAATTTCTAAATGGTGCAACTTTGGCCTAAAGAGTGTAAAATCTATTTCAAAATAGTATAATATTTATATCAAATAGTGTAATTTTCTTTAAGACGGTGCAATTTTTTTTTAAACGATTGTAATTTTATTATAAGAGTGCAATTCTCAATCTTCTTCCTTCTCCTATATTTTTTAATCTTTTATAGGAAAAAAAAATTTTACTTTTATTTTTATTATTCTTATTTTCTTTCTATAATTTTTTTTTCCCCGCGCGACATCGTCGGAGGTGATCTCGCCACCTTCGACGACGTCTCGTCATTCCGACGCGTGATGGAAAAGAAGAATCTACGTCTCAATGTCGCCGTGGCCCAGTGGAGAAGAGGGTGGCGGCGCGGCCTCAGCAGGGTCGGAGGATTCGGGCTGAGGTAGGGGAGGCGGGCTCGTTGCGCGGCGTCGCCGGAAGCGAGGGGGTGACGTTTCTCTCTGGGAAGAGAAAGAAAAAAAGAACGAGAAAAAAAAAGGAGAGAGAAAAAGGTATAAGGGTATTTTGGTCAGTTTGCTGAAAAAGCGGACCGAATCTGCAAAAACAAAAAAGATGGCCCAGTTTTGCAAAAGCCCAAAATAAGTGAATTTTTTATGCAAATTGGCCTTGATTTAATAGTGATTTAATAGTGCTGCCTAATAAAATTCTAGTTAATTCTTTAATTGGTATAATATGAATTAATTTGAATTAATTTTAGAATTAATCTGATTTAATTTGATTTTTCATAATATAATATAGTAAATAAAATAGAATTTGATATATGGCAAGCATATAAAAAATCACGTGTCGATTTTTAAAAGGATTGATAAAAGGGTTCTATTTTAATATATAGTAAATAGAATTCGTGCCTTGTTACTGTTTGGCCTAGCTATTTCAAAGTGATTTTTAGTTGAAAATTACTTTTAGAACTAATAGAATGTTTAGTAAAGATATCCGAAAAATCGATTTTACTTTCTAAAAGCTAAAAACTGATTCTTCAACCCAAAAGCAAAAACTGGAAAAATCTGTTTCTCAAAAACTGATTCGGCACAACCTATTTTCCTACTTAAATTTTTTTACTAAAATACTGAAATTACCTTTAAACAACAATCTACTCTTTTATAATTAATAATAACTGGCGGCGACTTGATGGGTAATCTGGACGAATAGAAACAACTCGGTCTTCAATGGAAAGCTGGCCAACGTCTTCGGGTCTCTTGATCGGATAAAACTACTAACCTGTAGCCGGAGCACTGGCCTTTGAAGCCCGTATGTAACTTTCACATCAGCCTCACTCTCGGGACCTCCCTTCTTCTCTTTCTTTTGGTTTTCTTTTTATTCTTTTAGTTACGTTTTATGTCTTTTTGATGATCTTTCGGAGCTCAAAGCTTAACTTGTATCTTGGATTATTTGAGTGCTTAATGAATGAAGCAGGTAGCTCCTACCTATTTCTCAAAAAAAAAAATTAATAATAACTCTCCCATTAATTACTCACAGCCAACTCCCACTCCCCCACAAAAAAAAAAAAAAAAAACTCAATCCTCTCCGCTCTTCTTGGTTAATCACTCTCTTCTCCTCTCTTCTTCATTTCGCTCCCTTCTTCCTCTCCGGCGACGCTTTTTCTCCGGCGAGCTTTTTTCTCTCCGGCGAACCTCCAAGCCAAGGTACTCCCTTTTTTTTCATACTGATTTCTCTCCCTCCCTCTCTCTTGATTTTTCTCCCTAAACCACTCAGCTCGGATCTCTCTCTTAGCCGGATTCTCTCCGGCGAACCTCTCTCTTTGTCGGATCCGCGCCGGCGGGCTCCGGCTTTTCCTGATCCGGCCTCGGATCCGCCTTTGAGCCAGATCCGGGCACGGATCAGCACCAGCAGGATCCGGCGAAGAAGGATCCTGCCGACTTGGCCGGATCCGCCTTTGAGCTGGATCCGGGCTCGGATCAGCGCCGGCGGGATCCGGCAAAGACGGATCCCGCCGGCTTGGTCGGATCTGCATCATGATGATGAACTTAGCAAAACTAAGCTAGAAATTGAGTGGTTGTGGTCGAAGAGGAGGCCATCTCACATGAAGTTTTTGAAAAGTATATACCTGCAAACTCTTGGAAAGGGTCCTAACTTAAATAGAGAATTGGAGATTTTAGCTACCAAGTTTGAATAGAATAGAGAACTGGAGATTTTAGCTACCAAGTTTGGTGCATTATATGCATTGACTATAATCCAAATCAAAACAAGATAAGAAAGGGTCCTAACTTAACTTATCATAATATATTTACCCATCTGCTTGGATATAAATATATCTTACTTTAACTAATCAGCATTAACACTCTTGGAATCAAGCTAGTAATAATATCGAACCATAACGAAAGCACGTGCTAAAGACGCGATTACAAACTAAACTAAGAGGCTTTTGATCTTCATGTTCTTCTTTTGCCTTCGAATAGAAACAAAGTTTTAAGTATATTTAAACCTGGATTAGGGGATTGCATCGGAGATCGGTAATGTTTAGCTTTAAGTCAAATTAATCTAATCCGTGATATGCCGTCGAGCAATCAAGTTTGTCAACAAACAGCTAAGGAAGAATTATTCTATGGTTGTCTTATTGCCTTTTCTGGGTTCTGAAGCAATCTTGTGCCTTTGCTTTTCTACATTGTAAATGATCTAGGAATTTGTTTTCCAGCGATTATTTTGCGAAATTTATAGTATGAATGTTTTAATTATTTAGTGACTTTTTATATGTTTTTATCTTTTAATACATATTTGTTTACTAGAAATCTGAAAGATGAATTCATCACAAGGAGAACTATCTATCCAAAAAGAAAAAAAATTAAAGCTACGTGGGATGTAACATTGCTTAAAATTTTTTGCAAAATATGTGTTGAACAGGTCAATTGTCACGCCCCGGGGTCTCTTTGTAGTTAAAAACACAGCGAAATTTTTTATTTTTTTTGAAAACCTGACCCCCAGGGTATGCTAGATCCGCCACAAATACCGGGAGTCCACTGTTCACACAGACAAAGTCTCTCATGTATTTGCACGGCGTTGCTCAAGTACAAGATAGAAATACAGAATACAACCACCATAATGAATATACAACATTCAACATTCATTCACCAATCACCATAGGTTTACATTCTGAGTCTTAAACATAAATTCATAACTATTAGTTGAAATGTTTCCTACTCGGAAACTCATTTTGAAATACTAGTTTATGAAAACCACAAGAATACCTTTTTCAAATCCATTTCCCACACAGAAACTCCTTTTCTTTAAAACACTACCACGAGGGGTAGAAAACCATTTTCCATTTTACAAAATCCATAAATCCTTTTATTACATTCATGAAAACCCACATATTTAAATGTAATAAAAATACTGAACCATATAAACTGTCTAAGCTATATCAACAGAAATAGTAAGGGTAAAAGCTAAACCGAATGAACTGGATTGGAAGCTCTATCGACCGTTATGAACGTATCTCATGTCTCTTCTCAGCCCTCACTGCCCGCAATATCTGAAAAATGGTGGGGGGGGTGAGAACATGTAAACATGTCTCCCCTCCTAGTGGGTACCGCAAGCCGATGAAGGTGAGGAGTACTCACCGGATCAGGAAGAGATAAATAAGGTCATAAGCAGATATACTAAATACAGTAGTAATAGTAGTACATGAACATGATGTATAAGAACAACTACCGCTACTGTAAGAAAAAATTGAATGCATACATGGATATCAACTATAGTAGCAAGACAACTGTAAAGAAAGAATTGTAGGTATGGATGCAACAACCGCTGCTATAGTCATATGCGTCAACCAGACGACAAGTCCAAAAATACCCAATCTGAAAACTGCCTATCGGTCTGTAGACCTTAGGCCTGTGCCACAACTGCTCAACCTATACGTGACCCTCGCATAAAGCACCCGGGTCCGAAAGGTATATGACCCTCACATAAAGCACTCGTGTTTGATAGCATATAATCCTCGCATAAAGCATCCGGGCTCATGGGTTGGCACCTCCAACCACTTTTCGGAAAAAGAACACCCTTTTGCGGTGGCCAAACCGCCGGTGTTCGTGAAATGCGTACGAGTAGTGGCGATCGATGCTAATATGTTCAATAGACAACCGTCGGCAACTAGTTGACAATCACCGCCCCTCGGGGCACACTGATCAATAGGTCATCGAACTGTAAGAGACATAAGTACCGACCACTTAGGTCAACTAGGATGGAACCGCTTAACATCCTATCGAAGATATGCAAGTATAATCCAGAACTAACCGTCAGCCACTAGCCGACAATCCTACCCCTTAGGGTATATCGACCGTATAGGTCGTCAGATAATACAACCGGCAGAGTAGGTCACGATAACGGTGCAGTAAGCCGACCGAATAGGTCACAGGTACGAGACAAAAGGACCGACCATCAAGGTCACAATACCAGAAGTAACGAACTGACCGACTAGGTCATAACCAAACATCTGCAACTAGTCGACAATCCTACCCCTCAGGGTATATTGACTGTATAGGTCATCGAATAATCCAACCGACCAATAAGGTCACTGATACGAAGTACGAGAACCGACCAACCAGGTCACAGATACCACATGTAGGTAAAGCTACTCTACTCCTACTCATGATACTAAATATGAAACAGCTGAGTAAAGAACAATGGAAATAACATGGGTGCAAGGCTCAATAAACTATGCAATAGTAACAACAGGAGAACGAGGATAGAAGGATATCCTTAGGCGTGCACTCTGCGACTTCGGATCGAAGTACCCACCTGTACAAATACGGTGCTTGTCTCTCGTCTGTGGAAGGAGTATCAAGCGGACCTACGGAGGGTCCACCGGGTTAGTGTCTAACCCACAAATAAGAAACACTAAACCCACAACCTCACAAACAATCCCACGGTGATCGGTTTCCCAAAATCGACTACCGTAACTTGCTGGAAGTCCCGAAAATCGCACCGGGATTCCGTCGGGACCCACGAACTGTTCCGGAACGCACCGACTCATGCTACGAGTCACCCGCTGCCACTAAACACCTATTTACGTGTGACTAGGCAGCAAAGACCTTAACTCACTCCGTAACGATTATCGTCGGATAATCGTTCCAATCCGGGTTCCCGGAAGTGTCAGATTCGACACCGAACCCATCGTCGCTAACTCGTCGTTTCCGAACCCTCGAAACGACGCGGTTGACCAGCCAACAAGGCTCAGCGACATAACAATAGCTCACAAGGCACCGTCGGAAGAATTCCGAACCGAACCCGCGTTTCGTCGGCAGATTTCGTCGAAAAACGCGCCGAAAATCGCTGTCCGATTTTCGCAAAGGCCTGGGGCCTTGGACAATCAGTCCAGAGGTTACCCACAGCTCGTACACGCTGCCCACAGCGGCCTCAACAGTCACAATTGCGTAAAAGCCCTCCCGATTATCCAAAATCACATTATTTTATGTGATTTCGGGGCTTTTATGGCCCGACAACGCAAGCCGATGATCATTCAGTCAAGCCGAGACATCCGCTGACAGGTCTCGGCGTGCCGGAGGCCGTGCTCACCTTTCGCTGCTGACTACTGTGGAGAGCGCGGGAGCGACGCGAAAGTCTGCGAACAGCGCGCACAACATAAAAAACATGCTTATCTTGCAAACCGGGGGTCTCGTGACCCTAAATGAGGTGAGCACTTGTGATCGGCAAGACCAACGATCACCGTGCTCACCTCCGGAGGCATCGGAACAACCCCGGGTCACCAAAAACAGCGATCCGAACAGGAAACCATGCGCAGAAAGGCTGAAAACAGGCTCACCGGCCAAGGGGAGCTACGGCACGGCTGACGGTGGAAGCATTATATTTAGAGCTAAGGCTCATTCTTTAAGCTTCGATGTGCTAAATTAACATACTTATGCTCGCTTTTGCTTCTGCCTTTCGCAATAGTCACCTCCAGTGGAGCATTTAGCGGACAAAAGATTCTGGTGCTTTTGCTTCAGCAGGAACCAGTAATGAGATTTTGAGGTCCAAAAGCAGAGCTGTAATTTGATGCTTCTACTTTTGCTACAGAGACAATCTCTCAAATGGATTATAATATAATGCTTCATTGAATAAATGCTCTACTCAGATGTCACTTCATCTAATAGCAAGGCACCCCATAGCAAGGCACCCCATAGCAGGGTCAAACCGACTCTAAGCTAAGTATTTGAGAATGCTTCACTATCATATGGAGGATCTATCTAGCAAAGTAACTGTATAAAATCAAAGTCTGGAATGAAACTTGCAGGACCAATAATTGCTATTTTTATAGGCTAATTAGTTGAATATTCCTATTCTTTTGTTTCCAAGAGCATACACAAGAAATTATGTTCCTATTTACCATAAAATAAATTCTTCAGAAAATATATGCCTTTAGCACTACCAGTTTAGTAGGAATTTGTTAGTTAATTGTCCACATTTTAAGTCATGAGGGAATAGCTTTGGCAATATATCATTACATGATTTCTTTTGAATCATCGAGGCAGTAATACACATCTCTTCTATTATTGCTTATGTATATGTCATATCCTATTGTCACGCCAAATTAGCGACCTTTACATTAATATAGTCTAAAGTACTACTTTGATATATCAAATTGCTATTTAAGTTATGCTGTTGTTTTTGAAGATTGATGAAATGAGACGAGTAAAGGGGAGTGGAGTGGGGGTCTCCTCTGCTGCATAATTGCTGTAATACAGTGGTCATTTGATAGCATAAAATGTCAGCAGTTGACTGGATAGCTTTTGTGCAGTTTAGATGAAGTGGTCGACTGGCTGGTTGCCAGATTAAAAATTTGAAGACTTTTGATCCGACTCTTTAGCTCAATGCTGTTAAATTTTGATAATTCTAGAGGGGAAGAGTCTCTCAATTCAAGGATGCTTAAAGTTGAAGGAAGCTAAAAGGATAAAGTAGATGGGGCACTCTTGGGACTAGAAATTGATGTCATACCGTAAAGAGAGAGAGATCTGAGTCGTCATGGCTAAAACATTCAAATTAGTTTATTTTGTTTCAAAATTTACGTTAGTTACAGAAAGCATGACAAACTTTTTATATATGGAGGCTTTAGGGGATGGATGCACTCAAGCAAGAACTCTCTAATCCTAACAAAGATAATATTTGCTTCTCTACGTAAGTTAGGATTGATGTGATTCTGTATAATCCTCCTGTCTAAATAGTCTAGATTGTATTATCCATGCTCTAGACATCGGAGTCTCAAGTTTGAAAAGTTTTTCTCCAATTTTCTCTTCAGCTCATGCATCCAATTTGGTTAACTTTTTTACATCAGAATACAGCATTTTCATGAATGATTCAAGACCCTAATTAAGTCAAAACCCCTTTTACCAGCACCTACGTCATGAAGTGTGTCAATCATGTAATCAGCCACATAGACCTATCAAGAAGATAAAACAAAGTAATGACTTTGGCCATTCAATCTGGAAGAGAAATTGAAAGCCTGAAATAATAAGGCAATGATTAGGATATTGTATCATTATACCCCTACAATGTTCCTTTTGACTTGAGCTAATGTGTTGGTATAGTGAGGGAGCGACTAGGACACCATTTTCATAGTAAAAATGATATTCTTCATGCTTTCATTTTCCTAATATATATATACTATGGGATGGATGCTGGTGCATGTTCTAATATTTTCTCTGATTCAAGTTATTAACTTAAATGTGGTTGCAGGGTTGAACTCACATGGCAAGACCTAGGCAGGTCCTATCTCAAGACACATCTCCCAGATCCATGAAATCGAAGGACGGGGATGGGTTATCGAGATGGTCTGATTACCTAAATTTCGAAGAGTCATCACCTTCGACAGCGACCAGTTGGAAGCATGTGGGCACTGATGGGCCTCCAGGGTCTGGAACCACCCAGAAGACTCTACAAATGGAATGGGTGGTCCAACTAACAAAAGTTGCAGAGGGCTTATTAACTAAAATGTACAGATTGAACACTATTCTAGACTACCCAGATCTTGCTTCACATACATTTTCTGATACATTTTGGAAATCTGGCATTATTCCCAACTTTCCGAAAATATGCATACTCCTTTCGAAGAAATTTCCAGAGCATCCAAACAAATTGCAGCTTGAGCGGGTAAGATATGATTCAAGTCTTTAGCGAACTTTCTAATTAATGAATAGTTTCGACATGACAATAGAATTATCTTGCAGGTTGATAAGCTGGCTCTTGACGGTTTGAATGAAAATGCTGAAGGTTATTTTCAAAACCTAGAGCCATGGGTCATGGTATGTTAGTGCCTCATTTTCTGTTTTATTGCCAATCTGTTGGTTGTTTGATCGTTACTTTCGCGTTTCTGTTTGGACTTGTCCTTTAGTTTCTATTAGTCAACTAAAAGCCATACTACTTTTCTGTCCTCTAGCAACAACTCATATCTCTTGTCAAAATAGATGGAGGGACTTTATAATGAGGGCGGTTTAATGTATTGTTTATGATTAAATATAAATTATAATACTCTCAGTACTTTATTTTGGTGATAGAGCTGAAATTTGTTTTTGCATAAGGAACTTTGGAGTACAAAAAGCATTGACATATTTTGAAAACCAGTGTGGCAATTGATTCAGTTTAGTTAGGTTTTATGGAATAAAATTAAATAAAATGCTTTCCCCTGCATCCAATTAAAAATAGTCTCGACAACACTTTGACTCTTTCTTTGTATAGTAGTTTAGTTAACTATTGAAAGTTTTGTTAAAACCGTTGGGGCTCTCTTTTGTATGGTAGTTTTGTTAGCTATTGAAAGTTTTGGTAAAACTGCAGGGGCCCATATAGGGTTTGTGTTTGAGTATTATAGGGTACAACCGCTATGGAGAGTTAGAGTTTGACAGATAAGAATATACATATAAATTATATACAATAAGTATCAAAGCTTGTTATGTTAACATAAATATTTCTCCGATAACATCCCTTGCAAGCTGAGCGTCTTGTGGCTAGATGTGAAGATTGGTACAAAGTGCAAAACAATGTGAGATGATCAACGGCTTTGTGAAGATGTTTGCAAGTTGTTTTTCAGATGAGATGTAAAATAGAGAAAGGTCACTGTCTTGAACTTTCTCGTAGGAAATGATGTTCAAACTCAGAGGGCTTGATGTGCGCATGCAGGACTGGATTAGTAGTAATACATATAGTACTGAGATTTTCATAGTATATGAAGATAGAGCACCCTAGTGACACATCAAGATCACGAAGAAGGCAACTAATCTAAGTAGTTTAAGTAAGAGTGAAGGCAACAGAACGATGTTTAGTTTTGTAACTTAACTGAAAAGTAGTAGGTTGTTTTTTGAAGGACGAATAGTAAGGTTAGTAATGTAGGATGGGATATAGAATCCTACATTTTGGTGGGCTCCAAATAAAATTTATAATTATTTGAATGCCTTTTTTGATTTTCAAAATTTTTTTATTTTTGAAATTTTCTTTTCAATTTTTGAGAATTTTTGAATTAAAAAATTAAAATATATGAAAATTTATGAAAATTAAAGAAAAATATAGGAAAAATTAAAAAAACTTAAAAGAGAAAAAAAATGAAGAAGATAAGGAAGATAATTAGGGAGTCACTCTTGTAACGGACTTAATCCGGTACTGGACACTCTCTAGGGTGACTCTTTCGTGAAGGAAACTAAAAGATCGGCCGTGCACGAAGGCTCCGAATCATCTTTTGTAAATTGAATAATAAACTATACATCATCATCATTATACAAGAGAGGCTTGAGGCCTTATATATAGAGTTTCTAGTCTAATACTAATAAAAATACAAATATTGAAAGAAATCATTAATCCTACTATATGTCAAATTCTAATTAAATCCTAACTAAATCCTGATTTCTAACAAAAAAGAAAATTAAAATACAATTATCCCAATATAGATCTTGTCACGCCTTGGATTACTCGTTTCCCCGGGCACGCCTACAGACTCGCCGTATACAAAGAAATTTTTCCTGTATACGAAGTGATAGTTGTACCTGTATCTGTAATCATGCAACACTACAACCAGTAGTATAGAGCTGCTAAAAAGATACATATATAAATAACAACGGTACAAATACATACATAATATCTGATACAAAAACACTCGCTCTGGCGAGGTACAACATCAGTATGTATAAGAACCAAAAATTACAACTACCTATAGCTGGTACAAATCTCTAGGTCAGCAGCAACTGGGAAGGGTCTAACTCGCGACACCCTTTCCTCGATCGGGATCAGCAGTAGCAGCAGCCGAAGAAGGAGGCTTTGCAAAAAGAGCGGTAACAACTGGGCGTGAGAACTACTGCAAAAGTAGTCCTCAGTGGGTACCGCCCCAACTCATTGGTCCACCCACCCACCAAGTCTACAGAAAGTATGCGAAATGATAGTATAGGAACTGGAAACAATCTACAGCTATACGTCGCTATACTATCATGATCTGACACTAACAATCTGTAGGAAAAGCAATAACTGACCCAATCTCACTAGGGACTGTGAACTCACCCGTCCCGCCTGTCGAAGCGACACTAACTACCACCACGCTAGGTCGTCAGTGGAGAGTAAGTCCAACCAGGACACCACGACATCAACACAAAAGCACTAAGCCCGACTCCGAAGTGGCACTTGTGGGTGCTACCCAACAGAGTATGCAAGCGTATCTCTGCCGAGCTCAAATAGGCCCTCACAGGCTGTAATCAAAGCAGAATGGTCTAACAGGTCTAACAACCATACATGCCCGCGGCACAATCCGATGCAAAAACAGTAAACCGGGTCCACCGTCAACCACAACGGCACCCAACAAATACCGAAATGATTATACACTACCGTACGAAAGATCCCAGCACGAGCATAAATGCATTCTACACTATCCTGAGTATCCACCGCTCTCAAACTGCGGCGATACAAACAAACTACGGCTCCTAGAGCTAAATCTGGTAATTCAGAAAATAACAGTGTAGAATCGTTAGTTTTCTCCTAAGTCAATTCCAATTCCAACATGTATAATTTAGCAAACATTCTAGGCTCCAATTCAGATTTCAAAACGAGACAAATCAACGAATTGAGCTACTAAACATGTTAACAAGGCTAAAAAAAAACACATGCTGTCAACATATAGGCTTAGGAGGAAAAATCCGATGATTAACCCACCTCCAAAAGCTAATCCAAATCTGGCGAGAAATCGATAGTAGGGGAACCACGCGCTCGCCCGGCCTCCCGATGATGCAATTATGACGCTCGCGTGCTAAACGGCTCTCCGGCGCGAAGTCGACATCGATCCGAGCTCAAGCCGAGGCCTCCTCTTACTCACGGTCGAGAATTAGAGAGAGAGAGAGAGATGCAAGAAAACCTTCATCTCAGCCTCTCTACACATGTATAAAGAGAGTAGGTGAGGGTGAAAACAACGAGGCAGCAAAAAAACCAAACAACCCTTTACCTACCCTGGAGTATCGGTACTAGGTCGATGCCGTACCAGTACCCCGTAGCAGAAATTGCAACCCGAGAGCAGCTGTTTGCAGATTACACTGGAGTACCGGTACGACCCTGAGTGGTACCGGTACGCATTGTTGAAATATGAAATTGACAGATTGCAATGCTAAAAACCTGCTCTCGCGTCATAACGAGTCCGTTTTGCATCCATTTTGTGCCAACGCGACTCGGACTTGTCTCGATACTCTCTAGATGTGTCGACACTCGACAAGCCTCAGACGTTGTAAATCGACAGCTGCTGGCCACCAGGGATACTACAAATCTATTCTTAATAGTAATAAAATACTTCAAATAAAGTAAGAAATATTAATTCGTTTTGGATATGAATTCGATATGTAAATCCCATCAAACTAAACCAATGGGTCTGATTAATCGGGCCGCTTGACCCAACAAAGACACAAAAGCCAGAAGTGGAAAGATAAGTGTGAGGGCAACTTGCCTAATTAGCATTAGAATATGCAATAAGAGAAGGATTATTGTAGCCGGAGAATTGGAGGCCATACAATAAGGTGCCACGACTGTAATTGAGAATTGCATTTGACAATCCATAGAGGTGGTAGCTCACGAGGTGCATGTTAGAATTGGGCCACCAAATTGACAGCATATGTCACGCCCCAATTCCACAGCAGAAGCCCACTGAGATGTCAATAGGCCCGCTGAACGGACGGAATTTTTCCTGTCCGAATGAAGCGGTAACAAATTAGAATAGTGGCAAAGCAAGTCCAATCACAAAATCAGCTCAAAAATCATTTCTAGAGTCTACAACTAGCATCTAACTTGTATCATAGCACTATAAATAACAATAAAACTATTATACATCACAATTCCAAGATATACATCACTATACATGAAATCACAATTCCAAGAGATACATATACAAATAAAACGCCTTGGCCTCGCTAATGCTGATGTATAGTACATAGTCCAAAACTATCTAGCCGGATGCTCCTCTATAGCTCATAGACATGGATAGGAGTCGCTATCTATGGCATGATCTCCTTACTTCGAACAACCACCAGCTCAGAATACCTTGAAAAGAAAACCACAAGAGGGCGTGAGAACTACTAACTAGTAGTTCCCAGTAGGTACGGTCGGCGATAACCACGACCTTCCCACTAGGGCTACTAGAGGCAATGATAGAGAAAACTATAATGAAAGGCAAGTAACATAGCATAATATGGAATAACCTGAATCAATATTATGCTATCATGCCTCTAAAGAAGGAAAGTGTGGTACTGAAGATGTCTAACATATGAATCAACTCTAAAAGCGGTACACCACACAAAGTAATTGATCCTGTGATGTGTCAACTACAGTGCGAATAATAAAATGCAAGGCATCACTCACTCGTACGCATGCAACCCGAGTCAAACACCGCGACCCAATCATAAAGCGACCGACTCGTAGGTCCCCTATGTAATGAATAAGAGACAAAGTGACTAAAGTATGCATCAATGCTAATACTCATAAATAAATGTAGTAATAGTACCCAATCGCAACGACCGACTCATAGGTCCGGTCAAGCCTGCGCCCGCCTAGTGCCTGGATCGCACTCCCGTAGATGCACCATCAACACATAGGCTTTGCCCTCAGCCCAATCACCACTCCCGCAGATGAGTCATCATCCCAAGGGCACATATCTCTGCTATAGTTGGTCAGCGTTTGGAGCGGCATTCGAAGGGGAGCGACCCCTGCCGAGTCTAATAGCACGTAGTTTTGTCAAACTCAATGTGGCCCTACAAGCTATGGTCTATGCAATGATCAAAAGATCACAAGAAACCAATATGATGCCCTCGGCACAATCAAAGAGTATCGACTAACGCATATATCACAATAGCACGATCATATACCTCTCAATATCCATATATCTCTCAATACCCAAAATCATCACTATCGCCGCACGAAACCACGACATCTACCACGATACCATAGCATATGCAAAGTAAATACTCAATGTGTAACTCACAATCTCTGCATCTATAGTCCAATGGTCTTTCTCAACCTAATATGATCCATACAATATGAAACAATACCAGAAGTACACAATGCCAAGATAATTCGATTTATTGCCGATATAATTTATCATGAGTTCATTTTCATATACAACCACTATAATTTTCATTTTTCTACTAGTATTGAACTCTATCAAATGAACCAGAACATGTATAATGCAAATGAACACTAGATATCTCACCAATTAAGCATATGATGTCCAATGGCCCCTCCCGGCCTAATCCAATATATGCAAATAATACACTAATAGAAATTCAGTCTACTAAGGCAATTCATCGTATTGACCATACAACCTACCATAAATTCACATGCATGCATTTTCTAATCCATCCCTTCTACTCAAAGCCACACTATCCCATTTCACTAATAACATATATCTATCCATATACGTATATATGTCGTTAGACATATTACATCAATATACTAAAACCATTCAACCTATTGATTAGACAATCTAATATAGATTAAAATTCACATGCATGCACTTTCCTTTACTCAAATTCATGTAACACCATCCTCCATTAACATATAGATATATACATACACCTTCCCATGCACAATAGCTATATACATGACCTTTTTGCCTAATTAAACACATTCTCCAACCGCCGTCTTTCTTTGGCACCAACATGATCGGGGAGCCACAGGGGGAGCTACTCAGTTTGATAGCACCACTCTCGAGTAACTTAGTCACCTATCGCTTTATCTCGTCATTCTCCACCACCGAGTTTCGATACATGCCGAGATTTGGTAACGGAGCGTCGCTGATCAATTGGATCTCATGTTCCATGGCTTGCTTTGGTGGCAGTCATTGGACTTCTTGAAACAGATCCTGATGCTCGCCAATCAATATAGCTATGTCATCAGTTCTTTCCTTACATGCTAGGCTCAATACCTTGTTGTTTGCCTTCTCAGATATAATTGGTCGAATGACCAGTAAGGCAAACTTCTGACATGCATTCATCATCCTCTTGGCCTGGCAAGCGGTTATCAGGTCTACAGTTGTTGATAATGGCTCTGTGGTGAACAAAAATTTTTGTCCATCCTTAATAAATTGGTATTGCTAAGGACGACGGAAGAAGATAGCGTCACGGTCCCATAGGTAGGGACTGCTGAAAATGAGGTTGCAAATATTCAGCGGCACAACCTCGCACAGCATTTCATCGATGTAGACGCCGGTCACCGCAAACTTCACCCTGCATCGGCGATCGATGATGGCATCGATCACCTCATTTTGACTTGAACTCGAAAAGTGAATAACTCTTCTCTCTTATCAGTCGGATTTGACGGGCACAAGCTTGTCTCCTTTGGCATAGCCATTAGAGACAAGCTAGTGTCCGCTTGATCAATCCGTCCGATTAAGGTAGGAGCATCACTTGCCGATCCTGCCGTTGTCGTTGCCGTTGCCGTTGTGCGTTTACCTCGTTCTTCTTCTTTGGTCTCATCTCTGGATGGAGCTTCCAGCATCGATCCTTAACATGTCTTGTGACTTTACAATGATTACAATACAAATCAGGATCAGAGGACCCTTTCTTTTTAGAGCCCTTCTTTTTGAACTTTTTAGAGCCCTCAGCAGACTCTAGATGGCTTCACCCCGCGAGATAATTTGTTCTTTCGTTCAATCGCCATGGCTGTTTGGCTCGCCGAGGCGATATCGCGAACACCGAAGAGACGAAGCTCATTATTGATGCGCTCTTGTAGGCCCGCGGTGTATTTATGAAAAATCTGTGATTTGTCGTGGGAGATGCCAAGCGCCAAAGCTTGGTGCCTGAAGTCAGTGGTGTAGTCTTGCACTGTCTGGTCATATCTTTGGCGCAGGACATGCCAGCGCTTCCATCGCTCTTCTTCATATCCCATAGGGTAGAACTCCCGGCGAATTAGTTGTTTAAACTAACTCCAGGTGAACTCCTCGTAGGCGGTAGTTTGGAGAGTGGCCTTCTACCAAGTCAAAGCATGACCTACAAGTTTTAGTTTTGCGAAAGTTACATTTTCGGCGTTGCTATAGTTGTAGAGGTCGAAGTACGTTTCCAGTTGGTCAAGCTAGGCATCCAGCTTTTCAGCGTCGACAACACCGTCGTAGTTGGGGATCTCGATCTTGGTCTCAACCTTAAACGGTTTCGACCTTCCTTCTGCAACCGACGGAGCTATGCTTCCGTCATCGTTGGAGTCGTCATCGTCTCGCACACCCGAGGTATCCTCGTCAGCGCCCTTCATCGGCGTCACACGCGCCTTTGGAGGAGTTCCTGCGAGCTGACCGCTCTTCTCCACCGGCATTGCCGATGGTGCTGCAGATTGGGTCTTGATCCAATCTAAAACGGTCTTCATGTCGTCGGATAGCGCGGTGACCTTGGTGGCAAGGTCGGATGGCGTCGCTATCTGCTCGTCTGCAGACATGGTGGATGCGCTCTTCGTTTTCCTTGTTGGTGGCTTGCAGAAGATGTCGAGGACGGACAGTTGTTCGCCGGTAGATTTGTAGACGCTTCTGGTTTGCACCATACACCAGGGTCAGATGCTCTGATACAACTTGATCCGTTGGTGGAGGAAGTAATGTTGCAGCGCCTCTCCGATGGATATCTGAAACCAGATTAAAGAGAAAGAAAAGAAAAGAACACAATATTTGTATGTGGAAGAGTCTGTATATTAATTCTCTCTAAAACTGGAATGATTTACAAGAGCCAGTAGGGCCCTTATTTATAGCCTTCTAGCTTACAAGAAGATAAGAACAAAATAACAACTTTATTCTTGTTTTAACCGAAGAAGTTGAAACTACCTCGATCTTATCCTAACCAAATTAGTTGGAACCATCTCGATTTATATCTTGACCGAATTAGTTCGATTTATATCCTAACCGAATTAGTTGGAATCCTCTCGGATCCATATCTTAACCAAATTAGTTGTAACCATCTCCGCCTTATCCTAACCGAAGTAGTTGGAACGACCTTGGATGTGTTGAGGAGGTTGAAACAGGTGCAATAGGCTCTTTGAAATGAGTGTTTTCTGCCATGGACCTCAAACTCATTGTTTGAAGTATGTGTTTCAGTTTTAGACAATGGTATAGTAGAATTCTCATTAGCAGGAGCCTCCTCTACGTGCCTAGAAATTTGGTGAAATCGAAGGGGTGCAACAGATGGAGATAAGACTGAACTTTTAAAATGAATGATGTTAAAACTAGAAATTACCTCAAGAGTGGATGGATAACTACCTAACAAAGGTGGATTTGATAGAAAAGCCTGAACATTAAAGTCTGAGTGAGAGCAAAATATATCTGAATATTGTGAAAATTTTGAGAGAAAAGAGAAAGGAAAAATAGTCTCTACAAAGGTAACGTGGTGAAAAATACAAAGTTTGCTGGTACTTGGATATAGGCATTGGAATCCCTTATGATTTGTCAGAAATTCCTAGGTAAGTACAAAGGAGAGATCGAGAAGAGACTTGTGATTCGTGATGTCCTGCAGATTCGGATAGCATAAACACCCAAGACCTTCAAAAGTTGCAATTCAGATGCAGAACAACTATGCATAACATGATGAGGTAAAGGGCTGTGATTTATGAAAAAACAGTAGTTTGGATCGCATCACTCCAAAAACCTTCCGGGAATGCATGATAAAAAAAGGAAACTATGAACAACTTTACCGAGATGCCAGTGTTTTCTTTCCGCTACACCGTTTTGTTGTGGCGTATGAGGACTAAAAATCCAATGAATTATATGACATTATCGAGATAAAGTTGTGAATTTCATATTTACATATTCTTTTTGACCATCAGACTGGGAAATTATAAAACATTTTCAACTGAAGCCGTAAATTCAAGAAAATTTTCAAACACTTTATGTTTAAATTTCATTGGATAAATCCATAAATAATGAGAGCAATCATTGACAAACAAAATATAATATTTGTATCTAGAAATAGAATCAACATGGGCTTGATACACCTCAGAATGAACAAGTTGAGATGGAAAGGTAGAATGAGAATCAGCTTCATTAAAAGAAAGTTTAACATATTTGCCAATATTATGAACATTGCAATGAGGCACCTTTATTTCTAGAAACCATTTTATTCCCTTTACTAAATTTTAAACGTACAACATTATTTGGATTATCTGACCTCCTATGCAGCTAGACTTGGATGCAACCAAAGCGGACTTTGCTTATTTCCTATGCTTGCAACATATGAAAAGTGGGTAGAGATACATTCCCGAACTATTGCACGGTGGAGCTCCTTCTCTGTTTTCTTGTTCCTTGCAAAGAAACCTTTTATGTAGAAGCCTGTAGAGACATATTCAAAATGTGAGTTATTATCACAACAAAATTTATGAATAGAAAACAAGTTTCTTTTAATAGAGGGAATAATAAGAACATTTGTAAGAGCATAAGATTTAGAAGATGTATTCAAATTCGTTTCACCAGTTTGAATAATTAAAAGAAAATTTCCATTGATAACAAAAATATTTTCTTTCCCTATATAAGGCTTAGAATTTGAAAATATACCTATAAAGGCTCTAGTATTAGGATACTAAATCTCTTCAGTGGAATCAGATAGGTTCGTAGCGGCAAAGGTTTGAGGTTGGTTATCTAAAACCAACACATTGTTAAACTTGTCTGCACTGGAGAGCTTAGTTAAAATTATCACAATTCGGGCATTGAATTCTAGTGTGAAGTAGAGTAGTGGCTGAATGGTGTATGAAGATGATGGCTTGGGTTGTGCGAAAGATGTAGGTGTATAAAGCTGAGGGGAGTATGCTCCATAAGTTCTGTAACCAAACTGAGAGGGTGTCTCCTCGCTTATCCATGGCCTCCTCGAGATCTATCTTCGCGATTGTGCTGATTACATCAGCATAAATAAATCCACGCTAACAGTTGTCTCCTTGATGAACATCAACCCCTATGTTGCACAGATACGGATACGAGGATACAGATACAACATGATACGTATACAGTGATATGGTAATTTCTAAATACTCTAGGATACGATACACGAGATATGCTTGAATAAAGTATTATTTTACATATATTTAAATATATGTTGATTACATGTAATGATATATTGAGATAATCGAGATACCTAAATTATATTCAGGAATATGTTCTGATATAGATTGGCTTGTATAATTGTTCTATATTTCTTCATAAAAAAAGACAATCAATCCTATGAAATGATAATTCAAAAAGCATCAACTAACTGTCATCCAACTTGATCAAATGGTAACAATAGATATTTAGTCGCACAAAATAGATAATTAGTCATTCAACATATATGTCTATTCTATTAGGTTCTATTATATAACACAGTAATAAAAGAAAATATGCTAATAATGTAATAGAAGAAAAAATCATTCTCTATGCCTTTTGTTGATTACTGCTAGGTTGACAAATTGGATGAAAGAAAGTAAAAGAGAAGCGGTAAAGGACTGAAACATAGCTTAATACTGTGCGGAGATAGAACAAGAGAGAGTGCCTTCAACCATCCAAGAGCAAAAAGATAGAAGAAATGATAAATTGAAAAGAGATTGACATTTTTCTCATTCTTTTTCCTTATTTCCAATAGGTTTGGATGTGGGTGTTTCTAAAAATTCTGAGTTCTAATCATTTGACACCAAAAAAGAACCTGGCCATATCCCTCCCATATTCCTCTGTATCCCTCTCAAATCCGAGCTGTGTCTGATACATTTTTTTATGTTTTAAAAATGTCAGATACTTCATTTCTGTATCTAACATGTATCGGGCGAGTGTCGGTATCCAATACATGTCTGACATGGGAACGACATGAAATTTGAAGTATCCATGCTTCATATATCAACCCCATATGATGTTTGAATGTAATATCTTAATTCCTATTATAGCCCCATATTTCTTGGTTAAATAGAAATTAATAATATGTGCATCATATATAAACTGACTAAAAATGAGTTTTCCAAAAGGTACCTTACTATTGCATATCATTTACGAAGATAAGGTAACAAACCATGGTAGTAATTTACATGTTTTAACCAATATAATGCCTTATTCATTAAATGAATAACTAAGCAGATGATGTTTTTTTCTTTCATTTGCCTGTCATCAGCTGTTGCTTGATTTAATGGCATTTCGTGAACAAGCTCTGCGGCTAATCTTGGACTTAAGCAGCACAGTTATAACATTGCTAGTAAGCACTCCTTCCCTAGCGCTATACATTGTTTTTACCTTTATCAACTTTCTGATTGTGAGTCTCTTTCCTTTGCAGCCCCATCAAAATTCTCTAATCCTACATGCTTTTATGGATCTCTTTTGTTCATTTGTCCGAGTAAATCTTTTCTCGGACAAGGTAACCTACCTCTTTCTACATTTCCAGTCTGCCTTTTGTATTATCTTGTAACTTTTTCATACTATTTTACTTAGTAGTTGCTTATTATTCTTCTCTAACTCATTCTTTCTTCAGATACCTAGAAAAATGATCCTGCAGCTGTACAATCTCTTGCACTACATGCTAAAGGGTGGGCGAGATTGTGAGTTTTATCATCGGTAGGATAGCTACTTTGAGTGTACGCTTATACAAATTTACAAGCGGTGTTCTTAGTTCATGCACTTAATTTTCTAATGCTTTTTCTTTCCCAAAATTTATCCGTAACTTACTTTTATTGTGTTCTTTAACTGAGATGCTTCTTCAACTTATTCGAAAGGATCTGCGCAATCTCGAAGATAGGATATCCATAGCATTTACTATCTGTGTTACCAAAGGTTCATAGTTTAATTGATATGGTGAAATGATATGGTTCCTCATTCTGGTGGATATCCATCATATGGTTTTGTAACCTATACTAGCGCTATCATTTTTTTGATCTATTTATTTGAAGTGAATTGGTAGGTTATTTTGTTTCTGGAAAGAGGTGTTTTTGTTTAAGCTAAAAATAGCTGGTTATAAAGGGAATGAAGAGTTGTCTTTTACAAATGGGACCAATTACCCGGATTTCTTGGGTTTCTTATGGTCCTCATAGTGGGAAAGGGAGGGCTCATTTTGTTAGACATTTTTGTGGTCTAAAATTGGCTTAGAATAAGTTTTCCTCATCTTGTCACATATGGGGCTGGCAAAAGAAATCTAAATCATGAAACCTGCAATTTTTTAAAGCAGTATTATAATTGTTTGGGTTTGCAACATCTGATCAGCTATACACCATATGACTTGCTGAGCAATAACTATAATTAACACATGGTCGGATCATTCTTACAGATTTTCTCTTGTTGAATGATGTATTTTGCAGTTTGATGGCGAACGAGTTCTTTGTAGTGACACCTTTTCTTATTGGATTACTTCCTTGATTTCCACTTTCTGGCTTTGCAGATTGGTTCAGTTTGTGGACTCGTATGATCCACCTGTGAAAGGGTTGCAAGAGGACCTCAATTTTGTCAGCCCACGGATTGGAGAGGTCATGCTCCTATCCTCTGCTTTTAATTGATACCAAATGTGATGCATATTAAATTTGCTTGAGTATTTGTTTTAGTCACTTTTTTTTCAAATGCCAATTTTGTTTTATGCATTATTTATAGAGCCTTTTTTCCTTTAATTCGAGAAGTATTGTTGCCTTATGCAACTGATAAATTGAGCTCTCATTTTCAGGGTTTATCTAATGTCACTTTTGTGAGATGATTGAAACTTGCTAATAGTTTTGACTCTATAGTAAATTTCAATGCAAGATTCCCATTGGTGATTGAAACCTGACAAGATCCGTCTGGATGGTTATTAAATTATGCTTAGTTTATTCATTTGTATAACCAATTGAACTATGAAGAATATCTGCAATCCCCGGAGAAAAAGTGACACAGTTAATGAATATTTCACCAGGCTGTCGATCCGAAACAGGCAGTAGCCCATTTTTGGTTATTTGTTTGTAGTTTTGAGTTAAAAGCAGTCCTTTGGCAGAAGCTGTCTGTTTTCAAGAAATCAATAGAAATTTGTTGCGTTTCTTTTTCTTTATAGTCATTTTGCATTGTTCAATTACATGGAATAGTCTCACTTGTTTTGGTTTGCCAGTAACTTTTCCACAGGAAAAACTTGACTTGTTACCTTGTGAGAAGCATTTGAAGAGTTTTGGAGGACAAGATATCAATGCTGAATCTCGTTTCTATTTTCATTTCTTTTCCTAATCCACCTCGTTAAATTCCAATTAAATATGCACTAAAAAGCTTTGATAGTGGAGAAATCTTTGGTGGTTTTGAGTGAAACGGCAAACTTTGGATTATGGTATCAGTCTTTTCGTCATTCATCCTCCAAATTGGGAACTAATTCAAACCAAGTCACATGTTGGAATATATTCTATTGAATTGACTGAATCATTTCATTTCGGTGAGGAAAAACTTGAGCAGAAAGCAAATCCGACCTTTTGAGCCTTGTTTGTCCTATGTAACGACCCGACCCACTAGCAATAATAACTCGTTG
Source organism: Aechmea fasciata (assembly GCA_025177825.1). NCBI lineage: Eukaryota > Viridiplantae > Streptophyta > Magnoliopsida > Poales > Bromeliaceae > Aechmea > Aechmea fasciata. The sequence continues at coordinate 12,612,969 of CM045933.1, forward strand.
GGCCAAAACCACTGGCTCAAAATGCTTAAGCCTAGTTATTATGTCTAGCTTAGTCAAGCTGATATACCCTCACATCTAGCCAAAACTATCTGATGTTGGACTATTGGAACGTCACAGACTCCCCCCGTTTAGGTCCTGACGTCCTTGTTAGTGAAAGAAAGGCTAAAGAGCATACCCTCTTGAGTTGTATTAACGAATATATATAGTATAAGAGATTGTCTTACTATAGTAACAATGACTACTATAGTAAGAATATAACTAGGATTACATACTATATAATCCTATTCTATAGAAGGCGATGATACTACTCTATATAAGGCAATAATACATAGTGTCCTAATATATCCTAACATCCTCCCGCAAGCTAAGCATCCGGTGGTCGGATGCGAAGATTGAGCCGCAATATCGAAAACCGAGAGGGTGACAAGGGCTTGGTGAAAATGTCGGCAAGTTGCTTGTCAGAAGGGATATGAATTAAGTCCAAATCACCAGACTGAACTTTTTCCCGCAAGAACTGATGGTCAAGTTCAATGTGCTTCGTGCGAGCATGGAGAACCGGATTGGCCGCAAGGTAGGTGGTGCTGAGATTATCACAATAAATATTGATAGAGCGCCATAAGAAAACACGAAGGTCACGAAGGAGACGGCGAATCCAGACTGTCTCAGCAAGTGTGTAGGCTACGACACGATACCGTTTCCGTAATTAGAACGAGAAATGGTGGGTTGTTTCTTAGCGGACCAGGAGATAAGATTTGGCCCGAGAAAAATGCAATATCCAGAAGTAGATCGACGTGTATCCGGGCAACCAGCCCAATCAGCATCAGCGAAGGCCACAAGAGAAGGATTGTCGCAGCGAGAGATAGGAAGGCCATAAGACAGCGTCCCCCGAATATAACGCAGAATACGCTTGACCGCTTGCATGTGCGGTTCACGAGGTGCATGGAGATACTGGGCAACAGAGTTGACGGCATATGAAATGTCCGGTCTGGTGAAAGTGAGATACTGGAGAGCACCAACTATCTGACGATAAGTGTATGGATCCTCAAGAAGATGCCCCTCATGGGAAGAGAGCCGAGATGTTGGCGAAAGAGGAGTAGAAACGGGCTTACTATTAAGAAAACCATGTCGTTGAAGCAATTGATGCGCATATTTTTGTTGAGATAGATGAAGACCAGAGGGGGAGCGATGAACCTCAATACCCAAAAAATAATGCAGCGGCCCGAGATCCTTCATGGCAAATTCACGTTGTAAAGTGACGGTAAGAGCATCGAGAAGAGATGAGGAACTGCCGGTGACAATAATATCATCAACATACAAGAGGAGAACAAGAGTGTCAGAGGAGGAATGACAAACAAACATCGAGGGATCAGCAGTGCTGCCAACAAAACCAATCTCAGAAAGAAAGGAAGTGAAGCGCTGAAACCAAGCCCGAGGAGCTTGTTTGAGACCATATATCGCTTTGCGTAGACGGCAAACGTGACTAGGAAGTGAAGGATGCACAAAGCCGGTGGTTGTTTCATATGAACCTCCTCAGAGAGAGTGCTATGAAGAAAGGCATTCTTTACATCAAGTTGTCGGAGAGACCATCCAGAGGAGAGAGCGACCGAAAGAACAGTACGAATAGTGGTCGACTTGACAACCGGAGAAAAAGTCTCATCAAAATCAATGCCTTGTTGTTGTTTGTAACCTTGAGCCACTAGTCGAGGTTTGAGACGCTCAAGAGAGCCATCCGCCTTCTGTTTGACTTTGTAAACCCACTTACAGCCAATAAGATTGACAGAGGGAGGAGCAGGAACAAGCTCCCAAGTATCATTGGTGAGTAATGCATCAAATTCTTCACCCATGGCAGCATGCCAACCTGCATCCTGAAAAGCTTCATGAAAAGTGGTAGGCTCAGTAGGAATAGTATGTGTAGAAGCTAGAAAGGAGGTAGATCCGGCAAAATTCTTAGCCATAGACCGAGTAAGCATAGAGTGTGTTGGATTGGTAAGGCTCAACAGCCGAGTGCGCGTCGCTGGGATCAAGGCGTCGTCGATAGGGAAGGCGTCAACTCAACAGAGGGTGAAGCAAAGAGTGCAGAGGTCCCGAGGGCGTGTCGTCCGGTATAGACTCGGAGTTCAGTGGACCAAAGAATAAGGCACTGTTCAACACTAACCTGTGTGGCATCATGATTCAAGGTGGAAGGAAAAGTCGATACAGTCTCAGACGGTAAAACAGATGCATCTGAACCAACGTCCGTAGAAGGACGTGCGAAGGAAAAACCAGAGATGGCATCAAGAGAGGAAGGACTTTCGCCCAATAAGGGAGGATTAGAAAGAAAATGTTGAAACATTTGAAAATTCGAGGCAGTGAAGGAAAGTGAGGAAGAAAATTTGGACAGACAAGAGTAAGGAAAAACAGTTTCGACAAAAGTAACATGGCGAGAAATAAAAATTTTACCAGTTCCCGGATAGAGGCAGCGAAAGCCTTTATGTCTGTCAGAAAGGCCCAAGAAAACACAAGAAAGTGATCGGGGAGAGAGCTTGTGATCTGTAATGTCCTGAACATCGGGATAACACAAACATCCAAAGACTCTGATAAGTTGCAAGTCGGAGAAGCACAACCATTGAGAATGTCATATGGTGACCGCCCATTTAAAACAAAGAAGAGACGGGAGTCGATTTATAAGAAAAACAGCAGTTTGAATGGCCTCAGCCCAAAAACGAGGAGGCAAGCCAGCTTGGAACAGTAGACTTCTAATAATGTTAGATAAATGCCTATGTTTTCTCTCAGCAAGGCCATTTTGTTGAGGAGTGTAAGGATAAGAAAATCGGTGAATAATTCCATTTTGTGAGCAAAAACTAGAAAACTTGTCATTTACAAATTCCGTACCATTGTCATTTTGAAAATTTTTTATTGAGCTGTGAAATATATTTTCAACCATCTTTTTGAACTCGAAAAATTTGTCAAAAACTTCATGTTTAAATTTTAAAAGATAATGCCAAGAAAATCTAGAATAATCGTCGATAAAAATAACATAATATTTGTATCCAGAAACCGAGGACATAGGTGATTGCCAAACATCAGAATGAACAATATGAAAAGGAAAAGCAGACTGAGATTCCGAATCATGAAATGAGAGTTTAACATGTTTTCCTATATTACAAGCATTGCATAAATAATTTCGGTGCGAATCGAAACAATTTTATTGTTTTTAATAAATGTAGAAAGAACAGGAAGACTAGGATGACCTAATCGTCTATGCCAGACATCTCCACTAAATCTAGATGCGACAAGAGCTAGTTTTTGCTTATTCCCTACACTTGCAAGTCTAGAAGAAATTGGATAAACTGATGTTCCCGAGCTAGGACATCGAAGAAGCTCCTTCCCTGTTTCCTTGTCTTTCACAGAAAAACTAGTAGAGTCAAATTCAAAAAGAGAATTATTAGCTTGACAGAATTTACGCACTGAAAGTAAATTTCTCTTAATAGTAGGAACAACAAGAACATTTTTGAGAGCAAACGAGTTAGAAGATGTATTCAATTGAGTTTCACCTGTCTGAGTAATATCAAGTAAATTTTCATTACCAACAAGAATTTTTTCATGCCCACTATAAGGTTTAGAAGATGAGAGAATACCAGAGTTTGCGGTTATATGATTCGATGCTCCGGTATCCGGATACCAGAACTCCTCACCGGGTTCGTGAAGGTTCATAGCAGCAAAGGTTTGAGGAACTTTATCAGCAGCAAAAGAATGATTGAAGCGTTGTCTACACTGAAGAGCAGAATGATTGAACTTTCCACATATCTGACATTGTATGCCGGACTTCGGAATGTATGGTTGTTGATTTGGAGTTGAAGATTGTTGAGGATAATTGGGTTGAGACTGTGAGTAGATTCTAGGAGATCCATGACCAGAGTAGTGTCTACCACGTTGTCCTCGGCCTCCACGATATCTACCTCCACGGTTGGCATAAAGAGCTTCACCGTCAATAGTGGGAATAGCAGAGGACGTAGTCATAATAGTACGACGCTGGACTTCTGTTTCTTCTTGCATCAAGAGTGGACGAAGTTGTTCAAAAGTTGGCTTATTTCTGTGTGTGTTTAGAGCACTAACAAAACCTCGATATTCCTCTGGTAGCCCTAGAAGAACAGTCATGACCAAATTATGGTCTGACTCGATTTCACCAATCGCCTGAAGAGCATTACCAATCGTCTTGATCTTTTGCATGTAATCACTCATGCTCATTGAGCCTTTCTTGATGCTCCGCAATTCAGACTTTAGAGAAAAAGCCGTAGAAGCGCCTTATCAAGAAAATATGCCTCAATAATTCTCCAAGCATCATATGCAGTTTTAGGTGAGCTAGAAACAACCATATGTAATATGCTAAGAGATAAAGTGGCATTAATCCATGAAAGTATAGTGGTATCGTCCTTTTTCCAACTCACATATTTAGGATTTATATCTTCCTTCTTATCAGCAGTATCGATAGTCTGAGAAGGCATAACACCAGTTCCGTCCACATGTTTTGTAACACCAAAACTTTCTAGAACATTAAGAAAAACTTGTTTCCACACAAGATATGTGGAATCGGTGAGTTCTAGTGGTATGAGAGTTTTGATATTAACAATTGGCAAATTTGAGGTAGAAGAAGACATGTTTACTACCTTAAGATAAGGATCCACCACTAGATAAATCGGAATGTAGCGCATGAGAATAAAAAAGAACCTGAATTCTACCACACGAGAGGAACCACTTATCACCAAATAAAATTGACCGCACCAAGGAAAGAACCTAGCGATACGAGCAACCAACAGTAGGATAGTCCGAGCGGCACCAGAGGAGCAAGGAGGAATCACAAAAAGGCTGAAAATACCGTAGCATCGGTACGCTAGCGTCAGTACTGTAGCGATAATACTGTAGCAGTGCCGGGAAGATAGAAAACCAAAAAAAAAGACACCTATAGAAAAAGGTGAGATTTATGGTGGATGGTGGTTATGGATCGATATCCCCACATTAGGATTCCCGCTCTGATACCATGAAAGAAGGGCTAAAGAGCATACCCTCTTGAGTTGTATTAACGAATATATATAGTACAAGAGATTGTCTTACTATAGTAACAATGACTACTATAGTAAGAATATAACTAGGATTACATACTATATAATCCTATTCTATAGAAGGCGATGATACTACTATATATAAGGCAATAATACATAGTATCCTAATATATCGTAATGCTTAGCCTAAACACACACACACCCCAAGATCACCAGGCGATGTGAGACTTGTCTCACTAGTCTTTGTCATTCTGACCCTGACTTAGCCTGTCAATCACCGACCCTAGCTTAGTCTGTCATTCTGACCCTAGCTCAACCAAGACTCATCTCACACTTTTGGCTGGTGAACTGGCTCTGATACCAAATGTAATGACCCAATCGACTAGCAATAATAACTCGTTGAACCCAAACACCGGCCCAAAATACTTAAATCCAGTTATTATGTTTAGCCCAATCAAGCTTATATACTTTCATATCTAGTCATAATTATCCAATGTGGGACTATTGAGGTGTCACATCCTACAAGCTAGATTTGGCTTATTTTGGGTTAGATGCTATGCTGCCAAGCCTTCGGTATGGTCGTTTTCACTGAAGACAATAGCCTGAGCTTTGTATTGGAATTGGCCTAAACCAATTCATGTTTATCTCAGAGTTTTTGTCACTACGTAGATATTTTGAACTCCATAATAGCTATGTACTTCTTGATCTTCTTATTATGATGTGCTTGAATTGTGAATTTGGAAATATTGTTAGATATTTCGGAAATGTTCTGCGATGGTTGCTTACTTAAATGGTACCACTATAGATCATTTGTGGAAAAAGGATGTGATACAGGACTTTTCTTGAATACATATGTAAATCTCTGAAAGACAACCACTTACACGAGAACCACCACCTTAGAGCCTAATGTGTTCCCAAAATCTTTGCTAAATCTACATAATTTTCTTGTTAGTTGGCCTTCCTTGAGCAATCTAAAGAAATATTACGCTTCACTTAATGAAATGTAATTTGTGTTAGAGCTTAATGCTCTTACTTGCAATATACTACTGTGCTTCCTTTTTCTTTGTGGAGGCTGCATATACTTTAACAATTTGATTTATTTTTGCTGGCTGTATTTCTAGTGGTGGTTTTATGTTGAATTTCTCCTGTATACAATGTCTTGTTCTTTTGGGTTTTTTTTTTCCTGAAAATTCTCTCCTCAGGTATTGGAGGCTATAGGACCTGTTATTTTTCTTTCTACGGATACAAAGAAACTAAGAAATGAGGGATTTTTAAGTCCATTTCACCCTCGTTACCCCGACATACTAACAAACTCTGCTCACCCTATGGTATGCTTGTTTCTGAAAGTAATTTAATTGCTTTTAACCTGTTGTAATTTTCTTTCTTTAGTGTGATCATTCATCATTTCCTGTTTCCAGAATCAGATTCTTACTGCATTATTCTTTGTTTCCTTCAGAGGGCTCAGGACCTGGCTAATGTTACGTCATACAGGGAGTGGGTTGTTCTTGGTTATCTTGTTTGCCCTGATGAACTACTCCGTGTTACTAGTATTGACATTGCAATGGTACATCCAGTCTAATCTTTATGTTCATCATTGTAAAAAATCTTTTTTTTTTTTGTATTGAAACATTTACAAATACTAGATGGCTAACATGTCCCGTTAACATAACCAAGTCAGATTTTATGGGGTCGATTATTGTGATTACATTGTACATAATCATATATATCACATGTGATGCCAAGATTTTAATTGATCTGGAGAGTTTCACAAATTGTTAACTACTAACTGATCATCAAATGGATGGTTCATTAGTGAGATCTTAAGAATCTTTCAAAATAAACCTGTGAGCTATTCATGCACAAGCTATGTATGCCTGTCCTTTATGTGTAGCAGCTTTTGTGTCTAGGATTCTAAATCATGTCTTTACACTTAATATCTCTGTATTATGTATCTTCATCAGAAGATTGCTATAGGCAGCCATTGCTATATTTTCGGCTGCCACTTTTTCTAATGATGGATAATTTTGGCTTCTTACATGGGCTGTTCTTTTGATTTCAGGTTGTTCTTAAGGAGAATTTGATTCTCCCTTTATTCAGAGATGAGGTAAGGAGTTATTTCAAGGCTTAGGCCCTGTTTGGTTACCTATAAAAACGTATACACCGGTAGGAATTTTATCCTACCAAGCGTTTGGAAAAAAAAAAAATACCGTAATTTTTGGAGTATATTAAACTATACTCCAAAAAATGGAGTAAAATTATAATCCACTCTAACCAAAGGAAAAGAATTCCACCATTCTTAGGCAAAGATGCATAAGTTCTAACTTTTAAATTTCAACATATATTTTAAATTTTAAATTTTACAATTTAATTTATATTCAAACTTTTAATTTCAATTTTAAAATTTGAATTATAAATTTGAAATATCAAAAACAAAATTTTATAATTTCAAAATTTAAATGTCAAATTTTAAATTTTAAATTTTTTAATTTTATAAATTCAAATTTTAATTTTCGAATAGCAGACTTTAAATTTAAGTTTACAAATAATAAAGTAAAAATTTTAAAATTTTTAATTTATAATTTCAATAATTTCAATGTTTAATTCTAAATTTTTAATTTTCAAATTTAATTTTTAAATTTCAAATTTCAAATTTCAAATTTAGAATTTCAAATTTCATTTTAAATTTTAGTTTTCAAAATTCAAAATTTAAATTTTAAATTTCAAATATCAAATTTTAAACTTCAAATTTTAAATTTAAAATTCAAATTTAAATTTTCAAATTTCAAATTTTAATTTTAAAATTTCAAAATTTAAATTTTAAATTTCAAATTTCAAACATTAAATTTTAAATTTTAACTTTTAAGTTTTAAATTTTAAATTTTAAATTTCAAATATGAAACTTGAAATCTCAAATCTCATAGTTCAAATTTCAAATTTGAACTTTAAATTTTAAATTCTAAATTCTAAATTTAAAAATTATAATTTTTTATTTCAAAATTTTAAAATTAAATTTAGATTTTTATATTTTAAATTTAAAATTTTAAAAATTTAAAATTTAAAATTTCACATTTCAAATATAAATATTAAATTTTAAATTTCATCGAAATTTGAAATTTGAAATTTTAACTTTTAATTTTAAAATTTAAAGAAATCTCGTGAAATTGCACAATGCGCATCCAAACAATTTAAAAATTGAATGTGGAATTTTTTTGGAGTTACAGGATTTCTGTTTCATTTGGACCAAAGCCATAGTTTATAAAATCCATGGAGATTTTCTTGTGCATCAAAGCGGCTCTTACACTTGTCACTTTTTTACTCATCCTGATAGAGCATATTTTGTATTGGCTGTGTAGTTTGTTCTCCTACATGAAGAATATCAACTTTATGTTCTACCAAGGATTGTAGAATCAAAGAAAATGGCCAAATCTGGACGCGCGAAACAAAAGGAAGCAGATTTGGAGTACAATGTTGCAAAGCAAGTTGAAAAAATGTTAAGGTATGCCACTTCTAATCTACTTGATGTGCAACAAGTAAAAAATTCAAACACTACTTTTACTTAGTATGTTTTTCGTTTCTTGTCATTTGTTCTCATTGTTTATAACTATACACTAAATTAGTGGATTTTTTGGTTTCTTAGAGAGCCACGTCAACAATTAAAGTCTCAACCAATCGGAGTGGCAACATGTCCTAGAAAAATATTGGACACACTCGTGGGCCGACTCTAAAATATGCATCAAAAAAAAATTCCAATAGTACCAAAAAATATTTAAATATTGTATTACATATTTAATATAATATTTTACTTTAAGTTAATAATTATTAGATATTCCTTCTATTATAAGTCGATTACTTGGACGGTCCACGAATGACATGGTGGACTAAATTTAGGCAATAATTACTCTCTTCCCAACAAAACGTAGTGGAGGGAAGGGGAAATTGTTGCTTGGGCCTAATGCACCACCTTATCTTAGACTTTTTAAACTATTCCTTTTTATTCATTTCAGTTTTCAATCTTAACCATCTATTTATCTAAAGCATTCAAAGATTATTATTATTTTTAAACAAGTGAATGGTGCACCTTGTTTGGGGAAAATATAATATATATGTATTGCATTGCGATTTGCGAAAAAATATAAGTATTGAAAAGGGGGAAGGGGGGAATATAGGTATGAAACACGGTGAACCAAACACTGAACACGGTGAATGGTTCACCGTGTTCAATTTAAAACTACGGCGGCGATGTGGCGCCTACATGGCAAGGCCAAATTTGTAATTATAAATTTGATAGGGCTATTTGTAAAAAAATATATTTTGAGGGCCAAATGCAAAAAAAGCCCTAAAAGCCTAATATAGATAGTGTCGCGCCCGCCCCGTCGCACAACGGAGGCTATGCGGGCGCGTGTACAAACCACCGAATGGACGAGGTTCCCCTATCCGTCCAAAGCGTAAACAAAACCAATACATTGAATTTCACCAAGGAAAAACAACATAATACAGTTTTGCACAAGGGCATATCACAAGAGCGAGAATCAGTGATTTAAAAGGCGCGCCTCGGGCGCGCGCCTAGGCGCTAGGCGAGAATGCTCGCGCCTGGGAGCTCCATAGGCGGGCGACCTCGCCCAGGCGCGCGTCCGATGCGCCCGGGCGCTCGCCTAAGGCGCAAGGCACGCCTTATGCTTAAAAAAATGGATGGGTTGGACTTTGAATCCAACATCCAATAACCCGTTAAGTGTAAAAACAAAAAAAAAAGAGAAAAGAGAAGCCCTAATTGATCGATCCTCCGCCCCCATCGAGTAATCATCCGCCATTTTCCTCTCTCTCCTTCTCGTTTGGTCTCCACACCTCCGTGGCTTCGGCTGCGGTGCTTCGCTCGAGCAACCATCCGCCATCTTCGCGGCTTTGCTCGCGACGGCTCGAGCAAACAACCAAGCCGCCCGAGCATCACTCTCTCTTTCTCGCTCCGCTGATCGCGCGCGCTTGGGCGATCATCTCCGCGCTTCGGTGCGATCTCTTTGGCTCTTCTCCTCTCACATTTTGTTTTTCTCTTCCTCTCTCACTCTACTGTCTCTCTCACGTTTTTTTTCTTTTTTTTTCTTGTAAACACTAACAGAGGCTTTCTCTGTTTCTTTTTAAACGACAAATACACTCACTCTCTCTCTCTTTCTCTCTTTTTTTTTTTTTTTTTTGAATAAACAGAAAGTTTTTTTTTTTTTTTTTTTTTTTTTTGAGAGATACTATATATATATATATATATATATATATATATATATATATATATATATATATATATATATATATATATATTTTTTGTAAATTGTGTTCTATTTCTTTTTTTCTAAACACTAAACGATGTGATAAAGATTGTTTTTCTATTTTTATTTTTTTATATATAATTTTTTAAAATAGACTCTATTTTCTCTATTTTTTTTCTTTTTTTGGTGAACAGTACACACACCTTCTCTGCTTAATTTTTTTTTTAACAGTAACTTCAATGACAATAAGTAAGTGATTAAAAAATTTTTAACAGTAATTTTTTAGATTTCTATTGTGTAATATGATTTTTAAAGAGTATTCATTGCCCTTTAATAATTATTAAAAAGTATATTTGTTTATTTCAAGTGTGCGCCTCACTCTCTTGGGTGCGCGCTGTTGCGTGCGCATTGCGCCTAGGCTCTAAGCGCTTTTACTTTTTGATCGCCTTGGGCTTTTTAAAACACTGGCGAGAATGTAATTCTAATTATTATACTCTCCCTGCTGTATAATCCTGGATCAACCGAGACTCATCTCACATTTCTGATTGGTACTTGTGAGTATGAGCCCGACGAGGATGTCTGGGCTTAAAAGAAGGGGAGAATGTGATACCCAGGTAGTCCTATATATGAGATATAATAGAGTTAAAACTCTTAGCCCGGTTTAAGAATTTTGGGTGGTGACTAGGCCCAAGAGATTAAGAGAGTTAAGCGGGCTAGGACGGGAGTAGTCTTAGGATGGATGACCCCTTGGGAAGTTGGGGTGTCGCAGATTGTGCTAGTGTGCAATTAAATGAGATGATTAATTGGAGGGAAGACGACATTAGGGTTTCAATGTCATCAATCACTTGCAAATAATTTCCTTTTTTTTCTTTTCTTCCGATCAGGTGGACCCGCCTTTACCTCATGTACGGATTCTTTAGTATGGGTGGAGTTGAGAGGAACCCCGCGGGTGGGTCCTATTAGTGATATACCCTAAAAACAATTGGTGACATACGAGTGTGGACATAGGGCAAGTTTCATTCATGTTTATTGTTAGTAATGCAATTTATTTTCATGAATCATCTTTCCTAAATTTAGGAATTTGAGATATATATTTCTTTGTACACGATTCTTAGACGCTCCTAGCAATAGAAATATCGTAAGGACGGTGATATTCCGAATAGGTCGATGTATGCTATGCTTCTAAGTTGAGGTTATGAATCTCAAGTTAGATTAAGTTACTAATATAGGGACACTGAAGTAAGCATACAGGTGCTTATTACCGAGTAAGTACATTGAGCATGACTATTTGGTTGAATAATCACATTGTTCCATACTCACTAGAGACTAGTTCTTTGCTACAGTTGTGTGAAGTACTCCGCGAACTTGAGGCATTATGGTTGTTTCATGTATAGATTGACACCGTTTAGTTGTACTAATGCTTATACTCTAATCATTAGTATGTCCTATACTGATTGGCTTTAGTGGTTTATACGAGGAGACATGTGAGTGTAGAATAAGGAATTCGACACTTAATTTTGAGAGAGAATGTCCTGTGTAGGCTATCTGATCTGACTTGGGAAAATCCCAGCCATGATATGTGGTATGTGGAAAGAGTTTTCAGTTGTATTGCCATATTGAGTCGATTTTAGATATTCTAGTTATATGATCGAATAATATGGTTTGGTGAGTAGCCATGACTTTGGTTCGATTAGGATGTATATTGAAAGGAATTAACACAAGGTAGCTGCAAGCATAAGGGTTCATTCTTTATTACCATTCTGGATTGCTGTGATACACTGCTAGATGTTACTCATGGACAGTGAGAGAAGTAAAGATAATTTAATCAAATTATTTAATTTTATTGATTAGAAGAGTTCTAATCCAATATTAAAGAGTTTGATATTGGACTCCACTGCCAAATGGTAACAAACCTATGCGGTCACACACAATAGGAATTGTGTGCATCCAAAGTTAAAGGATGAGTCTAGTACACTAAACAATTTAGTGAAAGTGATGAGGAATTGTACTAATTTGAAGATTATTTATGAAAGATTTAATCTCTAATTAAACTACAGAATACTTAAATATTCTAGATTATTAGATAATATTTTAATTAGAAATATTCATAGATTATTATTACAGAGTATTTTTGGTATGTCTGGTTCAAGTTTTGTAATATTACAGAGTATTTCGATATATCCACATATCTTGGATTTCTAAATGAGATGACTACTGATGCTGTATTAGTGCGTTTGGTTTAATATAGTAATGTGATGCTGTGTCACGCCCCGGGTAGCACAGTTCCCCGGGCACGCCGACAAATCCGCCGAGTACAAGAAATTTTTCCTGTACACGAAGCGTAGCTGTACCTGTATAACATACATTGCTACCAACAGTAGCAAAGAGCTGAAATAACTAAAACACATGCACAGGTAGGAATAACAAAAAAAACCATATACATACAATAACCACAGATACAAAAACTACTCGCTCCAGCGAGAACACAACTGTATGTACAAAACCCTCACAAAAGTAAAGCATCACTACCTGCAGCCTGGGTCCCCAACTAGCACTCGAAGGGTAGGGCTCTAACTCGCGATGCCCTTGCCTCGATCTGACTCAGGAGGAGCAGCAGCCGAAGTCGAAGGCACTGCAACAACGGTGGCAAAAGAGGGCGTGAGAACTACTGCAAAAACAGGTAGTCCTCAGTGGGTGCCGCCTTAAACACATCGGTCCACCCACTAAGTCTACAGGGTAAGCAAGAAAGGTAAAAGAGAAGCTGGAAACACTCAACAGCTAGATGCCACTATACTATCCTGCTCTAAAACAACCCCCAGTAGAAGAAGTAAGAACTGACCCAATCTTACGTGGGACTGTGATACACCCGTCCCGCCTGTCGAAGCAACACTAACAACTATCTCAGGGAGAGCAAGTCCACAACGAGGACGCAGCGACACCAACGCAACACTGACAACTAGCGGAGAGCAAGTCCACAACGAGGACGCAGCGACACCAACGCAAAAGCACTAAGCCAGACTCCGGAGCGGCACTCGTGGGCGCGAACCAACCGAGTATGCAAGCGTATCTCTGTCGAGCTCAATCAGGCTCTCACAGGCATAGTCAAGTAAACAGGGTCTGACCACCACTAGGTCACGTGCCCTTGGCACAAACTGTGACAGAAACAGTAACCCGGGCCCACCGTCAACCCCCGACGGTCTTCGACAACACGAACAGTCTGAACCCAACTGAACCAAGCTCGGCATCCCCAGCACGAGCGTAGAAACAAGCTACACTACCCTGGGTATCCATCGAACTCCCCAGCGACGATACAACACAATACGGCTCCTAGAGCTAAATCTGGTAGTGTATACAAATGACGATCAAATCGTGGTTTTTTCCTAAGTCAAGTCCGAGTCCAACATGTATGAAATATTACTTGCTAAACATGCTCCAAAATTCAGATCTTATCCAACTAAAATCCATGAATTGAGCAAAAGTTACTTTCAAATATACAATATACATGTTGACTACTAGTACTTAGGAATAGTCCGATGAAATCCCACCTCTCAAGCAATCTCCTGGCAGTGAAGGGTGCCCCGGATCCACCTCAATCCCCTGCTGGTTTGCCGTGGTCCGCAGCTCTAACCTTTCACAGGAAGTACCGAGGTCAAAACACTTGAAGTTCTGCCCCGCGAAACAGCAGCGAAGAAAAGGCGATCGAACTAGCAAACCTTATCCAAATTTCTCGATTCAGGGCTCTGAAGCTTCGTCTCGAAGTCACGGATCCAATGGCCCAAATTTCGCCGAATTCCGCCACTCCTATGCGGAGAACGGGCCGAAACACGAAACGTCGACGCTGGAAACCTGCAGTTCGGCACCTCAGAATCTGCTCGGCAAACAGCGGCTCAGTAAAAAGGGATTTCGACTGGGCAAACCTGCTCCAAATCGGGCGAGTAAGGATCCTCTGGATTCGTCTCGAAGTCGCGGTTCCAACGACCCAAGTTTCGTCGAATTCCGACTCTCCTACACAGAGAACAAGGCGAAACGCCAACGGTCGACGGCGAAATCGACGACGGCGACGAAACTCGAAAATTGCAGAAGTTAAAAGTCATAAAAGGGATCTTGAGGAGCTACTCACCTCAAGAAATGCCCTAGAATCGTCGCTGAGTCGATGACGACGGAATCCCCGTGCTCGCTGGCTCCTCGCGGCCGTCACGACATCAAAAGTACTCCGATCGGCTCGCGGCGCGTTGTCGACGTAGCTTGGGGCTTCTCTTGAACTCCTCCACCTCCCCTTCTCAGCCAAGGAAGGAGAAGAAGAAGCACAGCAGCAGCAGTGGAAGAAGGAGAAGAAGAAGAAAGCCTCTCTCTCCTCTCTGCTGCAAGGTAAGGGGAACAAAAAGGTGATGTGACAAGTGAGCAGAAAGTCAAACTGCACCATACCTCCACCTTGTACCGGTACAAAACCCCCTTTGTACCGGTACAACAACCCGAGAGCCTCGGCTGCGCGGGCTATACCGTAAAGCCCGATAGTTATACGGGTATAGCAATCAATCTTGTGCGGTACAAACCCGGTTGTCTGGGGTACAACTCACTGAAAATATGCTATTTCGCAGATCTTCAGGTTAGTCGCTGCTCTCGTGTTCCCACAGGGCCCGTTCGACGTTCATTTGGCGCCAACGCGACTCGGGCTTGTCCCGACACTCAGTAGAGCTGTCGACAAGCCTCGACTAAACTTTCAGGTCTCTACATCCTCCCCCACTACAAAAAGTTTCGTCCTCGAAACTCAAGCACACCTCAACTCTGTGCGTCAAACAGGTAGGGATAGGCCTCACTCATCACCGTCTCTGGCTCCTAAGTCGCCTCCCGCTCCTCGTGATTACTCCACTGCACCTTGACATACGGTATGACCCGATTGCCCAATTCTTTCACCTCGCGGGCAAGAATTCGCAACGGTCGTTCCTCGTATCGCAGGTCCTCACCAACCTCGAGGGGAGTGAAGTCAATCACGTGAGAGGGATCGAAAACATATTTCCTCAATGCCGAGACGTGGAAAACATCGTGAGTGCCGACTAGTCGTGGGGGTAGAGCAATCCTGTAAGCAACGGGCCCAACTCGCTCTAAAACCTCAAAAGGGCTAATGTAGCGTGGACTGAGCTTTCCATGCACACCAAATCTGCGAATCCCCTTGGATGGCGAGACTTTAAGAAATACATGATCCCCCATCTGGAAGTCTCGCCTCCTGGTATCGGCGTAGCTCCTCTGGCGGCTCTTGGCTGTCAAAGGTGTCGTCGAACTACCTTCACCTTTTCCTCAGCCTCCAGCAAAATCTCAGGCCCAAGTGTCTTCCTTTCACCCACATCACTCCAAAATAGGGGGGATCGACACCTGCGTCCATACTACGCCTCAAACGGAGCCATCTGGATGCTCGCTTGATAGCTGTTGTTGTACGCAAACTCAACCAGTCTCAAATGTCGATGCCACCCTCCTCCAAAGTCCAGGACGCATGCCCTCGGCATGTCCTCTAGAGTCCTGGATGGTCGCTCCGTGACCGTACGTACGTGGGTGAAACGCCGTCGAATAGCCGTGTACCCAAGGCGGTAAGCTCCTCCGTAAATGTGATACAAACCTCGGGTCCCCGTCTCGATACTATCGACACCGGCACGCCATGTACGGCTCGACAATCTCGTCCGGGTATAGCGCGAGTCTCTCTCTCGGGCCGGGTGGTGCAGGCGGTAGGAAGTGAGCAGACTTAGTCAGTCTGTCCACTATCACCCAAATAGCATCGAAGCCACTCTGTGCTACAGGTAATCCCACGACAAAGTCTATCGTGATCTGCTCCTATTTCCACTCGGGCAGCGGACTGAAGCTTGCCGGCAGCGCCGATGCTCGCTTCACCTGTTGGCAAGTCAAACACTGAGCCACATATCTACCAATGTCTCTCTTCATTCCATTCCACCAGAACTGTGCCTTTAAGTCCTTATACATTTTGGTCCCACCAGGATGAACTTTATAAGGAGAGCAATGAGCCTCTCTCAAAATCTCCGCTCGGATCTCTGAATCCACAGCACACACGGTCGGTCCCTGTGCCGTAGTACTCCCGAATCTCTTGAGAAACCTCTGCTGTCCTCTCTCGCTCTCTAATCCTCAAAAAGTGTGGGTCTCCACTCTGTTTCTCTCGGATCCTATCCAACAGAGTAGGCTGCAAAACCATAGACATTAGTATTTCAGTAGACCCAGGGGACACGACCTCTAGTCTCAACCGTTGTAGCTCCTCAAGTAACGGCCTCTGCTGAGTGATCATCGGCGCCGAGCCACTGCGTTTCTGCTCAACGCGCATCTGCCGTTCGCCTTGCCGGGATGCGAATACTAATATCATAGTCCTTCGCAACTCCAACCACCGTGACGCCGCTCAAGTTCAACTCCTTTTGGGTGAACAGATACTTGAGACTCTTGTGATCAGTAAAAATCTCACAGTGCTCGCCATACAAGTAATGCCGCCACAACTTCAAAGCAAAGACTACTGCGGCAAGCTCCAAGTCATGCGTAGGGTAATTCTTCTCGTAATTCTTTAATTGCCGTGAAGAATAAGCAATTACCCTACCATGTTGCATCAACATACAACCTAATCCACTATGTGATGCGTCGCTGTAGATCACATATCCTTCCCCCATAATTGGGAGGGCAAGGATAGGAGCTGATGTCAACCTCTGTCTCAACTCATCAAAGCTCCTCTGACAGTCCTCGCTCCAGGTGAACTTAATTCCTTTACGAGTCAATCGAGTGAGGGATGTGGAAAGCTTCGCAAAGCCTTCCACAAACCGACGGTAGTATCCTGCAAGTCCTAGGAAACTCCGCACCTCAGTCACCGTTGTCGGTCTGGGCCAATCCCGAATGGCATCGATCTTCTTCGGGTCCACTGCCACTCTATCTGCAGAAATCACGTTGCCCAAGAAAGCAACCTCCCGTAGCCAGAACTCGCACTTCTTTAACTTGGCATACAACTCCTTCTCGCCTAGGAGTTGTAGCACAATCCTCAAGTGCTCCTCGTGCTCGGCATCGCTACGGGAGTATATCAGAATATCGTCGATGAAGACTACTACAAACCTGTCCAAGAACGGCTTAAACACCCTGTTCATCAAATCCATGAACGCGGCAGGGGCATTCGTCAATTCAAAAGGCATCACCGTAAACTCATAATGCCCGTACCGAGTCCTAAAAGCCGTCTTGGGAACATCCTCGGCCTCACCTCACCGGTGGTAACTGGAGATCAATCTTCGAGAAGACACAAGATCCTTGCGACTGATCAAACAGATCATCAATACGTGGCAAAGGATACTTGTTCTTGATGGTCACTTTATTCAGCTCCCGGTAATCAACACATAGCCTAAGTGAACCATCCTTCTTCTTCACGAATAACACTGGCGCTCCCCAAGGCGATGCACTGGGTCTCACGAACCCCTTATCCATCAAATCCTGAAGCTGCGCCTTTAATTCTCTCAGCTCTGCCGGTGCCATCCTGTAAGGTACCTTTGAGATTGGTGCAGTTCCAGGGACTACATCAATCACAAACTCGACCTCCCTCTCCGGCGGCATAGTCGTTAACTCCGGGGGAAACACGTCCGGAAACCCGCGAACTACGGGGATGTCCTCGAGTCTCGGTTCCGCCGTAGGTACCTCTGTAACCGTCGCCAGAAAAGCGGTGCACCCTCTACTCATCAGCTGTCGAGCTCTCGCTGAAGAAATCCACGTGGCAAACAACGTGCTCCTGCAGCCTCTGAAAGTGAACTCATCCGGCACAGCTCGTGGAGCGTCACCGTCTCTCTCGCGATCGATAGTCGCGTAGTACCGTGTCAGCCAATCCATGCCAAGCACTATGTCGAAGTCATGCAGCTGCCCCAAAACTAGCAAGTCTGCGGGCAAGATCCACGAATCTAACTGCACTGGACACGACTGGACACGACCCACAACACTCTACCACCTGTAGTACATGGTCGGGGATCTGGATCTCCCGGGTCTGAGACAACAACTCTAACTCTAGACCATGTAATAATGCGAATGTTCGACTAATAAAAGAATGTGATGAACCGGTATCAAATAAAGTACGTGCTCTAGTACCAGAAAGTAAAGTGATACACACGCGCTCGGTCGGCCATCGTAGAGTCCTCCACTGCGTACACACGCCCTCGGGCCTCTTGCCATTTCGCACCTTGTCGCAACGCACGAGACGCCACTGTCCTCGGCGGTAGCTCGGCGTCGCCCCGTGCGGCTGCGGGATCCGACGATGGTGTCGACGATCTTGCTCGTGGGCAAGCTAAAATGTCCAGTCGTCCACATCCAAAACAACCCTCCCGTCGCCACACCACACCGTGTGGTCCTCCGCGAGATCACACACCGCCGTGTCCTCTGTGGCCCGCCGACGGAGTATCCTTGCACGCCGACGCCCGAGGACCCACGACCCTGAAAACGTGATCGTGGAGGCCTCGGCGGATGCCCCTTTCTTCGCTCGTCCACCGTCATCTAGGGCGGGCGTTTCGTCCCGACTCGGTCCGGCCACGAGCTCGCTCTCGAAGCGTCGCCTCACCTCTCTCCTCCCACAATGCCTGCTCAATGGACGCATCCAAAGTCCTCGACCTCCGCCCCCGCACAAACCTGTAGAGATCCGGCCTCAAACCCTGCTCGAAGAGGTATACCCGATGTGCCTCGTCTCTAGCTGCAAAAGGCACACAGTTCAGGAGCCGTGTAAACTACCGAACGTACTCCCGAATTGTGCGATCTCCCTGCTGTATCCTTTTCAAATCTTCCTCGATCCCCGCTAACACCGTCGGGGAAAATACGTGCGGTACGGCGTCCGCGAGAACTCATCCCCGGCTCGTCGAGAGGCCACTACGCCCGATCGCGCTTCGTTCTCTTCCACCAATCCCGAGCGTCCCCAACTAAGCAATGGACCCCAGTGAACACAGTCCTCCTCCGGGACGTACATGTCCTAAAAATCCTCTCCGTCGATCCGCTCTCCACTACCCAGGGCTCAACGCAATCCCCGTCAAACGTCGGTAGGTCTAGGCGGCGAAACTGAAACAGTAACTCTGTCATCCGCGTTTGCTCCGCCGATCGGCGGGTGGGCACAGTGGCGGCGCAAGCGGTGCGGAGGTATCTCTGCTGGTGGGGGTGCAGTGGTGACGGGCGCTGTAGGTGGAGTTGAGGGAGGTGGAGTAGGCTGAGCTGGTGCTCCCGATGCTGTGCTCGATGATGCGGCTAACCTCTCGCACATCTCGTAGTGTGATCCCGCCTCGTCGCCTCCGTCGTTAGTGCACTATGCGTGCGCTCGTGTCCGCTCGTCTCCGTCGCGTACTCGGCTCCACTCGCGGGCACTCGCCTCGGGTCGAGTACTCGGCTCCGCCCGCCCGGGCATCTGAGGTGGGGGCGGCGAAGGTGGAGCGCGGCCCCTAAGCGGCGGTCGTCCTCTGCGTCGATGCATGGTTGCACAAATAGAAACGAGGTCAGATACTTAAACACTCTCGACCCAATCAACGAAAGTCTCGAAGGCGGTCCCTGTTTCTCCTTAAAATTATGTCGTCTGCAGCCAACATAATTTTTCTGGACCGAAACAGACACTCCTTCAGTCACTCACTCCACTCTAGGATGAGTTAGAACAATCAATCAATGACTTTCGCGTTAAATCACGCCTCTCGCGTCATGCCTTCCTAAGGTTTGCCAGCTTAGGTTTCCTAGGTCCCAACGACTTTATACTAAGCGGTGATACCAACTTAATCTGTCACGCCCCGGGTAGCACAGTTTCCCGGGCACGCCGACAAATCTGCCGAGTACAAGAAATTTTTTCTGTACACGAAGCATAGCTGTACCTGTATAACATACACTGCTACCAACAGTAGCAAAGAGCTGAAATAACTAAAACACATGCACAGGTAGGAATAACAAAAAAAACCATATACATACAATAACCACAGATACAAAAACTACTCGCTCCAGCGAGAACACAACTGTATGTACAAAACCCTCACAAAAGTAAAGCATCACTCACTGCAGCCTGGGTCCCCAACTAGCACTCGAAGGGTAGGGCTCTAACTCGCGATGCCCTTGCCTCGATCCGACTCAGGAGGAGCAGCAGCCGAAGTCGAAGGCACTGCAACAACGGTGGCAAAAGAGGGTGTGAGAACTACTGCAAAAACATGTAGTCCTCAGTGGGTGCGTCCCTAAACACATCGGTCCACCCACTAAGTCTACAGGGTAAGCAACAAAGGTAAAAGAGAAGCTGGAAACACTCAACAGCTAGATGCCACGATACTATCCTGCTCTAAAACAACCACCAGTAGAAGAAGTAAGAACTGACCCAATCTTACGTGGGACTGTGATACACCCGTCCCGCCTGTCGAAGCAACACTAACAACTACCTCAGGGGTAGCTAGCGGAGAGCAAGTCCACAACGAGGACGCAGCGACACCAACGCAAAAGCACTAAGCCAGACTCCGGAGCGGCACTCGTGGGCGCGAACCAACCGAGTATGCAAGCGTATCTCTGTCGAGCTCAATCAGGCTCTCACAGGCATAGTCAAGTAAACAGGGTCTGACCACCACTAGGTCACGTGCCCTTGGCACAACCGTGACAAACACTTGTAACCCCGACGGTCCCCGACAACACGAACAGTTTGAACCCAACTGAACCAAGCTCGGCATCCCTAGCACGAGCGTAGAAACAAGCTACACTACCCTGGGTATCCATCGCACTCCCCAGCGACGATACAACACAATACGACTCCTAGAGCTAAATCTGGTAGTGTATACAAATGACGATCAAATCGTGATTTTCTCCTAAGTCAAGTCCGAGTCCAACATGTATGAAATATTACTTGCTAAACATGCTCCAAAATTCAGATCTTATCCAACTATAATCCATGAATTGAGCAAAAGTTACTTTCAAATATACAATATACATGTCGACTACTAGTACTTAGGAATAGTCCGATGAAATCCCACCTCTCAAGCAATCTCCTGGCAGTGAAGGGTGCCCCGGATCCACCTCAATCCCCTGCTGGTTCGCCGTGGTCCGCAGCTCTAACCTTTCACAGGAAGTACCGAGGTCAAAACACTCGAAGTGCTGCCCCGCGAAACAGCAACGAAGAAAAGAAGGAGATCGAACTAGCAAACCTTATCCAAATTTCTCGATTCAGGGCTCTGAAGCTTCGTCTCGAAGTCACGGATCCAATGGCCTAAATTTCGCCGAATTCCTCCACTCCTATGCGGAGAACGGGCCGAAACACGAAACGTCGACGCTGGAAACTTGCAGTTCGGCACCTCGAGAATCGCTTTCGGCAAACGGCGCTCGATAAAGGGATTTCGGCAAATCGGGCGAGTAAGGATCCTCTGGATTCGTCTCGAAGTCGCGGTTCCAACAACCCAAGTTTCGTCGAATTCCGACTCTCCTACACAGAGAACAAGGCGAAACGCCAACGGTCGACGGCGAAATCAGCAGCAGCAGGAAACTCGAAAATCGCAGAAGTTAAAAGCCATAAAAGGGATCTTGAGGAGCTACTCACCTCAAGAAATGCCCTAGAATCGTCGCTGAGTCGATGACGACGGAATCCCCGTGCTCACTTGGCTCCCTCACAGCGTCACGACATCAAAAGTACTCCCGATCGGCTCCGCGGCGCGTTGTCGACGTAGCTTGGGGCTTCTCTTGAACTCCTCCACCACCTCCTCTTCTCAGCCAAGGAAGGAGAAGAAGAAGCACAGCAGCAGCAGTGGAAGAAGGAGAAGAAGAAGAAAGCCTCTCTCTCTCTCTCTCTGCTCAAGACGAAAAGTGAAGGAACAAAAGCGTAAAAACCCGTACAAGAGCGAAAGTCAAACTGCACCATACCTCCACCTTGTACCTATGACAAACCCCCTTTGTATACAATTTGTATCTTTGATATCCGAGAGCGTGCACGGGCTGGTTATCTACCAGTTGTCTGTTATCTTGCTCTCGGTTATTGCAATCTCTTCGGGATAAACCCACATTTAATTAACACGGTTCGACGTCCATTTGGCGCCAATGCGACTCGGGCTTGTCCCGACACTCACCAGAGCTGTCGACAAGCCTTAACTAAACTTCCAGGTCTCTACATTCTCCCCCACTACAAAAAGTTTCGCCCTCGAAACTCAAGCATACCTCAACTCTGTGCGTCAAACAGGCAGGGATAGGCCTCCCCGTGGACACGCACAGACCCGCCACATAGACAAAAGATCTCCTGTATAAACGGACAGAGTCTCCCCTATATATGCATGGCGTAGCACCATAATACAAAGTCAACCATACAAACAACCACACAACACAAACAATAAAGATCATATGATAACGATCATTCTTGTACATCCATTAACATCTATACATTAGTAGGTAATGAGCTAGCTAATCCAACAAAATAATACATATCAACAACTGACAGATCTGGAATACGGCTATCTAGTATCGGCCTCACGCACCGTCCCAGCCCTCATCGCCTTTGTCACCTGAAAAATGGTACGGGGTGAGAACATGTAAACACGTCTCCCTTACGAGTGGGTACCGCAAACCGACGAAGGCGAGGCTCACTCACCGGCAAAAGGAAGAGATAAACATAATCATGAACATATATCATAAGTATAGTAGTAATGGAATAACAACCGGCAATAAATACAAAAGTAATCGCTACTGTAAGAAAAGTAGAAATCAACATGTGTATCGAAACAGTAGTAGTAATGAGTAGAACGGAACTATAACTGCCAATCAATACATAACTATGCGCTATCGTAACAAACAACAAAATACAATAATCCATCAATAGGTGAATAATACCAACATCTAAATTGACTGCCATATTGGTTGAAAGACCTCAGGCTAAACCACAATTTGCTCGCCACGCACGTAACCCTAATAGGCACCTCGTAAGTAGATATGATAAAATATTATGGATAAGTCTACTAATCCTACGAATCAACTAAGTTGATAATTTGATATATCCAAATTAGTTACAACTGAATAATGTGAGACTATATATCCAGCTCGTGTGGGTTCACTAGTTAGCCGCATGAGCATAACGTGAAGATGTTACGTTACGCATGAGCATAACGTGGAGATGTTACGTTACTCTCTCTCTACATGATTTTTCGTGATGTTCGGAGTGTTTAACGAAACATTCCAATATATCTCTATATATTGGAAATTCCGACATCAAAGGGATCGCTTGCACTATCCTTGTAACACCCCAATAATCCTACATTGGATAGGAATGGGGATAGGAATGGGGATGTGAATGGTTATATAAGAGACTTAGACACTAGTAACAATAACTAGGCTTAAGCATTTTGGGTCGGTGATTTGGGCCTAACAAGTTATTGTTGCTAGTGGGTTGGGTCGTTACAATCCTTGTGTTCTATGGCTCACCTGTTTCGTGTGACGGAAGGCATTGGAATTGCACCGATTTCGTGTGGATATATATAGAGGCCGGGTACGTGCGTGGCTATGTCAAGACCTCAGTTCATCATATTCCATTTCAGTTGTACAGAAAATCAAGAGATTTTAACTAGTCCAAGATGATATATTCTAAACATTATATCTGATTTTAGTTTAGTTTAGTTTCTTCTTTCTTTTTTTTTTCACATTGTAACGTGAGAATAATCTGCTGGCACTGGATTGATTTTTGTTCTTCGGCTACATGATATGGTCTTGGTTTCTGAAAAATTTAAAAGTGCAATTTTATTTTTGAGCTGCGTTTTTCTTTTGTGCCGGTAATTTCTAACAGGTCCCACGCGGATAAGTCGATCTCAACGATGCTTGTCGCCTGATAATAAATCCAACGGTTGGAATAAAAGAAAGAAGGTAAAATGGACGAGTAATATAAAACGAGACTCTCTCCCGCTCGGAATCACTTCGGCCAGACTTTGTCCATACTTTGCCTCACATGAAGGAACAATTTGCGAGAAAATTTCTCCAAACAAAGTTTTTCTTAGTTCTTAAACCATTATAAATTACAATGAGGCTAATTACTCATATTTATATATTAAACACGGTTCCCAAAATTCCATATAATTTCAATAAACCGAAATACGAATCATTTTATGTATTGGTAAGTACAGCTATTAGTGATTATCTAGAAGGACATATTATTGAAATGAGTTGAGCTAGAATACTCTCAAAAGCACCAAAGGCTTGGTGCTTTTGAGTTTTTAGCCATTGGTTGGAGAGATGTAGGGTTGAGATGATGGTGGTAGCTGGTGGTAGGTGGAATAGTATTTAATCCAAAGGTTATTAGTAGTCAAGGAGTAGATCCAATGGCTAGAAACTCAAAAGCACCAAGCCTTTGGTGCTTTTGAGAGTATTCTAGCTCAACTCTTATTGATATGGTAAGAAGAAGAAACTAAATTCAACTAAAACTTCCCTGATTTACTAAATCCTAACTGAATCTTAAA
Organism: Aechmea fasciata; assembly: GCA_025177825.1. NCBI lineage: Eukaryota > Viridiplantae > Streptophyta > Magnoliopsida > Poales > Bromeliaceae > Aechmea > Aechmea fasciata. The sequence continues at coordinate 12,637,686 of CM045933.1, forward strand.
TCAATTCTAACTAGATTACAAATAAAATCCTGATCAGATATAATAAACAAAATATCAAATAAAAATAAATTCCTAATTAAATTCTATGATCCATTGGACATAATAAACAAAATATCAAATAAAAATAAATTCCTAATTGAATTCCATCGGACTCTATTTGGTAAAGATTGTCGCAGTCAATTCTGACTCGAGTCGGACTCGAGCCCAATGAACCGTTTACTATCACAATGTTAGCATTTTTTCTCTCGATCTCAAGTATTTTGATGCTTAGAGATGCCGTTGTAAATATCCCCATCCTTTTGAATGTTTCATATACGAGATATGCTCCTACCAAGCAGGTGGTGATTTCTGTAGCATAACTTCACTAATTCCTCTTACGAGCTGATGTGAGATCATCAAGTTTTTTATTTTTATTTTTTTTATTTATTACATCTTTTCTTCCTCCGACTACTCAAACAACGTACTTGGTTGCCCCATCCATTAAAGAAGATTGAGCCGTGAAAAGGGTTTGAACTTTTTGTTGTCGGCACGGATTATAGTGTTGTTTTTAAATTCTTTTTCTTCTACCGCTGATTGGTCAAACAATGGACTTTTTCTTCTTGTATTCATTAGAGAAGGGTGAGCAGTTGAAATTGTCACGCTCCGGATTTTACGTTTTTCCGGGCAGGCCAACGGACCCGTCGTATACATAGGAATTTTCTGTATTCAAAGCGAAGGCTGTACCGGTACCTGTAATCATACAACACTACAACCAGTAGTATAGAGTTGCTAAAAATAAAAACATATATAATAACAAAGGTTCACTACACATACATAGTATCCAGATATACAAAAACTCGCTCCAGCGAGGTACAACATCAGTATGCATAAGAGAACCAAAAACTGCAACTGTAACCACCTGTAGCTGGTAGATATCTCTAGCTCAGCAGCACACGGGAAGGGATCTAGCTCGCGACACCCTTTCCACGATCAGAATCCGTGATCGCAGTAGCCGAAGAAGAAGGCTCGCAAAAGAAGGGTAACAAGCGGGTGTGAGAACTACGCAAAAACAACTAGTCCTCGGTGGGTGCCGCCTCAAACTCATCGGCTAACCCACCAAGTCTACAGAAAGATACGCTCAATGATAGTAAATAAGCTGGAACAACCTACAGCTATCTGTCGCTATACTATCATGATCCAACACTAACTATCTGTAGCAAATGCAAGTCCGACCCGATCTCACTAGGGACTAAACACACTCGTCCCGCATGCCAAAACAACACTAACTACCTCCACGCGGGTCGGCAGTGGAGAGCAAGTCCAAACAGGACAAACCGACATCAACGCAAAAGCACTAAGCCGGACTCCGGAGTGGCACTCGTGGGCGCTACCCAACCGAGTATGCAAGCGTATCTCTGTCGAGCTCAATCAGGCTCTCACAGGCTATAGTCGACGTAATCAGGGTCTAACAACCAACTCACGTGCCCTCGGCACAATCTGATGCAAAAACAACAAATCTGGGTCCACCGTCAACCTCAACGGCACCCGACGGTCCGAAACAGCCTAAAACATTGCTATAAAAATAATCTTGGCATCTCAGCACGAGCGTAAATGCATTCTACACTATTCTGGGTATCTACCGCCCACAAACTGCGGCGATACAATAAACTACGGCTCCTAGAGCTAAATATGGTAGTTTTAACATATGACGGTGTAGAAATGCTAGTTTTCTCCTAAGTCAAGTTCCAAGTCCAACATGTATAATTCATTTAACTCACTACTGCATGCTCCAAATTCAGATTTCAATTAACGTGCTAATCGATGAATTCGAGCTAAAAACATGATGTACAAAGGCTACAAATATACATGTTGACTACTATACACTTAGGAGTAGAATCCGTTGATTAACCCACCTCTAGCGTTAAATCCACGGCAGCGAGGAGTCGCCGAAAACCCTGCTAAGCTCAGCCACAACCAGCAACAACCTCACTAAGGATTTAAACACCAAAACACCAAAATCCATCAATCTACTAAAATTCAGCATTTAAACATAAATTTCTTTCAACTCCAATGTCAAAACTCACCTATCAAACCTCAAATCCACAATTTAGGTGAAGAACAGCCTCAAAATCAGTAGTGAAAATTGCAGTAACCTCCTCTAGTCGAAAATCCAACTCCTTCAAAGAATTGCACCAAGAAAACCAATAAAACTCAAAATTCAGCTCCAATACAGCAGCAGTCCAGAAGAACAGTAATTCGATCATACTAACCTCAATCAAATTCTGTCTAAAAGGGCTCCACGAAATCTTCAGGATGTCTAGAATCCACCAAACCAAGTTTCGTGGCAAACGGAGCTCCCTACGTCGCACACGAGCCCAAACGCTGCAGGCCGCTGCTGGAATTCTGCTGAAACAGCACTCCTCAAGGTAGAAAGCATGCAAATTGGAGAGTTGGAGGGACCTAGGTGCAAGATTGAGCTTCACTGTGAAGGAAAAGAGAACCCAGAACCCTCAGCTCAGCCTCCCTACACGTATATAGAGGGAGTAGGTAAGGGTGATAACAACGAGGTGGCCAAAAGATCAAACAGTCCTTCACCTACCCTAGAGTACCGGTACCAAGCCAAAATCCGTGCCGGTACCCCGCAGCAGAAATAGCAACCCGAGAGTAGTTTGCGCTGAAAATACACAGGGTACCGGTACTCCCTCAGTGTGGTTCCAGTACGTATTGCTGAAAATCTAACATTGGCAGATTTCAATGCTAAGATATGCTCTCGCGTCGCAACGAGTCCGTTTTGTGTCTATTTCGCGCCAACGTGACTCGGACTTGTTTCCACACTCTCCAGATGTGTCGACAAGTCTTCGATGCTGTAAATCCGCAGTTGTAGAAAACCCGGGGTACTACAGAAATTGTTTGAACTTGCTTGCCTTACACAGTTGAATTTACATTCAGCTTCATTTTTTTGAGAGAAGAATATACATTCAGCTTCATTGCACGGTTCAATTCATCTTCCTGTTTCTTTTTCTGTTCATTGCAGTATTTGTGAACTCCTTTACCTCTTAATTAATATTTTTTTCCAATTTTGTGATTTTTATTTCAATAGTACTTCTCACTAATGGTGCCTTTTGTAGCGAAGTGCATGAACAAGCACTTGTATCTTGTGAAGCTCTACATCGTGAAAGGAGAATTTTACTGAAGCAAGAGATTGGAAGGATGGTTTTATTCTTTGCTGATCAGCCTAGTTTATTGGCTCCTAATATTCAGGTAAATGCACTGCATTCTGGTTATGTTGAACACCTGATTCAGATCATCCCTTTTTCTTTCTTTTAGTCTGTAAGACTTGCATAAATATTATTTAAAAAAAATCTTATTATTTACTTTTACTACTGAAATTGCTAAGGAGCGTTTAGACTTGTGCACGCAAGCAAGCTAGAATTATTGAACTATCAGTTCATTCAACAATTGGAAACCTTTTGAAATACAATATTAAGCTATTCCACTGAATTGGACATTTGTTCGTAATTTTTCCTTCTCAATAAACGATTTAATGTTTGCTTTTGGTGTGCTTTGGAAAGTCATTACGATTGAAAACTAGAAAATAGATATTAGTTTGTCATATACAATGTTTCACAGCATGGAAGACTAGCTTAAACTTTTCTGTTGCCTCTCTATGTACCCTCACATTCTTTTCATTCTGTATTCTATGATATTTTCACAATTATGTCAACATACTGTACAGATGCTCTTTTCTGCACTTGCTTTAGCTCAATCGGAAATCATCTGGTACTTTAAACTTGTTGGCATTTCATCATCAAATACTAAAGTGGTTCGGGTGAAGCCTGTTGATATTGTAAGTCATAGTTTTTCTTTGAAATTCTGCTTCTGTTGATAGTTATCCTGTGATTATCCTTTCTTCTTTTGTTAGTTGTTGTTCATGTTATGCTTGCAGGATGCAGCAGACCCAACTATTGGTTTCCTTCTAGACGGAATGGACAAGCTGTGTTGTTTAGTTCGAAAATACATAGCAGGTTGATCTGAGAAACTTTTATTTACAGTCGGAGGCTATTGAACACTTTTGCGCTTTTTGGGAACTCTTTATTGTTGTGATGTTTTGGTGTCAAACTTCCTACAATATAGCTGGACATAGATCTGCACTTTCGCTGCTTATTCTCATTCATCTCAAACGGAAGAAAAACACTTCAATGAGTGAGTATAGAAACTGTCATCCAGATCAACTGGAATTTGACTCTTACAATCAAAAGGGTCAGAAGATATATTGCTTCTTGAGAACTATATGGTTCAACTCCCATATACTTTGACAATTGCCTGTAGTTCATTGAACTGTTCTTTTTTTTTTTTTTTTTTTTTCCATTTTCTTCTCTCATGCTCAATACGCCCTTCGGAGAAGGGTAATTTATGACCTCATAACTCCAAATTTGTGGTGAAGCCTTCAGATAATCTACAGCAGCGCTTACATGAAAGCTATATTAAGTGTCCTAGTCAAGATGCTTGGAGAGTTTATGGAACAATCAGACATTTATAATGCACTAGAATTTATGTTAGAGTTGATAACAAATATCTAAATTACTTTCTGTTGTATAAATCTAAACTTCACTAGGTCACTAATTTCATTGTTTCCGCATAATGTGCTTTTGTTGATAGTAATAAGAGTGCAAGTTGAACTGAATGATACCATTTCAAGCATCAATGCTTACAAGCATCTTTTTTTTTTATTGCAGCAATAAAAGGTTATGCTCTTTCTTACCTATCATCTTGTGCTGGAAGAATCCGATTTTTACTTGGTACCCCAGGGATGGTCGCTCTTGACTTAGATTCTACCTTGAAGGGCCTGTTTCAGCAAGTTGTACATTGTCTCGAGAACATTCCAAAGCCTCAAGGGGAAAACATCTCTGCAATTACATGTGATCTCTCTGTAAGAAATATATGCTGTACTACTACGTATCAGTCATTTTTGTCTGCTTTTGCATGGTCGGTAACAGACCTAATGGTATTTCTTCTCACATCACAAAAAGTTTTGGAACTTTGGTCTACTCTTCACACTAAAAGCAGTTGATAGTTTTGCCATTACATCTGCGAGCCCATTAAAATAGTGCTTTCATAGAAATATATAGATCAAACAGAGCTTATGAAGAAAGCTGTTCGTTTCGTAGATTGAAGGCAAACAGTAAAAGCATCAAACTTGTGGAAGCTTTGATTTGGTTTTGTGCGTTTGGTTTTAAATACCACGATATTTAAAACCATGAAGAGCCATTAGATCACTCATTAGCTATCATCTTAATCAGAATATTTGTAAGGCAAGTCCTCATTTGATTTGATTTTAGTTTTTTTTCTCCTGATTGGATTATTCTTTAAGTACCTTTGTATTATATAGGTAATCATCACATATGACAGCTTCGTGAATCTTCTTATTGCATTTATTTTATACTGATCGTTGTCTTATGGCTGCAGGATTTACGGAAGCACTGGTTATCAATCTTAATGATTGTCACGTCTTCACGATCATCAATAAATATTAGACATCTGGAAAAGGCTACAGTATCTACCGGAAAGGAAGGTTTGGTATCAGAAGGAAATGCTGCATATAATTGGTCTAGGTAATGCAGCTATTATGATTTGCACTTCACTTGCATACTCTCACTATTTGATGGTCATGCAATGCCGTCTTTGCTGGTTGTTGTGAAGCTTGGTGGTTTAATGTTAATGATGTCTAAGTACATATTATCTTTTCTTGAAAAAATATACAAATATTGTAAATATTTTCTTTGCCCATGATAGTTATCTTCCACATTTTAGATTTTACTTCTATTGGATTTCTTTCATTATTTTTCCATTTAGTCTATATGCATGCTTACTATGACGATCTAACTTGGCAGATGTGTGGATGAACTAGAAAGCCAACTATCAAAGCATGGAAGCCTGAAAAAGCTGTACTTCTATCATCAACATCTTACAGCTGTAATATAGATTTGTTTTCTCTGTTCATTTGGACTTCCATTATTGCAGTTTTCTTCCTTTCTCCAAACAGTTGGCAATTTTTTATGATATTGGCGCTTAACACTCGACAAACAGGTCTTTCGAAACACAATGTTTGGTCCGGAAGGACATCCACAGCATTGCTGTGCATGGCTTGGAGTAGCTAGCAGTTTTCCAGAATGCGCCTCTGGCATTGTTCCGGAAGAGGTGTCCTTTTTGCTTTTATTGTTCCCATAATATAATTCTACTTGATTGACTAACCAAAAGTAGTATCTCTCTATGATTCACAAATGATTCTAGCTTTTCATGATTCAAAAATGATTCTTTCTTGATAGCTCAACATTCACTACCATACAGCATAGGGAGGTAGAGATCGACCGCAATTTTGATTTCTATTCTTGGCTCTCTTGTAATTTGGTCTGTCAAGTAAAAGAAATCGCAAAATCTGGATTAACTGTGTTATAGGAAACGTTGAGCAGCTTCAAAATTTTCAATTCTTTGAGAGCATATATTTTAATTTACTTCAGAGAAAAATTGAGTGAAGTTGCTATAACTTTTTTAGGTTTGTAAAGAGAGGGCAATGGAGATGCTAATGCTAATAAAAGTGCTTCTGTGATTGCTTTTCAAATACTTTTGGTTGCCCTATCTTACAGGCTTTTTTTTCCCTTCTAATAACTCAATAGGATTTAATTTGTTGCTGGTTCCTTTCTAAATTTTCATACTATGAGATAAATCTTTATTTTATCTTTGTAGCTTGAAATTGGTTATTTTCTTATATTTCATTTTCAAATTTAGGTGAATAAAATAGGAAGAGATGCCATTTTATATGTGGAGTCTTTAATCGAATCCATTATGGGCGGATTGGAAGGTCTGATAAATATTTTAGATTCTGAAAGTGGATTTGGTTCACTAGAGATGCAGGTATGCAAATAATTCCTCAACTTTTATTTTAGGTCTGCTATTTTGCACGTTAGTACTCATCATTCTACAAATTTGCAGCTAATTCCAGAGCAAGCAGCTATTCGTTTGAACAATGCAATGAAGACGAAAATCATGTCCGGCTTGCTCGCACCAGGACATGAGAGTCATCCAGAGAACAACAGTTCTGTCAAAATGTAAGTTGTCAACTATAAATTAAGGAAAACTGTAACAAACCATCACCTTACAACCTTTTCCTAAAAGCAGGTTAGAAGCTGCGATGCAGAGATTGACAAATCTTTGTTCTGTTTTGAATGACATGGAACCCATTTGTGTCCTAAACCATGTTTTTGTATTACGTGAGGTTAGTACAATGTCTTTCTGGATTTCCTTTAGTTTATGGTTTATTTCTCAGCTATATTACTTCTTAAACTAGTAGATTTTTTATTTCAGTGCATGGCAATATTTAAATGCTGTAGTTGATAATCCACAATTGTTTACGTTAATATGATCGAAAAGGGTAGGACCTAATATGGGAATATATGTTGTGTGGATATTCGAGTTTGAGAGCATGAGATTTAGGTGAAATGTTTTGAAAGTGGCAGGAATTTATATAAGAACAACTTGAAAATATAATTGACTTGGAAAGTTTCGGATGGTTTTGTAGCCATCTTGCTATTTCTGAACTCACCAGAATACAGAAAAAAATTTGAATAATTAAGAAATTTCATCTTACAGTAGGTAGTGACATGTGAATTATTCTTAGATCACAAGGCATTAATGTATTATATCAAGACATTAATGTATTATATCATTGCATATGTACTCATTCCGTGAATTGTATGGTATCAAGTGTAAACCAGCAAGAGTGGATCATCACATCCAATCCTCTTTTTCTTTATAAATTTTTATAGTTGAAGTGGATATGATGCACAATATATTGGAACTCAACAGACTAGGGACATTTTGTATTAACACTATTCGAAATGAAGCAAAAGTATTATTTAGTTAACCTCTGTGCATAGAGATATGAAAATTAAAAAGTGGTTATGTATGAAGATAAAGATGAGCTAGTAAATTAAGTTCGCATAACGAAAACAGCTGTATTTGGTTAGCTCAACCATGATTCCAATGGTCATGCTATTAAGAATAATCAGTTAGCAATTGTATGAATCACCATACTAAAGTGAGAATGATGTGTAGTTTATAGTATCCCGGAGACTTGCAGGTAACTCTTTAAAATAAAAGAAAATTTTTTCGTTGTAGGCACTGACATATATTACTTATATTTCAGGATTGTTCTTTTTCTATAGTTTTTTTGATTTTCTGCTCCTTGTTATAATAGTAAACATTATTGTTTGGTAATTGCTTCCCATATTTTTGCTCCTGTCAACAGTACATGAGAGATTGTATCCTCGGAAACTTCAAAAGAAGATTACATGCAGTATTAAGAACTGAAAATTGCCTCCAGCGTCCATCTATAATAGAATCACTCTTACGAAGACACATCAACATTGTCCTCCTGGCAGAGCAGCATATTAGTATGGATCTCATTGAAGGCATCAGAGAAGTTCTATTAACCGAGAGCTTCAGTGGCTCATTTTCTGGCTTGCAAGGTTTTGAAAGGCCTGCAGATATACAAACTGGAACCTCTATTGAGACTATCAGCAACTGGTACATCGATTACATTGTTAAAGATATTTCTTGTGCTGGAGTTGCCTTTGCTGCAGATAATTGCTTTACGAGCTTGCAGCCTATTGGTGGATATCTAGCTGAGTCATTCACTGATGTGAGAGAACTCAAAGCCCTTATTCGCCTTTTTGGTGGCTACGGGTTCGACAGGATTGATAGAATGGTGAGAGAGCACACAGCTGCATTACTAAACTGCATTGATACATCATTGCGGTCGAACCGTGAAGCCCTAGAGGGCTTTGCTGGGAGTGTAAATAACGGCGATAGAATCGAAAGAGAAGCAAATCTAAAGCAAATTCTTGATTTGGAAACATTGGTGGGTTTCTGTATTCAGGCAGGGCAGGCAATATCTTTTCGTAAGCTGCTTGTCGAGGCAGCTGGAGCAGTTTTAGAAGAAAAGGTGCCTCTTATTTTCTCGCTCTTACAAGGTGTAGCCAAGCACTTGCCGGAGGACCTACCTGAGAAGGATGAAATTTCTAGGTTAAAAAGGATTGCGAGCAGTGTTGGTGTTGGTGGTGATCATGATACAGAGTGGATGCATTCAATTATGGCTGAGGCAGGTGCTGCAAATGATAATTCTTGGAGCTTTCTTCCATATCTCTGTGCTGCATTTATGACGTCAAATATTTGGAGTATGACTGCTTATAATGTAAGTACTGGGGAATTCAACAACAACTTGCATTGCTTAGCAAGGTATGGAATCCCCATTATCTAGGTTCTCAAGTTTAACTCATTTTATTCCTGGGTAAAGATTTTCTTTTCTTATTTCTGGTTTTACTGCTGAACTAACTGTGGCAGTTACTGTTAGAATTTTTTTATTGATTGAAAAATAGAAGCTAAATTTTCTTTAACATTGAAATTTTCTATTCGTATTTATTGTATATCTTAACAGTAGAAACCACAGGAACGTGTTAAATTGTCAAATACTGCAGATACTTTTTCTTTTGCCCTAGAAAATAATGTATATTTAAATAAATAACAATGTTGACAATCATTGGTGTTATCTTATAATCTGAGATTAAAGCTTCCTAGATGGAATGATTTAAAGTTTCCACTATTTCATCTAAATGTATCTCTATTTCTTGAAATATTTCTTCTGTGAACATCATATTGTTATCAACTTAAAAGTATCATTTTCTGGAAGTTTCATCCACAATCAGCTGAATGTTGGTTTACCGAGGGACCATTTGCATGGAAACATAAATTGACTACTGCATTTGGATTCTTCTAGGTGTATCAATGCTGTGATGGGGGAAGTGAGTATATTAGGATCGAGAGAGAACAGCAAAGGCAGTCTTTCCCCAATGGGTGTGCTGACAAGACAAAAGAGCCTGAGATACTTAACCGCATCTCTGCTGAAGCAAATATAAAATCTGCTATGCAACTTTATGTCAAATGCTCTGCGGTGGTTGTGCTGGATTCATGGAACGATAATACCAGGTACCAAACTCCATAATACTCATTAGAACTTTTAAGGATTGAATAGTGCAAAATCATCGTTACAGCAATTATTTCTCAAAATTAGGTATATTTGCCTCACATTCCTTTGTTATTTAGTTTTCCCACTTATGTGCTGCTTCTCAGATTCATCTAAATGCTATTGCCTTAACTTCAATGATTCATATTTTTAAGCCTTTTCTCCATATAAAAGATATATGTCATGGCCTAGAGTTAGGCACTTGCTTGCCATGCCGCTATGGACTGTACTGGCAATTGCATTTTCTCCTGTTGAGCAAAATTCTGTATTTCATTGTGACAATTATTTTCATGAAAATAACTTTGTGCTAACTGGGCTTTCTAAGTTGTTTTCTCCTTCGTTCATTTCTCCTTCGTTCATACCTTCTGGTATAAGCCTATAAGGTAACACATCCCATTCTTCTCCTAAATAGAAAAGGGAAAATAAGAAGTCACTCAATCTTTCTGCACTACAAGGTTTAGTATGTTTGAAGGACCGGTAGCCTGAACCCTTTAGGTACTGGATTTCATAATGTCCTTTTCTTAGGGAAGAGAACTGTACATTTCAAAGGATTTGAAGGAAATGCACCTGTAGCAGATAAAAGATAAATGTTATGAATCTGCAACTTATCCTGATACCAGATTTACTCTGATACGAGTATGACGAAAGCAGAAAAGATCTGGTTTGTTGAAAAAATACCAAAAGAGAATAAGAAAATAAAAGAAAAATGAAATACACAAATATTTACGTTGTTCGGCCATTGGCACATCCACGGGTGAAGACGGAGTGAAAACTTTTATTATAATCAAACCGGAATACAAAATATGCCTCTTACAAAATCTTGATCCCAAAAGATGCCCCATATTCCCTCTCATATGGCGCATCAAATCAATGGAATAAAAGATATATTTATATTACAAACTAAAACCCAATAAGACTAGCAATAACCTCAATAAGATTAGGGATAATCTAAACTTAATAGAATACCCAAAACATAATAGGATTAGAAATCTTACTGTTCTGGAATTCGAGACATCTTCAATAGGAAAAGTGGTTAATTTGATTCCTCTGACGAGTGTGCAGCTTCTTCCAATAGTGAAATGTCAAAAAAGCATGTGATTGGGGTGATCGTGGGTTCTGATAGTGCTTTCTTTTACCTTCTGAGTAGAGCACATTTATATTAGTACTTCTACCATTTTCTGAAGGTACAATTTGTCTGTGAGGGAAACAGACTGATGTTCATGATATTGATTAACTTGTTAGTTACTCTTTGGGCAAGTTTGGTTCAAGACATGAATTGAAATAGGAATAAGAATGAGAATGGACTGGGATTAAAACAAAATGATGAAAATGACGAAAACTCCTGATTTGTTTGGTTCATCGGAATCACTTTCAAATTAAATTCAAAATATTTAAATTTTAATTAAATTTAAATTTGCTATCCAAGTCCATTTCAAAATTTGAATCCATATTTAATTTTAAATTTATATTTAATATATTATCCAAGTCCGTATTATATTTGAATCTAAATTTGATCTTACAATTTGAATTTAAAATTTGATTTTACAATTAAATTTCAATTTCAAAATTTAAATTTAGAACTAAATTCAAATATCAAACTTATACTAGAATTGCATTTGAATTAAAAAAAATAAAATCTGAAATTTAAATTCATAATTCAAACTCAAATGAAAAATTTAATTTATTTTGAAATTTAAATGTAGATTAATATTTGAATTTAAATAATTGTTAGTGGAAAAGAAATGAGTTCTTTTCTCAATCTCCTCTAGAATCAAAATTGATTCCCACCTCCGTGGTGGGCATCATTTTGAGGAATTCTATTCCCCCTGGCATGGGAATCGGAAAGACAATCACTCGAAACCAAACAACAACAATAGTAATGGATCATATCCATTCTCATTCCAAGTTTGAAGTCCTTCAAACCAAACGTCAAACTAGATCTAGGCATTTTCTTTGTTTCTCATTATGCACTTCATATTATATCTCCTTTGGAGACAAAACTAAGCCAAGCAACTTACACTACTTCTTGCACACTCTAATGTAAGTATTTTCATGTGTGCTTGTATTGTGCGGTCTATAATATGTTCTGTTTCTTCGTTTCAACTTCCATACAGGTCACCTAGCGTACCCAAGCTAATATTCCTGGACCACCTTTGCGAACTCTCCCCCTACCTACCAAGAAGCACTCTTGAAGTTCACATACCGTACACAATTATCCGCTCAATATTCAGGCAACAGTATGGAACTTCTTCATCTGCGTTCACTGAACTTTCAGGACCATCTCCAAGACAATCACCTCTTATTTCCCTTGCACACGCATCTCCAGCTTTTAGGCAAGGCAAGGGGGATTCCACCCCTCAAAGTAATGCTTATGAATCATCTAGTCATTTTAGTGCATCAACTGAAGTCTACGAAGGAGATACTAAGAGGATGAAGGGGGGCGAGAAGCTACTCCGTAGCATGAGGCGGTCGGGCCCGTTAGACTACAGTTCGAGCCGGAAAGTGAAGTTTGTGGAAGGGTCGAGTTCAACAGGTCAAGGACCGAGCCCGACGCCGAGGTTTGCAGCATCAAGGTCTGGTCCCCTCTTGTATAAGTAGAGTAGAAACTGTTTATGACCGTCCGTGGTAATAGTTGCAACTATATTAAATATTGGTGTTTGTAATTTTGTGTTTTCTTTCCAAGTGTGTGTGATTATTCTGGTAGTATGTACAAAATTAATCGGTTAGTGTTGAGTATTGTACCCTCATTATATATATATATATATATATATATATATATATATATATATATATATATATATATATATATATATATATATATATATATATATATATATATATATACATATGTATTGATAGCACCAAACACTTGGTGCTATCAAGTTTTTTTATCTTTAGATCAACTTCTTTGATTATTTCATCCGCTAGATTATACTATTCAACTAACCACTCACTCAACCCTAGAGGACCACGGTCATCCTAATCGTACATCACTTCATCTAAGGATCTGAAAACATAATAGCACCAATGATTTCGTGCTATTAATTAATACGATTTTAGCATATATATATATATATATATATATATATATATATATATATATATATATATATATATATATATATATATATAGAGAGAGAGAGAGAGAGAGAGAGAGAGAGAGAGAGAGAGAGAGAGAGTTGAGCTAGAATACTATCGTTAGCAAATGGACTGTTACCATCTATTTGTTTTTGATGATAGAGCCTCCAAATCGACGATCGGTATCGTTGAACATGATCTATACCACTTGAAGTAATTAGAAATCAAAATTTAAATCTTTTCGATGTCATTTGCATAATGATCAAAGGGTTTAAAAATTTGTAATTTTAATAGTCGATATGAGGCGTTTTCTCGTTTAACGGTGTAAAGATATCCAAATCAATTGAATTTTTGTTCGAAAATTTTTAAACTATTTAAAACAAGATCTATACTCTTGATCTTGATTACAAGACTCCTATCATCATTTTTTAAAAAATATTTTTTTTTTCAATTTTGTGTCCACTTGATGGATAAGAGAATAATATCGAAAATGTATGAAATTTTATTTCTAAACACTTCAAGTGGTATAGATCATGTTCAACGGTCTTAGATCGTCGATTTGGAGGCTTCATCATAAAAAATAAATGGGTGGCAACGGAGCCGTTTTATCGATATCATTCTAGCTCAACTATATATATATATATATATATATATATATATATATATATATATATACATATATATATATGTGTATATATATATATATATATATATATATATACATATATATATAGAATTGAGCTCCTATGCTTTTAAAAGTACCGTTGGTCTTGTAAGTTTTTAGCCCTTGGATTGAGAGATATGTGGTTAGGATGATGTGGACCCCAGGTTAAATCGGTGGTTGGTTGAATAGTATAATCTAACGGATGAAAATGATCAAAGTCATAGATTTAACGGTAAAAAATTCACAAGCACCAAATGCTTGGTGCTTTTACAAAGCATCATAGGACTACATATATATATATATATATATATATATATATATAGAGGCATTGTAAGTCTATGATAGACAGAGCGGAGAGTTGCGCTTCCACTTATTCCGATATTCGATGTTCGGACTTTCGAATCGATCGCTCAGATTGATAGAGCCTCCCGTCGACGATCGGTACCGTTGAAGCAATGTCTAGAGTATTTGAAGTAATTAGAAAATAAATTTTAAATCTTTTCGATATCATTTGCCTAGTGATCGAAGTGGCTCAAAATCAACTAGTGAAAATAAAAATCTTACAAAATATGATGATATGACATTAAAATTTTAGATCAAAGTTATTGATCTTGTTTTATATGGTATAAAAATTTTCTATCAAAATTTTATGTGATTTGGATATTTCTACAGTTAAACTTGTAACACACCACTAGTTAAAATTAGTGATTTTGAGCCTCTTCGATCACTAGGCAAATGATATCGAAAAAATCGCAAAATTTATTTTCTAGGTACTTAAAATACTCTAGATCAACTCTAACGGAGCGATCGTCGTTTGAAAGTCCGAACATCGAAAACAAAGTGGAAGCACGGAGGCCTCGTCTTATAAAAGCATACCGGCACAACTCTATATATATATATATATATATATATATATATATATATATATATATATATATATATATAGCCCATATATGCTATCGATTATGCATCGGTAAGCAAAGACGTTAGATTCACCCTTTGATGATTTTCACCGTTAGATCATACTATTCAACCAACCACTTATTCAACCCTAGGGGCCCACATCATCCTAACCGCACATCTCTCAATCCAACTACTAAAACTTGGTAGCACCACTTGGTGCTATTAATAGCATAAGAGCCTAGTATATATATATATATATATATATATATATATATATATATATATATATATATATATATATATATATATATATATATATATATATATATATATATGTATACCAGTGTCTACTATATCTTTATTATGAGTATTGGAGCCTCGTACTCATAAGTTGTTTCGACAATGGGGCTTAGAGATCGACGATCAACTCCGTTAAATATGATCTAGAGTATTTGAAACTTTTAGAACATAAGAGCTCAATTATATATATATATATATATCGTGTCTACTATACTATTATGAGTATTGGAGCCCTCGTACTCATAAGTTGTTTTCGATAATGGGGCTTAGAATCGACGATCAACTCCATTAAATATGATCTAGAGTATTTGAAACTTTTAGAAAATAAATTTCGTAAATTTTTGAAATCATAATAAAGTCAATCAAACGTGCATAAAATGAACGGTCAAAATCGAACGACGTCCTAAAAAAAAAGATGCTCGGATCCTTCAATTCAAGATCGGAGTTATTGATCGTTATCTGTGTAGTGAATATAATTTTCTATCAAAAATTCAACAAATTTCGATTCTTTTACACCGTTAAACTAGCAAGTATCCCATACCCCATTAAAAAGTGTCAAATTTGTGACCTCTTGATCGTAAGGTAAATAATGTCGAAAAATTATAAAATTTGATTTCTAAAAATTTTAAATGCTGTAAATAACGTTTAACAGTATGGATCGTCGATTCGGAAACTCTATCATCGAAAACGATTTATGAGTACGAGAGCGATCGTACTCATAATAGTATAGTAGGATATATATATATATATATATATATATATATATATATATATATATATATATATATAGAGAGAGAGAGAGAGAGAGAGAGAGAGAGAGAGAGAGAGCTATGCTATCAATAGCACGGAGGTCTCAGTACTACCAAGTTTTCCAGATTAGATCCATCCCTTTAATAATTTTCAGCCGTTAGATCATACTATTCAACCAACCACCCACTTAACCCTATAAGGCCCAAATCATCCTAACCCCACATCTCTCAATCCAACGGCCAAAAACTTGGTAGTACCAATGACTTTGGCTAATAGCCTAGTTCTATATATATATAGACCTAGGTATACTATCAATATCCAGGCGTTTGGTGCTATTAGGATTTCGACCTTGGATGAAAAAATGAACGGTTAGAATGATGTGGGCCCCTTAAGCTATTGGTTTAATAGTATAATCTAATGGGTGAAAATAATCAAAGGGTTAAATCAAACGGTGGAAAACTTGATAGCACCAAATGCTTGATGTTATCGATACCATCCCAGACTATATATATATATATATATATATATATATATATATATATATATAGATATAAGAGAGAGAGAGAGAGAGAGAGAGAGAGAGAGAGAGAGATCAATGATAGGACATCCGATTCGACGATCGGCTCCGTTAGGAATAATCAACCCTATTGGAACTATCTAGAAACCAAATTTCATAATTTTTTGACATCATTTACCAAGCGATCACAGGGTCTAAAAATGACTATTTTAACGGCCGATGTGGCACGTTTTTAAGTTCAACGGTATAGAAGTATCCAAATTACATGAAAGTTTAATAGAAAATTCTACTAAACATCAATAGCAAGATCAATACTTTCGATTTGAAATTTGAGTCCTTTATCACTTTTTTTTATGAGATTTTCATTTTCGAGATTCATTTTGAGGCTATTCGTTAACTAGACAAACGAATTCAAAAAATTATAAAATTTGGCTTCTAGATAGTTCCAATAGCGTAGATTAAGTTTAACAGAACCGATCGCCGAATCAAATGTCCCATCATCAAAAACAACTTACAAGCACGAGAGCTTCCGTACTTTCAAAAGCATAGAAGAAGGCTAGCTAGCTAGCTCTCTCTCTCTCTCTCTCTCTCTCTCTCTCTATATATATATATATATATAGAGTTGAGCTAGAATACTCTCGATAGTAAATAGAGCATTTTACTATCGAGTTGTTTTCGATGATAGAACTTCCAAATTGACGATCGGTTAGATTAAATATGATCTAAACCATTTAAACTACCCAGAAATCAAATGTCACGCACTTTCGATATTGTTCTTTTATCCATCTAGTGAATAGAAAATGAATGGTTGAAAATGAATATTCTTTAAAAAATGATGATAGGAGTCTTGTAATCAAGATCAAGAGTATAGATCTTGTTTTAAATAGTTTAAAGAATTTTCTAACAAAAATTGAATTGATTTGGATATTTTTACACCGTTAAACAAGAAAACGTCTCTTATCCACCATTAAAATTATATATTTTGAAACCCTTTTATCATTAGGCAAATAATGTCGAAAATATTTGAAATTTGATTTCTAAACACTTTAAATGGTATAGATCATGTTCAACGACCGATCGTCAATTTGGAAGCTCTATCATCGACAACAACTCGATAGTAAAATGCCCGTTTACTATCGAGAGTATTCTAGCTCAACTCTCTCTCTCTCTCTCTCTCTCTCTCTCTCTCTCTCTCTCTCTCTATATATATATATATATATATATATATATATATATATATATATATATATATATATATATATATATAATTAAGCTAGAATACTCTCAAAAGCACCCACCGTTGGTGCTTTTGAGTTTCTAGCTTTTGGATCTATTGGTTGATTACTAATAGCCTTTGGATCAAACAGTATTCCACCAACCACCACCTACCACCATCATCCCAACCCTGCATCTCTCCATCCAAGGGTGAAAAACTCAAAAGCACCAACCACTTGGTGCTTTGGAGAGTATTCTAGCTCAACTCTCTCTCTCTCTCTCTCTCTCTCTCTCTCTCTTTCTCTCTTTCTAAGTTCGGCAAAGTTCGGAGAGCATTTGAGTGTTTTCGGAGTAAACCGAATGTGAAAACGAGCTCAAAAAAAAACGAAATTGCATAAATTGATGAAATTTGTGCCGAGTACCGGTATTGAAAATTGGGGTACGGTACGAGTGTAAAAAATGTGGCGTAATGCGCTTTTGCACCGCGGGACCTATGGGGTCCTGGACCCTAGTGCAAGGTTCGGACCGCATGCGTAAATGGCCCGTAATGAGGGCATTTTGGTAATTTGGAAGGTTCGGCTTATAAAGGTGGCCTTCTCCTTCCCTTTCCTGTTGGAGAACACAACACACGCTCACACCCACACATTTAGAGAGAGAAGCCCTCCTTTTTCTCTCTAGTTTCCTCTATTTCCCTCTCCAGATCTTTCTCCAAACTTAGGGTTTTGGTGGAGAGTGAGCTTGGGAGCGCGTGGGGAGCGGTGTATCGAATCTTCACGCGCTCGGTGGTGTGGCATGCTTTCGACTCGAGGTTCGTATTTTGGTAAGAATTTAGGATTTGGGTTAAATCTTTCATGAGTGATATTCTAGAGGTCCCTAGAGTATTCTAAGCAGGTTTCTCCATGACTTTTTGACGTATTTGGAGAAACGGTAAAGCTAGGGTTTTGAAACGGGGGTTTTGGGGTTTTGATCTAAATTGACCCTTGTGTTCTCTAATTGAAGGTTAGAGAAGAGTCCCAGACAACTCTAAGTTGGAAATCAGCGAGCGTTCGGTGGTCGATTGCGAGTTCGAGCCGAACCGGGCAACGTGTGCCCTGGGAGCCTGATTGCAAGTGTCGACAAGCAATCGAAGAGCATTGTTAGGTGGGTTGTGCTTCACCGAAGTGATTAGGTCACTTCTATGCCAAAGTAAAGTATGGTTTATTGTTGATGCATATATGTATAGTGGTAGGTTGTATATATGATAATATGAATGCATGAATTATATTATGCTGGATGATGTTACCTATCATTGGATGACGATGATGATATCGGCATGTGCATGAGATGCTAGAGGATATATGTATGTTGACATATTGTGAGAATATGCTAGATTCATACGAATGTGAACTTGGGTCAATAAACTCTAGGTTGATTAGAGAACTCGACAAGTGTGGCATGTAAACAATGAATCCTAGGTGTGGGCAACTAGGATGACAAGTAGCTCGAGTGGCGTTGAACCTAGTGTCATTGAACATAGGTTGAACAGTGAACCTAGAGTCGAGGTCTAGGTGGAAATGACATTGAACATACTGTGGATAAACCTAGGTCGTGGACTATAGTGGTAGAGTGATGACTAGGATATGCATGAGTTGAACTTAGAAAGGTTGATAGTATAGGGTTCAGGTATAACCCTAGAGAGTTGGAAAGTGGATTCCGAAATCCCAGAACTTGTGGATTGGATCATACTCATCTATAACTCTATGCTTGAGGGCGGTCGCTCACTATCGAGCGTTGAGCTTCAGAGTGGTCATCACTGGGCGTAGAGGGTATCTCCTCAGAGGACAGTCCTGTCGGGTTGCAGCGGGTATCTCCCCAGAAGACGGTCCCCATCGGGTTGTAGCGGGTATCTCCTCGATAGCTAGGATTTGGTTGGTGAGTTTTGAGGTGAAACCTATGGGTTAGCCAAGAAGATTGGGTATTGATCATGGTAATTGGCATAGTTGGTCCGTTGAGCGACTTGTGGTCCGGGGTTCGACAGTATATCCTCACCCTGTGGTAGACCTTTAGTCGAGAGAATTTAAGACTGAGGTGTATGTGAGACGTCCTTCACCTCGACCCTAACTGAGAGCGGTATTCCGCAGATGATTGACTCAAGATCGAGTCGAGTGGCATAGTTGGCTAAGGTAAAAATAACCTTAGGTGAAAATGGCAAGTGATAGAGAATGACCAATGATATGGACCTATGGTAGAGGAAACCTTAGAAGCTAGTTGGATGAGTTGTGGATATCGAGATAGAAAGTAGAATCAATAGATCTATTTATATTGTTGCGTGATTTGCATATTGCATGTTGTGAGGCATATGCATGTATTTAATATTTAAGCTTGAATAAATTATCTGTGGATATCTGTTGAACTAACATGTTTGCAGTGCCTCCTTTGGACCTGGTGGGTCGAGCTCTTCCCTTGGGTGCCCGTACCCACTGGGAACCATATTTATATTGTTCTCACCCCACGTTGTTCGGAGTTTTTCAGGTCCACATGCGAGCGGCGCGATGGTGCGAGGAAAGGGCGTAGCTCCGTAGATAGCGCCCTACCGCTGAGACCAGAGATAACAGTATCCCGAGTTGGTCTAGCTTAGGGATGGAAAAGAAAAGAATGGAAAACAAAATTGTAATAGCTGATTGTATTTGGAAGCTAGATAGAAACGAAATGTAAAATGTATGTGAGCTGAATGCTTGTAATAGTTAGCATTTATGTTTTTAATACCTTCTATTTAATTTAAATTTTAATTAAATGAAGATATAATCACGTATTTCCCTCTCTCTCCTCTAACCGGGAAAAGGGGTACGTAACGTATCCCACGGGACGTGGGATCGTGGATTCCGCTTTAGCGGAACGTCCCTGAACGGTCATTTTGACCGTCAACCCCATATTATAAAAATGAATATTAAAAGGGAAACCCCATATTATAAAAATGAATATTAAAAGGGAAAGATATACAGGAAATACAGAATCCTAAGAGCATAGATTTTTTCTTTCTCATTCCTCTTTCCTCCTTACGCTATTTTTCTCCATTATTGAGTCGAGATCTTGAAAGCCGGACGAGGTTCAATTAAGCACTCCTTTGAGACCGTGCAATCAAGGAGATCGGAATAATCCGAGGTGTTGTATCGCTAGAGCAACTAGCCAGAGACTCGCACGTGGAGGGGCTAAAGTTACTCTAGGACAGTGCATGGCACGCCTCACCAGGCTATTTCCCGAAACCCTTTTATTCTTTTAATTTAGTTGAATATTTAATTCTATATTTATTTGTTTGTAGATTTAATCAAAATTGTTGTGAAATTAAATCAAATTCCAGAATTTAACCCAACAATCTAGAGTAACTTTAACTGGAATTTGATAAATTTTATCTTTAATATTATTCATCAGGATTAGAATAATATTCAATTGATACAAAATTAGGCAAAGAATATTATAATATATTCCGTGATTCATATTTGCTCTTATCTATAAAAATATTTATGCATATATTCTGAAAATAATCCAGATTTTTTTGTTAAGCAAAATTAAAATAGAGAATCTAGATTTTGCTAATATTAGAGACAGATTTAGATTTGTTATTATCTGTTAGCGGAAAAGTGGAAACAAAATTCCGTAGCCTTAACAAAATTATTTGTTTCGTGAAAAAAAAAAATATTTGCGACGTACGGAAATTGTGGAGTTGGCTTTCAAAATTAATTAATCAATTTAATTATTTTCTAATTAAAAAAAAGAAAGAAAAAGGGAACCGAAGTATATATTTAAAAAAAAAAATTGCTTTCCTCTTAACTATCAGAGATTTGATAAATTAAATAATAATAATAATAATAATATAATCAGTTAATTGCTTTTATTTCTACTGGTTGTTGGATTTTGTTATTAGCATTAATTTTATGTTTGATGCTTTCTTATTTGAACTGCTTTAAATTTATTTCTGCAGTAGAGTAGCAATATTCATTTGCTTTATTTATTTATTACAGCATATTGAAATATGTTGAGAACTGTAATGGATGATGCCATATCTGCAAAGCCAAAACCGTTTGACGGAACAAATTTTCGTCGGTGGCAGAATCAAATGCAATTCTGGCTCACCACTTTGGGATTGATCTCAGCCATTTCTGATCCAACCGAATTGACCTCGAATCAAGGTCGTACTGAGACACCTCCGGCTGTAACTCGCCGTAGGGGTCAAAGAAGTGCACCGGTAATCCCTCCCACTACAGAGGCCACACCACCTACACCTTGTGACACCCCAATAGTCCCACATCGGATGGGAATGGAGTTGTCATTGGGTTTATAAGAGATTTAGACACTAGCAATAATAACTGGGCTTAAGCATTTTGGGCCGGTGGTTGGGCCCAACGAGTTATTATTGTTAGTGGGTCGTCGTTATATTTGGTATCGAGCGGTTCATGGACATGTGTGGCGAGTCTCGACCGAGTGGATGACGGGTTAGCGAGACGAGTCTCACATAGCCTGGTGATCGTGGGCTGTGTGTGTGATTGGACTGACGAGGACGTCAGGGCTTTAACCGGGGGAGTCTGTGACACCCCAATAGTCCCACATCGGATGGGAATGGAGTTGTCATTGGGTTTATAAGAGATTTAGACACTAGCAATAATAACTGGGCTTAAGCATTTTGGGCCGGTGGTTGGGCCCAACGAGTTATTATTGTTAGTGGGCTGGGTCGTTACACACCTATTCCCTCGTCTGACACAATTAATTATTACTGTCAGAACAGAATATTAAGTGCCTTAAGTGAAAAATTATATGACATATATTGTCATATTACTTCAGCTAGAGAATTATGGAAAACTTTAGAAGCTAAATATGGTCAATCAGATCCTGGACAAAAGAGATTTAAAGCTTCTGATTTTATTAAATATAAAATGGTAGAAAATAAATCCATAATTGATCAATTAAATGAATTTGAATTAATGGTGGAACAACTTAGTTCTAATAATGTGACATTAGATGAAAATTATGTTGTAGCTAGTCTTATTGATAAATTGCCACCATCTTGGTCTGCTCACGTTCACAATCTAAACCATATTCAAGGTGAATTAACTTTGAATTATGTCCTAAACTCTATTAGGATTGAGGAGAAAAATAGAACAAAAGATAAAAAGGAAGAAAAACAACCTGTGATAAATAATTTGGAAGAAAACACCAAATTAAGGCAAAATCAAAATAGAAATAACTTCCATAAAAAGAGAAGATTTAATAAAAGGCGTTTCAATTATAATAATAACAATAATATTAGGAATAATAATAACTATAATAATAATAATAGTAATAATAATAATAATAAAAGAACTCGTCTTGAGGAAATAGTGGAGGTCGGTCTTTGCTTTGTGTGTGGCAGGACAAACCACTTTGCCAAGGACTGTTTCTATAAGAAGACGTCTTTCCCAGCATCAAAAAGAAGAACATCAAATACTGGGCAACCTCAAGTTAATATGCTAACTGCTGGACCCAGTACCATTGAGACGGCATCCAGGTCTGTTTCCTATTTCTCAGAAATAAATATGACCTTAGATGCTAATGACTGGTGGATTGACACCGGGGCTTATGTGCATGTGTGTGCTGATGGCTCTTGGTTTTCCACCTATCAGGTCTCAAGTGGAGGAACTGTGACTTTGGGCACATATGCGACAGCAAACGTGTTGGGAATTGGTCGAGTGGATCTGAAGTTGACTTCTGGCAAGACCTTGACCCTACACGATGTCTATCATGTGCCGAAGATTAGAAGAAACCTAATAAGTGGATCCTTACTTGTACAGAGAGGTTTTAAGTTAGTTTTTGAATGTAATAAAATTGTAATTAGTCGAGGAATAAATTTTGTAGGAAAAGGATTTTTATGTAATGGTTTGTTTAAGTTGAATGTAATTTCTCCGCATGTAAATACAAATTCTCAAGTTTTGAATGTTGAGTGCTCTTCTCAAATTTGGCATGCTAGACTTGGACATATAAATTTTAAATCATTAAGTAATATGATGAAATTAAATTTAATTCCAAAAGTAGAAATAAATAAAGAAAAATGTCAAACATGTGTACAAGCTAAACTTCCTCGAAAACCTTTCAGAAGTGTAGATAGAGATTCCGACTTACTCGAATTGATTCATAGTGATGTATGTGATACAAGTCGAGTATCTCGAGGAGGAAATAAATATTTTGTGACATTTATAGATGACCTTTCCAAATATTGTTATGTATACTTAATGAAAACTAAGAATGAATTATTAAGTAAATTTAAAATATATAAAGCTGAAGCTGAAAATCAAACTCAATATAAAATAAAAATTCTTAGATCCGATCGAGGGGGAGAATACACCTCTAATGATGTCACATCATTTTGCCAAGAGCATGGCATCATACATGAGGTAACTGCTCCATATTCACCCCAATCAAATGGAGTAGCCGAAAGAAAAAATAGAACTTTAATGGATATGATAAATTCAATGATTTTAAATTCAGGTGTACCTGAAAATTTGTGGGGGGAAGCATTAATTTCTGCTCCATAATTTTAAATAGAGTCCCTCTAAAATGTACTAATAAAACTCCATATGAGCTATGGAAAAATAGAAAACCTAATCTAAATTTTCTTAAAGTGTGGGGGTGTTTGGCAAAAGTAAAAATACCTGAAATTAAAAGAAACAAAATAGGACCTAAAACAGTTGATGCAATTTTTGTAGGATATGCAACTAATAGCAATGCAAATAGATTTTTAGTAGTTAATTCTGAAATAAGTGAGATATCAAATAATACAATTATAGAATCTAGAGATGCAATTTACTTTGAAGATAAATTTCCATATAAAATTAACATAAATAATAATATACAAGAAAATGTTAAAATTTCAAATACTAGAATCAGAACTAGAGATCAATGTGAAGATGTAGAAGAAGAACCTAGAAGAAGTAAAAGAGCAAGAATACCTAAAAATTATGGAGAAGATTTTTATATAATGCTATTAGAAGATACACCTACAACTTATGAAGAAGCAATGAAATCCATTGATGTTGAATTTTGGAAAGAAGCTATAACAAACGAAATTCAATCTATTAGAGAAAATCAAACTTGGACTTTAACCGATTTACCTCCTGGATGTAAACCAATAGGTTGTAAATGGATTTTTAAAAAGAAATTAAGGCCAGATGGTACTGTAGAGAAATACAAAGCTAGATTAGTAGCTAAGGGATTTACACAAAAATCTGGAGTTGATTATTTTGACGTTTATGCTCCAGTAGCTAGAACTACAACAATTAGAACTCTATTAGCTCTAGCATCAATTCATAAATTAATTATACATCAAATGGATGTTAAAACAGCATTTTTAAATGGAGAATTAGAAGAAGAAATCTATATGGTACAACCAGAAGGATTTATAATGACAGCCATGAAAATAAAGTATGCAAGTTAAGGAGATCTTTATATGGCCTAAAGCAAGCTCCAAAACAATGGCATGAAAAATTTGATAATTTAATAATTTCAAATGGATTTGAAACTAATATGTCTGATGAATGTGTTTATAGCAAAAGAATAGGGGATCAAGTTGTAATAATGTGCTTGTATGTAGATGATATATTAATATTTGGAACTAATATTGATGTGATCCACCGACCGTCCCTAGAGCAAGTGGCAAAGGGCTTAGTGGTTGGTACTCGAGACCCGAGTTCGAATCCTAGTTGATTCACATTTCTGGCTAAGTTTATTTCTTAACGAAATAAACGAAGCGGATAGCGTGCTACCTATCTCTCAAAAAAAAAAAAAAAAAAAAAAAATGATGTGATCCATTATGTTAAAAATTTGTTAACTCAAAATTTTGATATGAAAGATTTAGGCGAAGCCAAAATAATCCTGAATACAAAAATTATTAGGAAGGACAATATGATAATTTTATCACAAGAGCATTATGCAGAGCAATTGTTAAAGAAATTTGGGTACTTTGATTTAAAATCTGTTAGTACTCCTTTTAACCCTTCGACACACCTAAAGAAAAATACATGTAATTCCATTTGTATTGATAAATATGCTCAAATCATAGGGTCATTGGGTTTCTTAGTTAATTTTACTAGACCCGATTTAGCTTTTGCTGTAAATAGGCTAAGTATATAGATATTTGTGTAATCCAAGTAGAGAGCATTAGGTGGCACTTGAAAGAGTACTTGCTTATTTGAAAGGCACTCTTTCATATGGATTACATTTTAGTGGTTACCCTTCAGTCTTAGAGGGCTATAGTGATGCAAATTGGATTAGTGACACCTTAGATGCCAAGTCCACAACTGGATATGTATTTATTTTAGGTGGTGCAGCAGTCTCATGGAAATCAACTAAACAAACACTAATAGCTAGAAGTACTATGGAATCAGAAATGATTGCACTTGACCTTACTGTTAGTGAGGCAAAATGGCTGAAAGAATTCCTACATCATATTCCACTTGGTGAACATCCAATCCCACCGATATCTATACATTGTGATTGTAGAGCAGTGATTGATAAATGTGCACAGAAAAATTCAGAAGTAAAGATGAGTCGACATATGAAAATGAGACATAAATATGTTAGAGGGTTAATTAAATACAATGTGATATCACTATCATTTGTGAGATCCATAAAGAATATTGCTGATCAGCTGACTAAAGGTTTATCTAGGGCGGTGGTTCTAGAGTCGTCGAGGGGGATGGGGTTAAGCCCACAATAAAAGTCGTTAACGGTGGGAACCCAACCTAAATGGTTCAATGGGTAGAAACAAACCGAATGTATGACTAATGTGAGGAGCACCCCTTTATAATTTCCTGTCCCTATGGCGACGGTGCTCAAATTATAAAAGGTAAGGGATGAGAAAGAGCTAAGCTCTGAATGGTTCCAAGACTCTTGAGGCAGGGTGTTACCTTACCTACACCCTTACCAGGACCTACTAAGTGTATGGAGTTGTGAGGCCGCGACTATGGAATTTGGGCTGATTCCTAAAACATACATGATGCGATACATGCGCATGGCCATTAAAAGCGCACAACCGCTATGAACGAAATCGGCTGTACTATGCGTGTGATTTGTAGAAATCCGTTTCACCGGTCCGATTCAAGGCCTAGTCCATCAAGTGCCCGCGGATGTATACAACCAACACTAAACTAAGGTTCAAACTGAAAGGTACCTTTAGTTGAATGCATGGTATAAAGATCTCAATTAATTTTGATGGCTTCTAATTTTTAATCTTTATTAATTCTTCTACTTATTTATATATTTTCAATATTTGAGAAGTTTTCTTTTAATTAAATTTTAAATTAAGTGGGGGAATGCTGGAATTAGTTTAATTTAAAAGATTTGATTTGAATCTAGCTAATAGATAATTAAGGATTTAATTTAAATTTTAATTAAATGAAGATATAATCACGTATTTCCCTCTCTCTCCTCTGACCGGGAAAAGGGGTATGTAATGTATCCCACGGGACGTGGGATCGTGGATTCCGCTTTAGCGGAACGTTCCTGAACGGTCATTTTGACCGTCAACCCCATATTATAAAAATGAATATTAAGAGGGAAAGATATACAGGAAATACAGAATCCTAAGAGCATAGATTTTTTCTTTCTCATTCCTCTTTCCTCCTTACGCTATTTTTCTCTATTATTGAGTTGAGATCTTGAAAGCCGGACGAGGTTCAATTAAGCACTCCTTTGAGACCGTGCAATCAAGGAGATCGGGATAATCCGAGGTGTTGTATCGCTAGAGCAACTAGCCAGAGACTCGCATGTGGAGGGGCTAAAGTTACTCTAGGACAGTGCATCGCACGCCTCACCAGGCTATTTCCTGAAACCCTTTTATTCTTTTAATTTAGTTGAATATTTAATTCTATATTTATTTGTTTGTAGATTTAATCAAAATTGTTGTGAAATTAAATCAAATTCCAGAATTTAACCCAACAAAGTTAATGAAAAAGTTGCAAAGCTATTCTGCTACAGAGGTAAGTATTTACGTAATGAAGCAAATTTTATAAAGTTCTCTTATAATATATATTAAATAGTTTTATCTATATGTCAGATTATACCTACATCTACCTACCGCCCTGAAGAAATGTCCATATTGCATTGCACATTACGTGGTAGGCTATCGGAGCAAGTATTGCAGAATTTATTAAGTAGAAAATATTATTTGTTTAGGTTAATTTATTTTGTTAAATCGCGATATTATCCTTTCGTGCATTTCTATATAAAGAGGTACAGGCGACGACTGCTGTGGCAACATCTGTGGACCTTGTCGTTGGCGAAACCAACAATATAAGGAATTTATTGAATAAGTTGTAGCGAGCACAAAGTACACTGGAAAATCGGAATAAAATTTTGGAGGAAGAGAATGTGAAACTCAAAAAAATAAATGCCAAGTCGCAAGAGCAACTTTCTAGCGCCACCACAGCTGCAACAGCAGTAGGCGGAGCCAATGATGATGCCGTCGAGAGGAAAAAAAGAAGTTGATCAGCCTGAAAGTGGGCAAGGCACAGCAGTGGAAGAAACCAACCAACACGTAGTTGATGTTGGCGATGTTGTAAGCGGCATTCCTTCATGAATTGAAAGAATTAAAGGCCGCCAAAGGAAACGAAAGAAATTATCTTATGATTTCACACCAGGTGACTGTCGTATAAGCTGCCGCCATTATGGAAGAAAGCACTATGGTGGTTTGAAGCTTAAGGGGGCGCGCCGAATAAGCGTAGGAGGCTACAGATTATGTGTTAGGGACCATTGTAGAGGTGTACTTAGTTCTTTAATATTAGTGTGAATAAACTGCTACCATATAAACTTTGACATTTGCACAAGATTTGGTTTCTAATAGGAAATGAAAAACGATCGAGTATATATGGAGATCCAGGAATTATGCAGTACCAACAATCAACGTTGATGATGTACCATGTCAAGTTTATTCGCTCGGCTTCTTTTTTGAGCAACGTCGCAACTATTCCGGAAGAGATAATATTTCAAAAAGAAGAACGAGATGCAATTAATTTCCTAATATCCCGGCCAACCACTAAGTTCATCCACCTTTCTATGTAGCGACTAGTTAGTATTAAATATAACTAGTTTTTGACCCGTGCGATGCACGGCTAGCTAATATAATAATATAAAATAATAAAAGTTATTATGTAATAGAAATAAAAATATTCTAATTAATATTATATTTTTTAACAAATAAAAAAATATACTATTAATCTTAATAATAGTATTGATATCCTAAAAAGTTGATAGCTATTTGACCCGATGCGATGCACGACTAATATAATAGTATAGAATAATAAAAGTTATTTTGTGTTTATAAAAGAAAAATATTCTATTTAATAGTATATTTTTTTAGCAAATAAAAAAATAATTTATATTATATTTTTTTATTAATATTATAGATAATCTTTGACAATATCTATAATATTAGAAAATAAATCATCATTAATAATATAAATTTTATTATAACATCATCGCACGAGTAATATTATATTACCCCTAAAATCATCATTAATAAGATTTGATTACAAATTAGAAAATAAATCATATTTGGATTTCTTTTTTGATTAATATTATATTACCCCTAAAAACAACAAATTTAAAATTACATACTATTCATTTTTTTTATAATAATCTTTGACAATTATTAATTTCGGTGGTTAGATATTTGATTTAATTATATTTATATCCTAATTTTTAGCTTCAATTAGATTAATGTGAAGACCGAAATTTTGACTGTGCCATTTGACTCTCTGCTGACGATGCTTATGTGTGTAATTTAATTACATAAGCACTGGTTAAGTTTCAGGAGAAAATGAGCTAAAACGAAAAAGTTACGCGACCCGGAAGTCTGACTTAAAGTGAATAGTAACTTGCTTTTAGGATAAGGGAATAGAAGTTAGGTTCGCGTGTTGGATTCCAAATATAGGCTACCAATAGCCCGTTTTGAACGGCTCGATGTATTGAAATCGTTGGCACCGACGGAATCGAATTCCGATGCACGGTTGTCGAGAAAAAGGGTCCGACGATATTACATATATAAAGTATATATGTTAATAAGTTGGTTTATTACGGAATTGATGGAGAGATGGGTTCGTCGCAGATCGGAGACCAAATCGAATGAAATAAAATGCTAGTTTCGATGCCCTTGATGTGCTGAACGCGATGGTGCAGTCCGTTTGCAAATCCGACGAGCGGATCGCCGGATATTGCAAGATGATCGCTAAGGGGTCGATGTTGGCAAATCGGCAAATTGGAGAGCGGACAGATTTCTTCTCAAATCTGAGACCCATCGAGGCGAAACAAAATCGTGGGTTTGATGTCTTCGACGTGCTGATCGCACTGGTACGATCCGTTTGTAAATCGGACGGACGGATCTACGGAAATTGTACGTTGATCGAGGAGAGGTGGATATTGGAGAATTGGTGTTTTCGCAAAAGTTCTAGCATTTTATGTACCAAATTGCCCGAGATCGAACGTATAGGTACGTACACGCGTAATACTCGCGCTGCGAGGGACCGATTTGCAAATAATCAGCTTCGGGGGATTTTATGCAAAATGTGCATATGTACCATTAGATGTTATACTAGGGTTTTGTAGCTTTTGGTATTCTCAGAATCGACTTAGCCCTAAACCTAATCTTCCCTAGCCTCCTAGCCGCCCACCGCATCCTGCGTGCGTGCGCGCGCCCGGACCTCCGGCAAGCAACTCCTGGTCGCCGGAAAAGCCGATCGAGACCTTCCTCTCCTCCCTCTCGGCCACCTCCTCCTCTTCTCTGTCGTAGCTATTTGGGAAGGCACCCGAACCTCGTGCAACCTTCGGCTCTTGCCGAGGTCCGCCTCCGGCGTCGTCCCGCGGCCGGAGCCGCCTCCCCGAGCCGCCGCAGCCGCCTGCTGTTCTCTGACCGCCCGGACCCGAGTCCGGCCGGGGTCCGGTGCAACCTCTCCACGCCGCCTCCGCCTTGGCTCGGCCGCGCCGCCTTCCCCGGAGTTCCGGCGAACCCCACCGCCGGTCGGGGTCGCCCCGAGCGCCACCGCCGTCGCCGCGCACGTTGAGCGCCGGCACCGCAACCCTTGACCGAGCCGAGCTCGGGCGCGCCGAGCCGTGGACCGCCACCGCCGCTCGGGGCCTCCCCGTAGCACCTTCTTCGACCTCGGGCGACCCTCCTCCGCCGACCCCGAGCCCCCTCGGCCGCCGCCGTGGCCATCGCTACCCTCGGGCCCGAGGTGAACCCGCGCGAGCCCGGATCTCCCAGGCGTCGCCGCCGCCGTCGTCTTCTGCCGCTGCGGTGCGAGCCCCGGCTTTCCCCGGCCGGCCGCACCCATCGACCACCGCACTACCGCCGCCGTGACCCTGCGCCGCGACCGAACCCGAGCCCTCTCGGGTTTGGATGCCTAGGGCATCATTACCCGCCTCGGCCCGCCGCTTCCGCCGGGCGACGCGCGCGCCCGCCTTTCCTCGACGCCTGGAACCTCCCCTTGCCGGCGCGCCCGCCGTCCGGCCGCCGCCGGCCGTGCCGTGGTCCATCCTGCTCCGGTAAGCTCTAAATAGGGCGATTTCTTGTTCTAACCTCCCCGAACCTCCCCGATCCCAACGGAAGGGAGCACGGTGATCAGGACTCATCGCTGATCACCGTGCTCACCTCGGTTTTGGTCGGGAAGACCCCGATATACTGTTTTAGCATTGACGGTCCTTTTCTAGGCCTTTTTGGCTGCTGTCTCGGCTTGCGCGCGCTGTTTCGGAGACCCGAGATTGTTCCGATGCCTCCGGAGGGGAGCACGGTGATCGTCTGTCAGTGACGATCACAGTGGTCACCTCAGTTAGGGTCAAAAAGTCCCTGGTTTGCGAGAAAAAGCATGCTTTTCGTTCAGTGCGCGCAGTTTGCTGAACTTCGAGTTGCTCCCGCGCTCTCCACAGTGTCTGGAAGTGCTCTGAAAGGTGAGCACAGTCTCCGGCACGTCGAAACCTATCAGCAGGTGTCTCGGTTGGTCTGATTGACCTCAGGTTTACGTAGTCGGGCCATAAAAGCCCCGAAATCATGTGAAATAGTGCGATTTCGGGTAATCGGGAGGGCTTTTGTGTAATTGTGCTATTTGAGGTTGCTGTGGACAGCATGTGTAAGTTAGGGATAACCTATGGACTGATTGTCCATGATCCAAAGGCTTTCGCGGAAATCGAAAAGTCGATTTCGATGCGTTTCTCGGCGAAATCCGCCGACGGAATGCGGGTTTGGTTCGGAATTATTCCGACAGTGCTTCGTAAACTATTGTGCGGTCGCTGAGCCTTGTTGGCTGGTCACTCGCGCCATTTCGATGGTTCAGAAATGACGGGTGAGCGACGGTTGGTTCCGGTGTCGAAATAGACACTTTCGGGAACCCGTATTCGTACAATTATCCGACGATAATTGTATTGTAGTGTTATCTTGTGTTTGCTTTGCCAAAACATCCAAACAGAAGTGTTTTATGGCAGCGGGTGACTCGTGACACGAGTCGGTGCATTTCGGGACAGTTCGTGGGTCCCGGCGGAGTCCCGGTGCGGTTTACGGGACTTCTGGTGAGTTACGGTAATTGGTTTCGAAAAAAAACCAATCTCCGTGGGATTAATTTGTGGGATGTGGAGTCAGTACTTGTGTTGGTGGGTTAGACGCTAACCCAGTGGACCTTTTCGTAGGTCCGGTTTCTTCGTTTCCACAGTCGACAGATCTTCTACAGTTGTACAGGTGGGTACTTCGATCCGACGTCCGTACAGTGGTACATCTTTGGTGACGTTCCTTCCACCTCTTCTTTGTTTATATCGTTTATCCTAGATATATCTTGCACCTGTTTGTTACAGTATTACTCTCCTCAGTGTTTTCATGTTTAGTATCATGTGTAGGAGTAGAATAGATTACTTCTTGTCAGCCTATGACATCTGTGACCTGTTCGGTCAGTTTACTTCAGTGTACTCAGTGACCTAGTTGACCGGTTGGTCGGTTCTCGTGTTTCCTTCGAGTACTTACATACGGTTGAGAGGATGTTGAGTTGTTCCATCCTAGTTAACCCGAGTGGTCGGTTCTTGTGTTTCCTTCGGTTGTACTTGCATATAGTTGAGGGATCTTTGAGTTGTTCCATCCTAGTTGACCGGTTGGTCGGTTCTTTCTCTACTCAGGACCTGGTTGGTCAGTTTCTTTCTCTACTCAGGACCTGGTTGGTCAGTTACTTTGCATACTTTGGGACCTATTTGGTCAGTCACACTCAGTACTTGGTACCTGGTTGGTTCTTCTGGTTACTTGACGACCCACGTGGTCGATGGGCCCTGGGGGGCAGGATTGTCGGCTAGTTGCCGATGGTTAATAATTGAACATAATTGCATTAATCGCCCGATACTCGTCGCACGTCACGAACACCAGCGGTCTGATCCACCGCAAGTGGGGTGTTCTTTTCCGGAAAAGTGGTTGCAGAGGTTCGACCCGTGAGCCCGGGAGCTTTATGCTGGGGTTGGATGCATGGTAGAGTAGTGGGGGCATTGGCTTGAGGTCTGCGGTACTACTGACCAAGAGGGCTTTTGCATGAGGTCTGTAGTACAGACCAAAAGAGCATTGGTTCAGATTTGGTACTTTTGAGCTTCTATACCTGTTGACGCATACTTACAGTAGCTGTTGTTTCATATCTGTATATCTCGCCCGTTTATTTGTTTATCATAGCTCGTACTACTATTATCTCCTCTTGTGTCTATCTCGCGGGGTATCCAGGAGGGGAGACATGTTTACATGTTCTCACCCCTCGCCTTCTTTTTCAGGTGACATTGCAGGGGTTAGTGGGACAGCTGGTGAGGAGCGAGTCTAGTTCGCGACATAGCTCCGTCCCTTTGTCGGTTATTCCTTTACCCTTCCTGTTTACTTTGTTTACGACTTAGACATATATATGGTTCATGTTCTCTACTTATAATTTGGGATATCAAGTAATATTGGGTTTTCATAATGGTTTTGGATTTATGTTACAAAACGGTTTTCTACCCCTCGTGGTAGCGTTTTAAGAAGAAAAGGTTTCCGTGTGGGAAACCGTTTTTAAAAGGTTTTATCGTGGATTTTATAACTTAGCATTTCAAAATCAGTTTCCGAGTAGGAAATATTTCAAATGATAGATGTGGTATATGATAGAGTAAATGTGAATGAACCTGTGGTGAATGGTGATTGTGTATGGATGTAAGTTAATTTCTTTACATTTACACTTTGTTGTGGTTGTTTGGCTGTATTTCAGACTCTATATACTTGTACGATGCCGTGCAAATACAGGGGAGACTCTGTCCGTGTGTACAGTGGTCTCTCTGTATTTGTGGCAGGTCTGACATGTCCTTGGGGTCAAGGTTTATAAAAAAAAAAAATCCGCTTCTTTTATACTCTAAAATGACCCGGGGCGTGACAATTAATAATTCAAATATCCTAATTATCTATTATAATTATATCTACACTTTAAATTTGAATTTATTTACATTAAATTTAATAACTTTTGAATTAAATTGCATTATATTTAATTGTCATCAATTAAATTTAATAATATATTATTAATTTTATTTCCTAATTAATTATATTTATACCCTACATTTTAGCATCAATTAGATTAATAATTCAAATATGCTTTCAATATGCTTTCTATAGTAGATATTTGATTTAATTATATTTATACCCTAATTTCTAGTATCAATTAAATTAATAATTCAAATATTTTTTCTATATACTTTCTATATGCTTTGTATAGTAAATTTTGATACAAAGTTAAATTTAGCATCAATTATAATGAAAAATCACCAATATAGAAAGCATATTATTTTCTAATTATCTATTATTCAATTAATAATCTTTGACAAATATTATTATTATATTTTTTATAATAATCTTTGACAATTATTAATTTCGGTTGTTAGATATTTGATTTAATTATATTTATACCCTAATTCTTAGCATCATTTAGATTATTAATTCAAATTTCCTAATTATCTATTATAATTATCTATATGCTTTAAATTTGAATTAATTTGCATTAAATTTAATAACTTTTGAATTAAATTGCATTATATTTAATTGACATCAATTAAATTTAATAATATTTTATTAATTTTATTTCCTAATTAATTATAATGTAGATTTTATAATATAGAAAACATATAGAAAATGCATTATTTCCTAATTAATCTTTTCTAAAAAATCTAATATAAATAATATAAGTTTGTTTCCAAATTAGGCTTATTTTAAATATTTATATTTAAGCTTGACACGTGGCAAGCATATAGGAAGCCACATGTCAAAATTTTATAATTAATTATAATGTAGATTTTATAATATAGAAAACATATAGAAAATGCATTATTTCCTAATTAATTTTTTCTAAAAAATCTAATATAAATAATATA
Organism: Aechmea fasciata; assembly: GCA_025177825.1. Lineage (NCBI taxonomy): Eukaryota > Viridiplantae > Streptophyta > Magnoliopsida > Poales > Bromeliaceae > Aechmea > Aechmea fasciata. The sequence goes on from CM045933.1 coordinate 12,672,564, forward strand.
ATTTTGTTTCCAAATTAGGCTTATTTTAAATATTTATATTTAAGCTTGACACGTGGCAAGCATATAGGAAGCCACATGTCAAGCATACACCTAGGGATCACCTAGGGTTCTACTTTAGTAATATATAATTGATTGATAATTGATTGTGTCACGCCCCGGGTCATTTTAGAGTATAGAAACAGCGGAATTTTTTTTTTTTTTTTAAACCTTGCCCCCCAAGGACATGACGGACTGCACACGAATATAGAGAGACCATCAGTACACACGGACGAGTCTCCCCCGTATTTGCACGGCATCGCACAAGTACAAGGAGTCTTTTACAATCATACAACCACAACAAAGTGTACAGATATTAATTCCAATCAACATACACATATTCACACCATTCACCACAGTTCATTCACATTTACCTTTGTATATAAACAACATCTATCTTTTGAAATGTTCCCTACTCTAGAACGGGTTTTGAAACTCTAAGTTATAAAATCCCTTTTGAAAACCTTTTACAAACCGTTTCCACACGAAACCCTTTCTTTGAAAACACTACCACGAGGGTAGAAATCCTTTTCCTTTGAAATGCTACCACGAAGGGTAGGAGCAGTTTAATTCACAAAACATGAGTTCTTTCATAAACTTCCAAAAATCATTATAAGTCTCAATCCACCATTAAAGTGAAGCTAGAACTGAACCATGATGTACTCTAAGTAATAAAACGAGAAGGGTAAGGAAGTAACCGTTACTGGTAGGAGCTAAGCGTACTAGACTCGCTCCTCACCTGCTGTCCCACTATGACCTGTAACGTTACCTGAAAAAGAAGAAGGCGAGGGGTGAGAACATGTAAACATGTCTCACCCTCCCAACGGGTATCCACTAGTAACGGAGTAAAACAAAGGAAAGACTGGTAAGTAGATACAGTAGCCAAAGTAAGCAGGAGAGAGATATATGTAGTATAAACAAACTGCTACTGTATGTATGCATCGAAAAGCTGAGAAAGTAAATACCCAATCCATAACCGCCAATATTGGTCCGTGCACCTCGAGCAATGCCCCCGTCTTTAAACCCGCATTCAACCCAAGATAGCCTATGGGCTCACGGGTTGGCGTCCAACCACTTTTCCTAAAAGAACAACTTTGGCCGTGGATCGACCGCTTTGTGTTCGTGATATGCGCTCGAGTCTGGGCGATCGATCGTTATGCTCAAAAACCAAACGTCGCAATCGGTCGACAATCCCGTCCCTAAAGGGACATCGACCCTTTGGGTCATTAAGTAAACTCGCCGACCACGTAGGTCACGAAGCATCGAAACAAACCGACCGAACAGTCATCGTAATCAAGCAAACTGACCGAATAGGTCACTGAGAAACTGAAACAAGCCGACCGAATAGGTCACTGAAAAACTGTAAACAAGCCGACCGAATAGGTCACTGAAACTGAAGCAAACAGACCGAATAGGTCACTGAGAAACTGTAAACAAGCCGACCGAATAGGTCACTGAGAAACTGTAAAGGATCGACCAAGTAGGTCGCTGAAGAGCTGTAAACTCAAACCACTCTACTCCTATCAAGTATACTAAGTATGCATATAACTGAGTAGAGAATAGAAATGGCAGTAAGGTGCAAGTAAGAAAAGTAAAGTAGAGTAGAGTAGAGTGAAAGAGTGTCACCAAGCGTGTACCACTGTACGGACGTCAAACCGGATACCCACCTGTACGACTGTAGAAGAATCTGTCGACTGTGGAAGTAAAGCGACTGGACCTACGAGAGGGTCCACTGGGTTAGTATCTAACCCACTAACACAAAACACTAATAGCACAACTCACAACTAATCCCACGGAGATTGGTTTTCCGAACCAATTATCGTAACTCACCGGAAGTCCCGTAAACCACACCGGGGCTCCGTCGGGACCCACGAACCGTCCCGAAACTCCCCGACTCGTGTCCCGAGTCACCCGCTGCCATAAAACACTCCTAATTGGATGTTTTGGCAGCAAACACAAGATAACACTACAATATAATTATCGTCGGATAATTGTACGAATACGGGTTCCCGAAAGTGTCTATTTCGACACCGGAACCAACCGTCGCTCACCCGTCATTTCTAAACCCTCGAAATGAGGCGGGTGACCAGCCAACAAGGCTCAGCGACACCGTAAATAATCACTAAGAGTTGTCGGAAGAAATCCGAACCGTAAACACATTTCCGTCGGCGAATTTTGCCGAAAAACGCTCCGAAAATCACATCCGATTTTACGCAGAATATTTAGGACCTCGGACGATCGGTCCGAGGTTACCCGCAACATTCCTACGTCTACGGCGACCACGAAATTCTAAATTGCATAAAAGTCCCAGAAGCTCCATAAAATCGCATTATTTCATGCGATTTAGGGCTATTATGAGTCGTGCACGCAAACCAGTGCACCATAAATTCCGAAATCGCACTCTCTGTAAGTCTTCGACATGCTGAAGACCGTGCTCACCTTTCGGAGCATTTTCGGTCACTGTAGAACTCGCACGAGCGACGCGAAGTTCCGTAAACAGTGCGCACAGCGCAAAAGGTACACTTTTCCCGCTAATCGAAGCATCAAATGCCTAAGCGGAGGTGAGCATCGCGTTCAGCACGAAAAGGCGATGACCGTGCTCACCTCACTTGGTCGAAAAGACCAACATTGGCCTCGGGAAACGTGCCCAAAACCCTAGACTAGGTGCTGTTAATAAATCACAAGCCCTTACCGTAACCGAGAGCTAGGGTTGGCCGCCGGCGACTTGGCGGCGGTCGGTCCGGCCGGGGACGGGAGCGCGGCCTCGGAGATGACCGGGAAGGTCCCGGACGGCGGCGGAGGCGGCCGGTGGCGCGGCGGAGAGATCCACTCCTCCTTCCTCCTCTCGGGTTAGGAGGCGCCACGGCGTCGGGGACGCCGGACGGCGCCGGTCCCAAGGAGGCCGAGGGGAAGCCGATGCTTCCCTCGGGAGGCGGCGCAGATGCCCGGAAGCCGAGGGGTGCAACCCTCGGTCTGCACTGAAACCGAGCGGCGGCGGGGTTGCTCCGCGCGGCCGGCGGTGTACGGGAAGCCGGTGAAGGCGCGCCGAGGTGGCCCGAGGTCGGAAGAGGTCGTACGGCCGCGCTGGGGGTGGCGGCGGCGCGCGGTGGCGAGGCGGCGGCGATCTCGGCCGCCACAAGGCTCTCGGGTTAGGAGTTCTCCCGGCGATGTCGCGGCGGCCGGAGGAGCTCGGGCCGCAGGATCCGCCGAGGAGGACGAGTGGAAGGTGATGCTCCCTTCGGAGGTGGCGGCAACGGGCCGGAAGTCGAAGAGGCTCGATCGCTGCCCGAGCGACCCTCGGGCGGCCGCGGCGCGTGGGCGGCGCCGTCGTTGTCCGGGGACGGCGGGACGGCACGCCGGAGGTTCCCCGCCGAGGGAGGTCGGGGCACCCGAGGGAAAGCGGCGGCCACGCGAGGATGCGAGGGTGCTCCGGCTCGGTGCGGGTGATCAAGCACCGCCGCAGAGCAACAATGGCAGCGGCGGCGCCGGGACGGCGGCCGGGGGCGGGCGCCGGCGATCCTCCTCGGCCAGGGCAACCCTCCAGAGAAGCTTGAAGCCTTCTCGGTCCTTCTCTGGATCAGTGGAGGAGGGGGTGGCCGCGGAAGATGGAGGAGGAGCTCGCGGCGGTTCTCCCGCGGCGGAGGAGCTCGCCGGAGGAGGTGGCGCGCGCGCGGAAGAAGCGGATGAAGGGTCGGAGGTGGCTAGGGTGGTCGGGAGTTGAAAGGGTGGCTAGGGTTAGGGTTATGCCCATGAAACCCTAAAATCATGTTTTATACACTAATGCAACTTTGCATTTAAGCCCTCCACTTCACTCTATTGTCCTTCTAGTCCCTGCCAGTGGATGAATTTTGCGCATAAGACCCTCCACGTTCAAAATCACGCAATTCGGCGCATAAAATATAGCGACTTTTCGTGTTTCGCCGTTTTGCGATTTCGACCCCTTTGCGTTCATCTTGCATTTCCCGAAGATCCGTCCGTCAGATTCACGATCGGATCACGCAAATAAGGTCGCGCGCGACATCGAATCTAGCCTATTACTTCGTTTGATTTGGTCTCGGATTTGCGATGTATCCATTCTCTTCTTTTTCCTCCAATATCTCCAATTACTTAAGTCTTTAAGTAAAACGGTTCGAACCCCTTTTTCTCGATAACCGTGAGTCAGAATCCAATTCCGTCAGTGGCATTGGTTCCAGAATAGTCGAGCCATTCGAAACGAGCTATTGAAGTCATATTATCGGAGTTCGTACACACCGAACCCATCCTCTATTCCCGCTCATCCGAAAACTAGAGTTACTATTCACTTAAGTCATTTTTCCGGTCGCGTAACTTTTCCGTTTTAGCTCGGTTTACTTTGAAATTTGAAGTGTGCTCTTATAATACAATTACGCACACATTCACCGTCTCCAAATATTTTATTTCTCGTTTTGGAAAAATGCCAGTTATTACATCATTCCCACCTTACAGGAAGTTTCGTCCCCGAAACTAAGTCAAGGATCCCCCATAAACAAATGTGGATAACGCTCCCTCATAGAGGACTCAAGCTCCCAAGTCGCCTCGCGCTCCTCGTGGTTCTCCCACTGACCCTTTACATACGGAATGCTCTTGTTCCGTAACTGCTTCTCCTCACGTGCCAGAATTCGCAATGGAGCCTCATCATAGCTCATATCCTCCCGCAACTGGATAGCCGTCGTGCTGATGACGTGGGACGGATTAGGAATATACTTCCGAAGCATAGACACGTGGAAGACGTTGTGCACCCGGGCGAGACTCGGAGGTAGGGCCGACCTGTACGCCACCGGACCAATCAGCTCCAGTATCTCAAGCGGTCCCACGAAGCGCGGACTAAGCTTGTTCCGCAACCCGAACCGCTTGATCCCCCTGGAAGGCGACACCTTGAGCAGCACGTGCTCACGGACACTGAACTCTAGGTCACGCCTCCGCCGGTCCGCGTAGCTCCTCTCGTCGACTCGAGCGATGCGAAGTCGCTCTCTCTCAATGCGAACCTTCGCCTCCGCATCCTCTGCTAAGTCGAGCCCGATCAACCGGCGTTCTCCGACATCGTCCCAACAGATAGGGGACCGACATCGACGCCCATATAAAGCCTCGTACGGAGCCATCTCAATGCTCGCCTGGTAGCTGTTATTATTGGCGAACTCCACCAGAGATAGGTAACGATACCATCCATCTCCATAATCCAGGACACAAACGCGTAGCATACCCTCGAGAGTCTAAATAACTCGCTCTGACTGTCCGTCGCTCTGTGGATAGAACGCGGTACTGTAGTTCAGTTTCGTACTCATAGCCTGCTGCAAACTCCTTCAAAAATAGGAAACGAAACGAGTGTCCCGATCAGATACGATCGACACTGGCACACCGTGAAGTCGGACGATCTCGTCGATATATAATCGTGCGCCGATCACGGAACCACGTCGTGTGCATCGGCGAAGTGAGCCGATTTCGTCGATCCACTACAACCTAGATCGTATCATGGCCTCGCTGTGATCGAGGCAATCCGGTGACGAAATTCATGGTGATCTGCTCCCACTTCCATACGGGAATCGGAAGTGGTTGCAGCTTTCCCGCCGGTCATCGATGTTCGGTAGGTCCGTTGTTCGCGTCACCGCCGACAAGTCAAGCAGGGCCACATGCTGTGCCACATCTAGCGTCATCCCAGGCCACCAGAAGTTCTGCTTCAGGTCACGATATATCTTGGTTCCGCCTGGATGAACAGTGCAAGGGGATTGGTGCGCCTCGGATAGGATATCGCTTAGGGATGTCAACGGGTCGGGTTTGGGTCGGGTTTTCAAAAACCCGAACCCGAACCCGAACCCGAAATTAATATCCGAACCCGAACCCGAACCCGACGGGTTTTAAAAATCCATAACCATATCCGGACCCGACCAAAAACCCGAAACCCGAACCCGAACCCGAAAACCCGAACCCCAAAATAATGAATTTTTTTACCATATTTAAAAATATATTATAGTAAAATCAAAATTTCAAAACACAATAAAATACAATCAGAATACATTCATGTTATATAAATAAACATAATTAAATATTTTACTATAATATTTTATATATTTTATATCTTACATAAATAAATAAATAATATATATATATAATTTTTTCGGGTTCGGGTTCGGGTCGGGTATACACAAAATCCATATCCGTACCCATATCCGTCGGGTTTTTATTTTTTATACCCATATCCAAATCCATATCCATTTAGCTCGGGACCGCCCCGTTCGGGTTCGGGTTCGGGTAATTTTTCGGGTATCCATACCCATTGACATCCCTAATATCGCTCCTCAACTCCGAGTCACTGGGTACGCACCATCTGCCTCTGAATCGCAAGGACCCATCAGTGTATATGATAAAGTCCCCGAAACTTGACCAGGTACTCACCACAATCAAATTTGGATACTGCTCCACCAATGCGGTATCACCTGAGTACTAGTCAATCACACTTCCTTGTGTTTGGACAGAATCAATATTCCGAATAGGGAAAGGATAGGACTTCGGTCCCACCTGGACAAGACGAGGGTAAACATTCCAACCCAAATCTACGGATCAAGATTCACTGGAATCATATCCATCTTATAACCTGCGGACAAAGATAGTCCCGCGTCCAGAACAATCCGATCCAATCTTGCAAATTCTGAGATAATAATTCATCCCTCTGGATTGCTAGGTCCACTCAACTTTGGTCCGCATAGTCGTAACTGATTCGACTACATCGATAGTTCACGTAAAAAGTCACGAAACAGCTCCACAAGTCCGGAGTAAAATCTCAAAGGCCGAAAGGCACACTCCGACTAGCCAACAACGTCAACCTGCTCACTACGAGCACATACGAAACGTCGTTCGAAAACTTGAGTCAAAACACTCACCTCGGAGACCACAGTCTCACTCTAGTTACCACACAAACTGTCGAAGTCAAAACCTCGTCAACTGAAAGCCACTTTTGGCATTCGACAGTCCTAGGTCCAAGACCTCACTTTCCACCTGACCCAAAAGGTCCAACTGACAATACCAATTGAGCTCGACAATTTATTCGCTCAATAACCTCGATTAACCAACGCAGGTTCCATGCAAGTCCATCATTTGATGCACAGGATTGCAAATCGCACTATGCGATACCAACCATCAGTGATGCTCAACATCCGTCTCCACGAGACCCTGTCGCTGCTGTCCTACAAGGGACCCTAGCGATCAATATTCCGAGCAACACCAAATACTTGTCTCATTGAGACCCAGGCGACCTGTCACCAATTGATCGGACAAGCCTACCACTCCTAGATTTGCACAATTAATTTGAGAAGCAAATCCCAACATTATCACATACGGTGATTATCAAAGCCGACAACCAGACTTAAGTCGCCCAATAACTGTGATTTCGAACCTCTCGCCAAATAGACTGAGACTACTATAAACACCCAGACTCGAACTAGAGTCAAATCCATCTGCAGTGATGATAAATCAACTGCGCAAATTAGCCAGGAATAACCCAAGGCTCGCTACGTGGTCAGAGATCACTAACACTCAAGAGTTCCCAAGACAACCTAGGGAAAACATCGACCCAATCTATAAGTCCCCAGATAGGGAAAGGATATTTCGTTCGACTTTCGACAGTACATTGTCTGCAGCCAATGTACTTATCAAAAGAAAAGCGAAATATCTAAGATCCACTACCAACAACGAGTTGGAAGCGCGACACGACGAAGTATCAAACCATTTGATACCTCAACACTGAACCGAATCCGTTGAACATCGGTTTGCAAGCCGACATATGAGGACGGATCGACTGACCGACTCATGCTGCTTTCAACCTTTGAAAGCTACTCGCGACACTAAACCGCAAACCGTACCAACTAGGCTTAGGAGATGATTTCCGTAACCGATTTTTGCACCACAACGAGCTATACACAATGCTCCGAGGACTCAGACGATACCTTAGAGTAACTCGAGTCAAGACGGGTCCTAACAAACCATACACTATCCTATGACACACCAATTTAGGTGTTAAAATACCCGTACACGATGTAGGCCTCAACGAAAACCTGACGCCACAACTGTGTCAGTCCGACTCTAGTACGCGTCAATTTGACGTATGAACTCGTTAACGGTCAAAAGATTTGAATTGCTGATTCCATCAGCAACAAGGAGTAGGCGTCACAACACTACCCAAAGAACTGCGAAAGCAACACCAATGTTGCAGTCGTCTAAACCCTGGACTACACCCAAGTAGCCCCACAGAAGTCGCGACCGTAATAGGCCTAAGTACCGTCTCCGTAGAGACACTCGCAGTAGCTCCCGTGTCTAAAGTAGGAAAAGTGGCCCGGGCGTCGGCAGTCAGGATACTCGCCTAGGCTCGAAAATCACTGGCCCTTCAAGGCCCTAGCTGACATCAGGGGAACCTCGCCCCACCAATCAATGTCCAGAAAGAAGCACCGCCACTACTTCCAATTTAGACACCAGCCTGTGCGAATACTGTAACACAAACGGAAATAACCGTGCACTTCGAGTTTACCCTACTCGAATGCAACATAGGACACAAGTCCAACCCCGCACTCACGTGCCTATGTATCGCGAGTCTTCCTAGGGTCAACCTAACCAATGGTTCAGTTCTTTTCATTTTCAGTTCAATTACTTTTCAAAACAACCTGTGAATGGTGTTGTGGTTGTAACTTTCGCTCTGATACCATTTTAATCTGTCACGCCCCGGGTCATTTTAGAGTATAGAAACAGCGGAATTTTTTTTTTTTTTTAAACCTTGACCCCCAAGGACATGACAGACCTGCCACAAATACAGAGAGACCACTGTACACACGGACAGAGTCTCCCCTGTATTTGCACGGCATCGCACAAGTACAAGGAGTCTTTTACAATCATACAACCACAACAAAGTGTACAGATATTAATTCCAATTAACATACACATATTCACACCATTCACCACAGGTTCATTCACATTTACCTTTGTATATAAACAACATCTATCTTTTGAAATGTTCCCTACTCGGGAACGGGTTTTGAAACTCTAAGTTATAAAATCCCTTTTGAAAACCTTTTACAAACTGTTTCCACACGGAAACCCTTTCTTTGAAAACACTACCACGAGGGGTAGAAATCCTTTTCCTTTGAAATGCTACCACGAAGGGTAGGAGACAGTTTAATTCACAAAACATGAGTTCTTTCATAAACTTCCAAAAATCATTATAAGTCTCAATCCACCATTAAAGTGAAGCTAGAACTGAATCATGATGTACTCTAAGTAATAAAACGAGAAGGGTAAGGAAGTAACCGATACTGGTAGGAGCTAAGCGTACTAGACTCGCTCCTCACCTGCTGTCCCACTATGACCTGTAACGTCACCTGAAAAAGAAGAAGGCGAGGGGTGAGAACATGTAAACATGTCTCCCCCTCCCAGTGGGTATCCACTAGTAACGGAGTAAAACAAAGGAAAGACTGGTAAGTAGATACAGTAGCCAAAGTAAGCAGGAGAGAGATATATGTAGTATAAACAAACTGCTACTGTATGTATGCATCGAAAAGCTGAGAAAGTAAATACCCAATCCATAACCGCCAATATTGGTCCGCAGACCTCAGGCAATGCCCCCTGTTTTTAAACCTGCATTCAACCCAAGATAGCCTATGGGCTCATGGGTTGGCGTCCAACCACTTTTCCGGAAAAGAACAACCTGGCCGGTGGATCAGACCGCCTGTGTTCGTGATATGCGCTCGAGTCCTGGGCGATCGATGCTGTTATGCTCAAAAACCATACGTCAGCAACTGGCTGACAATCCCGTCCCTAAAGGGACATCGACCCCTTTGGGTCATTAAGTAAACTCGCCGACCACGTAGGTCACGGAAGCCGAAACAAACCGACCGAACAAACAGTCAGAATCGAAACAAAGCGACCGAATAGGTCACCGAGAAATCGAAACAAGCGACCGAATAGGTCATCGAAAAATCAGAAACAAGCCGACCGAATAGGTCACTGAAACTGAAGCAAACTGACCGAACAGGTCACTGAGAAACTGAAACAAGCCGACCGAATAGGTCACTGAGAAACTGTAAAGGATCGACCAAGTAGGTCGCTGAAGAGCTGTAAACTCAAACCACTCTACTCCTATCAAGTATACTAAGTATGCATATAACTGAGTAGAGAATAGAAATGGCAGTAAGGTGCAAGTAAGAAAAGTAAAGTAGAGTAGAGTAGAGTGAAAGAGTGTTACCAAGCGTGTACCACTGTACGGACGTCAAACCGGATACCCACCTGTACGACTGTAGAAGAATCTGTCGACTGTGGAAGTAAAGCGACTGGACCTACGAGAGGGTCCACTGAGTTAGCGTCTAACCCACCAACACAAAACACTAATAGCACAACTCACAACTAATCCCACGGAGATTGGTTTTCCGAACCAATTACCGTAACTCACCTAAGTCCCGTAAACCACACCGGACTTCGCCGGGACCCAAGAACCGTCCCGAAAGCACCGACTCGTGTCACGAGTCACCCGCCATAAAACACTCCTAATTGGAGGGTTTGGCAGCAAACACAAGATAACACTACAATATAATTATCGTCGGATAATTGTACGAATACGGGTTCCCGAAAGTGTCTATTTCGACGCCGGAACCAATCGTCGCTCACCCGTCATTTCTAAACCCTCGAAATGAGGCGGGTGACCAGCCAACAAGGCTCAGCGACACCGTAAATAATCACTAAGAGTTGTCGGAAGAAATCCGAACCGTAAACCCATTTCCGTTTCGGCGAATTTTGCCGAAAAACGCTCCGAAAATCACTTCGATTTTCTAAATATTTAGGACCTTGGACGATCACCCAGGTTACCCGCAACATTCCTACGCCGTCTACAACGACCACTAAATTCTAAATTGCATAAAAGTCCCAGAAGCTCCATAAAATCGCATTATTTCATGCGATTTAGGGCTATTATGAGTCGTGCACGCAAACCAGTGCACCATAAATTCCGAAATCGCACTCTCTGTAAGTCTTCGACATGCTGAAGACCGTGCTCACCTTTCGGAGCACTTTCGGTCACTGTAGAACTCGCACGAGCGACGCGAAGTTCTGTAAACAGCGCGCACAGCGCAAAAGGTACACTTTTTCCGCTAATCGAAGCATCAAATGCCTAAGCGGAGGTGAGCATCGCGTTCAGCACGAAAAGGCGATGACCGTGCTCACCTCACTTGGTCGAAAAGACCAACATTATCCTCGGGAAACGTGCCCAAAACCCTAGACTAGGTGCTGTTAATAAATCACAAGCCCTTACCGTAACCGAGAGCTAGGGTTGGTCGCCGGCGACTTGGCGGCGGTCGGTCCGGCCGTGGACGGGAGCGCCGGGTCGGAGATGACCGGGGAAGGTCCCTGGACGGCGGCGGGAGGCGGCCGGTGGCGCGGCGGAGATCCACTCCTCCTTCCTCCTCTCGGGTTAGGAGGCGCCGGCGGCACGGCGGCGGCCGGACGCCGGACGGCGCCGGTCCGGCAGAGGAGGCCGAGGAAGCCGATGCTTCCCTCGGGAGGCGGCGCAGATGCCCGGAAGCCGAGGGTGCAACCCTCGATGCCGCACCGAAACCGAGCGGCGCGGGGTTGCTCCGCGGCGGCCGGCGGTGTACGGGAAGCCGGTGAAGGCGCGCGGAGGTGGCCCGAGGCTCGGAAGAGGTCGGTGCGGCCGCGTGGGGGTGGCGGCGGCGCGCGGTGGCGGCGGCGGCGATCTCGGCCGCCACAAGGCTCTCGGGTTAGGAGTTCTCCCGGCGATGTCGCGGCGGCCGGAGGAGCTCGGGCGCGGGGATCCGGCCGAGGAGGACGAGGGAAGGTGATGCTCCCTCCGGAGGGTGGCGCAACGGTGGAAGTCGAAGGGCTCGATCGCCACCGCCCGAGCGACCCTCGGGCGGCCGCAGGGCGCGTGGCGGCGCCGGCGTTGTCTGGGACGGCCGGGACGGCACGCCGGAGGTTCCCCTGGGAGGTCGGGGCACCCGAGGGAAACGGCGGCCGCGCGAGGATCGCGAGGGTGCTCGGCTCGGTGCAGGTGATCAAGCACCGCCGCAGAGCAACAATGGCGACGGCGGCGCCCGGACGGCGGCGGTCGGGCGGGCGCCGGCGATCCTCCTCGGCCAGGGCAACCCTCCGTAGAAGCTTGAAGCCTTCTCGGTCCTTCTCTCGGATCGGTGGAGGAGGAGGTGGCCGAGGAAGATAGAGGAGGAGCTCGGGGAGGTTCTCCGGCGGCCGGAGGAGCTCGCCGGAGGTGGACGGCGCGCGCACGGGAAGGCAGATGAAGGGTCGGAGGTGGCTAGGGTGGCAGGGAGTTGAAAGGGTGGCTAGGGTTAGGGTTAGGCCCATGAAACCCTAAAATCATGTTTTATACACTAATGCAACTTTGCATTTAAGCCCTCCACTTCACTCTATTGTCTTTCTAGTCCCTGCCAGTGGATGAATTTTGCGCATAAGACCCTCCACGTTCAAAATCACGCAATTCGGCGCATAAAATATAGCGACTTTTCGTGTTTCGCCGTTTTGCGATTTCGACCCCTTTGCGTTCATCTTGCATTTCCCGAAGATCCGTCCGTCAGATTCACGATCGGATCACGCCAGCGTTCGGCGCGTCGAGGACATCGAAGCTAGCCTATTACTTCGTTTGATTTGGTCTTGGATTCACGAAGTATCCATTCTCTTCTTTTTCCTCCAATATCTCCAATTACTTAAGTCTTTAAGTAAAACGGTTCAAACCCCTTTTTCTCGATAACCGTGAGTCAGAATCCAATTCCGTCAGTGGCATTGGTTCCAGAATAGTCGAGCCATTCGAAACGAGCTATTGAAGTCATATTATCGGAGTTACGTACACACCGAACCCATCCTCTATTCCCGCTCATCCTAAAACTAGAGTTACTATTCACTTAAGTCATTTTTTCGGGTCGCGTAACTTTTCCGTTTTAGCTCGGTTTCGCCTGAAATTTGAAGTGTGCTCTTATAATACAATTACGCACACATTCACCGTCTCCAAATATTTTATTTCTCGTTTTGGAAAAATGCCAGTTATTACAGATTGATTGATAATTGATTGATTTCCTAATTAATTATAATGTAGATTTTATAATATAGAAAACATATAGAAAATGCATTATTTTCTAATTAATTTTTTCCAAAAAATCTAATATAAATAATATAAGTTTGTTTCCAAATTAGGCTTATTTTAAATATTTATATTTAAGTTTGACACGTGGCAAGCATATAGGAAGCCACATGTCAAGCATACACCTAGGGATCACCTAGGGTTCTACTTTAGTAATATATAATTGATTAAATTTAATAATATTTTATTAATTTTATTTCCTAATTAATTATAATGTAGATTTTATAATATAGAAAACATATAGAAAATGCATTATTTCCTAATTAATTTTTTCTAAAAAATCTAATATAAATAATATAAGTTTGTTTCCAAATTAGGCTTATTTTAAATATTTATATTTAAGCTTGACACGTGGCAAGCATATAGGAAGCCACATGTCAAAATTTCCTAATTAATTATAATGTAGATTTTATAATATAGAAAACATATAGAAAATGCATTATTTCCTAATTAATTTTTTCTAAAAAGTCTAATATAAATAATATAAGTTTGTTTTCAAATTAGGCTTATTTTAAATATTTATATTTAAGCTTGACACGTGGCAAGCATATAGGACGCCACATGTCAAGCATACACCTAGGGATCACCTAGGGTTCTACTTTAGTAATATATAATTGATGATTAGCAATCTATCTAAGCTCTATCTATTTATCATTTCTGTTATTTCATATTATTATATATTATATTTTTTGGATAGGGGAACCATATAGCAAGATGAAATATCTGAGATATATATTTTGAATTGGAGGAATTCAAATATTGTGACACCCCAATAGTCTCACATCGGATGGGAAAGAGATTGTCATTGAGTTTATAATAGACTTAGACACTAGTAATAATAACTGGGCTTAAGCATTTTGGGCCGATGGTTGGGCTCAACGAGTTATTATTGCTAGTGGGCTGGGTCGTTACATTTGGTATCAGAGCCGGTTCACCAGCTGGACATGTGTGGCGAGTCTCGGCTGAGCCAGGGTCTGGATGACGGGCTAGCGAGACGAGTCTCACATAGCCTGGTGATCTTGGGCTGTGTGTGTGATTGGACTGACGAGGACGTCAGGGCCCTAACGGGGGGAGTCTGTGACACCCCAATAGTCCCACATCGGATGGGAAAGAGATTGTCATTGGGTTTATAATAGACTTAGACACTAGTAATAATAACTGGGCTTAAGCATTTTGGGCCGATGGTTGGGCCCAACGAGTTATTATTGCTAGTGGGCTGGGTCGTTACAAATATAATTGAATTTGAATTCAAAATTCAATCTGAATGATATATTATGAGGCTATATATGTGAATGAGAGAGGTTATGGATCTTCACAAATCTATTACCAAATCATGCGAAATGAAAACGTGATCTCAAAGTCCGACAGTGTTGAACAAGCCGGCATAGTCCGTTCGTAAAACTGATCGACGGATCTATATCAATTGCACAAAAACCGAGAAGGGGTTAATTTGGGGAAAATCAAATTTCAGAAAATCTCCCAATATTTTATGTTTCGATTCGTGTGAAAATGCAAGTGCGGGTGTCATTTCGCGTGTTACGTACGCATGTTGTGTGGGGCTTGTCTAAGAATTTGGTGTTTTGGAGGGTCTTGTTGCAAAATTACCACTTTGACGTAGCTATTCGGTATATTGGTTCTATGTTCTTCTCGAATCTGCTGTCGTCTGGCTTATTTTTGGCTCTGATACAAATTATCGGAAGTGTGATTTTCTTTGATACAAATTGTTGGAACTGGTATTTGTGCTAATATCAATTATGTAACTTAAAATCTAAACTAGAACAAATAATATAGAGATGAGATATTGGAGGAGGAAGAAGATAACTAAACTAATGCTTTATTAATAAAAAGTATTTAATTACATCCTGGGCAATTCTTTATCTTATTAACCCATGGCTAACTATATATAGCTATGAAGTCATAACAGATGATAAATCTAAGTTTTACTTTGGATAATTACAAATCATACTCTGTAATTAATGTATAATTTGGATATACTCTATCTCTACTAAATTTTAGATGAAGTTTGATCAACTATTCCAATAATTATAGATTCTGAATTTTAGAATTGGATTGAATAAATATTGATTCTTGCATGCAGTTGGTACTGAATGGGATATCAATATCATCAGTATGTTACTGTGAACTAATTAATTATTTTTCTCTAAAAATTTAAGCTACTAAAGAACGAAGATTTTGTTTTTTAACTTAACATTTTATGTTATGTTTGAGTTTGAAGTATTTTCATAGGTCCAAAACGTGAAATAAAATTAAATAAGATCAGAAGCTTGATTGACATTCGAATATAGAATTTCTAACATTAATATCGAAAAATACGAAGCAATCATATTTTCTCCGAAGTCCTAAACTACCAAAAGAAGAGATAGCCGTTTGAGAACCCTATATAATCCAATATCTCCTGCTTAAAATTTTCAAATATTAGTACTGAAAATTAAAAGAGGCATCAGAATATATAGGGTTATTTTTCCCATGAATTTAAAATTTGTGATCAACTATGTTTACTTTGAAAAGCGGAGTATAAAATTCTTTGGGTACAAACCCAGGGAAACTTCGAATCTTGTATCAAACCCAACGCCCAAGTCTACATGAACTTTTTTTCTCCTGGTCCAAACAAGTGGCTCTTTGAATCTCTTTCATCTCTCTCTCTCTAGATCTCTCTCTCTCTCTCTCTCTCTTTCTACGTACCTAGAAGTCCCCCACATTCCACCCTCCCCAGTTAGAATTTTGGAAAATTAAAGTCAAAACTCTCTCTTTCCATCTCTCTCTCTCTCTCTCTCTCTCTCTCTCTCTCTCTCTCTCTCTCTCTCTCTCTCTCTCTCTCTCTCTCTCTTATAATTATATGATCTCCTTCACATGCATGTATGTAACTCAAACAAAGTAACTAATTAATAGCAACCGATCTAATTAAGAAAACAATATCAATGAAGAGCCCTCAAAATCATCAGAAACAAAAACCACCTCCAGCACCACCACCACCACCACCACCTCAATCTTCCATGCATCTAATTCCCAGTTCCCATCTCCTCAACTTCACCTCCATCTTCCTCCTCTTTGCCCTCGGCTTCGCCTTCGGGATTATCGCAAGCTTCTTCCTCAAATCTCTCCCTCTCTCTTCCCAGACAACCGATCATGTTCTCTCTCTCTTATCTGCGCCTCCAGCTGGTGAATCCTCCTTATCTGCAGTAGTACCACAACTATCCCCGCAAAGTAGGGCTGTCACAGAAGAGCGCGTGGGGCTGAAGGATTTTGTGGAACCAAGTGCAGTCATGCACGACATGACCGACGCTGAGCTGCTGTGGAGGGCATCGGTTTCGCCGCATATCTAGCAGACGCCGTTCCACAGTTCGCCCAAGGTTGCGTTCCTATTCCTCACCAGAGGAGCTCCCCTTTGCACCCTTGTGGGAGAAATTCTTCGAGGGGCATGGAGGGTTGTATTCCATCTACGTCCACGCTGATCCTTCTTACAATGGGTCGGCGCCGTCCCAGCATTCGGTTTTCTACGGTCGACGGATTCCAAGCAAGGTTAGAATTAATTAAGCTCCCCATCTCTCATGCATATATAGCTTGCTAGTAGTTAATTACATATAAATATAATAATCTTACATAGGTTAATGATAATCAAAAAGTGGAATACTTAATTAAATGAAACCAATTGATCATATATAGCTGAATTTGAAATTCATGAAAAAAAATGGCTAACCCCATTTAAAACATATATTCCTTATTGTGCACCAACACATCACATCTTAAAATAGTAAGGAAAAAAAGTATTTTGACTTGAATACATATCTTTTTAATTTTATTTTTAATAAATATTAAAAATAATAAATATATTTTAATTTTAATTTTATTTTTAATAAATATATTTTATTTTTAACATCTTTAATATTTTTATAATATTTTTATTTTAAATTTTCCGTCATTCTATCTACACTTTAAATCAGACATTAAAAAACTTTTTGAAAAGTTATATCGTACAAGGGTCCAAATAGGAAAAATTACTACAACAGAATTAGCTTATAGGGACACATATTTGGGACACTTTTGAGTAAGTGGCTCATTTATGCTAAAACTTTAAAAAACATCTACTAATGTCTAAATATAAAGCTCAATCCAAACAAAAATAAAAGATTACTCTACTCAACCCACCACACCCAGTCCATTTAGCCCGATTACAAACAGAAAAGAAAAAAAAATTAAAAAAAAAAATCAATTGCCATCTTCTCTTCTTTCTTTACTCAATTCACTGAAATTCTAGACGAAGAGCCTTTCCTGTCATCCTCTTTCGCCACTGCAGCCAACGAGATAGAGTTTCGGCAGTTGCTAAATATTTAAATAAGTGTTGTTAAATTAGCAGCACTATTTTAGGTTATAGCGACACTCTTTAACTGCCACTATATACCTAGCAATACTTTTTAAAAGTATCGGTAATTTTAGCTAGCAGTACTTTTTTGATATGAATCTATAAATACAGTGTTTGATTTAGTAGACTTAAATATAATTGTCGCGGTTGGAACTGCATCCATAAGAAAGCTTAAATATAACGATTCAAATTATGTTTGAATTAACTGTTATTTTAGCTGTACGTAGTAGTGGAAGAGAATAATTTTATACGAGCATTAAGCCTGTCTACATATCACCTTTTATATGAAAGAATATTATTTCTTCTACGTACATTAATTGGGTCTAACCTTGTCTATCCATACATAATTAAAGTGATAAATATAAATACATCCAAATATATGTAGTCAATTAAAAAATTTTATAGTTGCAGGTACTATTTACGCTTATGCATATATTATATTATACGCATCTTTAATAATGCTGTATTTATAATTATATTTGACCAAACGATCATTTAGTGTAAGGTCCATATATACCCATACAAGATATATACATCATAAAAATATCCATTAAAACAAAACTAAGATATTGATAGTCGGTTTAGTATTGTTGTAGAATGTATATATATAGCATTGTTTTGTAAAGTATTAATTGTTAAACAGTACGTAGTACTATTAAAATAAGCTTTAGATCAAATTCGGGAGTAAACTTTTGCAACAAATTCAGAAGCTGATCTAAATGATCAGAGCTTCTAATTCTAAATCTCAAAATCTTCAATTTGCTTTTTCACTACAACAACAATTTTAAATGATTTATCAGTAAAAAAAATTTAATTTAATTATAGAAAGTGATTTTAACCGAAAATAGAATAGAAACTAGTATCAAATAGAAACATTACTTTAAATTGTTCTAGGCCTTAACAATTCTAGCTATTTGGATATGCGTGCACGTACAAGAACTGCCCCCATGACGTTTATGCCACGCACAATCTTGTTGACTTTAAGATTCTGTTATGGGTGAAAAACTAGAATAATATTGATTGTATAGGAATGCTACTTGCAGAGACTTATTGACTTTAAGATTCTGTTACGGGTGAAAAACTAGAATAATATTGACTTTGCTAACAAGTGGCTGATCAAGAATTATTGACCGTTTTTAGCGGTGAAAATTTGATAGGTGCTATAGGAGGTTTCGAATACAAAACGTAGTTACTTTACATTCAAACATAAGCAGCATGCCGTGATATTCACAAAGTGACCATGAATTATATTTGGGTGGAGCTTGAATAAAAGGATAGCTGTAATTAAAGATAACTGTAACTAGTCGTTATTATAAAATCGTGATATATATAGGGAATGCGTATCATCATCATCAATAAGAACTAACAAAAGAAAATGTATGCTTAATTTGTTATAGGCGGTTCAATGGGGGAAGCTCAGCATGATGGAAGCCGAGCGCCGCCTGTTAGCCAACGCCTTGCTCGATTTTTCAAACGAGCGCTTCGTCCTCCTTTCTGAATCGTGCATTCCGCTCTTCAACTTCCCCACCGTTTACTCCTATCTCGTCAATTCTACCAAGGTTTATGTACAAGTCTACGACGACCCGGGCGCCACGGGCCGCGGACGCTACAAAAAGCGGATGGAACCCATAGTGAAGCTCGAACAATGGCGTAAGGGCTCTCAGTGGTTCGAGGTCGACCGCGATATTGCGATCAAAATAATCTCGGATGATACGTATTTTCCGGTCTTCGGGAGGCACTGCAAAAGAGCTTGTTATGTGGATGAGCATTACTTGCCAACATTCCTGAGCTCCAAGTATTGGTGGGCCAGCACAAACAGAAGCCTGACGTGGGTTGACTGGTCCAGGGGTGGGCCCCATCCGGCCAGGTTCGTAAGGACGGATGTGACCATCGACTTGTTACAGATGCTAAGGTATAACGACACTACTTCATGCGCTTACAATGGTAGAGACACCCGAGTTTGCTTCTTATTTGCGAGGAAGTTTTTGCCAAATTGTTTGACTCGGCTAATAAGATTTGCTCCGAAAGTTATGGGTTTCGGATAATCAAATTTAGGATTTACAAATTAATTATTCTTTTATTTATTGATACAAATAATTTGTTACAGTATATATAGAGAGAGAGAGATATAGAACTGTACCATATATATATTCGTGTATTTTTTGTAATTGAGTATTAATTAAGGACCGTAGGAGGAAATATATAGTTATGATTTTGCTTCACATAACGAACATTCACAAAGCCTAAGATCAGGATGACCTTTAGTTTCTGCCGTTTCTTTCATTTATTAGACTACTCTATGGAATGCAATGCATGCGAAGATTGTTGTTTTGGTATAAGCGCCAAGTACCTAATAATTAAATGCAGGGCAATTTCTCTTACAAAGAAAGCATATACATATATGCCCTATATAAGTTTACTTAAAAAGAAATAATTATTAATAGTACAAGAAGAGAGAGTGGTTCTAACTTCTGAACGAAGAGAAGATGGGAACAAAAGTGGCAAGCGAGAAACAAAGGTGTACTTTACAGTGCCGGGGAGGTGCAGAATTGTGACAATCCAATAATTCCACATCGGATGGGAATGAGAATGTCATTGGATTTATAAGAGACTTAGACACTAGTAATAATAACTGGACTTCAGTATTTTGGGCCGGTGGTTGGGCCCAACGAGTTATTATTGTTGCTAATGTGGCCGTTACATTTGGTATCGAATCCGATTCACCAAATTTGACATGTGTGCGAATTTCAAATTGAAATGTGTCCGGATGACAAGCTAGCGAGACGAATCTCACATCGCCTGGTGATCGTGGGCTGTGTGTGAGATTGGACTGTCCTCGCTCGCCCAATGTGTTATTGAACTGTTGGTAAAAAGTCTAAATAAATGCCGCTAAATCCTATCCAATAACAACAATTATAAATGCCATAATAGTTAATTATAATTGCTACAAAAAATATACTAAATAATTACTAAATAAGACTTACAGCGGCAATTGCATATATATATATTAAAACGCTTGATCCACAAAATTAAATATTTCAATAAATTAAAATTAGAAAACATTCATTACCAAAGAGCAATCATAGTTTCAATATTAATGAGTTTCAACTCCAGAATGCTTGTTTGAATCCCAGCCAAACAATAATAAATCCTAAATAACATTAAACATCTATTATCTTGAAAAAATCCCAAATTCTAAGTGCTCAAGCCATTATTGTTTCACTTCGAAAGCTGTAGGTTTGATATAGCTTTGGCTGTATATTTGACATAGCTAAGCGATATCCTGTAAAAAATAAAACCGCTTTCAATTAGCTGGCAATACAGCGGATGAGCTAAGACATTGATATTATTTCTGTAACAAATTTATAGTGAATCAGAACTTTATAGTGAATAGGAACTATAGAGCTTAGTAAACAAAATAGGAAACTTCTACACACATGTCAAAAGAGAACAATGAAGTGAACATGCAAATATGTCTTGTTAAGTGCAATCGCCTGAATCTCAAGACGTTCCTCAAACCAATCATATGCTTTATTGAAATAGGTAACCCAATAGAACTCTTCCTCTAAGAACCGTATATGAGAATTTCATCTCGTACGACTCAAGTGAAAACACACAAATACTAATTTCAACGGATATATAATAGAAAGTTCAAAACTTCATTAGCCGCTTGATTTGATTTGCCTCGAAGATACAAAGTAACAAAAATCCGGAATCTCTTCTTTGTGATGATAATATGCTGATCAGTTGACTCATTATCCAATTATTTAGTGGAAGAACAATAGGTTCTAGATCACCTTATTCTTCAGTGAGAAATATTTTTCTATTTTGGAACTACATTCAGAGACAATACAAGGTGCTTACTAAGCAAATTCCTTGCATCTTCAATTGGTTTTGGTCCATGAATTAATGGCCTCATTCTTGTTCAGCATTTACAAAATTAGTACAAGCGCAAATAACATTTCTAGAAACTTAACTTATTTCATATGTCATAATAGTCTTCTATCAATAAGTAGATTGAAAGGGTAAAGAACTTGCATAAAAATTTAACAAGCAAGCAATAATCATACACAAAAGTGAATGATATAAATGATATAACAATCGAAAGTGGTACCTTTTTTTGTCCAAGCAATGAGCCTCCTAACTCGACATCCATAGGCAAAAGCTACTTAAATCCTCATTTATGAGGCAAATAGCAAAAAAGCCTAATAAATATTTAATTTAATTACAAATTATAAGTAAAATATAAGGGTTTCAATAAAACTATTCCAATATAGGGAGATAACTTACTTCTCATTAGAGTGCTTCTAAGGGAAGATTTGGATATTGAATGGTTAGCAGAATTGGTCTAATTAAGCAAATAAAACAATCAAATCCACAAAAACTTTTAATACATGGTATTTGAATGGTTAGTAGAAAGAATTAAAAACTACATTAAAAGTAAGCAATATCAGATATAGAAAATCGCCTACAAAAAAAGCAGTCAGAGAATCCTTGTCTT
The DNA here is from genome assembly GCA_025177825.1 of Aechmea fasciata. Lineage (NCBI taxonomy): Eukaryota > Viridiplantae > Streptophyta > Magnoliopsida > Poales > Bromeliaceae > Aechmea > Aechmea fasciata. Next base: position 12,694,638 of record CM045933.1, read on the forward strand.
TAAACCAAACACCAAGAAAACTCTCACTTCTCTCTGCTTTCCCACTAAAGTTGTGACTACCTTCTTAATATCTGCATATATAGCAAACTAAAGAAGAGAAATAGGAAGGCAAGGGAAAGTTCAATCCCTTAACAGATGCTAAGTTTAATTCTATAATAGAATGTTAATTTAAACATCAAAACTTGCTACAGGTTCAAAGATTGCGATAGTATGTTACCTCAAAAGCAGATTGAGTTTGATAGTAGGATGGGCATTTAAGTCAATGAGAGTAACAAATTTCTGTAATAGAGAACTCGATAGCATATCTAAGCATTGTGTATTGCTCAACGAAGTATAGGGTGCCTTTGAGCTGCAACAAACTAGTTTGGTCGGTTGGGAGTATGTGTTTGCACGGGTTTCTCCCCACTGTTGTTTGTTGTCTTTGTGAAAGGGTGCAATGGTTTATGTTACGTGTGAGCGAGCATGAGCGAGCGCATGTTAAATGTGAATATGGGGATATTGATGAGGGTTATGAATCAAATTCCACCTTTATTCTGCATAGCCCCTGAATTGCATCAAGATTTATGTTTGACTAAGCATGTTGGATTGTGACCTCAACATGCTTAGTCCTTAAAAAGAGTTGGTTCATGAATTTAATAGAAATGGTAATTGAATATTACATAACATGGCCAAAAGGTTAGAAAAGAGGAAAGGAAAAAAACTAAATTGATAAGAACCAAAAGTGAAATTTGAACTTATTAATGGAATAATTCATAAATTTAAATCATTGTTTAACTTAGGTGTGCATTTTTGAGATAATATTTACTGTTACTGAATTTATGGTTTTATAGCATTTATCAGTAAAATAACATGCTCAATTCTAGTTCTTCTAGGAATATAGCTTTTGCAATTCTTTCACTTCATGTCGTCAGCTGTTATACCGCCAGCAAGAGCAGAGTCAGAATATCTCGGGCTCTCTAATGTTCTACTTCGACCTCAAGAAGGATCTTCCACTAATGTGCTGCAAACTGAGAAGATAATGCTAACGAACTTAAATAGCTTGGTTGCCCTAAGGCATGAACATAAGGTTGTTACTTACAAAGTCTTTTCTAAATTCTATTGATTTCATATTTCCATTCCCTTTTTAGGCAATTTTGACAGTTTTTCGGTTTTTGCTAGATAGAAACTACAACTTCAATCAGTATGTGAGGCGGAGATAGCTAAGGTAAGACTAGAGTATGATGGACTGATGCATGGCGCTAAGGCGGAATTACGAAGTGCAAAAAGAATCTTGAGATGATTTGTGACAAAATTGTATGTGCTATGGTACCATCTTTTGAAAAATGAACCAAGTTTGCTATTCACGAATAAAGATAATGCGAATAAGAGAATCACCAAATATACATTGCTCAGCCTAATCCCTGAGCGTTCAAAGTTGGATAAGTTAGCTTGCAGGATGACGAGGCTTAAAAAACAAAAATCTTAAAGCTTAATGGAAAATTGAAAATATGTGAAACAATACCTGACACAGAGTAAATACAGCATGAAGTTGAAAGATTCAAGTAGTAATGATGCAGGATAAGCTTACTACCTACAAATCATTGTACATTACTTTATGCTATATCCCACAATGTTGTATTAACAGATGAGATAAGATGAGGGAGAAAAAAGAAATGTAGGAAATCCCATTATCTCTGTTACCATGTGGGCAACAGACACTGTTGCATTTATCTTTATTTGATGGAAATTTGCTGCAACAAGATGATGATGACGACATCATCAAAAAGGACCTTCTATTTAAGTCATATTATGAGGCATCTCATCTTGATTTACACGATAAAATTGATATGTACAGGATAAAATTGATACTAGTAACTTTTACCCTCTATTTTTCTTGACTTGGTTGGAGCTGCTTTGAAAATGCTTTTCTCGAATTTCTTTATTCTTTGTTCTTTGTTCTCTGTTTATATTATATCTAACTTACGGAAGTTCAAGCTTTTGGTAAAGGACTCATATAGGCATTTCATCAAGCATGTTGTGAGTCGCGGTGAATAGGCACCTCACTCTGTGCAGGTCCCTGCGATGACCTAGAATTACACAAAAAATGGCCATCCTTGCTGACATGCGCCTATCATATGAAGATATTTAAACGCCTAATCAGAATCTGTTGCCTATTCATCTTTCCTACATTAGATTACACATTTAGAATATGGTGCAAGCAATTCTCCCATTTACTTAACATGAAGAGCTACAATTCAAAGAAGCAATCAATATAATCCATCTGCGCATCAAATTCACTTTGCATTCCTAGCAGACAAAGATCCTTCACGTTCATAATAATTAGCTTCAATTCAATTGTATGTAAGAAGAACAAAAAGAGCAAGATCTATCACATTTTACTATTTTCACATGTGAATTCATTATAATGTGGCTACGCCGCTCACGAAATTTCAACAATATAAACGTTTTCAAGCCAATTAAACAAAGAATCTCTTAGCCACAACTGACCCAAAAAGTTATAAAATTCCGTGGATCAAGGACGAAACTGAGGATTCGAGATCGAGAGCTGTTACCAATGGATCCGAGCATCACCAAAGGCTTGGATCAGATCGCTGGGTCGAAAATCATCCTCATGGGGCCGAAAAGCTTGTGGGCGAAAGCGAGGGCAATTTAGGGATGAGATCGAAGCTTAGAGAGGACGCGGAGGAAGACGGAGGAGAGAATGAGTAGAGGTGAAAGAGAGGGCGAGTGCTCGAGCTCAAAAAGGGGGTCGCGGGGGTGGAGTGAGGTCGCTCGTGTGGGGTCGAAAGGATGTTTGTTTTTTTTTTTGTTTTTTTTTTGAGAGAGAGAGAGAGAGAGAGAGAGAGGGGGGTAGCAGACTATCCGCTTCGTTTATTTCATTAAGAAATAAACTTAGCTAGAAATGTGAATCAACTAGGATTCGAGCTCGGGTCTCGGGTACCAACCATCAAGTCCTTTGCCACTTGCTCTAGGGACGGTCGGTGTCAAAAGAATGGTGTTAAGTCGACGCAGGGTGGGGTCCGGGTGGGGTGGGATCGGGTTGGATTTGGATTTGGATTTAGATTCTATTGGACTTCAAATAAATAAAGGTGTGTCCGTGTACTGCGTCGGGTCTGGATAGTCGATATACTATATCCATACACTAAAATGAAATGGTTAGAAAAAAAGATATATATATCCAACCTAGTTAACTTCGGGTTGGATTCGGGTCTGGGTACTTAAATTACTAATATATCCATCCGATCTATTTGAGTGGGTCTGGGTAATGACTATCCGTACACTACCCGTAAAAGACCGGATACAGATCGGATCTAAATCAGGTACGAGTACCCGTATACATATATTTTTTTATAGACTTTATTAAATAATCTATAGACAAACTATAAATCTAGACCCCCGGTTCACTTCTCATTTCTGAAAGAGTTTGCAAGATGCTCTAGGCACGCGGCTCGATTTTAGTACGGCGTTCCATCCTCAGAGTGACGGTCAGTCAGAGATGACCATTCAAATACTCGAGGATATGTTGCGAGCATATGTGCTTGATAACGGTGGAGGGTGGCATGATCAGTATTTGCCGATGGCGGAGTTCGCTTATAATTACAGTTATTAGGAGAGTATAGCAATGGTGCCATTTGAAGCACTTTATGGACAAAAGTGTCGCTCTACTATTCACTGGAGTGAAGTGGGTGAAAGAGTCACCCTTGGTCCGGATGTGGTGCGAGAGGCGGAAGAGAAGGTCCGTCTTACTCGCCAACTATTATTGACGGCACAATCGCGACACCAAAGCTATGTGAATAAGCGCCGAAAGGATTTGGAGTTCGCGGTTGGCGACCGTGTATTCCTCAAAGTGTCGCCAATGCGCGGAGTGAAGCGATTTGGCATTCGGGGGAAGCTCAGTCCCCGATATATTGAGCCGTATGAAGTGTTAGAACGGATCGGGCCGGTGGCGTACAAGTTGGCATTGCCGTCGAAGCTTGCTGGAGTGCACAATGTATTTCACGTGTCGGATCTCCGCAAGTATTGTCATAACTCCTCACTTGTGTTGGAGTACGAGCCGATAGAGTTACACGAGGATGTTACCTACGAGGAGTTCCCGGTGAGTATTTTGGCTTGAGAGGAGCGGAAACTACGGAATTGGACCATTCCGTATGTAAAAGTGCATTCAAAGATGACCATTCAGATACTCGAGAATATGTTGCGAGCATATGTGCTTGACTACGGTGGAGGATGGCATGAGTATTTGCCGATGGCAGAGTTCGCTTATAATAACAGTTATCAGGAGAGTATAGCAATGGCACCATTTGAAGCACTTTATGGACAAAAGTGTCGCTCTCTTATTCACTTGAGTGAAGTGGGTGAAAGAGTCACCCTTGGTCCGGATGTGGTGCGAGAGACGGAAGAGAAGGTCCGTCTTGCTCGCCAACGGTTATTGATGGCACAATCGCGACACCAAAGATATGCGAATAAGCGCCGGAAGGATTTGGAGTTCGCGGTTGGCGATCGTGTATTCCTCAAAGTGTCGCCAATGCGCGTAGTGAAGCGATTTGGCATTCGGGGGAAGCTCAGTCCCCGATATATTGGGCTGTATGAAGTGTTAGAACGGATCGGGCCGATGGCGTACAAGTTGGCGTTGCCGCCGAAGCTTGCTGGAGTGCACAATATATTTTATGTGTCGGATCTCCGCAAGTATTGTCATAACTCCTCACATGTGTTGGAGAACGAGCCGGTAGAGTTACACGAGGATGTTACCTACGAGGAGTTCCCGGTGAGTATTTTGGCTCGAGAGGAGCGAAAACTACGGAATTAGACCATTCCGTATGTAAAAGTGCATTTAGAGAGGACTATTCAGATACTCGAGGATATGTTGCGAGCATATGTGCTTGACTACGGTGGAGGGTGGCATGAGTATTTGCCGATGGCGGAGTTCGCTTATAATAACAGTTATCAGGAGAGTATAGCAATGGCGCCATTTGAAGCACTTTATGGACAAAAGTGTCGCTCTCCTATTCACTGGAGTGAAGTGGGTGAAAGAGTCACCCTTGGTCCAGATGTGGTGCGAGAGACGGAAGAGAAAGTCCGTCTTGCTCGCCAACGGTTATTGCCGGCACAATCGCGACACCAAAGATATGCGAATAAGCGCCGGAAGGATTTGGAGTTCGCGGTTGGCGATCGTGTATTCCTCAAAGTGTCGCCAATGCACGGAGTGAAGCGATTTGGCATTCGGGGGAAGCTCAGTCCCCGATATATTGGGCCGTATGAAGTGTTAGAACGGATCGGACTGGTGGCGTACAAGTTGGCGTTGCCGCGGAAGCTTGCTGGAGTGCACAATGTATTTCACGTGTCGGATCTCCGCAAGTATTGTCATAACTCCTCACATGTGTTGGAGTACGAGCCGGTAGAGTTACACAAGGATGTTACCTACGAGGAGTTTCCGGTGAGTATTTTGGCTCGAGAGGAGCGGAAACTACGGAATCGGACCATTCCGTATGTAAAAGTGCATTGGAGTAATCACTCGAGGCGTGAATCCACGTGGGAGCTCGAGAAGAAGATGCGTAAGGTCTATCATCACTTGTTTGAGCAAGTGAGCTAAGGTATGCGTTAAGTTTCACGACCGAAATAATTTTTAAGGGGTGGGGAATGTAACATACCACTTTCTCGTAAAACATGCCGAGTTCCATCAAAATGAGTGGAACCCGGAGTGGAATGAGTATCACAGGGTTCTAAGTGCATCTGTGACGCCCCAACTTCCCAAGGGGTCACCCATCTTAGGACTATTCCCGTCCTAGCACGCTTAACTCTCTTAAGCTCTTGGGTCTAGCCACCACCCAAAATGCTTAAGCCGGGTTAAGAGTTTAGCGCTATTATATCTCATATATAGGACTATCTGGGGTCTCACAATCTCCCCACCTTTAAGCCCTGACGTCCTCGTCAGGCTCAGACTCACAAGTACCAGGCGATGTGAGACTTGTCTCGCTAGCCCGTCATCCAGACCCTGGCTCAGCCGAGACTCATCTCACACTTCCGGCTGGTAATTGGCTCTGATACCATCTGTGACGCCCCAACTTCCCAAGGGGTCACCCATCCTAGGACTACTCCCGTCCTAGCACGCTTAACTCTCTTAACCTCTTGGGTCTAGCCATGCCACCACCCAAAATGCTTAAGCCGGGTTAAAAGTTTAGCCCTATTATATCTCATATATAGGACTATCTGGGGTCTCACAGCATCGGTACCTTGGAACAGCGAAAAAGGGACCTGAGAGAGTGAAAATTGCAAATCTTGTGAAGTTCCAGATTTTGAGCTCTCGGGGACCGGTCCATGAAGGAGAGACCGGTCCCCGTACGCGTGGCAGCCGAGCAGAGAGAAAAATCGGCTAAGTCCTGAAAAACCGGTCCCTCAATGCGCAGTCAGCCGAAAATGGTTATGTTTTGAAAATCAGGCCTACGGAAATCAATCCTTGACAGGGAAACCGGTCTCCCAGGGTCTGGTCCCTGAAGGAGAGACCGGTCCCCGCCTGCGAAATAGCAAGAAAATTAGAAAATTGGCTAAGTCCTGAGAGGTGTGCTCTCGGGGACCGGTCCCCTCGGGGAGAGACCGGTCCCCGCACCCGAAAATTGCCCAAGCAGGGCTGTTTGCAAAATAGAAGATTTGAGGGATTTAGGTGCATTTATGCATTGTGAGGGGTGTATATGTGTATGTGTGAGTGTGTTAGGGTTTATTTCTCACCCTCACAACATAACACATCTCTCTCTCTCTCTCTCTCTCTCTCTCTCTAAACTCTCCTCTCCCTCTCCCTCTCTCTCTTCCTAGGGTTGGATCAAGAGAGCTTTTGGAGGAGCAAGCTTGGAGGAGAAGCTTGCCAAGGTCAAAACAAGCTTGGGTAGAAGCTTTTGGAGGAAAAGCTTGGACTCTTATAAAGGTGAGTTCCATAGTTTCTAACCTAGGTTTTGGGTTTATTTCCTTCTAGCATGCTTCTAGAAGTTGAATAGAGGTTTTTCCCTATAGTATCATGCTAGGGACCATTGTTGGGGAAGATGACATTGTACAAGAACCAAAATTAGGGTTTTGTAATTTTGAGGTTCAAACTTGAGTTTGATCTCTTTCTAATCTAATTGGTAGGTGCTCGACGCGTTTCAGGTATACGTGCTCGTCGATCCGACTCAATCCAGAGTTATTAAAGAAACAAGTCGAGTGGGTACAGATCGTCGCAGCTTGCGGCGTAGGGCTCCAAAATTCATGAAATCGTGATCACGGCTTCCTAGTGTCACGCCCCGAACCCGCCTTTTTGGTTGGATTCCGGTTCACATGAACAGGCGTCGAACGGGCATCATCTCCCTTGTCCGCCCTAGGCTCTAATCAACATGTACAATCAAACATCACAACGCAGCGGAATAATTATTGTACATGGCTTGCACGAAGGCAAGCAACATCAAGTAGTGAAAGTTCTAACTACTATACTAAGCATACAACCATCACATGTCATATTTGATTAACTTTAAACCAAATACAATTACTACTATTCTTTACATTCATTTACATCACATGCTTCCTTAACTCAAAATATGAATTACATCTTTTCTTTTTACTTCTAAGTTCAACATACAAAAGTTGAAAAGAAAACTATAGGACATGCCTACAAGACTCCGAGGCCGCTATCTACGGCGCCAACCCTTTGCCTCGATCCTCCGCTGCCCCGCTCGCGCACGGATCTGCAGGGTTAGTGGTGTGAGAACTACAACAAAGTTCCCAGTGGGTTTGGCCATCGACCGTGCCGATTCGCCCACTAGGTCTATTTCAGGTATATGTAATTCAAAGGAAATGAAATAGCAAACCAACTATTATAAACTATTACAGTGCCTGCAAAACAAATGTCAACTGACAGATAGATAATCCAATACACGATAAATTAAGCATGCATGTTCAAGTTCTTTCTTTCTTCTTTTGGCCATTACCCAATCTCATCTCGGGGTTCGTCAAGTTCACCCTAAAACTCACAATCATACATCCCGTCTACCGGGGGAGGCATACGCGCAACCACCCGAGGGATCTTCGCCGAGGTACCGCTCCGTGGTGTCTACACTCGGGAGTACACCGCTTGAGGGGGAGCTACCACCCTCAAGCCGGAACCAATACATGTGAGTATGATCCCATCCTCAATTTTGAGGAGGTGGCCAATCCTGTCTCAATGCCTCAAAAGCTAAAGCTTTGTTTAACTAACCTCTTTTCAATGCCGTACAGTTTCTATAGTCAATGTCGCCATAGTTTACTAGTGTCCAAGTATTTTCTTTTCTTTTCATACATTCATATACACATAGGGTTACTTGTATCTTTCTTTAGCTTCTCGGTTCTCGTCAATTCGTATGTATTCTAAGCATACAATTGATCTTCATTTATCAATACATGCATACTTTACCCTACATGCATGAAGGAATACACTAGTATGCTCAACAATAGGTGACATAGACATAGTAAATGATCCGGTGTTTCCGGATAGCACCCCCCACCTCTTGGCGAAGATAGGATGCCGTGCGTCTGATTTCGCGAACTCTGAAGTTTTACGCCGCAAGTTGCGACGATTGTACCCACTTGACTTGTTTCTTTAATAACTTTCTACTCGTTCGTCGGATCGACGAACCGTTCGTTCCTACGCGTCGAAACACCTATCAATTAGGGTAAAAGGGGATCAAACCCAAGTTTGAACCATCAAATTACAAAACCCTAACTTTTAACCCTTACACAAATCATCTTCTCCAAATCAAGTCCTTAACTTGATCATCGCGGAGAGAAACCACTAGAGATGCTCCTAGATACCCTAGAACTCACCGTTGGAGTTCAAAGCTTTTCTTCAAAAGCTTCCCTCTAGCTTGCTTTTACTCTTGTAAGCTTCTACTCCAAGCTTTTCTCCTCCAAAGCCCTCTTGATCCAAACCCTAGAGAGAGAGAAGGAGAGGGAAAGAATAGTTTAGAGAAAGAGAGGGAGATGTGTTTTTGTGTTGTGGGGTAAAAATAACCCTAACACACTCTCACATACACATATACACCCCTCATAGTGTCACTTTGCACATAGGCCCCTCAACTTTGTAATTTTGCCCAACCTGGGCATTTTCGGGTGCGGGGACCGGTCTCTGCCCCAGGGACCCGTTCCCGTAAGTCCATTCTCTGCCTCCTGGGAATTTCGCAGGCGGAGACCGTCTCTACTTCAGGGACCGGACTCCGGGAGACCGGTCTTCCCCTCAGGGACCGGTTCCCGTAAGCCTGATTTCTGGGACTTAGCCAAATTTTCTCTTTTTTGGCTGAGTGCGCAACAAGGGACCGGTCTCCACTTCAGAGACCGGACCCTGGGAGACCGGTCTTCCCCGCAGGGACCGGTTCCCGTAGGTCTCATTTCCAGGACTTAGCCGATTTTCTCATTTGCCCGGCTACTACTCACGGGGAGACCGGTCTCTATCCAAGGGGATTGGTCTCCAAGAGCTGAATCTGGGAACTCCACCATAGATGCAGTTTTACTCTCTCGGGTCCCTTTTCCACTACAGATAGGTTCAGAACCCACTGTTACACAGTTCTACTCCGCGTTCCGCTTATTTCGACGGAACTCGGCACGTTCTACGAGGAAGTAGTACGTTACACCTAGCATCCTAGAAAGGTGGGAGGTGCTGTCCGGAAACATCGGATCTCTTTCTATGTCTATGTCATCTATTTTTGTGCATACTAGTGTAGTGATATTCATGCATATAGGGTAGAATATTGTATTGGTTGATTGTGATGCAATTATATGCTTAGAAAACACATAAGTTGACGAGAACCAAGAGAATAGTGAAAATGACAAAGAACCCTATGTGTATGTGAATGTATGAAAAGAAAAGAAAGGACTTTTACACTAGTAAACTATGGTGACATTGACATTAGTGACCAGATTGGCACCAAGAACCAGAATGACTAAACAAAGCTTTAGCTTATTGAGACATTGAGACAGATTTGGCTACCTCCTCAAAATTGAGGATGGGATCATACTCACTTGTATCGATTCCGGCTTGTGTGAGGTCGCTCCTCTACAAGCAGTATACTCCGGAGTGTAGACACCACGGGGAAGTACCCTGGCGAAGATCCCTCGGGTGGTTGTTCCTTGTGCCTTCCCCGATAGACGGGATATACAGATTGTGAGTTTGGGGTGAACTTGTTGAACCCCGGGACGATTGGGTAAAGGCCAAGTGGAAACAAAACAAAAACATGCATGCTTAATTTATCATGTATTTGGATTATCTATCTGTCAATTGAAATTTGTTTTGCAGGCATTGTATTAGTTGCATTAGTTGGTTTGCAATTTCTATTCCTTTGAAATACATATGCCTAAAATGGACCTAGCGGCCGAACCCACTGGGAACTTCGTTGTAGTTCTCATACCACTAACTCTGCAAATCCGTGCGCGAGCGGGGCGGCGGAGGATCGAGGCAAAGGGTTAGCGCCATAGATAGCGGCCTCGGAGTATATAGGCATGTCCTGTAGTTTATTTTGTGTATTCAACTTTTGTATGTTGAACCAGTAAATGTAAAAATGATGTAATTCATATTTTGGAGTAAAGGAATATGTGATGTATTTTTAATGGAAAAGAATGAATGTAAAAGAATAGTAGTAATTGTATTTGGTTTAAAGTAATCAAATATGATGTGATTGTTGTATGTTTTAGTATAGTAGTTAGAACTTTCACTACTTGTTGTTGCTTGCTCTCGTGCAAGCCATGTACAATTTATATTCCGCTGCGTTGAATGTTTGATTGTACATGTTGGTTAGAGCCTAGGGCGGACAGGAAAGGTGCTGTCTGTCCGGTGCCTGTACATGTGAACCTGGTCCAACCAAATAGGCGGGTTCGGGGCGTGACACCTATATACTGTTGTTTATCCATGTATCATTGCTACTATAGTTATGATATCCATGTATACATTATGTTCTATTTTACAGTAGAGGTAGTTATATGTTCTATTACTGTTCCATTTCCTTCTAGCATTATAGTTACTGTATTTGTTCTACCTATGACTTTGATGATCTCTTTACGTGGTGAGTACTCTTCGCCTTCGTCTTTGCGGTACCCACTAGGAGGGAGATATGTGTACATTTTCTCACTCCCCACCCCATTTACAGGTAACGTTGCGGGTCCGAGTCGGGACAATGCGTGAGACGCGTTCGTAGCGGCCGATAGAGCTTCCGACCCGGTTTGATTGGTTTAGTTGCTATTCTCATTATTTTTAATGATATGACTTAGATATTATGATTCAGTTAGTTCAACTTTAATTGGATTCACGTGGTTTTGTTAAATGAATAAAGAGATTGTGGTTTTTTTATGAAATGAAAATGATTTTCTATCCCTCGCGATAGTTAGTTTTAAAAGGTAAAAGATTTCCATGTGGGAAACGATTTTTAAAAGAACTTTCTGATTTTTTTTTGGATATTAGTATTTCAAAACGAATTTTCGAATAGGAAATATTTTTAAACTGATAGATGTGGATTTATAAAAATTTATGATGAAATAATTGTAGATGTGAATAGTATATGAATATGTGGATATTCATATTTGGTGATTGTATTTTATTTTGTGTATCTTATACTTGTGCAACACCGTACAAATATAGGGGAGACTCTATCTGTGTGAACAATGGACTTTTTATATTTGTGGCGGATCTGGTATACTCTAGGGGTTAAGATTTTCAAAAAAAAAAAAAAATAAATTGGACACTTCCTCATTGAATATATATCAAAAAGGGACCCCGGGGAGTGAGTGGGAGAGAGAGAGATTTTTATTTTAAATTTAAATTTAAATTTTTAAAATTTATAATTTTAAAATTAAAATTTATAATTTAAATTTTAAAATTTTAAAGTTTAAATTTTAAGTTTTAAATTTGATATTTTTAGTTTTTAAATTTTAAATTTGCTATTTTATATCTTTGAAATTTAAATTTGATCTTAAATTTAAATTTTGATATTTAAAATTTAAATTTTAAATTTAAAATTTAAATTTTAAATTTAAATTTTAAATTTTAAAAGTTAAAATTTGAAAATTTTAATTTAAAATTATAAGTTTAAAATTTTAAAAATTTAAATTCAATTAAATATTTAATATTATTATTTTCTATTTATAACTAACAACTATTTCTCTTATTCCCAATAACCATCGAAACGCAATTTTTCTAATTCTAGTTTATACTCACATTTTCATACAAACAAAAAAATATTTTTATTCTTATAAAAATTCATACTTATATCTATTCTCGACATAACTAGTTATAATTCTAACCAAACGGTGCCTTAATGCTTTTCGATTTTTTTGTAATCATCTGACTATATTTGTCATTTTTAATTAATAAAATATTTAGCCCACGGACCGGCCCCTCGGAGCCCACTCAGAAAATGATAATAATAAAATACAAGCAAATTTGATATTTTAAAAATATGTATTGTAAAATATAAAATATTTAAATTTCAAGAGACTACCTGCAATATATATAAAAAATTCTAATTCATATATTTATTTTCAAATTTTTAAATTTTACTCGACTGCCGGGGAATATCTTTGACCACAACATTCTTTTTTCTGTATTCAGTATTCCTCTACGACGAGGCCACGGCCCGCCCCACGTGCCCTACACCATGCCGCTCCGACTCCCCATGTACCCGTGGGCCTTTTCTTCGTTTTTTTTTCTTTTTTTTTTTTTCGGGGTTACGGTACCCTATTAACAAAAAGGTTAATTTTATACTGTAAACATAATAAATTATAAATATACTTTTATAAAATTTTAATTTGTTATGTTATTTTTATAAAAGTTAAGTGATATTTATATTTATTTATCTGCTTTATTATGCTACAGAATTATTTATTTTTCAACAAAGAAATAAATAAAATGTCAATTTCTATCATAAATATATCTCTTCAAAAATCCTAACTGTTATAATCGTATGTAAATGGTCCTTCAAAAAATTTCAATTATCATCTTCTGCTTCATCTTTTTTCTTTTGAAACCCAACTCAATCCACCATTGGTGTAACCTTTTCTTTCATTAGGGACGTGTTCGGCTCAAGTTGAATCAAAATCGGAATCAGAATCGAAATCACTAGGGCATGTTCTGTTTAGTTCATCCCTTAAATCGGAATCGAAGTAAATAATTCCCATTATCTGTGTTTGGTTTAGATAGATATAAAAAAGTAATCAAATTAATATATTAACTTTATCTTTATAATTAATATATTATTTTAAATGCAAAATGAAAATTAAATATTAAAAATTTACATCAAAATTTTGAAATAATATTAAAATTTTAAATCTATTTTTTAAAAAAAAAATTAAACTGTAAAGTTGAGTCGATAATTCAAAATATAAAACTAAATTTTGATTTATTCAAATTCAAACTTAAAATTACAATTTAAATTTTAATTTGAATCCCTAAATTTAATTTAAGTTTTAAATAAAATTTGAATAAAATTTTATTTAAATTAAAATTTAATTTAAATTCAAATTCATAAGTTAGATTCGAAATACTTGATTAAATTTTAATTTTTAATTCAAGTTCAAATTAAAATTTAAAATTATATATTTAATTTCTAAATTTAAACTCATATTTTAATTAAAAAAGTTAAAAGATATCCATTCCGTTTGGATTCAACTTTCAATCTGGACTTCTAGGTCGGATTGAAAAAAGAGGCGATTGAGAAATTCCCATTCCACTCGGGAATTGGAATCGGAATGGAACTCCCGCGTACCAAACACCCACAAATGGATTCGCCTATTTCGGTTCCGATTCGAGGGTGAAAAATAAGCAAACCAAACACGCCCTTATTTTCTCCTATACTTTTTTTAATTTTTAGCAAAATAAAAAAAAATTATAGAGAAAATTGAATGGAAAAGCTGTTGAGCCATTGAAGCGCGAACAGCTAGCACGCCGAGTCCATGCAAGGGCAGCGGCCTCGGTAATGCACCGGGAGCACGAGGAGAGGCGTAAACCGCGCTAGGTCGAGGGAGTTACAGTAACCGCAAGCAATTGCAAGCGGTTCCGATTGGCTGGAGGTGATTCGAAATATGAGAAGATAGTGGCCGATCGTGTAAAAACTATAACTGATTCAAGGGGTGACCTATAAATAGGTCAATAACACCCTAAAAAAGGATCTTTTTCCCTGTGAACAAAAGATCACCCTTATTTTCTCGCATTTTTACAGTATTTTCTAGGAGTAGTCTAAGTGTAGCCCTTTCTTTTCCGCATTTACAATCTTTCATAGGAGTAGCTTGTAAGATAGATTCTCCGGAGTCTGTATGCCTCACGGGTACACTCTGTTGTAAACTACATTTTCGGAGCTTGTATGCCCTTCGGGCACACTCTGTTTTTTTAATATATATAGGCATTCAACTCTTCAGGCCGAGCAATTCTTGTGTTGTTTAGCCATTCAGGTCTTCTGCCGACTTGAATCATTGCTTGATCCGAACATTCGGCTCATCCGGCCGAACCGAGATTAGAATAGAGTTTTCGAACCCGACTGATCCGATCCCTCATCAGCAGAATCGCTTGACCAGTCGAATGGCGCAAACTTCAAAGGTCATTATCAGTTGCCGTTACTCATCCCGACACGCTCCCCAAGGAGGATCTTTGACCGGGTCAAGGTCTCGAAAATTCGGCAGCCCAACAAGCAATACGTATTCGACATGGGTGAAGCCACTTGAAACTAGCATAAAGAAGACGCTTCGTTTATTTCATTTAGAAATAAACTTAGCTGAAAATGTGAATCAACTAGGATTTAAACTTGGGACCTTGGGCCCCAACGACCAAACTCTTTGCCACTCGCTCAGGACAGTCAGAAAGATTTTGAGTAAGAGAAAAAGGTATAATATAATAAGAGTAAAAATAACAATTTAACTCATTGACTAATCAGGATTAAGTAATTTATCTATGGTTAACTAAAATTTTCTAGCGGATCCTAACAGATGACATATTTGAAAATAAAAATATATATCTCTTGATTTTATTGCAATTAAGTCTGAGCCATTAAAAAAACATGTTAAACTTAATAGTATTGCCATGTTAGCGCCTACTTGGTTTCTTTTTGCATATCAATTTTAATGCTTAAACTATGCATGTTTTTCACTTTGATCTACAAAAATAAAAATTCAAAATGTTTAATTTAAATTAGAAATTAAAATTAAAATTAACGAGAAAATAGAATTTTGTATTTGAATTTAAAGCTACAATTTTGATTTAAAGATTTAAAAAAATTTTGAATTGAAATTCAAAATTTAAATTCAAATTTTACATTGAATTCAAAATTTGAATTCGAACTTAAATGATTTTGATTTTGATATTTCAATTTGCATTTAAAATGAAAATTTTTAAACTGATATTTAAATTTATGATATGAATTAAATTTAAAATCATATTTAAAATTTTGATTTTAAATTTTAAATTTGAAATCAAATTTTAAATTTTAATTTAAGATTTGATTCAAATTCTAAATTTGAATTTAAACTTCAAATTCAAATTCACATTTTGAATTTGAAATTCTAAATCAAAGTTTGAAATTAAATTATAATTAGAATTCAAAATGTGAATTTGAAATTAAAATTAAATACCAAATTGGAATTTGAATTTGAATTTAAAATTGAATCCAAAATAATATTTTATTTAAATTTTAAATTTTAAATTAAAAATATTTCTTTGAATTTACATAAAATTTAAATTTAAATTGTATAATAAGTTGATGCTAATATGGCGCCTCCGTTGCATTGATATTAGACTTGGCAAATGGGCGGGTTGGATAACCCACGAGCAGGCCATCAGACCATGTTACTTAGGCATCGAAAATTTACCAAAGAAATTTTTGGATAGCCAACATCTTTACTCAAACCCACCCGCTGGTACAATGATCACCACGGGTAAAATTTTTTTTTTATCTCTTATATTTTTTAAATACAAATACATAAATATAAGTTTAAAAAATATAACATAACTCATTATTTAAAATATCATAACATACAATAAAAATATTTAAAATCTTAAAGCAAAAAAAATTCGTAATATAAAAGATGCTATAAGAAATTAGGGATATAATTTTTAAGATTGGTAAATAAAAATATATGTATTTTATTTAAAAATATAAATTTTTTAATTAAAAAATATATGTGCGGATATCGGTGGATACCCGCGGGTTACTCAAAATGCCCACAGCTTAATGGGTACCCACCTATTTTACCCGTAATTTTTTGGGTTCGAAAAGTTGGTATCCATACCCGGAAATTTGCAGGTAACCCGCGGGCACCCGCGGGTATTGGTCGAGATTACTAGATCTAATTGATATGACGTCTTCGCAGCGCTTACATGGTGATTCCGTTAATTTTAACACGGTTGGAACTTAATTGTAATGAAATCAAGAGGTTAGGAACTTAGTTGTCAAAACAAAGATTGAAGAACAAATTAAAAAATTGTGCAAAGGTTGGGAACCAATATGTAATTAACCCATGCAACACCTTTATCTTTTCTCTCTTTAATCCTTTTAACTACTTTTTAAATAAAAGGGCACTTACTTATATATTTTTGAAAAAACATTCTAATTTATTCCTCTTAATAGGTTAATATTAAAAAATTTCTTTTTACATTCCAAGTTATTTCAAATATATTCATAGAGTTAAATTCGGTTAGTGAACTGCTAGCAATAATCATTATTTCTGTAGAATTATAATTTTGCTTTTTTAAATATATATCGTTCTATCATTACCAATTTTTCTTAATTGCCTTTAAGTTTAGGGTAAAATAATTATTTTGATTTTTGATCTTTTCAAATATATATCTCTCTAGTATCACCAATTTTTCTTATTTGCTCTTAAATTAAGGGCCAAATAGATATTTTAATTTTTTTTTAACTCTTGATAGACATTTATCTCGTGTTTAACGTGAAATAATTTAACGAATGATAACTGCGAGAGTATTTTTGAATAACAGAAAAATATATAAGGGGTATATTGAAAAAAAAAAAAAGAAGAGATAAATTAGATATTTTTGGATGTTTTAAGAGTTGTATAGACAATTATTTCTTAAATAAAATAGGATAAAAGTATGAGATCATGCAGATAATGCAGTTTTTTGTTTTTTCTCTGCGTGAGAGAAGATATTGCAGCTTGTTGCCTATATGCATTTTAGTTCAAATACCTTATATACGTTATATTTTGCTACTTTATTGCAAAAAATGTAAGTAATTTCTCTATAAAATAACTCTTTTATTTCTTTATTTGTCTTCCCACTTACTCTTTTTGATCTACCTACGTTTCGATTAAATTTTACTCTGCTTTAATTGAATATTTAATTGTCAAATATTAAAATGGAATGCATGTAAAAGGCAACATACAAAAATATTGTTAAGTGTAAGAAAGGTAGCAACTTTACTATAGTATTTGAGAATTGAATTTTTTTTTTTTTAAAGAAAGATATAATCATTAAATTTTTTGTCACTTACGTTATGTACGGTCAGTGTAACTTATCTATTTCACATACAAAAATTTCTTAGGCGCTGTACAACCTATCTAGGCTAATTTGCATAAAAAATTCACTAGTTTTACGCTTTTGCAAAAGTGAGCCACTTTTCTCGATTTTACAGATTCGAACCGGACCGGATTTTCGAAATCGACCAAAATACCTTTATTATCGATCTCTCTCTCTTTCTCTCGCCTTTTTTTTTTTTTCCCCTTATTTATTTATTTTTCTCGCCAAAGAGACAAGAAAGGAAGAGGCGAAACTACCTCGCCTCTCACCCTCATGCTCTCGCCCTCGCCTCGCCCTCACTCTCACCCTCACCACGCACCCCCACCTTCCCGTTGAGCGTGATTTTTTTTTTTTTTTCCTCTCCGACTCTCTTCCACCGTCTCCAACGACGACGCTCTCTCGCTCTTCCTCTTTCTCTCGCCCTTCCTCCTCTCCTCCGCCTCCGACGACGACACATTTTCGCCGACACCGACACTGTGGAAGTCACTGCTGTGCTATAGTCTCAGAGCGGAGGATCCTTAGCGAGGATGACCAAAACAATTTATTAAAAAAGCAAGAAAAAAAATTAAAAAAAAAAAATAATTGAAAATAAAAGATGAAGATATTAAAATAATTTTGTAGTTTTTTAAAGCTGAAAACAAAAGAAAATAAAAAAAAAGAAAAGTAAATGTTAACCGTTTCTCGGTCAAACTGTCAGATCACTATTAATGATGAAAATAAAATAGCCGTGCATCTTAGCGAACCTCTATTAGATTGGTAATGCACATTGATTTCCTGCCGCAAAAGGTAACGCATATTGATTTCCTGCCGCGGCCTCTTCAGAAAATCTCCAATCTACCCCCCATCTTATAAGCAAATAAAGAAAAGCAACAAAAGGGCATGCAGAGAGAAAATAAAAATAAAAGAAAGCACAAAACAGACAACCAAAAGAAATAAATAAATTAATTATATTATACTAACAATTAATAAAAAAAGAAAAGAAAAAAAAGACACTCCCCCAACCTAACTCCAGTGGTACCACCACACTCCCTTTCTTTGCTTTGGTCTGCTACTAGCTAGCCTGCTCCCATCTTCCTCCTCTCTCTCTCTCTCTCTCTCTCTCTCTCTACCTGTCTCTTCTATCTCAGAAAAAGCAAGAAGAAAAAGGAAGAGAAATTAAATGGGGAGAAGAAGAAAAGGTTACATTGCTTACAACAGCTTCTGCTGGAAGCGCTCCTGCTTCTCGTCGGCCTCCGGCTTGCCGTCTGCCCTTCGGGTTCCTCCGGGCCGACACTGGCGGACGACCTGAGCGCGCTGGCGGCGTTCCGGGGGGCGTCGGGGGCGGGGGCGGGGGCGCTGTCGAGCTGGAACCTGTCGGAGCCGTGGTCGGCGTGCGCGACGTGGCAGGGGGTGACGTGCGCGGGGGGCCGCGTGAGCCGGCTGGTGCTGGAGGGACTGTCCCTGTCCGGGCCGACGGCTCTCCCCCACCTCGCCCGCCTCGACCGCCTCCGCGTGCTCAGCCTCAAGTCCAACCTCCTCTCCGGGCCCATCCCCGACCTCTCCCCGCTCTCCTCCACCCTCAAACTCCTCTTCCTCTCCCACAACGCCCTCTCCGGCCCCATCCCCGGCTCTCTCTTCAGCCTCACCCGCCTCTACCGCCTCGACCTCTCCTGCAACAACCTCTCCGGCCCGCTCCCCGTCGACGGCCTCGACCGGCTCGACCGCCTGCTCACGCTCCGGCTCGACTCGAACCGGCTCTCTGGGCCCGTCTCCGCCCTCGCCCTCCCGCGCCTCCAGGACCTGAATCTCTCCTCCAACCTCCTCTCCGGCGCCATCCCCCCGCGCTCGCCGCCTTCCCGGCCGCGTCCTTCGCCGCCAACGCCGGGCTCTGCGGGGGGCCGCTCCCGCCCTGCCGCGACTTCGCCAGCGACCCCACGCGCCCCTCGACGAGGCCGCCGCCCCGCGTCCCCCCGCCGCCGCCGTCGTCGCGTCCTCGCCCTCCTCCTCCGCCCCGCACCGCCGCGGCGCCGGCGGGGGCGGATGAGCCGCGCCGCCGTGGTGGCCATCGTCGGCGGCGACTTCGCGCTCCTCGTGCTCGTCTCCGGCCTCCTGTTCTGCTACTTCTGGCGCAAGTTCGCCGCGGGGAGGAAGGCCCCCTCGCGGCTCCACGAGGGCGAGAAGATCGTCTACTCCGCCAGCCCCTACGGCGGGGCCGGGGCCGGGTGCGAGAGGGGCAAAATGGTCTTCCTAGGCGACGGCACCGGCACCGGCACCGGCACCGGCTCTAATAAGAGGTTCGAGCTGGAAGACCTGCTGCGGGCCTCCGCGGAGATGCTGGGAAAGGGGAGCTACGGGACGGCGTACAAGGCGGTGCTCGACGACGGCAGCGTCGCGGCGGTGAAGCGGCTCCGCGACGTGCAGGTGTCCGGGAAGCGCGAATTCGAGCAGCATTTGGAGCAGCTCGGCTGCCTCCGCCACCCCAACCTCGTCCCCCTCACCGCCTACTACTACGCCCCCGACGAGAAGCTCCTCGTCTACGACTACATGCCCAACGGCAGCCTCTTCTCCCTTCTCCACGGTAAATGAATGACTGACTGCATGCATGAATAATGCATGGATGAATGGTTCTCGATCGATCTGCAAATTTTTGTTGTCAGGGAATAGGGGGCCGGGGAGGACGCCGGTGGATTGGGGCTGCGAATGCAGATCGCGGCGGGGGCGGCGCGGGGGCTGGCGCACATCCACCACGCGAGGCGATCGCCGAAGCTGGCGCACGGGAACGTGAAGTCGACGAACGTGCTGCTCGACAAGGCCGGCAACGCGCGGCTCGCCGACTACGGCCTCGCGCTGATGGTGCCCTCGGCGGGCGCCTCTCGCTCCGCGGGGTACCGCCCGCCCGAGGCGCCCCCGGCCGACGGGCGCCGCGCCTGGGCGACGCAGCGGGGCGACGTCTACGCATTCGGCGTGCTGCTCCTGGAGCTGCTCACGGGGAGGCCTGCAGCTTCGGACAGCGCCGGGGGAGGGGGCATAGATTTGCCGACATGGGTGCAGTCGGTGGTCCGCGAGGAGTGGACGGCCGAGGTCTTCGACCTGGAGCTCATGAGGTATTTTATATATATCATCATCAGTATAATATCACTCGGCAAAACAATTTTCAAAATCAATTTTCTCAACAACTTCTTCATCATATTAATATTGGGCAATTTCACCCCTATGCCTCTCAAATATGTAAATATTGTAGATATTCCTGCAAAGTTGAAAATATCATACATATTCCTTCAAATGCAAATTTTTTTCACAATTACCCTTTCTTCTAACGTTCCGTTATTTTAACCATGATTAAAATTTGGTTAAATAAAGGTTGAATTATAAAATGACTAATTTAACCCTAAAAGGGTTAGATGTTATTTTGATAGCAAATAATTAAGGGGCAATTTCATAAGTATCTTTTTAAATTTTAAAAATAACATCACTAGCACCAATTATTAATGGGTAAAAAATAAAAAAATTCCTCGCCTATAGATCATTTTGAATTAGACGCTTTTAAGTTTTATTTTTGAACATTAAGAGATCTTGAACTATAAGTTTTTTTTTTGTTTTGACTTTACCTGGGAGGCATTTGGATTCTCGTAAAACAACTTCGAAATATTACATGTTTTTTTAAATAGTTAATGTTAAATTATAATGTGGAAAAATTGCATTATAACTACGTATAATTTAAAAGTAAAAAATCATAATAAGATTTAATTATTACACTTAATAGACTATAGATTTTAAATTGTAATATTTAAAAAATAATGTTAAATTATTATGTGATTCAAATGTTAAAAATTAATTAGATAATTAATCTTAAATATTATATGTTTAAATTGTTGTTAGGGGTAAAATTGATATTTAAAAAATATTGGATGACCACTTGACGGGAAGTTAACCTAAAGTGTATTTGTAAATATTTTTTGTTCTAAGAGGAATATTGATGATAATTTCTAGTTTAGAGGATCATTTATATAATTATAATTTTTCAGAGGGGTATTGATAAAATTATTCCTATTAATTTCATATGTTATTATATCTCCATCAATCACACATCTCATTGGCACGTCAATAATACTAGTCTTAATATATACTTTTTATTTATTTTTTTACTATTATAGTGTAAAAATTGAAAAAAAAAAAAAGTCTAGCGGTCCTTTATAAAAAAAAAGAAAAGTACCAAAGTATATGAAGTGAAAAATAATTTACAAAATATTTAACAGTGTAGTGCTGTGTAATCAAGCGAGGTATAAAATATACTAATTAAATTTATAAAGAAAAACATCAAAGTCAAAATTTAATATTAAAATATTATTAATTGATTTAAGTTAAATAAGCTGAAAAATTAAGTTGTAAAATCAAAATTATGAATGATTAAATAATTAAATTAAAATGGTCAATAGTTGTGTATGTTTTTACTTGTAAATTAATTGTTACATGCATGCAACAGGTATAAAGGAATAGAGGAGGAGATGGTGGCGATGCTGCAGCTGGCGCTGCGGTGCACGGCAGCTGCGCCCGAGCAGCGGCCCAAGATCGGGCAGGTCGTGAGGGTGATCGACGAGATCCGCACCGCATCCGCCGGCGGCGGAGAGGTCTCGCCTTCGCACGGATCCTTCGACTCCATCTCTGACTCGCCCTCTGTCTCTGAGGATGCCGCCGCCGCCGCCGGCGGTGCTGCCAGCCAGTAATGTCCTGTTTCTCTGGTCCGGCCGACGGTTCCAGTTCCTTCCAACGGCTTTGCTTTGTCTTCCCTCGTTTTATTTTTTACCAAGGTTTTATGGTTTGTGTTGTGAATTAGCGGATTTATGTGAGCCCTTGGATGAGAAATGGACGATGTAGATTATGGGTGGGCATTGTTTTTTTTGCCTTTCTTTCGTTTTTATTAATGTCGTGGGGGCTTTGTTTGCTGAGAAAGGGGTGCGCGACCATTTTAATTATTATTACTGGGGGGACGTTGGATGCCCGAGGAGATGGTGTGTCCTGTCTCTCAAGTGTCAGGAGTGGTCTCCACAATCAGGGGGTACTGATGTTGATGCTTTGTGCGTACCGTTGCTATAGATATATTGTGCAATCATGACCGTCCGTTTCGATCTTCTTTTTTTTTTTTTTTTTTTTACGAATATCGGTACAGCCGCTTTAGAGGCTTAATAAACTGCCTTTAGGTTTTGTTTGGTTCCGTATAAATAAGAACTATTTATTTCATAAATATATATAAATTTTGATATAAATTTGAAATAGATTAATTTCCCAATCTCCCAATCAATGCCCCCTAATCTCCCAATCAGACGGTATCTTAATAAGGTATTAACGCCATATTTTATTCTTTTTAAATAAAATTTTAGGTTAATTTCATTCGTGTCTCTGAAAAAATTAAAAAGGGTAAATTGCACTGTTGCCCCCTGAACTTTTGGCGGAGTTTCACGTTACCTCCCAAACTCTTAAAACGGTTATTTACCCCCCTATATTTTAATATCAGATCTTGTCATTCCTTCACGTCGCTTAAAGTTAACTGAGTTCTAATCTTGAGTTAACTGACGGCAGTTTTGGTGGAAATCTACCGCCTATACTGTCCCTTATTCCAACCAACTCTCTTTTATTCCTTAAAAACTATTTTTTCTTCATTTCTATGCATGCCCTCCAACTCTTCTTCTCATAGTTTTTGCATCCCAAAAACCTCCAAAACCTAACCCTTCCGTCAACTCTCGTTCACCTCCGTTAACTTTAACTCGACTAAGGGCAACAAGATACAATATTAAAGTATAGGGGGTAAATGACTGTTTTAAGAGTTTGGGGGGTAAAGTGAAACTCCGCCAAAAGTTCAGGGAGCAACAGTGCAATTTACCCAAATTAAAAATATCATAAATATTCTTATAAATTTGATATGTAATATCACAATTACCTCTTCAAATGACTACTTTCGTTTAAAAATGTGCAAACCGTCATGACATGTCTCTCTATGTTATTTTTACTTCAATTAGGTTAAGATTAAAAATAAGTTAAAGATTGAAATGTCTATTTAATTTACCCTTAACTATTACAAATTTTTAGAAGAGCAAAGTATATATGTGTTTCAAAATAAAAGAGATTTCAAAACTATCCCTCACTTTTCCAATGTTTATATAAAGATAAAGATTTAATAAGTAGTTTGAATAAATGTACTAATATTTAACTCGCATCAGTTAAATATTTAACTGTAATAAATTTTATTAATATCTTTTCATGACATGTATAAATTGTATTATGCAAAAATTTACTAAGTTTTGGATTACAAATTGTACAAGCTAATTATTTTAGATTAATTTAAATATTATAAAATCTTTTTATTCAATAATTTCAGGTTAGTCTAGATTTTTCAGGTTTCTTTTACTTCAATTTATTTTAGAATGCTAAATTTTAAATTTATAAAAGCTTGTTTGCATGCTAGTTTGTAACACTGTCCCAATTGATTTTCTTAACTTACATTATTTTTGTAGTTGTACCAATTTTTTTGTTGCTTCTTTCTAATCTTGTACATAATACTAAATCATTTTATTGTTACTTCAAATTTGGTAAGTAATTTTATATTGCATAATTAATGATAAAGCTTTGTAATTGTTCAGTCTATTTATTCTTTACTCTCTCCCTCTATAAAAAAACTAAAAAAAAAGGAGCATTTAACAAGATTTAATAAGATAAAAATATTATTCTTTTTGGTTAGATTATACAAATTTTACAGAGATCAATTTGAGAATCTAAATAAATGACTTACACGGATTTTATAAGTAGGTCTAAATAATTATATTAAAAGCTTTTTTTTTTTTTAACTAAATTTTCTAGACAATACGTGTGCTTGTTGCTAAAATGTAATTATGATTTTTAAATTCAAAGGGTATTTACGAAAATTATAACTTATTAGTGAGAGTAGGAACATCTAAAAGGGCAATTATGAAAAAAAAGAATTGCTATTTGCATTGCTGATCTTTAGTGTAGTTTTTAACAAAAGTTCCTCAGAAGTTCTGGCTACTTCCATCTCTGTAAGCTTAGTTCATCACTCTAACGAACGGTTTTAGCCACCTATTTCTCAAAAAAAAAAAAAAAAAACAAACAAAAGTTATTTTGAAGGGTAGTTGCTGCATTTATAGGGGCATTTAGGACATTTCAATTTTTATGGATCATCTATGTAAGGATGGGCATTATAGGGAATTTCCCTAAAATTTTTGTGCCAAATAGTGTACAATGGCATGGTACATTGCTCATAATTGTTTAAATTTAAACTACTTATTTAGCAATAAAAAAGTAAATTTTTAAATGTAATAACTGGCATTTTTTCAGAACAAGAAATAAAATATTTGGAGACGGTGAATGTGTGCGTAATCGTATTATAAGAGTACACGTCAAATTTCAGGCGAAACCGAGCTAAAACGGAAAAGTTACGCGCCCGTAAGATTCGACTTAAGTGAATAGTAACTCTAGTTTTCCTCGGATAAGCAGAATAGCAGTTAGGTTCGGGTACGTGTTGGATTCCAAATATAGGCTTCCAATAGCTCGTTTCGAACGGCTCGGATGTACTGGAACCGTTGACCGACGAATCGAATTAGATGCACGGTTGTCGAGAAAAAGGGTCCCGAACGATTTTACATATATAAAATATATATGTTAATAAGTTGGTTTATTACGGGAGTTGATGGAGAGATGGGTTCGTCGCAGATCGGAGACCAAGTCGAATGAAATAAAATGCTAGATTCGATGTCTCCATCGTGCTGAACGCGCTGGCGCAATCCGATCGGAAGTCCGCCGGACGGAGCGTCGGATATTACAAGATGATCGCAAAGGGGTAGATGCGTAATAATCGGATTGTTGAGAGGGAATGGATACTTCGCGAATCCGAGACCAAATCAAACGAAGTAAAGGGCTAGATTCGATGTTCTCGACGCGCTGAACGCGCTGGCGCGATCCGATCGTAAATCTGACGGACGGATCTCCGGGAATTACGAAAAGAACGCAAAGGGGTCAAAATCGCAAAACGGCGAAACGCGAAAAGTCTCTATATTTTATGCGTCGATTTGCGAGATTTTGATCGTAGAGGGTCCTTGGCGCAAGATTCCACTAATGGCAGGGACTAGGGATTAATTAGAAGCAATCGGAGGGCTAAAATGCAAAATGGCATTTGTGTGTAAGTGATGCATTAGGGCTCCCTTCATGAAACCCTAACCCTTATGGCCCTTCACCTCCCCCAGCCGCACTAACCACCTCCAGAAACTCCCTGCCCACTTCGTGCTTGCGGCCCGGCCGCCGGCGAGGAGCTCTGGCCGCCGGAACAGCATCCCCGAGCCGGATCTTCCCTCGTCATCCTCCTCCTCTCCACTTGTTGGCCGAGAAAACCACAAGGCAGCGAGACTCCGTGGTCCGGATCCGACCTTTCCTGGGCGAGATCCACCCCGAGGCGCGCCTCTCCGCCATCCCCGCTGCCGCCGAGGGTCGCCGGAGCCGCAAGAACCTCCCCGCGGCCATTGTTGGTCCACCAAGGCCGAGCTCGTGGAAGAAGTTGATCCGAGCGCCTTCTTCGGCAAGGAGGCTTGCATCCTTCTTCCCGCCACGAGACGTCTCGGCGCGCGTTTCCAAGACTCCCGTACACCGCCGGCCGCCGCGGAGCAACCCCGCCGCCGCTCGGTTTTGGTGCGAGGCCAGGGTGGTGGCCTCGGTTTCCAAGTGTCTCCGCCGCCCGAGAGGGGAGCACGGTGGTCCCCGACCTCCGGCGCGCCGACCCGTGGCCGTCCCGACCGCCTCCGGCCGCGCCGCGCCGCGTCGGGAAGCCACCAAACCCGAGAGCAAGGTGGGTTTGGATCTCCTCCGCCGCGCTCTCGCCACCTCGCCGCCGCTCACCGTGTGTCTTTGTGAACCTCCCCGACCGGCCGCACCCTCCCCGGCGTCATCGCACGCCGCCGGCCGCCGCTTCACTTGTCTGCGGCAACACCGATCCGGCGCATCGAGGGTGAGCCCTTCGGCTTCCGGCATCCCGCCGCCTCCCGAGGGAGCATCGGCTTCCTCGGCCTCCGGTCTGGACTATCGCCGTCCCGGCGTCTCCGGCGCGCCGTGCCGCCGGCGCCATCTAACCCGAGAGGAGGGTGAAGGAGTGGATCGCCGCCGCCGCGCCTCCGGCCGCCGCCCGCCGCCGGCTACCTTCCTCCTCGGACCTCCTGGACCCGAGGCTCCCTCCTCCGACCGGAGCGCCGCCGTCCAGTCGCCGGCCGGCCAACCCTAGCTTCCCTCGGGTCAGGTCCAGTCGCTTTACTTCCACAGTCGACAGATTCTTCTACAGTCGTACAAGTGGGTATCCGGTTTGACATCCGTACAGTGGTACACGCTTGGTGACACTCTTTCACTCTACTCTACTCTACTTTACTTTTCTTACTTGCACCTTACTGCCATTTCTATTCTCTACTCAGTTATATGCATACTTAGTATACTTGATAGGAGTAGAGTGGTTTGAGTTTACAGCTCTTCAGCGACCTACTTGGTCGATCCTTTACAGTTTCTCAGTGACCTATTCGGTCGGCTTGTTTACAGTTTCTCAGTGACCTATTCGGTCTGTTTGCTTCAGTTTCAGTGACCTATTCGGTCGGCTTGTTTACAGTTTCTCAGTGACCTATTCGGTCGGTTTGCTTCAGTTTCAGTGACCTGTTCGGTCGGCTTGTTTCAGTGCTTCTGTGACCTACGTGGTCGGCGAGTTTACTTGATGACCCAAAAAGGGGTCGATGTCCCTTTAGGGACGGGATTGTCAGCTAGTTGCTGACGTATGGTTTTTGAGCATAACAGCATCGATCGCCCAGGACTCGAGCGCATATCACGAACACAGGCGGTCTGATCCACCGGCCAGGTTGTTCTTTTCCGGAAAAGTGGTTGGACGCCAACCCGTGAGCCCATAGGCTATCTTGGGTTAAATGCAGGTTTAAAAACATTGGCATTGCCTGAGGTCTGCGGACCAATATTGGCGGTTATGGATTGGGTATTTACTTTCTCAGCTTTTCGATGCATACATACAGTAGCAGTTTGTTTATACTACATATATCTCTCTCCTGCTTACTTTGGCTACTGTATCTACTTACCGCCTTTCCTTTGTTTTACTCCGTTACTAGTGGATACCCACTGGGAGGGGGAGACATGTTTACATGTTCTCACCCCTCGCCTTCTTCTTTTTCAGGTGACGTTACAGGTCATAGTGGGACAGCAGGTGAGGAGCGAGTCTAGTGCACGTGTAGCTCCTACCCGTGTCGGTTACTTCTTTACCTTACCTTTCTCGTTTTATTACTTAGAGTACATCATGGTTCAGTTCTAGCTTCACTTTAATGGTGGATTGAGACTTATAATGATTTTTGGAAGTTTATGAAAGAACTCATGTTTTGTGAATTAAACTGTCTCCTACCCTTCGTGGTAGCATTTCAAAGGAAAAGGATTTCTACCCCTCGTGGTAGTGTTTTCAAAGAAAGGGTTTCCGTGTGGAAACAGTTTGTAAAAGGTTTTCAAAAGGGATTTTATAACTTAGAGTTTCAAAACCCGTTCCCGAGTAGGGAACATTTCAAAAGATAGATGTTGTTTATATACGAAGGTAAATGTGAATGAACCTGTGGTGAATGGTGTGAATATGTGTATGTTGATTGGAATTAATATCTGTACACTTTGTTGTGGTTGTATGATTGTAAAAGACTCCTTGTACTTGTGCGATGCCGTGCAAATACAGGGGAGACTCTGCCCGTGTGTACAGTGGTCTCTCTGTATTTGTGGCAGGTCTGTCATGTCCTTGGGGGTCAAGGTTTAAAAAAAAAATTCCGCTGTTTCTATACTCTAAAATGACCCGGGGCGTGACAGATTAAAATGGTATCAGAGCCAAGTTACAACCACAACACCATTCACAGGTTGTTTTGAAAAGTAATTGAACTGAAAATGAAAAGAACTGAACCATTGGTTAGGTTGACCCTAGGAAGACTTGCGGTATATAGGCACGTGAGAGTGCGGGGTTGGACTTGTGTCCTATGTTGCATTCGAGTAGGGTAAACTCGAAGTGCACGGTTATTTCCGTATGTGTTACAGTATTCGCACAGGCTGGTGTCTAAGTGGGGAGTAGTGGCGATGCTTCTTTTCGACATCGAATGGCGGGGTGAAGTCCCCCGTGTGTGGCCATTTCGGTCAGGTGGGCCTTGAAAGGCCAGTGATATCGGGCTTAGACTGCTGACGCCCTGGGCCACTATTCCTACTTTTGACACGAGAGCTACTGCGAGTGTCTCTACGGAGACGATACTTAGACCTGTTACGGTCGCGACTTCTGTGGGGTTAATTGGGTGTAGCCTAGGGTTTAGACGACTGCAACATTGGTGTTGCTTTCGCAGTTCTTTGGGTAGTGTTGTGACGCCTACTCCTTATTGCTGATGGAATCAGCAGTTCAAGTCTTTTGACCTTTAACGAGTTCATACGTCAAATTGACGCGTACTAGAGTCGGACTGACACAGTTGTGGTGTCAGGTTTCCGTTGAGGCCTACATCGTGTACGGGCATTTTAACACCTAAATTTGTGTGTCATAGGATAGTGTAGGGTTTGTTAGGACCCGTCTTGACTCGAGTTACTCTAAGGTATCGTCTGAGTCCTCGGAGCTTTGGTTATAGCTCGTTGTGGTGCAAAAATTGGTTACGAAAATCATTTCCTAAGCCTAGTTGGTACGGTTTGCGGGTTAGTGTCGCGAGTAGCTTTCAAAGGTTGAAAGCTATGTGACTCCCAGTGAGTCGGTCCAGAGTCGATCTGTCCTCATATATCGGCTTGCAAACCGATGTTCAACGGATTCGGTTCAGTGTTGAGGTATCAAATGGTTTGATACTTCGTCGTGTCGCGCTTCCAACTCGTTGTTGGTAGTGGATCTTAGATATTTCGCTTTCCTTTTGATAAGTACATTGGCTGCAGACAATGTACTGTCGAAAGTCGAACGAAATATCCTTTTCCTATCTGGGGACTTACGGATTGGGTCGATGTATTCCCTAGATTGTCTTGGGGAACTCTTGAGTGTTGGTCATCTCTGACCACGTAGCGAGCCTTGGGTTATTTCATGGCTAATTTGCGCAGTTGATTTATCATCACTGCAGATGGATTTGACTCTAGTTCGAGTCTGGGTGTTCGTAGTAGTCTCGGTCCATTTGGCGAGAGGTTCGAAATCACAGATATTGAGTGACTTAAGCATGGTTGTCGGCTTTGATAGTCACCGTATGTGATAATGTTAGGGTTTGCTTCTCAAATTAATTGTGCAAATCTAGGAGTGGTATGCTTGTTCGATCAATTGGTGACAGGTCGCCTGGGTCTCAATGAGACAAGTATTTGGTGTTGCTCGGAATATTGATCGCTAGGGTCCCTTGTAGGACAGCAGCGACAGGGTCTCGTGGAGACGGACGTTGAGCATCACTGATGGTTGGCATCGCATAGTGCGATTGACAATCCTGTGCATCAAGTGATGGACTGGCATGGACCATGTGTTGGTTTGACTGTAATATTGAGCGAACAAATTATTTAGCTCAATGGGTATTGTCAGCCTTGGATCTTTTGGTCAGGTGGAAAAATGAGGTCTTGGACCTAGGACTGTAGAATGCCACAGGTGGCTTTCCACTGACGAGGTTTTGACTTCGACAGTTTGTGTGGTAACTAGAGTGAGACTGTGGTCTCCGAGGTGAGTGTTTTGACTCAAGTTTTCGAACGACGTTTCGTATGTGCTCGTAGTGAGCAGGTTGACGTTGTTGGCTAGTCGGAGTGTGCCTTTCGGCCTTTGAGATTTTACTCCGGACTTGTGGAGCTGTTTTGTGACTTTTTACGTGAACTATCGATGTAGTCGAATCAGTTACGACTATGCGGACCAAAGTTGAGTGGACCTGGCAATCCTGAGGGATGTATTATTATCTCAAAATTTGCAAGATGGGATCGGATAATTCTGGACGCGAGATTGTCCTTGTCCGCTGGTTATAAGATGGATATGATTCCAGTGAATCTTGATCCGTAGATTTGGGATGGAATGTTTACCCTTGTCCCGTCCAGGTGAAACGATAGATGAGTTGTCGTGATTTATGGAAGTGTGATTGACCAGTACTCAAAGGTGATACCGCATTGGCGGAGCAGTATCCAAATTTGATTATGGTGAGTACCTGGTCAAGTCTCGGGGACTTTACCATATACATTGATGGGTCCTTGCGTTTCAGAGGCAGATGGTGCGTACTCAGTGACCCGGAGTTGAGGGGCGATATCCTATTCGAGGCGCACCAATCCCCTTACACGGTTCATCCAGGCGAAACCAAGATGTCTCGCGACTTGAAGCATAATTTCTGGTGGCCTGGGATGAAGCTAGATGTGGCTCGGCATGTGGCTCGGCATGTGGCTCGATGCTTGACTTGTCAGCAGGTGAATGTCGAACATCAGCGACCGGTAGGAAAGCTGCAACCACTTCCGATACCCGTATGGAAGTGGGAGCAGATTTCTATGGTTTTCGTCACTGGATTGCCTCGACCACAGCGAGGCCATGATGCGATCAGGGTTATAGTTGATCGGTTGACGAAATCAGCTCACTTCCTGCCGATGCACACGACGTGGTCCCGTGATTGACTGGCACAGTTATATATCGACGAGATCGTCCGACTTCACGGTGTGCCAGTGTCGATCGTATCTGATCGGGACACTCGTTTCGTTTCCTATTTTTGAAGGAGTTTGCAGCAGGCTATCGGTACAAAGCTGAACTACAATACCGCGTTTCATCCGCAGAGCGGCGAACAGTCAGAGCGAGTCATCCAGACTCTAGAGGACATGCTCCGCGCTTGTGTCCTGGACTACGGTGATGGATGGTTTCGCTATTTACCACTAGTGGAGTTCGCCTATAACAGCAGTTACCAGGCGAGCATCGGGATGACTCCGTACGAGGCTTTATATGGGCGTCGATGTCGGTCCCCTATCTGTTGGGACGATGTCGGAGAACGCCGGTTGATCGGGCCTGACTTATTGGAGGATGCGGAGGCGAAAGTCCGCATTGCGAGAGAGCGACTTCAGACTGCACAGAGTCGACAGAGGAGCTACGCGGACCAGTGGAAGCGTAACCTAGAGCTTCTGGTCGGTGAGCACGTGCTGCTCAAGGTGTCGCCATAAAGGGGGATCAAGCGGATCGGTCTGCGGAACAAGCTTAGTCCGCGATTCGTGGGACCGTTTGAGATCCTGGAGCGTGTTGGTCCGGTGGCGTACAGGTTGGCTCTACCTCCAAGTCTCGCCCGGGTGCACAATGTCTTTCTCGTGTCCATGCTTCGGAAGTATATTCCAGATCCGTCCCAAGTCATCAGACTGACGTCTATACAGTTGCGGGAGGATCTGAGCAATGATGAGGCTCCGTTGCGGGTTTTGGCACGTGAAGTGAAGCGGCTACGGAACAGGAGCATTCCGTACGTGAAAGTTCAGTGGGAAAACCACGAAGAGCGTGAGGCGACTTGGGAGCTTGAGTCCTCTATGAGGGAGCGTTATCCACATTTGTTTATGGGGGATCCTTGACTTAGTTTCGGGACGAAACTTCCTATAAGGAGGAATGATGTAATAAGCGGCATTTTTTCAGAACAAGAAATAAAATATTTGGAGACGGTGAATGTGTGCGTAATCGTATTATAAGAGTACACGTCAAATTTCAGGCGAAACCGAGCTAAAACGGAAAAGTTACGCGCCCCGTAAGATTCGACTTAAGTGAATAGTAACTCTAGTTTTCCGGATAAGCCAGGAATAGAAGTTAGGTTCGGGTACGTATTGGATTCCAAATATAGGCTTCCAATAGCTCATTTCGAACGGCTCAGATATACTGGAACCGTTGGCACTGACGGAATCGAATTCCGATGCACGGTTGTCGAGAAAAAGGGTCCCGAACGATTTTACATATATAAAATATATATGTTAATAAGTTGGTTTATTACGGGAGTTGATGGAGAGATGGGTTCGTCGCAGATCGGAGACCAAGTCGAATGAAATAAAATGCTAGATTCGATGTCTCCATCGTGCTGAACGCGCTGGCGCAATCCGATCGGAAATCCGCCGGACGGATCGTCGGATATTACAAGATGATCGCAAAGGGGTCGATGCGTAATAATCGGATTGTTGAGAGGGAATGGATACTTCGCGAATCCGAGACCAAATCAAACGAAGTAAAGGGCTAGATTCGATGTTCTCGACGCGCTGACCGCGCTGGCGCGATCCGATCGTAAATACGACGGACGGATCTCCGGAATTACGAAAAGAATGCGAAGAGGTTAAAATCGCAAAATGGCGAAACGCGAAAAGTCTCTATATTTTATGCGTCGATTTGCGAGATTTTGATCGTAGAGGGTCCTTGGCGCAAGATTCCACTAATGGCAGGGACTAGGGATTAATTAGAAGCAATCGGAGGGCTAAAATGCAAAATGGCATTTGTGTGTAAGTGATGCATTAGGGCTCCCTTCATGAAACCCTAACCCTTATGGCCCTTCACCTCCCCCAGCCGCACTAACCACCTCCAGAAACTCCCTGCCCACTTCGTGCTTGCGGCCCGGCCGCCGGCGAGGAGCTCTGGCCGCCGGAACAGCATCCCCGAGCCGGATCTTCCCTCGTCATCCTCCTCCTCTCCACTTGTTGGCCGAGAAAACCACAGAAGGCAAAGGGAGACTCCAGGGTCTGGATCCGACCTTTCCTCGGCGAGATCCACCCCGAGGCGCGCCTCTCCGGCCATCCCTGTCGTCGCCGAGGGTCGCCGGAGCCGCAAGAACCTCCTGCGGCCATTGTTGGTCCACCAAGGCCGAGCTCGTGGAAGAAGTTGATCCAAGCGCCTTCTTCGGGTAAGGAGGCTTGCATCCTTCTTCCCGCCACGAGACGTCTCCGCGCGCGTTTCCGGCAAGACTCCCGTACACCGCCGCCGCCGCGAGCAACCCCGCCGCCGCTCGGTTTTGGTGCACCGAGGGTGGTGGCCCTCGGTTTCCAAGTGTCTCCGCCGCCCGAGGAGGGGAGCACGGTGGTCCCTTGACCTCCGGCGCCGACCCGTGGCCGTCCCGATCCGCCTCCGGCCGCCGCCGCGCCGCCGGAAGCCACCAAACCCGAGAGCAAGGTGGGTTTGGATCTCCTCCGCCGCGCTCTCGGCCACCCTCGCGCCGCCACCGTGTGCCGTGAACCTCCCCGACCGGCCGCACCCTCCCCGGCGTCATCGCACGCCGCCGGCCGCCGCTTCACTTGTCTGCGGCAACACCGATCCGGCGCGGCATCGAGGGTGAGCCCTTCGCTTCCGGCATCCTCGCCGCCTCCCGAGGGAGCATCGGCTTCCCTCGGCCTCCGGTCTTTGGACCATCGCCGTCCCGGCGTCCTCCGGCCGCCGCCGTGCCGCCGGCGCCATCTAACTCGGGAGGAGGGTGAAGGAGTGGATCGCCGCCGCCGCGCCTCCGGCCGCCGCCCGCCGCCGGCTACCTTCCTCCTCGACCTCCCGGACCCGAGGCTCCTCCTCCGACCGGAGCGCGCCGTCGCCGCCGTCGCCGGCCAACCCTAGCTTCCTCGGGTCGTCCGCCGCTTTACTTCCACAGTCGACAGATTCTTCTACAGTCGTACAAGTGGGTATCCGGTTTGACATCCGTACAGTGGTACACGCTTGGTGACACTCTTTCACTCTACTCTACTCTACTTTCCTTTTCTTACTTGCACCTTACTGCCATTTCTATTCTCTACTCGATTATATGCATACTTAGTATACTTGATAGGAGTAGAGTGGTTTGAGTTTACTCTTGGCGACCTACTTGGTCGATACTTTACGCTTTCTCCGTGACCTATTCGGTCGGCTTGTTTACAGTTTTTCAGTGACCTATTCGGTGTTGTTTGCTTTCGATGACCTATTCGGTCGGCTTGTTTACAGTTTCCCAGTGACCTATTCGGTCGGTTTGCTTCAGTTTCAGTGACCTATTCGGTCGGCTTGTTTACAGTTTCTCAGTGACCTATTCGGTCGGTTTGCTTCAGTTTCAGTGACCTGTTCGGTCGGCTTGTTTCAGTGCTTCTGTGACCTACGTGGTCGGCGAGTTTACTTGATGACCCAAAAAGGGGTCGATGTCCCTTTAGGGACGGGATTGTCAGCTAGTTGCTGACGTATGGTTTTTGAGCATAACAGCATCGATCGCCCAGGACTCGAGCGCATATCACGAACACAGGCGGTCTGATCCACCGGCCAGGTTGTTCTTTCCTAAAAGTGGTTGGACGCCAACCCGTGAGCCCATAGGCTATCTTGGGTTAAATGCGGTTTAAAGACGGGGGCATTGCCCGAGGTCTCGGACCAATATTGGCGGTTATGGATTGGGTATTTACTTTCTCGAGCCTTTTCGATGCATACATACGGTAGCTTTGTTTATACTACATATATCTCTCTCGCTTACTTTGGCTACCGTATCTACTTACCGGTCTTTCCTTTGTTTTACTCCGTTACTAGTGGATACCCACCGGGAGGAGACATGTTTACATGTTCTCACCCCTCGCCTTCTTCTTTTTCGTGTGACGTTACAGTCATAGTGGGACAAAGAAAGTGAGGAGCGAGTCTAGTGCACGTGTAGCTCCTACCCGTGTCGGTTACTTCTTTACCTTACCTTTCTCGTTTTATTACTTAGAGTACATCATGGTTCAGTTCTAGCTTCACTTTAATGGTGGATTGAGACTTATAATGATTTTTGGAAGTTTATGAAAGAACTCATGTTTTGTGAATTAAACTGTTTCCTACCCTTCGTGGTAGCATTTCAAAGGAAAAGGATTTCTACCCCTCGTGGTAGTGTTTTCAAAGAAAGGGTTTTCGTGTGGAAACAGTTTGTAAAAGGTTTTCAAAAGGGATTTTATAACTTAGAGTTTCAAAATCCGTTCCCGAGTAGGGAACATTTCAAAAGATAGATGTTGTTTATATACGAAGGTAAATGTGAATGAACCTGTGGTGAATGGTGTGAATATGTGTATGTTGATTGGAATTAATATCTGTACACTTTGTTGTGGTTGTATGATTGTAAAAGACTCCTTGTACTTGTGCGATGCCGTGCAAATACAGGGGAGACTCTGTCCGTGTGTACAGTGGTCTCTTTGTATTTGTGGCAGGTCTGTCATGTCCTTGGGGGTCAAGGTTTAAAAAAAAAAATTCCGCTGTTTCTATACTCTAAAATGACCCGGGGCGTGACATTAAATATTTTCTATTTTACAAATATTTAAATAAGTTATCACTCGTCAATCATTTATGATGATAAATAAATTTTTCGACAATATATCATATAGAATTAGTGTTTAAATTAATTAAAAAGTAGTTATAATACCAAATGAGGTCAAATCGGAGTTGTGTAGTGCAAGGAGTTATAATATTTTCTTTTTGGTATTCTTTTTGGTTGTTATAATACCAAAAAGTAGTTATAACACCAAATGGGTTGTGTAGTGCAAGGAGAAGTTCCTTGTGCTGGTAATGCACTTTTGGAGTCGCGTTTAGCCAATGTGAGTGGATTTGGTCTCACATCCTCCGTAGTGGGCCTTTGGATAGTTTCGATGAGAGAAAGGCTATTCCGGAGTAGAAAAGTGCATTGAAAACCTCGATTACTCGATAAATCGAGTTGGAGAGTGAATTGGATTTGCAGTGAGTTAGTTTCGAGGAAGAAACTCTTTTAAGGAGGGGAGGATGTAAGATACCGGACTTCTAAAATTATGAAGTTACGGTGTACATTTGGATGAAAAGCCATTTGAATGGTTATGGTGAAGTTCGGGAGCATTCGGGCGTTTCGGTGCGCGTATGTGCGAAAACGGAATCCGAAAGACTATGTTGGACCGAGAACTAAATCCGGCGTTAGTGTGGATGGAAAGATGAGGTAAATACACTCGAAAACATGTTTTGAGAGTCTCGGTTCGATTTGAAAAGAATCGGAGGCCAAACGAGCGAAAATGGGCAAAAACGGACCCCAAAAGCTGAAAAAGCTGAAAATTTGGCTAAGTCTGGAAATGCTGTTTTTTTGGGACCTACGGGTCCGGTCCCTCAAGTTGAGGAACCGGTCCCCGCACCCGAAAATGGCCCAGTTTGGGCAATGCACAACTTACATTGTTGAGGGACCTTTGTGCAAATGTGGGGAGTGTATAGAAGAGGGTTTGAGCTCATTTATTCTCTTCTCCCTCATATTTGCAACCAAATCTCTCTCTCTCTCTCTCTCTCTCTCTCTCTCTCTCTCTATAAGCTCTTCCTCTCTCTCTAGAAGTGGATCAAGATAGAGGATTGGTGGAGATTTGGAGCTAGAAGGAGAAGCTCCATCATTTTCTTCATCTTTTTCTTCTGTTGCTTGGAGAAGAAGCTTGGTACAGGTAATCTTTTGATGCTCTTTAATGGTAAATCTTTAGGGTTTGGGTTTTAAACTCTAAGGATGGTTTTAATGGAACCCTAGCATGCTAAGATGATGATTATTGCTTGAATCATAGATCAATTTAGGTGATTCTTGCATTGGTTAATTTCTAGGGTTCAAAATAGGATTTTGTTAGATGCTTGGGTTTGATCTAACTTGAACCCTTGTAAACCTAATTGATAGGTATTCCGACACGTTGGCGAAGTCGGTTCGGCAATCCGTCGAGCCTGTGTAAAGATATTGAACAAAAGGCCTGTTGAGGTACAGATTGCCGCAGCATGCGGCGTAGGTGTTCTAAAATCGCGAAATCGGAATTCTGGGCTCGTGGCATCACCTAAAGGTGGGGGGTGTCCATCCCGAAGCAATTGAGCTTCTTCCTATGTCCGAGTTAGAATTGTTGATCATGTTCATACATTGTTCTTATGCATTATAGGATATATGTATAGTAGCATTTCTACTTCCTTGCATGCATGTCTAGTAGTGTAGCATTATGGGCTCGACACTTAAATCTAGAATGCATGAGGATTAAGGTTGTGACATGAGATCCTATAGTGATAAGAATTGGTGAACTTGAACTTGGTGATGAAAACCAATGACATGTGAATTAGTGTATTGGAAACACTTATAACTTGGACTAGTGGCATGTAAACAATATTTATAACATGACGAGTGGCATTGGAACTTAGTGTAATAATAGAAACACTTATGGCATTGAGCATAAGGAATAGATGAGTTTCCTTAGTTGTGGCATATTGCATGAGAATTAGAGTAAGTGAGACACTTGACATGGACCTAGGGATAGGTGGAGTTCCGAGTGTTTGCTAACCCTAGTTGACAGGGTATCCTAAGTTGGCGAGGATTGGATCATACTCACATAGTCTGTTTTGGTCTTGTGGTGGTCGCTCCACACAAGCAGTGCACTGCAGAGTTGTCACATGAGCGGGGTAGCTCACCGGGTGAGATACGAGCGGGGTAACTCCTCACCCGTTGGACTGGGAAGTGAGTTGGGCGAAGGGCCGGGTAGCTCTTCATCTGTGAGATTTGAGCGGGGTAGCTTTTTACATGTGAGATTGGAGCGGGATAACTCTTTACATTTGAGATTTGAGATATTAGCCGGGGCGAAGAGCGGGGTATCTCTTCACCTACTAGAAATGGGTGTGAATACCTATGTGATTTGGGATTGAGTCAGGGCGAAGGGCGGGGTAGCTCTTCATTTAGGACATCTGAGTTGTGAGACGGGTGAGACAAGAGCGGGGTAGCTCTTCACCTATGTGATTTGAGATCTTAGGCTGTAACACACTAAACTTGCGCAAATTGCGAGGTTCGAGTGTTTGGTTTGAGTTCGGAGCCTTTCCATATTTTTTGGAAGATCATTGATAGTGTTCCGACCTATGGTTCGAACCCCGAGAACGATGGTTTACAACTTTGCACCAAAACCCGAAAAGTCGGATGTTTGGTCAGCTCTCGGATTGAAATTTCTGAGCTTTGTACCGGTACACTTGTGATGGTTGTACCGGTAGATGCATGATGGTTGTACCGGTACACTTTGGGATTTGTACCGGTACACTTGGTCGAAATTCGAAAATTCGAGGCTCGGATTTGCTGTTTTCGCAGGATTTGTACCGGCACACTTGCCCGTGTACCGGTACAATTTGACAGATTTCGTGCAGTTTGAACTACAGGGAGTTTTCTGTAATTGTAGCGTCTCTATTAGTATACCCCACGCCCTTTGCTCTTTTCCCTGTGTTTAGAGCAGCAAGAGGGAAAGTAAGAGAGCCTCTGTCACGCCCCGCTACCCGCCTCTTTGGTCGGGTTCGGGCCACGTCAACAGACGCCGAACGGACAGGGCCTCCCCTGCCCGCCCAAGGCTCTAACAACAAGTACAATTTAACAAATCAAAGAGAATTTGCAATTATACAAGGCTTACACGAAGGTAAGCAACAACAACACAGCGGAAGAGTAAGCACTAAGCTAGAATATAAACCACACATGAACTTGATTACATTTGAACCAAATACAAGTAAACTAATCTATTACATTTCTTTAGCATTCAATACATCATTTCTTTTTACAATTGTCATCTCCCAAAAATTACTTGAATGTTTACAACTTGACATCGATAGTTCAACAAAATAAAGTTGATACAAGTATAACAAAAAGGAAATGACTAGATGCAAGACTCCGGTGGCCACTAGCTATGGCGCTAACCCCTTGCCCCGGTCCTCCGCCGCCCCGCTCGTGCTAGGACCTGTGGGGTTAGTGGTGTGAGAACTACAACGAAGTTCCCAGTGGGCTCGGCAATCGACCCCGCCGACTTACCCACTAGGTCTATCCAGGCATAAGTATTTCAACGGAAATGAAATAGTAACCAAACTATATAAGCTAATACTATGCCTGCAAGAAAGAGTCAGATAGATAGATAATCGAATTTAGATATGTTTGCATGCATGCTCTGTACCATACTTTACTTTACTTTACTTTACTTGGTTCATTACCCAATCTTGCCGGTTAACATAGTTAACCCCAACAAACTCAAGACCCAAAATCCCTCACTGAACGGGGAGGCTCTAAGCCTACAAGACCCGAGGGACCGTCCGTCGGGCCACGATCCCCTAGGTGACTGTTCCGGAACTCACCGCTTGGGGAGGAGCGACCTCCCTCAAGCCAAGACTTGTCAAGAGTATCGATCTAATCCTCACATTGAGGATTCATAGCCACTAGTTACCATGCCATTGTCAACGATAGGTTTTCTACCTAATCATGTATATCATTCTTGCCATAATACCACTAAGTTAAACTATGTTTAACTAAGGTTATCTCAATGCCAATCTTGTCTCTATGTTCAATATCACCTTTGTTGACTAAGATCAAGTCCTTTGTCACATTCATACAAGTAGGGTCCCTATTCACATGCCTCTATGGTTCCATCTCATTTGCTAAGTTCCATAACATATATAACGAAGTAATGAAGTTCAACCATTGCATAAATAACCTCTACCCTACCATGCATGAATTTCTATACATATAACATGCTCAACAAAGGAAAATAGACATAGAAGGGAATTCGATGATTCCGGCATGCACCCCCCACCTTAAAATAATTTTGTGAGGATGCCCAAGAAGTTTCACGACCTACGGGGGCCTAGGTAAAAACCTCAGCTTTAAAAGTGAACCTAATCGTGCCATTTTACATAGTAGCCCCCATATCGGATTTTCGTTTAATTAAACGGAGTTGTCCCACGCGGAATACCCCAAATTAGGTTTCTACAAGGTCAATTTGACCCAAGAACCCCTATGTTCAAAAGCCCCAAATTTGGGTGCTCCAACAATGCCCTATGTCAAACCTAGGGTTTGATCTCATTCACAAGCAAAATATAGCTTTAGATCAACCTAGAAGCTCTCTAAAACCATCCTTGACCCATTAGAATCCTCTATTTAGGGTTTACTACAAACCCTAAGAAATCACCATGAGAGCACTTGAGCTCTCATGGAGCTTTCATGGTGTTCTTAGTCCTAGCATGCCTCTAACACTAGCAAGAAGCTAGAAACTCCAAATCTCAAGCTAAAATCGAAACCCTAGAGTTAAACTTGTAGAACTCTTACCTCTAGTGCAAAGCTCTTCCAACTACTCCTTGTAGGAGAGCTTCAAGACCTCCAAGAAGCCTTCCCAAAGCTCCAAAGTCCTCTCCTCCAACTTCTTCTCCTTCTTCTTCCCTTGCCCTAGAGCTCCTCTAGAGAGAGAAAGTGAGAGAAAAGAGAGTGAGTGTGTGTGTGCTGTGAAGTGAGTGAAGGGAGAGCTTATTGTGTTGTAACAATAGCCAAAAAGCCCCTCAACTTCTTTTATTTCGCGCAGTTCACAAACTGCTGTCAGACCATCCCATACCGGTATGGGGAAATCCGCACGGTATGGGGTGCTACGGCGTAAACCCGAGAGCAACCTTCCTCGGTTTCGCAAAGATCTATACCGGTATGGGGCGACTGCACTCCATGGGCCAAAGAAACTACCAAACCCGAGAGCTCTCTCCTCTCGGGTGTGATGGCTATACCGGTACAGACACCCGGGCTGTACCGGTATGGGCCATAAAATTCTCAAACCCGAGAGCTCTTCCCTCTCGGTCAAAGTTGCTATACCAGACAAAGAACTTTGCCCGTACCTACGTAATGCCCGTACTTGTGTTTTTCGCGTTTCGACTCTACTTCGCGCCGAACAACGCCAAAACCCTTTTAACTCTTTTAGATTATCTTCTAACCTTTCCAAGAAGTTTGGAATGGCAATTGGAACATGTCCAACTATTTTGTTTTCGTACTTTAGTCAATTTGGCCAAAGTCCGATCTTATCGTCGAATTTTCGATATGCTACATTCTCCACCCCTTAAAATTAGTTTCGTCCGCGAAACTTAACGCATACCTTAGCTTGTCGACTCGAACAAGTGAGGGTACTCCTTCCTCATTGTGTCCTCAAGTTCCCAAGTGGCTTCACGCACCGCATGATTGCTCCACTGGACCTTGACGTAGGAAATCTTGCGATTCCTAAGCTTCTTTTCGCCTTTCCCAAGAATACAAACCGGGTACTCTTCATAGGTCATGTCCTCGTTTAATTCCACCGGTTCATACTCCAATGCATGAGCCGAATGGTGGATATACTTGCGAAGGTTTGAAACGTGAAACACATTGTGCACTCCCGCAAGTCTCGGTGGTAACGCCAACTTGTATGCTACCGCACCGATCCGCTCCAATATCTCAAAAGGTCCGATATATCGGGGACTTAGCTTCCCCCGAACTCCAAATCTTTTCATGCCGCGCATAGGAGATACTTTCAAAAACACACGGTCTCCAACCGCAAACTCTAGATCCTTCCTCCGCTTATCGGCATAACTCTTTTGCCGAGATTGCGCCGTCGTAAGTCTTTGTCGGGCTAGGCGGACCTTCTCCTCCGCCTCCCGCACAACATCGGGGCCAAGAGTCGCTCGCCACGTCGCTCCAATGAATTGGAGAACGACACTTCTTACCATAAAGGGCCTCGAATGGCGCCATCGCAATACTCTCTTGGTAGCTATTGTTGTATGCGAATTCCGCCATTGGTAGGAAATCGTGCCATCCGCCTTTATAGTCGAGTACACACGCCCGAAGCATATCCTCAAGTATCTGAATAGTCCTCTCCGATTGACCGTCACTTTGAGGATGAAATGCCGTGCTAAAATTGAGTCGTGTACCCAAAGCATCTTGCAAGCTCTTCCAAAAATGAGAGGTGAACCTCGGGTCCCGATCCGATACAATTGACACCGGAACCCCGTGTAACCTCACGACCTCGTCGAGATACACTTGAGTTAGCTTGTCTCCCGACCAAGTAGTGTGGATCGGCAAAAGTGAGCCGATTTTGTCAACCGGTCCACAACTACCCAAATCGCGTCGTGCCCGCCTTGTGACCTAGGCAAACCCGTCACAAAGTCCATAGCAATGTCTTCCCACTTCCACACGGGTATTGGTAAACTTTGCAATTTCCCCGCTGGAAAGCGACGCTCCGCTTTTACTTGTTGGCACGTGAGACATTGTGCCACAAACTCTCCAATGTCCCTTTTCATACCCGGCCACCAATAATGGAGTTTCAAGTCTTGGTACATCTTGGTGCCGCCCGGGTGAATGCTATAGGGTGATTGGTGCGCTTCTTGCATAATCGCCCTCCGAAGATCATCGTCCTTGGGCACACACCAACGGTTCCGATACCGTAGTGTTCCGTCGGTCCCAATGCCAAAATCTTCGGCACTACCGTTCTCTACTTTGCCCCGCACCTTTTGGAGATAAGGATCGGAAACTTGCAATTCCTTTATCTTCTCCAACAGGGTGGGTTGCACAATCAACATAGCAATGGTTGCCGGCACTCCCGGCGCCACCACTTCAAGCCCTAACCGCTACATCTCCTTGTGCAATGCAGGTTGAGGTGTAATCGCCGTCGCCAAATTCTCCGCCGACTTTCTACTCAAAGCATCGGCCACGACATTTGCTTTCCCGGGGTGATATAGAATAGTAACATCATAGTCCTTAAGCAATTCTAACCACCGCCGTTGTCGCATATTTAACTCTTTCTGGGAGAACAAATACTTGAGACTCTTATGATCCGTGTAAATCTCACAATGTTCCCCGTACAAGTAATGCCTCCAAAGCTTTAGCGCGAAAATGACCGCCGCTAATTCCAAGTCGTGAATCGGGTAGTTCTTCTCGTATGTCTTTAATTGGCGCGAAGCATAAGCGATAACTCGGCCATTTTGCATCAGAACGCACCCAAGACCAACATAAGAAGCATCACTGTACACGACATAACTCTCCCCCGGCGTCGGCAAAGCAAGCACCGGAGTCGTCGTCAATCTTTTCTTAAGCTCCTCAAAGCTTCGCTCACATTCGGGGCTCCAAACATACTTCACCCCTTTGTGCGTAAGGCGCGTTAGTGGAGTTGTTATTTTAGCGAACCCCTCCACGAACCGCCGGTAGTAGCCCGCAAGCCCCAAAAAGCTTCGAATTTCCGTTGCATTTGTCGGGCGAGGCCAATCCTTAATTGCCTCAACTTTCTTTGGGTCCACGCCGCCTCCAGATATAACGTGACCCAAGAAAGTTACCTGTAGCCAAAACTCACATTTCTTCAATTTGGCATAAAGCTTCTCTCGCCGGAGTGTCTCCAAC
Organism: Aechmea fasciata; assembly: GCA_025177825.1. Lineage (NCBI taxonomy): Eukaryota > Viridiplantae > Streptophyta > Magnoliopsida > Poales > Bromeliaceae > Aechmea > Aechmea fasciata. Next base: position 12,738,207 of record CM045933.1, read on the forward strand.
ACGATTCTCAAGTGCTCCTCGTGTTCTTCCTCGGTCCGAGAATATACCAATACGTCGTCAATGAATACCACGACGCACCGGTCCAATAGCGGACGGAAGACTCTATTCATTAAGTCCATAAATGCCGCCGGGGCATTAGTAAGCCCGAAAGGCATAACCGTGAACTCATAATGGCCATACCGCGTACGGTACGCCGTTTTGTGCACATCCTTGGGCCGTATCTTCAACTGATGATACCCCGATTGAAGGTCAATCTTCGAATACACCCTTGACCCTTGCAACTGATCGAATAAATCGTCAATCCTCGGCAACGGGTACTTGTTCTTGATCGTGACCTTATTCAACTCGCGATAGTCAACGCAAAGTCGAAGTGTGCCGTCCTTCTTTTTCACAAACAGCACCGGAGCTCCCCACGGAGACACGCTCGGCCGCACAAAGCCTTTATCGAGCAAGTCTTGCGGTTGGGCTTTAAGTTCCTTAAGCTCCACCGGTGCCATTCTATACGGAGCCTTCGAGATTGGCGCCGCCCGGATTAAGTCAATGACGAACTCAACTTCCCGGTCCGGTGGCAATCCCGTAACTCCGCCGAAACACATCGGGGTACTCGCATACCACCCGAATGCTACTCAATTCCGGTGCTCCTTTGGGTATCCACGATGGTCGCTAAATAAGCCTTGCAACCACCCTTGATCATCCTCTTCGCCCTCACCGACGATATGGTCGCCGCAAAACGTGCGCCTTACACGCTTGGTAGACCATTTCTTCTCGTCCGTGTTCACGAAATGTGATAACCTTCCTTTCACAATCGATGACGGCGTAGTATTTAGAGAGCCAGTTGATCCCTAAGACCACGTCGAAGCCCGATAACCGCTCGACCACTAGGAGATTGATTGGCATAATCCAATCCCCAACTTGCACTGGGCAATTTTCACACTCCTCGTCCACAGCAAAAGAGTGCTCGATAGAGTTGACCCACCAATGGTCATCATGACGCCCTATCTCTACCCCATGAGCCTCGGCGAATGATGCACGTATGAATGAATGAGATGCACGTATCAAATAATGCTTTAGCTCGAGTGCCTTGGATCAGAATAATACCTGCCACCACATCATCTGGAACTGGTGCTGGAGTCGACTGCTCCTCCACCTGAGTGGCAAAAACCCGCCCACTAGGTGCTCGAGGTGCCTCCTGCTGACGAGGCGCTGACGATCGTCCAGCAGACATAGCGGGTGGCAGTCCCGCCAACTGTCGCGGAGTGTACTGTACAGAAGCTGCTGAAGGTGCAGGAGATGAGCTGCCCGGACACTCGCGACCAATGTGGCCCGCCTGGCCACACCGAAAACATCGCCCCTCCCGCTGAGGGCAAGTAACAACTCGGTGGTTCCCGCCGCAGATAACACACGGGTAGGAGGTCTGACTCTGAGTCTGACTCCGACTGCCGCGCCACTGTGACCGCTGAGGTCGAGGGGGCCGCTTAGAGCTCGACTGCCCCGCGGACCCACTCGATGCCCGCTTCTTGGACTTCTCCCTGTCCTTGTCCCTCTCAAAGGCCTCGCGCTCCTCTCGCGCTATAGCATTGCCGCGCTCCACCCAAAGCGCGCGGTCCAATACCTCTCCATAGGTCGTTAGCCGGAAAGAATCAACTGTCTTAAAAATATCCGGCCTCAACCCACGCCCGAACTTCTTTGCCCGGTCCCCGTCGCCATGGACCAAGCTCGGCACGCAATGGATCATGTGCGTGAACTCCCTCTCGTACTCGCGCACTGTGCGACTCCCCTGTCTTAGCTTGCGGAAGTCCTCCTCGATCTTTCTTTTATCGCTTTCGGGAAAATACTCCATCAATAGCATCTCCCGAAACGTCTCCCAAGCCATGGTGGTATCGTTCAAAGAACGATCCTCTTTCACTTGCCTCCACCAAAGGCGCGCCGACCCTCGAAGCAATGGGCCGCCAAATGCACCTTGTCCCGCTCGAGGGTATAGAAGTCCTCGAACAAGGATTGCATAGCGATCAACCACGTCTCGACCATCCACGGGTCCTTGTCTTCCCCGTTGAAGGTTGGTGGCTTTAACCGCTTGAAAGCCGTCAACACCGCTACCGCCCGTTCCCGCTCCGCCTCGGGGGTGTCGTGATCTGAAGCCGACGAACCCGAAACTGGCGGTGGTACAACCGTCATCGGTACCGCCGCCGGTGAGGTGGTGCCGCAGCTCAGTGTGGCGTCGGGTCCTGAGGCACAGGCGCCGCCGCCGCCTGCTGGTCCACCAAGTCGTGGAGCCTACTAAGTTGCTCCGCCCGTCGCTTCATAGCCCCGCCAACGCCGCTACTTGGGCTTGCGGCTCGCGTACATCGCCCGATCCCGATCGCTCGGGCACCTCGGGTGGTGGTGCCGCAGATCGCGTCTTAGGAGGGCGTCCCCGTGGTGCCATCACGTCCTGAAACGTAGCACACACATTAATACCCAATACACGTGACTCTTACACGTTCCAAAACAACTACCCAATTAAGCGAAAGCAAATAAGTAAATTATTTCCCACTCTAGGTGTCATGTGGTCGGCCGCCCCACAAGGTTCCTTATGCAGAAATAAATACTTAAATTCATCTCTAATTCCTTCTAGAGAAGTCTTAATGTCAACCCAATCCACTAGCTTTCGCGTTTACCAAATCCACGTTAAACGTTTCCTAAGTCCCTAAGGTCTCCAATCCTATGGTCCTTAAGTCAATCCTAGACCTTTGCTTACTTCCATTCACGCTCTGATACCACTTTATCTGTCACGCCCCGCTACCCGCCTCTTTGGTCGGGTTCGGGCCACGTCAACAGACGCCGAACGGACAGGGCCTCCCCCGCCCGCCCAAGGCTCTAACAACAAGTACAATTTAACAAATCAAAGAGAATTTGCAATTATACAAGGCTTACACGAAGGTAAGCAACAACAACACAGCGGAAGAGTAAGCACTAAGCTAGAATATAAACCACACATGAACTTGATTACATTTGAACCAAATACAAGTAAACTAATCTATTACATTTCTTTAGCATTCAATACATCATTTCTTTTTACAATTGTCATCTCCCAAAAATTACTTGAATGTTTACAACTTGACATCGATAGTTCAACAAAATAAAGTTGATACAAGTATAACAAAAAGGAAATGACTAGATGCAAGACTCCGGTGGCCACTAGCTATGGCGCTAACCCCTTGCCCCGGTCCTCCGCCGCCCGCTCGTGCTAGGACTGTGGGGTTAGTGGTGTGAGAACTACAACGAAGTTCCCAGTGGGCTCGGCAACCGACCCCGCCGACTTACCCACTAGGTCTATCCAGGCATAAGTATTTCAACGGAAATGAAATAGTAACCAAACTATATAAGCTAATACTATGCCTGCAAGAAAGAGTCAGATAGATAGATAATCGAATTTAGATATGTTTGCATGCATGCTCTGTACCATACTTTACTTTACTTTACTTTACTTGGCTCATTACCCAATCTTGCCGTTAACATAGTTAACCCCAACAAACTCAAGACCCAAAATCCCTCACCGAACGGGGAGGCTCTAAGCCTACAAGACCCGAGGGACCGTCCGTCGGGCCACGATCCCCTAGGTGATCGTTCCGAACTCACCGCTTGGGGAGGAGCGACCTCCTCAAGCCAAGACTTGTCAAGAGTATCGATCTAATCCTCACATTGAGGATTCATAGCCACTAGTTACCATGCCATTGTCAATGATAGGTTTTCTACCTAATCATGTATATCATTCTTGCCATAATACCACTAAGTTAAACTATGTTTAACTAAGGTTATCTCAATGCCAATCTTGTCTCTATGTTCAATATCACCTTTGTTGACTAAGATCAAGTCCTTTGTCACATTCATACAAGTAGGGTCCCTATTCACATGCCTCTATGGTTCCATCTCATTTGCTAAGTTCCATAACATATATAACGAAGTAATGAAGTTCAACCATTGCATAAATAACCTCTACCCTACCATGCATGAATTTCTATACATATAACATGCTCAACAAAGGAAAATAGACATAGAAGGGAATTCGATGATTCCGGCATGCACCCCCCACCTTAAAATAATTTTGTGAGGATGTCCAAGAAGTTTCACGACCTACCGGGGCCTAGGTAAAAACCTGCAGTTTAAAAGTGAACCTAATCAGGCCATTTTACATAGTAGCCCCCATATCGGATTTTCGTTTAATTAAACGGAGTTGTCCCACGCGTCGAATACCCCAAATTAGGTTTCTACAAGGTCAATTTGACCCAAGAACCCCTATGTTCAAAAGCCCCAAATTTGGGTGCTCCAACAATGCCCTATGTCAAACCTAGGGTTTGATCTCATTCACAAGCAAAATATAGCTTTAGATCAACCTAGAAGCTCTCTAAAACCATCCTTGACCCATTAGAATCCTCTATTTAGGGTTTACTACAAACCCTAAGAAATCACCATGAGAGCACTTGAGCTCTCATGGAGCTTTCATGGTGTTCTTAGTCCTAGCATGCCTCTAACACTAGCAAGAAGCTAGAAACTCCAAATCTCAAGCTAAAATCGAAACCCTAGAGTTAAACTTGTAGAACTCTTACCTCTAGTGCAAAGCTCTTCCAACTACTCCTTGTAGGAGAGCTTCAAGACCTCCAAGAAGCCTTCCCAAAGCTCCAAAGTCCTCTCCTCCAACTTCTTCTCCTTCTTCTTCCCTTGCCCTAGAGCTCCTCTAGAGAGAGAAAGTGAGAGAAAAGAGAGTGAGTGTGTGTGTGCTGTGAAGTGAGTGAAGGGAGAGCTTATTGTGTTGTAACAATAGCCAAAAAGCCCCTCAACTTCTTTTATTTCGCGCAGTTCCCAAACTGCTGTCAGACCATCCCATACCGGTATGGGGGAGATCTGTACCGGTATGGGGTGCTACAGTGGCAGAAACCCGAGAGCAACCTTCCTCGGTTTCGCAGCATCTATACCGGTATGGGGCGACCTGTACCGGTATGGGCCAAAGAAACTACCAAACCCGAGAGCTCTCTCCTCTCGGGTGTGATGGCTATACCGGTACAGACACCCGGGCTGTACCGGTATGGGCCATAAAATTCTCAAACCCGAGAGCTCTTCCCTCTCGGTCAAAGTTGCTATACCGGTACAGCAACTTTGCCTGTACCGGTACAGAATGCCCAGACTTGTGTTTTTCGCGCTGTTTCGACTCTACTTCGCGCCGAACAACGCCAAAACCCTTTTAACTCTTTTAGATTATCTTCTAACCTTTCCAAGAAGTTTGGAATGGCAATTGGAACATGTCCAACTATTTTGTTTTCGTACTTTAGTCAATTTGGCCAAAGTCCGATCTTATCGTCGAATTTTCGATATGCTACAGCCTCCTCTTCCCCTCTTTGGTTTTTCTTGATTTGGTTGGGATTTTTGAACATTAAACCCTTCTTTTTTGCTTCTTTCTTCTTTTTGGGTGTCATTTCCACCATTGGAGAAGATTTGACTTGGAGATTGGAGCTTGAGAGTGGATCAACCTCCAACCTTAGAGCACTTTGAGCTTGGTTTGAAGCTTCTAAGAAGGTTAGTAGCTTACTTTTTCCATTTGATCCGAGTTTTGATGGTTTCATTGAGTAGAAATCCTAGAATGGGATTTTAGGGTTAGATTTGAGGATTTCTGATTTGTAGCTTCTAGAACCTAATTGATGGGTTTAGAACCTTTGTTTTGGTTGGATTGGAAGGACTATAACTCCCATTTGGAGATCGAGAGAGTTTCCTTCGCACTCGGTAAGTTTTTCACCCTTTTCTTGTGTTGCTTAATGTTTGAACACATGGAGCATCATTTCGATGTTGTAACACTTCTAGTCTACATCTTAGGGTGCTAGGAGGCTAGATCGAAGCTTCGTTAGATGATCGGAAGGCCGAGCGAAGCACTTGGTGGGTTTGGCTTCATGAGAATAGGAGAAAATGTCTCTTATGTGGTTAATTGTTCTTGCATGTTTAATTACTTTGCTTGTATTTTCATACTAGATAGAATTTATGAGAATTTTGGAATACTTAAAATGCATATGTTGTGTATAACGAAATTTCATCTCTATATAGTAGAGTAATATGAGTATTAGTCATGTATGTGTAAGTATTCCTTTTGTGATATGGAAGCATGTCTCTTATGATGATAATGGTTAGAATTAAGTATTTTTGAACCTTAAACGCATGTTTGAACTTAGAAAGATTAAATGTCATAAAATGGCACTTAACTTAGAAAACTATGAAACTGCAACATAGAAACTTGACATTAGGCCTTTGACACACTATTATTCTATGCTTTAGACATGATGACATAGCAATAGGCCTTGGACATAGTTGCTATACATTCCACGTTTCAGACATGACGACTTGAGACTTGAGACGGATCGGTTCGATTACTTGCTATTGTGCTCATTCGCATATACTTGTGAGGGTCGCTCCCTACAAGTCGGCACTCCTGAGATGGGCATTGCGATACTTATTCGCCGTGTGGGATTGGGCGCCGAAGTGGATTGCCGTGGAATAGGCTCATTCCTAGGGTGAGGATGTTGACTACCACAGGGCCATTAGGCTCGGCATCGGCTAGACAGTCTTCGGGTGGGTCTTCAGGCCAGGCAGCCTTCGGGCGGGTCTTATCAGATTTAAACTTTAAGTAGTTAAACTGACATTGGACATTGACTAGAATAGTAAACATTGGCATTTTACTATTACATCGTTGATATTGGACTAGTTGGTTACATTGCCTAATCATACTTAGAATAGTCTTCTTATGCAAGATCATACTAGATATCTTGTTTAGCAGCATACATGTTTACCTTACATGTCGTTTATATCGTTTTACTCATCCACTTACTTGTTTAGTTTTGGGGCCTAGTGGCGTACTTATCTGAAGTCAGTAATTGCTCACTGGAAACTATTATTTAGTAGTTCTCACGTCCTCTGTTTTATGTTATGTTTCAGAGCCTTCGGCACCGGCGGAGGCACGGGATCGGGGCAAGGGAGTCGCGCATAGCTAGCTAGCTACAGTTTACATTTTTAAGTGGTTTTCTCTCTTGTTTGTTTTTGTGAGAGAGAGATTTTTGTATTCATGTATAGAGACAACCTATGTACCACTTTTATAGCTTTTATGCTGGGACTATCTTATTGTATTTACATTTTAGTTTCATAGTGGATGTTAGCTTCTTACTTGTTCCTATTTTAGAGTCTAGACGTCATTTTGCTCTGATATTCTAGATGTTCTATTCTTGTTGCCTTATATTATCGTTTGTTTTAGACGCATTGTATGTTTTAGATGTACGGCGGGTCTAGGCAAGTACCGGGCGGGCTTCCGCTGGGTCCCGAGGCGTGACATAGGCGGGTTAGCCTAGTAGATTGGGTAATGACATGAATTGCATAAGTGGATTTGCATTCATACCATTAGTAGACATAGTATATATTGGAGGATTGCATAACTATGTTATATTTGTATTCATTACATCGTTGAAGCATACTAGCATGATGGTAGGCTTGTTGCTAGATGATATCCCATGCGTTGCTTACATTTGATGGCATAGTAGAGTATAGTTGCAGTTTCATTTTTATCTATCTATCTATCTATCTATCTATCTGTGCCAGCTTAGACCTAATGGGAAGATCGGCGGAGTTGGCGGCCGAACCCACTGGAAACTATATTTATATAGTTCTTACCCCACTTTGTTGCAGGGCCGAGTGCGAGCATTCCGGGGGAGGATCGCGGCAATGGGCATAGCGCCCTAGCTAGCTAGTAGAGTTTCCTATTTGTACTAGAGCACCCTCGTGCATGATGTATTTTGGAGAGTGTTTATGTATATATATGAGATGATGAACATGTATTCATTTTGGTGAGATGAAAATGTAATTAAAGGATGCAAATGTGGAATTGTGATGTAATAGTTAGAATATCTCTCTCTTTGTTTACTTATTGTATTACTTACTTGCTCTTGTTTATACTTGTGAAAGTACTCGCTTGCTAGATCATGTATGTTGTCAAGTTTTTCCTGGGCAACTTATTGTGCATGATCTTGTTTGTTTGAGCATTGGGCGGACAGGGGAGGTGATGTCCGTCCGGCATCTGTTCGACGTGCCCGAATAGGCCAAATTGGCGGGCCTCGGGGCGTGACACTTTTACAAACTACAGAGTCACACTAAGAGGAATAGTATTTAATACTATCCTAGATGTTTTGGCCGAGTTTAGAGAACTTGGGAGTGTTTTTGATGCCTAATTGGCATGAAGATGGACTTCAGTGGTTAAATCTGTACAAACTATAATTTTGGTATTGCGTACTGGTACTAATTATGGTGTACCGGAACCCAGTAGGAGGCTAGGTTGAACAACTCTCTGATTTTACAGAACTCACTCGAATACCGATACTGATACACTCAGTACCGGTAATGAAACTGGCGATAGCGGAACATAGTAGAAAGCTGCTGCGACTAACATTCGAATTTTGCATAACCGAATTTGAGTATCGAAACTGAGTGGCCGTGTACCGGTACCTGCATTCGTGTACTGGTACTCAAAGATATAGAACCTGTTTTCGCATAGGTTGTAATTTCTGAGTTTTGGAAGACTTATTTGGATATTGTGGAAACCTATATATGTTTCTCTCTCTCGCATTTTATTGCTGAATCGCGGCAACAATAAGAGAAGAGATGGGTCGCCCCGCCCCCCTTTTTTTTTCTCTTTTTGTTCCCCTTTTCTCTCATTTCCTTGCATGTCGACTTAGGACTTCTCTTCTTCTTCCTTCTTCATGGGATTAGGATCTTATTGAGCTAAGTGTTGACTTAGGGCTTGGAAAGAGAGTTGTAGTAGCTTCAAACTTTATGCTTAACCTTTGGACTTGAGGTTTAAGGCTTGATTCAAGGTTAGTAAGCTTTCTTATACCTCTAATTTGTAAAAATTGAGAGGCTTTAGGTGGAATATCTAGTTTTATGAAAATTAGAGTTTAATTTAGAGATTTTCAAATGAGAGCTCTTAGCATGAAATTGATGTGTTTAGTTCACTCTTATAAATTAGAATTGACGCCCTATAGCTTTGGTTTAAAGCTTGGACATGGATTTCTTGAGTTGAAATATTTTACTCTTATTTTCTATAGAATTTTTGAGAAATTTCGTTATAAGGCTTTTAGATAGTTGTGACGCCTTGAAAATTTTCCCTAGGGCATAAGTAAGGAGACAACTTTGATTCGAGAAATAAATGAGTTTCGTTAACTATCCGGTGGGTTCGACCAATCGAAAATTCGTGCACTCCCCTGTGTCTCCTATTCTCTTAATAGGGTTCATATCATGCTTTAGCATATAAAGTAGAATATTTGCGATTATTCTAGCATGAGTGTAGTGTCCCTGGTGTTTAGCGGTCTAAGCGACTTCACCATCTGAGGCTTGTCGACACGTATGGTGGGTGGCAGGATAAGTCGGAGTCGTTTTGGCGCGAAATAGACTCAAAACGGACTCAGCGCAATGCGAGAGTGAAGTTCTGACACTGAAATATGCAAAGTGCAAGATTTCAGTGTTGAGCACCGGTACCTGGGAGGAGTATCAGTACCCTAGTGAGATTGCAGAACTGGATGCTCTCGGGATTCGATGCCGAGAGTATCTGCGGTACTTGTTGTTGAGTATCGGTGCGAGCTTGAATCTTGATCGCATTGGGCGGTACTACCAGCGCGAGATTGCGAAGAGAAGGCCAAGTGCCCGTACTCAAGTTGAGTACTGGTACCCCAGAGGCAGATTTGAGTTGGTAAAGGATATTTTGGTCTTTTTGGTTGTGGATTGTATCACCACCTACCCCAGCCTATATAGTAGCCCGAGAAGCTTGGAGAAACACTATGTTTCTCCTCTCCCTATCTCTCTCTAGCTTGTTGCACCGTTGCTTAGAAGGTTGAAGATCGAGCTCGTTTGATTCCTTTGCGTCTTAGGAGGGTTGCGTGCGCTCCGTGGTCGAGTCCAGTTGAGGCCATTGGAGGTCGAGCTAGTGCGGGATTCTTCTTTTGACTTCTAGTCGACGTTGGATGAGCATTCGAGGTGGGTTAATGTTTACGAAAATCGTCGGATTTTCCCCTAAGTTGTAGAGTTTGTCAGCATGTGGTTTTTGTTTTAGTTATCATGTTAGTAGCTCAAATTCAGAAAATACATGTTTTATGAAATCTGAGTTTTGGAGCATGATCTAGTGAGTTAGACAAATTTATATGTTGAACCTGAAATTGACTTAGGAGAAAACTTGTTAAACCTACACTGTCATTTTTTTTAAAGTAACCGAATTAGCTTGGGGAGCTGTGATTCTTTTGTATCGTCGTTGTTAGTGCGTATTGGATACTCAGACTAGTGTAGGTTGAGATTACGCTCGTGCTAAGGAGCCAGCTCGTTCTACAGTAGAGTGTAGACTGTTCCATACTGTCGGGAGCTGTCGTGGTTGACGATGGACCCAGATTTCTGTATCTTGCATCAGATTGTGCCAAGGGCACGTGAGCTTTGGTTGTTAGACCAGTTTGACCAATTTGCATTGACTATAGCCTGTGAGACCCTGATTGAGCTCGGCAGAGACACGCTTGCATATTCAGTTGGGTCGCGCCCACGAGTGCCGCTCCGGAGTGAGGCTTTGACTTGCGCATGCGTTGATGTCGCAGCCATCCTGTTTGGACTGTTTACTTGAACCGGCCATCCCCGTGGGTGGTGTATGGTGTAGCTTGGTTATAGGCAGGCTGGGTCCATTTGGGCAGCCCGTGAGATGTTGGGTCATTAGTAGCTAGTGATGCATGTGTATGTCTATAGATAGTTTGTTTTGATAGCGATGGTATAGAGGCATGTAGCTGTAGAGTTCTTTCCAACTTTCTTTACTATCCTGTGCATACCTTTCTATAGACTTAGTTGGTGGACCGTTGAGGTCGGTGGCGGTACCCATTGAGAACTACTCTGTTTTGCAGTAGTTCTCACACCTAGTTATTGACACCCTTTTTGCAGAGCCTTCGTTTGCGGCTATTACTGTTGCTGATTCCGACCGTGGGAAGGGAGTCGCGAGCCAGATCCTTGTCACTTTTGGTTGCCGTGCTAGCAGAGTACCCTTCTAAGGTAGTTTTTGGGTTTCTTTTATGTACATACTGTTATGCTTGTGTTACTCGTTGGAGCGAGGTGTTCTAGTAGACTTTTGTATGTACAGTGAACCCTTTTTAATTTATGGGATAATTGCCTATATACCCCTCTTGCGTATGAAAATATCTGATCTACCCCTATTTTTTTTTTCTTTCTAAAATGCCCCTCATACGTTCCACCGTTATTGCAAAATACCCCCGCAGTTATCTCCCGTTAAGTTAATCTGGGTTAAACGTGAGTTAAATATCTACCACAGTTAAAAAAATTAAAATACCAATTTTGCCCTTAACTTAAGGGCAAATAAGAAAGGTTGGTGACGGTAGAGGGGTATATTGGAAAAAACCAAAAGTCGAAATACTTTTGTGCCCTTGACTTTAAGGCAAATAAGAAAGACAGTGATGGTAGAAGGGTATATTTGAAAAGGACAAAATAGTAATTTTACAGAGATAACAAAGTTACTTAACAGATTTTAACTCTAAGGGTATATTAGAAATAGGTTGGAACGTAGGAAGGGTATTTTCAATATTAGCCTTCTAAGAGGGGTAAATCGGAAAATCGGGAACTTTTCAGGGGTATATAAGCAATTGCCCCTTAATTTATATATGTTATAGTTCTAGCAGCTCTATACTCTTGGTTGTAGCTATAACTTGCTTACAAGTACAGCTGTCGTTTCGTATACACGGAAAATTTATATGTATACGGCAGGCGTGTTGGCGTGCCCGGGAAAACGTGATAATCCGGACCATGACAGATTAAGTTAGTATCAGAGATTTGAATTAAGTCGTTTGGACCTAGCAAACTTAGGCATGGCAGACCTTACGAAAGCAAGACGCGAGAGCTGTGACTTATCATGAAAGCCGGCGATTGAGTTGTTTAACTCCTCCTAGGGTGCTGGGAGTGACTGAAGGAGTGTCTGTTTTTGCCAAGAAAATTATGTCGGTTGCAGACGACATAATTTTGAGGAGGAGCATGGGCGACCTTCTAGACTTTCGCTTGATTGGGTCGAGGGTTATTTATGTTTTGGATCTGACCATTGTTTTGGTTTCAGGTAGCCATATATCGACGCCAAGGTTGACCGCCGATGTGGGATTGTTTCGCGCCATCAGAGATGCTAGAGCAAGCAGGACTGAGTGCACCCTCTGATTTGATAGAGCAGTTGGTTGGCTACCTTGACTAAGGTGACCCGGCAACAGTGGGCATTATTATAAAGGGTGTGTGAGACTTTTACTCAGCAACCGAGTGTTGCGCCCGGGGCATCAGAGCAGTCTGCGTCACATCCGACACCACATCTGACTACTTCGGGTGGCCGCACCAGCCACTGCTATACCCCTACCAGTGACAGCTCCTACAACACCAGTTGCACCCTCGGGAGAGACGTCGCAGATGTAACATATCGAACTTCTGAAGTTTTGAAGTTACGAGGTATGTTGGCTTACAAGGCCTTTGGAATGGTTCCGGTGAAGTCCGAAAGCTTTCGGGTGTTTTCGGTGCGCGAGGTGCGAGAACGGAGCCCGAAAGGCTATGTTGGGCCGTGAGTTAAATCCAGTATTAGTGCGGATAAAGTGATGATGTGGACATGATCTAAATCATGTGTGGGGAGTCTCGGTGCGATTTCAAGTGAATCGGAGTGAGTTGAAACGGAAAGGAAACGGATGAAGCTAAAGAAAAATGGCTAAGTCCCGGAGTTGGCTGGGAGGTCCCTATGGGGACCGGTCTCCTCAGCCAAAGACCGGTTCCCGTAGGTGTCCCACGAGAGCAAGCTCTTGGGGACCGGTCTTGAAAGGAGAGACCGGTCTCCGAGGGACCGGTCTTCCGGAGTGAGACCGGTTCCCGTATGCAAAAAAGGTGTCCTGCGAGGGCAAGGCTCTCGGGGACCGGTCCCTAGCTGGGGAGACCGGTCTCCGAGCCCGAAATCTGCCCAGTCTGGGCAGTGCAAAGAGTGTGAAGTTGAGGGGCTAAAGTGCAATTTGGCAAGGGGTTATGTGTAAAGAGAGGTTAAACACTCTCTTTCTCCCTCACTCCCACACAGATCTCTCCCTCCCTCTCTCTTTCTGTCGACCCGAGGAAAGAAAGAAAGAAAGAAAGAAAAGAAGGAAGAGAGAAAAAGAAAGAAGAAGAGAGAAAAAGAAAGAAGAAGAAAGAGAAAAAGAAGAAGGCTTGGAAGGAGACCTTCCTCATCTTCTTCATCTTCTCCTTAGTTGGAGCTTCTTGGAGAGGTAAGCTTCTAAGCTCTCTCTCATGGTGATTTCTTAGGGTTTAGTTTAAATACCCTAGAAATGGTTTGATTGGAACACCTTGATGCTAAATAGAGGATCAAAGCCTAAATCTACAGATTTAGTAGTGGGTTTTGTATAGATGCAAATCTAGGGTTCAAAAATGGGGTTTTTGAAAATAGATGAGATTGATCTCATTTAACCCCATGTAAACTTAATTGAGAGTCTAACGAACTCGTTGGCGTGCTCGATTCGATGATCCGACGAGCGAGTGCAAACTTATTAATAAAATAATATATTTTTAACGAGATAGCGCGCGAGATAGAAATCCAAAAATCGTGAGATCGGATCCGGGGCATCGTAAAGCGTGGAATAACGGGGAAACCTTCGGATCGCGAATCGGTGGCCAGATTCGGGTGGTCGCGCATGCAAGAGTTCGGACCGAATCGGGTCACGGGTGCCGCGGGCGGGCGATTGCAAATGTCGACGAGCAATCGGAGAGCAAAATTAAGGTGGGTTGTGTTTACCGAAGCGACTAGGTCGCCTGTATGTTAGATATATTATTATATAATAATTTATTATATAACTTACTATTTATTTTTTAAAATATAAAATATATAAATAAATGTTAAACAATTTAGACTACTGCTATTTTGTATAAATATTAATTTTATAATATTAAGCATTCACATTAAATTATACATTTAAAAATAAAAAAAAATGTGATGCAACTTAAATTAATTTTATATTTGACGAAAATTAATTGCAAGAATCGTAAACAATAATTTCTCTTTTTATTCAGCGACTCGAGGATTACGATACTTACTAAAATTATTTCACTAACTAATGAGGGGACTACTGTGCCTACTAAAATTTTTTGATGTACTTATTGCACCATTTAAATTCTGAAATTAATTTTTATAACTAATTTTTAAAATTAAATTTTAAAATAACTATCCGCAATATCGCACGGTCCCTTAACTAGTTACGAATTAATATCCTTAATTGTTACTCGATCTCCATCCAAAGTAGTCGCTATAATTACAATATTAATTTTACCCTTATCTATTATATCATTAATGCCCCTTATTAAATTTTCTATTTACTTATATAAAAAAACTTTTCAAAGATGCCTTTTAAATTTTTTATTGACAATTTTCATCATCCATCGTACATCGCGCGAATAATTTGATTTTGAAATTAAAATTTAAATTCAAAAATTTGAATTTAAATTTAAATAAAAACGAAAGTCTGATATTAAATCTAAAATTAATTCAAAATCTAGATGTGAAAGTAAAATTAAGCATAAAATCTCAATTCGAAATAGAAATCGAAATCAAATTAGAATTTTGAAACCTAAATTAAATTTAAACTTAAAAATTATTTTAAAATTAGAATTTAAATTTGAACGAATTTAAGATCAAAAGTTAAGTTTGAATTTTGAATTGAAATACCTATATGTAAGTACTGAAACTATTTAGGGGTGAAATTAGTATTTTTAAACTTTAACTATTATTAAACAAGCCTCGAATAAGGCTAAAGATCGATAACCATATATATATGTAATGTTGAGATGATAGGAGGGACATCTATAATAATATAACTCATTATATTGGAACAGCATATGGTAATATTTTCAGGGGTATTTAAGATATTTTTAAGATTTTGAGGGATAGTTCTGAAATTATCCCTAAATTAATTAAATCTCTGGGTTAAAGGTAAAAGATTGATTAAGAAATAACAAATCTACAATGTAAGTTAACTTCAAACCAACATGAACCAACATGAAAGTAAACTTTAGGGGTAATTGCTTATATACCCCCGAAAAGTTCCCGATTTTTCGATTTACCCCTCTTAGAAGGCTAATATTGAAAATACCCTCCTAATGCTCCAACCTATTTCTAATATACCCTTAGGGCGCGTTTGGTTCGAGTTATCCTGGCTGGATTACAGCCAATCCTGTCAGGATTATTGTATTTGGTTTATCCGCTATGTAATCTACTCGTTAATGTAGCATTACAAATCGAGCAGGATTACACCAAAAATATTAACGGGAGGGGGGTCGTGTATCTTGTATTACTTAAATCCGGTAATACTACTTATTATGTAAAATGACAATTTTACCCTTTAACAACCCGAAACCCAATTAATTATTTTCATATATCTCTCTCCTTCTTCCTTTTCTCTCGCACGCCTCTTTCTCTCGCTCTCTCTTTTGCACGCCTCTCTCTCTTTCTATCTCTTTCTCTCTCGCATGAACACCTATCATCTTCTATTGTATCGTCCTCCCAGATAATCATCACGATCTCCTTCCCTCTATTCGCCATTTCCGCATATATATTTAATTATTTTTTCTCTCTTGCTACCGACACATTATTTTCGAAGTTAGATCATTTGAAGTTTTTTTTTTTCATATTAGGTCTTTTTATTTTATTATTTATTAATATAATTAATTTACTAGTGCAAATTATATTTTTATAAAAAATAATATTTAAATGACCACAACAAGGATAATTTTGGAAAAATAATATTTTTATATCAGGATTACTAAATTTTATAAACTGAACCAAACATAGTAACGTTATAAACATTGCAATCCAGGATTATATTACTGTATTAAACCAAACGCGTTAATGTAGCATCAGTAGTAATCTCACGTCGAAATCCAACATACCTGGATATATCGAGATACTCTATAATATTACATAACTCGAACCAAACGCGCCCTTAGAGTTAAAATCTGTTAAGTAACTCTGTTATCTCTGTAAAATTACTATTTTGCCCTTTTCAAATATACCCTTCTACCATCACCGTCTTTCTTATTTGTTCTTAAAGTTAAGGGCACAAAAGTATTTCGACTTTTGGTCTTTTCCAATATACCCCTCTACCGTCACCAACCTTTCTTATTTGCCCTTAAGTTAAGGGCAAAATTGGTATTTTAAATTTTTTAAGTGGTAGATATTTAACTCCCGCTTAACCCAGCTTAACTTAACAGGAGATAACTGCGGGGGTATTTTGCAATAACGGTGGAACGTATGAGGGGCATTTTAGAAAGAAAAAAAAAGTAGGGGTAGATCGGATATTTTCAGACGCATGAGGGGTATATAGGCAATTATCCCTAAACTTTAAGTTGGAATGTAATAGTGCAATTAATTTAGTGTTTTTTAATCTATATTTTCCTTTGTCAAATTTTGCCTGCCTTGTAGGTAGGTGTGGAAACGAACCGAGTTCGAGCGAGCTTATTTCAGCTCAAATTCAGCTTGAAATTAATACTGAGCCTAAATTTAAGCTCAATCTTAATTTAAAAATTAATTCGAGCCAAGCTCGAGTGGGCCTACTTTCGAGTCGAGCGAGCTTGAACCTTAAACGAGCCGCTTGAAATTCTCAACCTCGTATGATCAATAGTTTAATTTGTATAGAATATTATCTACAATTTGATACAAAAATATGTCTAATAGTTCAAAGTACAACATAATTAATTATTTAAAATATGGTATTATAATGTGAAGAAAAATAACTTATTAGTTGAATATCTAATTTTTTTTTGTCTCACATGTTATCTCTTTTGCCTTCAATCTCTATATTATTCCTTTTCATTTATGCGGCCAAAAAATAAATAAATTATATTGATAAATATTGGATTAAACTATCTAAGCATATATAATTAAAATCAAAATTTTATATAAACAATAATTTTTTTACTTTAAAAAGATTCTATATATTTTTTTAATAACACAATTAATGGCAAAGTAGGCAACGACCGATATGTGCTGTTACTTGGTAACTTGGGGGCTTCAGGCTTGGCTTGGGATGAGCAGAGAAAAAGAGAGAGAGAAAGAGAGAAAGGGATTAGAAATTTAGTGCTATGTGCAAGAAAGAAAGGAAGAAAGTATAAATTTAGCAGAATTTGCCATTTTGTTTGTCTATTGGGTTTGTTTTTAATGAACTAATAATATTGGCCCAATTTTAACTAAACTCATATTACTAATTCAGCCTATATATAATTAAATTATATTATATTTATATATTTTTTTAATATATATATAGAGAGAGAAGGAGAGAGAGAGAGAGAGTAAGTCCTGTGTGATATTAAGAGCACGAAAGCTTCCGTGCTCCTAAGCCATTTTCGATGATGGGGCTTCTGAATCGACGATCGGCGCCATTAGACTTGATCTAGCATATTTAAAATATCTAGAAAATAAATATTGTGACTTTTTGATATTATTTACCTAACGATCGAAAGGGTTCAAAATCAACGAAAATAAAAATCTTACAAAAAGTGGTGATGTAGTATTAAATTTTTTTATCAAATATATTAATCTTCTGTAAATAGTATAAAGAAGTTTCTATCAAAATTTTATTTGATTTGAATACTTCCACACCGTTAAACTTGTAACGATTTACATCAACCATTAAAAATAGCTGATTTTGAGCCCTTTCAACCGCTAGAAAAATTATATTGAAAATCACAAAAATTATTTCCTAGATAGTTCAAATACGCTAAATCAAGTCTAACCGGGCCAATCGTCGATTCGGAAACTTCATCATTGAAAAGGGCTTTAAGAGAACGAATATATATATAGAATTGAGCTCCTATGCTTTTAAAAGTACCAAGTCATTGGTGCTTGTAAGTTTTTAGCCCTTGTATTAATTGATGTGCGGTTAGGATTATGTGGGCCCCCCTTGGGTTGAGTGGGTGGTTAGTTGAATAGTATAATCTAACGGGTGAAAATGATCAAGACGTAGATCTAATGGTAAAAAAATCACAAGCACCAAAGTCTTGGTGCTTTTACAAGCAAATGGCCGGACTCTCTCTCTCTCTCTCTCTCTCTCTCTCTCTCTCTCTCTCTCTCTCTAGAGAGAGAGAGAGAGAGAGAGAAGAGAGAGAGAGCTTTTGAATACTTTTCGATGATAGAGCTTCCAAATTGATGATCGACACTATTAAACATGATCTAAATTATTTAAATTATTTGAAAATTAAATTTCACACGTTTTCGATATTGTTCTCTTGTTCATTAAGTGAACAGAAAAATGAATGGCTAAAAATGAATATCCTTTAAAAATTGATGATACAATTTTTATATTTGAGATTTAGAGTCTAGATCTTATTTTAAATAGTTTAAAGAATTTTTTAACAAAATATTAGTTGATTTGAATTTTTCTATACTGTTAAACGAGCAAACACACTATATCAGCCATTAAAATTATAGATTTTGTAACTCTTTGATCGTTCAGTGTGTGATGCCAAAAAATCATGAAATTTGATTTCTAAATAATTTAAATAGTCGAGATCATGTTCAAGAGTGTTGATTATCAATTTGGAAGCTCTATCATCGAAAACAAATCGGTAGTAAACCGCTCGGTTTAGTACCGATAGTATTCTAGCAAAGCTCTATATATATAGAGAGAGAGAGAGAGAGAGAGAGAGAGAGAGAGAGAGAGAGTTGAGCTAGAATACTCTCAAAAGCACCAAGGAGTGGTGCTTTTGAGTTTTTAGCCATTAGATGGAGAGATATAGGGTTGAGATGATGGTGGTAGGTAGTGGTGGGTGGTGGTAGGTGAAATAGTGTTTGATCCAAAGGTTATTAGCAATCAAGGAGTAGATTCAAGGGCTAGAAACTCAAAAGCACAAAGGGATTGGTGCTATCAAATTTTTAGCCATTGGATTGAGAGATGTGGGGTTAGGATGATGTGGGTCCCTTAGGGTTGAGTGAGTGGTTGGTTGAATATTATAATCTAACGATGAAAATCATCAAAGGGATGGATCTAACGGCGGAAAACTTGATAGACCGAAGTCTTCGTGATATTGATAGCATAGACTAATGGACTATATATATATATATATATATATATATATATATATATATATATATATATATATATATATATATATATATATATATATATATATATATATATATATATATATATATTTGAATTTTCTCAAAGTATAATTCAAGCTGCTCTCAGAGTCAACTATCGAATACTGAGTCACCCATTATTGCCAAAATTCTCTTTTCTACAAATTTCTACTCAGAGGGAGAAAATATATATATATATATATATATATATATATATATATATATATATATATATATATATATATATATATATATATATATATATATATATATATATATTTGAGCTTCTCAAGCATAATTCAAGCGAGCCGAATAATATTCAAGCTCAAGCGAGCCGAACACGAGTCGAGCACGAGCCGACTCGCTCGTTTGCCAGCCCTACCTGTAGGGAGAAAGTGTTAGTCGCTCGTTGGGAGAAAGTAGAGCGGTTTTTTTTTGGGGGTGGTCGGGTGTTGGAGAAGACAAAGAAACGGTCTGCAAAGGGCATGGGAATGCGGTAAAGCGAAGGGAGCAGACGCGCCCAGGTTGCTTGGTTCGTAGATTATTGGAAAGAGACAGCTGGAGTCGGTACACGCACAGGCCAAGTAGCACGACACGTAACGAGTAATTTTCAACTAATTATTAAGAAAATCGGGCGGATAGTAATTTAAAAATTTAATTTTAAAAATTAGGTTTAAAAGTTAATTTTAAAATAATTATGAAATGTTATGGAGGAATTACGAAATAATTTTAAATAAATATAACTATCTTTTCTAATATGAAAAAGGGACAATTGCTTATATATTCCTGAAAAATTTCCGACTTTTCGATTTATCTCTCTTAGAAGACTAATATTGAAAATATCCTTCCTACGTTCCAACCTATTTCTAATATACCTCTAGAGTTAAAATCTATTAATTAACTCGTTATCTTTATAAAATTACTATTTTACCCTTTCAAATATACCCTTCCACCATCACTGTCTTTCTTATCTATTACTATATACTAAAGTAGAATTCTTAATGATCCCTATGTGAGAATTTGATACGTGGCTTTCTATATGCTTACCACGTGTCAAACTTTATTCTATTTACTATATTATTAAAAATTAAATTAATTATAAATCCTTAATGATTCATTATATTAATTAAACAATTATCTAAATTTTAAACCGTAAATACGAATTCAAAATTTAATTTTGATTTATTCTAAGATTTAAATTTAAATGCGTCAAAATTTAATAGATTATTTGAGATGAACTATTTACAATATTATTAAGAATTAAATAAAATAAAATTAATTATAAATTCTTAATGATCCCTTATACCAATTAAACAATTATCTAAATCTTAAACCGTAAAAAGTAATTTAAAATTTAATTTTGATTTATTTTAAAATTTAAATTCAAATGCGTCAAAATTTAATTGATTATTTAAGATGAACTATTTACTATATCATTAGAAATCAAATCAAATCAAATTAATTGTAAACTCTTAATGGTCCCTTATACCAATTAATTAAACAATTATCTAAATCTTAAGCCGTAAATACTAATTCAAATTTCAAAATTTAATTTTCTATTTTAAGATTTAAATTCAAATGCGTCAAAATTTAATGGATATTTTCGCAATAAAATTCATATTTGATTTAAAATTTAATTTTAAAATATTTTAATTTTTAAATTCAAATACGATGATATGTTTAATTCAAAATTATGTTGGGTCATATTACGTATGAGATACTACATAATTTGTTTATTTTCTATTTTAGGGAGATAGGATACATACAACGATAAGAAAAATTTTTCTGAATAAATTTAAAGGCCTTTTTACATAATGAAAAGTTTATGTGATCAACCAATTTGGAATAGGACAGAACAGTGGCTCCTACAGGACCATTATACATTCAATTTTTAATATTCTACGGTTGTATGTGAGATGTAAGATGTTTTGACAATATCAAAGTATGAATTTATATTTACCTCTTTTGATTAAATACTTGCTAATGTTGCTTATTATAAATATTTAGCAGGTAAGAGTTGTTACATGCATCAAATATTTGATTTTTAAAATTTAATTTTTAAGATGTGTACTCTAATTTGTGTCAGATATGAAAGTTTAATCGATCTTATTATATGCTTAAATATTAATGTCATTTGTAATTTTTTATATTAATTTTAGTTATCATTTTGTTTTCCACATTAATATGTAAATTTAAATTATTTTGCACACCAATTCATAGATAATAGAGTAGGGTTCAATTTTTCTTTTTTACTTAGAATTTACTTTGGTCCATAATTATTTTTTGCTAGCTTTTGTACTTTAATATTTTTATAATTAAGATTGATAGTATATTTCTTTATTTGTTAAAAAAATATAATATTAATTAGAATATTTTTTTTATCATCACATTTTTTATTATTTTATATTATTATACTATCCGTGCATCACACAGGTGAAATTCTAGTTTACCCTTAAAGTCAAGGGTACAAAAAGTATTTTAACTTTTGATCTTTTTCAATTTACCCCTCTACCGTCACCAATCTTTCTTATTTGCCCTTAAGTGAAGGGCAAAATTGATATTTTAAATTTTTTTAACTGTGGTAGATATTTAACTCACATTTAACCCATGTTAACTTAACAGGAAATAGCTGCGGAAGTATTTTGCAATAACGGTGGAACATATGAAGGGTATTTTAGAAAGAAAAAAAGAATAAATTGGATATTTTTAAACGTATGAAGGGTATATAGGCAATTATTCCTATAAAAAATATAAGAAGCTTTCTCAACAATAAGATACTTTGAAATAATTCTTCAACTTTATTAAATATTTTTAGTAGGCATGGTAGTTCCCCATTAATTAGTGAAATAACTTTTAGCAGGTATCGTTGTCCCCAGTAGTGGGTGAATGAGAAGAAAAATCATTACTTGTGATTCTCGCAATTAACTTTAGTCAAATATAAAATTAACTTAAGTAGCATCAATCTTTTTTCTTTTTTTTTAATGTACAATATATATATATATATATATATATATATATATATATATATATATATATATATATATAGAGAGAGAGAGAGAGAGAGAGAGAGAGAGAGAGAGAGAGAGTACTATACTTTTTGAGTATAGAGCCTTTTGTACTCATAAGTTTTTTGCCATTAGATCTACTCTTTAATTAATTGCACCCGTTAGATTATACTATTCAACCAACCACCCACTCAACCCTGGGGGCCCACTATCACCTAACCGTAACCACTCTCATCCTAATCACTCATTTTTCATCCGAACGACTAAAACTTATGAGTAGTAGGTCTTCAATACTCATAATAGTATAGTAGCCGTGGCCTATATATATATATATATATATATATATATATATATATATATATATATATATATATATATATATATATATATATATATATATAGAGTGCACGTATGGAAGCACGGAGGCCTCCGTGCTTCCACTTTGTTTTCGATGTTCGGACTTTCGAATCGACGATCGGCTCGTTAGACTTGATCTAGAGTATTTGAAGTATCTAGAAAATAAATTTCGTGATTTTTCGATATCATTTGCCTAGTGATCGAAGTGGCTCAAAATCGGTTGAAAATAAAAATCTTACAAAATATGATGATATGACATTAAAATTTTAGATCAAAGTTATTGATCTTGTTTTATATGGTATAAAGAATTTTCTATCAAAATTTCATGTGATTTGGATATTTCTACACCGTTAAACTTGCAACCGCTCACCACTAGTTAAAATTATTGATTTTGAGCCTCTTCGATCACTAGGCAAATGATATCGAAAAATCGCAAAATTTATTTTCTAGATACTTCAAATACTCTAGATCAAGTCTAACGGAGCTGATCGTCGTTTCGAAAGTCCGAACATCGAAAACAAAGTGGAAGCACGAAGCCTCCGTCTTATAAAGCATACCAAAGACAACTCTATATATATATATATATATATATATATATATATATATATATATATATATATATATATATATATATATATATATATATATATATAGAATTAGGTGGAATACTATTAGTAGTAAACGCCTTTTACTACCAAGTTTTTAATCATAGGATGAAAATTTGTAGGGTCGGAATGATATTAGGTAGTTAACGTTAAGTGGTCCCCAGGGTTGAGTGGTCCCGATGGGTTATAGTATTTAATCCAATGGTTAGAAATAATGATAAGAGCTGATCCAAAGGTTAGAAAACTGGTAGCAACAATAAAATTTTACTACTAATAGTAGCTCAGTCCACCCACTTAACCTAGGGCCCATCATCCTAACCACACATCTCTTAATCCAATGACTATAAACTTGGTAGCACCAATGACTTGGTACTATTAATAGCATAGTAGGCTAGTTCTATATATATATAATTGGGCTCCTATGCTTTTAAAGTACCAAGTCATTGGTGCTTGTAAGTTTTTAACCTTTGGATTAATAGATGTGGGGTTAGGATGATGTGGCCCCCATTGGGTTAAGTGGGTGGTTGGTTGAATAGTATAATCTAATGGTGAAAATGATCAAAAACATAGATCTAACGGTAAAAAATTCACAACCACAAAGTGCTAGGTGCTTTTACAAGCACCATAGCCTCTATATATATATATATAGAGAGAGAGAGAGAGAGAGAGAGAGAGATATATATATATATATAGAGAGAGAGAGAGAGAGTAGGGCTACTATACTTTTATGAGTAGTAGACCCTTACTACTCATAAGTTGTTTTTGATGATGGGGCCTCCGAATCGACGATCCACTCCGTTAAATATGATCTAGAGTATTTAAAACTTCTAGAAAATAAATTTTGTAATTTTTTGAAATCATAATAAAGTCCATCAAATGGGCATAAAATGAACGGCGAAATCGAACGACGTCCTAAAAATAGATGATCGGATCCTTCAATTTAAGATCGGAGTTATTGATCTTTATCTAGTTAGTGAATAAAATTTTCTATCAAAAATTCAATTTATTTAAATTCATTTACACCGTTAAACTAGCAAGTATTTCATACCGGCCGTTAAAAATTATCAATTTTGTAAGCTTTTGATCGTACGGTAAATGATATCGAAAAATTACGAAATTTATTTTCTAGAAGTTTTAAATACTCTAGATCATATTTAACGGAGTGGATCGTCGATTCGGAAGCCCCATCATCGAAAACAACTTATGAGTAGTAGGGCTCTCTACTAATAATAGTATAGTAGCCCTACTATATATATATATATATATATATATATATATATATATAGTCCTATTTACTATACTTTTATGAGTATAGAGCCTCTTGTACTCATAAGTTTTTTGCCGTTAGATCTACTCTTTAATTAATTTCACCCGTTAGATTATACTATTCAACCAACCACCCACTCAACCCTAGTGCCCACTATCAACCTAACCGTAACCACTCTCCTCCTATACACTCATTTTTCATCTGAACGGCTGAAAACTTATGAGTAGTAGGTCTTCAATGCGCATAATAGTATATTAGGCGTGGCCTATATATATATATATATATATATATATATATATATATATATATATATATATATATAGTAGGGCTATACTATATTATTGTAGTAGAGCCCTACTACTCATAAGTTGTTTTCGATGATGGGGCTTCCGAATCGACGATCCACTCCGTTAAATATAATCTAGAGTATTTAAAACTTCTCGAAAATAAATTTCCTAATTTTTCGAAATCATTTACCTTACGATCGAAAGCTCACAAAATTGACAATTTTTAACTAGATATGGGATACTTGGTAGTTTAACGATGTAAAAGAATTGAAATAGGTTGAATTTTTGATAGAAAATTCTATTCACTACCTAGATAAAGAACAATAACTCCGATCTTAAATTGAAGGATCCGATCATCTATTTTTAGGACATCGTTCGATTTCTAGTTCATTTTATGCCCATTTGATGGACTTTATTATGATTTTGAAAAATTACGAAATTTATTTTCTAGAAGTTTTAAATACTCTAGATCATATTTAACGTGGATCGTCGATTCGGAAGCTCTATCATCGAAAACAACTTATGAGTAGTAGGGCTCTACTACTCTTAATAGTATAGTAGCCCTACATATATATATATATATATATATATATATATATATATATATATATATATATATATATATATATATAATTGAGCCCTATGCTAAAAGTATCAAGTCATTGGTGCTTGTAAGTTTTTAGCCCTTGGATTAATAAATGTGCGGTTAGGATGATGTGGGCCCCTTTGGGATAAGTGGATGGTTGGTTGAATAGTATAATCCAACGGATGAAAATGATCAAAAGAGTAGATCTAACGTAAAAATTTCCAAGCACCAAATGCTTGGTGCTTTTACAAGCACCATAGCAGACTATATATATATATATATATATATATATATATATATATATATATATATATATATATATATATATATATATATATATATATAGGCTACTATACTCTTATGAGTAGTAGACCCTTACTACTCATAAGTTGTTTTTTATGATAGGGCCTCCGAATCGACGATCCACTCCGTTAAATATGATCTGAGCATTTAAAACTTCTAGAAAATAAATTTTGTAATTTTTTGGAATCATAATAAAGTCCATCAAATGAGCATAAAATGAACGAAATCGAACGACGTCCTAAGAATAGATAATCGGATCCTTCAATTTAAGATCGGAGTTATTGATCTTTATCTAGGTAGTGAATAGAATTTTCTATCAAAAATTCAATCTATTTCAATTCTTTTACACCGTTAAACTAGCAAGTATCCCATACCTACTGTTAAAAATTGTCAATTTTGTGAGCTTTTGATCGTAAGGTAAATGATATCAAAAAATTACGAAATTTATTTTCTAGAAATTTTAAATACTCTAGATCATATTTAACGGAGTGGATCGTCGATTCGGAGACCCCATCATCAAAGACAACTTATGAATAGTAAGGTATACTACTCATAAGAGTATAGTAGCCCTACTATATATATATATATATATATATATATATATATATATATATGCTACTATACTATTATGAGTATGATTGTCGTACTCATAAGTTATTTTTGATGATAGAGCTTCCGAATCGACGATCCACACCGTTAAACGTTATTTACATTTAAAACTTCTAGAAATAAAATTTTATAATCTTTCGACATCATCTAACTCACGAACAAGAAGTCACAAATTTGACAATTCTAACGGTCGGTATAGGATACATGCTAATTTAACAGTATAAAAGAATCGAAATTTGTTGAATTTTTAATAGAAAATTCTATTCACTACGTAGATAAAGATCAATAACTCCGATCTTGAATCGAAGAATCCTTTCATCAATTTTTAGGACGTCGTTCGATTTTGACCGTTCATTTTATGCCCACTTGATGGACTTTATTATGATTTCCAAAATTTACAAAATTTATTTTCTAGAAGTTTCAAATAATCTAGATCATATTTAACGGAGTGGATCATCGATTCGGCAGCTCCATCATCGAAAACAACTTATGAGTAATAGGGCTCCAATACTCATAATATATATATAGAGTCCGGCTACTATATTATTATGAGTATTGGAGACCTACTACTCATAAGTTGTTTTCGATGATGGAGCTTCCGAATCGACGATCCACTCCGTTAAATATGATCTAGAGTATTTGAAACTTCTAGAAAATAAATTTTAAATTTTCGAAATCATAATAAAGTCCATTGAGAGGGCATAAAATGAATCAAAAATCGAACAACGTCCTAAAAAAGAATGATCGAATCCTTCAATTTAAAATCGGAGTTATTGATCTTTATCTATATAGTGAATAAAATTTTCTATCAAAAATTCAACAAATTTTGATTCTTTTACGCCGTTAAACTAGCAAGTATCTTATACCGGCCGTTAAAAATTATCAAATTTGTGATCTCTTGATCGTAAGGTAAATAATGTCGAAAAATTATAAAATTTAATTTTTAGAAGTGTGAAGACTAAAATTTTGACTGTGCCATTTGACTCTCTGTTAACGATGTTTATGTGTGTAATTTAATTACATAAGCTCTCGTCAAGTTTCAGGAAAAAATGAGCTAAAACGGAGAAGATACGCGATTATGAAGTTTGACTTAAGTGAATAGTAACTTCAGTTTTTCGGTGAAGCCGCGGAGGAGAGTTGGCTTCTGGTACTAATCGGACTCTGTTCATAGAGGTCCAATAGCTCGTTTTGATCGGTTCAGATATTCAGGAATCAATGGCACTTACGGATTTCTGATCCGATGCACGGTTTTCGAGAAAAAGGGGCTTAATCGAAAAAAAAAGGTTTCCGCACTTTGCTATTCTTGCAATGTGAAACTCCTCGGACTCCGTGCATGTGACCTAAAGTACGGATAAGGATGTTTGAGATCCCTACAAGTGGTAGGAAAGTCAAATACAGAGGCGAAATCAAGATTTCGCGGGTTTACACATTTATATATGTGTAGTATATGGGTTAGTGGAGAGCAGATAGTTTTCGTGGCAAATCGGCGACCAAACTGGGCGAAACAAAATGGTAGTTTCGATGCCCTCGACGTGCTGAACGCAATGGCGCAATCCGTTTGCAAATCCGACTAGCGGATCGCCGGATATTGCAGGATGATCGCAGAGGGGTCAATGTTGGCAAGATTAGATACTTGGAGAGCGAGCGGATTTCATCGTGAATCCGTGACCGATCGAGGTGAATCAAAATCATGGGTTTGTTGCCTCCGTCGTGCTGATCGTACTGGCATGATCCGTTCGCAAATCTGACGGATGGATCGGCGGGAGTTACGAGTTGATCGAGGAGAGGTTGATATTGGAGAATTGGTGTTTTCGCTAAAGTGCTATTATTTTATGTACCGAATCGCACGAGATCGATCATGGAGGTATGTACATGCGTAATACGCGCGCTGCGAAGGACTCGAATAAAAATATTTAGTTTCAGGGGACTTTATTGCAATTTGGCCATTTTGTATAGTGTTACACTTGGGTTTCTCCGTAGAAACCCTAACCCTTGGTCTTCCCTCTCCCCATAACCGAGCCCTAGCCGCCTTCTCATCTCATCCCTACCCTCCATGCTCGCGCCCCGGCCACCTGGAAGCGCCGCCAGCCGCCGGAGCTGGTAGTTCATCCTCCCTCTCCATGTCTCTCTCCACCTCTCTCTAGATCTCTCTCTTATCTCTCGGGTTTGGAACCTGGTTGAGGCTGCCGCCTACCGGCACCCTAC
Organism: Aechmea fasciata; assembly: GCA_025177825.1. Classification (NCBI taxonomy): domain Eukaryota; kingdom Viridiplantae; phylum Streptophyta; class Magnoliopsida; order Poales; family Bromeliaceae; genus Aechmea; species Aechmea fasciata. The sequence goes on from CM045933.1 coordinate 12,766,602, forward strand.
CGCCGTCGTCCCGACCTCGTCGGACTTTCCCCGTCGGCCACCGCCTCCCCGAGCACCGCCGTCGCGCCGTCAAAGCCGTCTGTTCTGCGGCAGACCCGGACCCGCTCGGGTTCAAGTCGGGGTGCGACTCAACCCCCGCGCCGCCGCCACTCGGGCCGCACCCGAGGTAGTCCTCCGCCTCGGGCGACCCACCGCCGTGTCCGAGCGACCCCCAGCGCCGCCGTCGCCACTGGGCGACCGGCCAACCGGGGTCTGTCCCGAGCCGAGCAGACCGAGTTTTGTGCGCGATTTCCCCGAGCACCGCCACCACCTTGGCTCGGCCGCGGCGCATCGCCGGAGCCACGGCGACCCCCGCGCCGTCGCCGTCGTCCCGATGAACCACCGCCGCCTCCTCTGTGTATCGCAGCCCGCCGGATCTAGAGGCCGGACGAGATCGAGTCATCTCGGCCACGGCGCGTCGCCGCCGCACATAGCATGGCGCGCCGCCTTCCCTCGCCCTCCGACGACATGCCCCCGTTGTCCTAACCCTCCTCCCGCCATGGCCATGGCCGCCGCTACACACCGAGCCCAAGGTCAACCCGTGCGGGCTCGGGTTGCTCCTAAACCGTCGCCGCCTTCCGATGTCGGCCAACAGCGCGCCACCCTACTGGTCGGCCGCACCCGAAGGCCGCCGGCGTCCCCGCTTGTCGGTGCCCGCTGCCGACCCGAGCCGAGCTCTCCTCGAGTGGTGCAGCTAGGGCATCGCTCCATCGCGGCCGCCGCCACTCCTCGCCGCAAACCAAGGTGAGCATCATGCTCCTCCTTATCCCCGTACCCCCCTCTGACCCCTGGCGCGCCGCCGTGCCGCCGGTGACCGGCCGGAGCTAGCTTGCTCCGGCCAAGGTCCAAATTAGAGCTTAAGTATGTAGGTTTGCTATTCCGAGCAACCGGGGCCTCCCTGATCTCTACCGAAGGGAGCACGATGATCGTGACAGATCACTGATCATCGTGCTCACCTTATTTCCTGTCGGAGAAGCTCCATTTCGCAGACTTAGAGATGTTGGCCATATTCGAGCCTTTTTGGCTGTTGTATCGGTTTGCGCGCGCTAATCCGGAGACCCGAGGCTGTTCCGATGCCTCTGGAGGGGAGCACGGTGATCGTCTGTCAGTGACGATCACAGCGCTCACCTTATTTAGGGTCAACAAGTCCCTGGTTTGCGAGAAAAGTATGCTTTTCGTACAGTGCGCGCAGTTCGCTGAATTTCGGGTTGCTCCCGCGCTTCCCACAGTGTCCGGAATTGCTCCGAAGGGTAAGCACGGTCTCCGGCACGCCGAAACCTATCAGCGATTGTATTGGTTTGGCTAAATGAGTTCTGGTTAGAGTAGTCGGACCATAAGAGCCCCGAAATCACATAAAATAGTGCGATTTCGGGTATTCGGGAGGGCTTTTATGCAATTGCGCTTGTCGTGGCTGTTGGTTGCAGCATGGGTGAGTTATAGATAACCTATGGACTGATCGTCCAAGGTCCTAAGCCCTCGGATTGCGTGAATGAGCCATTTGATCCCTTTAATTACATAAAAGTTAGGATTTTATGTAATTAAAGGAGTTTTTGTGCAATTGTGCACCTTGGGGCCACTGTGGGCAGTGTGTATGAGTACGCTTGACCTCCGGGCTGATTGTCCATGATTCGATAGCTTTTGCGAAAATCGAAAGGTCGATTTCAATGCATTTCTCGGCGAAATCCGCTGACGGAACGCGGATTCGGTTCGAAATTCTTCCGACGATGCCTTGCGAGTAACTATAGTGTCGCTAAGCCTAGTTGGCTGGTCACCCGGGTCATTTCGAGGGTTCGAAAATGACGGGTGAGCGACGGTGTGTCCCAGTGTCGAAATTGACACTTCTGGGAACCCGGTTCGAAACGATTATCCGACGATAATTATTTCGACGTGAAGTTTCGTGTTTGCTGCCGAGTCACACTAAAATAGTGTTTTGTGGCAGCGGGTGACTTGTGGAATGAGTCGGTACATTCCGGGACAATTCGTGGGTCCCGGCGGAGTTCCGGTGCGGTTTACGGAACTCCCGGCACATTACGGCGATCGGTTTGGAAAACCGACTTTCGTGGGTTTATTTGCACGAGTTTATATGTTGTATTAGTGGGATTAGACACTAACCTGGTGGATCTTTTTAGGTCCAGTTGATATTTCTTCTTCCAGAGACAGATGCGACAACTGTACAGGTGGGTATCTCGACTCGACGTCCGTTCAGTGGTGCAAGCTTGGTGACGATTCCTTCACCCCTTGCCTTTACTTTGCTTATTTCATACTCGTGCATCGTATTACTTTTATTCTTACTATGCTCAGTAGTTCCTGGTTTTGCACTACATGTAGGAGTAGTGTAGTTTCCATCAGTTACATTCTTACTTGGGGACCTGGTTGGTCAGATACTTGGGGACTTGGTTAGTCAGATACTTCACATACTTGAGACCTGGTTGGTCAGTCACTTTCTATACTTGTGACCTAGTTGGTCAAGTTGCATATTCTACTTCGGTGACCTGGTTGGTCGATTTGCACATCCTATACTTGTGACTTGGTTGGTTGAGTTCCTATCTTCTACCCGGGACCTGGTTGGTCGGGTAGCGTACTGGATGACCTATACGATCGATGGGCCCTGGGGGGGGGGGGCAGGATTGTCGGCTGATTGCCGATGGTTGATAATTGAGCATATTTGCATTGATCGCCCGATACTCGTCGCACGTCACGAACACCAGCGGTCTGATCCACCGCAAGTGGGGTGTTCTTTTCCGGAAAAGTGGTTGCAGAGGTTCGACCCGTGAGCCCGGGACCTTTATGCTGGGTTTGGATGCATGGTAGAGTAGTGGGGGCATTGGCTTGAGGTCTGCGGTACTACTGACCAAGAGGGCTTCTGCATGAGGTCTGTGGTACTAGCCAAGAGAGCATTGGTTCAGATTGGGTACTTTTGAGCTTATTCTCCTGTTGACGCATAATTACAGTAGCTGTAGTGGTTCATATATATCTCTCTCGTTTACTTGTTTATCATAGCTACTGTATGTACTACTATCATCTCCACTTGTGTTTATCTCCGCGAGGTATCCACTGGGAGGGGGGAGACATGTTTACATGTTCTCACCCCCCCGCCTTCTTTTTCTGGTGACGTTGCAGGTCACAGCGGGACAAATAGAGAGCGTACCTAGATCGCGATCTAGCTCCGACCCGCGGTTTGCTTTCCCTTAGTACTTTCTATTTACTTTGTTTACGACTTAGACTTATACTTTATGGTTCATGTTCTCTGTTTTAAACTGGTATAATAACTTATCATCTAATATGGTTGAATTGGATTTAATATGGTTTTGATTTTATGTTATAAAAAGGTTTTCTACCCCTCGTGGTAGTGTTCTCAAAAGAAAAGATTTCCGTGTGGGAAACAGTTTTAAAAAGATTTTATCGAGGGTTTTATAACTTAGTATTTCAGAACTAGTTTCTAGATAGGAAACATTTTAAAAGATAGATGTTGTTTATATGCAAAGGTAAATGTGAATGAACCTGTGGTGAATGGTGTGAATATGTGTAAGTTGATTGGAATTAATATCTGTACACTTGGTTGTGGTTGTTTGGCTGTATTTCATTCTCTGTACTATGCTTTTAAAAGTACCAAGTCATTGGTGCTTGTAAGTTTTTGGCCCTTGGATTAATAGATGTGCGGTTAGGATGATGTGGGACCCCTTGGGTTAAGTGGATGGTTGGTTGAATAGTATAATCTAACGGATGAAAATGATCAAAGGCGTAGATCTAACGGTAAAAAATTCACAAGCACCAAGTGCTTGGTGCTTTTACAAGCACCATAGCCGGACTCTATATATATATATATATATATATATATATACAACTCTATATATATATATATATATATATATAGAGAGAGAGAGAGAGAGAGAGAGAGAGAGAGAGAGAGTTCGGCTATGGTGCTTGTAAAAGTACCAAGTACTTGGTTTCTGTAAATTTTTTACCGTTAGATCTAGGCCTTTGATTATTTTCATCCGTTAGATTATACTATTAAACCAACCGCCCACTTAATCCCGGGGTGCCCCCACATCATCCTAGCACCAATGACTTGGTACTTTTAAAAGCTTAGGAGCTCAATTATATATATATGAATCTTTTTTTAATTGAGCACGGCTTTATATTTTTTTTTCTAATTAAAAATATAATAATAAAAATATATATATATATATATATTATATATATAATTATTTATTTATATATATAAATATACATATAAATATAAATTATATAAATTATATAAATTATATAAATGTAAAATATATGTGTTCAATGTTATCGAGCCAAACACGAGTGAGCTGACCCCGGTTCATATTCGGCTCGTTTATTAAAAGAGCAAAAAAATTCAGCTCGTCTTCTGCTTGTTTACTAAACAAACGATTTGATCTCGAACTTATTTCAAGTCGAACACGACTAACAAAGAAATTGGATTGCCATCTCTAGGCAACCTCGTTTTTATGGAGACATTTTCTTCTCTTTTTTTTTTTTCTTTTACGCAGCGTCTATTCTCTCTCTTCATCTTCCTTATGCTTTTTTTCCCCCTTAATAGCTGTATTTCTTCAGTATTTTCTAATGGTCTTTTCATCTTTCTTAGCCCTTTTTTTCCTTCTTCTCTTTAAGAGCTACATTTACTTTATTTTGTCTAATTGCCCATTGCCTCCTGTTGCATTTACTCCATCTTTTCTCCAATGGCCCTTTGCCGTATGTCTACAACTATGTTGCTCAAGAACGCTGATCTTGAACCGGATCCTAATGTCGAAGAAGAGATTGGGCTCTAGGGTACTGCGGCGGAAGAGGAGGAAGAGCAACATCAGTTTCATTTGTTTCTTTATTTTATTTTTTAATTTTTTTTACCACATTGGTTAGTAAAATTTTATATTATATTTGCTAAGTTAGGTTGTATATCTTTCAATCTCTTAAAAATATATTGTACAACTTTTCATACGCTTAATTTGTTTTCTACTATTTTTTTTATTATTTGATGTAAGGATGTAAACAAAATTCAATTTATTTATATAATGATCTAAAAATGTTTTTATTTTCTTGAGGGATAAGTATGTTGCTTATGTAAGAAAATTTAAGCCTTAATTTGATTGCTTTGATTGGTAGAATGTTATTTTCTATTGGAATATTGTTTTAACTAAACTTCCGTCTCCTCCCAAATAGAATAAATTTTGTTACTATTCGGCTCGGTATATCGGCATACTTATTTTTTTGCTATAAGTATTTTGTTACTAATCAGCTGCAATAAATTGATATACTTAAACTTTGCTGGAATCCAACTCATTTGGACTATTTTGACTTCCAAAATAATAGCAAATCTTTGATATAATAACTAGACATTAAACTAATTACTTTAATTGTTTCGCTGCAACGTGCGTGCGGATTACTGCACTAGATTTGTTGGGTAGCCTTTTATAAAACCTTAGATGTAATAACTGGCATTTTTTCAGAACAAGAAATAAAATATTTGGAGACGGTGAATGTGTGCGTAATTGTATTATAAGAGCACACGTCAAATTTCAGGCGAAACCGAGCTAAAACGAAAAAATTACGCGACCCGGAAAAGCGACTTAAGTGAATAGTAACTCTAGTTTTTCGGATGAGCCGGGAATAGAGGATGGGTTCAGGTGTGTACAGAACTCCGATAATATGACTTCAATAGCTCGTTTCGAACCCAGGTTCGAATCCTAGTTGATTCACATTTATAGCTAAGTTTATTTCTAAAAATGAAATAAACGAAGCGGGTAGCGTGCTACCTATTTCTCAAAAAAATAGCTCGTTTCGAACGGCTTGACTATTCTGGAACCAATGGCACTGACAGAATCAGATTCTGATGCACGGTTGTCGAGGAAAAGGGTCCCGAACGATTTTACATATATAAAGTATATATGTTAATAAGTTGGTTCATTACGGGAATTGATGGAGAGATGGGTTCGTCGCAGAACGGAGACTAAATCGAATGAAATAAAAGGCTAGATTCGATGTCTCCTTCGTGCTGAACGCACTGGCGCAATCCGATCGGAAATCCGTCGGACGGATCGTCGGATATTACAAGATGATCGCAATGGGGTCGATGCGCGATAATCGGATTGTTGAGAGGGGATGGATTTCTTCGCGAATCCGAGACCAAATTAAATGAAGTAAAAGGCTAGGTTCGATGTTCTCGACGCGCTGGCGCGATCCGATCGAAAATCCGACTGACGGATCTTCGGGAATCGCGAAAAGAACGCAAAGGGGTCGAAATCGCATTACGGCATAACGCGAAAAGTACTAATATTTTATGCGCCGAATTGCGTGATTTTGAACGTGGAGGGGCTTATGCGCGTAATTCATCTGCTGGCAGGGACTTGAGGTGAAATAGTGCTAAGTGTTGGGCTAAATTGCAAAGTGGCCTATGTGTATATAATGGTGCTTTAGGGTTTTCTTGACCTAACCCTAACCCTAATAGCCCCCTCCCCCAGCAGCCTAACCATCCCCAGCACCGCCATCTCTCTCGCACGCATCCTCGCGTCCCCAGCTCGCCGGCACTGCCGCCATCGCCGGAAAACCCCCCCTCTTCATCTTCTTCCTTTCCCTAGGTCGCACCACCACTAAACTAGACTAGAGAGCGTTAGAAGGATTGTTGAAGCCTGATCTGACATCCTTGGATCAGATCTAGCCCGAGGCTCCCAACCCCGGCTGTCCCCGCCGTCGCCGTGCATCGCCGGAGCAAGAGGAAACCGCCGCGGCCATTGTTGGACCATCCTGGCCGAGCTCGGGGAAGAATCAGATCGGAGCGTTTCTTTCGGCTAAGGAAGCTTCCATCCTCCTTCCCTGACCTCGGGCCACCTCCGGCGCGCCACTCCCGGTCATCCCGTGCGTCACCGGCCGCCGCGGAGCAACTCTGCCGCCACCCGGATCTGGTGCAGACCAAGGTTGGAATTCCTCGGTTTCCAGGCACCTCCGCCGCCCAAGGAAGGGAGCACGGTGACCCCCTCAACCTCCGACGCCGATACCTTGCCGTCCGGCCGGCCCCGTCGCTTCGATCGCCGCCGGAGCCGCCTCGGCTCCCTCAGCCCGCCACCCGCACAGACCCGAGGTGGGGTCCGGCGCGCGACCAACGCCTCCCTCGGCCGTGCCGCCTCGGATCGGCCCCGGACACCTCCAGAGCTAGGGCTCGCCGTCCCGGTCACCCCGGCCGCCGCCGTCGCCGCACCACCTGCGGCCGCCGGACTCGGTGCAGCCGAGCTTGGGCCAACTCCTCCACCGAGCGTCGCGTCGCCCTCCGACGTGAGCATCACCTTCCCGGCGACCTCCTCCGCCGGATCAGTCCCGGCCCTACCTTCCCCGGCCGCCGGATCGCCGCCGGCACCACCTAACCCGAGAGCTAGTTGGAGGGGTGGATCTCCTCCGCCGCGCCTCCGGCTGACTCCCGCCGCCGGCCAACCACTTTCCGGGACCTCCCGACGTTCGCTCCTCGACGGCCGGACCGACCACGCCGGCGTGCCGCCGGCGGCCAACCATAGCTCTCCCCGTCCCAAGGTGAGCTTTGCTTAGTTATCAGCAAGTCAGTTCCGGCTTAAGGCACGTTTCCCAAGGCTCCTGTTGGTATTTTTGACCAAGTGAGGTGAGCACGGTCATCACCTTTTCGTGCTGAACGCGATGCTCACCTCCGTGTAGATTTTCGATGCTTCGTTTAGCGGGAAGATAGTACTTTACGCGCTGTGCGCAGTGTTTGTGGAACTTCGTGTCACTCGTGTGAGTTCCACGGTGACCGAAAGTGCTCCGAAAGGCGAGCACGGTCTTCAGCATGTCGAAGACTTACATCGAGTACGATCCCAGAATTTATGGCGCACTGGTTTGCGTGCACGACCCATAATAGCCCTAAATCGCATGAAATAATGCGATTTTATGGAGCTTCAGGGACTTTTATGCAATTTAGAATTTCGTGGTCGTTGTAGACAGCGTAGGAGTGTTGCGGGTAACCTCTGGACTTATCGTCCAAGGCCTCAGACTTTACGTAAAAATCGAAGTGATTTTCGGAGCGTTTTTCGGCAAAATTCGCCGACGGAAACGTGTTTACGATTCGGATTTCTTCCGACAACTCTTAGTGGTTATTTACGGTGTCGCTGAGCCTTGTTGGCTGGTCACCCGCGTCATTTCGAGGGTTTAGAAATGACGGGTGAGCGACGGTTGGTTCCGGTGTCGAAATAGACACTTTCGGGAACCCGTATTCGTACAATTATCCGACGATAATTATATTGTAGTGTTATCTTGTGTTTGCTGCCAAAACATCCAATTAGGAGTGTTTTATGGCAGCGGGTGACTCGTGACACGAGTCGGTGCGTTTCGGGGCCGTTCGTGGGTCCCGCGAAGTCCGGTGTGGTTTACGGGACTTAGGTGAGTTACTGATAATTGGTTCGGAAAACCAATCCCCGAGGGATTAGTTGTGAGTTGTGCCATTAGTGCTTTGTGTTAGTGGGTTAGATTCTAACCCGGTGGACCCTCTCGTAGGACCAGTCGCTTTACTTCCACGATCGATTCTTCTACAGTCGTACAGGTGGGTATCCGGTTTGACATCCGTACAGTGGTACACGCTTGGTGACACTCCTTCACTTTACTCTACTCTACTTTACTTTTCTTACTTGCACCTTACCGTCGTTTCTCTACTCAACTATATGCATGCTTAGTATACTTGATAGGAGTAGAGTGGTTTGAGTTTACAGCTCTTCAGCGACCTACTTGGTCGATCCTTTACAGTTTCTCAGTGACCTATTCGGTCGGCTTGTTTACAGTTTCTCAGTGACCTATTCGGTCTGTTTGTTTCAGTTTCAGTGACCTATTCGGTCGGCTTGTTTACAGTTTTTCAGTGACCTATTCGGTCGGCTTGTTTCAGTTTCTCAGTGACCTGTTCGGTCAGTTTGTTTCAGTTTCAGTGACCTGTTCGGTCGGTTTGTTTCAGTGCTTCTGTGACCTACGTGGTCGGCGAGTTTACTTAATGACCCAAAGGGGTCGATGTCCCTTTAGGGACGGGATTGTCAGCCAGTTGCTGACGTATGGTTTTTGAGCATAACAGCATCGATCGCCCAGGACTCGAGCGCATATCACGAACACGAACAGGTCCGATCCACCGGCCAGGGTGTTCTTTTCCGAAAAAGTGGTTGGACGCCAACCCGTGAGCCCATAGGCTATCTTGGGTTGAATGCAGGTTTAAAAAAAAAAGGGGGCATTGCACGAGGTGCAACGGACCAATATTGGCGGTTATGGATTGGGTATTTACTTTCTCAGCTTTTCGATGCATACATACAGTAGCAGTTTGTTTATACTACATATATCTCTCTCCTGTTTACTTTGGCTACTGTATCTACTTACCAGTCTTTTCTTTGTTTTACTCCGTTACTAGTGGATACCCACTGGGAGGGGGAGACATGTTTACATGTTCTCACCCCTCGCCTTCTTCTTTTTTCATGTGACGTTACAGGTCATAGTGGGACCGCGGTGAGGAGCGAGTCCAGTGCACGTGTAGCTCCTACCCGTGTCGGTTACTTCTTTACCTTACCTTTCTCGTTTTATTACTTAGAGTACATCATGGTTCAGTTCCAGCTTCACTTTAGTGGTGGATTGAGATTTATAATGGTTTTTGGAAGTTTATGAAAGAACTCATGTTTTGTGAATTAAACTGTCTCCTACCCTTCGTGATAGCATTTCAAAAGGAAAAGGATTTATACTCCTCGTGGTAGTGTTTTCAAGAAAGGGTTTCCGTGTGGAAACAGTTTGTAAAAGGTTTTCAAAAGGGATTTTATAACTTAGAGTTTCAAAACCCGTTCCCGAGTAGGGAACATTTCAAAAGATAGATGTTGTTTATATACAAAGGTAAATGTGAATGAACCTGTGGTGAATGGTGTGAATATGTGTATGTTGAATGGAATTAATATCTGTACACTTTGTTGTGGTTGTATGATTGTAAAAGACTCCTTGTACTTGTGCGATGCCGTGCAAATACAGGGGAGACTCTGTCCGTGTGAAGACCGAAATTTTGACTGTGCCATTTGACTCTCTGTTGACGATGTTTATGTGTGTAATTTAATTACATAAGCACTGGTCAAGTTTCAGGAGAAAATGAGCTAAAACGGAAAAGTTACGCGACCCGGAAGTCTGACTTAAAGTGAATAGTAACTTCAGTTTTCCGGATAAGCCGGGAATAGAAGTTAGGTTCGGGTACGTGTTGGATTCCAAATATAGGCTTCCAATAGCTCGTTTCGAACGGCTCAGATATACTGGAACCGTTGGCACTGACGGAATCGAATTCCGATGCACGGTTGTCGAGAAAAAGGGTCCCGAACGATTTTACATATATAAAGTATATATGTGAATAAGTTGGTTTATTACGGGAATTGATGGAGAGATGGGTTCGTCGCAGATCGGAGACCAAATCGAATGAAATAAAATACTAGATTCGATGTCTCCGTCGTGCTGAACGCGCTGGCCCAGTCCGATCGGAAACCGCCGGACGGATCGTCGGATATTACAAGATGATTGCAAAGGGGTCGATGTGTAATAATCGGATTGTTGAGAGGGGATGGACTTCTTCGCGAATCCGTGACCGATCGAGGTGAAACAAAATCGTGGGGTCGTTGCCTTCGTCGTGCCGATCGCACCGGGCGCGATCCGTTCGCAACTGACGGACGGATCGGCGGGAATCGCACGTTGATTGAGGAGAGGTCGAAGATGGCAAATCGGTATTTCCGCAAAAGAGCTAATATTTTATGTACCGATTTGCGTGAAATAGAACGTAGTGGTACGTACGTGCGTAATACACGCGCTGTAATGGACTCAATTTAAAATATTTAGTATTGGAGTGATTATGTGCAATTTGGCCCTTTTGTGTAAAAGTGCATTAGGGTTTCTCCAGTTGAAACCCTAACCTTTTGGCCTCCTCTCCTCAACCGAAACCTCGCGCCTCATCCTCTTGGGCCAACCCTGCGCACCCCGCCGCGAGCTCCCCGCCACGGAAAAACCCCTCACCCATCTCCCTATCCATGTCTCTCTCCACCTCTCTCTAGATCTCTCTCTTATCTCTCGGTTTGGAACCCGGGTAGCCCCTATCCCCGCCGGTTCGCCCGACGTCGTCGGAGCCTCCCCGCCGGCCGGAGTCGCCTCCCGCGCGCCGCGTCGCCGCCGTTGTCGCAGCTCGCCCTGCACCCGAACCTCGGCCGAGGTCCGGGAGAAGCCTCTCCACGCCGCCGCCTCCGCCTTGGCTCGCCCACATCGCCTCTCCGAGCCCCGCCTACCTCCTCCGCCCCCTTGCCGCCGGAGCGCCGCGCCGTGCCGCTCCGCCGGGCCGTCGCCCCAAACCCGAGCCCATGCCAAGATGGGCCCGCGGCCTGTCCGCGCGCGGCCGCCGCCTCCCTTCTCCTCCTCCAACCTCCGACGGTCACTCGCCGTCGCTCGGAGCTCCTCCACCATTCCCGCAACCGCCGCCGCCGCGCTCGCGGCCGCCCGTACATGGTGCGGTTCAAGATGGAGCCCGTATGGGCTCCGGCGCCGCCGTCGCCCACCGTCGGGAGCACCACCCTTCCTCGGCCTTCCGCATGCGGCCGCAACCGTCCCGGACTGCGCGGCCGCCGCCGTGGCCGCGGCACCCTTGGAGCTCGAACCCGAGCCCGTGTGCTCGGATCTTCCCGCGCCGCCGCCGCCTCCCGCCGCCGGCCGGCGTGAGCACCCGCTCCGCTCGGCCGGCCGCACCCATCCACCGTCGCGCCCCGTCACCGGAGCTCCCCGCCGGCCGGATCCGAGATGACTCCTTCTCGGGTTGGGGGACCTAGGGCATCAAGGTACGCCGTCGTCGCCGCCTTCCGCCGCCTCGCCGACGCAAGCCCCGACCACCCGGGACCTACCGGAACCTCCCCTCGGCCGCCGTGCCCGCCGTCCGGCGCCGCCGGCGTGCCGTGGTCCACCCCCGCTCCGGTAAGTGTTAGAAGTAGGGCTTTATTGTGGTGGTTTACTGTTCCAAGCTACCCGGGCCTTCCCGATCCTAACGGAAGGGAGCACGGTGATCAGGACACCTCGCTGATCACCGTGCTCACTTTATTTTCTGTCGGAGAAGCTCCGTTTCGCTGATTTGGCGATGTCGGTCATTTTTCGAGCCTTTTTGGTCGTCGTCTCGCTTGCGCGCGTCGTTCCGAGACCCGAGGTCGTTTTCGGTGCCTCCGGAGGGAGCATGGTGATCGTCGTCGCTGACGATCAAAGTGGTCACCTCAATTAGGGTCAACAGATTCCTGGTTAGAGAGATTTTGCATGTTTATCATGCAGTGCGCGCAGTTCGCTGAACTTTGGGTCGCTCCCGCGCTCTCCACAGTGTCCGGAACTGCTCCGAAGGGTGAGCACGGTCTCCGGCACGTCGAAACCTATCGCAGTGTCTTGGTTGGTCTGTTTGACCTTCGGTTTACTCTGTCGGGCCATAAAAGCCCCGAAATCATGTGAAATAATGCGATTTCGGATAGTCGGGAGGGCTTTTATGCACTTGTGTTTATCGCGGCTGCTGTGGACAGCAAGTGTGAGTTGTGGGTAACCTTGGGCCTGATTGTCCAAGGCCCCGGACCATTGCGAAGATCGAAAATGCATTTTCGATGCGTTTCTCGGCGAAATCCGCCGACGGAACGCGGGTTCGGTTCGGAATTATTCCGACGGTGCTTCGTGAACTATTGTGTGGTCGCTGAGCCTTGTTGGCTGGTCACTCGCGTCATTTCGATGGTTCGGAAATGACGGGTGAGCGACGGTGGGTTCCGGTGTCGAAATAGACACTTCCGGGAACCCGTAGTCGTACAATTATCCGACGATAATTGTATTAAAGTGTTACTTTATGTTTGCTGCCAAAACATCCGAATAAGAGTGTTTGGGGCAGCGGGTGACTCTTGGTATGAGTCGTTGCGTTCCGGGACAGTTCGTGGGTCCCGACGGAGTCCCGGTGAGGTTTACGGGACTTCCGGCTCGGTACGGCAATTGGTTTTGGGAAACCGATTGCCGTGGGTTTAATTATGGAGTTATGTGTTCGGTGTTTAGTATTTGTGGGTTAGACACTAACCTGGTGGACCTCCTTAGGTCCAGTCGATACTTCTTCCTCAGACGAGAGTCAGACGCCGTGTTTGTACAGGTGGGTACTTCGATCCGACGTCCGTACAGTGGTACACGCTGGTGACGTTCCTTCCACCCTTACTGTTTATATCATTTATCCTAGATATATCTTGCACTTGCTTGTTACAGAATTACTCTACTCAGTGTTTTCATGTTTAGTATCATGTGTAGGAGTAGAGTAGATTACTTCTTGTCAGCCTATGACATCTGTGACCTGTTCGGTCAGTTTACTTCAGTGTACTCAGTGACCTAGTTGACCTGAGTGGTCAGTTCTTGTGTTTCCTTCAGTAGTACTTGCATACAGTTGAGAGGATGTTGAGTTGTTCCATCCTAGTTGACCTGGTTGGTCAGTTTCTTTCTCTACTCAGGACCTAGTTGGTCAGTTACTTTGCATAGTTGGGGACCTGGTTGGTCAGTTTCTTTCTCTACTCAGGACCTGGTTGGTCAGTTACTTTGCATACTTTGGGACCTATTTGGTCAGTCACACTCAGTACTTGGTACCTGGTTGGTTCTTCTGGTTACTTGACGACCCACGTGGTCGATGGGCCCTTGGGGGGGCCAGGATTGTCGGCTAGTTGCCGATGGTTAATAATTGAGCATAATTGCATTAATCGCCCGATACTCGTCGCACGTCACGAACACCAGCGGTCTGATCCACCGCAAGTGAGGGTGTTCTTTTCCGGAAAAGTGGTCGCAGAGGTTCGACCCGTGAGTCCTGGAGCTTTATGCTGGGGTTGGATGCATGGTAGAGTAGTGGGGGCATTGGCTTGAGGTCTGCGGTACTACTGACCAAGAGGGCTTTTGCATGAGGTCCGTAGTACGGATCAAGAGAGCATTGGTTCGATTGGGTACTTTTGAGCTTCTATACCCGTTGACGCATACTTACGAGGCTGTTGTTTCATATCTGTATATCTCTCCCGTTTATTTGTTTATCATAGCTACTGTACTACTATTATCTCCTCTTGTGTCTATCTCCGCGAGGTATCCACTGGGAGGGGAGACATGTTTACATGTTCTCACCCCTCGCCTTCTTTTTCAGGTGTTTCATCAGATTTTAGTGGGACGACTGGAGAGGAGCGTACCTAGCACGCGTACTAGCTCCCGACCCGTGGTTTGTTTACCTTACAACTTACTTTATTTGATTAAGTAATTATCTTTGTATATGGTTCAGTCTCTCTAATACTGTTTTGGAATATAATATGGTTTTGGTTTTATGTGATAAAATGGTTTTCTACCCCTCGTGGTAGCGTTTTAAAAAGAAAAGGTTTCCTTGTGGGAAAAAGTTGTTTTTTTAAAAGGCTTTCTCGTGGATTTTGTAAATTAGTACTTCAAAACCAGTTTCCGAGTAGGAAACATTTTAAAATATAGTTTAAGAGTTATGAATGAATAATTATGGATAACCTGTGGTGAATGGTGTTTGGATGTGTATATTGATTGTAATTATATCTGTACACTTGGTTGTGTTGTTTGGCCGTATTTCAGACTCCATGTACTTGTGCGATGCCGTGCAAATACAGGGGAGACTCTGTCCGTGTGTACAGTGGTCTCTCTATATTTGTGGCAGGTCTGACATGTCCTTGGGGTCAAGGTTTATAAAAAAAAAAAAATTCCGCTGTTTTTATACTCTAAAATGACCCGGGGCGTGACAGTCCGTGTGTACAGTGGTCTCTCTGTATTTGTAGCAGGTCTGTCATGTCCTTGGAGGTCAAGGTTTATAAAAAAAAAAAAAAATTCCGCTGTTTCTATACTTTAAAATGACCCGGGACGTGACATTAGAACTATTTTTTTTGGTTAACTATTACATCACCTTTAAGAGATGATTTGACAATTATGTTCGCAAATCTTAGAACTATTACGGAAAAAATAAGTTCCGAGTGATAAGATGGGAGGGGAGTACGTAGTTCCCCCCTTGATTGGAGGATTCTCTAATTATTTATTTATATATTGAAAAAAATTGGTGTTCGAACTTATTTCATCATATTTTTTACGGACCATCTAACAATATACACTTTATTTTATTATTTTATATTCTCGATGCTAGGAAAAACTTATTTTTTAAAGTTAAATTTATTGTGTACGTTTCCTAACTAATTATTATTTTAAGTTAAATTTATTGTGTATGTAGCAGTGATTTGAAGAATAATGAAAAGAAAGATATACGGTTTAGGTTTAGAGATCCACAAAATCAGCGTATAGTCTAGCTAGCGAAGTGCCACGATGAAACAGATCAACTTGAAATTTATGATCTTAAACTGAAACAAATTGAAGATCAATGCACTGCACCGTATTCCACGAGAAGGATATTTCAATGGAGAATCCTAGTCCTAATTATTTGGAAAGAGAAAATATCAAGAAGTGGGACGCATGCATGTTACGGTGCAGAGTTAGTTGTGTACGTACTGAATTGAGGGTCGGCGTCCGGTGGAAACGAGCAAAGCTCGAGCGAGCTTATTTTGGCTCAAATTTGGCTTGAAATTAATTTCGAGTCTAAATTTAAGCTAAGCTTTGATTGAAATTAATTCGAGCCGAGCTCGAGCGAGCCTAATTTCAAGTCGAGCGAGCTCTAACTCTAAACGAGTAGCTTGAAATTCTCAACATTATACAATCAATAGTTTAATTTGTATAGAACATACATTATCTATAATTTGATACAAAAATATGTCTAATAGTTCAAAGTACAAAATAATTATATGAAATATAGTATTATAATATGAAAAAAAGTAATTTATGAGTTGAATATGTAATCTTTTCAGCCTCATATGTCTTTTCTTACGCCTTCAATCTTTATATTATTCATTTTCATTTATACAGTCAAAAATAAATAAATTATATAGATAAATATTGGATTAAATTATCCAATCATATATAACTAAAATTAAAATTTTATATGAATAACTTTTTTACTTTAAAAATATTTTGTATATATATTTTCTCATGCATATATAATTAATAGTAAGTTAGGCAACGGCGGACATATGATGTTACTTGGTAACTTAGAGGGCTTCCGGGCTTGGCCACTTAGGGTGACAGACAGAAAAAGAAAAAAAGAAAAATATATTGAAAATTTAGAGCTCGTAAAAGAAAGAAAGAAAAAAAAATATATAAATTTAGTAAAAATTTGCTCTTTTATTTGTCTATTGGGTTTATTTTTATGGGCCAACAACATTGGTCCAATTTTAACTAAACTCATTATTCACTCACCTATATATAGTTAAAATATTCTATATTTATATATTTTTTAATATATATATATAGTGTAGAATTACTATGCTATCGAAAATATAGAGGATTTGATATTTTTGAATTTTTAACCCTTTGATTAAAAATTATATGGTTGGGATAATTGCGGTCTCTCCTAGGATTAAATAATACTCTTAGGTATCGTTTGGTTTGGGGATAAGCAAAAAGTAGCTATTCCAGGGATATGTATAAATTGAGAGATAAGCGGGGATTAGATGAATTTTGCGTTTGGATGAAAATTTGGTTATTCCTAGAATTAAAAAAATAGCATTTGGTTAGGTAAGATAGAATAAGAAAGATAGTAGATTTTATAAATAAAAAATAATGATATTATTCTCTTAATATATTTAAAATTAAATTTTAAAATTTTTAACTTTAAAATTTTAACGTTGAAATTTCAAAATTTGAAATTTAAAATCTAAAATTTTAAAATTAAATTTTTAAATTTTAAATTTTTAAATTTTAAATTTTAAACTTTAGATTTAAGATCAAATTTAAATTTGAAAAATATAAAATATCAAAATTTTAAATTTGAAAATTTTAAAATATTAAAATTTAAATTTAAAATTTAAAATTTTAATTTATAATTATAAACTTTAATTTTGAAATTATAAATTATAAATTATAAAAATTTAAATTTTATTTTTAAAATTTTTAAAATAAGAATAGGGATAGGAAAAATTAATAAAAATAATTTTTAATAATAAATTTATAAATTTTTTTAAAATTCTACTTAAACTTAAATCTAATAAAAAGAATTTATTATAATATTTAAATATAAATAATATGTATTAATATAATACAATTAATAATTTTATAATAAAAATAATGTATTATAATATGTAACATATAATTTAAAATTTTAATTAAATTTGAAATTAAGGATTGGAATAGCGCTATTCCACCAAAATGGTGGAATAGGAAATCTCTTGCTATTCTGAAATAATCGGGAATAGCAAGCTTTGACCGGGATAAAATATCCCGGCCAAATTTAATTTCGTTTGGCGGAATAGCGGGGATAACGAAAGTTATCCTCACTTTATCCCCGAACCAAACGGGACCTAATAGGTCCTGTTTGGTTGGGGGATAAACATGGAATAAAGGTGTTTATCCCCCTTATTCTACCAAACGAGGTAAAAAAAGACTATTCCTCTCTTAACGGGTTATTCTAGAATAACCCGTTAAGAGCGGAGAACTACTATTCTTCCTCCCCTATGGAATAGCAACTTTTGATCTTTATTCTTCCTTTTAAATAATAATTTATTTATTAAACTATGATAATTAGTATATTATATTCTTAACAAATCAAATCCTTAAAATATTTTTATCTAGTAATTAGTTTCTAATAATTATAAATATTGCTAACTAATAACTAATTAACTTATTTAATTATTTACTAACCATTTGAATTATTAGATTAATGTATATTTAATTAAATATTTGAAGAAATAATTAATTATTTATAATCAATCACTAATCAAATGATAAATTAATTAATATGTTTATTCAAATGATAACTAATATTTATAATAATTAACTAATTAATATTTTAACTTATCAACTTAATTTATTATCTAAATGTATAATTAAGTAATTAGCTAATGCATTTAATTTAAATTATTAATAAGTAATTAATTTATTACTAAATTATTAATAAGTAATTAATTTATTAATTAACATTTAGGGTTATTTAGCAGTATTCATGATTAATTAGTAAATTAAATAAGTTCAATTACTATTTAATTAATATTTTGTATTAATTAATTAGATAAAATTTTATTATGTGAAACTATAATTATGTTTATCCTTACTATTCCAATATAACTATCCAAACGCTATTTTTCTTATTCCCGAGAAAAACTCAGTTTTCAACCAAACACAAAATTAATTTTATTCCTGTTTATCCCAAGAATTGTACCTATCTCTGGGATAGCCTAAAATAATTTATTCCCAAACCAAACGATACCTTAGGATTGAGTGGTCTCTACAAGATAATAATAATATTAATTCAAAAATAAGAAACGGTTAAAGAAATTGATCTAAGAATCAAAAAATCGAAAGCACCAAATCTCTATATATATATTCGAGTTTTTCGAGCCTAATTCGAACGGCCGAGTAATACTCAAGCTCGGCTTGAAATGAATTTCGAGCCTTTTTTTTTATTTTTGTTCAAGCTTGAGTACTCATTTAATTTTGAGTCGAGCTCGAGCGGGCCAAATATCGAGTCGAACGTAAGCCGGCTCGCTCATTTGCCCGCCCTAGCTACCTCTACGTAACTATGAAGTCCACTCGTAATTAATGGAGAAACATACACAAACAGTGGATGCGCGCATGACAAGTATTTGATCCTATTGAGTAGTTAATGCTGTGTTCTCTTCTCTCGTCTGTTTCCCTTACATTTTTCCTTGTGAATTAAACATTCGTCATCGGAGAGCAAACTAATTAATTAGAGGGGCGAAGTGCATGGGGCCCTCCACCTTTATTCACTTGCGCGGTTGCGGATATATATAGTAGGTACGTAGCCTCTGTTGACGCACATGAGGAGGAGAGTGCCATAATTAAGGATGATAAATTATTGCCTAAATCCAGCGCATATAATAAAGAATTATCCTGTTCCCTATTCTTCATCGATCTGCATGCCCTTCATCTTAAGATCGTGCACTGTAAGTCCTATTTCCTGCCATCCTATTTTTCCAGTATTAATTAAGCTTATTCACAAGCCGTTTCATATTTGCTTAATATAATTTATATTAGGGTCAAATGCATACAGTTTTTATGAACATAGCAGGTTATACTCGCAAAAATCGAAACTTCGTAAGTTATCCCTGTAAAAGTTTCAAGTTATGCAGATATATCCCTACAGTTAATATCCGTTAGTGAGCTATTTATTTTTTAACAGTGAAGTCGTGCAATGACCATATTACCCTCACAAATATATCCCTCCAAAAATTTACCTCTCCCCCTTCTCTTTTTTTTCCTTTTCAGACGCGGGGTCAGGTTCGCCGGCGACGAAGAAGAGGGAAGAACGCCGGGGCACCATAGCTCTACGTCGCCCTCAACGTCGGCCTCCTCGGCCACGACATCGCCGTCGATATCATCTCCCTCCTCACCGACCTCACCGACGCCGACGTCCTCGGCGACCACGACAACCCCGCGCACGTCCTCGTCGCCGCCCTCGTCGACAACAACGCCCTCAAGCTTCTCGTCCAGAGCCTCGCTTGCCGGTGCATATATCTAGAAGAGTATATTCTATAAGTGTTACTAATTCGACCTTTTTCTCTATATATATGGTCCTAATTGGATAAATGATCATCTTGTCTAATTGGCGTATCTCTTTCATTTACTCAAAGAAAGTTATAACAGTTCAACGTTTGAACTGGCCTATGATTATTTGTCTTGAACGAATATTATATTCGCCTGCTAAGTTATCTTTTTATAAAAGAAAAAAAAAATCGTAAGATAAGATATACTACTTTAACAAATTATGATGGTCAAAGCTATAAAATAGCAAAATCAAACTTGCACCTTATGATTATAGATAAAAAAATCAAAAAGTATTAAAAAATAGGGTTAACTTTATACATGTCCCTACAAATTCAGTAAATAGTAAATATATCTCTAAAAAGTTCAAGTTTTATATGTTATCCCTACAAAAGTTCTAATATTTTTAAATATATTTTTTTGGTTTATTACCGTTAGAGAACAGTCTGAAAACTGTTTATTTTTCAATTTATCATCACAAATTTCTTTCCAAAAATTATAATAGTATAACACAAGAGGAGTAAAAATGTCAAAAAGTAATTAGAATTAAGTATTTAACCTATGGTTAACTAAATTTTTTTAACAGATTTTAACGGCAAAGACATATTTAAAAATATTAGCATTTTTGTATGGATAATATATGAAAATTGAAGTTTGTAGGAATATATTTGCCATTCACTATATTTATAAAGACAAGTATAAAATTAACCCTAAAAAAAATATAGGACACAAGTTATTATTAAAAGGTAAATTATTACAACATCCAAAACATGCCCTGCATTAACTACATTCACAATGCCCTCGAGCCAAATCTAATAGTAACCAAAATAAATAGCACCCATTTGTAGTTTTGCTACAACAGTAGTACAACCATGTACACTCGATGTAGCTCCTGTGCAAAAAGCTCTATCTTATACGCGTATGAGACTATGAGTAGACGTAAAATTTACAATCCAGCCATTCTAGAATATATATATCTAGTTACTAACCCGGCCGTTTGGATGCGTAGTTAAAAGATTCCATTAACTCTCAATTCTATGATTATGGTTTAAATAAAATACGGAATCTCGTAACTATAAAAAAATTCCACAGCTTCATTTTTAAGCTATTTGAATACATATCATACAATTCCACAGTTTCATTTTTAAGCTATTTGGATACATATCATACAATTCCACAGTATTTATAAAAATTAAATTTATAAAATTTTAAAATTCAAAATATAAAAATAAAATTATAAAAATTATAATTCAAAATATAAAATTAAAACTTAAAATTAAAATTTTAAAAATTAAAAAATTAAATAATATTTTATGTTTTAAATTTGAAATTTAGAATTTGAAATTTAAAATTTGAAAATTCAAAATTCAAAATTTTAAAAATAAAATTTTAAAAACTAAAATTCTAAATTCAAAATATAAAATTAAAACTTAAAATTAAAAATTAAAAAATTAAATTATATTTTATGTTTTAAATTTGAAATTTGAAATTTTTGAGATTTGAAATTTGAAAGTTGAAAGTTGAAAGTTGAAAGTTGAAATTTAAACTTTTGAAATTTGAAATTAGAAATTTGAAAGTTGAAATTAGAAATTTGAAATTTGAACTTTTTGAAATTTGAAATTTTAAATTTAAACTTTTTGAAATTTGAAATTTGAACTTTTTGATATTTGAAATTTGAATTTTTTGAAATTTAAATTTTAAAATTTGAACTTTTTGAAATTTGAAATTTAAAATCAAAATTAAATTTAAAATTTAAAATTCAAATTTTGAAATTTAAAATTGTATATTGAAATTTAAAATTTAGAAATTGATACATCTTTGGGAGCCCAAAATGGTGGAATTTTTTTCTTTTGGTTAAAGTGGATTGATTGTATGTTTACTCCATTTTTTGGAGTATAGTCTAACTATACTCCAAAAATTACCACATTTTCTTTTTTCCAAACGCTTCATAGAATTATTTCTCTACGGTCGTAGCATAGTTTACCTATGCTACGTTTTTATAGCTATCCAAACGGGACCTAATTATTCATTTTAAAATAAAACAAGAGTATTTTACTAGTTTTGTTTGGCCTCTCTAGTAATTGCATTTTAGCTCCATCTTGGCTCTTGTGGATTTATTTTTAGTTTAAAAAAAGTTGGTAAGACTGATAAGAAAATAATAAACTTTTGAATCCGAGGAGCATGAGATTCACACCTTGTAAACAGTTGCACAAATAGGATTGCTCATTTCCCTCCTACTTCAATATTATTCCTCGTCATCTTGTATTTCTTTCTAATTTCATGGTGTGAGTAGGGGTGTAATGGGGACCGTGCCGGGCCCACAAAATTACCCAGGCCGATTCGGCCAACGGGTCGGCCCGGCCCGACCCGCATATAATTGTAGGCCGGGCCATGCCGATCCGTTTTTTGGAGGGGAAAGTCCGGCCCGGCCCGGCCCCTGGCCCGCCCAGGACGGGCCGGGCAGGGCCGGCTTCGAGCCAGCCCGGTAATAGCCAATGCACTTTTTTTCCATCTTTTTTTTTGTATTTTTGTATTTTTTTTTTTGAAAAAAGAGTTTAAATTATAACTTTTTGACTTATAGTTTTTAATTTACATAATTATACCCAACATGTTTAAAACTCTTTTAAAAATTTTATAAACTTTTTAAAAAAATTAAAACACAAACAATAAATTTAACTTTTTAATATAAAATTAATATTAATTTTTTTCATAATTTTTATTATTTGAAGAGAAATTTATATTCGAAAAAAAAAGCACAAAATATATGTAAATTTTGAATTAATCATATTAATTATATAATTACATTAGAGAAAAGTATAAAAATTTATAAAATCAAAAATATATTTAAAATAAAATGATAATGTTTATACAACTAATTAGCCAACAATAGAGAAAAAAAAATTCAATATAATTTTGTTCTTCCTTACATCGTATCTTTTACTTTAAAAAAAAAATGCACATACTAAAGAGAGGTACCAAATAAAAAAGAATAGGTACAAAAACTAATAAGCAATAGTAAGGAGATCGGGGCGATTGCACTCTAGCATCTCACAAGTGTTGGTATAATTTTAGATAGTAAATTCTGTTTCATCTGAACATGTAGACTCATGACCTCCTTTATCTCATATTCTTAATTCTATAGCTCGCCAATTTCTTAAGCAAAGTAAAATCTCGACCGCGTCCTCTTTAAGTCGGATTTTATAATCATCTAATATTCTTCCACCTGCACCAAAAGCATATTCGGATGTCCTTTGTTGAAACACACGCTTAGTAGATCACGTGCGATGGCGAGAAAGCACGGGATATGTACTTTTATGTGCTTTCCACCCGGCTAAAATATCTAATTTATCTTACTCATCTTCATTAAAAAGGTTTAAAAAATCGGCTTGTAAGTAAAATTAAAGTTCATTAAAACAAGGTGCACTAAAATCCGTTTGTTTTTGTTTTTCTACTAAAGATAAAATTATATTTTTACTAGTTTACCACTACTACTACTATTGATGTTTTGTAACAATGAAGAATATAGTCGTTTAATATCCGAAGCAGTTGCATAAACACCATACATTTCACATTAAATACTATTTACTATTTGAAAAATATTTTTCCCATTTGAATAATTTGTTGAATTAATTTCTAAAAATTCATTATATTATGTAAGAGCAATTTCTACTCTATTTAATTTAATTCTAAAATCCATTATAGAAGCCAAAAGATGTACAATAGGAATTTCTTCCCAATATTCCTTATATTTAGATTCCATCATAAAAACAATTGGACATAAAAGATGAGAATTTCTATATTCAGCAAAATGACTACTCGTAAGTAAAATTTGATTAAGAAATTGACATGAAGTATGATAATACACATCTGACAAAAGTTTGATTGACTCATAAAATGATTGCAAAAAAATCATAAGAATTTGTCCAATGTCCTATTTTCCATTAGTTATAGGATTATATATACTGTATTTTCTTATTACAAAAAATAAATAAAATATTTCTATACTCATAACATTAATATAGCAATATTTTATATGTAGAGTTTCATCGGTGTTGAACATGAAAAATAAATTTTTATACTTTTGGGCCAATTGTTTACATAAACATTTAAAATCCTATTTTCTTGGATCAGAGCTATGAATAAACATAATACAATTTTTTTTTTTTGTGTGTACTAATTTTTCTTAATCCCTCGTGTACACAGAAATTTATAATATGACATGCACATTAATTATGAAATAATTTTTCATTTAAGATGGGATGTAGATTATTTTTCAAAATTTGAACTGCGGTTCTATTATCGCTAACATTATCGAAATTAATTGAAAAAAAAATTTGGTTAATTTTATAAATTTGCAAAATATTTTCAATAGCCTGAGCAATATGAATGCCGATACCTGGAAACTCAAGTTCTTGAAAACCAATGATTTTTTTTTGTAATATCCAATCAGAATTAATCCAATGTGCAAGTAACACATATAAAACTACATTCATTTCTTGAAGTCCAAATATCGAAAATGAGTGAAATGTTTGAATTCAAAGTTTCTAAAATTAAAATCAAATTTTATCTATATTCAAGAAATGCTTTTGTTAAGTCTTTGCGAGTAGTATTTCGAGAAGTTTTTTTTATATGCGGGATTCAAAGTTGTTTTCATGGTGTTCAAAATATGGACATTTGGCAAATGTATATGGTTGTTCAACTTCTATAATATACAATGCAAGTTCTCTTCTATTACGTTCATGAGAATATTGAAATGTACTAATTACACTAGAAATAAAAGCAAGTTGTGATTGTTTTGTTTCTTTATCTTCTTTTACCTAATGTTTCTGAATATGCCTGTTAAGATGACCTATTCCATCGAAACTATCACAAGAATAATGAACTCCATATATAGTACAAACAGCTCGCGTGCCTTGTCCTTCAATTTCTTTGATATTGAAGTACTTTCTATTACGGATTTTAAGTTGGCATATTTCGTGAAGTAAGTCGAAGTCTTGAAGGTTTAAAAAAGAAAATACGAAGTTCGAAGACTCAAAAACTAAAAACATGAGTCCACAATTATTGGTAAGCTTAAATTATGTTAATGGTGATTTATGAACATTTACAAGTATTTGGAAGACATTAAAATGAGTTTAAATTAATAAAATAATTAAAAATCAAGTCTTTCAAAATTTCAGGATCTAGACTCTAGAATTAAGGTCCGAACCCCGTAAGCCTTCTTGGGTAGTAGGCTGTCAAGGTCGGGACCTCGGCGTAGGGATGCAAACGGATCCGGGTTGGTGGAGCTCGCTCGACCCGCCCGAACGGGGCAAGAACGGGAGGAAATAAACGGATTCTGAAACGGGGCAGTTTTTATGATCCAAGGCGGATTCGGGGCAGGAAACGGAGAAATTTTTGATCCGCCCCGAATCCGCCCCAAATCCGCCCCGAATCCGCCCCGAAATTATTTTTACTTTAAATATATATTTTTTAAAAATAATATGTTTACAAAAAAGTTTAAAATACAAGTTAGTTAGTACTCTCATTTCTTATGTATTTTAAATTTTTTAATTTTATTTTGAATTGTGATTGATATTTTTTATTTTTATAATTAATATTGTTAAAATATATATATATATATATATATATATATATATATATATATATATATATATATATATATATATATATATATATATATATATATATATATATATATATATATATATATATATATATATAATGTTATTAAAAATTATTATTTTATATTTTACAAAATATTAATAATTAATAATATTATAATTTTATAAAAACGGATTCGGGGCGCCGGCGGGAGGCGGATTACGACGCGGGGCGGGTTATGGAATGTATTTTTTAACTCGTCACGGATTCGGGGCGGGAGGCGGAGCGGGTTTTTGCTAATTGGGGCGGGAGGCGGGGCGGGGCTCCCGCCCCCAGATCCGCCCCGTTTGCATCCCTACCTGGCAGGCAGGGTCAGGACCTTAAAGATCCGGACTGTGAACCCGACGTGAGTTTTCAAATATGGTTTTTTCAATCCTAATCTATTTCTAATGTCTTCTAAACCTATAAATAAGATGTGGGGGTGTTTCTAAAACGTAGCTAAGCATAGAATATCTTTTTGAAGTCCTAGAAACTTGTTGGGTGCTCTCTTTCTTATCTCCAACAAGTTTCTATCGGATCAATTTTTGAAACCCTAATTTCTCATTTTTTATGGAGAATTGATCCGATTATTATTTAGAAACATCTTCTACGGTTCTTTCATGATCATTTAAGCAATAAATCATCACCAGCCTTGTTCATATTGCTCCGAATGGAGTGCGCTCGTGGATTCGAGTCGACGTCGTGGATTCGGCGTAATCAAAGCTTCGCGGATTTGAAGTGTGGACGTTTCGTAGATTTGGGGCGTTGCGTTCGTGGATTCGGACGTGGGGCGTGGACAACCCGTTGGTGTGCGCGAGATCCGAAGAAGATAAAAGAGAGGTTTGAATTCGTATAAACCCTAGTTTTTCAAAACTAGGTTTAACTCCCAAAAAATCTTCCCAAAATTACATCTCAAGAAAGCAATCAAGCTATTGACCTTCTTTAGAGCTCCAAACCAAGCTAAGTTGATGGTAGGGTTGGAGATATTTCCTCAACAAAATTCTATTCTTCAAGTTCAAAACTTCTCCAAGGTTCATGCACACTCCTCCAAAGAAAAGGAGAGGAAAAGAGAGATCAAACCTCAAGAAACTTCAAATCAAAGAAGAAAAATCTAGAGATAGAGGAGAAGAAGAGGCTTACCACACTTCTTCTCTGGTTCCAAGCACAAGGAACCCCCTATGGGGGTGTTGGGTTATTTATAACCATGTAACAATCCCCAAAAAGACCCTTAAAAGCACCCAAATAACAAACTACACGAAATGCAGTTTTCTGCACTAGGTACTGGTACTTGAAGGGGAGTACCGGTACCCGACAACCCAACCCGCACAACCCGAGCCTCGATTATTCAGGTTATTTAAGGTGTACCGGTGCCCGCTCAATATAGTACCGATGCCCGACCCCAGTACCGGTACCCGCCGACTCTTTACCAATACTCAGCAACCCTCAGCTCAAACCCGAGAGCAGCCCTCTCGGTCACGCGTCGGGATTTCGGTACCCTACTGTGGTACCGGTACTCAGCACCCCAAATTCTGCTGTTTGTAGATTTTGGTGCTAAAGACCGACTCTCGCTTCACCAAACGCGAGTAATAGGTCGGAACACAGTTCACAACCCTCAAGCACACCAAGAATTGTACCAATACTATTCGGGCACGGGAATCTTGCAATTTGCTAAAAGTTCAGTGTGACAAGATGTACCGCGATATGAAGCGGCACTTTTGGTTGCTCGGTATAGAGCTAGACGTAGCTCAGCATGTGGCCCAGTGCCTTGTGTGCCAGCAAGTGAATGCTGAGCATTAGCGACTTGCTAGAAAGCTTTAACCACTTTCGGTACCTGTGTGAAAGTGGTAGCGGGTTATCATGGATTTCGTCACGGGTTTGCCTCTGTCACAGCGAGGCCATGACGCGATCTGGTTTATTATGGATCAATTGACAAAATCAGCGCACTTTCTGCCAGTGCATACGACTTGGTCTCGTGACTGACTGGCACAGCTATACTCGACGAGATCGTCAGGCTTCATGGGGTGCTAGTGTCGATCATCTCGAATCGGGACACTCGTTTCGTATCCCAGTTATGGAAGAGCTTAAAGTAGGCTTTGGGTACGAAACTAAACTTCTGTAGGCTTTCCACCCTTAGAGAGATGGTTAGTCTGAGCGAGTCATTCAGACGCTCGAGGACATGCTGCATGCCTGTGTCCTTGACTACGGTGAGGGATGGTTCAAGTACTTACCGTTGGTGGAGTTCGCCTATAACAATAGTTATCAGGCGAGTATCGAGATGGCACTGTATGAGGCACTGTATGGGCGTCGATGTCGGTCCCCTTTGTTTGGGACAATGCCGGTGAGCGTCAAGTGATCGAGCCAGACTTGCTGGCCGAAGGACACGAAAGACAAAATTTCTATTGCGAGGGAGCAGCTACCGATAGCATAGAATCGACAAAGGAGCTATGCAGACCAGCGACGACGTGACTTGGAGTTCCAGGTTGGCGAACATGTGTTGCTCAAGGTGTCACCGTTTTGGGGGATCAAACGGTTCGACTTGAGGAACACGCTTAGTCCACGATTTGTTGGACCATTTGAGATCCTAGAGCGTGTTGGTCTGGTGGCTTATCGGTTGGCTCTTCCTCCAAGTCTCGCCCGGGTGCATAATGTGTTTCACGTGTCCATGCTTCGGAAATACATCCCAGATTCGTTGTGACGCACTGGACTTGTGCAAATAGCAAGGTTCGAGTGTGGATGTGAGATTTGCGCTTTTCCAGATTTTCTGGAGGGTCGTTGACTGTGTTCCGACCTATGGCACGAGTACCGAGGTTAGTGGATGATTTCCAAGCACTAAAGTCCAAAAAGCTGGATTTTAGGTTGCTCTCGGGTTGAGTTTCAGAGCTTTTGTACCGGTACAAAATTGTTGCTATACCGGTACAAAATGGTGGCTATACCGGTACAAGCCGAGATTTATACCGGTATAGATGAGCGGCTGGACAAACCCGAGGCTCGGGTTTGCTGTTTCGCAGGGTTTATACCGGTACAAACTGGATTTGTACCGGTACAAGCTGGAAGTTTTTGAAAATCCGAAACTGCAGGGACTGTTTGGCATTTTGTTGCTTTATACATATGCCCCTTCACCCCTAGGGCTCATTTTGAGCCCTTCACTGCAGGAGATAGAGGTAGGGAGCTCTCCCCCTTTTTCCTCCTTGGATTTCTTGGGTCTAGGGTGCTCTTTGGTGGTTTAACCCTTCTCTCTTCTTCTCCTTTTTGCTTCTTGGTGCATTCTCCACCATGGATGAAGCTTGGTGCTTGGTTTGGGAGCAAGTTGAGGGAAAGATCTTCAAGTTTGGTGGATTTGGAACTTGTTTGTGAGCTTCTTGAAGGTAGGCATCACCTCTATTTCCTCTAGTTTGGGATTTTGAAGCTTTCTACTTGTTGAAACCCTAGTTTTTGTAGATTAGAGTTTATTTTGGGGGTTTGCAACCTAGAGCTTTTAGAGTCCAATTAATTGGTTTAGAACCTTTGTTTAGGTTGCCTTGGAAGAGATCTCACCTCCATTTGAGGATTGGAGAAGGATTTTTACTCTAAGGTGAATTTTTCCTTACTCTCTACATAGAAGCTTAAAGTTTGAACTCAAGACTTATCTCTTGAGGTTGTAACTCCTAGGATCTACTTTGTAGGGTATTAGGAGTAGGAATCGAAGCTTCGTTAGCGGTTCGAGCGACGCTTGGAGCGAGTGGGTTTGGCCTCACCTAGCACAATGAGAAATTCTCATTGGTGCTTAATTGCTTATGGTTAAATGGGAATTAGTACATTTTCATGCTATTTGAATTATTTGTGAATTTTAGAATGCTTAAGATACATATGTTATGTGTAATGCAATTTTACTCTATATAGTAGAGACGTTTGCATGTGAGAGCTGAAGCCTTGTAGCATTCTATTTGGAAACTTGAAACTATGTGTTTAAGAGGAATTTGACATGTGTTTGAGAACATAGAACTATACATGACATAGGAGAAAAGCCCTTGTCATTAAGCGGCATTGGCTTGGCATCAAAAGTGTAGAATAGTGAGCTAACGTCATCAAGCGACATTAGGCTCGTGAATGAACTTGACAATGAAATTCTAGTGTCATGAGAGTTGTTGTACTAGACCTTAGGGTTGCTAGTGACATTTGCCATGTGTGGGACTTGGGACTTGGACTTGCTTGTTGCCATTTGTGCTCTTCGCACATGCTTGTGGGGGTCGCTCCCTACAAGCCGGCCCTCCGGAGTTAGCCTTTGCGATGTATTCGCACGTACGGTATTGAGAAACCTATGGGGCCGAATTGGTTAGACTCATTCCTACGGGGATGTTGGGGCTACCACGACACTTAGGGGGCGCAAGCGGGATTACTCTTGTGTAGATCCCAAATTGAGAGTGAACATCGTCATTCTATAATAAAGGATAATCACTACTTAACTTAGATTAGTAGTTGGATATATATGTTGTGACATAGTATTGGACATAGTAGTAAACTTGATAGGTCATCATTTCTATTATAGTATACTTGTGAACTTAATTGAATATACTTGTTTAAAGTTGGCTAACGGGCAGATTAAAGCATGTAATATATTTACCTTGGGTTAATTGTTCAGCTTTTCAGTTACGCTTTAATTATAGTTATTTATTTCAGTACTTATATTACTCTCTTTTGGGTCTAGTGGAGCAATTTTGTGCAGGTCAGTAATTGCCCACTGGGAACTATATGTTTATAGTTCTCACGCCCTCTGTTTCTGACTCGTTTCAGTGCCTTCTGCATCGGGGGAGGCTCGGGACGGCGGCAAAGGAGTTGCCTCGGGATAGCGGCTTGTGGGAGGGTTTTGGATTGGTGGTTTCCTTCTTCTCTTGTTTCATTTTGGAGAGAAGGAGTGTTTTTACCTTGTATAGAAACCACCACTTTTGTGTTGTTGAGAGGTTATGATGTTATCTGTGTACTACTCTTTATCTCTTTGTTAGTGATTTAGACACTTTACTTTCTTTTACTTGTGGTTTGGTTCTTGTTTAGTTGTGGCTCTGATATTCATAGTTGTAGCCTTATATTGTTTTAAATTCCGCTGTTTTTAGTTAGACGCCTTGTATGTGTTGACATATGGCGGGTCTGGACACGCTTTGGGGAAGGTCCCGCCACCGGGCGTGACAGATTAATTTGGTATCAGAGACTAGGGTGACGTCTTAGAGGACCTAGTAAACCTTAGGCTGGTTGGACTATAAGGATTAGACTCGTGAGAGACGTGATCTATTTGACTTATAAGCGAAAGTGTTTGTTTGGGTCTTACGATAACTCTAAAATGTTGGAGTTTAATCGAAGTGTATAACTTCTAGCTTCGCGGAGGGTTACGTTGGCGGCCGACAACGTAACATCGGGAGTTAGTAGAAAGCACACTTCCTTACTTTCGCACAAATTGGGTTTCTGAGTGGGGATTGCGATAGCGTGGGTTTTATTAACTTGCGCTTTTATGTTGTTGCAGGGTTGATGCCTATTACTCGCTCCCAATCCATCGGGGCAGATAACATGGCACGCCTTGAGGAGGTCGAGACCTCAGCTACTTCTGAGTCCAGCGAGGTCCGCGAGCTGCGGGATCAGGTGGCGGTTCTCACCGACCTTGTGGCTCGGCAGACGGCGGCGGCCCGCCCGGCGCGAGGCGGCGCGCGCAGACGGGATGAGAGGATGAAGCGACTTGAGGACCTTCTTCTGCAGCGGCGGGCCGCCGGGAGGCCCAGCTCCCGTACCACCGGCCCGAGGTGGTAGCACCGAGGCGCGACTCGGCGCCGGATCTTTGCACTCAGGCCGTCCGTGGCACGCCGAGAGAGTAGCGACGGCACCGCCGGTCGGATGCCCCCGGGAGGAAAGTGTTCCTACGATGGTTGAGGGGCTTGAGCGAGACCGACTTATGAGCCGCCTCAATGAGTTCAGGAGATGAAATCCACGTATATTCGACGGCGAGAACGTGGATCACTGGATTGTAGAGAAATGGCTTATGCACATGGAAAAGCTATTTCGGGATACCTTTGTCGAGGAGAGGGACAGAGTTTGGCTCGCCACTCACCACCTGGACGGCGAGGCCTATCAATGGTGGCGGGACATTCAGGAGAACCCGAGCACCGACTTAGCGACGATGACTTGGACCGAGTTCAAGGGACTCCATGAGCACTACTTCCCGACGGTGTTCGACGCCGGATGGAGGCGGTTGCGCAACTGCGCCGGGGGGAGCGGACGGTGGCGAGTATGAGCGGGAGTTCACCGAGCTTCTACATTGTGTACCTTTCGTCGTGCGGGACGACGAGGACAAGGCCAGGATCTTTGAGAATGGACTTCGGCCATCTATCTTTAGGCTCGTGCAGTCGTCTGGGTTGCAAACCTATAGAGAGGTGGTAAATCGCGCTCTCATTGTGGAGCGGGCGCGATGGTCTTGAAGGACGAGCGGGAAGGCTTGGATCGGGGCAAGGGCAAGAGGCCCTCGGGCGAGGTGCGAGCCGGGCGCACTCTAGGAAGCCGCCAAAGTACCCCAGAGCCGATCACGTGGACGAGGACCCCACAGCGGCGTCGAGGATCGGAGCGGCGACCGCCGCCGCGATGTGATTTGTAGCGGCCCCCACCACCCCCGACATGCCCGCAGGGCGGGGCCGATGCTTCTCTTGCGGCCGGGGAGGGCCATTTCCGATCGAGTGTCCGAGGGGATCCGCCCCACACCGTCGACAGCCAAGACTTCACCAGGTTCCAGCCCGGGGACACCTGCAGCATCTTACCAGGCCGGGAGATCTTCTGCACAGAGGCAGAGCGAGGGGTCACGCCAGGGCCCGAGTGGACGATTGTATGCCGCCCAGACCGAGGCAGCGGCAGCAGCTGAGGACGTGGTTGCAGGTATCATTTTGATTTCCTGCATTCGAGTTCGTGCTTTATTTGATACCGGCGCATCTTGTTCTTTTATTGATCGGCTATTTGCCGAGTTGCATAGCATTCCTATGACTTCCTTGTTGCATTCGGGACGAGTGGTTATATCCGGACATTCTATAGACGTTCAGGAGTGTTGTGCTAGTTGCCCGGTTCAGATTGGGGAGTGGATCATGCCCGCGGACCTATTTGTGGTGCGCAAACTTGGAGAGTTTGACATAGTTTTGGGCATGGATTGGTTGACCCGGTACTTTGCTACGATCGATTGTGTGAGTCGTACTGTGACTTTTAGAGAGCCTGGTCACGAGGAGGTTGTGTTTCAGGGTTGCCAGAGTTCGCTGTTTGCGATGACTATTAGCTCCTCTCGAGCTAGGCAGTTGATTAGTAGACAGTGCATAAGTATTGCACCCCGAGATGTTGAGGACTCTCCTAGGATTGAGGATATCCCTGTGGTGAGGGAGTTCCAGGATGTGTTTCCAGCAGAGCTACCAGGAATGCCGCCTGATAGGGAGATTGAGTTTGTAGTAGATCTCGGCCCTGGGACTACTCCAATCTCAAAGGCGCCCTATAGGATGGCACCAGCAGAACTTAAGGAGCTGACGGCACTGTTGCAGGACCTTTTGGATAAAGGTTTTGTGAGGCCGAGTGTGTCGCCTTGGGGAGCACCGGTTCTCTTCGTGAGGAAAAAGGACGGATCACTTCGCTTATGTATGGATTATCGTGAACTTAACAAAGTCACGATTAAGAATAAGTATCCATTGCCAAGGATCGATGATCTGTTTGACCAGCTTCAGGGATCTAGCGTGTACTCCAAGATCGACTTGCAGTCGGGTTATCATCAGCTGAAGATCAAGCCTGAGGATGTGTCAAAGACGGCTTTCGGGACACGGTATGGACACTATGAGTTCACCGTTATGCCGTTCGGGCTTACTAATGCCGCGGCAGCTTTTATGGATTTAATGAACCGTGTCTTCAAGCCATATTTGGACAGATTTGTCGTGGTGTTTATAGACGACATTTTGGTCTATTCCCGAAGCGATGCGGATCACGAGGAACACTTGAGACAGTTACTTCAAGTGCTTCGGGAAAAAAAACTCTATGCCAAGTTGAAGAAATGCGAGTTCTGGCTTAGAGAGGTGGCGTTTTTGGGCCATGTGATTTCGGGATCGGGTATAGCCGTGGATCCCAAGAAGATTGAAGCGTCAAGGATTGGCCAAGACCGACGAGTGTCACAGAGATACGGAGTTTTATTGGTTTGGCCGGCTACTACAGGAGGTTTGTTGAGGGATTTGCTAAGTTATCTACTCCCCTCACGAGACTCATGCATAAAGGTACCAAGTTTATTTGGAATGAAGCGTGCGAGAAGAGCTTTCAAGAGTTGAAGCTGCGATTAA
The DNA here is from genome assembly GCA_025177825.1 of Aechmea fasciata. Classification (NCBI taxonomy): domain Eukaryota; kingdom Viridiplantae; phylum Streptophyta; class Magnoliopsida; order Poales; family Bromeliaceae; genus Aechmea; species Aechmea fasciata. Next base: position 12,800,225 of record CM045933.1, read on the forward strand.
CTACCGCGCCAATCCTGACCTTGCCAGTTGCTGGAGCAGGGTATGTGATTTATAGCGATGCTTCCTTTAGCGGATTAGGCTGCGTGTTAATGCAGGACGGAAAGGTGATCGCGTATGCTTCTCGCCAGTTGAAGGAGTATGAAAGGAATTATCCTACACATGATTTGGAGTTGGCGGCTGTAGTGTTCGCACTGAAGCTATGGCGCCACTATCTTTATGGCGAGCGGTGTGAAGTGTATACGGATCACAAGAGCTTAAAGTACCTGTTCACTCAGAAGGAATTGACCCTGAGGCAGCGCAGATGGTTTGAGCTCATCAAGGATTATGATTTGACGATACTTTACCACCAGCAAGGCTAACGTGGTGGCTGATGCGCTAAGTAGGAAATCGACGGAAAACTTAGCGATGATGATAGTTACTCAACCGCCGTTGATCGAGCAGATGAAGCGGTTAGAGTTGGACGTGGTGACTCCTGACACACGTATGAGGTTGATGACTTTAGTGGTGCAACCTACTTTATTGGAAAGAATTAAGGAAGAGCAAGCTCTTGATGCGGAGTTGCTAAAGATCCGAGCAAAGATGGTTGATGGTTGCACCGGTGATTTTAGTGTTGACGGTGGTGACTTGATGCGATTCCGTGGACGGGTTTGTGTACCGTAGGAGCCGACGCTTAAAGATGAGATACTTCTGGAGGCACACCGTGCACCTTATGCTATACATCCGGGGGGCACCAAAATGTATAAGGATTTGAAGTTACACTATTGGTGGCCCGGGATGAAAAAGGATGTTGGCGAGTTTGTGGCTAGATGTTTAACTTGCCAACAAGTAAAGGCTGAGCACCGAGTTCCCGCGGGAAATTACAGCTTAGCGATTCCGGTGTGGAAGTGGGAGAAGATCACCATGGACTTTGTGATGGGATTGCCTCGCTCCCAGGCCGGGCATGACGCTATTTGGGTGATCGTGGATAGGTTGACGAAATCGGCACATTTCATACCCATCCACACTACTTGGACTGGAGAGAGACTCGCACAGGTTTACTTGGATGAGATTGTGCGACTTCACGGAGTACCTACCTCGATTGTATCGGACAGGGACACACGTTTTGTGTCGCACTTTTGGAGGAGTCTGCAGGACGCCTTGGGTACTCGGCGGATTTCGACCGCTTTCCACCCTCGAGTGATGGGCGTCGGAGCGTACTATACGGACACTCGAGGACATGCTTCGAGCTGCGTGATCGACTTCCGGGAGGATGGTCGCAAGATCTACCGATGGGCGAGTTTGCTTATAACAACAGTTATCAAGCAAGCATCAAGATGGCGCCATTTGAAGCACTCTATGGACGGAAATGTAGATCGCCACTTCATTGGAGTGAAGTTGGTGAGAGTTTGGCTCTAGGCCCAGATGTGCTCCAGGAAGCAGAGGACAAGGTTCGCATTGCTAGGGAGCGGTTGTTGACAGCCCAGAGTAGGCAGAAGAGCTATGCTGATAGACGTCGACGAGACTTGGAGTTTCAGATTGGAGACCATGTCTTTTTGAAAGTCTCGCCGACCAGAGGAGTCAGGAGATTTGGGATTCGGGGTAAGTTGAGCCCCCGTTTCATTGGACCGTATGAGATTTTGGAGCGTGTGGGCCCGGTAGCGTATAGACTTGCTCTACCGCCGAACCTATCGGGTGTACACAACGTATTTCATGTATCGGTCCTTCGGAAGTATGTACATGATCCAGCTCATGTTTTGGATGCTACACCATTGGAGCTGAGGGACGATTTGAGCTTCGAGGAGCAACCCGTGAAGATTTTAGCTCGCGAGGTGAAGAAGTTGAGGAACCGGGAGCTTCCTTATGTGAAGGTCCTGTGGAGCAACCACGAGGAGCGGGAGGCCACGTGGGAGCTAGAGAGTGCGCTTCAAGAGCGCTATCCCCATCTCTTTCAGATGGAGTCATGAGGTATGACTTTAATTTTGAGTTTCGGACGAAACCTCCTTTTAGGAGGGTGAATGTGGCCGGACTTGTGCAAATAGCAAGGTTCGAGTGTGGATGTGAGATTTGCGCTTTTCCAGATTTTCTGGAGGGTCGTTGACTGTGTTCCGACCTATGGCACGAGTACCGAGGTTAGTGGATGATTTCCAAGCACTAAAGTCCAAAAAGCTGGATTTTAGGTTGCTCTCGGGTTGAGTTTCAGAGCTTTTGTACCGGTACAAAATTGTTGCTATACCGGTACAAAATGGTGGCTATACCGGTACAAGCCGAGATTTATACCGGTATAGATGAGCGGCTGGACAAACCCGAGGCTCGGGTTTGTCAAGCTTTAGGTTTATACCTGTACAACCGGATTTGTCTGACAAGTAAGCTTTTGAAAATCCGAAACTGCAGGGACTGTTTGGCATTTTGTTGCTTTATACATATGCCCCTTCACCCCTAGGGCTCATTTTGAGCCCTTCACTGCAGGAGATAGAGGTAGGGAGCTCTCCCCCTTTTTCCTCCTTGGATTTCTTGGGTCTAGGGTGCTCTTTGGTGGTTTAACCCTTCTCTCTTCTTCTCCTTTTTGCTTCTTGGTGCATTCTCCACCATGGATGAAGCTTGGTGCTTGGTTTGGGAGCAAGTTGAGGGAAAGATCTTCAAGTTTGGTGGACTTGGAACTTGTTTGTGAGCTTCTTGAAGGTAGGCATCACCTCTATTTCCTCTAGTTTGGGATTTTGAAGCTTTCTACTTGTTGAAACCCTAGTTTTTGTAGATTAGGGTTTATTTTGGGGGTTTGCAACCTAGGGCTTTTAAAGTCCAATTAATTGGTTTAGAACCTTTGTTTAGGTTGCCTTGGAAGAGATCTCACCTCCATTTGAGGATTGGAGAAGGATTTTTACTCTAAGGTGAATTTTTCCTTACTCTCTACATAGAAGCTTAAAGTTTGAACTCAAGACTTATCTCTTGAGGTTGTAACTCCTAGGATCTACTTTGTAGGGTACTAGGAGTAGGAATCGAAGCTTCGTTAGCGGTTCGGAGCGACGCTTGGACCGATGGTGGGTTTGGCCTCACCTAGCACAATGAGAAATTCTCATTGGTGCTTAATTGCTTATGGTTAAATGGGAATTAGTACATTTTCATGCTATTTGAATTATTTGTGAATTTTAGAATGCTTAAGATACATATGTTATGTGTAATGCAATTTTACTCTATATAGTAGAGACGTTTGCATGTGAGAGCTGAAGCCTTGTAGCATTCTATTTGGAAACTTGAAACTATGTGTTTAAGAGGAATTTGACATGTGTTTGAGAACATAGAACTATACATGACATTGGAGAAAAGCCCTTGTCATTAAGCGGCATTGGCTTGGCATCAAAAGTGTAGAATAGTGAGCTAACGTCATCAAGCGACATTAGGCTCGTGAATGAACTTGACAATGAAATTCTAGTGTCATGAGAGTTGTTGTACTAGACCTTAGGGTTGCTAGTGACATTTGCCATGTGTGGGACTTGGGACTTGGACTTGCTTGTTGCCATTTGTGCTCTTCGCACATGCTTGTGAGGGTCGCTCCCTACAAGCCACTCCGGAGTTAGCCTTTACGATGTATTCGCACGTGCGGTATTGAGAAACCTATGGGGCCGAATTGGTTAGACTCATTCCTACGGGGATGTTGGGGCTACCACAACACTTAGGGGGCGCAAGCGGGATTACTCTTGTGTAGATCCCAAATTGAGATTGAACATCGTCATTCTATAATAAAGGATAATCACTACTTAACTTAGATTAGTAGTTGGATATATATGTTGTGACATAGTATTGGACATAGTAGTAAACTTGATAGGTCATCATTTCTATTATAGTATACTTGTGAACTTAATTGAATATACTTGTTTAAAGTTGGCTGACGGGCAGATTAAAGCATGTAATATATTTACCTTGGGTTAATTGTTCAGCTTTTCAGTTACGCTTTAATTATAGTTATTTATTTCAGTACTTATATTACTCTCTTTTGGGCCTAGTGGAGCAATTTTGTGCAGGTCAGTAATTGCCCACTGGGAACTATATGTTTATAGTTCTCACGCCCTCGTTTCGACTCGTTTCGATGCCTTCGCATCGGGGAGGCTCGGGACCGCGGCAAAGGAGTTGCCTCGGGATAGCGGCTTGTGGGAGGGTTTTGGATAAGTGGTTTCCTTCTTCTCTTGTTTCATTTTGGAGAGAATGAGTGTTTTTACCTTGTATAGAGACCACCACTTTTGTGTTGTTGAGAGGTTATGATGTTATCTGTGTACTACTCTTTATCTCTTTGTTAGTGATTTAGACACTTTACTTTCTTTTACTTGTGGTTTGGTTCTTGTTTAGTTGTGGCTCTGATATTCATAGTTGTAGCGTTATATTGTTTTAAATTCCGCTGTTTTTAGTTAGACGCCTTGTATGTGTTGACATATGGCGGGTCTGGGCACGCTTTGGGGAAGGTCCTGCCGACCCCGGGGCGTGACATTCGTCCCACATCATCAATCTAACGACTATCCAGATGCAGGAGGATCTGAGTTATGTTGAGGCTTCGTTGCGGACTTTGGCATGTGAGGAGAAGCTGCTGCGGAATCGAAGTATTCCGTATGTGAAGGTTCTGTGGGAGAACCACGAGGAGCATAAGGCTACCTGGGAGCTTGAGTCTATTATGTGGGAATGGTATCCTTAGTTGTTTAGGGGAGCTGAGTAATTAAATTTTGGGGACAAAACTTCTTATAAGGAGGGGATGATGTAATACCTGAGACTTTGAATTTGAAATTTGAAGTTTGATTTTGAATTTGATTCTTATATATATAACATATATATAGGTGTATATATATGTGGAAGTAGAGAGAACTTTTGTCGCGAATTGGCAATCGATTCTAGCGAAAAAAATGCAAGTTTGATGGTTTGTCAGTGCCGGAAGGGCTGGAGTGATTCGTTAGTAAATCCGACAAGGCGATCGTCTGGAATTGCACGTTGTTCAAGGAGGGTTCGATATGGCATATTCGATTTTTTTGCAAAAAACCTAATATTTTATGTATCGAATCATGTGGGATCGCGAGTGGAGGTGCGTTCGCGCGTATTACTCATACCCTGAAGGACTCGGGTTGGAATTCCTGTTATTCAGAGGTTTTTCTGTAATTATTCCTTCATGTATATAGTTGGCATTTAGGGTTTTCTCCTTCTAAACCAAACCCTAGCCTCTCCCTCTTCGCCCGCGAGCCCTAACCGCCTCCCTTCCCTCCTCTAATAGCATTGTGCATACCCTTGGCTGCCGGCGACCTTTCTCTGACCGGCCAAACCACAGCCACCATCTCCCTCTCTCTCTAGGTTTTCTTCTCTCTCTTTCTTCTCTTTTTTAGCTCACGCAGCCTCGGGGAGACCGCATCCAGGGATCATCGCCACCGGCACCCCCGGACGCCGATTATCCCTCTCTAGTAGTCATTGTCGAGCGCCACCGCGGGCTCTGCAGCCATCTCGGGCTGTTCATGGCAATGGTGGCTCCGTCTCCTCACAACGCTGCCACCACCGCTCTTGAGAGTCGCCGCTGCCTCCCTTCGGTCTTAGGGGACGCACCGCCACCATCCTTTTGCCTTCCTGGCCACCTCCATTGCTGGGAGATGTCATCCAGGACGAGCTGTAACTTGGGTGGACCGAACTCCTCCCGGTGCTGCCACCGCCACTCCCAGCCGCCGACCAAGGTGAGCATCGCACTCCCATCACCCTTCGCACTCACCCATGCATTGGCCTCACGCGCGCCACTGGGCTAACTCGTTGTGCATATCGAGGAAGGCACAACCCGACACTCTTTTTATTTAATTTATTTAATTTTATAAATTATTCATACCAAGATAATTATAAATGGGCCACTTTGCATAAAAAATATACAAATTTTGAGCTTTTGCAAAACTAGAGTACCTTTTTCGATTTTGTATTTTCGGTCTGAATTTTTAGCAAACTGACCAAAATATTCTTATACTTTTTCTCTCTCCTCTTTTTTTTCTCTCATTTATTTTTTTCTCTTTTCGAAGAAACAGCAGAGGCAGAAATGGCCTGCCTCGCCTCTCACCCTCATGCCCTCGGCCTCACCCGTGCACCCCCTGCATTCCTCATCTTCGACCCCGCCGAGGCCGCACCGCGATTTTTTTTTCCCTCTCCGATTTTCCCCCATCGCCTCCGACGATGACGCCTATCTTACCCTTTCTCGCCCTTCCCTGCCCTTCTCGCCGTTTCCCTCTCTTTCTTTCTCCGCCTCCTCCGTCGCTTTCGACGATGATGCCTCTCCGCCGATGCCGACACCACGGAGGTCGTTGCGGTGTCGCAGTCTCGGAGCGAGGGTCCTTAGCGGTGTTGTCGTCGGTGCCGTGGCCGTTGGCGGAGAGGCATGACCAAAAAAAATTTATAGAAGAAAGAAAAAGAAAAAATAAAGACAAAAAATTATAGAAGAAGGAAGAAGATGATGAAATTGCACTGTTAAAATAAAAATATATTTTTTAAAAAAAATTTACATTATTTTCAATGAAAGTTGCACTTTTTGAGATAGAAATTATACTTTTTGGAATCATATTTACACTCTTTAGGATAAAGTTGCACTCTTTAGGTGAAATTTATACAATTTCTCTTTTCCTTCTTCTTCCTCCTCTACTTTTCCCTCATACTCATCCTCCTTGTCACGCCCCGAGCCCGCCAATTTGGTCAGATTCGGGCGCGCCGACAGACCGCCAAACGGACAGAGTTTTCCCTGTACGTTCAAGGCGTCGCAATCCATACAATTACAAGAAGATTCCAAACAGGAACAGATATTACAATCAGATTGCATAAGGATGTATCATAAACAGAAAACAGCTACTCGCTATTACAACCACTCGTCTCAAATTTAACTTTTACATTCATATTACAACTTCCTAATACAATCTAGTTATTACAAACTTGTTTACAATTTATTACATGCTGCCTTTCTTTCCTTGCTATACTCCTAAGCTCTGTCAACTTGGGTACTTCTATCTCTGGTCTTGTAAGAAAGTGAATTCTCAAAATATGAGGATTGTACTTCATCCGGAATCGACTAAGTGTCGTAGTGGTGAGAATCGGAGAGATCGAAGCTGACTCTAAGCCAAAAAGTGCATTAGAGTAGACCTCGACCGCAAATGGTGCAAACTACTCCATTCTGCAGTTTTTGGCCAGTGGAGACCGGACATCCCATGGAGACCGGATGCCACAAGGAGCCCTGCTGTGCAGGGAAAGAAATTCGGCTAAGTCCTAAAATACTAGCTCTCGGGATCCGGACAATGAGGAATGTCCAGGACATCCGATGTCCAGGACAATCCGTGAAGACCGGATCCGTCTGTAAGCCCGCCCGAGGTTTTTTCAAGCCAATCCGTGAATTCTCGAAATCCGAGAGTTGCACCATGTTTAGAATCGACTGATTGTCGATTGGATGGACTTCGGAAAGTTCGAAGTTGATCCGAAGGCAAAAAGTGCACCGGAGTTGTCACGCCCCGAGACCGATCCATTTGGCCGGTTCGAGCGCGCCAACAGACGCCGAACGGACAAAGCTTCCCCTATCCGCCCAAGGCTCAACAAGTACAGATAGAGTATAAATTTTACACATGCGGAAGCATACACCAAAGGCTTACACGAGGGTAAGCAACATAGCCAAAATGAAAGTAACTAATGTAAACATACAAGTACTATGATTAATTGCAATCACATACGTGCATAATTCTCTACAACTTGAATTCTTTAAAGTCTTTACAATTTAATGCATCATTTCTTTCTTACATCACATTTACCTCAAAATGAAACTTGATTACAATTAAAGTTAGACAACTATAATCATCAAATACAAAAGATGATATAAAGGGAAATGCGACTATAGCAAAAATAAAGTAACTCGGGCGGTCTCTACCTAGGGCTCGATGCCCTTACCGCGGTCCTCGGCCGGCTCGCTCGGTCCCGGCTCTGTGGAAATAGTGGGGTGAGAACTACAACAAAGTTCCCAGTGGGTTCGGCAACCAACCACGCCGACTTTCCCACTAGGTCTAATTCAAGCGTAATAGAAAGAAAGGTAAGATAATAACCGACTAACAAATGCAACTAATACGCTTGAAAGTAAACGATAATATGCTCAAAATAAAACATGCAAGATCATAAGTCCAATACCCAATCTCTTGGCTAACCCGTGGGTTCGCCCTCAACAAGACTCAACCAAACTCAAAATCCCAAAGTAACCGGGGAGGCTCAATATCGATCCGTTGGGACCGTCCTCTGGAAAACTCATTCCAGTGGTGACCTACTCCGGAGCGCACCGCTCGAGGGGGAGCTACCGCCCCCGAGCAAGGACTATATGGTGAGTACGATCAATCCTTAACTTTAAGGATTCCAAATCTCAATCTGTTCCTTGCCTTCAAGGAGAACTTATGTTCATATGACCCTCAACTCTAAGGTTATTGTCAAATGTCAATCTCATGACTCTACTAGTGTTAGGTACACCACAAGTTCTTGTTCTTGCTCTTTGATGTCACACATGTTGTCTAAGTATTCTAGACTCATTTTTGTCACCTTCTCTAATACATGTCCAATGTCACATTCACTTGTCAATTACACTACTTGTTCTTTAACACGCATATATATAGGGTTCTTGTTCTTTGTCATATAATCTCATACAATTACATCTCATGCATTTGAACTCACAAATTGCAATATAACTCATAATTTACCCTATCATGCATACATACTCAAACATATATAGAATGCTCAAAAGTGACACATAGACTTAGAAAGAATTTCGGTGTCCTTGGAATGCACCACCCACCTTCTAAAATTATGGATGGGTTGCCCGTCGAATTTCGTAGCTAACCGAGGCCTATTTTGAAATCTGCGCAGTTATCAGATTTTACATCAGGCCATTTTACATAGCAACTCATAGATCGGCTTTTCGTTTAAATAAACGGAGTTGTCCCACGCGTCGGGAATACCCCCAATTAGGTTTCTACAAGGTCAATTTGACCCTAGAACCTCTATAGTCAAAAGCCCCAAATTTGGGTGCTCTACTAAGCCCTATGTGAAACCCTAAGTTTTGATCTCTTACACAAGCAAAAGAGAACTTGTGGATCTTCTAGGAACTCATCTAAGACTATTTAAACTCTTTTCTAGGGCATGCATTGATGCCCTAAGGTTCCACCATGAGAGCACATGAAGAAACTAGGGTTTTCATGTGTTCTATGTACATAGGAGGCTTCTACACTTGTAGAAACTCCTATCCTCGAAAATCCATGGAGAAATCCCAAACCCTAGGTCTAGGTTTGCAAAAACTCACCTTTGCCCAAAGCTATCCCAAGGTCCACCTTGTAGGAGAGCTTCTAGAACCACCAAAGCCACCAAATCCACCTTCTCCAAGCTCCTTCTCCAACCTCTCCTTGGTCTCCTTACCCTAGAGATGGATTTCTAGAGAGAGAAAGAGAGAAATGTGAGGGATGGAGTGTTTTGGTGAAGTGGCTGTGAGGGGTGAAGGGGTATAGGGTGTATTGTGTTGTAACAATTACATTTAGGCCCACAAAACACTTTATTTGCGAAATCCAAAGCTGCGCGACTGTTTGTCTGCAGTACAAGCCCATTACGTACGGTATAAATTGCTCCGAGGCAAACCCGAGAGCGCCTCGGCCTTTCGCGAGATTTATACCAGTACAAAATCTGGTTTGTGCAGTACGGACAAAATTTCTCAAACCCGAAAGCTTGCCCTCTCGGTAAAAGTTGCTATACCTGGTACAAAATGGTGCTTATCTGGGTATAAACTGCCCAGACTTTGTTTTTCGCGTCGTTTCGACTCTACTTCGTGCCGAACAACGCCGAAACCTTTATAACTCTTTTAAACCCTCTTTTAACCCTTCCAAAACGCTTGGAAAGGTAATTGGAACTTGTCCAATTATTTCTTTCGCGTGCTTCAACCGATTTGGCTAAAGTTCGGTTCGTTACATTCTCCACCCCTTAAAATTAGTTTCGTCCGCGAAACTATCTTAATTACAATCTAGATTCATACCTCAATCCAGATTTTTGAATAGGTGGGGATATCGCTCCCGCATCACGCTCTCGAGCTCCCACGTAGCCTCTCGGTCGTTGTGGTTGCTCCAACGGACCTTGACATAAGGAATTCTCCGGCTTCGTAGTTTTCTTTCCTCGCGATCAATAATATACGCCGGAAACTCCTCATAGGTCATATCCTCCTGAATCTCCGACGGTTCGAAAGCAAGAACATGGTCGGGATCATGGACATACTTGCGGAGATTTGATACGTGGAATACATCATGAACTCCCGCAAGCCTCGGTGGTAATGCTACTCGGTAGGCCACCGCTCCAACTCGCTCCAAGATCTCAAACGGTCCAAGGTATCGGGGACTTAGCTTTCCCCGCATTCCAAACCGCTTGACTCCTCGCGTCGGCGATATTTTCAAGAATACATGATCTCCAACGGCAAACTCGATATCTTTTCGTCGTTGGTCGGCATAACTCTTTTGCCGAGATTGCGCCGTCGCAAGTCGTTGGCGGGCAAGGCGAACTTTCTCCTCCGCCTCCCGCACTACACACGCTCGAAGCATATCCTCAAGTATTTGAATCGTCCTCTCCGATTGTCCATCACTTTGAGGATGAAATGCTGTGCTAAAGTCGAGCCGCGTGCCTAACGCCTCCTGTAGGCTCCTCCAAAAGTGAGAAGTGAACCTCGGGTCCCGATCCGATACAATAGACGCCGGAACCCCGTGAAGTCTCACAATCTCGTCAATGTAAACTTGAGCCAACTTGTCCCCCGACCAAGTGATATGAATCGGTAGGAAATGTGCCGACTTTGTCAACCGGTCCACGACCACCCAAATTGCGTCGTGCCCACCTTGAGATCGGGGCAATCCGGTCACAAAGTCCATAGCTATATTCTCCCATTTCCAAACGGGTATAGGTAAACTTTGTAGTTTCCCCGCCGGAAATCGCCGCTCCGCCTTTACTTGTTGGCAAGTAAGACATTGCGCAACAAAGTCCCCAATGTCTTTCTTCATGCCCGGCCACCAATATTGCAACTTTAAATCTTGGTACATTTTGGTGCCGCCCGGGTGGATGCTATAAGGAGATTGATGCGCTTCTTGCATAATCGCCTTGCGGAGATCCTTGTCCTTGGGCACACACCAACGGTTCCGATACCGAAGGGTACCATCGGTCCCAATGCCAAAGTCATCGGCACTACCGCTTTCTACTTGACCCCGCACCTTCTGGAGGTATTCATCGGCATTTTGCAATTCTTTGATTTTCTCCAATAGGGTCGGTTGTACCACTAAGGTAGCAAGTGTAGCCGGCACTCCCGGCGCTACTATCTCCAATCCAAGCCGCTGCATCTCCTTTTGTCACCACGGTTGGGGTGTCACTGCCGCGGCTATGTTTTCTCCCGCTTTCCTACTTAGCGCGTCGGCTACGACATTCGCCTTTCCGGGGTGGTATAGAATAGTGACATCGTAATCCTTTAACAACTCTAACCACCGCCGTTGTCGCATATTTAGTTCTTTTTGGGTGAACAAATATTTAAGGCTTTTGTGATCCGTGTAGATCTCACAATGTTCACCATATAAGTAATGCCTCCACAATTTTAGCGCGAAAATCACCGCGGCTAACTCCAAGTCATGAACCGGGTAGTTCTTCTCATAAGGCTACAACTGGCGCGAAGCATAAGCTATGACTCGCCCGTTTTGCATTAGGACACACCCGAGTCCAATGTAGGAAGCATCACTATACACGACGTATGTCTCCCCCGGCGTCGGTAGAGCAAGTACCGGGGGTCGTCGTCAACCTTTCTTTCAACTCTTTGAAGCTCCGATCGCAATCTTCGCTCCAAACATACTTGACCCCTTTGTGTGTGAGGCGCGTTAGTGGAGTGGTTATTTTGGAGAACCCCTCCACGAACCGCCGATAATAACCCGCAAGTCCAAGGAAACTGCGGATTTCCGTTACGCTCATGGGGCGAGGCCAATCTTTAATCGCCTCTACTTTCTTCGGGTCTACCGAGATACCTTCGCCCGAAATCACATGTCCTAGAAAAGTGACATCCGAAAGCCAAAATTCGCATTTCTTCAACTTGGCATATAATTTTTCTTTTCGGAGTATTTCCAAGACAAGCCTCAAATGCTCCTCGTGTTCTTCCTCGGTCCGAGAATATACCAATACGTCGTCAATGAAGACCACGACGCATCGATCCAATAGCGGACGGAAGACACGATTCATTAAGTCCATAAATGCCGCCGGGGCATTAGTAAGCCCGAATGGCATCACCGTGAACTCATAATGGCCATACCGCGTACGGTACGCCGTCTTGTGCACATCCTTGGGTCGTATCTTCAATTAATGATACCCCGATTGTAGGTCTATCTTTGAATACACCTTTGACCCTTTCAACGGATCGAATAAATCGTCGATCCTAGGCAACGGGTACTTGTTCTTCACTGTGACCTTGTTCAACTCGCGGTAATCCACGCAGAGTCGAAGTGTGCCGTCTTTCTTTTTGACGAATAGCACCGGAGCTCCCCACGGAGATACGCTCGGCCTAACAAAGCCTGTACCGAGCAAGTCCTCCAACTGTGCTTTAAGCTCCTTTAGCTCTCGGTGCCATTCTATACGGAGCCTTCGAATCGGCGCCGCCCGGGAATCAAGTCAATGACAAACTCAACCTCCCGGTCCGGTGGCAATCCCGGTAACTCAGAAATACATCCGGTACTCGCACACTACCCGAATGCCCTCAAGGTCGGGGTGCTCCCTTCGGCCGTCCACGATGGTCGCCAAATAAGCTTTGCAACCACCCTTAATCATCTTTCTCGCTCGGGCCGTAGATATGGTTGCCGCAAAGCGCGCACCCTTGCACGCCCGGTACACCATTCCCTCTTGATTAGGCTCACGAAAAGTGATCACCTTCCTTTCGCAGTCGATAACCGCATAATACTTGGAAAGCCAATCAAGCCCCAAGATTACATCAAATCCCCACTTCTTGTTTAATACCAACATATCGATCGGCATGACCCAGTCACCAATCTGAACTGGACACGCCGGACACTCGTCATAGACACCATAAGACTGCCCGGGTGATGTAATAGTCCAACCCTCCTCATCATGCACAATCTCTAAGTCATGAGCTCTAACGAATGATGCACTTATGAATGAATGCGATGCACCTGTATCGAAAATAGCCTGAGCTCTAGTGCCTTTGATAGAGATAATACCTGCCACGATGTCGTCAGGAGCTGGAACCTGCTCCTCCACCTGAGTGGCAAACACTCGCCCACTCGGTGCCCTTGATGCCTCCGGGTGCGATGATGATGAGCGTCCGGCCGCCATAAGGGTGGCAACCCCATGCCTCGGGATAGAAGGGGATGAAGCCGCCGTCGGTGCAGACGATCCCCACCTAGGGCACTCTCGAATCATGTGCCCAGGCTGACCGCACTTGTAGCACTTCCCTTCTCGCTGCGAGCATGCCGTCGGCTGATGGTTGCCGCCACAAATAACACAACGGAAAGGTCTTCCGCCCTTCTGTTGCTGTCGGGGATACGAGGGGTTTCTTAGCATTTAGGCGGCACCGCCCGCCGCCGTTCTTGCCCTTAGCCCTCGTCTCCGCCATGGCCTCGCGTTCCTCCCGCGCGTAGGCGCTACCGTGCTCCGTAGATAGAGCACGATCAAAGACCTCCGCAAAGGTCGTGAGGTTGAGGATCTGTATCCTCTCATAGATCCTCGGCTGAAGTCCCCGTAGGAACCAATCCGCCCGGTCCCGATCGTCGCGCACAACGTCGGGGACACAGTCAATAATGTGGGAGAACTCCAGCTCGTAGTCCGCCACAGAGCGGTCTCCCTGCCTCAACTTGCGGAATTTTTCTTGTAGCGTCCGCTTCACCGAGTCGGGAAGTAGGTCGAAAATACCGCTCTCTTGAACTCCTCCCCCATCATAGGCGGTAGATCGGGTGACCGATCCCGGTTAGTGCGCTTCCACCACGCCTTCGCCGCCTTCTCGAGGCAGTGGGATGCGAAGTGTACTTTGTCCTTCTCCGGGGTGTTGAAGTCCTCGAAGAGCGTCTCTAGGGAGTCAATCCAAGACTCCACAATCGCCGGCTCCACCACTCCTCCCTCGAAGAAAGGTGGTTTAAACTTCATGAACTTGATGAGCGCCACCAACACGCGCTCCGCTCCTCGTCATCCGCCGCGCTACGGGTTCGAAGTCCCCCGATCCGGCCGGAATCGCCGTAATCGGTACGGCCGCGATCGGATCTACCGCCGCCGCACCCTCCACCACGGTCGGTGTCCGAGCGGGGGTGTAGGTGCTCGGCCCCCGCTTGGCCGCGCCGCCGCCGCTGCTCCGGGGTCTCCGAAGCCGCCGAATACGCTCGCCTTGAGCCGAACGGACTCACTTTGCTACCGCACCACGCCTATAAGCGCGGCCATCTGCTCCCTAAGCTCCCCGTCACCACGTGCCGCGGGTTGCTCGGGAGCCGCAATAGGTGCTGCACCCGGTGCTGCACTCGGCTCCGAGGAAATAGGTGTCTTTCGCGGTCGTCCGCGAGGTGCCATTGCTTCCTGAAACGAAGCAACTTACATTAAGACTTTAAACACACACTCAAACATACCCAATCCGGCGAAAGCAACAAGCGTATTCATTTTCATCCCAAATATCGTGTCGTCGGCCGCCGATCACAATACAAGGAATAGAAAACAAATAACAACTTAAAGTTAATCCCTAAACATATTAGAGACATGATAACATTAACCCAATCACATGCTTTCGCTATACTTGTTCAACGTCACTCACGTGTCCTTAGGTCCTTAGGTCTTTTCCATTCCTATGGCCCCTGGGTCCATCCTAAGCTTTCACTTTTGGCTTTATACCCGCTCTGATACCATTTTATCTGTCACGCCCCGAGACCGATCCATTTGGCCGGTTCGAGCGCATGTGACGCCGAACGGACGAGCTTCCCCTATCCGCCCAAGGCTCAACAAGTACAGATAGAGTATAAATTTTACACATGCGGAAGCATACACCAAAGGCTTACACGAGGGTAAGCAACATAGCCAAAATGAAAGTAACTAATGTAAACATACAAGTACTATGATTAATTACAATCACATACGTGCATAATTCTCTACAACTTGAATTCTTTAAAGTCTTTACAATTTAATGCATCATTTCTTTCTTACATCACATTTACCTCAAAATGAAACTTGATTACAATTAAAGTTAGACAACTATAATCATCAAATACAAAAGATGATATAAAGGGAAATGCGACTATAGCAAAAATAAAGTAACTCGGGCGGTCTCTACCTAGGGCTCGATGCCACCCAGCGGTCCTCGGCGGATCGCTAGGTCCGACCCTGTGGAAATAGTGGGGTGAGAACTACAACAAAGTTCCCAGTGGGTTCAGCAACCAACCACGCCGACTTTCCCACTAGGTCTAATTCAAGCGTAATAGAAAGAAAGGTAAGATAATAACCGACTAACAAATGCAACTAATACGCTTGAAAGTAAACGATAATATGCTCAAAATAAAACATGCAAGATCATAAGTCCAATACCCAATCTCTTGGCTAACCCGTGGGTTCGCCCTCAACAAGACTCAACCAAACTCAAAATCCCAAAGTAACCGGGGAGGCTCAATATCGACCCGTTGGGACCGTCCTCTGGAAAGCTCATTCCAGTGGTGACCTACTCCGGAGCGCACCGCTCGAGGGGGAGCTACCGCCCCCGAGCAAGGACTATATGGTGAGTACGATCAATCCTTAACTTTAAGGATTCTAAATCTCAATATGTTCCTTGCCTTCAAGGAGAACTTATGTTCATATGACCCTCAACTCTAAGGTTATTGTCAAATGTCAATCTCATGACTCTACTAGTGTTAGGTACACCACAAGTTCTTGTTCTTGCTCTTTGATGTCACACATGTTGTCTAAGTATTCTAGACTCATTTTTGTCACCTTCTCTAATACATGTCCAATGTCACATTCACTTGTCAATTACACTACTTGTTCTTTAACACGCATATATATAGGGTTCTTGTTCTTTGTCATATAATCTCATACAATTACATCTCATGCATTTGAACTCACAAATTGCAATATAACTCATAATTTACCCTATCATGCATACATACTCAAACATATATAGAATGCTCAAAAGTGACACATAGACTTAGAAAGAATTTCGGTGTCCTTGGAATGCACCACCCACCTTCTAAAATTATGGATGGGTTGCCCGTCGAATTTCGTAGCTAACCGAGGCCTATTTTGAAATCTGCGCAGTTATCAGATTTTACATCAGGCTATTTTACATAGCAACTCATAGATCGGCTTTTCGTTTAAATAAACGGAGTTGTCCCACGCGTCGGGAATACCCCCAATTAGGTTTCTACAAGGTCAATTTGACCCTAGAACCTCTATAGTCAAAAGCTCCAAATTTGGGTGCTCTACCAAGCCCTATGTGAAACCCTAGGTTTTGATCTCTTAAACAAGCAAAAGAGAGCTTGTGGATCTTCTAGGAACTCATCTAAGACTATTTAAACTCTTTTCTAGGGCATGCATTGATGCCCTAAGGTTCCACCATGAGAGCACATGAAGAAACTAGGGTTTTCATGTGTTCTATGTGCATAGGAGGCTTCTACACTTGTAGAAACTCCTATCCTCGAAAATCCATGGAGAAATCTCAAACCCTAGGTCTAGGTTTGCAAAAACTCACCTTTGCCCAAAGCTATCCCAAGGTCCACCTTGTAGGAGAGCTTCTAGAACCACCAAAGCCACCAAATCCACCTTCTCCAAGCTCCTTCTCCAACCTCTCCTTGGTCTCCTTGCCCTAGAGATGGATTTCTAGAGAGAGAAAGAGAGAAATGTGAGGGAGGGAGTGTTTTGGTGAAGTGGCTGTGAGGGGTGAAGGGGTATAGGGTGTATTGTGTTGTAATAATTACATTTAGGCCCACAAAATACTTTATTTGCGAAAGATCCAAAGCTATTTGGACACTGTTATCTTAGGTACAAGCCCATTCTGTACCGGTATAAATTGCTCCAGAGGCAAACCCGAGAGCTGCCCTCGGCCTTTCGCAGGATTTATACCGGTACAAAATCTGGTTTGTCAGTCTGATTAAAATTTCTCAAACCCGAAAGCTTTGCCTCTCGGTAAAAGTTGCTATACCGGTACTAAATGGTGCTTGGACCGGTATAATCTGACCTGACTTGTTGTTCGCGTCGTTTCGACTCTACTTCGTCTTGGAACAACGCCGAAACCTTTATAACTCTTTTAAACCCTCTTTTAACCCTTCCAAAACGTTTGGAAAGGTAATTGGAACTTGTCCAATTATTTCTTTCGCGTGCTTCAACCGATTTGGCTAAAGTTCGGTTCGTTACAGGAGTTGCTCCCGGTGAAGTTCGAAGTCTTCGAGCGTTTTTGTGCGCATAGGCGCGAAAACGGAACCCGAAAAGCTATGTCGGGTCGCGAGCTAAATCCGACATTAGCGTGGATGAAAAGATGATGAAAACGTGTTCGAAAACATGTTTGGAAAGTTTCGGTGCGATTGAAAAGAATCGGAGGCAAGACGAGCGAAAACGAGCGAAAACGGAGAAGAAACGAAAAATGCTGAAATTTGGCTAAGTCCTTAAATGTTGGGCTGAGGAGACCAGGTCGGACAAAGGAGTCTTTGTCCAGGACAATGGATGTCCGGACAATGGATCTTGTCCGGAACCGATGGTATCAAATGGGCAAAAATGGATTTCGCAGCCATTGTCCAGGACATTGAGGGGATGTCCAGGACCATGACTCGAAAATGCCCAGTTGGTGCAGTTTGAATAGTTCAGGGGGTTTTTGGCATATTGTTACAATAGAGCCTATAGAGGGCATTTCACCCTCTCATTTCTCATTTCCCCACACACCTCTTACACAATACTCTCCCTCTCTCTCTCTAGAAAGAAGAAGAAGAAGGAGAAGAAGGAGAAGGAAAGGGAAGGAGTAAAGGATTTGGAGAAGGATTGAGCTAGGAGCAAGCCTAGCATCATCTCATCTTCCTCTTCTCCACCATTGGAGCTTCTACTTGAGGTAAGCTTCAAGAGCTTACATGGTAGCTTCTTCTAGCATGGATTTTATTCCTTAGAAACAATTTTCTTGGAACCCTAGCATCCTTAAGGGATGGTTTGCACAAGCAATTAGGGCTCTAATGTGGGATTTTGCTCGGGGCAAAATCTAGGGCTCAAATTGGGGCTTTTCTTAGGATGAGGTTTTGATCTCTTTTAACCTCATTTCTAACATATTGTTAGGTACACGAACGCGTGCGAGCGACGGTTCGTCGATTCGGCGAACGGTTTAAGCGATCCGAGCCAAACAAAGGCTTTCAAACCGGAAATTGGCCGAAGAGTCGAAGTAGAGGTTCGAGGCAACGAAACCTACGTGGTTGCTACAAGGGACATCCCAAAAGGTGGGGGTGCTTTACCGAGGCCGTTGGGCTCCCTTTTATGTCTAAGTAAATTATTCGTCATATTGCATATATATGTACATATGTATCGTTTTCATGCACGCTAGGGTCGGTATGGTTAGATGGCTACACTAGTGTGCTTCCTTATCGTGTGGAACTACGGGGGGTTGCATTAGGACATAGGGAGCATGCTTGCATCCTCCCTTATCGTGCGGCACCGTAGATTTGCATTAGGACATAGGAAGCATAGCAATGAGCAAATGACATTGAATCCTAGAGACAATTTAATTATGCATGATTATCAACTAGAGATACATGAACCAAGTATAGAGCTTGATAATTGACATTATGACATTATGACTTAGTGTAAAGAACACTAGAGATATGTGAATGTGAACCAAGTATATAACTTGATGATTAACATTATGACATAGTATAAAGAATACTAGTGACATGTATACCAAGTAGATAACATGATGACTAGTGGCATTGAACTTAGTGTAAAGAACACTAGAGCTACAAGAACCAAGCATAGAACTTGATGAATGACAATGGTATGTGACATAGTGTTAGAGAACACCTATGTATGATTTCCCCTGCGTGGATGCCCTCCAAATGGAGGAGAAGATCATACTCACACAGTCTGCTCAGCGCTCGTGGTTGGTCGCTCCACACGAGTAGTGCGAGCCTCCGGAGGTCTTGGCACGTGATTCGATAGGGATAGCCTATGTGGGGTCCCGAGGGATAGCCTATGTGGGGTCCCGCAGACAACCCATGAGGTTGAATGTGTTGAGTCGTGGGCGTGCCTACGGGCTAGCCAAGGATTGGGTAATAACATAAGAACATAATGAGTATTTCATACATACCTGATTGGAACATAGTAGCATGATAGATATTTCATAACTATATCATGATCTTGTTGTTTCAGGCATAGCAGTAGTTGCATTGTTTATATCATGCTTTACTTACCGCAGTTACAGCTTTAAAGTATCTATCTATCTACCTGCTTTTGCCTGCTTAGACCTAGTGGGGAGATCGGTGGGGTCGGTGGCCGAGCCCACTGGGAACTAAGGAAGTTAGTTCTCACCCCACTCTATCACAGGTACTAGCTCACGGGCGGTCGAGGAGGATCGCGGTAAGGGCATCGCGCCCTAGTTGATAGTGGCCACCTACTTGCATTAGAGCCACCCGTGGTATATTTTGGAGTAAAAATTGTATAAAGAAATGATGTAACCTACATTTTGGGAGATGAACATGTATTTATATTTTGAAGTTAAACAATGTAAACGAATGTTGAATGATTGTAATAGTTAGACTCTTCTCTCTTTATATTACTTGTATGGAATACTTGTATCTTGCTCTTATTGTTGTTCGCACCTTTAGGTGCATCTTTTTGTCATGTATGGTGTAGAATTTCATTTCCTGGGCAATTCTTGTAAGATATGGATCCCAAGGATCTAAAAGGTAATCGACACCTAGAGGGGGGTGAATAGGTGTACAATGACAAAATAATCAACCTCAATGCGTTTTAAAATAAATGCGGAAAATAAAACGAACACACGAGATTTTAACGTGGGAAAACTCCAAAACGGAGAGAAAAACCCACGGGATCGATCACACGAAAATCCACTAAGAATAAAATTGAGTACAAGGTGATTTACCGACAACCCAACCCAACTTTACCAATTCTCCAATGTGGATCGCTTTCGCTAGTCCTCGATCGCTTGAAATCCTTCAACCGATCACGCCGCAATTCCTTGCCGCAACAACGCCCCGAATCCTCGATGCGTCCACCGAATCCACGGTCCTTCACGCGATCTCCGTGCCAAACTCCATCCGGAGTAGAAGAAGATGATTTGTGGTGATTTCACAATTAACGAACCAAAACCAATGGGGGATCTCTTCTAATTAATCATCAACTTGATTCATGAAGAAACAAAGAATCAAAAACCTAGAATCAATTTGATGATCAATTACCGCGGAAACTCTAATTTAAAAAGGCATTAGGTTAAAAAGAGTTTCTAGGGTTTTCAAAGAGTTTATAATGTAGGTCATATTAGAATTATGAACCCCCATGGTCCTTATATACTGTTTAGAAGACTTAGAGATAGATTAGGAATAAAACAATCAAATACGGAAAGATTTCCACGCGGAGTCCGGACCCTATATGCGAGAGACCGGTCTGGGAGTCGGACTCGGCCCCCTGAGTTCTCTCTTCCGTTATTGAAAAATATGTTTCACAGGGTCCGGTCCAAAGCCATGAGATCCGGTCCAAAATTGCGCAACATCAGATATTAAGCTTCGGGATCCGAATCTTACCTCTCAGATCCGGTCCACCTTAATTCATTCTGAAACTGCAAGGTACGGGATCCGAATCTCAAACCAGATCCGGATCATAACTAAAAGTGCGCAAAAGACAGGCTTACGGGATCCGAATCTCACCTCTCAGATCCGGATCTGAATCATATTTTTCCAGCTTTGATTTTTATCATATAAAAGTTAATCTAAGTCCTCTAACATTTATATCTTAAGTTAAAATCACCAAAAATGATCTTTGAATATTACCTGAGGTGTTGAGCTTCACTGCTGAGTCTTGTAACGTCCGATTGCATCTTCTTTGTCCAAGTGCGCTCCTGACTCCTTCAAGACTCCAAACACTTCACGAAATACGCCAACTTATAAAATCCTTAACAATCTCCCCCTTTGGCGATTTCGTGACAAAACTCAAAAAGAAGCCCGTACAAAACTCAAAACTAAAAAATGAAGATTATTGCAATCACCAAACAATAACCCCCGCATGACCGATCCAATAAAAACAAAAATACAGACTCTAACCCTGTTACAAACTCTATGACATAGACATTGGAGTCTTGAAGTCTTGAATAATCCTGCAAAAACTCTCAACACAAATTCAAGCATCAAAGATTCCATTAAGCATAAAAGCAATTAGTCATAGTTACAGTCCATAGTCAAAAACTAAAAAAAATGATCCAGAGCAGTCCAGAGTTATCTAATATCATCTCCTACAAGAGCAAAGTATAAAATCATAAGCATCATCATCATCAACATCTCCCCCTTTTTGTCACAAAAAGCCAAAACGACAAAAACGAGGGCCCGAGCACCCTAGTCGGAGTCGGTGTCGGGTGGAGGCATCTCAGAACCCGTACATCCCATCTTCTCACAAAGTAGGCGCAAATCGAGAGAAACGCCCTTGGCGCCTCTTGAGCTTGACAATATCTTGACGGATGACGTCTGAACCGAGCCTGTCTCTCTAACTCGAAAGCCTGCGCTCACTAAAAAACGAAGACATGGATGCAACATCATCTGGAGCGGCTGAGGCGGAGAAGGAGGAGCGGGAGGATGAGCGGGAGAGGAGCAGGGATGTAGTTGAGCTCGAGACTTAACGATCGTCGTCTCCCCAATAGGTCCAAGAGGATGCTCATAAGACGAACAGTCAATGTTTACCTCATGAAGTCGGAGAATCCGCATGATCAACAGTGGATAAGGGAGGCGATCCTTCTTACTCGAAGTTTTTATCTCTCGCGCCATTCGCTTCCAAATCAGAAAAGGTACGTTCAAATTAATGTTCCGCTCCTGAACAATCTCGGGATGACCAAGTAGATAGAGATACAACACACGATCCCATCTTATAATCTTTGTGTTTGCCAAAGGCATGACATTGTAGCAAACCACAAAATTAAGAAACCTATACTCCGATCTTAAATCCTCGAGATAAGATCGCGTTTAGTTGTTCTCGCGTCGGGAACACAAAGAAACCTGAGCATCCTTGTCCAATCACCAATGGCACCATAACCGGCCTGAAGATAGGCAATACCATCGGTACGGGCCTCCATACCAAGAAATCTTGTCCCAATCGTGGCCGGGGTAATAGACATCTCAATCCCCGAACCGAAGTTGTAAAGGCATGAGGACCATCATCGATTCCGAGATGCCCCGCTCTCATATAGAATTCTCTGATAAGTTCTAGTCCATAACCCGTCTGTTCTGCGAAGTTACAAACTTCGTGTAAGTCACCGTGCTCAAAAAGAGCTTGAAACCCCGGGACTTTCTCAAACAAATTCGCCACGCCGACAAACCGTTCTCCAATGCACGTCTTCGAAGAATACATAGCCCGGCGGCGATCATCAATAGGAAGGTCACGAGCACGATCAGCATCACGCTCATGAATGGATATACCACCGGAACCTCGACGACCACGAACATAGGTATGAGGCGTCTGAGGCGATTCCATTTCCTCTGTCTCAACTACCTTCTCCTTTCCTTTTCCTTTAGCCGTTGCTTTAACTTTTCCCTTGCCTTTTCCTTTTTCTTTTCCTTTTTCTTTTCCTTTCCCTTTCTCTTGTTCTTTCTTCTTTGAGCGAATCTCAGTGGCAATGGCTTCCCAATCCTCCCCCTGAGATTCTGCCCCCGAATCTTCTCCCGGGTTATACTCACTACCCGCGTCGTCGGCCGGCTCTTGTGTCGAGGGACGTCTGCTTCGCTCTCGGACCCCGCGCGCCATCAGGAACACAAGGATCAAAAACGACGAATTCATTTCGTAAAAGGAACAACCACTGTTCATATTGAGAAAAACACAAATATCGATCATAAAACATCATTAATTAAGCATAATTGGTCAAAAATTTTAAAAATCATCTAGAGTATCCTAGGGCCATTAGGAACAATTTAAATATAATGAATACGCATGAAAAGCAAGATAAAATCCACAAATTTTCGAAAATTCCCTGCTGTGAACAGTAAAAACAGCAAAAATTGTGAAACCCTAGGATTTTAGCCAATGTGCTCACAGATCTGAGGAAAAGAAGCGAAATAAAGTTTGTAGAAATCAATGCTAGGCAAGTATAAGTAGGAAACAAGCTACAAACTCAGCTCAAAACAAAGAAAATGAGATCAAACTCGCAAAATCCGAAATCCTACACATTAGGGCACAAAAATGCAAAATGAAGATCGAAAGCAAAATCTTACCAATAAACCGAAGAAAATGAGTGCAAGTGGCACCAAAACGTGTCTAGGGGTTCTAGAGAGAGAAGCTCCAGAGAAAACACAACGTTTGAAACACAAAAAAAAACATGCTCTGTCGTGCGGCTTATAGTCTCGCCGCTCAGTGGTCCAGGATACGGTGGCCGGTCGGATGCCACGCCAAGTCACGCACGAATGTGCGTGCGATCCGGATCATGGATCCGGATCCGAAGCAGACAAAACCAAAAAAATTGTACGATAAAATTAATAAAGCTGCGCCTCGGATGACGTGAAAGAAATATGTACGAAATCCATTAACAAAATTATATTCGAAAAAATTCAAAAATGTCATACAAGCTGAACCGTACATCAATCAAGAATTAAGAAAATATACCGTGAAATTAAGCACATCCAACGAGCTCTAAACAATAGATGCACCGAATTTAGTCATCAAATTCGCAGATATAAAGATTCAATTAGATCACATTAACTGAAATAAACACAAGAATATCATCCAATTGAGTTATGCACACATCGAAAATAAGGAGTGGCTCTATGAGCATCTTTTGAAGCATTGTTCAACTAATCTTCGCACTACCCACCGTATATCACCGAAAGATCTAAATATTCATATATTTCTCAACCTTTCCGGTTGCTCAATAATTCGCTCACGTGGTAGCTTCACACACTTACCGGACGGCCGGGGTGGTAGCTCTTTCCAACATGTGGTGGTAGTTTTCACACTCTCGCAAGGGATGTAACTCTTTCCACATCTTTCGTAGGTGGTAGTTTTCACACTCCCGTGAAGGGATGTAACTCTTTCCACATCTTTTATATTGAAGATTACTGCCCCTCAAATAGTGCAACCCTCAATGGGAAAATATTATTGAGATTTCAGAAAATAGTGAGATAATTCATCTCATAGCTCAAATAATCAAACAAATTCAAGTACTCCTTTGATAGTCCAAGAGAGAGATACCAATTTAACAAGTATATAAAAATAATTCATAGATGATGTTGAGGTTCAAATAAAATGACATAGAAGAATTTAAAAGAATAGAGCAATGTTAAGAGAAATCATACAAATATTGTAAACAAGTCAAAGGGTTCATAGAAAAATCATGTCAAAAATAAAACCAACGAAAGATGCTCATGCACAGAAATGGATGATGCACAATATACAGTTTCTTAAGTATGGCCCATAGGTTAGATCTAGATTAAAGGATTCATACCGATAGCCTTTCTCAAATGTAAAAACCGTTTTTGATCTAAAGGCTTAGTTAAAATATCCGCAAGTTGATCATCGGTAGAAACATATTCAAGTTGAAGAACATTCGAATCGACCAATTCTCTTAAAAAATGATATCTTAGTTCAATATGTTTTGTTCGAGAGTGAAGAACAGGGTTTTTTGAAATGTTTATGGCACTCGTATTATCACAAAGAATAGTAAGAGAGGTGGAAGGGATCCGGTAGTCACTCAGTAAACTTTTCATCCATACTAACTGAGTAGCGCAACTACCTGCAGAGATATATTCGGCCTCAGCAGTAGAGAGTGCTATACAATTTTGCTTCTTACTATGCCAAGCCACCAAAAAGTGACCCAAATAGAAACACGCTCCACTTGTACTTTTTCTATCATCCGCTGATGCGGCCCAATCGGCATTCGCGTAGCCAATGATGTCAAGAGATGTTCCCATCGGATACCAAATACCATAATCTGATGTTCCCTTGACATATCTAATCACTCTTTTCACAACCTTCAAATGAATCTCCTTTGGATTTGCTTGATAGCGAGCACATATTCCAACACTAAAAGCTATATCCGGTCTACTCGCAGTTAAATACAAAAGACTTCCAATCATGCTCCGATAAGTCTTTTCATCAACACTATTTCCTTCAACATTCGTTCCTATCCCTTTGTTGGTTGTACCCATCGGAGTATCAAAATGTTTTGCATTGTCCAATCCAAACCTTTTAACTAGTTCCTTTGCGTACTTGGATTGGCTTACATGAATCCCGTCATTTGATTGTTTTACTTGAAGTCCAAGGAAGTACGTGAGTTCACCCATCATAGACATCTCAAACTCCTCCGTCATCAAGGTAGCAAACTCCTTAGAATCTTTATCTTTCGTTGCTCCAAAAACAATGTCATCCACATAAATTTGTGCTACAATAAAACCATCATTCGAGTGCTTAACAAACAAGGTCCGATCCGCTCCCCCTCGGTTATATCCCTTCTCCAAAAGATATTTCGTGAGTCGGTCATACCATGCCCGCGGTGCTTGTTTCAAACCGTAAAGTGCCTTTTTGAGATGAAAAACATGATTTGAAAATTTTGAGTCTATAAAACCTTTCGGTTGTTCAACATAGACTTCTTCTTTTAAAAACCCATTTAAAAATGCACTCTTTACGTCCATTTGAAAAAGTTTTATTTTAAAATGACAAGCAATCGCGAACAAAATTCGAATCGACTCTAATCGGGCGACCGGGGCGAACGATTCATCAAAATCGATGCCTTCTACCTGAGAGTACCCCTGAGCAACGAATCTTGCCTTGTTCCGTACAATGGTACCATCCTCATTTTTCTTATTCTTGAAAATCCATTTGGTACCAATGATATGTTGATTCTCAGGACGAGGTACAAGTTCCCATACATCATTTCTAATAAATTGACCAACCTCTTCTTGCATGGCATTTATCCAATATTCATCTTGAAGAGCTTCGTCTACATTTTTCGGCTCTATCAAAGAAACATAACAAGCAAATTCGCACAAGAGTTGTCTCCTAGTTCTTACACGTGGGTCTGCAATAATATTCGACAAAGGATGATCTCTTACGGGTGTCAAATCAGGAATATTAGTAGATGATTCAGATGATTCATGTGATGCTACCACATTAGGTGAAGCAGGAATTTCAGCACAAGCAACATCATCAATTGAAGGAAAGATAAAAGGAGAATCATTATCATCATCATCACGCAAAGAACTGGATGTATCAAGCACAGGAGAATGTGAAGAAGCTTCATCTACTTTAATATTAATTGATTCTACCACCGTCTTAGATCTTAAGTTGTACGCTCTATATACTCGACTAGAGGTAGAATAACTGAGAAAAATACCTTCGTCGCTTCGGGAGTCAAATTTTCCAAGATTTTCACGATCCCGAAGGATAAAACATCTACTTCCGAAGATACGAAAATATTTGACATTAGGTTTTCTACCCATCCACAATTCATATGGAGTGTTTAATGTACCGGGACGTACATAAATTCGGTTGATGACATAGACGGCCGTGTTTACCGCTTCTGCCCAAAAATGTAGAGCAATCTTTTTACTATGAAGCATAACACGAGCCATCTCTTGTACCACCCGATTTTTACGTTCAACGACTCCATTTTGTTGTGGTGTGTAAGGAGCGGAGAATTCATGTTTTATTCCATTAGAAGCACAAAAATCAGCAAATTTAAAATTTATGAACTCTCCTCCTTGATCACTTCTAATTCGTACAATTTTATCATTACGTTCATTCATAAGACGGAGGCAAATTTCAGAAAATAAGTCAAAAGTATCCGCCTTTTCACGTAAAAATCCACTCCAAGTATGACGAGAAAAATCATCAACAATCAAAAGAATATACCGTTTTCCACCCAAACTTTGAATTCTAGATGGTCCCATTAAATCCATGTGAAGTAACTCTAAAGGTCGTGATGTCCCTAAATGATTCAAGTTTTTATGTGCGGATCTAGTTTGCTTACCCATTTGACAACCCCCGCACAAAACGTTCTTTTCGAAATCAATCTTGGGTACTCCTAACACAATCTCTCTTTTTGTGATCTTGGAAAGCTCCTTAAAGTTTATATGACCTAGTCGTTCATGCCATAAAGTCTCGGTTTCTAATGACACTAGGTTACATGTTTCGTTTTGACTACAAGGAACTATATAACAATTGTTTTGGGATCTCACACCCTTTAAGAAAAGAGAGTCATCATCTAGAGTTACCAAACACTCTTTTGAAGAAAATTTCACACAATATCCATCATCACATAATTGGCTTATGCTTACGAGATTTGATTTAAGCCCCTCAACATAAAAAACATCATTCAATGTGGGGCCATCCGAGATAGTGATTATTCCCTTTCCAATGATCTTAGAGGATCGACCATCTCCAAATACAACACATCCACCGAAGATTTCTTGAAAAGAAGTAAACCAATTTTTATCTCCGGTCATGTGTCGAGAACATCCACTATCAAGGTACCATGAATTATTATCGTAAGCATGAAGGGAAGTATGGATAACTAAGCAAGGGTAGAATTCACCTTTGCGCACCCAAACCTTACGCGTTTTGGGGTGCGATGGCCTACTCGAATGCGTCTTGTGAAGCTTGTCGACGAATTGATTTTTCTTTCCTTTTGAAACGTCCAACTTAGGTCCCCATGATTGTTTAGCCTTCACATTCGGAACTTGCATTGAAGGCTTTGTCGGTTTCCATTGGTTCATTGATTTTGTAGAATTCTTCTTTTGCGTGCAAAATCTCTTTACATGACCTAGAACTCCACAAGCATGGCAGATTTTGTTAGTTAATGCTTTGGTAAGAGAAATGAATTTACCTTGAGCCTTTGGAGTGGGTTTGGTCGAGGTTTGCTTGGTGACTTGGTCCACGTAGGTTCTTTCATATCCTAGTCCCAACTTAGAAGTTTGACCAATTCCAAGCATCCGATCTAGTTTAGTCGTTCCGGAGGCGAACTTGCTCAAGTCTGATCTAAGTTGTATAATTGTCTTTGTGAACTCCAAGTTTGCCTCATTTGATTCCGAAAGTTGCTTGTTGAGATACATTGAATTTTCTTCGTACGATTCCTTTTCATTCTCAAGTATAGCAACCTTTTCTACTAGAGTATTGTAGGCCCTCGACAATCCATCCTTCTCTTGCTCCAAACTACTTGTCAAAGTGTTCAATTTGGTGTTCTCTTCTTCAAGATCGATGATTCGTCGTCGAAGTTTCTTGTTATGTTTAGCCATCTTTTTCGACTCAACTACCAATTGATGATATGCGGTGACCATATCATCTCCATCCGATTCTTCATCCGTTGAATACTCCGTCGTAGAATGTTCATGCAAAGACGAAATAGAAGGTGAATCGGATGAAGCTAAACACATGATAGAGGATTCACATGCAAGTAATGCCGTAGCATTAACGTCCTCATCACTTGCGGTAGACTCATCCGAAGAGGAAGAGTCGTCCCAAGTGATGGCTTACATAGCCTTCTTTTTCAAAGACTTCTTATTCGGACAATCCGATGCTATATGTCCAAACCCCCAACATTTATAGCATTGAATTTGTCCGTCCCCACTTTTCTTATCCTTTGAAGAATCTTTAGAAAAATTTTTAGAACGTTTAGATTTAGAGGATGAGGAAGAAGTACTCCCTTTCGATTTGTTCACTTTCGAAGAGGACTTTGGAGGAAATCTCTTCTTAAAATTTCGTCGGAACTTCTTCGTTAGAAGTGCGAGCTGTTTTTCAAAATCCTCCAACGTTGTGTCCGAATCCGTCTCGGAAGTAGATGATTCCGCATTGCCTCCTTTGGTGGATTTGAGCGCCATTCCTGTGGACTTAGAAGACAACTTGGAAGAAGATGAGTTAGAAGGAAAAGTCATCTCATATGTTTGAAGAGCACCTACTAATTCATCTACTTTCATCTCATCCGGGTGTTTTACCGTTTCAATAGCCGCGACCTTCGGACGAAAACGTTCGGGAAGAGTTCTTAGAATCTTACGAATGATCTTGGTTTCGGGAATTTTCTCACCCAAGTTAGAACAAGTGTTGACTATGTCTTGAAGTCGTGTATAATAATCAGTAAAATTTTCATTTTCTTCCATATGAATTGAGTCAAAACGACTAGTCAACATTTGTAACTTTTGTACTTTTACGAGACTTGTTCCCTCATGGGTGGTTTTAAGTGTATCCCAAATCTCTTTGGCGGTCTCACATGCCGACACTACAAGAAAATTAGATTTTAGAAGTGGTCGAAACCGCTGGGAAAAGTCTCTATAACCGCTGGTAAAATTTTTCCCGACATTTCTAAAACCGTCGGGAAAAATTTTATAACCGCTGTTAGATCTCCGTCACTAAAGGGTTTTGCCGACAGTTTACACAACCGTTGGAGAAGATATTAATTTTAGTAACGCTTCTCCGACCGCTACTAAATATAGTAAAAAGCGCTAGTATAAATTAGTAAATTTATACCATCGATTTCGTAATTATTGTGAATCCAATCCAAAATATAAAACATACAATTTAAAACAAACTAGACAAAAATTTAAGACTCTTTAAATTGAGATATACAAACAAATTCATCATTCAAACAAATTTAAATTTGATTACATACGACAATTGTCAAACAAGAGAAGCCAAATCATTTAATCAAATAGGAGTTTATAGAGTAAAAACATAATTGTCAACCAAAGAAGTATTCAATCTAAGAGAAATAAAATCCATATGAAATCAAAGTTTTCTACAAGTTCTTCAACTTATTTTATGAATTCACTCCGAATTAAACACCAATCCTTGCTCTTTTTTGAAAATTCCTGCAAAAAAAAAAATCAAGTTAGTGAAACAATAAAATCAAAAGACTTCTAAACCATCTTTCAATTAGAAAACAACCAAAAAGTTAAAAATTCTCACATACAATAAGTAAAAAATTCAAGTAACTATTCAGGTAGCTAGCCAAACCTTTCGCACTCCAGCCTAGTCTCTTGCACCTACGTACAATAAGTAAAAAAGCTTGCATTTTGCAGCCGACATAAATTTTTTTTAAAAAAAATAACAGTAACCATAAAAAAGTAATAGGAAACATGACGGAAATAACTATTTAGGAGACGTGAGACACGAAAATCTAGTAAGTTGTTTAGAAATAGAGCCTGCAGTTAATGTATATATCAGGGAATGAGTTACGATTCCTCCATCTTTGAGGACTGGTATGTAATCTGCATGCATATGCAGGTGTGACAGACCAACAAATGACGAGAAACGGAACTGAGAAACAGAATTTACGTGTGCAGGTGTGACAGACCAACTAATTCACATGGGGAAATATATAGAAACTGGCAACCAAGATGAATCCTGAGAAGAGATTCGAACCTTTCAATTTCTCAAAGATCCATTTAGCTTTCTCTTCCATAGTGCTCGAGAAACGCTGCAAAATTCACCAGAATAAACAATATCCATTACAATTTACAAACCAACTAGAGCACAATTCAAATTAATCTCTAGCTTTTACTAGAAAAATGCTCTAGAAAACCACAGAACTCATAGAAAACCAAAGTTGCATGCCTTAACCATAGAATTTATAAAAAATTTACCAATTTTCAACTAGTTTCCAACTAGTTTTCAGCAAAGAGCAGAGACAAGAGAGCACATCTATATTGCTTATTAATGATAGATTTGTATAGCATGTATCCAGTATGTAGCACAAATTGAGTAGGATGTATATGAAATAGTTGGTGCATTTTCATGATCATAAAACCAAACAAAGAAAAGCACTTCTAAATGCACATCTGTAAAAAAAGGAACAATTCACCGACGAGTTGATTTATCATACCATGACTTGATAGGATAGAATAATTTCTCATCACTGATTCATTGCAACCATTTCTAGAGAGCTAACATAGAGATATATACTAACATTTGATGTACTAAATTACAGATTAGTTCCCTAAACATTCATTCATTGAAACCATTTATAGAGATGTTAAGGTGGATAAGGTTATATGTAACCTACTGCATATTTCTGTCAGAAAATGCCTCATTATTTGAGAGCTCACTGCGTAAGTAGCAGTGATATGAATGTGAAAACAAGAGGTAATCCACCATATATATTGAACTCAAACTAATGATTACTACGAAAGAAATCTAGTACCTTTCCGATCACTAGAGAAGCATATAGCACAGAACCCTTTTCCCTGAGTTGTTCTGGTATGCTTCCCAAGATTAATTCTGTAATAACTGGCATTTTTCCAAAACAAGAAATAAAATATTTGGAGACGGTGAATGTGTGCGTAATTGTATTATAAGAGCACACGTCAAATTTCAGGCGAAACCGAGCTAAAACGGAAAAGTTACGCGACCCGTAAGATTCGACTTAAGTGAATAGTAACTCTAGTTTTCCGGATGAGCCGGGAATAGAGGATGGGTTCAGGTGCGTACAGGACTCCGAATATAGGACTTCAATAGGTCGTTTCGAATGGCTCGACTATTCTGGAACCAATGCCACTGACGGAATTCGATTCTGAATCACGGTTGTCGAGGAAAAGGGGTTCGAACGATTTTACTTAAAGACTTAGCAAATTGGAGGTTTATGGAGAAAATGAGGAGAATGGATACTTCGCGAATCCGAGACCAAATTAAATGAAGTAAAAGGCTAGGTTCGATGTTCTCGATGCCATTGACGCACGGGGCGCGATCCGATGGAATCCGATCGACGGATCTTCGGAATCGCGAAAGAACAAAGGGGTCGAATCGACACGATAACGCGAAAAGTACTAATATTTTATGCGCCGAATTGCGAGATTTTGAACGTGGCTTATGCGCGTAATTCATCTGCTGGCAGGGACTTGAGGTGAAATAGTGCGAAGTGTTGGGCTAAATTGCAAAGTGGCCTATGTGTATATAATGGTGCTTTAGGGTTTTCTTGACCTAACCCTAACCCTAATAGCCCCTTCACCTCCCCCAGCAGCCTAACCATCCCCAGTCGCCGGCAGCCGCCGCCGTTGCCGGAAAAACCATCCCCGAACCCTCTTCTTCATCCCCCGGGCCATCGTACAGTAAGTTATCGAGATCCGAGGGCTTGGGGTGTATCTGACCCAAGCGTCGAGTTCCCCTGATCAAAAGAACTCTCGTGTTCACCTCTCCGGCCGCGACCGCCGCGCCGGAGCGCCGCGCGCCACGCCGCCGCGGCCATCGAAGCTCTCCGCGGCCCCCAGACCCCGACCCGACCCGGGGTATTCTCGGCCGCCGCGCCGCCGTCGCCGCCTTCCTCGGCCGTGCCGCACTCCTTGCACCTCCGGGGACCCCGTGCTTCGTCCGGCCATCCCCGGCGCCGCCGCCGCCGTAGGGCCACCCCGCGCCGCTCGGCCGGTGCACCGAGCCCTAGCACCCTCGGCCACCGCGCCTTCCTCGGCCCCGCAGGGGAGCCCCGGCCTCCCCGTAGTCCCCGCATCCGATCGGTCGCCGCCCGGCGATCCCCGGCCGCCGGATCGCCGCCGGAGAGATCTACAACCCGAGAGCACTCTGCTTAAGTGCACCGCCACCGCGTCTCCGGCCGTCCGCGCCGACGACGATTACTCTCCGACGCCTGACCCGGCAGCATTCTCGGCCGGCGCGCTCGACTCCCGGCCGTCGCGCGCGCATGCGCGTAGAGCGCCGCGCCGCCGCTTTTGACCGAACCGAGCCGTAGGGCTCGGATGACCCAATGGCCGCGCCACCGCTCCCGCCGCCGATCGGCGTGAGCACCGGCTCGGCCGGCCGCACCCGTCTACCGCCGGCATACCCGCCGCCGGAGCTCCCTCGTTGGCCGGAGTTTAACCCAAGCTCTTCTCTTGTGCGGCTAGGGCATCAAGGCCCGCCGTCGTCGCCGCCTCCCGCCGCCTCGATGACGCGAGCCCCGACCTTCTCTCGACCCCCGGACCCTCCATCGTCGGCGTGCTCGCGTCCGCCGCCGCCGCCGCCGTGCGCCATCGTAGCTCCTGTAAGCTTTATTTGGTTTCAAAGACCTAAGTCTAGGGTTTCGGATCACCTATCCGGTGATCCAGTGGGTCAAACGAACCTCGGAGGTGAGCACGCCAAGGATTTTCCGTGCTGAACGCGATGCTCACCTCCGTTCTGAGTTTTGATGCACCGTTTAGCGGGACGATCGCACTTTACGCGCTGTGCGCGCTATTTACTGAATTTAATGTCGCTTGTGCGCGCACCCCGATGCCCGAATGTGCTCCGAAAGGTGAGCACGGTCTTCAGCATGTCGACGACTTACAGCGTGTGCGATTTCAGAATTTATGGTGCACTGGTTTGCGTGCACGGCCCATAATAACCCTATTTTTACATGAAATAATGCGATTTAGGATTCTTTAGGGACTTTTATGCAATTTTAATTTTTGTGGTCACCGTAGACGCGTAGAAATATCGTGCGTAACCTCTCGGACCGATCGTCCAAGGCCCAGACTTTAAAATCAAGTGATTTTCGAGCGTTTTTCAAAATTCGACTTAAAACGTGTTTACGGTTCGGATTTCTTCCGACAACTCTTAGTGGTTATTTACGGTGTCGCTGAGCCTTGTTGGCTGGTCACCCGCGTCATTTCGAGGGTTTAGAAATGACGGGTGAGCGACGGTTGGTTTCGGTGTCGAAATAGACACTTTCGGGAACCCGTATTCGTATAATTATCCGACGATAATTATATTGTAGTGTTATCTTGTGTTTGCTGCCAAAATATCCAAATGGGAGTGTTTTATGGCAGCGGGTGACTCGTGACACGAGTCGGTGCTTTTCGGGACGGTTCGTGGGTCCCGGCGAAGTCCCGGTGTGGTTTACGGGACTTCCGGTGAGTTACGGTAATTGGTTCGGAAAACCAATCTCCGTGGGATTAGTTGTGAGTTGTGCTATTAGTGTTTTGTGTTAGTGGGTTAGATACTAACCCGGTGGACCCTCTCGTAGGTCCAGTCGCTTTACTTCCACAGTCGACAGATTCTTCTACAGTCGTACAGGTGGGTATCCGGTTTGACATCCGTACAGTGGTACACGCTTGGTGACACTCCTTCACTTTACTCTACTCTACTTTACTTTTCTTACTTGTACCTTACTGCCATTTCTATTCTCTACTCAGTTATATGCATACTTAGTATACTTGATAGGAGTAGAGTGGTTTGAGTTTATAGCTCTTCAGCGACCTACTTGGTCGATCCTTTACAGTTTCTCAGTGACCTATTCGGTCTGTTTGCTTCAGTTTCAGTGACCTATTCGGTCGGCTTGTTTACAGTTTTTCAGTGACCTATTCGGTCGGCTTGTTTCAGTTTCTCAGTGACCTATTCGGTCAGTTTGCTTCGATTACGATGACCCGTTCTGGTCGGTTTGTTTCAAAGGCTTCGTGACCTACGTGGTCGGCGTGTTTACTTGATGACCCAAGAAGGGGTCGATGTCCCTTTAGGGACGGGATTGTCACCGATGTCGACGTATGGTTTTTGAGCATAACAAAGATCGATCGCCCAGACTCGAGCGCATATCACGAACACAAAGTGTCCGATCCACCGGCCAGTGTTGTTCTTTTCCTAAAAAGTGGTTGGACGCCAACCCGTGAGCCCATAGGCTATCTTGGGTTGAATGCAGGTTTAAAAAAAAGGGGGCATTGCCTGAGGTCTGCGGACCAATATTGGCGGTTATGGATTGGGTATTTACTTTCTCAGCTTTTCGATGCATACATACAGTAGCAGTTTGTTTATACTACATATATCTCTCTCCGCTTACTTTGGCTACCGTATCTACTTACCGTCTTTCCTTTGTTTTACTCCGTTACTAGTGGATACCCACCGGGAGGGAGACATGTTTACATGTTCTCCCCCTCGCCTTCTTCTTT
Organism: Aechmea fasciata; assembly: GCA_025177825.1. Taxonomy (NCBI): domain Eukaryota; kingdom Viridiplantae; phylum Streptophyta; class Magnoliopsida; order Poales; family Bromeliaceae; genus Aechmea; species Aechmea fasciata. The sequence goes on from CM045933.1 coordinate 12,835,255, forward strand.
TTGGTGACGTTACAGTCATAGTGGGACGGCGGTGAGGAGTGAGTCTAGTGCACGTGTAGCTCCTACCCGTGTCGGTTACTTCTTTACCTTACCTTTCTCGTTTTATTACTTAGAGTACATCATGGTTCAGTTCTAGCTCTACTTTAGTGTTGGATTGAGACTTATAATGATTTTTGAAAGTTTATGAATGAACTCATGTTTTGTGAATTAAACCGTCTCCTACCCTTCGTGGTAGCATTTCAAAGAGAAGGATTTCTACCCCTCGTGGTAGTGTTTTCAAAGAAAGGGTTTCCGTGTGGAAACAGTTTGTAAAAGGTTTTAAAAAGGGATTTTATAATTTAGAGTTTCAAAACCCGTTTCCGAGTAGGGAACATTTCAAAAGATAGATGTTGTTTATATACAAAGGTAAATATGAATGAACCTGTGGTGAATGGTGTGAATATGTGTATGTTGATTGGAATTAATATCTGTACACTTTGTTGTGGTTGTATGATTGTAAAAGACTCCTTGTACTTGTGCGATGCCGTGCAAATACAGGGGAGACTCTGTCCGTGTGTACAGTGGTCTCTCTATATTTGTGGCAGGTCTGTCATGTCCTTGGGGGTAAAGGTTCAAAGTTTAAAAAAAAAAAATTTCCGCTGTTTTTATAATCTAAAGTGACCCGGGGCGTGACAGATTAAAATGGTATCAGAGAAAAGTTACAACCACAACACCATTCACAGGTTGTTTTGAAAAGTAATTGAACTGAAAATGAAAAGAACTGAACCATTGGTTAGGTTGACCCTAGGAAGACTTGCGATACATAGGCACGTGAGTGCGGGGTTTGGACTTGTGTCCCGGTGTGCATGTCGAGTCGATAAACTTCGAGTGCACGGTGTTTTCGGTATGTGTTACGAGTTTCGCATAAGCAGGTGTCTAAGTGGGGAGTAGTGGCGGTGCTTCTTTTGGACATCGAATGGCGGGGTGAAGTCCCCCGTGTGTGGCCATTTCGGTCAGGTGGGCCTTGAAGGGCCAGAGATTTTCGAGCCTAGGCGAGTATCTTGACTGCCGACGCTCTGGCCACTTTTCCTACTTTAGACACGGGAGCTACTGCGAGTGTCTCTACGGAGACGCATTTAGACCTGTTACGGTCGCGACTTCTGAGGGGCTACTTGGGTGTAGTCCAGGGTCTAGTCGACTGCAACATTGGTGTTGCTTTCGCAGTTCTTTGGGTAGTGTTGTGACGCCTACTCCTTGTTGCTGATGGAATCAGCAATTCAGGTCTTTTGACTTTTAACGAGTTCATACGTCAAATTGACGCGTACTAGAGTCGGACTGACACAGTTGTGGTGTCAGTTTTCCGTTGAGGCCTACGTCGTGTGCGGGTATTCTAACACCAAAATTTGGTGTGTTGTGGGTTCGTCTGTAGTTAGCGGTAGGAATCGAATTGACTCGGATTACTCCAAGTAATGATGGAGTTCGTGGAACCTTGAGTGTAGCTCGGTTGTGGTGCGGAAATGGGAAACCATTTCCTCAAGCCTCAGTTGCGCGTGCGCGACTTAATGTCGCCTGTAGCTTTCAGAGGTTGAAAGCTATGGACTCCCAGTGAGTCGGTCTAGAGTCGATCTGTCCTCATATATCGGCTTGCAAACCGATGTTCAACGGATTCGGTTCAGTGTTAAGGTATCAAATGGTTTGATACTTCGTCGTGTCGCGCTTCCAACTCGTTGTTGGTAGTGGATCTTAGATATTTCGCTTTTCTTTTGATAAGCACATTGGCTGCAGACAATGTACTGTCGAAAGTCGAACGAAATATCCTTTCCCTATCTGGGGACTTACGGATTGGGTCGATGTATTCCCTAGATTGTCTTGGGAACTCGTGAGGGTTGGTCAGCTCTTACCACGTAGCGAGCCTTGGGTTGTTCCATGGCTAATTTGTGCAGTTGATCCATCATCACTGTAGAAGGATTTGACTCTAGTTCGAGTCTGTTTGGTGAGATGTTCAGAATCACAGATTTTGAGTGACTTAAGCATAGTTGTCAGCTTTGATAGTCACCGTATGTGATAATGGTTAGGGTTTGCTTCTCAAATTAATTGTGCAAACCTAGGAGTGGTATGCTTGTCCGATCAATTGGTGACAGGTCGCCTGGGTCTCAATGAGACAAGTATTTGGTGTTGCTCGGAATATTGTTCGCTAGGGTCCCTTGTAGGACAACAGCAACAGGGTCTCGTGGAGACGGATGTTGAGCATCACTGATGGTTGGTATCGCATAGTGCGATTGGCAATCCTGTGCATCAAGTGATTGACTTGCATGGAACCTGCGTTGGTTAATCGAGGTTATTGGGCGAATAAATTATTGAGCTCAATTGGTATTGTCAGTTGGACCTTTTGGGTCAGGTGGAAAGTGAGGTCTTGGACCTAGGACTGTCGAATGCCAAAGGTGGCTTTCAGTTGACGAGGTTTTGATTTCGACAGTTTACGTAGTAACTAGAGTGAGACTGTGGTCTCCGAGGTGAGTGTTTTGACTCAAGTTTTCGAACGACGTTTCGTATGTGCTCGTAGTGAGCAGGTTGACGTTGTTGGCTAGTCGGAGTGTGCCTTTCGGCCTTTGAGATTTTACTCCGGACTTGTGGAGCTGTTTTGTGACTTTTTGCGTGAACTATCGATGTAGTCGAATCAGTACGGCTATGCGGACCAAAGTTGAGTGGACCTAGTAAGTCTGAGGGATGTATTATTATCTCAGAATTTGCAAGATGGGATCGGATTATTCTGGACGCGGGACTATCTTTGTCTGCAGGTTATAAGATGGATATGATTCCAGTGAATCTTGATCCGTAGATTTGGGATGGACTGTTTACCCGTGCCCCGTCAAGGTGAAACGATAGATGAGTTGTCGTGATTTATGAAAGTGTGCTTGACCAGTACTCAAAGGTGATGCCGCATTGGCGAGCAAAGATTCAAATTTGATTATGGAGAGTACCCGGTCAAGTCTCGGGACTTTACCATATACATTGATGGGTCCTTGCGTTTCGTATGCGGATGGTGCGTACCCGGTGACTCGGAGTTGAGGAGCGATATCCTATCCGAGGCGCACCAATCCCTTTCACGCTCATCCAAAGTGAACCAAGATGTATAGCGACTTGAAGCATAATTTCTGGTGGCCTAGGATGAAGCTAGATGTGGCTCGGCATGTGGCTCGATGCTTGACTTGTCAGCAGGTGAATGCCGAACATCAGAGACCGGCAGGGAAGCTGCAACCACTTCCGATACCAGTATGGAAGTGGGAGCAGATTTCTATGGATTTCGTCGCTGGATTACCTCGATCACAGCGAGGCCCTGATACGATCTAGGTTGTAGTGGATCGGCTGACGAAATCGGCTCACTTCCTGCCGATGCACACGACGTGGTTCCGTGATCGACTGGCACAGTTATATATCGACGAGATCGTCCGACTTCACGGCGTGCCAGTGTCGATCGTATCTGATCGGGACACTCGTTTCGTTTCCTATTTTTGAAGGAGTTTGCAGCAGGCTATGGGTACGAAGCTGAACTACAGTACCGCGTTCTATCCGCAGAGCGACGGACAGTCGGAGCGCGTTATTCAGACTCTCGAGGGTATGCTACGCGTTTGTGTCCTGGATTATGGAGATGGATGGTATCGTTACCTATCTCTGGTGGAGTTCGCCTCTAATAACCTACGGCGAGCATTGAGATGGCTCCGTACGAGGCTTTATACGGCGTCGATGTCGGTCCCCTATCTCGTTGGGACGATGTCGGAGAACGCCGTTGATCGGGCCCGACTTAGTGGAGGATGCGGAGGCGAAGGTTCGCATTGCGAGAGCGACTTCGCATCGCACGAGTCGACAGAGGAGCTACGCGGACCAGCAGAGGCGTGACCTAGAGATCCAGGTCGGTGAGCACGTGTTGCTCAAGGTGTCGCCTTCCAGGGGGATCAAGCGGATCGGTCTGCGGAACAAGCTTAGTTCCCGATTCGTGGGATCGTTTGAGATCCTGGAGCGTGTTGGTCCGGTGGCGTACAGGTTGGCTCTACCTCCATGTCTCGCCCGGGTGCACAATGTCTTTCACGTGTCCATGCTTCGGAAGTATATTCCAGATTCGTCCAAGTCATCAGATTGACGTCTATACAGTTACAAGAGGATCTGAGCAATGATGAGGCTCCGTTGTGGATTTTGGCACGTGAAGTGAAGCGGCTACGGAACAGGAGCATTCCGTACGTGAAAGTTCAGTGGGAAAACCACGAAGAGCGTGAGGCGACTTGGGAGCTTGAGTCCTACATGAGGGAGCGTTATCCACATTTGTTTATGGGGGATCCTTGACTTAGTTTCGGGGACGAAACTTCCTATAAGGAGGGAATGATGTAATAACTGGCATTTTTCCAAAACAAGAAATAAAATATTTGGAGACGGTGAATGTGTGCGTAATTGTATTATAAGAGCACACGTCAAATTTCAGGCGAAACCGAGCTAAAACGGAAAAGTTACGCGACCCGTAAGATTCGACTTAAGTGAATAGTAACTCTAGTTTTTCGGATGAGCCGGGAATAGAGGATGGGTTCAGGTGCGTAACCGAGAGTTCCCCTGATCAAAAGAACTCTCGTGTTCACCTCTCCGGCCGCGACCGCCGCGCCGGAGCGCCGCCGCGGCCACTGAAGCTCTCCGCGGCCAGCCTAGACCCCAGACCCGACCTGGGTATTCTCGGCCAGCGCGCCGCCGTCGCCGCCTTCCCTCGGCCGTGGTGCACTCCTTGCACCTCCGGGGACCCCGTGCTTCCTGTCCGGCCATCCCCCGGGGACCGCCGGCCGCCGTAGGGCCACCCCGCGCCGCCTCGGGCTGGTGCAGACCGAGCCCTAGCACCCTCGGCCACCGCGCCTTCCCTCGGCCCCAGAGGGGGAGCCCCGGCCTCCCCGTAGTCCCCGCATCCGATCGGTCGCCGCCCCGGCGATCCCCGGCCGCCGGATCGCCGCCGGAGAGATCTACAACCCGAGAGCACTCTCGGTTAAGTGCACCGCCACCGCGTCTCCGGCCGCCCTCCGCCGCTGGCCGACGACTACCTCCGACCCTCCGGACCCGGCGCACCTCCCCCCGGCCGTCCGCCGCCGCCGCCATGCGCGTAGAGCGCCGCGGCCGCCGCTCTTTGGACCGAACCGAGCCGTAGGGGCTCGGGATGACCCAGCGCTGCCGCCACCGCCTCCCGCCGCCGACCGGCGTGAGCACCGGCTTCGCCTGGCCGGCCGCACCCGTCTACCGCTGGCATACCCGCCGCCGGAGCTCCCTGTTGGCCAGAGTTTAACCCAAGCTCTTCTCGGGTTGTGCGGCTAGGGCATCAAGGCCCGCCGTCGTCGCCGCCTCCCGCCGCCTGATGACGCGAGCCCCGACCTTCTCTGACCCCCCGGACCCTCCACTGGCCGGCGTGCCCGCGGTCCGGCCGCCGCCGGCCGCCGTGCCCCATCCTAGCTCCGGTAAGCTTTATTTGGTTTCAGCACCTAAGTCTAGGGTTTCGGATCACCTATCTGGTGATCCAGTGGGTCAAATGAACCTCGGGAGGTGAGCACGGTCAAGGATTTTCCGTGCTGAACGCGATGCTCACCTCCGTTCTGAGTTTTGATGCACCGTTTAGCGGGACGATCGCACTTTACGCGCTGTGCGCGCTATTTACTGAATTTAATGTCGCTTGTGCGCGCACCACGATGCCCGAATGTGCTCCGAAAGGCGAGCACGGTCTTCAGCATGTCGACGACTTACAGCGTGTGCGATTTCAGAATTTATGGTGCACTGGTTTGCGTGCACGGCCCATAATAACCCTATTTTTACATGAAATAATGCGATTTAGGATTCTTTAGGGACTTTTATGCAATTTTAATTTTTGTGGTCACTGTAGACAGCGTAGAAATACTGTGCGTAACCTCTGGACTGATCGTCCAAGGCCCCAGGACTTTACAGAAAATCAGAAGTGATTTTCGGAGCGTTTTTCGGCAAAATTCGCCGACGGAAACGTGTTTACGGTTCGGATTTCTTCCGACAACTCTTAGTGGTTATTTACGGTGTCGCTGAGCCTTGTTGGCTGGTCACCCGCGTCATTTCGAGGGTTTAGAAATGACGGGTGAGCGACGGTTGGTTCCGGTGTCGAAATAGACACTTTCGGGAACCCGTATTCGTATAATTATCCGACGATAATTGTATTGTAGTGTTATCTTGTGTTTGCTGCCAAAACATCCAATTAGGAGTGTTTTATGGCGGTGACTCGTGACACGAGTCGGTGCTTTTCGGACGGTTCGTGGGTCCCGCGAAGTCCCGTGTGGTTTACGGGACTTAGGTGAGTTACTGTAATTGGTTCGGAAAACCAATCTCCGTGGGATTAGTTGTGAGTTGTGCTATTAGTGCTTTGTGTTAGTGGGTTAGATACTAACCCGGTGGACCCTCTCGTAGGTCCAGTCGCTTTACTTCCACAGTCGACAGATTCTTCTACAGTCGTACAGGTGGGTATCCGATTTGACATCCGTACAGTGGTACACGCTTGGTGACACTCCTTCACTTTACTCTACTCTACTTTACTTTTCTTACTTGTACCTTACTGCCATTTCTATTCTCTACTCAGTTATATGCATACTTAGTATACTTGATAGGAGTAGAGTGGTTTGAGTTTACAGCTCTTCAGCGACCTACTTGGTCGATCCTTTACGCTTTCTCGGACCTATCATTCTGCTTTGTTTCGCTGACTCATTCGGTCGGCTTGTTTACGCTTTTTCGTTGACCTATTCGGTCGGCTTGTTTCGCTTTCTCGGACCTATTCGGTCGCTTGTTTGCCATTACGACTGTTGTTCGGTCGGTTTGTTTCGGCTTCTGTGGCCTACGTGGTCGGCGAGTTTACTTAATGACCCAAAGGGGTCGATGTCCCTTTAGGGACGGGATTGTCAGCCAGTTGCTGACGTATGGTTTTTGAGCATAACAGCATCGATTGCCCAGGATTTGAGCGCATATCACGAACACAGGCGGTCTGATCCACCGGCCAGGTTGTTCTTTTCCGGAAAAGTGGTTGGACGCCAACCCGTGAGCCCATAGGCTATCTTGGGTTGAATGCAGGTTTAAAGACAGGGGGCATTGCCTGAGGTCTGCGGACCAATATTGGCGGTTATGGATTGGGTATTTACTTTCTCACTTTTCGATGCATACATACGAGGTTTGTTTATACTACATATATCTCTCTCCCCGCTTACTTTGGCTACCGTATCTACTTACCGCTCTTTCCTTTGTTTTACTCCGTTACTAGTGGATACCCACCGGGAGGGGAGACATGTTTACATGTTCTCACCCTCGCCTTCTTCTTTTTCAGGTGACGTTACAGGTCATAGTGGGACAACGGTGAGGAGCGAGTCTAGTGCACGTGTAGCTCCTACCCGTGTCGGTTACTTCTTTACCTTACCTTTCCCGTTTTATTACTTAGAGTACATCATGGTTCAGTTCTAGCTCTACTTTAGTGTTGGATTGAGACTTATAATGATTTTTGAAAGTTTATGAATGAACTCATGTTTTGTGAATTAAACTGTCTCCTACCCTTCGTGGTAGCATTTCAAAGAAAAAGGATTTCTACCCCTCGTGGTAGTGTTTTCAAAGAAAGGGTTTCCGTGTGGAAACAGTTTGTAAAAGGTTTTGAAAAGGAATTTTATAATTTAGAGTTTCAAAACCCGTTCCCGAGTAGGGAACATTTCAAAAGATAGATGTTGTTTATATACAAAGGTAAATATGAATGAACCTGTGGTGAATGGTGTGAATATGTGTATGTTGATTGGAATTAATATCTCGTACACTTTGTTGTGGTTGTATGATTGTAAAAGACTCCTTGTACTTGTGCGATGCCAAATACAGGGGAGACTCTGTCCGTGTGTACAGTGGTCTCTCTATATTTGTGGCAGGTCTGTCATGTCCTTGGGGGTAAAGGTTTAAAAAAAAAAAAAAAAAAATTTCCGCTGTGTTTTAATTATTAAAAAGACCCCGGGGCGTGACAGATTCCTTCTCTTCCGCCGCAATCTGTACGAGAGAGGAAACCCAAATAGAAGTTCAATGCTTTAGAAATACATTGCTGTCAGAGTAATTCAGAAAATACAAGTTACCACCATAACCAATTCAAAGATAAGGCAAACCAAGCTATCCCAACACTACTGGATATACAATCCCATAATAATTTTTACCGCCTCTAGGTTAACTTACAAGACAGATTTATGTTCACCATTTTAGAAGCATATGATACGGTCACATATAATTGCTCATTAATCTGTTCTTGCATACACCACCCTTCAAAATGGCAATACTGATTACATAGAAAAATTAACCAGGCCAACAATAGAAGTCTTGTTCTAGTCTTGTAGACTGAACATAACAAAAGCATGGAATGAAAACAACTTGTAAAATTTTACTTGTAAAATTTTGCCCTATGCAGACAAAAAACGAAGAATGTATGTGATCAGTTAACACCTCGCACAGAAGTAGTCAAGTAGGTAGAGCCTGTTTTGAAGCAATTGTATTAAAATAGATTATTGAAAATCACTTCCCTTACATATTCCTGTCAGGAACTTGATGGATCCTTTTGATCAAAATTCAAACCTAAATTACTTTTGAGAGAAGTATCCTAATAAATGTTGCATAAAACTTAATGTTACAAGATTACCAGGTTACCACTGAAGTTGACTATAGAATTTGTCTCAACCTACCGAACATGAGATACAGCATGGTATAGGCCTCTATTTCAATATATAATTAGAATGAAAAGGCATACACGTGAAAATAAAAGGAAGAAACTTGATATGTCGTATAGGAAGCATCCATGGTTCTGAGATGTTTGCTAACCGAGCAGTGAAGATGTGAAATTAAGATGTTTGCTAACCGAGCAGTAGTGTTGGGATAGCTTAGTTTTCTAATGTCAAGAATATGCACTTAATCCAAATACTTGTTTTACATAGTGAGAAAACATAGAATTGGCAAGATAGGAGAACCAAGCATTGGAAAACAACTTGTGCTGACCAAATCGAGTTTCTTTTCTTTTTCTTTAAAAAAACATCTATCTACACCTTTATCAGATATAAATTAATTTAGCACATCACAAACAATGCAAATTACCCAACAGCAGGGACTAAAGGTGCAAAATCGGAATAGTAAAAGTAGTATTTGATCCAAAAATCTTATCTACCATGAATATAAACAACCAAGGCAATCAGAAGCAATGAATATAAACAACAAAGAAGCAACTTATAACTCACTTTAGCTAGAATGGCACGTATTTTCCATATCACCATCTGACTCGGAGTTGTTACTATACTCCTCTTCTAACGGTAGGTTTTCATGAGAAGGTGCTTCACTAATTGTGGTTCCATCCGCATCATTTGTAGTCCAGTCTAGATTTTCATTCAAGCTTTCGAGCATACTTGTTATATCGATATTATATGGTAGATTATCACAATGACTATTCTCATTATCTTCATAAGTTTCATGACTACCAATATCAAACACATCCCTAGGCTTAGCTTTTACAACAGTAAGCCAATCTTTGTTTCTTTGATCTTCTATATAGTATACTTGCCTTGCCTGAGATGCCAAAATAAAAGGTTCATCATTCGATTTTGCGCCTGTATGGATCAAGTATGAAAAATTTACGAGAACTAATCCAAATTCATCTATCTTGTGCCCCTTATTTGATGTAACATCAGCCCAGTCGCACTTGAATAAAATAAATCGCAATTTATCATAATAGTTCAACTCAATTATATCGCTTAAAATACCATAGTAAGTTAAGCCTCCTTCAGTTTCCACTGAAACTCCACTATTTTGAGTCTTCATATTACTTTCATAATTTTTTGTGCGAAATTTGGTGCCATTTATAATATATCCCCGAAAGCTTCTACACAAATTGTTTGGGCCATAAGCCAACCATTTTATCTTCTCCGTGAACCGGTCATCCTTTCCATCATCGGAGTTCATAACCTACCATATTGTAAAGCCTATAAGTACAAAATGAAACATCAAATTCCTAATTGAATAATATTAGGAAGCATGTAAATAAATAAATACTTACGTATGATTGAAACCAATCAACAAAGTTCTCCATATGAATTTTATCTATAACAGCTTCACTTGGGCGGGTTCCACGATTTTGTCTTTTTATTATATCCTTATGAATACTTAAACAAAATAAAAGAGTATTATTAGTAAGACATCATAAGTGAACTAGTATGAAAGACTTATGTAATATCAAAACTAACCTTCGAAAAGGATTTATTTCATTACTATTAAATAGTACATATCTATGTGCTTGCATCCATGTTTTTTGATCAAGATGAATGTGTGATGTTGCCCCAATTGAACCGTCAATATTTCTTGCAGGTCGATTGAATATGGTTTCGACAGAATCTAAATATCTCGAACAAAACGTCATACACTCCTCTGCTAAATATCCCTCAGCTATTGAGCCCTCCGGATGGGCTTTATTACGTACATCAGACTTGAGATCAAAAAGAAACCTATAGGTTAGAAACACAATAATTAAAGACTAACAAAAAAAAAAAAGAGGCAATAGGTCTTTAAGAATAAATGTGAAAACTTTTGAATAGAAATTTCTAACCTCTCAATTGGATACATCCAACGGTATTGAACCGGTCCTGCGATTTTTGCTTCCGTAGCCAAGTGAGTTACCAAATGGACCATAACCGTAAAAAATGATGGAGGGAAGATTCTTTCAAGATGGCATAATGTCTCCACACTTCGAGATTCTAGAAGCTCAAGCTCTTGTACATTCAAGGTTTTAGAACATAGCTCGCGAAAAATACAACATAAATCAATTAAAGGTGCAACTACTACCTTCGGCAAAGCACCACGCAATGCTACGACAAGTAGCTGTTGCATCAGAATATGAGAATCATGGCTTTTCAATCCTGTAATCTTATGCTGCTTGAGTTGAATACATCGTGATATGTTTGATGAGTAACCATCTGGTACTTTTACATTCTTTAAAACTTTTAGGAACTCATCCCTATCTTTTGGAGACATAACGAAACAAGCTGCTGGTAGATATACATTATTTGAATCAACACTTTGAGGGTGAAGTTCATGTCGTATACCGATGTCTTGTAGATCACGTCGTGCCTTCAAATTATCTTTAGTTTTACCATCAAGATTCAACAATGTACCAAGAATATTGTCACTTACATTCTTTTCCACGTGCATGACATCAAGATTATGACGGATAAGAAGATGTTCCCAATAAGGCAATGTAAAGAATATACTCCTTTTCTTCCATGGTTGCAACTTCTCATGTACGCCTCGTTTCCTCTTACCTTTTGTTGAATTAACATACTTACCAAAATTGCATTCAATATCTTTAGTTTGTTGCAAAATATCACTTCCGGATAGCATTTTAGGTGCTGCTTCCATTTCTTGAGTGCCATCAAATGACATTCTATCCTTTCGAAATCTATGATTGTTATGTAGGAACCGCCTATGTCCCATAAAACAATATTTGCCTCCATATTTTAGCCATCGGTAGTGAGTACTATAGTTACAAGATGGGCAAGCAAGAGCACCTTTGGTATTCCACCCAGACAAATCACCATAAGCTGGAAAGTCATTAATTGTCCACAATAAAGCAGCATGCATTTGAAAGGTTTCTCCACTAGAGATATCATAAGTTTCAACTCCAAACTCCCACAATTCTTTAAGTTCATCAATTAAAGGTTGTAAATACACATCAATATTAGTAGAAGGTGAGTTTGGGCCTGGTATTAGCAAAGACAAGATGAAAGAAGACCGTTTCATACATATCCATGGTGGTAAGTTATATGGGATCAAGATAACAGGCCAGCAACTATAACTAGCACTCATCATTCGAAAAGGGTTAAAGCCATCAGTAGCTAAACCAAGTCTGACATTACGATGATCCGATGAAAAGTGCACATATTGCTTATCAAAAGCTTTCCATGCCGGTGAATCAGCAGGATGCCTCATAACACCATCATTTGTGCGACCCTCAGCGTGCCATTTCATTAAAGAAGCAGTTTTAGAAGACGTAAACAACCTTTGGAGTCTTGGCTTTAGAGGAAACCACCTTAAAACTTTTGCAGGCTTTTTCTTCCTAGTAGATTCCTCTTCCACATCTACTTTAGGACTCGCCTCTTCAGGTTTCCATCTTGAAGCACCACATGTTGGACAAAAATTAGCACATGTATTATCTTTCCAAAATAATACACAGCCGTTAGGACAAGCATGAATTTTTTCATATTTAAGTCCTAAGTCCATAATGTACTTTTTAGCCTTATAGGAATCTTCTGGCAATCTAGAACCAGAAGGAAGCATATTCCTCAACACTTCAAGCAACATGGTAAATGACTTGTTACTCCACCCATTAAGACACTTCAAATGGTATAGAACCAAAATTGCTGTTAGTTTACTGTATTTCTCACACCCCTCATACAGTGGTAGTTCGGCATCTTCAAGCAAGGTAAAAAACTTTCTAGCATCTTCATTCATGCCTTCTGTAGATTGTTGTGTAGATTGTTGTACATCAGGACCTTCACTAGATGACTCATGGAAACAATCATCACCTCCAGCTTCTTCTTCTAGAGTTTGATTATTCATTTGAAAAACTTCACTTAACATATCATGCATATTAGCATTTACATTAGGGACTTCATAGTAATAGGTCTTACTAGTGCCCTCTGATGCTTCTCCAAATGCAGATTCACCATAAAAAAACCAATTATTATAGTTTGGACTGATTCCATTACACAACAAGTGATCACGCACAACTAGTTTGTTCCAATTATAGGAATTCGTACATTTCAAACATGGGCATGAAATCACTCCATTCTCGCATGCATTTTTAGAGGCAAAATCGAGAAAACTATTTACTCCTTCGTAGTATTCATATGTCCATCTATTCCTGTTGATCCAACTCTTATCCATTATAATAGAGCATCAAAAAAGTTATATCTGATTGTCAAGAAAAAAAAATTAGTACAATAAAAAAGCAGGTTCTATTGGTTAACTACTTTAGTCAAATTAAAGAACTTCCGCAAACATGGTAAGGGTAGACAGGTGACAAACATGGTAAGGGTAAATTTCTGCATATATATTATAATAAACATTGTAAGGCTAAACTCTTTCCTTAAATAGCTAAATCCTGATCGTAGCTTTTTTTCCAAATTTTCTAGATGCATTTACCATTCGAAATTCCTAAGATCTGTTAACAACCAGGAATTATGGATTCTTCTCTCTAGTTTCCTTCACATAGAGGACATGATCAGATAAAATAGATTTTGGACAGATTTCGAGCAATGGCACCACAAAACTTAAAGAAATATTACTATCTCGAATTATTTGGGCAAAATTTCACATTCAAAGGACTAAATCCGATACAAAGAGCAAAGTAAACCCAAATTAAATCCAAAGTTAGACAAAATCATTCAAATATTTAACAACTCAAATATATTTACTCTACTTCTATAATCAAAAGTCAAATTAAATCACACCAATCTTTTTCTACCACCTGACTACATTTTAGTTTGATAACCCCTAGAACCCATGAGCCCAAATATGATGAAACTAGAATATTCGCAAAAAGGTGACTGTCACAAAACTGCCCAAATGATGTAGATACACTTTAGAAAAGAGGCTGATTAATTATAGCCAGACACACCTTCTTAGGTAGTGCATTTGGTTTATTCTTTCCTTGTTCTTGTCTTCAGGCACAGATTAAGCCAACATACACTACAAGAAATGACAGTATTGGTGGCAAAAATAATGTGGCGATAAATTTTGTCGCCACTATATAGTTACTTATTGTGGCAATAAAAAAAATTGCCACTGATTAGTTAACTAAAAGCGGCAATACTACTTTCGCCATTGAATGATTATTTTATCGCCACTATTTGGTTATCTTCGGTGGCGATAAAACAAATGGCCACCAATTAATTAACATAAAGTGGTGACACTATTTTCGCCACTAAATAATTATTATAAACACCTAATGAAATCAGCGAAATACTTGGTGCATGCAAAATACAGGAGGTAACTAGAGATGATGCATGGGCTGTAGGCTGAAATTGAACTGCAGAGTATTGTGTTCATCTGTCTAATAGTCCTGTGCTATACGCTATATTTATGGAGTTTAAGGTCAGCTGTAATTTTAGATAGGGTAGCATGGTCCAGACGAAAGGTTCTAAATTGTGAAGTGCAGCTAACTGTTGTATGTAGTATCATTTCTTTTTCTAAATTCTGAAGCTCAAAGAATTATTCAACACCCTATGCTTTCTGTGTGTACTGATCTTTCTCTTTGTAAAGATACATTAATTTCGGGTTACTGTGTCATTGGCTTTACAACTGAATTGTGACTTACATCTTGCACTTGTAGACTAAACTCCTGTTTGTCCTTGCTTTTGTAATTCCTACTTGTAGCTGTTAATAGGCGTGAACAAACCAAGCCCGATCCACCCAACAAGGCCTGATTGACCTGGCACTTGGCCAGTTGGCTTTGGCATGCCCTGATTCAGGGCCGGGTTAGGCCTGGATTTTTGTTTTTTGTTTCTTTGGTTTGACTCAACCTGGCCTGATTTTAGTACGGGAGCTTGCTCTCCTGGAGATTTTATTACCTGACCCTACTGGGTTTAAAATGTTTATAAATCTTTCAGGTTGGGCCGAGCTTGGATCAGGCAAAATTATTCTGGCCGAAAAATAGGCTTGACCTGGATTTGCTTAGATTTAGATGCTATTATCTCGAGTAGAGAGTTTTGACAAAGAGAGAAGTCTAGAGAGTAGAGAGTTTTGACAAAAAGAGAATAAAAATCTGATCCTGAACATGAAAAGCAGAAGCTCCTGTTTGGAGCTTTTGCTTTTGCTATAAAGAGAAGCTGTTTAGAGGATTTAAATATGCACAACTCAAATGGCAGTTCAATAAGCTACAACTACACTAATGCTTTGACATTAATAGATACAAATGCTTGTATGCCTTACAATCAGTTTTTTATTTTAATTTAACTTTATTCTCCATGATAGGATAGAAAAGTCTCACAACTTGAGCATGTGTTTATCGAGGCAGCAAAGTCAGGTATGCAGTATACCCTGAATTATCAAATGTTTGTTCTTAAGATAATTGCTAAAATGATTTCTATTTTGCACGTTTATGATAATTCCTGATATGTTGAAAAATGTTCCTATGTTCAAGCGACTGGATGCATGAATTAAGGTATTTCTTTGCCTTCCTTATTTGTAAGTAATGCATTTTATTGTAAGTTTCTAATTGAGATTTTTTTTCCTCCTATTAAGGGAAAAGAGTAAAGTGGATTGGAATTCCCGAAAAGTACCTTCACAGATATTTCTATTTTGTTCTTGCCGATGGTTCTATCCTCTCCAATGGCAACAACCTCACCGCCTTGTGGTTTTTGACTGGGCAGTTGTTGGAAGCAATATGCCTTCGCTGGTCTTATCTTCTGATGACTTAATTTTGAACAGCACTCTGTCGCCCAACGGCTTGACGGTTGTGTACTGCATAAACAGTACGATCGAAAACAACCAAACACGAAAAAGAACAATAATTTCTAGGAATAATTCATACACACTACAACAAAAACGGTATATAGCGACACTTTTAAATGTCGGTATATGTCAAAAAAAGTGCTGCTAGTTAAAATACCGACACTTTTAAAAAGTGTTGCTATATGTTGCGTCGCTAGGTATATAGTGACACTTTTTAAGAGTGTCGGTATAACCTAAAAAGAGTGCTACTAATATACCGACACTTATTTAAGCTTTTAGCAGCACATAAAAGTGATGCAAAATGATATTCTAGCAACACATTTTTTTAATTTCAACGACACTTTTTAAAATATAATACCACTCCATGATGATTAATATTAAGCATATCTTTAATTTTATTCGCCTTGATTTGCATTAACAAAGAAAACATATAAAAGAAGTTTTGTAGTTACACTAATTAATACCAAATGTCTCAAGATATTATCCATATATCTTTAAACGAGTATTTAGTCACTAAATCACAGTACCAACAATTCCTAGCATTTCAACCCAAGAGAAAGAAATAAAAACAAAAGCTAATAATATCATATTAGATCCAGTCGTAGTGAGCTCGGCAATTAAGATGTTGAACCTACAAATTAAACAATACTGAAGTTAATAAAAAATTAGTCAAACAATCTTTTAACATGGAAACCAATTAATATAAGTTTAATTTTACCTGAAGGGCAATGAGGTTGTGGATGAATATTACGCTAAATGCATCTGAAACCTATATAAACAAATAAATTTTCTAGTATTAGATAATCATTTCATCTTAAAAAAGGGGCATTAAATATATTCTAAGACTCCCACTGATTAGATGTGGCACCACCTTAAACCTCTCTAATTCACTCCGAATCTCAATCACCCTCTTACATAGTATACCAGCGACAACAATAGAAGAAATAAAACTTTTAGATTTGCGTGCAGTCGCACTCGCAACGCAACTCATAATGCAAGCAACAACCAAATATAGCTCCTAAACTTTAATCTTAAGAGAAAACAATAGAAAACAGAACAAAAACTGCTAAAGATATCTCAAACCTGCCCTCGAAGATTAGTGCCCCCTTTTGCTTCAGAAGCAGCAGCAACCCAAAAGCAAAACAAAGTTTCGATTTAATGCTTCTAACTCCAACACAGAAATAAGCAGATATCAGTATAGCGATTCCAAAACAGCACTATTAAGACGACACTTTATCAAGCAACACTGTTTGGTACAACAAAAGCTATGAAGTTGTAACCATCACTTGAAAATCACAATCGTAGTTCTATAAATAAGTTCCTAAAATTAGACTAATACCAAATTACTCGAAGTACTCTTTTTTGTAGTTTAACAAAAGCATTAGCAAAATCTTGAGATAGTTCTATAAATAAGTTCCTAAAATTAGACTAATATTATGCGATCCATAACCAAACTGAATTATAAATACTAACTAGAAAAATACTTTCGAAATTGTCCACTCCAAAACTTGTCTTGTGAATGAGCAGTGTTCAATGATTCGCCTTCGCAACACGCTCAATCTCGTCCTTCTTTTTAATAGCATAGCTGGAAAAAGGGGGGAAAAGAAAAGGAACAAACAGTAGTGCTGAGCTCCTTCTATATTTGAACCAAACTCACCTTGGGATCTGGTGTCTTGGGTCCACGTTCTGAAACTGATGTGCCCTTTGTGCTGGGCTCCTTCTGTCAACCACCAAAAGGAAAAGGTTACTAAACTTGTATAAATTAATAAGAACTAGCTAGCTAGGAACTGCCATATAAAGGTTTCATCTTTACTAATATCATTGAAAGAGAGAGAAAGAGACATATATATTTTTTTTTACTAAGACTACAAAACAACATTACTTAGTTGGTGTTACTAAGATTAATATGATGAAATCCAACACGGGATATCTAAATACGTTTGGACCGCACTACCTAAACAACAATCAAATAAGAAGTAATGGCAAAACAAATCAAGTATGAAGGAACGGGCAGCAGCTAGCACTAGGAAAAAGAAAGGTGCACATGTGAAACTTTCATCCATGACACAATTGACACTAAACCACGAAGAAATTAGATTCTGCAACCACAGCTTACAAGTACTTGATCCATTACATAATTAAATATAAAACGTCAATGAAAACTAACATGACATTGCTAAATATTGTAGACAAAATCTTCAGAAAGATGACGAATTCACTCTTGATTTCCCATTAAACCACATGTCCAGTTGATGGTAATCACTGTGAACTATGCTCAGCGGTACTATAAAAAAGAAAAAGGCATAAAAGTTCAGTTCTTGGTCACATTACCTGATGCGGATCGAGCCTTTCGGGTGTATTACTTTACAAATCCTGCATCATTACCTCTGCTAAAAAGGAAATTTCAAGGCAAAGGACAGAAAACTAGTGGAAAAGTAATATAGGATTGAAAGCAGCAGCATTACTACTTGCTCTGATCTAAAATTTCCAAAAGGATTAATTGGCCCAGGCCACAATACTTATCAAGGGTAACAATTATATCTTTATTCTATAATATCACCAGTGAGATAGCTACAGCATATATTAAATTTTGAAATGGTGCACGCGGCCATTGAGATACAAAACATGATCAGTTAGTAGTTCATCATTTGGTCCAATTATAACTAAGGAATAAAATGGAAGTTCAATAGTTCAATAACTTGATAATTCTCAATAACTTGAATTCACAAAATAGCAAACTTGAAGGGTCTATTTGGCCTGGCTGCAGCATTTGTGACAATGCTCTTTGAGTGTCATTGTTCAAAAAAGAACTAACAAAACTTTGATTAAAATCAGCCCAACAGCTTCTTGCTGCAGCAGAAGCAATTGGAGCTTTTGCCGTTTGGGCCCAAAAGCTTGTTTCAAGCTTTCAGCTTACTGTCACAGGAAAAGCTTTATTAGAGGCTGTGTTTTTCACACTGAAGAAGCTTTCTAGAAGCCAAACCAAAAACATAGAAATCTAGTTAAAGTATGCTCATAAGCAAGGTAGGTTGGAGCAGAGGAGATGAAAAGCAAAAACTTACGTGCTAGAACCGAGAGGGAAAGCTGGAAGTTCATGTTTCTCCTTGAGATGATGGTTATCAGCAGGAAAACCACATGGAATGTTATTACACCTATCAACCAAGGCTCCTAAAGATTCAACAATCAAGTAAAAATACAAAGTAAATTACCGAATATCAATCAATGCCAACATTTTCAACCATTAAGTAAAGACGAAACAGCAATATACAAAGAAAGGAGAGCAAAGGTGTAGCTGGGTGCATAAAGGAAAGAATTTTGGGTTGCCAAAGTAGAACGAGCCAGTATCAGATGCAATTCCCACAATAGAGGGCATGTTTATGTCAAGTACGATTAAAGTCCTACACCCAATTAGTGATTGATTGAAGTAATCACAAGGCATCATGGATAATTCTCTGCACAAGTTTGTAGCAGTTTTACAATAGCAGAGGGAGACAGAGTGAACAATAATAGATAGTAAATAACTTGATAATTTTCAATAACTTGATAATTCTCATAGACCGGAATATGACTCCACTTTATTAATAGGTTGATGACTCCTTTCCTAATTTAGCTCCATATCTTTTACAAAAGTATCTTTAAACCATCTGTAAACTGCAGAAGGCCTCTTTGAAAACTTTTCTTTTTTTAAAAAAAAAATTGCAGGTCAATTTTAACCTCTTTCAGTCAACTTTTCTTTTCCTAAGATTGGTGAACTCTTTTTTGGGACAAGTTTTATCGTTCAAAAGGACAAAAGAGATTGCCCTAAAATATCCTACATTTTATAGTTCAAAAGGACAAAAGAGATTGCCCCAAAATATCAATTCACTTAACAATGGATGGAAAATATGAAATCAATTAAGTTAGAGCTGAAAGCAATTAATCAGATTTTGATTAAGAGAAAAAAAAAGGTATTAGCTTGTTAAGGAACAGAAAAAAAAAAGGGAAAAAAAAAAAGTCTTCTTTAAGCACCAAAGCTGCAATCAACAAATAATGTAATAAAACCACTGCACTAAGTACATAAAATATTACAACCAAAACCTATTTTGGATCCAATAATCTCGTATTCAATTGTTTCAATTTTACCAAATTAGATACAATCCACACAGCAAAACCCCAATTATCAAATCAGGAACGAGCTAAAACGAAACCAATAAAACCTAAACGATTTCGATCACAAATGCATCATCCAAAGATCACATGTCCTTAGAAATGACTACCCAAATCCATCTTAATTTAATAATGATTTGATCGATAATGATTTGTAACTTTATCCTATTTCAACTATTGCAAATTATCCTATTATCAATAGAAATCGTCCAATTCCATGCCTATTCAACCATTTGACCAAATCAAAGCTAATAAATCTAATCAATATACCAAATGCCGAATACTAAAGCATGGAGATTCACCCTTTGGGCCTGTTTGGTTCATGATTTGTAATATTTTAAAATTTCTCCAATTTGAGAGAGCGCACAAATCGAAAGGAAACGGAAGTGGAAGTTGCTCGGCATTGAAGCCACGAAGCAAACAAACATAAATTTAAGCAAGAAAAAAAGAACTTACAATTTCCTTAGAGCGCATAGGCCATTTAAGCTTTGAGTTAGTACCAATATTAGCCGAACCTGAAGTATTTCTTTTCGAAAATTTTTCAGTACCACCTATGTCTTGGGTATTCGGTTCAACTGGCATTAAGAGCTACAAAAGAAAGAAACAAGCATCTATGTATAAGAAATAAATATTTCAATAATCATATAAAGCACTCCAATCAAATTAGATAAGCTTAAATTCACAAGTTAAAAAGCAGTTGAATAACTCAAATCAACTGTACAATCATCATCACCATTTAATATGCATACATTTTCAGTATCATTATCGACAAAACAGACGAAAATGTAATCATAGAGTGGAAAAAATAAAAGCAAGGAGGTGACCAAAACTATCCTCCAAATATGCTCATCTTCATATCACTACCATCCAACACATTCAAGAATTTGTGTGCATAGTATATAATGAATGAAGGTAGTGTACATGAAAGGGCATTAGATAACGGGTGATTTACAATCCCCTATATGTTGTAGCAGGGGCTGTAACATATACTACATGAAAAATGCTGTAAAAGCCATATGAATCAACTTCCTAACTATAATGAAAGACCGGTGAAAGACATGAATAGAAAAGGATAGTGATCACTTGTGCACCTGAAATTGGACCTGATGCTTCTCTTGTTCACTGAGAAATCTCCTAACTAAGCAGTTTTTCAGAGAAGCTGCTACTGCAGACGCAAATTTGACAAGCCAGGATTGCCTTTTCACTTAGCACCACAATCAGCACCACAATCAGCAAGCATGGATCTGAACCAATTAAGAAAAATCTCTATAAGAAAGGGAACTGAGTATATTAACAGAAACAACTGGTCCTGTCAATCCAAATCCGTACAGAATATCTACACAGTCAAGCCTCTGTATAGTTGGAATTAATCCACATAAGAGCTTTGCCGGTAACTTAAGTAGTCTCAACTTAGCATTTGTTACCCTCTGCTTAAATTTATCATATTCCAAGAGAAGGAACTTCTTTTTCATGATTAGCTACACAAACATATTTTTCACAATCTGATCACTGTGGCAAAAAAATGCATTTCTCACTTTCTTATCTTTTCATTTTTGACCTGCCAATGCTACTGTACACAGTACAGGAGGGCGTCGATGAGGGAGATGTGGCCGCCGACGAGGGCACAGAAGGTGACGGCCGGGTTGACGTGGCCGCCGGAGATATTGATGGCGACGAACAACGCTAGCGCGTGCGCGATCGCCACCACCACCAGCCCGCCGGCCGTGGCCGTGTCCCTGTACAGCTTCTCTACGACCAACAAACAAACCGTTAAATTATACGAAACAATCGTGATCTTTTTAAAGACTTAAGCTATCAGAAGACAATATTTATAATATTTAAATTCAACACTCTTCTTTGATACATGAGTTCAAGACTTAGGCTCAAGGTGTAAACAAAAATTAAATACCTGGAGGAAACTTAAATTTAAGATTTTTTATTTTGGTACTATGTTAAACTATATAAAATAAACGTTTTTCTCTCATAGCTTAACACAATTCATACTTAACTAATTCCATATTTATAGCTTGATGCCAATCATTACAGCAACCTTTGCTAATCCTCATTTTATTTTTTTTCATATTTTTCTATATCAATGTTATCAAAGTTAATCCTAAACAAACCTCTAATAATCCTTAATCAAAAGAGTTTAAATTTTATCCTTTACTTGTTATATTACTTCTGTGCTCTGATTTAATATAGAAAAATAATCTTAGACTATTTCTGAATTGTTACAACAGGAACCTGTTGGGGGGATCTTAATGAAATTCTGAAAAATTGGTGGGTTATTTTTTTTTTCACCCTCAAGCAGCTCACTAAACATAACTCCTACAGAAGCTCCAGTGGGGCCACATATGCCCTATATGATACAAAATCATCTCTTGGGGTTTGTTAGTAAGGTCGTCATGCAAACAGTTCGTGAATGAATTGAATTCTTAGCAGACACAAGAAGTGGGGCATCCTGAGATATATTCTCTTGCGAACTTCAAAAGCACTTCCGCAGATGCTTCGAAGAAGGTCGCATTACCTTTGCTCGGGGTAGCTTCCTACAGGTTCAGGGATTCAATCTGGACTTCAAATGGCTTGTTTGACCAGCAATTAGCTGCTTCTCTTTTGCAAGCAGCCGATAATTGGCTTCGCGACCTAAAGATTGATACCCCTGACTACCGTTTTTTCGTCACACACTACAATACTTTACTGAGGTGAGTGCAGACATTTTTCTATGAGCCTCAATATAATTAGATGGTGAGATTACTTTTAACCCTTTTAACTGAACTTTCAGTTGTAAGGAATCCGTCTTTCATACTAGTTGTTGTTGGATCTATCAAGGACTTTGGGTTTTCTCTGTATATGCTTAGAATTGAGTAGATCTTAGAATGTGATGTATGGAACAGAATTCTATAGCATAAAATAGGGGAGACGGAAATTCTCTGAAATGATGTTATAGTAACAGATCTGTCAAAATGCTGCTACAGCTAATACTCCCCATAAGCAGTTGTTTGTTGTATTTAGGACATTAATAGATATGTGATCTATGATGGTGACCCCCCAAAAAAAAAAATCTCACTAGTCTATGTTACAGTTTTCTCAATGATAATAAGAAACCATCAATTGATCTGATCAAGCATTTATAACTATGTTAGCATCACTAAATCATAGAAAAACTTAAATGTTCTCCATAGCAGAATCCACAAACATTAAAATAATCGACAATAATATATGGGATAATCGATCGATCGAGATCACCTTCTTCTCCGTCTACCCCTTCCACGCCTTCGACGCCGCCGCGAGCACAACCATGTTGCCGGATTCCTGCTTCCCCACCACCGTCGTCGCCTCGACGTTTGGCGCTTACTCCTCCGGCGACGGTCCCCGCGAGATCCTCGCGGCCGAACTCCGACCGCCGGAACCCTAACTCATCGGTTGCGGCGACGGAGGAGGAGGAGAGCGAGGGGGTTTGAGCGAGGGGAGAAGAGGATACAACCTAGGAGAAGACGATTCGTTCGGATGCGGAGGAGAAGGGGAGCGAGGAGAGCGAGGGCCGAGGGAGCGATCAGATTTTTTTCTTTTTTCTTTTTTCTTTTTTTTTTTGTATTTGGGCTTTCTACTTGGGCCTTGCTAATTTTTTTAATAGTTTAGGAGTTTTTGAACATTATAAATTTTGTTTTTGCTAATTGGGCTTTACTAGATTTGTTTTTTAAAATAAAAATTATACATAAATGGAACACTTACAAAAAAGTGTCCCAAAAATGTGTCGGTAAAACTCAATTCTCTTGTAGTGACAAGACAGAAATCGAGACAGAGAAACAGATATAAACATGCAACTAAATAGACTATTAGAGTGGGATCTCATAGGGACAAGTCCAAGCTCTACTAAGCAACAACTATGTGCAGAAATTCAAGATAACAAGCTATATTCATTTTTCTTAGGAAAGATATGAATTGTGATCAACTTTTTTCACAAGCAGAGACCTTCATTAACAGGATCTAGTGTCTGAATTTCACACAAGCATCATGCTATTAACTAGGAGACCAATATTTCAGTCTTATTGTTTATACCCTATTAGAACCAATAAAAACTTGGAGACCGACATTTTATATACTTAGGTGATCAGGATTTTCGATCCGAACAACATTAGTTCCTAATTTCAGTATATTTCTGGAATGTAAACCTCCTGAAGCAATTCATCGAGACTACAAGAAATGTAAACTCGTAAATTTTAGCTCCATAAACTAGTAATTTAATCTATTAAGACCAGATAATTGATACCCAAACCTACCGCAAATTATCTAAACATAGCAAATAAACGAAGCAAAAATTGGATCTAAACGAAAGAAGCAAATGCGGATATACCTTCGGGGCCACTACAGTAGGGGCTTTCACAAGGAGCCCTCGGAAGCTTCTCCAATCAAACCCTACCCCACACGCCGCAGTAACGAGGGGCCGCCGCGGATCCTTAGCAAAGCCGACGCCACCCGGCCTCGGCTCGAGCTCGTGGTGAAGATCTCCGATTTGAAAAAAAAGGAAAGGGGAAGAGGGAGAGAGAGCGAGAGAGATAGAGAGCTTGTGGTGGATATCGAGCTCGCGGGGAGAGAGAGATGGAGAGCTCACATCGAGCTCAGAGATGGAGATGGAGAAGCTCTGATGGTGGAGATCGTGGTGGAGCTTAGAGATGGAGATGGAGAAGCTCTGATGGTGGAGATCGTGGTGGAGCTCGTTGGGAAAAAGAGCAAGAGAAAGAGAAAGAGAAAGAGAGAGAGAGAGAGAGAGAGAGAGAGAGAGGAGCTCTGTTTATTCAAACACAATGTTAGCCCAATTGTTGGCCCAATTCATAAATAAGCAAATAAAATTGGCCCAATATTATTTATACTATTAAAAATTAATACCACTATGCCAGCGGTTTACTAAATGTTACAGAAAAAATAAAAAGCGCTGGTATAATATAGTTTTAGCAGCGGTTAGTATAACCGCTGGCTAAAAAAGTGTCGGAACAAACCATATTTGTTGTAGTGCGAAACCCTAGAAAATTCGGTTTGATTTAAAGCATTAAATAGGGCATTAATACCCTTCCCGTTAAAAGAAGAAAGCTCGGTTTCGTCTTTAGTCCACTTAGTTCTCTGTTTTGGTACGGTGACATTATCGACTACTTCGGTGGGGTGTTTCCAACCAAATTCCACCGCTTGCCAAACCCTCTCATCGATGGCAATAAGAAACGCCCTCATACGGACTTTCCAATAAGCATAATTGGTGCCATCAAATAGAGGAGGTCGATTAACGTTACCGCCTCTCGCCATTGTCTACAACCTATACCCGCTCGATACCACTTGTAAGATATGGATCCCAAGGATCTAAAAGGTAATCGACACCTGAGGGGGTGAATAGGTGTCTGATGACAAAATAATCAACCTCAATGCGTTTTAAAATAAATGCGGAAAATAAAACGAACACACGAGATTTTAACGTGGGAAAACTCCAAAACGGAGAGAAAAACCCACGGGACCGATCACACGAAAATCCACTAAGAATAAAATTGAGTACAAGGTGATTTACCGACAACCCAACCCAACTTTACCAATTCTCCAATGTGGATCGCTTTCGCTAGTCCTCGATCGCTTGAAATCCTTCAACCGATCACGCCGCAATTCCTTGCCGCAACAACGCCCCGAATCCTCGATGCGTCCACCGAATCCACGGTCCTTCACGCGATCTCCGCCAAACTCCATCCGAGTAGAAGAAGATGATTTGTGGTGATTTCACAATTAACGAACCAAAACCAATGGGGATCTCTTCTAATTAATCATCAACTTGATTCATGAAGAAACAAAGAATCAAAAACCTAGAATCAATTTGATGATCAATTACCGCAGAAACTCTAATTTAAAAAGGCATTAGGTTAAAAAGAGTTTCTAGGGTTTTCAAAGAGTTTATAATGTAGGTCATATTAGAATTATGAACCCCCATGGTCCTTATATACTGTTTAGAAGACTTAGAGATAGATTAGGAATAAAACAATCAAATCTGGAAAGATTTCCCGCGACCAGTCGGACCCTATATGCGAGAGACGGTCTGGGAGTCGGACTCGGCCCTCAACCAGTTCTCTCTTCCGTTATTGAAAAATATGTTTCACAGGGTCCGGTCCAAAGCCATGAGATCCGGTCCAAAATTGCGCAACATCAGATATTAAGCTTCGGGATCCGAATCTTACCTCTCAGATCCGATCCACCTTAATTCATTCTGAAACTGCAAGGTATGGGATCCGAATCTCAAACCAAATCCGGATCATAACTAAAAGTGCGCAAAAGACAGGCTTACGGGATCCGAATCTCACCTCTCAGATCCGGATCTGAATCATATTTTTCCAGCTTTGATTTTTATCATATAAAAGTTAATCTAAGTCCTCTAACATTTATATCTTAAGTTAAAATCACCAAAAATGATCTTTGAATATTACCTGAGGTGTCGAGCTTCACTGCTGAGTCTTGTAACGTCCGATTGCATCTTCTTTGTCCAAGTGCGCTCCTGACTCCTTCAAGACTCCAAACACTTCACGAAATACGCCAACTTATAAAATCCTTAACAATTCTTTGTACATGACTTGTTGTCGAGCCTTGGGCGGACAGGGGAGAGTCTTTGTCGTTCGGCGCACGATCGCGTTCTCGAGCAAGACAAATTGGTAGCGGTCTCGGGCGTGACGGGTATTCTTTTGGTATCGAGCAAGTAAGAGCAAGTAAAGAGAGAGTCTAGGATGGACCTAGGAAACCCTAGGACGGTTAACCTTAAGGATATAGGTACGTGAGCGAAACGTGGACCTGTGCCATGTGGCGGAAGTTAATTCGATTGGGTCGAAGTAACGGTTGAGATGGCTCTAGTTGTGAATAGAGATGGATTCAAGGGTATTAGTTCTTGGCTTGAAGTGTTTGTGTTGGGCGGCCGACAACATGACACCGAGAGTCTAGAATAAGTACACTTGTGTACTTCCGCCTAATTCTTAAATGTTGAGTCTCGTAGATTGTTAATCACGAGTAAGTTGGTGGGTTGAGATAACTAACCCAGTTGTTGCGTTTCAGGAACTAATGCCTCCGAGACGCTACACGCGTAGGTCGGGTCCGGCATCGTCGTCGGGAGACCCGGATCTACCTGGACCTCCTTTGGCGCCAGAGTCGACGGGCCCTAGCGAGGTGCAGGAGTTACGGACGCAGATGACTGCGTTGGCGGGTCGTTTTGATCGGCTCCAGGAGCTAATGGAGCAACGAGATAGCGGCGACGGCTGCGGCGGCGAGAATCGTACTCCACCCGCGCCCCGTGCGCGTGCACGAGGCGGCGAAAGCGAGGGTGTGGCGGCGATTCCGGTGGCGGCATGTCCTCCGCGGCGAGTGCCTTTCCGGCGGCGTCGGGTTCGGCAACCCCGATGCTTCGGCGAGAGACGGAACAAGGCGGTTGTTGACGGCCTCGTCGGGTTCATGAAGTTCCACCCACCAATCTTCGAAGGCGGACAAGTGGAGCGGAGATAGTGGAGTCATGGATTGACTCAATGGAAACGATGTTCGAGGACTTTCGTACCTCGGATAGGGACAAGGTCTACTTCGCCACGCATTGTCTCGAGAAGACGGCGAAGGTGTGGTGGAAGCGATTGAAGCGAGATAGGCCTTCTGATCTCCCGCCTATCACCTGGGAGGAGTTCAAAAGGGAGATGTACGCCAACTACTTTCCGGATACGGTGAAGCGAAAGTTGCAGGAGAAGTTCAGAACTTTGAGGCAGGGAGACCGCTCTGTAGCGGAGTTCGAGCAGGAATTCTCCCACATTATAGACTGTGTTCCGGAAGTTGTTCGAGACGACCGAGACCGTGCGGACTGGTTCTTGCGAGGACTCAGGCCGAGTATATATCGGGCGGTGCAAATACTTAAGCTCACTACTTATGCTGAGATTTTTGATCGTGAACTGTGGGCGGAGCACGGTGACGCTCATGTGCGCGAGGAACGTGAGCTAATGGCGGCGTCCAAGGATAAGGGAAAGAAGCGATCAGGTGGTCCTTCGGGAGGACAATCAAGTTCCAAGAAGCCCCCGAAGAACCCACGAACGCAGTCGTGGAGTCGTGGACCGCAGAGGTGCACTATTTGTGGCGGCGGGAATCATCGGGCACGTCAATGCAGACAGCGGCTGGGCAAGTGCTACAATTGTGGGCAAGAGGGGCATATTAGCCGCGACTGTCCAGCGAGGGCCCCGCCTACCCCGTCAGTGGCATCGACTCCGGCGGCCGCTACTATGGAGGAGCTCCACCTGCTGCTATGTCGGCTGGACGCGCGATGGCTCCGCGTCAGCCCGAGTTACCACGACCAGCGCCGAGCGGATGGGTATTCGCCGCTCTGGCCCAAGTGGAGGAACCTGCTGAAGCCGAGCAGCGTGAAGTTGTGGCAGGTATGGTTTTAGTTAATGGAGTACGCTCCAGAGCTTTGTTTGACACGGGTGCCACTAATTCAATCATAAGTAAATCATTTGCACGAGCTCATGATATAGATATAAAGGCTTGTGAAAAGGTGTGGCGAATGGATAGTCCCGGTCAGGTAATTCATATTTATAAAGAATGCCCTGCATGTCCAGTGCAGATAGGTGACTGGATAATGCCAATCCGAACCTTAGTGCTAAAAGGGTTGAAGGATTTTGACGTGATATTGGGCATGGACTGGCTTTCGAAATATTATGCGTCGATTGAGCAAAGAGAAAGTGATCACGTTTCGTGAGCCAGACAAGAGAAACTTGTTTACAAGGCGTGTAAGAGTTCTTGCTTCGCCGCGACAGTGTCGGCGACGAGAGCGAGGAAGCTGGTTAGCAGCGGTTGCGCCACCTATATGGCGACCGTTGTAGAAGTTGAGCGAGTGACCCCGACACTCGAGGAACTATCGGTAGTTCGGGAGTTCCCCGATGTATTTCCTACCGAATTACCGGAAATACCGCCAGAGCGGGAAATCGAGTTTGTAATCGACTTGGTTCCCGGAACCGCGCCGATTTCGAAGGCTCCATATCGGATGGCGCCGGCGGAATTAAAAGAGCTGAGGGCTCAACTGTTGGATCTCCTTGATAAGGAATTCATCCGGCCGAGTGTATCGCCGTGGGGAGCCCCGGTATTGTTTGTGCGAAAGAAGGATGGAACGTTTCGACTCTGCGTGGATTACCGCGAGTTGAACAAGGTCACGATCAAGAACAAGTATCCACTACCCAGAATCGATGACTTGTTCGATCAATTGCAAGGGTCGAGTGTTTACTCAAAGATTGACCTCCAATCGGGCTATCATCAGTTAAGGATTAAGCCTGAGGATGTTCAGAAAGCCGCATTCCGCACGCGGTACGGACATTATGAATTCACGGTGATGCCGTTTGGGCTCACGAATGCCCCGGCAGCGTTCATGGACTTAATGAACCGTGTCTTCAGGAAGTACTTAGACCAGCTTGTGGTGGTCTTCATAGATGACATCGGTCTATTCCCGCGATGACGAGGAACATGCGGAGCATTTACGCTTAGTACTTCAAATCCTTCGGGAGGAGAAGTTATATGCCAAAGCGAAGAAGTGCGACTTTTGGGTGAGGGAAGTTGCATTTACGGGGCACGTTATTTACGAGGCGGAGTTTACGGTTGACCGAGGAAAATAGAGGCAATCAAGGATTGGCCGCGCCTACGAATGTCACGGAAGTCCGAAGCTTTGTAGGCTTAGCGGGCTATTATAGGCGGTTCGTGGAAGGTTTCTCTAAAATTGTAATTCCACTTACCCGTCTAACGAAGAAAGGCACCAAGTTCGTTTGGAGCGACGAGTGCGAGGAGTTTCCAAGAGTTGAAGGATAGATTGACTTCAACTCCGGTGCTCGCGTTGCCGGTGCAAGGCGAAGACTTCGTGGTTTATAGCGACGCGTCTTATTCAGGCTTGGGGTGTGTTCTGATGCAGGGCGGGAAGGTAATCGCATATGCGTCCGTCAGTTGAAGACCTATGAGAAGAACTACCCTATCCATGACTTAGAGCTAGCCGCGGTGGTATTTGCTCTTAAGTTGTGGAGACACTATTTGTATGGTGCGCGTTGCGAAATATACACGGACCACAAAAGTCTGAAATATTTGTTCACGCAGAAGGAGTTGAACATGCGCCAACGGCGGTGGTTAGAGTTATTAAAGGATTATGATGTCTCGATCCTTTACCACCCCGGGAAGGCGAATGTAGTCGCCGATGCTCTTAGTAGGAAGTCGGTGGAAAACCTTGCGCTAAAGGTTACGGCTCAGGAGCCTCTTTGTCATGAGATGAAGCGACTAAATCTTGAAGTTGTGGCTCCGGAAGTACCGGCTATATTATCGGCTCTTATTGTTCGACCGACCTTGTTGGAGCGGATCAAGAGTCTCCAACCTGCGGACCCTAATCTCCAAAAGGTGCGGCGCGACATTGAGAGCGGGCACGGTGGCGACTTCACCGTTGATGCCGAGGATACACTCCGGTTCCGCAACCGGTGGTGTGTACCCGAGAATGAAGAGGTCCGAAAACTGATTTTGGAGGAAGCTCATCGGGCTCCTTACAGTATTCACCCGGGCGGCACCAAGATGTACAAGGACTTGAAAATGCAGTACTGGTGGCCGGGGATGAAAGCGGACATTGGACGCTTTGTGGCGCAATGTTTAGTATGTCAGCAAGTGAAGGCTGAACGCCGTTACCCAGCTGGAAAACTTCAAAGCCTACCTATCCCAGTTTGGAAATGGGAAGATATCGCGATGGATTTCGTGGTCGGACTGCCTCGTTCGACGGGCGGCCACGACGCGATTTGGGTGATTGTGGACCGCATGTCAAAGTCCGCACACTTTCTACCGATCCACACTACCCGGCCGGCGAGAACCGGCGCAGTATATCTAGCTGAGGTGGTCAGATTGCATGGGGTGCCGAAGTCGATTGTATCAGATCGAGATCCCCGATTCACCTCACATTTCTGGAAGAACTTACAGGAAGCACTTGGCACACGACTCGAGTTCAGTACCGCGTTTCACCCTCAGACAGATGGACAGTCAGAGAGGACTATTCAGATTCTGGAGGATATGTGGCGAGCGTGTGTCATTGACTATAAAGGAAGTTGGGCCAAATATTTGCCAATGGCCGAGTTCGCCTACAACAATAGTTACCAAGCTAGCGTGGAGATGGCACCGTTTGAAGTCCTTTACGGGCGGAAATGCCGATCTCCTGTACATTGGGGTGATGTAGGTGAGCGGGCCGTGGTTGGTCCCGAAGTGTTGCGGGAGGCGGAAGAAAAAGTTCGCCTCGCTCGCCAACGGATGCTTACGGCGCAATCGAGACAAGTTATGCGAATAAGCGTCGAAGAGACTTGGAATTCGCGGTAGGAGAGCGCGTGTTCTTGAAGGTTTCGCCTAGGAGAGGCGTGAGGCGGTTTGGAGTTCGAGGAAAGTTGAGTCCTCGATATATTGGGCCGTTTGAAGTGTTGGAACGTATTGGAGCGGTAGCATATCGGATTGCATTGCCGCTGTGAGTTACGGGGAAGCCCCAAGGATCTATCTAGATTGTATCCGACACCTAGAGGGGGGTGAATAGGTAGGTGTACTGGCCAAAAATCACAAATAATCGATGCGTTAAAAGTAAATGCGGAAATTAAAAACACACCGAGATTTACGTGGGAAAACTCCAAACTCGGAGTAAAAAACCCACGGGACCAACACGCGAATAACAATCCACTAAGAGAAAAGATTACAAGGTGATTACCAACTCCACGGACTTAACCTCTCTTAACCTCCTATGAATCTCCGCGCACGCCGCGTTGTCCACGTCCGAGTCCACGAACGTCACGTCCCGAATCCACGAAACGCCTCCACTTCGAATCCACGAAGCCTTGATCACGCCGAATCCACGACGCCCACTCAAATCCACGACCCAACGATCCGAATACACGAATCGCCTTCAATCGCGCCGAATCCACGACGCCTCACGCCGAATCCACGACGTCGTTCATGAGAAGCATCATGAGTATGGTGATCCTTCGCTTAGGAGTATCGTAGAAAACCGAAGAAGAAAACTCCAAGCGAATTGTAGATCAAATCGACATATAGATATTCAATACGATATCTCGATTTGACCTAAAAGAGGCTATGATGTAGAAAATAGGTTTTAGATGAATTCCTAGCCTCTAGGGTTTCTCAAACAAGTATTTTCATGAAGCACACCAAGTTAGAGAACCCTAATATCTTATTTATAGACTTTAGAATCAATTAGATTCGGATTAGATAAAATTCAGATTTTTTGCACCTTGTACCGGTACAAAACTTAGGCTGTTACCGGTAATGCAATGACGGAAGATATTTCTGTGAAGGGCCATTACCGGTAATGGATTGATCATTTATCTTAGGTATAGCAACCATGCTTGTCTGCGTACAGTTCAGTATTCATTAATGGGTATGATGGTGTACCGTAATGGTTGTATTCAGTAATGGGTATGATGGTACATGCCGTACAAGTTCGAATTAATTTCATTCGGATGGGATGCATTTCATGTCGGGTTAGTACACTTTGTAAATTTTCCAATTTTTGAAAATTACAAAGTTCCAATATAATTTCTAATCCGTTAAACAATGATTTATGATTCTAATGCCTATAACTAAGTATGAATCACCATATTTATGAATTAAAAACTTACCTGGACGTCGTGATTCAACTTGTCTCTTTTCTTCGAAGTCTAGGATTCTTCAACCATCTTCGATCCGCTCCGATCCTTCAAGACTCCGACACAATTCACGAAACTTGCCAACACAAAATCCTTAACAATCTCCCCCTTTGGCAATTTCGTGACAAAACACAAAAATTAACTAAAATTACATCATAAAAGAAAAACGAAGTTCAATGTCATCACCAAAACATCAAACTTCTCGCATGTAGTCCAAATACAATTTGAAACACAAAAATACATCAAAACTCCTAAAACAAACTCCATGACTTAGACGCAACTAGGAGTCTTGAAGTCTTCATTTCCTGCAAAACAAATTTTTAACAAATTTTTAAAGTTAATTTTATATCTCTTCTCTCCCTTTGTTCTTTTCTCCAATTCCTTTTCAAAAATATTAGCTCTCCTTCTCCCTCAATCTCATCACGTCTCCCTTCGTATATCAAATACCAAATATCCTCTCCTTTTGTACTTGTTCTCCATTCTCCCCTTTTTGTCAAAATTTGCCAAAAGAAAACACAAATAGAGAGAAAAACTAACTAAACAGAGAGTAAGTATTTCATAGTTTCATACCTAGATGCATAAAGAAAATATAGCCCTAGGAGTGAAAAGATAAAACATATATAATGAAGCTCAAAAAGGTAAAATCACTCCGTGTCCTCCTCATCAAAAATTTTGCCTTGTTTTCTCAAAAATCCTTCAAAATTAGATTAATTTCATAAAAATTAAAAGTTGTACTCCAAAAATCATTATGATGAAGATACAATATTAAGTGATTTCAAAAGACATCAAAACATTAAAATTTGATATTAAAAATAATCTAATGTTTTAAAATCATCAAGATGCAAATTGATGAAAAATAATTTTTAGAAATTTAGCAAAATTGACACCGCTTGTATGACTCGTTCAAAATAGAGATTTAGCTAATAAATACCGGGGGTGGCTCTTTGAGCATCTTTTTCATTCTACCACCTTATATCTCCGAAAATATTAAAATATTCATATATATATTTTTTCCAACCTTTTCGGTTTTTCTTAAAAATCCTCACGTGGTAGCTTCACACACGTCTTTGAACGACAAGGTGGTAGCTCTTTCCTACATGTGGTGGTAGTTTTCACACTCCTTTCGGATGCAACTCTTTCCACATCTTTTTAATCATAGGAGTTTTTCTTTTTCTTTTTTTTTTTAAATATTCAAACTCCCCCTAAATTAGACAATCTCACAATTGAAAATAATTTTGACGAATCATAGTCAATTAGCAAATATCCATCAATTATATTCAACATTCACTATCTAGATAAATTAATTAATAAGAGATTAAAATTAATTTCAAAATTTTGATGAATGTATGTAAGAAGAAATCACATAATTAATTATCGTCAAAATAATAAAAAGTGGAGTAAAACCGATAATTAATATGAATTTAATTCAATTTGAATTGCCTTTAAATACCGGTTAAGGCTCTTTCAAAAACCTTTAATTTTTCCAATATAATGATATTCAATCATCTCCTTTCTAAAAATTTTAATCAAATTAAAAACTCTCCAAAAACCTTTCCTCAAAAACGATTTTCAAATCAAAATTTTAAATATCAAGCCTCGTCTAAATATGTAATGCAATGAAGAAAAATTATGCAAGAAACACCTATCAAAGCATTACAAAAATAAAAATATACTAAGACGAGGAACAAGGAAAGATATCACTTTTCCGGATCCAAACTTGTCGGATCTTTGGTTGTCTTGACTTGTCGACGTTAGGATCAAGTTGTTTTGTCTTTTGATGTTGTCCCTGAGGCTTAGAAACCCAAACCGCATGTTGTTTCGACTTAGAAATCCGGTTCGGTTGTGGGTTCGATCGATATTGACGTTGAGGCTTAGATGTCCGATTCGCTTGTGGCTTTGATTTCCGGTTCACATATGAGTCACGGTTTGCTTGATGCACTCGACTCAATTGATTTTTCTTTTGATTCCGTGGGGGAAGCCGAGTTGTAGATGATACCAATTGTCGTTTCGAAGTTGCCGATTGAGACTTGAAATTTTTGTTCGGGCAACTCTTTTTTATGTGTCCTTTGATGCCACATCTATGACACACCTTCTCCTTCAAACTTGTTGAGACTTTCGATGTCATCTTTTGATCCTTCTCAATATATGTCCGTTCGTATCCAAGACCTAACTTGCTCGTTTGACCCAATCTGAGCATGTTATCCAATTTCTTCGATCCCGAAGAAAACTTTTGAATATCGGACTTGAGTTGATGGACTTGCTCGGTCAATGCTTTGTTGGATTTGTATGTTTCCTCAAATTGATGCTCCAAAAATCCAATTTTATCCACAGAGGATTTGATCGTTGAATCCGCTTCATCTAGCTTCTTTTGGCGGACCGAATTGTTATTCAAAATTGATTCCCTCTCCTCCTCAAGAGCTTTATTCGATGTCTTCAAATTATTATTCTCCTTTTCAAGTTCCAATAGACGACGCCTTAACTTTTTATTGAACTTCGCCATCATTTTGGATTCGACGAGGAGTTGATGATACGCTTCCGCTAATTCCTCGTCGTTTGATTCCTCATTGCCGGAATCCGAGTTCACGTCTTCTTCCTTTGATGTTTTCAACGCAACCCTGATACTTTAAGAAAAAGACTTGGAAGAAGATTGGTTAGTAGGAAAAGTTATATCGTAAGTTTGCAACACACCTACTAACTCTTCGGCCATTAGATAGCAATATATCTAGATCCCGCTCTGATACCAATTGTGAGTTACGGGGAAGCCCCAAGGATCTATCTAGATTGTATCCAGACACCTAGAGAGGTGAATAGGTAGGTGTCGGCCAAAAATCACAAATAATCGATGCGTTAAAAGTAAATGCGGAAATTAAAAACACCGAGATTTACGTGGGAAAACTCCAAACTCGGAGTAAAAAACCCACGGGACCAACACGCGAATAACAATCCACTAAGAGAAAAGATTACAAGGTGATTACCAACTCCACGGACTTAACCTCTCTTAACCTCCTATGAATCTCCGCGCACGCCGCCGCGTTGTCCACGTCCGAGTCCACGAACGTCACGTCCCGAATCCACGAAATGCCTCCACTTCGAATCCACGAAGCCTTGATCACGCCGAATCCACGACGCCCACTCGAATCCACGAGCCAACGATCCGAATACACGAATCGCCTTCAATCGCGCCGAATCCACGACGCCTCACGCCGAATCCACGACGTCGTTCATGAGAAGCATCATGAGTATGGTGATCCTTCGCTTAGGAGTATCGTAGAAAACCGAAGAAGAAAACTCGAAGCGAATTGTAGATCAAATCGACATATAGATATTCAATACGATGTCTCGATTTGACCTAAAAGAGGCTATGATGTAGAAAATAGGTTTTAGATGAATTCCTAGCCTCTAGGGTTTCTCAAACAAGTATTTTCATGAAGCACACCAAGTTAGAGAACCCTAATATCTTATTTATAGACTTTAGAATCAATTAGATTCGGATTAGATAAAATTCAGATTTTTTACACCTTGTACCGGTACAAAACCTAGGCTGTTACCGGTAATGCAATGACGGAAGATATTTCTGTGAAGGGCCATTACCGGTAATGGATTGATGGCTGTACCGATATAGCAACCATGCTTGTACCGTAGTTCGGATTACGTAATGGGTATGATGGTGCCGTAATGGTTGAATTTATTCAGTAGTGGGTATGATGGTTTGTGCCGTACAAGTTCGGTATTCTGGTGTAATGGATAGAATGGGATGGCGTACGGATTAGTTAAATTTTCCAATTTTTGAAAATTACAAAGTTCCAATATAATTTCTAATCCGTTAAACAATGATTTATGATTCTAATGCCTATAACTAAGTATGAATCACCATATTTATGAATTAAAAACTTACCTGGACGTCGTGATTCAACTTGTCTCTTTTCTTCGAATTCTAGGATTCTTCAACCATCTTCGATCCGCTCCGATCCTTCAAGACTCCGACACAATTCACGAAACTTGCCAACACAAAATCCTTAACAACCGCCGCACCTAGCGGA
Organism: Aechmea fasciata; assembly: GCA_025177825.1. NCBI lineage: Eukaryota > Viridiplantae > Streptophyta > Magnoliopsida > Poales > Bromeliaceae > Aechmea > Aechmea fasciata. The sequence continues at coordinate 12,871,649 of CM045933.1, forward strand.
CGTTCACAACGTGTTTCATATTTCCAACCTTCGGAAATATGTTCACAATTCCGAACATGCCATGATGTTTGAACCGCCGGAGCTTCAAGAGGACTTGAGCTACGAAGAGTTTCCGGTGGCAATTATTGCTCGGGAGGTGCGCAAGTTGCGGAATCGTGAAATTCCATATGTTCGAGTTCGGTGGAGTAATCACGACGATCGTGAAGCCACTTGGGAACTCGAGAGCGAGATGAAAACGCATCATCCCCATTTATTCGAGGAGTGAGGTATGAATTTAAATTTAAGTTTGAGTTAAGTTTAATATAAGGGTTCGTTTCGAGGACGAAACTCTTTTAAGGCGGGGAGGATGTAAGAAAGTGAATTCTCAAAATATGAGGATTGTACTTCATCCGGAATCGACTAAGTGTCGTAGTGGTGAGAATCGGAGAGATCGAAGCTGACTCTAAGCCAAAAAGTGCATTAGAGTAGACCTCGACCGCAAATGGTGCAAACTGCTCCATTCTGCAGTTTTTGGCCAGTGGAGACCGGACATCCCATGGAGACCGGATGCCACAAGGAGCCCTGCTGTGCAGGGGAAGAAATTCGGCTAAGTCCTGAAATACTAGCTCTCGGGATCCGGACAATGAGGAATGTCCGGACATCCATTGTCCGGACAATCCGTGAAGACCGGATCCCGTACGCTGGAGAAACTGGCCTGAGGGTTTTTCGTAAGCCAATCCGTGAATTCTCGAAATCCGAGAGTTGCACCATGTTTAGAATCGACTGATTGTCGATTGGATGGACTTCGGAAAGTTCGAAGTTGATCCGAAGGCAAAAAGTGCACCGGAGTTGCTCCCGGTGAAGTTCGAAGCCTTCGGGCGTTTTTGTGCGCATAGGCGCGAAAACGGAACCCGAAAAGCTATGTCGGGTCGCGAGCTAAATCCGACATTAGCGTGGATGAAAAGATGATGAAAACGTGTTCGAAAACATATTTGGAAAGTCTCGGTGCGATTTGAAAAGAATCGGAGGCAAGACGAGCGAAAACGGAGAAGAAACGAAAAATGCCGAAGTTTGGCTAAGTCCTTAAATGTTGGGTGAGGAGACCCAGGTCGGACAAAGGAGTCTTTGTCCAGGACAATGGATGTCCGGACAATGGATCTTTGTCCAGGAACCGATGGTCAAATGGGCAAAAATGGATTTCGCAGGCCATTGTCCGGACATTGAGGGGATGTCCGGACCCTGCAGCCCGAAAATGCCCAGTTTGGTGCAGTTTGAATAGTTGAGGGGGTTTTTGGCATATTGTTATAATAGAGCCTATAGAGGGCATTTCACCCTCTCATTTCTCATTTCCCCCACACACCTCTTACACAATACTCTCCCTCTCTCTCTCTAGAAAGAAGAAGAAGAAGGAGAAGGAAAGGGAAGGAGTAAAGGATTTGGAGAAGGATTGAGCTAGGAGCAAGCCTAGCATCATCTCATCTTCCTCTTCTCCACCATTGGAGCTTCTACTTGAGGTAAGCTTCAAGAGCTTACATGGTAGCTTCTTCTAGCATGGATTTTATTCCTTAGAAACAATTTTCTTGGAACCCTAGCATCCTTAAGGGATGGTTTGCACAAGCAATTAGGGCTCTAATGTGGGATTTTGCTCGGGGCAAAATCTAGGGCTCAAATTGGGGCTTTTCTTAGGATGAGGTTTTGATCTCTTTTAACCTCATTTCTAACATATTGTTAGGTACACGAACGCGTGCGAGGCGACGGTTCGTCGATTCGGCGAACGGTTTAAGTGATCCGAGCTAAACAAAGGCTTTCAGCTTCGAAAATTGGCCGAAGAGTCGAAGTAGAGGTTCGAGGCAACGAAACCTACGTGGTTGCTACAAGGGACATCCCAAAAGGTGAGGGGTGCTTTACCGAGGCCGTTGGGCTCCCTTTTATGTCTAAGTAAATTATTCGTCATATTGCATATATATGTACATATGTATCGTTTTCATGCACGCTAGGGTCGGTATGGTTAGATGGCTACTCTAGTGTGCTTCCTTATCGTGTGGAACTACAGGGGGTTGCATTAGGACATAGGGAGCATGCTTGCATCCTCCCTTATCGTGCGGCACCGTAGATTTGCATTAGGACATAGGAAGCATAGCAATGAGCAAATGACATTGAATCCTAGAGACAATTTAATTATGCATGATTATCAACTAGAGATACATGAACCAAGTATAGAGCTTGATAATTGACATTATGACATTATGACTTAGTGTAAAGAACACTAGAGATATGTGAATGTGAACCAATTAAGTATATAACTTGATGATTAACATTATGACATAGTATAAAGAATACTAGTGACATGTATACCAAGTAGATAACATGATGACTAGTGGCATTGAACTTAGTGTAAAGAACACTAGAGCTACAAGAACCAAGCATAGAACTTGATGAATGACAATGGTATGTGACATAGTGTTAGAGAACACCTATGTATGATTTCCCTGCGTGGATGCCCTCCAAATGGAGGAGAAGATCATACTCACACACCGCTCGGCGCTCGTGGTTGGTCGCTCCACACGAGTAGTGCGAGCCTCCGGAGGTCTTGGCACGTGATTCGATAGGGATAGCCTATGTGGGGTCCCGAGGGATAGCCTATGTGGGGTCCGCGGACAACCCATGAGGTTGAATGTGTTGAGTCGTGGGCGTGCCTACGGGCTAGCCAAGGATTGGGTAATAACATAAGAACATAATGAGTATTTCATACATACACATTGGAACATAGTAGCATGATAGATATTTCATAACTATATCATGATCTTGTTGTTTCAGGCATAGCAGTAGTTGCATTGTTTATATCATACTTTACTTACCGCAGTTACAGCTTTAAAGTATCTATCTATCTACCTGCTTTTGCCTGCTTAGACCTAATGGGGAGATCGGTGGGGTCGGTGGCCGAGCCCACTGGGAACTAAGGAAGTTAGTTCTCACCCCACTCTATCACAGGTACTAGTTCACGGGCGGTCGAGGAGGATCGCGGTAAGGGCATCGCGCCCTAGTTGATAGTGGCCACCTACTTGCATTAGAGCCACCCGTGGTATATTTTGGAGTCAAAATTGTATAAAGAAATGATGTAACCTACATTTTGGGAGATGAACATGTATTTATATTTTGAAGTTAAACAATGTAAACGAATGTTGAATGATTGTAATAGTTAGACTCTTCTCTCTTTATATTACTTGTATGGAATACTTGTATCTTGCTCTTATTGTTGTTCGCACCTTTAGGTGCATCTTTTTGTCATGTATGGTGTAGAATTTCATTTCCTGGGCAATTCTTTGTACATGACTTGTTGTCGAGCCTTGGGCGGACAGGGGAGGTGCTGTCCGTTCGGCGCCTGATCGGCGTTCTCGAACCGAACCAAATTGGTAGCGGTCTCGGGGCGTGACAGGTCTCCTGGTAGGGCGCTATCTACTGAGCTACGCCCTTGCCTCGCGCTGCTACTGCGCCAGTCTCGTATGCACCTGGAAAATACCCCGAACCACGTGGGGTGAGAACTATATAAATACAGTTCCCAGTGGGTACTGCCACCCAAGGGAAAAGCTCGACCAATAGGTCCAAGGAGGCACTGCAAATATTTTAGTCCAAAAACATCTATAGATATATAATTTGCAACTAACATAAAAAACCTCACAAGATGCACTATGCAAATTATTACTTAGCTCTTAGCTTTCCTTTACATTATTGCTATTCTTTACTTTAGCCGTTTCATTCTCAACTTAGCTATTTACTAAGTTAGCTATTCATATTCTTTATCCTTTATCCTCATCAGCTACTAATCAAGCTAGCTATTCACATTCTCTATCCTTTATCCTTGGCACATATGCTATTTATCAAATACATCTAAGGTCCACACTACCTTAGCTCACTATGCCACCCGACTCGGTCTTGAGTCAATCTTTTGCGGATAATCCGCCCGCTGTCTAGCCCGAGGTGTTAGATGTCTCACAACCACCCCAGCTGCCAACCGCCTGCCGCCCTCTGTGACTCAGCCTCAAGCGGCAAAATCGTCGCACACGCTGAACCCGGCTCGAGTCATATGACATAGCCATTCTGGTGGCGAACACGTTGCACTTACCCCGAGAGGGCACAAGCCATGACTTGACCATCTGGCGGCGAACTAATCGCACCTCACCCAACAATGGTTTCAGTCACAACTTAGCCACCTGGCGACACCCGTATCGCACTTACCCCAGCAATGGTTTCAGTCAATCCTGGCGGTCTGATCCTCAACCCGGTTCAACCAGTATAGAACTCAACTCGGCTCACCCACCCGGCGGCGAAATCGTCGAACACACGCCACGACGGTGGTATAGCCCTGGACGGCGAAATCGTCGCACACGCCCGGCACCCTCAGTGGTGCCCAAGTCACGGGATTCCTTGAATCCGTTCCACTTAGCTTGAGGGTTAGCTAGGCCCTCAAGAGGCGACCCACTAGGTCCCATGTTCTTTACCTCCTAGGTCTACTTGACGCTAGGGCTCATTTCTTGTCACATAACCTAGGTTGACTTAACTCTAGGTTCAATGTCATTCTCCTAGGTCCATTGACTCTAGGTTTACTATAACCTATGTTCATTACACTAGGTTAAGTTGCCACACTCCTAGGTCTATTGATTCTAGGTTCAATGTCATTCTCCTAGGTCCATTGACTCTAGGTTTACTATAACCTATGTTCTTTACACTAGGTTAGATGTCACTCGATCTATAAGTGTATTTAGTCCTTGACTCGCATGCTTTACTTAGCATTCTTATACTTGGCATTCTTATACGTAGCATTCTTATACTTAGCATTCTTACTTAATCATTTAGATCATGCTTACTTGTTCTCTAGCATTTCTATATCATGCTATTATCATGCTCATCGGGTGTTTACTTTGCTAAGCATACAACTTTCTAGTCACCTAGCATTATTCATCATGCTATCTCACGCTTATCAAATATTCACTATGCTAAGCATGCATTCTTTTACTTTTCTAGCATTGCACTTTATGCTATTATTATGCATTTCATTCGTTTACTTGCATCTACTTAGCATTTTATTTTATATCAGTAGCATGTATTTCTAATAATGCATTATTGAACATGCGTTAATAAGAGTTATATGACTCTTAGACATATAGGCGACCTAGTCGCTTCGGTAAACACAACCCACCTTAGGTTTGCTCTCCGATTGCTCGTCGACACTTACAATCGGCCGCCCGCGGCACCCTCGACCCGGTTCGGCTCGGGTCTTGCGCGACCAACCGAACGATCTCCGAATCTCGATCTGAGACTTTGTGCCGTTGACCCACGCCTTTAAGTTGCCCCAGTTCCGTTTCCATGAATTTTGGGCTCCTATCTTGCGTGCTACGGACATCTGGTATGAATATATTAATAAATTAATATCTTTGTACTCGCTCGTCGAATCACCGAACCGAGCGCGCCAACGCGTTCGTTAGACCCTCAATTAGGTTTACATGGGGTCAAATGAGATCAATCTCATCTATTTCTAAAACCCCCCTTTTAACTCTAGGTTTTGCACTTTCGCGAAACCCACCGTTTTGATCCCTAGAACAAGCAAAAGAGTGCCTGTTCAACTTCTAGGAACTCATCTAGGAGCACTAGAACCATCCATAGGATGGTTAGAGCAAACCCTAGAAATCCACCATTAGAGCTCTACGAAGAAAACATGGTTTTCATGTGTTCTTCGGCTACTATCACGCTTCTACACTTGTAGAGAGATCAAAAACCTTGATCTAGGGTTTAGAAACCCACTACTAGAAGATCTACCATAAGAGGGAGAGAGAGAGCTTACCTCTTAAGCTACTCTCCAAGCTCAAGGAAGAGGAAGAAGAGGATGATGGTGATCTCCTCCTTTTACTCCTTCATTTCCTTCTCTTCTTTCTCTCCTTTTTTTTTTCTTTCTTTCTTCTCTTCTCCTTCTTCTTCTTGCTGTCGAACAGAAAGGGAGAGAGAGAGGTCTGTGAGGGAGAAAGAGAGAGGGAGAGAGTTTTAACACCCTCTATACACATAACCCCTTGCCAAATTGCTATAAAGCCCCTCAACTTTTCATCTATTGCAACAACCCAAACTGGGCATTTTCGAGCTGCAGGGTCCTGTATGAGGTCCGGACTCCAAGTACCTTCACCCGAGTCCATCTGCGCATGAGGTCCGGACTCCAGCCTCAAGTCCGGATCCCGTAGGCAGATTTTTCAGGACTTAGCCAAATTTTCAGCTTTTTCACCGTTTCTTCTCCGTTTCAACTCATTTTTGGTCCGTTTGACCTCCGATTCGTTTCAAATCGAATCGAGACTCTCCACACATGATTTAAATCATGTCCACATCATTATCTCATCCGCGCAAGCATCGGATTTAGCTCGTGGCCCAAGATAGCATTTTGGGCTCCGGTTTCGCACCTAGTGCACCGAAAACACCCGAAAGCCTCCAGACTTCACCGGGACCATTCTTATGGCCTTCTAAGACAACATACCTCGTAACTTCAAGACTTTAGAAGTTCGATATGTGACACTCCTCTACTCCAAAGAAAAGGGTAAGAGGGGCGGTAGCAGTGCAGGAGCAAGCACACGTCGTCGGTGACGTCATCGCTGAACGCGACGGGTGCAAACCTAGCGGTGCGCATCCGCCGCGACCACGCTGCCACCTACTCCTGTCGCTCTGCCGACATCTCCACCGGCACGCCACCAGGTCCATCGCCTGTGCTTCCACCCGCTCCAGTGCTAGCCGCTCGTGATGGTGAGGTATGGGGTGTCGTCGGCCTAGTGCATGGCCAGTGCCTCTAGCACCCAAATAGAGAAATAGAGGGAAAAAGTGGAAGGGAAGGAGGAGGAAGAGGAGGTAGAGAGAAAAATGGTGGAAATTGGAGGAAGTAGAGGATGAGAAAGAGAAATAGTATAAATTTCATCCAAATAATGCAACTTTATTATAAAGAGTATAAATCTAATCCAAAAGAGTGTAATTTCTGTCTCAAAGAGTGCAACTTTCATTTAAAACAGTGCAATTTTTTTTAAACAGTATAATTTTATTTTAACAGTACAATTTTATCTTCATCTTGTTTCTTATATAATTTTTTGTCTTTATTTTTTCTTCTTCTTTCTTCTATAATTTTTTTTGGTCACATCTCTCTGCAATGCCATGGCACCGCAATGATCTTTGCTAAGGACCTCCCTCCGAGGTGGTGCCGCAGCGACCTCCATAGCGTCGGCGTTGGTAGAGAGGCGTCGTCACCAGAGGCGGTGGAGGAGGCGGAGGAGGAGGGAGAGGGAGAGGGCGTGAAGGGTGGGGAAAGGCGAGAGAGGCGTTGTCGTCGTCGTCGGAGGTTCGGAGAGGGAAAAAAAAAAGGAGTTGTGGCGCAGCCTCAGCGGGGTCGGAAGCGAGGAAGGCGAGTGCACAGGCTAGGGCGGGGAGTGCACAGGCTGAGTGGCGAGGCTGATCGTTTTCGCCTCCACCTCCGCTATCTTCTTCGTAGAGAGAAAAAAAAATAAACGAGAGAAAAGAAAGATGAGAGAGAAAAAGTAATAAGGTATTTTGGGCAGTTTGCTGAAAATTCGGACCGAATCTATAAAATCGAAAAATGCGTTACAGTTTTGCAAAAGCTCAAAATTTGTAAATTTTTATGCAAATTGGCCTTATAAATATTTAAATTTTGAATACTTTATTTAGAATTTATCTAAAATTATTTAGTGCATAAAAAGTTAAATAAACTGTGTTAAATTAAGATTAGAAATTTTAAAAGTAATATTATATAATTCCAAATATTTATTAAAATATTAAAGAAAAAAAACAATCTATTAGACAGTACTAACACTATAAAAGAAAATTAACCTTCACTTGGTAGATATTAAAGAAAGGGTCAAATGCATACAGGACCCTGCAAACATAGTCAATTGCGGAAATATCCCGGCAAAAGCGAAACTAGGTGAGATGTCCCTGCAAAAGTCCAAAAGTATGCAGATATGTCCCGGCCGTGCCTTTTGCGGGGACATATCTGCAAAAATATTCTGAGATATGTCCACCAAAAGGCACGGTAGGGACATATATGCATACTTTTGGACTTTGCGGGGACATCTCACCTAGTTTCGCTTTTGCGAGATATTTCATGAGACTATGTTAAGCTTTTGGCTCGGTTCGGAATATTTCTCGATAAAAATCACATTACACTTACATATAAATAAATAAATAAATAAAATATATAATCATGAATGTATAGAAACACCCTAATAAGGGGTAATCAAAATACGAACTAAATTGCAGGGGACTTTTTGTAATTTAGGAAAAAAAAAAAAGGGTAGTGCTACAGGTACAACTCCTTTGGAGTTGTACATCTTACAACCTTATAATCCAACGGCTCATATTCTATTGCTTTTAAAAAAGAAAAAGACAGTGATATCCTCACTCCCATTTTCTTCTTTCTACTTTTCCCCCCTTTTTTTCATCTCTCTCCTCTCATCTCCTTTCTATCCCCCTTTAGGTTAGAGAGAGAGAGGGCTGAGCGATAGAGCAAGAGAGAGATCTCCAATGAGATAGGGGCGCCGCCCCACTCCCTTTGCTTGCTGCGAGAGAGATCTCCGGCGAGAGAGGGCGCCGCCTCACTCCCTTGCCGGCGCCTGCGAGCTAGAAAGAGAGAGGCCTGCGAGCGATAGAGCGAGAGAGATCAGAGCTCGAGCAAGATAAAGGCGACTCCGTATTTGATTCGGTGTCCAAGTGGAAGGATAGAGCAAGAGAGAGATCTCCAGCGAGATAGGGGCGCTGCCTCACTCCCCTTTGCCGGTGCCTGCGAGAGAGAGATCTCCAGCGAGAGAGGGGCGCCGCCTCACTCCCCTTTGCCGGCGCATGCGAGCTAGAGAGAGAGAGAGGCCTGCGAGCGATAGAGCGAGAGAGATCAGAGCTCGAGCAAGATAAAGGCGACTCCGTGTTTGATTCGGTGTCCAAGTGGAAGGATGCTGATGGCGCCTTGATTAGCATTTTGCATTTGGGTAATCTCCCATCTCTATTTCTCAGTGGATGTGTGTGACTTGGGTTCGTGTTGTAATTATTACGGATTAGTTGATTGTGATATTATAAGTATTTGATCGCAGAGAATTAGTGATCTTTAATGTTTAATAAAAAGTTTGGTTTGTTTTTGTATAAAATGGAACAGGTTATCGCTCTCCGAACATCTGTAGGGCAAAAGAGCACACCCATATGCATGCCATGTCTATATGTCCACTTCCATATGCTAGACTTTACAGCCCTAACTATAGCGTAAAATAGAACAGTTATACTGCTCTCCGGAACATCTATAGGGCTAAAGGGAGCACCCATACCCATATGCTTGTCATGTCTATATGTCCAATTCTACTTCCTAGGCTTTGCTTGTGCACCTATAGCTTAAAATGGAACAGTTATACTACGCTCCGGAACATCTGTAGGGCTAAAGAGCACACCCATATGCGTGCCATATCTATATGTCCACTTCTAATATTTGCTAGTCTTTGCTTGTACACCTATAGCTTAAAATGGAACAGTTATACTGGTCTCCGGAACAACTGTAGGGCTAAAGGAAACACCCATTTGTTATCCCGATCCATATACACTTGAAGGTACAATGAACATGCGAAATAATCCGAATCTGGATAACAACGCTATATTTTATTGCGCAATATGATGAACTATTAAACTGTTGCTTTATACAATTATAAATGTATATGGGAACACCTGTGCAACATTCAGGTACAGCCAAAGCGCCACAGGACCTCCCATACCCAGTCGATTATCAGCTATGGTTGATAAAAGATAGTATAGAAGTCTAATATGAGCTTATTAAAAGACAATGAGCAAAACTCAATATAAGATTAAAACACATGATAAAAGATACGATATAGTTGGTAAAGTATATATGGATGTTCCAACCAAGGCGATAGCTGTACCCAACCGCAGTATAAGTGTTCTGTATATGTCTATGATGTGCAAAACCATGATTCGTAGATAATGGTGGTCCTATCACTACCACATATATTAATGTGCACTACACCATTATAGATGCACCTCGGTACAGCTATAGCTCTTTGCATTTTTTTATGAGATTTATTTAACACTGTCATATATATGGATGTTCCAAGCCAGGGCCATAGCTGTACCCAACCGCTGTATAAGTGTTCCGTTTCTGTTTATGATGTGCAAAAGCAGATTGCCAGATAAATGTGGTCCTATCACTGCCACATATATAGATTTGCCCTACACCACTATAGATGCACCTCGGTAGAGTTATAGCTCTTAGCATTTTTTATGTGCTGCTATTTAGCAATCATATATATGGATGTTCCAAACAAGGAGATATATCTTATTTGTGTTCCGTTTCTAACTATGATATGCGAAATCAGGTTGGCATGTGCACCTCGGTACAGCTATAGATAGGGCTATTTTTATATGATGTATGCTATAACATTGTCATATATATGGGTGTTCTAACCAAGAGGATAGTTGTACCGAACCGCACTGTAAGTGATCCGTTTCTGTCTATACTGTGCAAAATCAGGTAGGCATGTGCACCTTGGCCGAACTCATAGGTATGACTATTCTTTTAAGACATACTTAGCACTGTCATACATATGCGTGTTCTAACGATATTCGCCGACCTATAAATTCTTGGACAAATATGAAATTAAATCATAAATCATACTTTTAATTTATAGAACTCGCAGGTGCATCTATAATGTGTCAACGGGCATACCCATAGATGTGCCATATCTATATGTCTACTTTTATTTGGTAGGCTGCGTTTTTGCTGCAATAGCTTGAAACAGAAGAGTTATAGTGGTACCAGATACATATGTAGTTATAAAGGGCACAACCATATACCTGCAACATCTATATGTCCACTTATATATGGTAGGCTGCGTTTTTGCTGCATTAGCTTGAAGCGGAACAGTTATAGTGGTACCAGGTACATCTATAGTTATAAAGGGCACAGCCATATACCTGCAACATCTATATGTCCACTTTTATATGGTAGGCTGCGTTTTGCTACAATAGCTTGAAACGGAACAGTTATAGTGGTACGAAGTACATCTGTAGTTATAAAGGGCACAGCCATATACCTGCCACATCTATATGTACACTTATATATGGTAGGCTATGGTTTTAGTGCTATACATTTAAATGGAACAGTTATAGTGGTGGCAGATACATATGTAGTTATAAAGATCATATCTACTCATTTGCATAGCCTAGTACATTGCATATTTGCATATAAATCCCTAAACTTCAATCTCAATACACAGTCTTGACAGGGCATTTTTGGATAAACCTACTTTGTGGATGAACCATCCATAAAAGACTGCAGTGTTTCTATAAACAAACAGCCATGTAACAAATTCACAGTCATATAACATTCAATACAGAATAACATCCAATACAACATATATCATTCACAATCATATATAAACATTTAAGAGGTATCAAGATAGATCGACACATTACATCAATAGGATAAATTGACTAGAATATTATCTACAAATCGCATTACACAAAAGATATCAGGGATATGATTAAGTAGAATACAATATTATAATTCTGGAATGGCTTGAAATAGTATAGGGATGAACCTACTTTGTAGATGAACCGTCGACAAAAGAATGCAGTGATTCTATAAACAAACTGTCATGTAACAAATTCACAGTCATATAACATTCAATACTCAACAACATCCAACACAACATATATCAATCACAATAATATATAAACATCACCCCTAGGTATCACGATAGATCGACACATTACATCAATATGATAAATTGACTAGAATCTTTTCAACAACAAGCATTACACAAAAGACATCACGGATATATCAATAGGATAAATTGACTAGAATCTTATCAACAACCTGCATTACACAAAAGACATCACGGACTGTAACAAATTTACAGTCATATAACATTCAATACTCAACAAAATCCAATACAACATATATCATTCACAATCATATATAAACAACACACCCAGTAACTATTAAGCTGTTTTTTATCAATATATATCCTTCACAATCATTCAGACATATCATCCTACTAAGCTGTTTTTTAGCAAATTTTTGTCATTCCAAATTTCTACATCAATACCTAAACCATATATAAACATCACACCCAGTAACTATTAAGTTGCTTTTTATCAATATATATCATTCACATTCATTCAGACATATCATCCTACTAAGCTGCTTTTTAGCAAATCTTTGTCATTCCAAATTTTTACATCAATACCTAAATCATAATCAACATTCATTATAAACAGTTACATATCATAAACTTAATACAAAGTCAAATACACAAAAGACATAATGATGAAATCAGAGAAAATGACATCATGATAGATCGACACATTACATCAATAGGATAAATTAACTAAAGCCTAAAGCCTAAACCCTAAATCTGGAGCACGCAAAGACAATCCACAGCTGCAACCTTAAACCCTCAAAATATAAATTTCATATTAAATAAAAAATTGAAATTCATAAATTATAGAACTTCACTAAATTTTCTGTTTGAGTTAGTTGAATCCTCTGTTTGGATTATGGCCGAATTAGCTCCGAAATCGTTCCCAATTTCGGACGCCCACGAGTGAAGGAATGCGTGACACCTACTGGGATGGACAGGGGAGCAGTTCAGAGGCGACCTCCTACCAATAGAGAGAGGCGAGGGCGAGAGACACTGTCGAGACGGCTTGGGACAAAGAGAGACCGAGGAAGACAATGTGTGGAGTCTCTCGCTGCCGAACTTGGGTCCAATGGACTGCCCTTCAAGATCGAGAGAGAGAGAGAGGAGAGCTTGAGAGCAAGAGGCAGCTGTGCGGGATAGCTAGGTCAAAGATCGATCGATCGAGAGAGAGAGAGAGAGAGAGAGAAGGGGGAAGGGGGGAGGGGGGGGGGGGGAGGGGTGAGAGAGGAGAGGTTGAGAGCAATGGAGAGAACGAGGTAGCGAGAGAGGCAGCGTGAGCGAGAGAGCGGCTGCTCAGACACCGCAAAAAATCGTGCACTCCGGTTTCCGTATCCGCGCTGCGTGGTGGTGACTCACACGACCCGGTAACAGCACCTCCTCGAGGTGAGGTCTCTCTCTCTCGCTGCCTATAAAAATCCGCAAAGAAAAACCGAAGAAGTTTTACTCAGTCCTCTCGTCTGCAGCAACCCGAGGACCGCCAGCCGGTCGGTCCCCAGTACATTATATCATCGGGGTGGTAACAGCGGGGGACGGCGGGCGGGAGGGGAGGCGATGGAGGGGTCGCAGTACCTGCAGCTGTTCGCGGAGGAGACGGATTGGTACAACGACATTGTGCTGGGCGCGCTGCTGCCAGGCGGCGCGCGGAAACGCCTTCCGCGGCCGCTGCAGTCGTGGCTCCGCAACTACATCGGCGGCACCCTCGTCTACTTCCTCTCCGGATTCCTCTGGTGCTTCTACATCTACTACTGGAAACGCAACGTCCACGTCCCCAAAGGTCTCCCTCTCCCTCTCCCTCTCCCTCTCTCGCGCGCGCGCCCCTGGCCGGCTCTTGATCTAAGATTTCTTTTCCCATTTTGCGTCGGATTTGATATTTTCTTTCTGAGTTTGGGTCGCAAATGTGTGATGCTATCTGTTGGTTGGGAGTCTTGCAGTTGTTTGTAAAATTTCTCCTTCTTGGGATGGAGGATGGAGGAGCAACACTGAGATCTGTTATTTGGTCAATTTCTTCCATCCCTGCTAAGTGCTGTTCTTCTTTGTGGGTGTCTCGCACTAAATCAAGTAATCAGGACTTAGAAATAGTGGTTCTGCCCTCAACCACGATAGCGTTGAGGAGAGCCACCGCCTAGGTCTACATTTCGATCCTTCCACGAAGATGCCTAGGCAGCAGATCTGGGTGATGGTGATAGTAATATTTTTTACTTTCTAATAAACTTGAGAATGCGGCCAAATCACCAACTACGTTAAAATGCCGGCGATCTGCATTTTGTGACTCAGAAAATTTTAGTCCCTAATGGTGTTGTAGATTGTTCCAGAGTAGTTTAATTTTTTCTTGCCATTTTACTATTACCAACAAAATTTGCAACGGATATGTAATTGGTGGATATGGGCTTTTGGAAAGTTCACTAGAAATGCCGTATCACATAGCTTAACCGGATGGCTCTTCATTTGCTATGGCATCATTTAAGAGTGTATTTTACGTGTTCTTCTGATCCATGGTGCTGCATGTATGTTTTCTCTATTCTGTGGGTTTGCTATCAAATCTTTGGCACATCACATAGAAAGCAAAAAGTGCTCAGCAGCTGATTTTCTTCACTGCTCACTTCTCTCTCTCTCTCTCTCTCTCTCTCTCTCTCTCTCTCTCTCGGCCCCTACCTTTTTTACTGAAATGTGTTATTATACATCTGAGTTTCCATTGACGAATTTAGGTTCTCAACCCATGTTGATCTTGCCCGGGATGGGCACTTTGTATAACAGGACCCTTGCTAGCTCATTTAAGTTAATGATTGTGGTTTACAATTAGAATGCTATAAATATGTTTTGGTCTAGTGTCCTTTGGTGATCACTGCCTTGTAGATCTTCTAGCGATTTTTAGATCTAATTTTCTAAACTTGTGGCACTGTACATTCCCTCGACATTTAGTTTGTTATCTTCAGCTATGATTTAACTCAATTCTTTTTTTCTGTTGATACTACTGTTGATAAGAATACTGTATTAAGTAGTTAAGAGTACCTCAATGTGATCAGAGATCTAGTTGTGCTGGTTTGTAACCAATAATGCATCATAATATGCAGCCTAGTTGGTCCTTATGATGGATCTACTCATGACCTGGTAACACTGTTAGCCTCTGCTATTGACAGTTTGATCTTTGTTACCAGAGAAGTGGAAAGAGAAAAAGAAGCCACTCATTTTTTCTTTGAAATCTCTCTCTTGTCACCTCTTCCTGTTTCCCCTCCATACCTTTCCTATTGGGGTAATTGGTTGGCGAGCATATGTTTTATCGGTAACGCCATGATAGGTTGCCATTAGGTGGAATATATTCCTAATCCTTGTTTAATGATGGGATTGTCTGAGCTTATGTAGTGATTGGTTTGTTTAACAATATCACTCAATAATAAGATGACCAAGGATTTAAGTGCTCATCAACACGGACCACATCCACCGTGCCGTATCGTACCAATAATATATCGGCATGATACGATCCTGTCTTTGATGGCGCAGCTCAAAACTCTCTATTTTTTAAATTACTAAGTAATTTCCTTGATGTTATATTCACTTTTGCTAACATATGATTACCAATTGCCCATTAATGTAGGAAACTAAAATTTAACTAATTGATGTCTATTGCTTTCTCATTTTGTCAATCATGAGTAATCATCATTTGTTCTCTAGCATCTTCATATATTCATATGGATTGGGGGATTGAGATAAACTGGTCAAGTATCTTTTTTCTAATTGGATTGTCTCTTATCCCTCTGATGAAATTTGTCATGCCCCGAGACTGCTATCAATTTGGTCCGGTTCGGGTGCGTCGAACAGACGCCGAACGGGCAGCACCTCTTCTACCCGCCCAAGGCTCAACAACAAGATCGAGTACAAGAATTTACCCAGGAATTTAAATTCTATATGTATACAATCAACGAGGGGCACAACTAGTGCCAACAACTAAGAGCAAGTAATCCACAAGTAATAACAAGTGAAATAAAGAGAGAACTACTAACTATTACATTACATTTACATTTTTTTTACATTTACATCATTCTCAAAATGAATACATGATCATTCTTTAAATACATACATAGTTCTTTCAAAAACATAAAGCATTTAGATACAAAATGGTACTCTAATGTAAAATAGGAAAGTTACTAAGTATGTAACAATTGCTCGGGCGTGATGCTCTTGTCGCGGTCCTCGCCCGACGCGCCCGCACTCGGCCCTGTAATGAAGTGGGGTGAGAACTATCTTCCATAGTTCCCAGTGGGTTCGGCCGCCGACTCCGCCGATCTTCCTATTAGGTCCAAATAGGCAAAAGTAACAACTAGATAGATAGATAGATATCAAAGCTGTAAAGACATAATAGGAAAACTATGCTACTATACCCATAATCATGGATATGAATGCATGCATCATATAGTAAAGTTTACTATCGTACTACTATGTCCAATCGATGTCCAACAAGCAAATGTTCAATGACAATTAGGGGTGGAACTGGGCCCGGGCCTAAACAAGGCCCGGCCCGATGGGCCATGTTTGGGCCGGGCTTTAGGTATGAAAAATATAACTTTGAATTCGGGCCGGGCTTAAAAAATTTAGACCCGAAAAAAATTTGGGCCTATTTGGGCATATCCAAGCCCGGCCCGAGCCCGACCCGAAAGCCCGATATATTAATTATCAATATAAAATATTTAATTTTATATATATATATATATATATATATATATATATATATATATATATATATATAAGGAATAAATGATATAGTATATCATATATAGTATATATTGTTAATTTGTTATTAATGATATATATTTATATATATGAAGATATATTATATATTAACAAAATATTTAGTTTCATATTAGGATATATTAAATAGTATTATTATATATAGTTAGTTAATTTTATGTACATAATTAGACGTTCTATCATCTATGTACATAATTTAAGGATAATTTTAAAATTTTAAAATATCATAATAAAATCTCAATAAAAATAGATTTTTTATTTTAATTTTATACAATAAAAATATTTATGTATTATATGATAAATGCATAAAATGGGCCTCCACAAAGCCCGATGGGTATTAGGTATTGGGCTTGGGCTTGGGCCGGGCTTTAATTTTTTTAAAAGAATAGATAAAAGCCCGACCCGAAGCCCAATATTTTTTTTTGGGCCGGGCTTGGGCATAGTTTTACCCGACCCGAACCCGGCCCAGTTCCACCCCTAATGACAATGCTATTCTTACATTTATCCAATCCTTGGCGAATCCCTTAGGTTCGCCCTCGACTCACATATCCATCCCGCCCTCGACTCACATATCCATCCCGCCCTCGACTCACATATCCATCCCGTAGGGTACGGAGACTCAACTCGCTCTCGAACCCGGGACTGTCTGCGGACATCAACTCTGTCCTCTCGTACCATATTTCGGAGTGCACGACAACTTGGATGGCTTTACCATTCCGAAAACAGACCGTGACCTTGATCTATCCTCTCAACTCGAGGATACCCTATGAATTAGGGCCAACATCTCTCTCGGAACTCACCTATTCCGACATTCATGCACAAGTGCTTAGCTTTACTAAGTTCTTTGTTTACGAGTCATTCTCTAGGGAATCCATCTATCCCTATGTTCACATACCACTAATGTCATGTACACTACATTAGATGCCACTCGTTTTGTTCTTTAAACAGTTAGATGCCACTCTCTATGTCACTAAATAACCATCGAGTTCATCTCTCTCTTTGGCACTATAGGATTCAATGTCCAGACCCAATTCTTATCTATCTATTACACCAAGTATCCAACTCACACTAGGTTATCAATTAGAAGTATAAGAAAATTGTTTAACATGCAATCCTACAATGCAACATGTAAGAGATGAGATTACATGTTATTCTAAGACATAATAGACAGCTCGGTTACTTCGGGATGACACCCCCCACCTTTCGAAGATGTTTTACGTTGTGGAGGTCCTAAAGATGCTCCTCGGCACTTGCTTCGACGATGTTTCGGCCTCCTAGGTCGAAACGAAGCACTATCGGCCTTGTTTTGCCGATATCTTTCTGATGGCTCACCGAATCGTAAATCCGACTTCGCCCACGCGTTTAGACACCTATCAATTAGGTTAAGAGGCTATCAATTGAGATCAAACCTCACTATTTAAGAAAACCCCATTTTGGAGCCTTAGGTTTGCAAGTATAGAAAAACCCTCCAACAAAACCCTAGATTCTAGCTTCACTCTACTTGTAAGCATGCTAGGGGTCCATTTGACCCATTTATAAAGCTAGAAATCCAAAACCGTAGGTTCTACCATTATAGGGTTTAGAGCTTATCTCTTAAGCAACCCCAATGGGATGGAGAGGAAGAGAAGAAGATGATGGTGAGGATCTCTTCCAAGTTCTCCTTCTTCTCCTTCTCCTTCTTCTTCTTCTTCTTCTTCTCTTTCTTCTTTTCTAGAGAGAGAGAGGGAGAGAATATGTGTGTGAGGGTGAGAAATGAGGGAGAGAGTGATCTTCCAGCTATACCTCTCTACTAATGTAACAATTGCGTTAGAACCCCTCCACTTTGCCTCTCTCAACCTGCTCAGACTGGGTAGATTTCGCGCACGGGGACCAGTCCCTTTACTGGAGAACCGGTCCCCGAGAGCACTCCAGGCAGGGAGAAAGCTCTCTGCCAGCTTTTATGCGTACGGGGACCGGACTGTCCCTAGAGGACCGGTCCCCGGAAAATCGGTCTGTCCATTCGAGACCGGTCCCCGAGAGCTTGCTCTCGCAGGACACTTACGGGAACCGGTCTCTCACTGGGAGACCGGTCCCCACTAGGACCCTCATTGCTTACGGGGACCGGTCTCTCCCCAGGGACCGGTCCCTGAGAGCAATCTTATGCGCGCAGGACTTCTGCCGCATCCAACACCTACGAGAACTGGTCCTTCACGCCAGGGACCGGTCCCTGAGAGCAACACTTGTGCGCAGGAGATTTTCCCTGCGCACCACGCTTACGGGAATCGGTCCCTCATGCCAGGGACCGGTCCCCGAGAGCAGAATCTGTCAAGTGCAGATTTTTGCACTGTTTGCTCTCGTGGACTCCAACTCCAATGCACTTTTTGGGTTTTTGACATCTTCGGTTTTTCCGAAGCGTATCCACTCGACAATTAGTCGATTTTGGACGAAGTACAACTCTCGGATTTCGAGAATTCACTTCCTTACAAAATTGATGTTAAAATTATGATTAGGGTTAATTTTTCCTAACCTCAAAGGGATTTATTTATATGTTAAGGGCTTTACAGTAAAGTCCCTAACATAATGCAAAATTACAAAATTATAAAAGTAATACAAAATTATAAAAGAATAGTCATCATCCCCCCTCAAGATAGTGCATAGATATTTCTCATGCCCATCTTGTACACAATGTTATTGAAAACTGCTTTACCAATTCCTTTAGTGAGAATATAAGCTAATTGATCCCTTGATTTCACAAATGCAATGCATAAGATGCCCTTTTCCAAATTCCCTTTGATAAAATTCCTATTGATCTCGATGTGCTTTGTTCTATCATGTTGTACCGAATTGTGAGCAATATTAATAGCTGCTTTATTGTCACAATATAGTGTTGATGGTTTCTCATCTGCCATACTAAGCTCTTGCATAAACCTTCCCAGCCATAGAATTTCACTAACACTTTGAGCCATAGCTCTATATTCATCTTCTGCACTAGATCTGGCCACCACATCTTGTTTTTTGCTTCTCCAAGTAATCAAATTTCCACCAACAAGGGTACAATATCCAGAGGTTGATCTTCTATCATCTGAAGATCCAGCCCAATCAGCATCAGTGAAGGATTCAATCTTCAAATGACCATTTCTAGAAAATAAAGCTCCTCTTCCTGGAGCTGACTTCAAGTATCGTAGAATATGATAAACAACCTCCAAATGTAATACTCTTGGGTCATGCATATACCGGCTAACCACACTAACTGCATAAGAGATGTCAGGTCATGTGTGAGATAAGTAAATCAATTTACCTACTAACGTTTGGTATCTTTCTTTGTCAACTTTTTTTTCAATTTTACTTTGCAACTGATGATTCACTTCTATTGGCGAATCAACTGGTTTTCACCCTAACATTCCAGTCTCTTGAAGTAAATTTAGCACATATTTTCTTTGAGAAATAAAAAATTCTTTCTTAGATCTCACCACCTCAATTCCTAGAAAGTACCTTAACTTCCTAAGGTCTTTTATCTCAAATTCCTTAGCCAAGTAATGCTTCGGTTCACTCATTTCTTGTGGGTCATTTCATGATTACTATGTCATTGACATAAACAATGAGAATGGTGATTTTGCTCTTGTATTTCTTGATGAATATAGTGTGGTCGACATCACTTTGTTTATATTCAAAGTTTAACATTGCTTGGCAAAATCTATAAAACCATGCTCTTGGTGACTGTTTCAGGCCATATAATGCCTCTTTTAGCCTACAGATCTTTCCAATATTTTTTTGAGTCAAGAAGCTTAGAGGTATATCCATATATACTTCTTTTTGTAAATCTCCATGTAAGAATGGATTTTTTACATCCAATTGTTGTAAATCCCATTCTAAATTTGCAGGCTGCAGCACATGAGAGAAGGACGCGAATAGAATTCAATTTTGCTGCCGGAGCAAAAGTCTCTTGATAATCAATCCTATATGTCTGGGTAAATCCTTTTGCCACCAATCTCGCTTTGAATCTATCCATTGAGCCATCAGCTTTATATTTTATCGTGAAGACCCATTTACAACCTACTGTCTTTTTCCAGTTGGAAGATCAACTAGTTTCCATGCATTATTCTTTTTGAGTTCACTCATTTCTTCATCCATAGCACCTTTCCGTTTTGGATCAATCAATGCCTCTTTCCAATTATGTGGAATTGACACAGAAGACAAGGACAAAACAAAAGCTCTATATGAAGGTGATAATGATGCATAAGAAACAAAATCAGATATAGGGTATTTACTTTTATTTCGAACACCTTTTCAAAAAGCAATAGGAACATCGAGATCATCAATAGATTAAGGTCAATAATAGGATATGAAGAATGTGAAGGATCAACGAAGGAATGTGAAGGATCAACTAAGGAATGTGAAGGATACTCACAATGTTCTTGATTAGGTTCCTGAAATGCATTCGGAACTGGAGTTGAGGACGATACCGTTTGGCTAGGTGATGAGTGCATAATGGTTTTATGCTTCTTTCTTCTGCGCATATAAACTTGCCATTCTCCACAATTCTCTCTGGCAGTTTTATCAATGTGCATTTGTTCTTATTTTTCCCTCTCACTTTTAGTATTTTCTTCTTCAACATTTTCTTTACTTCCTTTAGTTCCATCACCACTTTGTTCCTTCTCTTCCACCAATTCATTTTTAAATCAAGTTGTGTGCTCCAAAAGCTGCATAGGCGTGCTAGCACTCATCTCTTCGTCATTATAATTATTCTCTTTTTTTTCCTCATGTAGACTTGCATTGTAATATGCTTCACATTCTCTAAAGATCACATCCATGGTCACATACACCCTTTTAGTCGGTGGATGATAGCATTTGTATCCTTTCTGTGTTGCTGAGTATCCAATGAAAATACATTTTAATTCTCGAGGATCTAGCTTGTCCTTTTTTCCTCCATGGTCATGTACAAAGCATGTGCGATCAAATATTTTCGGTGGGACAATGTACGAGGAGTTACCTACTAGCGTTTCCAATGGTGTCTTGAATTCAATTGCTCGTTAGTGGCATCCTGTTTATCAAATATGCTGCCAATAAAACAGCATCCCCCCCCAATAGTGCTTTGGAACATTCATAACGAATAATAATGATCGAATAACCTCCAACTAGTGTCGATTCTTTCTATCTGCTACTCCATTTTGTGTTGCTGTGTTTACACAACTAGTCTGATGTATGATGCCATGATTAGTTAGATATTGTTGAAAGGCACCATCTATGTACTCTCTTCCATTATCCGACCTTAAAATTTTGATTTTTGCATTGAATTGGTTATCAACCAGCTTGTGAAATGATTTAAAGCAAGAGAATACTTCATCTTTGCTATGTAACAGATATACCCAAGTAACACGACTGTAATTATCAATGAAAGTCACAAACCATCTATAGTCATTCAAAGATACGACCCTACTAGGTCCCCACACATCAGAATGCACAATATAAAATGGCGTAATACTTTTATTATCACTAACTGGAAAATCAACACGAGTATGTTTTGCAAATTCACATGCATCACATGTTAACTATTTTGAGCCACATTTCTCAAAAAATGTAGGAAACATTTTTTCCATTATTCGAAAAGATAAGTGTCCTAATCTAAGATGCCATAAATATGCCTCCTGATAGGTAGTACTTGATCCGGCTTGATAAACAAAATGTTGTTCGGAACTAATCTTGGTCCTCTCTCTAGAAGATAATGCCCGTCATGTACTCTACCATGGTCAATCGTTTTACCCGTCCCCAGTTCCTGAAACACAATAGGATGGAAAGAAAATAACTTTACAATTTAAGTCCTTAGTAATAGCACTAAAAGAGAGAACATTGGTTGGAAAAGAACGAACATGTAGAAACGTAATTTAGCGTTAAACTAGAATTGCAAACAATAGAACCTTTTCTAGAAATTGCAGACATAGAACTATGAGCAATACGAACTTTATCCTTGCATGAGGAAGGAAAATAAGATGAGAAGTGATTTGATGCACTTGTCATATGGTTGGAGGCACCGGAATCAATGATTCAGGAATGAGAACTAGTATTTGTTGATGTAAAATTCAAAATTTCTTAATTTTTCTATTATTAATTTATTAATTACGTCGGTTTCACTCGCGTCGGTTCCGCGCACGTTCGCCCCGCGCGCGCCCGTTCCGCATGCGCTGGCGCGCGTCATTTCCTCACGCAATTAAGGCTTCCAACGTTCCTCTTGAATGTTGATGTGATATTCTCTTATATATTTAACTAGGGGTTGCACCTAGTGCTAATTAACTCAACAAACAGTGAAAGAAACGAAAAGCATTTGCTGAGAGTAATCTTGTAGCTAGATCATTTGAAGATTGGATTTTAATTTTATTTTGTGATTCTTATTATATCCGGGTGTTGAAAGAAGCTTCGTCAACCTTTTCCGCGGTCGTGTCCGTAGGAGGAGGAATTCCGGTCGTATCTTGGGGTGGTGTTTCCGGTTGATCCAGCACGAAGGACGGAAATACGGCTTAGATTGTTGGGGGAAAACCGCAACGAATAATCCGATCGTGACTAAAATCTAACTATTTTTGTAATAAAATTAATAAAATTTACTTACCGATGATCGCTAAAATCCAAATAATTGTAGAAAAAAGAAATCCAATATAATAAGCTTCGGAAGCGCCATATTATATTCGTATACTGTTTCATGGACGTACAAAAAAAAAAAAAAGGCTATAGTAAAATTAATTTTACTGTGTATGGTTTTTGAGTTATTGCTACAGTAAAAAAATTTTGAAAAAAAAATATATTTTCAGTGAGATTCAAACCCACAACTGGTTTGCTCAACTTCTTATAGCCACAATTTCGAAGCAGCAAATCAAATTTTCAGCATCAAATAATAGTGTGATTCTATATATTTTGCTCGAATTTACCTTTTAAAATTTTTTGGCCATCTATTTGCTATTGAATCAAATCCGATCACACATGATTAATTTCATAGTTTTTAAATTTTAGTGTGCCTCAAAATTGTGGGGGGAGCTTTTTTTTCGGTTTGATAAATTTTAGTATTATAATTGCTCTAGTGATATTTTTTTTTCTTGTAAATAAAATTTTATTAGATATCTAACCTCTCATGATGATATTATTATTTGAGTTTTATTAGATCTAATAAGAATTTTGCAGATTGCTTGATGAAAGGCCTGAATAGGACTAAGGTCCTGTAGTCATCGAGGGGGATGGGGCTTTGCCCATAAAAGGCCTTCCTACAGTGGGAACCCAACCTTTGTGATAGGAGATCCCTTGAAGAAGGTTCAATGTGGTAAAAACAAGCTGCTAGGTTGGCCAAAGAGCACTTTCTACAGTTTATATAAAGGAGCTTTAGCTCCAATTCTATCCCTGTGGTGAGTAGTGCTCTGTGTAGTGGTTGAGGTTGAGCTTACAGCTCTTAATGGGATCCGAGGCGGTAATTTCCGCGAGATGTGACTCTACACACATCCTTGGAGGAAACCACCTATATAAGAGTATCCGTTTGTGGCCGCGGCTATGAGATGTGAGCTGTCCATAGAAGCTCTTATAAAAAATCAAGGTACTGTGCATGGCCATTAACGCACAGACCCGCGACGCAGATTTCTGTATTGTGTGTGTGATAGTTGAAGTTAGGGTCAAAGGAACGTAGTTCAAGATGCAGTTCACTCCGATTCCTTCTGATGGAAACTATTTACACTAAGTGAGGTTAAGTCTCTTAAAGACACCTTACCTATTACATAGTATAAACACCCGGTGATCTATTTATTTATTAATTTTGTTTTCGAGTTTATTTCATATTTTGAGATTTTGAATTTTTGTGGGGGATTGTTGATGTAAAATTCAAAATTTCTTAATTTTTCTATTATTAATTTATTAATTACGTCGGTTTCACTCGCATCGGTTCCGCGCACGTTCGCTCCGCGCGCGTCCGTTCCGCATGCGCTGGCGCGCGTCAGTTCCGCATGCAATTAAGGCTTCCAACGTTCCTCTTGAACGTTGCTGTGATATTCTCTTATATATTTAACTAGTGGTTGCACCTAGTGCTAATTAACTCAACAAACAGTGAAAGAAACGAAAAGCATTTGCTGAGAGTAATCTTGTAGCTAGATCATTTGAAGATTGGATTTTAATTTTATTTTGTGATTCTTATTTTATCCGGGTGTTGAAAGAAGCTTCGTCAACCTTTTCCGCGGTCGTGTCGGTAGGAGGAGGAATTTCGGTCGTATCTTGGGGTGGTGTTTCCGGTTGATCTAGCACGAAGGACGAAAATACGTCTTAGGGCAGTGCGTCGCACGCTTCCGGAGCTTATTATATTGGATTTCTTTTTTTTACAATTATTTGGATTTTAGCGATCATTGGTAAGTAAATTTTATTAATTTTATCACAAAAATAGTTAAATTTTAGTCATGATCGGATTATTCGTTGCGGTTTTCCCCCAACAGTATTGTTACTATGCAATGCGTTAGCAATAGTGCTTGAGAGAGCAAAGTTAGAGGTGGAGGTAGCCAGAGTAGTGGATGGAATAAAATTGGAGTTAGCCTCAGTCTAATCAAGTTTTATCATGAGTCGCCGAAGTGTTAGAAGTTCTTCATGCGATAGGCCTTTAGTCTCCATGTCAGCTCCCTCCGAATGTGGTGTGTTGGGGGCTTCCGCTTGGTACGCTTGCGATCTCCCATAGCCTTGGCTACTTCCTTTTCTTCCTCCTCTTCCTCTCGTAGGATGTCCATGCAATTTCCAACGCGTCGCCTTGGTGTGCCTGCTTCGTCCACAATGGTCACACTTAAGATGATCTTTATCTATGAGGTCACTTCCTTTGTTTTGAATGCTTTTCATAGTTTTGCTTGCTGCAGTAGATGACAATGCAGATTTTTCAAAAGTTGGTTGATAGATCATAACATTCCTTCTACTTTCTTCTTGTTGAACATAAGCGTAGGCCTTCCTTAGCGAAGGGAACAGATCTCTTCCAAGCACTTGAACTCTTATCGGATCAAATTCTGCTTGTAGGCCAGCAAGAAAGTCATAAACACATTCATTCTCGATCAGTTTCTGAAACATTGCTGCATCATCAGGGCATTAAGCTTGAAAATCTTGATAATAATCTAATTCCTGCCATAAACTGCTAAGCTCTGCAAAGTATTGAGCAACAGTTGCATCTCCTTGCTTCGTTTCATGCGTTTTTTTTCTGAGCTCATATACTAGTGCATCGTTTCCTCTCTTAGAATAGGTTTGAGTCACTGCAGTCTAGATCTTGTAGGCAAAATCCAGAAAAAGAAAGCCTCGTGCAATTGCTGGTTGCATTGAATTTAGTAGCCATGACATAATCAATGAATTTTCTGATTCCCATTGACTAGATGCAGAATCGTCCTCTGTCGGCCTCTTTCATCTACCTGTAATGTAATTATAAAGCCCCCTAGCTTTAATAAACAATAAACAGGATTGAGGCCATGCCCAAATAATTCTGTCCGTCTAGTTTAATGGGGCTTTTCTACAGTAAGGGACTATCGTTCATCATGATGTTTGCCTTCGGTGCCATGTTAACAGAGTCGACTTCTGACATCTTGAGTAGATGAAAGATGCAACCAGCAATAAAAAGATAACAGGAAAGGATTATTTAGATCCTACTGATGCATCTGCCAAAACTTTATTCTTTCTCTGCTTCGCCCTTTCCCTACGCTGCTTTGCTTAGATCGCTCTTGAAGAATGATGTGGAGACGAGGAACAATAGCAAGGGAAGCAGAGAGGGTGACTGGAAGCAGATTTGTGATACCATGATGAAATTGATGTTAAAATTATGAATAGGGTTAATTTTCCCTAACCTCAAAGAGATTTATTTATATGTTAAGAGTTTTACAGTAAAGTCCCTAACATAATGCAAAATTACAAAATTATAGAAGTAATACAAAATTATAAAAGAATAGTCAACACCCTCCTTGTCTGGTTTGTTGCTACATATTATCGTTACTTTTCCGACTTTTGCTGTTACTTGCCTCTCTGGTGGTGGTTCCCACGACAATTGTATAGCATTGGATGGGGAAAGTTTGAAAACACTTTCAGATTTTTGGGCCTTCCAAAGCATAAAAGCAGTTGCTTTTAGACCCCTCAATCTCAAAGTAGGCCTTCTAAGTCATGTTTTCTCCTCCAGTTTCTTCCACCAGTTCATGTGCTACTTCTGTTTGATTTGTCTTTTCTGGTTTTTAGTCATGACTTTTAGATATATTATGTGCAACTAAATAATTTTGCATGGTCTTTAAAATTTGGAGTTAGTAGATCTGTTGATGTACAGGTTATGTAATTACCACCACGAATCTTAGCCTTTGATTCTCTAATGCTGCCTTTCCGTTGGTTATCCAATAGATGCAAGTAGTGGTATAATAATGATTTTCTTACTCTGCAGGCATGCAAATTGTCCTTAAGAACTGTGTGTGATTTCCTTTTGGGATCACCGTCTGTATTCTGTAAGACCC
Source organism: Aechmea fasciata (assembly GCA_025177825.1). NCBI lineage: Eukaryota > Viridiplantae > Streptophyta > Magnoliopsida > Poales > Bromeliaceae > Aechmea > Aechmea fasciata. Next base: position 12,898,557 of record CM045933.1, read on the forward strand.
ACATTGCTAGTCTAGACATGTTATTATTACTGGAGAATCACTGTATGCATTCATTCTTTTCCTTATCTTTTGTTGCTTTTATTTCAGGTAACATGTTTGTTGAAATCTTATCATCATCCTTTGGAATTCCTTAAATAAAAGTTGCTGCTCTTTATAAACAACCAGAAATAAATGTCTGTATTGTTAAGTATAAATGATCTTTTCCCTTCCTATGATATGCTTTCCTAAATAACTGACCTATCGTTCTATAATTGTAGTTCTCAACATTTTTTTCCATTTTTGTTCTCAACTTTGTTAACCTCATGATGTATCTATAGTAATATGTTAACACATCTAGAAATGTGTACATCATGTACATATTTATATATGCTATATTTATATTAGGCTCGTTGTTGTGCAGGGAATACCGTCACCCTCCAGTGTCATTAGGGGGGTACATCATGTACATATTTATATATGTTATATTTATATTAGGCTCGTTGTGGTGCGGGGAATACCGTCACCCTCCAGTGTCATTAGGGGATAGATACTTATCATCTCTGTCCATGTCAAACCTACCCCATCCTTGTCTGCTCTGCGCGTTGGACTCGAGGTGGATCCCCATAGTGAGTCAAGTCTGTGAAGAAAATTGCCACTGGTGCATACAGTGCTGGTCTTTGAAAAAACAACCTGGATTAGGGTATGTTAAAGTATTGAGTCAATTTCAGTACCATTAATGAACCTTCTCTTAACTCTTCTCAATTATGATAAGTAGCATGAGGTTAAACAAGGGCTCCGTTAAAAAGGAAAAGTAAAAAATTCTTATGTTAGAGGCTTGGTGATCTTTCGTACTAGCAAAGTTTACGCTTGTGTAAATTGAGATTGATGCTGTGACCTTTTGAGATTTACATCAGAGAAATACTAGATGATATCAGTTGCTTCGTTTTATTAAGAGCAGAAATAAGAACAAGTACAATGTCTTTGAAGTTAGCAGTCTTTTTTTTTTTTTACTGAATATTTGTTTGACTTTGAAAGGTTTATTTATAATCTTCTAGAAAAGTTCCCATTTACGTTGAGTTTAAGCTAGAGTGACTTATTTATTATATTTTCCTTACGAAAGCAGGATGCTTTTGCACGTTATAAACATTTTCAAGGTCCTTATGGAAACTTTTTACTGATGCAGATGCAATACCTTCAAATCATGCCATGTATTTACAAATAATAGTGGCGATGAAAGCCATGCCTTGGTACTGTGCTCTTCCAACACTTTCCGAGTATATGGTAGAAAGTGGATGGACAAGATGTATCTCAAGTATAAGTGAGCTTGGCTGGCCAACGTATATTGCTTATTTAGCTATATATCTTATCCTTGTTGAATTTGGGATATACTGGATGCACAGAGAGTTGCATGACATTAAGCCATTGTACAAGTATCTTCATGTGACTCATCATATCTACAATAAGCAGAATACTCTCTCACCATTTGCTGGTCAGTTCTCATATTCTCTAGCCAAATTTTCCAAGATAACTTGCAATATTTGCTAGTTTTTTGTTAACATGATGGTATCTCTATCCCTATGAATGTCACGTGTGCCTATGATGTTTATTTTAGCTTTACATGGCTACAACTATGAGCAGCTTCACATAAAACTATAATAACAGGTAGGGCTTCTTGCTTTGTACGTTGCAAATATGTGAAATTGCACAAAGACTCCTGCAATGTGGAAATTTACGTTCGTGCCCCTGAAAACCTTATTTATTTGTGCACATACCCAATCAGATTATGTAGCTAAAACATTTTGCATAAGGAACCTGCCAAATTGGATCTTTCTATGGTATCTTGGAGAATGGATTGTGAAAGGATGGTAGTGGCTGATGCTTGAGTGCATGGGTTTCAATATAAAGGGCTTTGTGGAAATTGCGAGTAGACTGAGGCTCTTTCTGGGAGAAGATATTGGTGATGGTACAGTAGAAGTGATTCCAATTCATATATAAGTCTAGCGCCATCCTTCATCAGATTTTCCGTAGTTATGGTTGTAAAGCATCTGAACAGCAATCATTGATCGGTTCGGTTATCTCACTTGTAATTTGGTAAGAATTTTATTACGATCCTACAGATATGCTTGCATAAGGAGTTGTTGAACATGAGATCAGCATAATCTATCATTGCTGGGTGGCCACGAAAAGTTCGCAGAAATTCATATGGATTGCCCCAATTCCACCATCTATAAACCCCGCCATTAGTTTCATTACAGTTGGTTTTACAAGGTAGGGTCACTGGGGAAAAAACAAAACAAAGAAATAAATGTTGAGGAAAAACAAGATATTAAGGCCCAAATTTCTAGAAAGGGGAAAATGTGGCTCAAAGTTGCTGAAAGAAAGAAATATGGCTCCAAAATGCAGAATCACAGCTGATTGAAATGCACCTTTATCCCAATGAAAACTGATGCATTTTAATGAGGTCCACTAACCTAGAGCGAAATAAAGCATAGTAAATGTTATTCCTTTACATATATATGTCTGATCATGTAAATAGAGGTATAAAGTAGCAACTAAATGTTTAAAATGGCTAATTGATTTTTGTTTTGTCTTAAAATTTCCATTATGACGTCATGAATATGGCTTACATAGTGAAGTCAGTATAAGCTAAACCTCTTGAGCTTCAAGATCAGAGATGCTCTATTTTATTTGCAAAGTTTCTCTTTCTATGTGAGGCTTTTCCTTGAAATCTCTTCTCAGCAAGGAAGAGTTATGCGTTTAAGAATTGGTTTCGCTGTGTGTGACAACAAATTTAACAAATGATTACCTTTTTCTTCTGAAATATTTAAGATGAGCAATCTAAACAGTCCTCCTTAGATGACTGTTGGAAGTAAAAGAGAGAATAGAGGAAGAGGAAAAAGGAAGAAAATTCTTCGGCTAGCAAATTTTGCTCATTCTAACTAGTTCTGTCCCTCAAAATATGGTTACAAGGGCATCATACATAGGCGAGATAGCCGAGCTAGGGTTCTTATCACTAGGGGCTATCCTAATATATTTCCTACCTTAATTTACGACCTACTCTAAGAAGATCCAAGTTTTGATGAAATTTTAGGTTCTTCATCACATCTGTATTTGATATTAGAAATTCATGAATTTTTACAAGTGGCCGCATATTCTTCATGGATTAAAAAAAAACTCATGATCAAAGATTTCATCAAAGGGAAGTTTAAGTTTGACCATGAATTTGATGGTCTAAAATTTTCAAAGCTGCCGAACTGTTGGTAGCATCTAGTGGTCTTTGATCTGGACAATAAGCGCCCAAGTGGAGTCTGTACAAGGGAGATATGACATTCTGAAGTTGTAGGTGCTGCATCAACTGGCTCCTTTTCGACCAGTTAGTCCCATTTTCCCGGACAAGTTACCTAGCCATCTGCGTAATTCAGCTGTTTATATCTTTATTTGTCCTGGCTGAGATACCTGGTCACAGCATACGACTATTCCATGATTCCTGTGCATGTTTCTTTTGCGAGAGACCTAGATATCTATCTATTCTCATGATTCAGTAAATATTTCATTACTATAACCATAAATTAAAGGCAAATCAAACTTATTTCTTTTAAAAGAGATCATCCGTGGTTATTTTTGGCCGTGCTATTACTGTTTAAAATTTTTATTCTCTAGCTCCAATTTTTCATTTTATTTCTGTATTGTTAAATACACATATAATGTCTTCTAGCTTGTTGACCTTCTATTGCTCTTAGTTGTAATTGTGCCAACTTAATCTTACCCCCAAGGATGTAAGGGCTATCATGGAACAGGTAGTTCTAATGTGTCATCCATACCGCACAGCCTCGTATTGGTACTACAGTTCAAAACCCTTTATATTTTTCTCAACATGATCAACTAAAATAGTTTGTATTCCACGCATTCGACTATTCATGCATTTGAATGATCTGAGTTTGATGAGATGGACGGCAAATGTTAGGAACTTTTGATTTTCCTAGCTTGTAACCCTTGTTTTCATGAAAGTATTTTACCAAAGCAGATGACATATAGAGACAAAAGATTTAACATCTATTAGTTTATTAACTCTAAAGCATTTTTTATGCACTTGCATAAATCTTTTGGAGAAATTTTTATGAAAATGAAGTTTTCTTCAAATTTAATCTTCAATCTAATAAAATCTTTTATCAGTAATAAGAAATTACTTAGAATTAGCAAATAATACGAATAGAGATTGCTATCTAGCTTTTGTAACAGTTGTAATTCGACTTTTATCGAAAGCCTGTTATAACAGTTGTGACCAACTTTTATAGGAAAAAAAATAGGACTTCCATGCGAAAGTGGTTAACATGGGTTTAATGTGCTAGCGGTATGTTAGCGCATGATGTATGCTGTCCTGGTACTGCTTAATTGTTCTGCCATTCGTCATCACTTCCAAATTTTGCTGCTGCAGCTGATTTCTTGCCATATCACCACATCATAATATTTTATTGGTAATGATGATATACCGACTACAGTTTATAGAGTCTGCAGTGTTTGTACCATCGTCTTTCTCTTAGCTTAAGAATATGCGAGTAGTTAATTCTCTCTCTTTCGTCTATCTCAGGGTTGGCTTTCCATCCTTTGGATGGGATATTGCAGGCCGTGCCACATGTGATAGCTCTCTTCCTTGTTCCTGTCCACTTCACGACACACATAATTCTTCTGTTCTGCGAGGCTGTTTGGACGGCAAACATACATGACTGCATCCATGGCAAGGTGTGGCCCGTCATGGGCGCAGGCTATCACACTATTCACCACACCACGTACCGCCATAACTATGGCCACTATACCATATGGATGGACTGGATGTTCGGAACCCTCCGTGACCCTGAGGAAGATGTTAAGAAGGCGTAGTCCCACAGATTTTGGTGTTGGTTTGCTGCACAGCTTTTGGTTCTAGTGGGTTGACGAGCTGTTGAATCTTTGTATGATGTTGTTCTAAACTTGATAGAATGTTTGTGGATTTCGTACGAATCTTTGTTTCTACCTCTGTATAATGACGCAGGAGTTCCATCTTAATTTGGTGTTTGGATTGTTGAACAAGAGAAGGGCATGGCATAAAAATCTGAAAAGGGGGTGATAACTGAATGTCTGTGGGGCTGACAGGAAACCCCCTGGCCAAAACTGTGAGGTAAAAATCTATAAAACATATTTCATTTTGATTTGACTATCTAATTTTTTTAAATTTTGATTTTATATATCCGACCTTTTAATTCTCTTGATTTGAGCCAGTCGGTGACTCTCTAATTTCACAAGTTTTATTGGCATATTATATGTAATTTACATAACTATAAATTTATTAAAGTAAGTAATTTGTTTAAATTTTGTATCTGAAGAGTCATTAAATGACTTAAAATTAAGCAAATCAAAATGTTGGATACTATAATAAGATTTTGAAAGATTGGGTAGTTGAATCAATGTGGTCTAGAGATTCTGATTAGTTTTATATATTTTTACCAAACTATAACCTTATTGATATGCTGCTCTACAGAAACTATAACCTTGTTGCTATGCTGCTCTACAGTTTAATATTGTTGGCTAATATTGTCGCACGATATTTTATTTTTCAAATTCTTATTCCTAGTTTGTTTGAGCTTCTTGCTGAATTTCGTGGCCATGCATTCTAATAATATATGTCGTCAAAGTTTCTTTTCGCAGAGTTCTGGTTGTGTACGCAATAGACATTTTGTGAGACTTGGCAGAGACATTTTGTAAACAAAATTAGATCTTCTAATTGGGTTTTTTTTTTTTTTTTTTTTTTTTTTTTTTTTTTTTGTGGTATTGTTAGGCTGTGACAAACCCAGTGTCCTATAGTTGTTCTACTGCTGTTTTTTCTCAATGTCGAAATAAATGAAAAAAACAGAAAAAATTGTTCTGCTTTATATTCACTTTTCCTCCATGTGAGTTCTCAGCTGGGCCGTATTGATGATGTTGGGCCTCAGCGGAAACACTGTAAATAATGGCAAAGAACTAGAACATTAGCTCCACAACATGGCATATACATATGCGTACATGGATATAATATAAGCTATGTATATGGCGTATATGTATGTATATGATATATTAATAATTATTATTAAAAAACATAGAAAGAAAGAGATTTCTTTATATTATTACTATTCTGAAAGGTTGATGCTTAGCACTGTCGTTGCTATATAGTAAGCAGTTTTCCAAACTTCACGGTTCAAATTCCAAATATAAAAAGTAGTAAGGTTCGAGACTACCAAATGACCATGCCTAAATTAAGTCTAGAGATCGATTTCCTGCTGTTAGCTTTTCTTACTCTGAAGCTGCATTGCAATTTCTGTAGCCGAGACCTGAGGAATCTTGCGCGTTACTTCAAAGGGATACTGACTGACTGACCTTTCATTCTTTGCATTGAATTTTGTACTTTGATGTTTTTATATTTTTTGTTTTGATACGAATCAAGACGTCAGAAAGAACTTTCCAGGCGAGTTAGTACTCTTTTGACTGTTTGCTAAGGGGATGTTTGGTTTGACGTAAAACTGCGAAAAAATATTTTCCATGGAACGTAGTGTAGTGTTTGGTTTGTAGGAAAAGAAAACTAGTTTTCGATGATGGTTGTTTGGTTGAAAGAAAAAAAAATAGTTGAAAACCTTGTAATATATTTTTTATTATATATATTATTAATATATAATAATTAATATATTATTATTATAATATTTATATATTATTTTTATAAATATTATATTATTAATATATAATAATTAATATATTACATATATTAATATTATAGTTTAATATTTAATAAATAAAATATATTTAAAATACGTTATACAATAGTTATATAATATATAATATAGGCTACTATGCTATTAATAGCACCAGATCATTAGTCTTAAGTTAAATTATTTTGAGAGATGTGTGGTTAGGATGATGTGGGCCTCCTAGGATTAAGTGGGTGGCTGGTAGAATAGTATGATCTAACGGGTGAAAATCATTAAAAGGATGGATCTAATGGTGGAAAACTTGATAGCAGAATCTTCGTCTTATTGATAGCATAGCAGGACTCTATATAATATATAGTATATATAATAGGAGTTAAATTTCTATCTTTATCAATAGCACGAGTCTCCGCTTACCAAGTTTTCCACCGTTAGATCCACCCCTTTGATGATTTTCACCCGTTAAATCATACTATTCAACCATCCACTCACTTAACCCTAGGAGGCCCACATCATCCTAACTACACATCTCTTAATCCAATTGGCTATAAACTGGTAGACTAATGACTCGCCTATTAATAAGATAAGAAATTTTCTATATAATAGTACATATATTTAATACTATAAAATAATTTACCATATATTTAAAAAATAACATTTCCAAATAAAATATTATATATAATTGTATATATATATATATATATATATATATATATATATATATATATATATATATATATATATATATATAGAGGTGGAGAGAGAGGGGTCCGTGGACCCCTCTCATCGAGCGCCTCTCTGCTCGGTCCACGAGGGCCGCTCAACCTCGTGGACCGCGCGCTTTTCTCACGGGTCGAGCGTATTTTTGTTGTCCGCTCAAATTGTGCGGAAAACGAAAAGCCCGATTTCAACCCACTTTGGAAAAAAATATTTCCCCGAAAAATTTTTTACTGCCAACCAAACATGGGAAACACACTTTTCAGCAGAAAATTTTTTTCTGGTTGCTTTTACAAGCAACCAAACACACCCTAAGCTTCGTTGGAGCACCCATTTTCTCCAACTGCGGTCAGTTCCAAAATCTCCGAAAGTCACTCTTTTCGTTATTTGTAATATTTGTTTAAAGATGTTTGCTAACTAACTCGCTGTTATTAACATTTTGTCGAACAAATAATAGTGGATTTTCTTATGTCTAATCTTGCTTTCGCTTGAACATGCATGCGGTGAACAGAAGTTTTGTCTGAATTAATAAACTCGAGTTCTAGGCCTATTTGTAGCATAACATTATTCATACATAACTTAGTCCATTTACTATTGTTTTCATTTAGGCCGTGTTTGGTTCGAAGTCGGAGTCGGAATCGGAATCAGAATCAAAATAAGCTGAAATCGAAATCGGAATGACTCATTATCTAAGTCTGTTTGGTTCATCATCTAAATCGGAATCGGAATAAATCATTTCTATTGTCAGTGTTCGGTTCAGGTGGATATAAAAAACGTAATCAAATTAATATACTAACATTATCTTTATAATATATTAATTTAAATTTAAATTAAAAATTCACATCAAAATTTTGAAATAATGTCAAAATTTTAAATCTATTTTTTAAAAAAATTAAACTTTGAATTTGAGTGGATAATTCAAAATATGAAACTAAAATTTGATTTATTTAAATTCAATTTAAAATTACAATTTAAATTTTAATTTGAATCCATAAATTTAATTCAAGTTTGAAATAAAATTTGAATAAAACTTTATATAAATTAAAATTTAATTTAAATTCAAAATTCATAAGTTAGATTTTAAATACTTGACTAAATTTTAATTTTTAATTTAAGTTCAAATTAAAATTTAAAATGATATATTTAATTTTAAATTTTAACTCATATTTTAATTATAAAAGTTGAAGAAATAAATTTAACCCAAACAAATATCCATTCCGTCCGGATTCAACTTCCCATCCGGCCTCCTATGCCGGATTGAAAAAAGAGGTGATTGTGGGATTCCCATTCCACTCGGAAATCGAAATCGGAATGAGATTCCCGCTTACCAAACACTCACAAATTAACGGATTTATCCATTCCGATTCCGATTTCAGGATTAAAAAGAAGCGAACCAAACACGCCCTTAGGGAAGTACAGCAATGAGGCCAAATTACAGTTCAAGTTTACATGTCCTTTCAATTTATAGGGCTGTTGCTTATATACCCCTTACTACTATTCAAAATTTTTAAATTTATCCCTCTACCCCCAAAATACCATCTAAAACTCCAAATTCCATTAGTAAACCCTAGGGAGAGGGGTATATTTGAAGGAAATTTTGGAAATAAATAAGGGCTTTTTGGTCCACTAGGAGTATATTAGATATTTTTAAAGTTTTGAAGAGTATATATTAAATAATTATTTCTTAATTTTTATAGGTCCCTGAAATGTCATAGATCATATATCCAGCAGATTATATATGTTTTGATTTGGAGATCTTGGTGCTCAAATTTAGCATAGGATTGAGGCACCTTGGTGCTGAACATGTACATAGCTAGGCAATACTCTCTCACTCTCTCTCTCATAGATTAGAGGTTGTGTAGAAATAACCAGAATTCCATACCATCGACATGTCAACATTCCGCCTACTTTATTTGGAAGGGCTAAACAACTCATAACTCTTCAACTCAAAATAAATGGGATAATTTCATATAGCTCCTCGTAAACATATTGAATAATAGATATATTCCTATAAAGTTCAAGTTTTCTGATTTGTCCCTTTAAAAGTCCAGCGATATTCATATTTGCCTCTCTAGTTTTTACTGTTAGCTCACGGATTATTTTTTAAAGGAAGCAAAGTGAAATGTCATTTTTATCATCACAAATATTTTTCTTCAAAAGCCCAAATTGTTAGAATCATACAGAAATGTCATCCCAAAAAATCTCTAATGGTCATTTTCTTTTTCTATAAAAACTAACACAATCAACATTATTGCAATCTCTACTCTACTTCTCTCACACCTTTGTTTCTTTAGCTAGCTACAATTGATTCCCTGGCGCTCGACATGGGCGAAATAACACGCATCGGGGATGAATGAGGATGGAGAAACCCTAGTTATAGGTTCAAAACTAGCATGAAAGAGAGAGAGGAAGAGGAGTTTTCATTGCTAAGGTTTCGACCGAACTAGAATTTTGATTGAAAGAAGAAAATATAATATTAGAGGGGTGGAAAGGTCAATTTATCTCACTCACTAACCAAGATTAAGTATTTTATCCGTGTTTAATTATATTTTTCTAAGGGACACTAACATCAGGGGTATATTTGAAAACGTTAGAATTTTTTTAGGGATAAATCTGAAAACTTAAACTTTATAGAGATATATCATTATTCGATATATTTATAGGATCTTTGTATGAAATTATCCCCAAAATAAATAATTGTTAGAGAAAAATATTTTGGAGAAAAATAATGATTTTCATGGCATCATATACCTTACGATCAAAAAGCCTCAGAATTGATAATTTTAATGGCCGATACAGAGTGTTTTCTAATTTAATGATATATTGAATCCAACTACTATCTTTTAAGAAGTGCGGAAGCCTTCGTCCTATCCAGTTGTTTTTCATGATGGGGGTTTCAGGTCGACGATTTGAATCGTTAAGTTAATATTGAGTATTTAAAGTTAATTTTTTAAAAATTAATTACTTAATTATTAAAGGGCCAAAAAATTAATAGTTTCTGACGACTTATATGAGCCGTTTGCTCGTTTAATAATGGCATAGAATAATTAATTTAAACTACTTGAGTTTTGATTGAAAATTCTTTTTGTTATCTAGATAACGTTATACAACTCCGATCTTCAATTGGAAAAGGTCCGGCCTCTATTTTCATAAGGTGTTTTATTTTTGGTCGTTCATATTGTGGCTCTTCGATGGGCTTCGTAATGGTTTTATTTTCGATCTTAAATTGAAGATTGGAGTTATTAATCTTGATCTATATAATTAATGAACAGAAACTTTTATAAAAAGTTCAATCAAATCTAATTTTTCTACACGGTTAAGAACGAAACGCCACCTAGTACCACTTGTTAAAAATGTCAATTTTAAGGATTTTTGATTGTACGGTATATAATGTCAAAACAATATAAAATGGTTTCTAAAATATTTAAATACTTTAAAAAAGCTCTAACATTAAAAATGTGTAGTATTCTGGAAAAAAATATTTTTCAATGATTACAGTTTCGGCAACTGGTCGATAACTTCTAGAGAGCGTCGGGATGAGTTAGAATCATTTTGGCTCGAAATTGACGCCACAAACGACCCTGAAACTCAAGATATATTCAGCCGAAACATGTTAGTAGGCTTAAGTGTTGACTAATTAAGGGTCATTATACCTTCTCCAATCCAATCACCATTAACTGGAGTTTTGGTTGGTAGTGCTGAGCGGAGAACTAACCCATTTCCTCCTCCTGTCTCTTATTCTTTCTTTTCCTTCGTTTTCTCTTTCTCCTATCCCCCTACCTGTTGGTTTCCTCCCTGCAGGCCAAGCAACAGCAGCAATTAATAGTGTGGACAGTAGCATGCAACCTTGGAGAGAGGAGCAGCAGCAGGAAGGTTAATTGGTTCAATCTCAGCCTTGCTAGCTATGGAATTCTTCTCCTTCTTCTTCTTCTTCTCCTTCTCCTTCTCCCTGTTAGTTGTTCCCTTCTCTACAAATGTATTCAACAGTAGCTGCTGCAGTTTGGTATAACAGCAGCATTAGCAATTAAGGAGCTGCTGCCGGCAGTAGCAGTTCAACAAGAGTGAAGCTAAGTTTTCCTTGGAATTGAGGATAATTTGAGGGTTTAGGAAGTTGGAGGAATACATGCATGCATGCTCGATCTGGTAGAACTTGAAGAGGAGAACGTGAGAAGCTAGGGTTCTAATTCAGCAAATTACCTAGTAGTTTTCGTTTAATTGCTACATTAATAGTGAAGGTTGCTGAAATTGGAGCTTTATGCTGTTTTGTTTGGTTGAGCTGGTCAGGTTTAATGAAGTTTCTCTTATCTACCTTGTTACTTGAGCTTTTGTGAAGTTGGGGATAAGCTTACCATTATTTAGAGCTGACGGGAAAGTTGTTTGAGCTGATTCGAAGGTTAGTATAACGAAAATTTTGTCAAAATCAGTCTCATGCTGATTATTGATGCTCAATCCAATTTTAAACCTCTTTTGGCAGAGAATAATAGTTGGTTTTAATTGGATTTTGGAAGTGTGCAGGAGCTGACAATTCAATCTTGATAAAAAAAAAAGTTGCTTTTTGGTGGGATTTGAACCAACGGTTACTGAGAAACACATGCTTTATAAAGAATCATCCTATAACATACAACGTACACCATGTTTTAATTGCCATTTTTTTTGGTGCATCTAGTAGTTGCATGTATATACTGCTTCCAGTATATTATTTTAATCCGTTTGAGCCTTCTGTTTGCTGTTGAACCGAATCCTATTAGATATGATTAATGTCATGATTTTAAATTAGTGTAACTTAGAACTTGTGGGAGGGCCACTCTTTCATCAATTTGATAATTTTTGGTACTATGATTGCTCTAGTGATTACACTTCTTTTGATCCTAATATTTAGCTTTAAAAAAAAATTGGTAAATTCTAAAACTAATAGACATATTAATTTGAGACAAAAGTTTATTAGATAACTAACCTCTCATGATGTCCTTTTTTTTTTTTTAGTTTTATCAAATCTGAACGGAATCTTGTAGATTGTTTCACGAAAGGCGAATGGGACTAATGTCCAGGAGTTATTGAGGGGGGTGGAATTTTGCCCATAAAGGGCCTTTATGCAGTAGGAACCCAACCTCTGTGATAGGAGATCTCTTGAATAAGCTTCAATGCCGTAAAAGCAAGCTGTCAGGTTGGCCAAAGAACACTTTTTACAGATTTTATAGAGGAATTCTAACTCCAACCCCATCCCTATGGTGAGTACTGCTTTGTGTAGTGGATTAGGTTGAGCCGATAGCACTTAATGGGATCCAAGGTGATAATTTTTGAGAGATATGACTCTACACACATTCCTGGAAGAAACCATCTATATGAGAGTACTCGTATGTGGCCACGGCTATGAGATATGGGCTATCCATAGAAATTCTTATAAAAAATTAAGGTACTGTGCATGGCCATTGACGCATAGGCCTACGACGAAAAATTCTGTAATGTATGTGTGGCAGTTGAAGTCAGGGTTAAAGGAACGTAATTGAAGACCTGATTCACTCCGATTCTTTTTTATGGAAATTGCCTACACTAAGTGGGGTTAAGTCTCTTATTAAAGACACCCCACCCATTGCATACTATAAATACATAGTAATTTTAATTTTAACTCGTATTTTTAACATTTTTAATTTTGTGGGGGATTGTTTGTATAAAACTCAAAATTTTAAATTTAAATTTATTCTATTTGAAATTTGAATTTATTTATTTAATATTTATTGTTATTTAATATTTATTATTTTATTTATTTTCTTTCTTAGTGAGAAAGAAACCAACAGGATATTCTTATGTTCCGTTTCTTGAGCAAAATGGAATTCTGTTCCGTTGCGCGGATTCTATTTATTTCTCGTAACGAAAAAGAGCGTGAAATTCTCTTCCTTTTTATGCATTTTTTGAAAATTATGGGGTAGCCCCAAGGATCTATCTAGATTGTATCCGACACCTAGAGGGGGGTGAATAGGTGTACCGGCCAAAAACCACAATTCTCGATGCGTTAAAAATAAATGCGGAAAATAAAAACACACCGAGATTTAAGTGGGGAAACTCCAAACTCGGAGTAAAAAACCCACGTGACCAACACGCGAATAACAATCCATTAAGAGAAAAGATTACAAGGTGATTACCGACTCCACGGACTTAACCTCTCTTAACCTTCTATGGATCTCCGTGCACGCCTCCTTCGGGTTGTCCATGCCCTCACGTCCGAGTCCACGAATGCACGCGCTTCGAATCCACGAAGCCTCGAACACGTCGAATCCACGACGCCGCTCGAATCCACGAGCCAACGATCCGAATCCACGAACCGCCTTCAAACGCGCCGAATCCACGACGCTCACGCCGAACCCACGACGCTTCACGAGAGTATCATGAATATGGTGATCCTTCGCTTAGGAGTATCGTAGAAATCGTGTAGATCTGAAGGAGAGGGCCTCTGGGAACTTTTAGAGAGAGAGAGAGAGAGCTCGGTTTGAATGAGTGGAGAGAGAGAAACAAAGCCCGTAACCGGTATTGTAAGCCGCTGCTACAGTATTTTGTACCTGTACAAGATGAATCTGTACCAGTACAGATGCACAGTATTTCAAAAACAGCAACTTTTTTTTTATTCAAAAATTCTCCAAAATCAAATTAATTTCATAAAAATTAATGATTTGACTTCAAAATTTATTATGATGACAGTAAAATATTATATGATTTCAAAAGACATTAAATCATCAAAACTTGATATTCAAAATAATCTAATGATTAAAAATATCAAGATGCAAATTGATGAAAAATAATTTTCTAGAAATTTAACAAAATTGACACCAATTTGTCGCAATTCGTTCAAAATAGAGATTTAACTAATAAACACCGGGGGTGGCTCTTTGAGCATCTTTTTCATTCTACCACCTTATATCACCGAAAATTCTAAAATATTTTTTTCAACATTTTCGGTTTTTCATATAAACTCTCACGTGGTAGCATCACACACGTACCGGACGACCGGGGTGGTAGCTCTTTCCTACATGTGGTGGTAGTTTTCACACTCCTTTCGGATGTAACTCTTTCCACATCTTTTACACTAAGGAGTTTCTCCTTTTTTTTTTTTAAATATTCAAACTCTCTCTAAATTAAACAATCTCACAAATAAAAATAATTTTGACGAATCATAGTCAATTAGTAAATATCCATCAATTATATTCAACATTCACTACCAAGATGAATTAATTACCAAGAGATTAAAATTAATTTCAAAATTTTGATGAATGTATGTAAGAAGAAATCACATATTAAATTATCGTCAAAATAATAAAAAGTGGAGTAAAATCGATAATTAATATGAATTTAATTCAATTTGATTTGACTTTTAAATACCGGTGAAGTCTCTTTGAAAAACCTTCAATCTCTCTAATTTAATGGTTTTCAATCATCTCCTTTCTCTAAAATTTTTCCAATAAAATTAAAAACTCCCCAAAAACCTCTCCTTAAAAAGACGATTTTCAAAACAAAAATAAACACCAAACCTCGTCAAAACATGTAATGCAATGAAAGATAAATATGCAATATGCACAAATCAAAGCATTATATAAATAAAAATAAACTAAGACGAGGAGTAAGGAAAGATATCACCTTTCCGGATCCACACTTGTCGGATCTTCCGTTGTCTTTGCTTGTCGACGTTTGGTTTGATTTGCCTTGAATTTGGATCAACCGTTAGTCGTTTCGATGCTTGAATCTTCGGTTGATATTTTCGTTGATGCTTTAAATTATAAATTCGGTTCCCTTGATGGTTCGGTTTTGAGATCCAATTCGGTTGAGTATTCGGTCGAATTCGCCGTTGCTCCGTAGAAAACCTGTCCGAAAGAGGCACTCGACTTAAATTAATTTTCTTTTGATTCCGAGGGGGAAGCCGAGTAGTGGAAGGTGCCGATTGACTTTTAGACGTTGTCGATTGAGTTTCCTTTGACTTGTTTGGACAACTTCTTTTGATGTGTCCTTTGATGCCGCATCGATGAAACACCTTCTCTTTTGGAGTAGTTGAGACTTTAGTAGTTGACTTTAATTCCTTCTCAACATAGGTTCGTTCGTAACCGAGGCCAAGTTTATTCGTTTGACCTAACCCAAGCATGTTATCCAACTTCTTCGACCCCGAAGAAAATTGTTGAAGATCGGATTTGAGTTGATAAACTTGCTTGGTTAACTCTTGATTGGATCTAAACGTTTCCTTAAATTGTTGCTCCAAGAATCTAATCTTATCCCAATAAGATTTGGTCGTTAAATCCGGTTCTTCTAGCTTCTTTTGGAGGTCCGAATTGTTATTCAAAATTGATTTCCGTTCCTCCTCAAGAGCTTCATTCAAAATTTTCATGTTGTTGTTATCCTCTTCGAGCTCCAACAAACGACTCCTCAACTTCTTATTGAATTTCGCCATTTTCTGCGATTCAACAAGAAGTTGATTGTATGCTTCCGCTATATCCTCGTCGTTTGCTTCCTCCTCACTTTCGCCATTATCGCTCGAAGATTCATGCGAAGAAAGAGAAACATTGGAATTAGAAACAATTGAAGATAAACATATAACGTTAGAAGACAAAGGCAAAGAAGAATTAGAAATTAAGGCCATGTGATCCTTTTCTTCATCACTTGGCGATGATTCACTTGAAGTAGAATCATCCCAAGTTTTAGCTTGCAAAGCCTTTTATTTATATGTCTTCTTTGAAGGACAATCTGTTGCTATATGGCCGTAGCCTTTGCACTTGAAGCATTGGATCTCCCCTTCAAATTCATCTTTCTCTTTTGAAGACTTTGCAAGTTTTTTTATCTTTAGATTTAGAGGATGAAGAATATTTAGAAAAAGATTTTCGCTTCGACGATGAAGCATCATTCTTCTTTCGGAAGTTCCGGCGAAATTTCTTCGTGAGGAGCGCCAATTGTTGCTCAAAATCCGCAAGCGAGATATCTCCGTCGGAATCCGTGTCATCGTTTTCTTCCTTAGTTGATTTGAGTGCTATTCCTGTGCTTTTAGAATAATACTTGGAAGAAGATTGATTAGTAGGAAAAGTCATCTCATACGTTTGTAAAGCGCCTACTAACTCTCGACTTTCATCTCATCCGGATGCTTAACCGTTTCGATCGCGGCAACCTTTGCCCGAAAGCGTTCCGGAAGAGTTCGAAGAATTTTTCTAACGACTTTTTACTCCGGGATTTTTTCTCCCAAGTTAGCGCATGTATTTACTACGTCTTGTAGACGCGTATAGTACTCGATAAAGGTCTCGTTTTCGTCCATAGAAATCGAATCAAATTTTCTAGTAAGCATTTGTAATTTTTGGACCTTTAATAAGCTAGTTCCTTTATGCGTAACTTGTAGAGTATCCCAAATCTCTTTCGCAGTTTCACAAGCCGAAACCCGAGTAAATTCTGTTTGCGACAAAGCATTAAATAAAGCGTTTATGCCCTTGCCGTTAAACGAAGATGACTCTCTTTCACCTTTCGTCCATTTATTTCGTGGTTTCGGGACGGTAGCATTATCAACCACTTCGGTAGGATGTTTCCAATCGAATTCAATCGCTTGCCATACCCGCTCATCGATTGTTATTAGAAAAGCTCTCATCCGAACTTTCCAATAGGCATAATTCGTGCCATCGAAGAACGGTGGTCGATTAATGTTTCCGCCTACGGCCATTAGATATCAATATATCTAGATCCCTCTCTGATACCAATTGAAAGTTATGGGGTAGCCCCAAGGATCTATCTAGATTGTATCCGACACCTAGAGGGGGGGTGAATAGGTGTCGCCAAAAATCATAATTCTCGATGCGTTAAAAGTAAATGCGAAAAATAAAAACACACTGAGATTTACGTGGGAAAACTCCAAACTCGGAGTAAAAAACTCACGGGACCAACACGCGAATAACAATCCACTAAGAGAAAAGATTACAAGGTGATTACCGACTCCACGGACTTAACCTCTCTTAACCTCCTATGAATCTCCACGCACGCCTCCTTCGGGTTGTCCACGCCCTCACGTCCGAGTCCACGAACGCACGCACTTCGAATCCACGAAGCCTCGAACACGCCGAATCCACGACGCCCACTCGAATCCACGAGCCAACGATCCGAATCCACGAATCGCCTTCAAACGCGCCGAATCCACGACGCCTCACGCCGAATCCACGACGCCGTTCATGAGAAGCATCATGAGTATGGTGATCCTTCGCTTAGGAGTATCGTAGAAAACCGAAGAAGAAAACTCCAAGCGAAGCGTAGATCAAATCGACATATAGAGTAGGAATTACTATATCTCGATTTGACCTAAAAGAGGCTATTATGTTGAAAATAGGTTTTAGATGAATTCCTAGTCTCTAGGGTTTCTCAAACATGTATTTTATGAAGCACACAGAGTTAGAGAACCCTACTATCTTGTTTATAGACTTTAGAATCAATTAGACTCGGATTAGAGAAATTTGATTTTTACCCTTCTCGTAGGTAAAAAAATGAGCGGTTATCGGTTCCACAAGGACGGAAGATTATTTTTCGAAGCCCAATTACCGGTAATGGGTTTGATGGCTGTACCGGTATAGCCACTATGGTTGTACCGGTACAAACTCAGGTACAGGTCAAGTACACTTTGTAAATTTTTCAATTTCCGAAAATTACAAAGTTCCGATATAATTTCTAATCCGTTAAACAATGATTTATGATTCTAATGCCTATAACTAAGTATGAATCACCATATTATGAATTAAAATCTTACCTAGACATCGTGATTCACATCGTGAGCCAATTCCCTTTTCTTCGAAGTCTTTGATTCTTCGTCGTTCTTCGATCCGCTCCGATCCTTCAAGACTCCGACTCAATTCACGAAACTTGCCAATACAAAATCCTTAACATTTTTTTTTTTCATCCTTTGTTCAAATAGAGTAGGTAGAAAGATATTAGATAAAATTTTAATTCTTATCTATTCATTCTTTCATCTTTTATTATTTTAGTATTCACCTTATCCGCTGGGTGTTGAAAGATTCTCTGTCAACCTCATGCACGATCATGCTCGCAGGAGGCGAAATTCCAGTCATACCATAGGGTGTTATTCCCAGTTAACCCTGCATGTAAGGACGGAAATATTATCACTCCCCGAGGTTCTTTTAAAAGACCTTTTTTAGTTAACCTTTTAATTTTTTTTTTTGAATACCTTTGGAAACATCATGCGGACATACACAGGCCCGCTACAAAAAATGTTAGATTTAAGGACGCTTTTTTATATATTTAATGATGCTTAAAAGCGTCCCAATTTAATCCAACGTCACTTTTGAAAGCGTCGGTCAAAGCGTCGGCAAATGAAGAGTCGCCACGTATATATTGACGCTTGTACCAAGCGTCGGTAAAATACATTCTGACGCTTTAAAGCGTCAGGATATACGCTTTAAAGTGTCCGGATTTTTAAAATCCTGACGCTTTAAAGCGTCGAAAAATTAAAAATAATAGTAAAATTTATCATCATTTAATAAATTATTTGATATCATATAACGACGCTTTTTGAAGCGTCGGTATTTTCTATATTATAAAAACGCTTGGAGACGCTTCCCCTAAGCGTCGTCTAAAAAGCGTCCTTATATTAACTTTTTTTTGTAGTGGGACAAAGGATCCCCTGTATAGACGGACGAAGTCTCCCTTATATATGCATGTCGTAGCAACTCAAAATATAGTCAACCACACATACAACTACACAACACAGAAAACATAATGATCGTATGAAAACTATGATTCACATACACTGATTATAATTAAACATTGTTATGTAAAAACTAAATTAATCCAATCAAACGATAGTAAACGTTGACAACAGGCAAATCTGGAACGTAACTATCTAGTATCGTCCTCACGCACCATCTCGACCCTCACATCCTGTATCACTTGAAAAATGATAGGGGTGAGAACATGTCTTCCCTCCCAGTGGGTACCACAAGCTGACAAAGGTGAGCTATACTCACAAGTAAAGGAAGAAATAACCAAAGCAATAAACAGATATCGTAAGGTCAGTAGTAATGAGATAATACTAGACATTAATAAATGCAAAAATACTGCTATGAGCAGAAAATAACTGTCACGCCCCCGGTCATTCTAGAGTATAAAAACAGCGAATTTTGTTTTTTTGTTTTTTTTTGATATAAATCTTGATCCCCAAGGACATGACAGACTTGCCACAAATACAGAGAGACTACTGTACACACGGACAGAGTCTCCCCTGTATTTGCACGGCATCGCACAAGTACAATGAGTCTTTTACAATCATACAGCCACAATAAAGTGTACAGATATTAATTCCAATCAACATACACATATTCACACCATTCACCACAGGTTCATTCACATTTACCTTTGCATATAAATAACATCTATCTTTTAAAATGTTTCCTACCTGGAAACTAGTTCTGAAATACTAAGTCATAAAATCTCTTTTGGAAACCTTTTACAAACTGTTTCCCACACGGAAACCTTTTCTTTTGAAAACACTACCACGAGGGGTAGAAAACCTTTTTATCTTAAAATCCCAAAACTATTTTTACAACTCATTCCAAAATAATATTTTAATAATCACAAACAACGAGAGAACGAACCATAAAGTGAGTCTAAGTTATTTACTCAATAAGGTAAACTGAAAGGAAATCAAACCACGGGTCGGGAGCTATATCGCGTGCAATGTACGCTCCTCACCTGTCGTCCCACTAGAACCTGCTGTAACACCTGAAAAAGAAGGCGGGGGAGAACATGTAAACATGTCTCCCCTCCCAGTGGGTATCCACTAGTAACGGAGTAAAACAAAGGAAAGACTGGTAAGTAGATACAGTAGCCAAAGTAAGCATGAGAGAGATATATGTAGTATAAACAAAGCGCTACCGTATGTATGCATCGAAAAAGAAATTAAATACCCAATCCATAACCGCCAATATTGGTCCGCGACCTCGGCAATGCACCTCGTCTCTAAGCGGCATTCAACCCAATCCCACATGGGCTCACGGGTCGAACCTCTGCGACCACTTTTCCGGAAAAGAACACCTTGCCACGGTGGATCAGACCGCCCGTGTTCGTGAACTGCGCTCGAGTCCTGGGCAATCGATGCTGTTATGCTCAAAAGTCAAACGTCAGCAATTAGCTGGCAATCCCGTCCCTGAAGGGACATCGACCCCTTTGGGTCATCAGGTAAACTCGCCGACCACGTAGGTCACAGAAGCACTGAAACAAACCGACCGAACAGGTCAGCATCGAAGCAAACTAAGCAGAACGGGTCATGAGAAGCTGAAACAAGCCGGACCGAATAGGTCAGCGAAAAAGCGTAAAGGATCGACCAAGTAGGTCGCTGAAGAACTGTAAACCCAAACCACTCTACTCCTATCAAGTATACTGAGCATGCATATAACTGAGTAGAGAACAGAAACGACAGTAAAGTGCAAGTAAGAAAGGTAAAGTAGAATAAAGTAAAGGTGAAGGAAACACGAGAACTGACCATTCAGGTCAACTAGGATGGAACAACTCATCATCCTCTCAACTGTATGTAAGTACTACTGAAGGAAACTGACCGAACAGGTCACGGATGTCATATGCTGATAAGAAGTAATCTACTCTACTCCTACACATGATACTAAATATGGAAACACTGAGTAGAGTAATACCGTAACCAATAGGTGCAAGATATATCTAGGATAAACGATAAGCGATGAGGTGGAAGGAACGTCACCGGCGTGTACCACGGACGTCGGATCGAAGTACCCACCTGTAAGGATGTTGTGTCTGTCGTCTGACTGCAAAAGAGTGTCAACCGGACCTAAGGAAGGTACACTAGGTTAGTGTCTAACCCACTACTAATAAACACTGACTCCACATCCCACAAACTAATCCCATGGAGATTAGTTTTTCCGAAACCAATTACCGTAACTCGCCGGAAGTCCCGTAAACCGCACCGGGACTCCGCCGGGACCCACGAACTGTCCCGAAATGCACCGACTCGTGTAACGAGTCACCTGCTACCATAAAACACTCCGATTCGGATGTTTTGGCAGCAAACACAAGATGACACTACGCCCCCACTATCGTCGGATAACTATACGAATACGGGTTCCAGGAAGTGTCAATTTCGACACCGGGACCCACCGACGCTCACCCGTCATTTCCAAACCCTCGAAATGACGCAGGTGACCAGCCAACAAGGCTTGGCGACAAAGGAAATACTCTCAGGAAGCGTCGGAAGAAATCCGAACCAAGGTCGCGTTCCGTCGTCGAATTTCGCCGACGAACGCTCCGGAATTACACTTACTATTTTCCGAAAAGCTCGGGACCTTGGACAGTTAGTCCAGAGGTTACCCGCAGTACATACACACTGCCCAAGATAGCCCAGAAGGCTACAATTGCATAAAAGTCCCTGAAGAATCTTAAATCGCACTATTTCATGTAAAAAATAGGGTTATTATGGGCCGTGCACGCAAACCGATGCTCGATAAATCGAGCCATTGCAGTCGCTGGAAGATTTCAGCGTGCCGGAGACCGTGCTCACCTTTCGGAGCACTGTCGGGCTTCGTAGCACGCGCACAAGCGACACAAAGTTTTGTAAATACTGCGCACATCGCGGAAAGTTCACTTTTCCCGCTAACTGAGGCATCAAATGCCTAAGCGGAGGTGAGCATCGCGTTCAGCACGAAAAGGTGATGACCGTGCTCACCTCACTTGGTCAAAAAGACCCACTGTGGCCTCGGAAAACGTCCCTAATGCCCTAACAAACATGCTGTTAATCAAAAATGGCTCACCTGACCCGAGGAGCTAGAGTGGCCCGCCGGCGGCACGGCGGCGATCGGTCCGGCCGGGGACGGGGCGCCGGGTCGAAGATGTCCCGGGAAGTGGTTGGCGGCGGCGGGAGTCGTGGTGGCGCGGCGGAGGAGATCCACCTCTCCAACTAGCCCTCGGGTTAGGAGGCGCCGGCGGCGATCCGTGGCCGGGAAGGTCGGGCGGGGCGATCCGGCGGAGAGATCGCCGGGAAGGTCTTTGCTCACGTAAGAGGGCGACGGCGGCGCTCGGTGGAGGAGTTGGCCCAAGCTCGGCCTTTGCACCGAGTCCGGCGGCCGCAGTGGTGCGACGACGGCCGGCGGCGCGCGGTGACGCCGGGGAAGCGCGCCGGAAGTTCTCGGGGTCACCGCGGCCGGCAGGAGGACGGCACGGCCGATGTGGAGCGGCGGCAACTCGGGGAGCCCGTTCTCGGTCTGCTCGGCCTGGGCTAACCGCAGGCGGCGGCTAGCGGCTCGGACGGCGCCGGCGGAGCACGGGGATGGCCGGGAAGGTACGCCGGCGATGTGTAACGAACCGAACTTTAACCAAATTGGCTAAAGTGCGCGAACGAAATAATTGGGCAAGTTCCAATTACCATTCCAAATATCTTGGAAGGGTTAAAAGAAGGTTTAAAAGAGTTATGAGGGTTTTGACGTTACTCGGCGCGAACTAGAGTCGAAACGACGCGAAAAACCAAGTGCAGGCGGTTTATCTGGGGTACAAAAACAGTGCATGCTTGGTATAGCAACTTTTACCGAGAGAAGGGAGCTCTCGGGTTTGGGGTCTTTAGGGCTTGTACCGGTACAGACCCGATTTTGTACCGGTACAAGTGCTACGAAACCGAGAAACAGCTCTCGGGTTTGCCTGCTGGAGCGGTTATACCGGTACAAAATGGGCCTTGTATCCGTACAAAGCAATCTGGCAAACGACTTTTGGACTGCTTCGCAAATAAAGGAAATTGAGGGCCTAAGTGCAATTGTTACAATACAATACACTCCCAAACACCCCTCTCTTCACAGCCACTTCATCAAACACTCCCTCCCTCACATTCCTCTCTTTCTCTCTCTAGAAATCACACCCTAGAGCTTGGAGGAGAAGAAGGAGAAGCTCGGAGAAGGTGGATTTGGTGGCTTTGGTGGGTCTAGAAGCTCTCCTACAAGGTGTACCTTGGGTTAGCTTTGGGCAAAGGTGAGTTCATGCAAACCTAAACCTAGGGTTTGGGATTTCTCTTTAGATTTTCGGATTTAGGAGTCTCTACAAGTGTAGAAACGTCCTAATGCACATAGAACACATGAAAACCCTAGTTTCTTCATGTGCTCTCATGGTGGAACCTTAGGGCATCAATGCATGCCCTAGAAAAGAGTTTAAATGGTCTTAGATGAGTTCCTAGAAGATCCACAAGCTCTCTTTTGCTTGTTTAAGAGATCAAAACCTAGGGTTTCACATAGGGCTTGGTAGAGCACCCAAATTTGGGGCTTTTGACTATAGAGGTTCGAGGGTCCAATTGACCTTGTTGAAACCTAATTGGGGGTATTCCCGACGCGTGGGACAACTCCATTTAATTAAACGAAAAGCCTATCTATGGGTTACTATGTAAATTGGCCTGATTGGTCGATTTTTAACGTAACAGGTTTTCGAGTAGGCATCGGGTGGTCGCGAAACTTGTTGGGCGACTCCACAAAAATATTTTAAGGTGGGTGGTGCATTCCAAAGACATCGAACTTCCCTTTATGTCTAAGTGTCATGTTTGAACATACTATATACATTGAGCATAATGCATAGTAGGGTTAATTGTGAGTTTCTTACTTTTGTGAGTTCAAATGCATGAGAATGATTGTATAATATTGTATTGGTAAAGAACAAAGAACCCTATGTATGCATGACAAAGAACCTAGTGAACCTAGTAAACTAGTATGACATTGGACATGTGCTTAGAGAACAAGTGTGGCAATGATGAGTCTAGAATACTTAGACAAGTGTGGCATCAAAGAACAAGAACATGAACAAGTAGATTACTTGACATTAGTATAATTGAGAGAGTGACATTATGACATTCCACCTTAGAGTTAAGGGTCATATGAACATAAGTCTCATTGAAGGCAAGGAACAGATTGAGATTTAGAATCCTTAAAGTTAAGGATTGATCGTACTCACCATATAGTCCTTGCTCGAGGCGCGGTAGCTCCCCCTCGGGCGATGTGCTCCGGAGTTGTCATCACTGGGTCGTAGTGGTATATCCTCCCCAGAGGACGGTCCCGTCGGGTCGTAGTGGTGTATCCTCCCCGACAATAGGGATTTGAGTTTGGTTGAGTCTTGTTGAGGGCGAACCCACGGGTTAGCCAAGAGATTGGGTATTGGACTTATGATCTTGCATGTTTTATTTTGAGCATATTATCGTTTACTTTCAAGCGTATTAGTTGCATTTGTTAGTTGGTTATTATCTTACCTTTCTATCTATTACGCTTGAATTAGACTCAGTGGGAAAGTCGGCGTGGTTGGTTGCCGAACCCATTGGGAACTTTGTTGTAGTTCTCACCCCACTATTTCCACAGGGCCGGGACCTAGCGAGCCGGCCGAGGACCGCGGTAAGGGCATCGAGCCCTAGGTAGAGACCGCCTGAGTACTTACTTTTATTTATAGTTGCATTCCCCTTTTATATCATCTTGTATTTTGATGACTATAGACGTTAAAGAATGATGTAAAAGATGTTTTGTGAATGTAATACAAGTTCTATTTTGGGGTTATTGAGATGTAAAAAGAAATGATGCAATGTTGTAAAGATTTGAAGTTAATTAAAGTATGATGCATGTATATGATTGTAATTAATCATGGAACTTGTATGTTTAGTATAGTATTTCACTTTGGCTTTGGCTTGCCCTCGTGCAAGATGTCATGTATGCTTCCTGTAACATACTGGACTTGCGCAAATTGCGGAGTTCGAGTATTTGACTTGAGTTTGGAGCTTTTCCAGATTTTCTGGAGGGTCGTTGACTGTGTTCCGACCTATGGCACGTGTACCGAGGTTAGTGGATGAATCCCTAGCACTAAAGTCCAAAAAGTTGGATTTTAGGTGGCTCTCGGGTTGGAAATCTGTGCCTTTGTACCGATACAAAATGATGTCTATACCGGTATAAAATGATGGCTATACCGGTACAGACCGAGATTTATACCGGTATAAAAGGGCAGACTTGGCAAACCCGAGGCTCGGGTTTGGCTTTTCGCAGGGTTTATACCGGTACAAAATGGATTTGTACCGGTACAAACTGGCAGATTTCGAGCAGTTTAAACTGCAGGGGTGTTTTAGCATTTTGTTGCTTCTATTAGGTTACCCCCTCACCCTAGGGCTCCATTTGAGCACCCCCATTGCAGCAAAGAGGTAGGAGGAGCTCCTCTCTCTACTCCCCCAGGTTTTCTAGGGTTTTGGTTAGATTTTTAGAGGATTAAAACCCTTCTTTTGCTTCTTTGTGCTTGGTAGAGGCAACATCACCATTGTTGGAGCTTGGAGCTTGGTGGTTGGAGCTTTGTGGTGGATCAAGCTTCAAGCCTAGGGCCTTTTGAGCTTGGTTTAGAGCTTCTTAGAGGTATGTGAACGATTTCCTTCCTCTAGTTTCGGATTTTGGAGGTTTCTTTGAGATGAAACCCTAGTTTTGGATTCTAGGGATAGGATTTGGGGATTTTCGATTTAGGGCCTTTGGGACCTAATTGATGGGTTTAGAACTTTGGTTTAGGTTGGATTGCAAGGACTCTAACTCCCATTTGGAGATCGAGAGAGTTTCCTTCGCATTCGGTGAGTTTTCTCCAACCTTTTGTAGAGTTCCTTAAAGTGTGAACTCAAGGTTTATTTTCTTAGCTTGTAACTCCTAGGGTGTGCTTTTTAGGACTCAAGGAGTGATTATCGAAGTATCGTTAGTGGTTCGGAGCAACGCTTTTCGCACTTGGTGGGTTTGGCTTCATGAGCATAGGAGCAAATGGCTCCTAAGTGCTTATTCGGTTTGATTTAATTATTTTGAATGCATATTCATGCTAAATAGATTTATTATGAATTTTGAACCACTTAAAATGCATGCCTTATGTATGATAAAATTTTCACTCTATATAGTAGAGCTTTCTGGGTTAAACAGCATGCATGTGAGGGTGGGCTTTGTGGGCACCTGGGAGTGTGCCATTCATGTTTATATAGCTTAGATAAGGTAATTATGAACATTGAACTCTTGTTGGAACTTAGAAGAGCTTAAGTGTCATTAAGCGGCACTCAACTTAGAAAACTATGAAACTGCAACATAGAGACTTGACATAGGCCACTGGACATCTATTATTTTCATGTTAGAGACATGATGACATAGAGATAGGCCTTTTGGACACTTGTAGATTCCATGTTAGAGACATGACGATTTGGGACATATGATGAGTTTTGTGACTTTATGCCATTGTGCTCATTCGCACATGCTTGTGAGGGTCGCTCCCTACAAGCCGGCACTCCGGAGTTGGCCAACGCGTTTCATGTATTCGCCGTGCGGGATTGGGCGCCGAAGTGGATTGCCGTGGGACAGTTTCATTCCTAGGGTGGGAATGTTGACTACTACGGGGCCATTAGGCTCGGCATTTGGGCTAGGCGACCTTCGGGTGGGCATCGGCCATATCGCCTTCGGGTTGGATCTTACTGTACTTAAACTTAATGTAGTTTAAAGAAAACTGTGGACTTGACTAGAATAGTAAACTTTTACACTCTACTATCACTTGTGGACATTATGGACCGTGACTAGAATAGTAAACTTAAATCTTTTACTATCAAGTTGGAAACTTCGTTTTACTTATAGTGCTTTCTATTCATGCTTAGAATAGTGTAGTTACTTATGTGGGATATCATGCTTTAGTAGCTTACTCTTTAATTATTTTCGCTTACTCTTACTTGCTTAGTTTTGGGCCTAGTGGAGCATGCAACTGAAGTCAGTAATTGCCCATTGGGAACTATTAATTAATAGTTCTCACGCCCTCTTTTTCTAATGTGTTTCAGAGCCTTCGGCACCGGCGGAGGCAAGGGATCGCGGCAAGGGAGTCGCCTAGTTAGCTAGCTTCTTTGCCACTACCGTTTAGGTGGTTTTTCCTCTCTTTGGTGTTTTGTGAGAGAGCGATTTTTGTATCCATTTATAGAGACCACCATATATTATGTTAGTTTGTACTTTGGGATCTTTGGTTGTACCCCTTTTTACAGTTTTTAGTGGAATCTTGGTACTTTTATTTATCTACTTCTTGTATGCTTATTAGTTTAGAATTCTAGTTGTTATACTGCTCTGATGCTTCTAGATTCTTCATATTTTTGTGGTTATTTATCGTTTTTGTTAGACGCCTTGTATGTTGTAGACATACGGCGGTCCGGCACGCGCCGGCGGGCTTTCCGCCGGTCCCGGGCGTGATGATTAAATTGGTATCAGAGCCTAGGGTTGAGTCTTCTTGTGGACCTAGCAAACCTTAGGCAGGTTGGACTATAGGATATAGGCTCGTGAGAAACGAGGTCTATTAAACTTGTGAGCGAAAGTATTAAGATTGGGTATCTTGAATAACTCTAGTAAGTAGAGTTGGATCGAAGTGTATAATTTCTAACTTCGCGGAGGGTTTCGTTGGCGGCCAACAACGTAACATCGGGAGTTAGTAGTAAATGACACTTCATTACTTTCGCATGATTTGGGTATTTATAGCATGAGCGGGGATGCGATTGCGTGAGCTTACTAACTTGCGCTTTTATGATGTTGTAGTGACGATGCCGACGACTCGCTCTAAATCTGTTGGAGCGGATAATGCGGCAACTTTTGAGGAGGTCGAGACCTCCGCTACCTCCGGATCTGGTGAGGTCCGTGAGCCGATGGGCCAGTTGGCGGCCCTCACAGCTTTGGTGACGCAGCAGACGGCAGCGGCACAGCGGCAGGAGGCGCGCATGAAGCGCATGGAGGACCTTTTACTACAGCAGTCGGCGGCGAGGGAGACACCGGCCCCTGCACCACCAAAGACCGCCGAGGTTGTTCTATCACGGCGCAGCCCCCGCGGCCGCTCACACCAGACGACTCCGGCGATCGAGCGCGGGAGGAGGATCGGACACCCCGCCAAGACGAGCATCGCCGGTGGCAGCGGCATTTCCAGTTATGGCTCAGGGAGCCGAGAGGGATCGACTCATGGGTCGCCTCAAGGAGTTTAGGAAGTGCAGTCCGAGGATCTTTGACGGAGAGAACGTCGACCACTGGATCGTGGAAAAGTGGTTGATGCATATGGAGAAATTATTCCGTGACACGTTTGTGGAGGAGCGGGATAGGGTGTGGCTCGCCACCCACCACCTCGACGGCGAGGCCTACCGCTGGTGGATGGACATTCAGAGAACCCCGCACGTACTTGGCGGCTATTACTTGGTTGAAGTTTAAGGAACTTCGTTGTCACACTACTCTCCCGACAACACAAGAGGCGGATGGAGCGATCCTCGCGCAGCCTTACTCAAGGGGACCTGATCGTGGCCGAGTACGAGAGAGAGTTTTCTCGGCTCGCATTGCGTGCCCTTCGTGCGGGACGACGAGGATAAGGCCCGCATCTTCGAGCGTGGATGCGACCGTCGATTTTCCGGTTTGTGCAGTCCTCTGAGCTTCAGACATACCGACAGGTGGTGAACCGCGCGCTCACCGTGGAGAGCGGCGCGGCGATGGTACAGGAGCGGCGCGAGGGTTTGGACAAGGGAAAGGGCAAGAGGCCGCGGCCGAGGGTGCGAGCCAGGCGCGCTCTATGAGGCCACCGAAACATCCGAGGCACCAGCAGCGCAGTCGAGGCGCACCGACTCAGCGAAGAGGACCTGACCGACGCCGGCCTCCCCGGTGTGTGATCTGCGGTGGTCCTCACCACCCGCCGCAGTGTCCACAGCGGGCACGCAGTGCTTCCAGTGTGGCCAGGAGGGCCACATCCGTACCGAGTGCCCGAGAGGTTCTTCACCGGCACCATCTTCTGCATCGGCACCGGCTCTACCAGCCGCCAGCCAGGGGACCCCGTCGACACAGTACCAGACTGGGCGGCCGACCGCCCAGCGCCAGAGTGAGGGGTCACGACAGGCGCCGAGTGGGCGCATGTACGCCGCGCAGACTGAGGCGGCAGCGACAGCTGAGGATGTGGTGGCAGGTATCATTTTACTTGATGGCATTAGAGTACGTGCATTATTTGATACCGGTGCATCACATTCATTTATAGATCGGCTGTTTGCCGAGTTGCATGACATCCAGTTTGTTCCCTTACTACACCCTGGACGTCTTGTTGTACCCGACCACATTGTGGACGTGCGAGAGTATTGCCCCAGTTGCCCTATTCGGGTAGGAGATTGGACCATGCCCGCGGATTTGCGAGTAGTGCGCAAGTTGGGGGATTTTGACGTGGTTTTGGGTATGGATTGGTTGACTAGATACTACGCCACTATCGATTGTGTTAATCGAACGGTTACTTTTAGAGAACCGGGTCAGAGTGAGGTGGTGTTTAGAGGATGCCAGAGTTCGCTTTTTGCGATGTCGATCAGTTCGTCTCGAGCTAGGCAACTGATCAACCGTGGATGCGTAGCCTATTTGGCTAGTATCGCATTGAGGGGTGAGGATGATACCCCTAGGATCGAGGATATCCCGGTGGTACGGGAGTTTCAGGACGTGTTTCCAGCGGAGCTACCAGGCATGCCACCTGATAGGGAGATCGAGTTTGTGGTAGATCTCGCTCCCGGGACTACCCCAGTCTCGAAGGCACCCTATAGGATGGCACCGGCAGAGTTAAAGGAGCTGAGGGCACAGTTACAGGATATGTTGGACAAGGGCTTCATTCGACCGAGTGTGTCACCTTGGGGAGCACCGGTTCTTTTTGTGAAGAAGAAGAACGGATCACTTCGCCTTTGCGTGGACTATCGTGAACTTAATAAAGTCACGATCAAGAAGGCGAAGACGGCTTTTAGATCACGGTATGGACATTATGAGTTCACTGTTATGCCGTTTGGGCTTACTAATGCCCCGGCAGCTTTTATGGATCTAATGAACCGTGTCTTCAAGCCTTATCTAGACAGGTTCGTCGTGGTCTTCATCGACGACATCTTGGTTTATTCCCGAAGTGATGTGGAGCACGAGGAACACTTGAGATTGGTACTACAAGTGCTTCGGGAAAAGAAGTTATTTGCTCAGCCGAAGAAGTGCGAATTTTGGCTTCGAGAAGTGGCTTTTCTGGGACATGTGATTTCAGGATCAGGTATAGCAGTGGATCCTAGGAAGATAGAAGCCATTCAGGATTGGCCAAGACCGACGAGCGTCACCGAGATCAGGAGTTTCCTTGGTTTGGCCGGCTACTACCGCAGATTCGTGGAGGGCTTTGCGAAGTTATCTACTCCCCTCACGAGGCTCACGCACAAAGGAGCTAAATTCATTTGGAATGATGCGTGTGAAAAGAGCTTTCAAGAGTTGAAGCTGAGATTGACGACCGCTCCAATCCTCACATTACCTATTGCTGGAGCAGGGTATGTGGTTTATAGTGATGCATCTCTTAACGGATTGGGCTGTGTCTTGATGCAGGGTGACAAGGTGATCGCGTATGCTTCTCGCCAACTAAAGGAATATGAGAAGAACTATCCCACACATGACTTGGAGTTGGCGGCCGTGGTCTTTGCATTAAACCTATGGCGCCACTATTTGTACGGCGAGCGGTGCGAGGTATATACGGATCACAAGAGCTTAAAGTACCTTTTCACTCAGAAGGAGTTGAACTTGAGACAGCGCAGATGGTTGGAGCTGCTCAAGGATTATGATTTGACTATTCTCTACCACCCGGGCAAGGCTAACGTGGTGGGAGATGCGCTAAGTCGGAAATCGACCGCGAACTTAGCGATGCATGTTGTTACTCAACCGCAGTTGATCGAGCAGATGAAGCGGTTGGAGTTGGAGGTAGTGACTCCGGATACACCTTTGCGGTTATTGACTATGGTTGTGCAACCTACACTTATGGATAGAATTAAAGAAAAGCAAGCTCTTGACTTAGAGTTACAAAAGATTCAAGACAAAATGATTAATGGTTGCACCGGCGACTTCCTAGTGGATAATCAGGGAGTGATGCGCTTTGGCGGACGGATTTGTGTGCCGTCGAATGTGGGACTTAGAGAGGACATCCTCCAGGAGGCACACAGGGCACCTTATGCTATTCATCCAGGAGGCACCAAAATGTACAAGGACTTGAGGTTACTTTATTGGTGGCCTGGGATGAAGAAGGATGTTGGCGAGTTCGTTGCTACATGTCTAACTTGCCAACGGGTGAAAGCTGAGCATCGAGTTCCAGCGGGAAAACTTCAGAGTTTGCCTATTCCCGTGTGGAAGTGGGAGAAGATCACCATGGACTTCGTGATAGGATTGCCTCGCTCTCAAGCTGGGCATGATGCTATTTGGGTGATAGTGGATAGGTTGACGAAGTCGGCGCACTTCATACCTATTCACACTACTTGGGCTGGAGAGAAGCTCGCACAAGTGTACCTTGATGAGATTGTTCGACTTCATGGAGTACCTACTTCGATTGTATCTGATAGAGACACTCGCTTCGTGTCACACTTCTGGAGGAGTCTGCAGGACGCCTTGGGCACTAGATTGGATTTCAGCACTGCTTTCCACCCCCAGGGTGACGGGCAGTCGGAGCGCACTATACAGAGTCTAGAGGACATGCTTCGAGCATGTGTGATTGACTTCCAGGGAGGATGGTTGCAACATCTACCTATGGCGGAGTTTGCTTATAATAATAGTTATCAAGCAAGCATCAAGATGGCACCGTTCGAGGCATTGTATGGACGGAAGTGTAGATCCCCACTTCATTGGAGTGAAGTTGGCGAAAGATTGGCTTTAGGCCCCGAAGTGCTCCAGAAGTAGAGGATAAAGTTCGAATCGCTCGTGAGCGACTGCTGACAGCCCAGAGTAGGCAGAGGAGCTATGCAGATAAACGCCGACGAGACTTGGAGTTTCAGATTGGAGATCATGTCTTCTTGAAAGTCTCGCCATCAAAGAGAATTCGGAGATTTGGAATCCGAGGCAAGTTGAGTCCTCGATTCATTGGACCCTATGAGATCTTGGAACGTATAGGTCCGGTAGCGTATCGACTTGCTCTACCACCGAACCTATCGGGCGTACACAACGTCTTTCATGTATCGGTCCTTCGGAAATATATCCATGATCCGGCTCATGTATTGGAGGCTGTACTCATAGAGCTGAGAGAGGATTTGAGCTTCGAGGAGCAACCACTGAAGATCTTGGCTCGCGAAGTGAAGAAGCTGCGGAATCGGGACATTCCGTACGTGAAGGTTCTTTGGAGCAACCACGAGGAGCGAGAGGCCACGTGGGAGCCTGAGAGCGCACTGCAGGAGCGCTACCCCCATCTCTTTCAGATGGAAACTTGAGGTATGAGTTCGCTTTTGAGTTTCGCGACGAAACTCCTTTTAGGAGGGTGAATGTAACATATCGGACTTGCGCAAATTGCGGAGTTCGAGTATTTGACTTGAGTTTGGAGCTTTTCCGATTTTCTCGAGGGTCGTTGCGTGAGTTCCAACGTATGGCACGTGTACCGAGGTTAGTGGATGAATCCCTGGCACTATAGGCCAAAAAGTTGGATTTTAGGTGGCTCTCGGGTTGGAAATTCTGTGTCTTTGTACCGGTACAAAATGGTGTCTATACCGGTATAAAATGATGGCTATACCGGCATGCATCGAGATTTATACCGGTATAAAAGGGCAGATTTGGCAAACCCGAGGCTCTGCTTGGCTTTTCGCAGAGGTTTATACTGCAGACAAAATGGATTTGTACCCAGACAAACTAGCAGATTTCGAGCAGTCTAAACTGCAGGGGTGTTTTAGCATTTTGTTGCTTCTATTAGGTTACCCCCTCACCCTAAGGCTCCATTTGAGCACCCCCATTGCAGCAAAGAGGTAGGAGGAGCTCCTCTCTGTACTCCCTTAGGTTTTCTAGGGTTTTGGTTAGATTTTTAGAGGATTAAAACCCTCCTTTTGCTTCTTTGTGCTTGGTAGAGGCAACATCACCATTGTTGGAGCTTGGAGCTTGGTGGTTGGAGCTTTGTGGTGGATCAAGCTTCAAGCCTAGGGCCTTTTGAGCTTGGTTTAGAGCTTCTTAGAGGTATGTGAACGGTTTCCTTCCTCTAGTTTCGGATTTTGGAGGTTTCTTTGAGATGAAACCCTAGTTTTGGATTCTAGGGATAGGATTTGGGGATTTTCGATTTAGGGCCTTTGGGACCTAATTGATGTGTTTAGAACTTTGGTTTAGGTTGGATTGCAAGGACTCTAACTCCCATTTGGAGATCGAGAGAGTTTCCTTCGCATTCGGTGAGTTTTCTCCAACCTTTTGTAGAGTTCCATAAAGTGTGAACTCAAGGTTTATCTTCTTAGCTTGTAACTCCTAGGGTGTGCATTTTAGGACTCAAGGAGTGATTATCGAAGCTTCGTTAGCGGTTCGGAGCAACGCTTTTCGCACTTGGTGGGTTTGGCTTCATGAGCATAGGAGCAAATGGCTCCTAAGTGCTTATTCGGTTTGATTTAATTATTTTGAATGCATATTCATGCTAAATAGATTTATTATGAATTTTGAACCACTTAAAATGCATGCCTTATGTATGATAAAATTTTCACTCTATATAGTAGAGCTTTCTGGGTTAAACAGCATGCATGTGAGGGTGGGCTTTGTGGGCACCTGGGAGTGTGCCATTCATGTTTATATAGCTTAGATAATGTAATTATGAACATTGAACTCTTGTTGGAACTTAGAAGAGCTTAAGTGTCATTAAGCGGCACTTAACTTAGAAAATTATGAAACTGAACATAGAGACTTGACATAGGCCACTGGACATCTATTATTTCCATGTTAGAGACATGATGACATAGAGATAGACCTTTTGGACACTTGTAGATTCCATGTTAGAGACATGACGATTTGGGACGTATGATGAGTTTTGTGACTTTATGCCATTGTGCTCATTCGCACGTGCTTGTGAGGGTCGCTCCCTACAAGCCGGCACTCCGGAGTTGGCCAACGCGTTTCATGTATTCGCCGTGCGGGATTGGGCGCCGAAATGGATTGCCGTGGGACAGTCTCATTCCTAGGGTGGGAATGTTGACTACTACGAGGCCATTAGGCTCGATTTGGGCTCGGCAGCCTTCGGGTGGGCATCGGCCATATCGCCTTCGGTTTGGATCTTACTATACTTAAACTTAATTTAGTTTAAAGAAATCTGTTGACTTTACTAGAATAGTAAACTTTTACACTCTACTATCACTTGTGGACATTATGGACCGTGACTAGAATAGTAAACTTAAATCTTTTACTATCAAGTTGGGAACTTCGTTTTACTTATAGTGCTTTCTATTCATGCTTAGAATAGCGTACTTACTTATGTGGGATATCATGCTTTAGTAGCTTACTCTTTAATTATTTTCGCTTACTCTTACTTGCTTAGTTTTGGGCCTAGTGGAGCATGCAACTGAAGTCAGTAATTGCCCACTGGGAACTATTAATTAGTTCTCACGCCCTCTTTTTCTAATGTGTTTTAGCCTTCAAGACCGGCGTGAGGCAAGGGATCGCGGCAAGGGAGTCGCCTAGTTAGCTAGCTTCTTTGCCACTACCGTTTAGGTGGTTTTTCCTCTCTTTTGTGTTTTGTGAGAGAGCGATTTTTGTATCCATTTATAGAGACCACCATGTATTATGTTAGTTTGTACTTTAGGATCTTTGGTTGTACCCCTTTTTACAATTTTTAGTGGAATCTTGGTACTTTTATTTATCTACTTCTTGTATGCTTATTAGTTTAGAATTCTAGTTGTTATACTGCTCTGATGGTTCTAGATTCTTCTTAATTTTTGTGGTTATTTATCGTTTTTGTTAGACGCCTTGTATGTTGTAGACATACGGCGGGTCTGGGCACGCGCCGGGCGGGCTTCCGCTGGGTCCCGGGGCGTGACACTTCCGCATGTGTAAAAAAATCTTATACTCTATCTGTAATTGTTGAGCCTTGGGCGGATAGGGGAAGCTCTGTCCGTTCGGCGTCTGTTGACGCGCTCGAACCGGCCAAATGGACCGGTCTCGGGGCGTGACACGATGCCTCGTCGTCGGAGGAGGGCCGCGCAACTTCGGGAAGGCGGCCGCGGCGCTCCTAGACCGAGATCACCCAGGATCGGCCTGGGTGACTCAAGTTGGCCGCAGGGAGCTACGGCTGTGGCGGCGGCGCTCGGGGACACGGGGCCGGCCGGGGAGCACCCGGCGATGGTTCTCGGCCGGTGGGTGTTAGATCCGAGAGTTAGAAGCTTCCCTTGGACGGATCTGGGTTCATTGGCCAATATGTGGTAGGTGTGGCCGAGGGGGAGGAAGAAGAAGGATTTTCGGGGTTCTCCGGCGGCCGGGGCTGCTTGCCGGCGGCCGGGGGTGCGCGCTCGGGGTGGCAGAGGAAGTGTTTGAGGAACTCGGGTGGCTGGGAGATGAAAGGTTGGCTAGGGTTAGGGTTTCTCCCATGCAACCCTAACACTACACCTATATACACTAATGCAACTTTGCATTTAAGCCCTCCACTTCACTTTATTTTCTTTCTAGTCCCTGCCAGTAGTTTATTTACGTGCGTAAGTCCCTCCATATTCGAATTCACGCATTTCAGCGCATAAAATATAAGGACTTTTCGCATTCTCGCCGTTTTGCCATTTTTACCCCTCAGCGATCATCTTGCAATTGCCGAAGATCCGTCCGTCGGATTTCCGATCGGATCACGCCAGCGCGTTCAGCACGTCGGAGACATCGAATCTACCATTTTACTTCGATCGATTTGGTCTCCGATTCGCGAAGTATCAATTCCCCTCTTCTTTCTCCATAATATCCATTTATTTAATTATTTAGGTCAAATCGTTCAAACCCTTTTTCTCGATATCCGTGCATCGAATCCAATTCCGCTGCCATTGGTTCCGTAATAGTCGAGCCGTTCGAAACGAGCTATTGAAGTCATATATTCGAGTCCCGTACGCACTCGAACCCATCCTCTATTCCCGCTCATCCTAAAACTAGAGTTACTATTCAGAAGTCATTTCTTCCGGGTCGCGTAACTTTTCCGTTTTAGCTCATTTTGACCTGAAATTTGACGAGTGTATTTGTAATTTAATTACACACAATAACATCGTCAACAGAAGGGTTTATTTATTAAGATAAAAAAAATGTCGGTTATTACATCATTCCCTCCTTACAAGAAGTTTCGTCCCCGAAACTAGGTCAAGAATCCCTCATAAATAAATGTGGATAACGCTTCCGCATAGTAGACTCAAGCTCCCACGTAGCTTCGCGCTCACCGTGGTTCTCCCACTGAGCCTTCACGTACGTAATGCTCATGTTTCGCAACTACTTCACTTCACGTGCCAAAAGCCGCAACGGAGCCTCATATAGTTCAGATCCTCCCGTATCTGTAGAGACGCGATCCGATGACGTGGGACGGATCCGGAATATACTTCCGAAGCATGGACACGTGAAAGACATGGTGCCCCCGAGCGAGACTCGGAGGTAGAGCCAACCTGTACGCCACCGGACCAACACGCTCCAGGATCTCAAAAGGTTCCACAAAACGCGGACTAAGCTTGTCCCGCAAACCGAACCGCTTGATCCCCCTGGAAGGCGATACCTTGAGCAAAGACGTGCTCACCGACCGTAAACTCTAGGTCACGCTCCGCCGGTCCGCGTAGCTCCTCCTCGTCGACTCGTGCAATCCGAAGTCGCTCTCTCTCGCAATGCGAACCTTCGCCTCCGCATCCTCCGCTAACTCAGGCCCGATCAGCCGGCGTTCTCCGACATCGTTCCAACAGATAGGGGACCGACATCGACGCCCATATAAAGCCTCATACGGAGTCATCCCGATGCTCGCCTGGTAACTGTTGTTATAGACGAACTCCACTAGTGGTAAATAGCGAAACCATCCATCACCGTAGTCCAGACACAAGCGCGAGCATGTCCTCTAGAGTCGGACGACTCGCTTCGATCGTCCGCCGCTCGTCAAGGGTGGAACGCTCGCATCGTAGTTCGCCTTCGTACCCATAGCCTGCTGCAAGCTCCTTCAAAAATAGGAAATGAAGCGGGTGTCCCGATCAGATACGATCGACACTGGCACACCATGCAGGCGGACGATCTCGTCGATATATCATCGTGCGCCGATCACGAACCACGTCGGTGCATCTACAGAAGTGAGCCGATTTCACACCCGATCCACTACAACCCCGATCGCATCATGGCCTCGCCGTGATCGAGGCAATCTAGTGACGAAATCCATAGAAACCGTCCCACTTCCATACGGCATCTAAGTGGTTGCGCTTCCTACGGCTGTCGATGCTCGCTTTCACCGCCGACAAGTCAAGCATCGAGCCACATGCCGAGCCACATCTAGCTTCATCCCGTGCCACCGTAAATTCGCTTCAAGTCGCGATACATCTTGGTTCCGCTCGGATGAATCGTGTAAGGGGATTGGTGCGCCTCGGATAGGATATCGCTCCTCAACTCCGAGTCACTCGGCACACACCATCTGCCCTTAAAGCGCAAAAACCCATCAGTGTGGATAGTGAAGTCCCCGAAACTTGACTAGATACCCACCACAATCAAATTTGGATACTGCTCCGCCAATGCGGTATCACTTTTGAGTACTGGTCAATCACACTTCCTTGTGTTTGGACAGAACCAATATTTCAAATAGGGAAAGGATAGGAATTCGGTCCCACCTGGACAAGACGAGGGTAAACATTCCAACCCACATCTATGGATCAAGATTCACTGGAATCGTATCCATCTTATAACCTGCGGACAAAGATAGTCCCGCGTCCAGAATAATCCGATCCCATCTTGCAAATTCTGAGATATTAATTCATCCCTCAGGATTGCTAGGTCCACTCAACTTTGGTCCGCATAGTCGTACTGATTCGACTACATCGATAGTTCACGTAAAAAGTCACAAAACAGCTCCACAAGTCCGGAGTAAAATCTCAAAGGCCGAAAGGCACACTCCGACTAGCCAACAACGTCAACCTGCTCACTACGAGCACATACGAAACGTCGTTCAAAAACTTGAGTCAAAACACTCACCTCGAGACCACGCCTCACTCTAGTTACTACACAAACCGTCGAAATCAAAACCTCGTCAACCGAAAGCCACTTTTGGCATTCGACAAATTCCCTAGGTCCAAGAGCTCACTTTCCACCTCGACCAAAAAGTCCAAGGCCGACAAGACCCATTGAACTAAACCATTCGTTCGCTCAATATTGATTGCAAACCAACACGTGGTCCATGAAAGTCCATCACTTGATGCACAGGATTGCCAATCGCACTATGCGTTACTAACCATCGGTGATGCTCAACATCCGTCTCCACGAGACTCTATCGCCGCTGTCCTATAAGGGACCCTAGCGATCGATGCTCCTAGCAACATCAAAACTTGTCTCATTGAGACCCAGGCGCACTTGTCACCACTTTGACTGGATAACATACCATTCCTAGGTTTGCACGGTTAATTTGAGAAGCAAACCCTAACATTATCACATACGGTGACTATCAAAGCCGAACACCAGGCTTAAGTCACTCAATAACTGTGATTTCGAACCTCTCGCCAAACAAACCGAGACTACTACGAACACCCAGACTCGAACTAGAGTCAAATCCATCTGCAGTCATGATAAATCAACTACGCAAATTAGCCATGGAATAACCCAAGGCTCGCTACGTGGTCAGAGATGACCAACACTCAAGAGTTTCCAAGACAATCTAGGGAAAATATCGACACAATCCATAAGTCCCAAACAGGGAAAGGGCACATTTCGTCTCACTTTCGACAGTATATTGTCTGCAGCTAATATACTTATCAAAAGAAAAGCGAAATATCAGTAGATCCACTACCAACAACAAGTTGGAAGCGTGACACATCGAAGTATCAAATCCATTGACACCTCTTCCCGGAACTAAGGGTTCACAACCATTATCATCGAAACATCGACTCTGTAAGTTGACAATCGAAATCAGAACGACTCTAAATCGACTCACTGGGGGTCTCATAGCTTTCAACCTCTGAAAGCTACTAGAGAAACTAAGTCGTGAATACGCAACTAAGGCTTTAGGAAATGGTTTCTCAAACCGACTTCCGCACCATAATCGAGCTTTACTCGAAGCTCCGAGAACTCAGACGATACCTTAGAGTAACTCGAGTCAAGACGGGTCCTACCAAACCATCCACTACCCTATGACACACCAATTTAGGGGTTAAGGATAACCGCATGCTATATATGCATCAACAGGGACTTGACACCTAACTGTGTCCAACCGATTCTAGTACACGTCAGTTTGACGTATGAACTAGATAAAGGTCAAAAGACCTAAACCCGCTGATTCCATGAGCCAAAAACGAAAGAGGGATAGGCATCACAACCTTACCCAAGATCTACGAAATCAACACCAACGTTGCTATCGACTGAACAACTGTTAAACACACCCTGGGCTACACCCTAGTAGCCCCACAGAAGTCGCGACCGTAACAGGTCTAAACACCGTCTCCGTAGAGACACTCGCAACAGCTCCCGTGTCTAAGTAGGAAAAGTGGCTCGGACGTCGGCAGTCAAGACACTCGCCTAGGCCCGAAAATCACTGGCCCTCAAGGCCCACCTGACAGGAATGGCAACACTTGGGGAACACCACCCCGCCACTCAATGTCCAGAAAGAAGCACCGCCACTACTCCCGACTTAGACACCAGCTTGTGCGAAAACCGTAACACATACGGAAACAACCGTGCACTCCGAGCTTACCCAACTCGAATGCAACACAGGACACAAGTCTAACCCCGCACTCTCACGTGCCTATAAACCGTAGGTCATCCTAGGGTCAACCTAACCAATGGTTCAGTTCTTTTCATTTTCAAAAACAACCTGTGAATGGTGTTGTGGTTGTAACTTTGCTCTGATACCATTTTAATCTGCCACGCCCCGGGTCATTTGTCACGCCCCGCTACCCGCCTATTTGGTCGGGTTCGGGCCACGTCAACAGACGCCGAACGGACAGGGCCTCCCCTGCCCGCCCAAGGCTCTAACAACAAGTACAATTTAACAAATCAAAGAGAATTTGCAATTATACAAGGCTTACACGAAGGTAAGCAACAACAACACAGCGGAAGAGTAAGCACTAAGCTAGAATATAAACCACACATGAACTTGATTACATTTGAACCAAATACAAGTAAACTAATCTATTACATTCTTTAAGCATTCGTTACATCAGTTCTTTTAACATTTGTCATCTCCCAAAATTTACTTGAATGTTTACAACTTGACATCTATAGTTCAACAAAATAAAGTTGATACAAGTATAACAAAAAAGGAAATGACTAGATGCAAACTCCGGTGGCCACTAGCTATGGCGCTAACCCCTTGCCCCTGCCTTTCCGCCGCCCGTCGTGCTAGGACCTGTGGGGTTAGTGGTGTGAGAACTACAACGAAGTTCCCAGTGGGCTCGGCAACCGACCCCGCCGACTTACCCACTAGGTCTATCCAGGCATAAGTATTTCAACGGAATTGAAATAGTAACCAACTATATACATGCTAATACTATGCCCGCAAGAAAGAGTCGATAGATAGATAATCGAATTCGATATGTTTGCATGCATGCTCTTTACCATACTTTACTTTACTTTACTTTACTTGGCTCATTACCCAATCTTGCTTAACGTAGTTAACCCCAACAAACTCAAGACCCAAAATCCCTCACCGATTGGGGAGGCTCTAAGCTCGCAAGACCCGAGGGACCGTCCGTCGGGCCACGATCCCCAGGCGATCGTTCGAACTCACCGCTGAGGAGGAGCGACCTCGCTCAAGCCAAGACTTGGCAAGGGTATCGATCTAATCCTCACATTGAGGATTCATAGCCACTAGTTACCATGCCATTGTCAATGTTAGGTTTTCTACCTAATCATGTATATCATTCTTGCCATAATGCCACTGAGTTGAACTATGTTTAACTAAGGTTATCCCAATGCCAATCTTGTCTCTATGTTCAATATCACCTTTGTTGACTAAGATCAAGTCCTTTGTCACATTCATACAAGTAGGGTCCCTATTCACATGCCTCTATGGTTCCATCTCATTTGCTAAGTTCCATAACATATATAACGAAGTAATGAAGTTCAACCATTGCATAAATAACCTCTACCCTACCATGCATGAATTTCTATACATATAATATGCTCAACAAAGAAAAATAGACATAGAAGGGAATTCGATGATTCCGGCATGCACCCCCCACCTTAAAATAATTTTGTGAGGATGCCCAAGAAGTTTCACGTCCTACCGAGGCCTAGGTAAAAACCTGCTGTTTAAAAGTGAACCTAATCATGCCATTTTACATAGTAGCCCCTATATCGGATTTTCGTTTAATTAAACGGAGTTGTCCCACGCGTCGGGAATACCCCCAATTAGGTTTCTACAAGGTCAATTTGACCCAAGAACCCCTATGTTCAAAAGCCCCAAATTTGGGTGCTCCAACAATGCCCTATGTCAACCTAGGGTTTTGATCTCATTCACAAGCAAAATATAGCTTTAGATCAATCTAGAAGCTCTCTAAAACCATCCTTGACCCATTAGAACCATCCATTTGGGGTTTACAACAAACCCTAAGAAATCACCATGAGAGCACTTGAGCTCTCATGGAGCTTTCATGGTGTTCATAGCCCTAGCATGCCTCTAACACTAGCAACAAGCTAGAAAACCTCTAAACTTAGAGAAAACCACAACCATAAGCTTAAACTTGCAAGAACCTACCTCTTGTAGCAAGCTCAACCCAAGCCCTTGTTGTAGGAGGGCTCCAAGATCCTCCAACAAGCCTCCAACAAGCTCCAAAGCCACCTTCTCCAACTCCTTCTCCTTCTTCTTCCCAACTCTAGGGTTTTTCTAGAGAGAGTAAGGGAACAAAAGAAAGAAATGAGAGAGGGGTGAGTGTCGAGAGAGGGTGTGGGAAGGCTTATTGTGTTGTAACAATAGCCAAAAAGCCCCTCAACTTCTTTTATTTCGCGCAGTTCACAAACTGCTGTCAGACCATCCCATACCGGTATGGGGGAACTCTGTACCGGTATGGGGTGCTACAGTGGCGGAAACCCGAGAGCAGCTTCCCTCGGTTTCGCAGCATCTATACCGGTATGGGGCGACCCGTACCGGTATGGGCCAAAGAAAACTATCAAACCCGAGAGCTCTCTCCTTCTGCAAGGATGGCTATACCTACGTACACCCGGCCGTACTAAGATGGGCCATAAAATTATCAAACCCGAGGGCTCTTCCCTTCTCGGGTGTGATGGCTATACCGTACGTACACCGTGGTCGTGGTATGGGCCATAAAATCGTCAAACCCGAGAGCTTTCTCCTCTCTCGGTGTGATGGCTATACTGCATGCACACCGTCACCGGTATGGGTGCTCCAGACTTGTGTTTTTCGTGCTGTTTCGACTCTACTTCGCGCCGAACAACGCCAAAACCCTTTTAACTCTTTTAGATTATCTTCTAACCTTTCCAAGAAGTTTGGAATGGCAATTGGAACACGTCCAACTATTTTGTTTTCGTACTTTAGTCAATTTGGCCAAAGTCCGATCTTATCGTCGAAC
Organism: Aechmea fasciata; assembly: GCA_025177825.1. Lineage (NCBI taxonomy): Eukaryota > Viridiplantae > Streptophyta > Magnoliopsida > Poales > Bromeliaceae > Aechmea > Aechmea fasciata. The sequence goes on from CM045933.1 coordinate 12,941,433, forward strand.
TTTCGATATGCTACATCATTCTAGAGTATAAAAACAGCGGAAATATTTTTTTTTTTTTGATATAAACCTTGATCCCCAAGGACATGACAGACCTGCCACAAATACAGAGACTATCGTACACACCTTACGTAGTCTCCCCGTATTTGCACCCGCATGGCACAAGTACAATGAGTCTTTTACAATCATACAACCACAATAAAGGGAACAGATATTAATTCCAATCAACATACACATATTCACACCATTCACCACAGGTTCATTCACATTTACCTTTGCATATAAATAACATCTATCTTTTAAAATGTTTCCTACCTGGAAACTAGTTCTGAAATACTAAGTCATAAAATCCCTTTTGGAAATCTTTTACAAACTGTTTCCCACACGGAAACCTTTTCTTTTGAAAACACTACCACGAGGGGTAGAAAACCTTTTTATCTTAAAATCCCAAAACCATTTTTACAACCCATTCCAAAATAATATTTTAATAATCACAAACAACGAGAGAACCGAACCATAAAGTGAGTCTAAGTTATTTACTCAATAAGGTAAACGAAAGGAAATCAAACCACGGGTCGGGAGCTATATCGCGTGCTATGTACGCTCCTCACTGTCGTCCCACTAGAACCCGCCGTAACACCCGAAAAGAAGGCGGGGGGTGAGAACATGTAAACATGTCTCCCCTCCCAGTGGGTATCCACTAGTAACGGAGTAAAACAAAGGAAAGACTGGTAAGTAGATACAGTAGCCAAAGTAAGCAGGAGAGAGATATATGTAATATAAACAAACTGCTACTGTATGTATGCATCGAAAAGCTGAGAAAGTAAATACCCAATCCATAACCGCCAATATTGGTCCGCAGACCTCAGGCAATGCCCCCTGTCTCTAAGCCTGCATTCAACCCAATCCCACATGGGCTCACGGTCGAACCGCCGCGACCACTTTTCCTAAAAGAACACCTTGGCACGGTGGATCGACCGCCCGTGTTCGTGAACGCGCCGAGTCCCGGCAATCGATGTCGTTATGCTCAAAAGTCAAACGTCGAAATTAGTGGCAATCCCGTCTCGAAGGGACAGCGACCCTTTGGGTCATCAGGTAAACTCGCCGACCACGTAGGTCACAGAAGCACTGAAACAAACCGACCGAACAGGTCACTGTAACTGAAGCAAACTGACCGAACAGGTCACTGAGAACTGAAACAAGCCGACCGAATAGGTCACTGTAAAACTGTAAAGGATCGATCAAGTAGGTCGCTGAAGAACTGTAAACCCAAACCACTCTACTCCTATCAAGTATACTAAGCATGCATATAACTGAGTAGAGAACAGAAACGACAGTAAGGTGCAAGTAAGAAAGGTGAAGTAGAATAAAGTAAAGGTGAAGGAAACACGAGAACTGACCATTCAGGTCAACTAGGATGGAACAACTCATCATCCTCTCAACTGTATGCAGGTACTACTGAAGGAAACTGACCGAACAGGTCACGGATGTCATATGCTGACAAGAAGTAATCCACTCTACTCCTACACATGATACTAAATATGGAAACACTGAGTAGAGTAATACTGTAACCAATAGGTGCAAGATATATCTAGGATAAACGATAAGCAAGGGTGGAAGGAACGTCACCGTGTACCACCGTACGGACGTCTGATCGAAGTACCCACCGTAAGGATGTCGTGTCTGTCGTCTGACTGCAAAAGAGTGTCAACCGGACCTAAGGAAGGTCCACTAGGTTAGTGTCTAACCCACCACTAATAAACACTGACTCCACATCCCACAAACTAATCCCATGGAGATTGGTTTTCCGAACCAATTACCGTAACTCACGGTGTGAGTTACTAAGCCCCAAGGATCTATCTAAATTGTATCCGACACCTAGAGGGGGGTGAATAGGTGTACCGGCCAAAAATCCACAAATAATCGATGCGTTAAAAATAAATGCGGAACTTAAAAACACACCGAGATTTACGTGGAAAAACTCTAACTCGGAGTAAAAAACCCACAGGACCAACACGCGAATAACAATCCACTAAGAGAAAAGATTACATGGTGATTACCGACTCCACGGACTTAACCTCTCTTAACCTCCTATGAATCTCCGCGCACGCCGCCGCGTTGTCCACGTCCGAGTCCACGAACGCCACGTCCCGAATCCACGAAACGCCACCACTTCGAATCCACGAAGCTTCTATCACGCCGAATCCACGACGCCGACCATGAACAATATCATGAGTATGGTGATCCTTCGCTTAGGAGTATCGTAGAAAACCGATGAAGAAAACTCCAAGCGAAACGTAGATCAAATCGACATATAGAGAAGGAATTACTACGTCTCGATTTGATCTAAAAGAGGCTATGATGTAGAAAATAGGTTTTAGATGAATTCCAAGCCTCTAGGGTTTCTCAAACATGTATATTAATGAAGCACCCAGAGTTAGAGAACCCTAAGAACCTATTTATAGACTTTAGAATCAATTAGATTCGGATTAGAGAAAATTCAGATTTTTACCTTCTTGTACCGGTACAAAATCATACCCATTACCGGTAATGTAATGACGGAAGATTTTTCTGCGAAGGGCCATTACCGGTAACAGATTGATGGCTATACCGGTATAGCAACTTTTTTTGTACCGGTACAAAATCAGTTTTATACCGGTATAACATTGTAATTTTGCTGATTTTTCACTTTTCGAAAATTACAAAGTTTCGGTGCAATTTCTAATCCGTTATTCAATGATATTATGATTCTGATGCCTATAACTAAGTATGAATCACCATATCATGAATTAAACACTTACCGGGGCATCGTGATTCACATTGTTTCTTTCTTTGAAGTCTTGGTTTCTTCGTCGGTCTTTAATCCGTTCCGGTCCTTCAAGACTCCAACTAAATTCACGAAACTTGCCAGCACAAAATCCTTAACAATCTCCCCCTTTGGCAATTTCGTGACAAAACATAAAAACTAACTAAAATTGCATCATAAAAGAGAAACGAAGTTCAATGTCATCACCAAAACATTAAACTTCTCGCGTGTAATCTAAATACAAAAGAAACACAAAAGTACATCAAAACTCCTAAAACAGACTCTATGACTTAGACGCAACTAGGAGTCTTGAAGTCTTGATTTCCTGAAAAAAATGATTTCAAAAACAAAGTATATAATATGCAAGAATATTTTTACTTCCCCTTTGTTCTTTTTGTTCTTTATGTGAGTTACGGGGAAGCCCCAAGGATCTATCTAGATTGTATCAAACAACACCTAGAGGGGGGTGAATAGGTGTATCGGCCAAAAAACCACAATTCTCGATGCGATAAAAGTAAATGCGGAAATTAAAAAGCACACCGAGATTTACGTGGGAAAACTCCAACTCGGAGTAAAAAACCCACGGGACCAACACGCGAATGACAATCCACTAAAAGAAAAGATTACAAGGTGATTACCGACTCCACGGACTTAACCTCTCTAACTCTTTTATGGATCTCCGCGCAATCCTCCTTCGGGTTGTCCACGCCCTCACGTCCGAGTCCACGAACGCCACGTCTCGAATCCACGAAACGCCTCCACTTCGAATCCACGAAGTCTTCAACACGCCGAATCCACGACGCCACGCTCCGAATCCACGAAGTCTTCAATCACGCCGAATCCACGACGCCACCATGAATAGAATCATGAATATGGTGATCCTTCGTTGGAGTATCGATGAAAACCGAAGAAGAAAACTCCAACGAATCGTAGATCAAATCGACATATAGAGTAGGATTTACTATGTCTCGATTTGACCTAAACGAGGCTATTTAGTAGAAAATAGGTTTTGAAGGAATTCCTAGCCTCTAGGGTTTCTCAAACAAGTATTTTCATGAAGCACACAGAATTAGAGAACCCTAACATCTTATTTATAGACTTTAGAATCAATTAGATTCGGATTAGAGAAAAATCAGATTTTTACCTTCTTATACCGGTACAAAAACAGCGCCATTACCTGTAATGCAATCACGGAAGATTTTTCTCGCGAAGGGCCATTACCTAACGGATTGATGGCTATACCCCAGATAGCAACTTTTTTTGTACCCAGACAAAACCAATTTTATACCTATAACTTTGTATTTTTGCTGAAATTTCACTTTTCGAAAACTACAAAGTTCCGATACAATTTCTAATCCGTTATACAATGATATTATGATTCTAATGCCTATAACTAAGTATGAATCACCATAACATGAATTAAACACTTACCTTGACGTCGTAATTCAACATGTCTCTTTTCTTCGAAGTCTAGGATTCTTCGACCATCTTCGATCCGCTCCAATCCTTCAAGACTCCGACTCAACTCACGAAACTTGCCAACACAAAATCCTTAACAATCTCCCCCTTTGGCAATTTCGTGACAAAACACAAAAACTAACCAAAATTACATTTTAAAAGAACTACGAAGTTCAATGTCATCACCAAAACATTAAACCTCTCGCGTGTAATCCAAATACAATAAAGATCCACAAATACATCAAAAACTCCTAAAACAAACTCTATGACTTAGACACAACTAGGAGTCTTGAAGTCTTGATTTCCTGCAAAACAATTTCAAACGAAGTTAGAAAATCAAAACATTAGTCAATCAACAATCTCTTTGTTCTCATCTTCTCTTCTCCTCTTCTCCCTCTTTTATCCTTGTTCCATCAACTTTTCACTTTGCTCATAAATATTTCCTTCTCCTCCTTAATCATTTCTCCCCTTTGTATGCATCTCCCTACATGTATGCACTATTAATTCCCCCGTACTCGTAGTCCATTCTCCCCTTTTTGTCAAAAATTGCCAAAAAGAAACAGAGATAGAAAGAAACACAAACTAAACAGAGAGTAGTCAAATCATAGTTACAAATCGAGATGCATAAGAAAAGATAAACATCAAGTACCGAGCGGAAGAAAACTAGACATAATCCTAGTAAAAGCAGTAAAAATGAGGTAGAAATCACTCAGTCGCCTCGTCGTCGTCATCGTCTCCTCCAGCAAGAGATCCAGAACCGCCAGCCTCTGGACCGACACCAGGTAGGAACGGCTGGCGAGACACGGAGCGCTGATAGGATGAGGTCGATGGAAAGATATCATCATGCGTGCAACCCATCTTCTCCAAGATCCTCTTCATTCCTTTCTCCAGACTCTTGAAACCTTTCTTGAGAAAATTTACTTCCTTCGTGAGTGCACCCATGTCACGATGAAGTGTGTCCAAAGTGACTGTGCCTCCTGATCTAGAGGACCCTGCAGGCGGTGCACGCATCCCTCTTGGCTCGACGCTCCCTGGTAGCACCACCTCCGCGTGACGACTCACCAGCAATGCCTTTTCCCTTGTCGGACGGAAATGTGCTCTTCAGCCTTCTTCCTCTTCTTCTTCACCTCCTACCGATAGCTGGGTCCGATCCCTCCGACTCTCAAAGAAAGACGTGTCCTTTGAGAGACACTCCGTCGGCCTCCACTACCACGGCGACCACCTCCTGTGGCCATGAGCACCAAGAGCACGAGTACGAGCGAAAAAGCCATTGTCCTACACATGAAAAACCTCACATGAACGCTTTTTTGAAAAAATTCTCTAAAAATTGTGAAAAATTCACAAATAATTCAAGAATAAATAATAAAGCAATAACAAACTTTAATCATGCAGAAAATTTCATTAAATTTGGCACATTTTCAAAAATCCCGAAATTCCACCAAAAAGGAACCCTAGAACATAAATCTGTAAAAAACAATGAATTCCAAAGTGTTCTAAGTGTTCTAGAAGCAAGATTATATGTCCAATCACTGATTTACAGCAAAATATTGCATCAAAAAGAAACAAAAACAGAGATTAAACAATTTTTCCCGAAAATCCAATATTTTAGAAACCTAGAGCGTAAATCGGTCAAAAATAACGCAAACTAATGTGTTCTAGGTGTTCTAGATGCAAGATAATCAGTTCAGATAGTGAATTATAGCAAGAAATTGCATCAAAAACGGGTAAAAACAGAGATCGAACTCTTGTCCCGGAATATTCAAAAAAATGCAAAAATCGGGTTTGATCTTTAAATCCGAGCAGAATACCTGATAATCTGGAGGGAAATCGTGTAGAATAGAAGGAGGAGGGCTCGGGGATTTTTAGAGAGAGAGAGAGAGCGTTTTGAGTGAGTGTAGAGAGAGATCGGAGCTGGTTTCCGGTAATTATATCGCGCGGCTACAGTATTTTGTACCGGTCTAGGATGAGTTTATACCGGTAAAAAAATCGAATATCGAAAAATAGCCTTTTTCATTCAAAAATTCCCCAAAATTCAAATTAATTTCATAAAAATTATCGATTGCACGTCAAAAATTATTATGAAGAAAATAAAATATTCTATGATTTCAAAAGTCATCATATCATCAAAATTTGAAATCAAGAAAAATCAAATAATTTAAAATCATCAAGATGCAAATTGATGAAAAATAATTTTCTAAAAATTTAACAAATTGACACCAATTTGTCGAAACCCGTTCAAAATAGAGATTTAACTAATATAGCACCGGGGGTGGCTCTTTGAGCATCTTTTTCAATCTATCACCTTATATCACCGAAAAATTCAAAAAAAAATTCATTTTTTTTCAACATTTTCGGTTTTTCTCATAATTTCTCACGTGGTAGCTTCACACACGTACCGGACGACCGGGGTGGTAGCTCTTTCCTACATGTGGTGGTAGTTTTCACACTCCTTTCGGATGTAACTCTTTCCACATCTTTTAAACTAAGGAGTTCCTTTTTTTTTTAAATAAAACAAACTCCCCCTCAATTAGACAATCTCACAATTGAAAATAATTTTGACGAATCTTAGTCAATTAGAAAATATCCATCAATTATATTCAACATTCACTACCAAGATGAATTAAATACGTAATGATTAAAATTAATTTCAAAAATTTTGATGAAGGTATGTAAGAAGAAATCACATAATAAATTATCGTCAAAATAATGAAAAGTGAAGTAAAATCGATAATTAATATGAATTTAATTCAATTTGAATTGACTTTAAAATCGGTTAATTCTCTTTGAAAAACCTTTAATCTCTCTACTTTAAAGATTTTCAATCATTGCCACTCTCAAAAATTTTAAAAAAACTCCCCTTTACCTTTCCTCAAAGACGATTTTCAAACAAAAGAAACTCAAGCATCAAAAATATTCACTAAGTACCAATAATCGCCTAAGCATGTAATGCAATGGATAAAAATAGGAAATATACACCTATCAAAGCATTACATAACCGAAAAACAAGCTAAGAAGAATAACAAGGAAAGATATCACCTTTCCGAATCCAAACTTGTCGAATTTTTCCTTGCTTTGACTTGTCGACGTGAGGCTTGACTTCTTTCAACCTTTGTTCAACCGATGATTGTCTCGATGCTTGGTTCTTCTGCTGATATTTACGTTGAGGCTTAGCCTTCCGGTTTGCACGAAGTACTCGTCCCAATTGATTTCCTATTTGATTCCGTGGGAGATACCGAATAGAAGTAGGTGTCGATTGAGGTTTCGTTGTCTTGTTCGGGCAACTCTTTTTGATATGTCCCTTGACTCCGCATCGGTGACATACCTTTGTTTTTAAATTTGTTGAGACTTTCGATGTCGTCTTTTGATCATTCTCAACATATGTCCTTTCGTATCCGAGGCCCAACTTGTTCGTTTGACCTAACCCGAGCATGTTATCCAACTTTTTCGAACCCGAGGAAAATTGTTGAATGTCCGACTTGAGTTGATAAACTTGCTTGGTTAACACTTGATTGGATGTGTAGGTTTCCTTAAATTGTTGCTCCAAAAATCCAATCTTATCCAAATAAGATTTGATCGTTAATTCCGCTTCTTCTAGCTTCTTTTGGAGGAGCGAATTGTTATTAAAAATCGATTCCCGTTCCTCCTCAAGAGCTTCATTCATGATCCTCATATTGTTGTTATCTTCTTCAATCTCCAACAAACGACTCTCCAACTTCTTATTGAACTTCGCCATTTTTCGCGATTCAATAAGAAGTTGATTATATGCTTCCGCTATATCCTCGTCGTTTGCTTCCTCCTCGCTTTCGCCATTCTCGCTCGAAGATTCATGCGAAGAAATAGAAACATTAGAATTAGTAGCAATAGAAGATAAACAAATAGCATTAGATGAAGGCAAAGAAGACTTAGAAATTAAAGCAATATGATCCTTTTCTTCATCACTTGGCGATGATTCATTCGAAGAAGAATCATCCCAAGTTTTTGCTTGCAAAGCTTTTTGTTTATATGTCTTCTTTGAAGGACAATCCGTAGCAATACGGCCGTAGCCTCTACACTTGAAGCATTGGATTTCCCCTTCAAATTCATCTTTTTCATTGGATGACTTTGCAAGTTTTTTATCTTTCGATTTAGAATTAGAAGAAGGTTTAGAAAAGGATTTTCGCTTCGAAGATGAAGCATCGTTCTTCTTTCGGAAATTCCGGCGAAACTTCTTCGTGAGGAGCGCCAATTGTTGTTCAAAATCCGCAAGCGTAATATTTTCGTCGAAATCCGTGTCGTCGTCTTCTTCCTTTGTTGATTTGAGTGCCATCCCTGTGCTTTTAGAAAAAGACTTGGAAGAAGATTGATTAGTAGGAAAAGTCATCTCATACGTTCGTAAAGCGCCTACTAATTCTTCGACTTTCATCTCATCCGGATGCTTTACCGTTTCGATCGCGGCAACCTTTGCCCGAAAACGTTCCGGAAGAGTTCGAAGAATTTTTCTAACAACTTTTGACTCGGGGATTTTCTCTCCCAAGTTAGCGCATGTATTTACTACGTCTTGTAGACGTGTATAGTACTCGGTAAAGGTCTCGTTTTCATCCATGAAAATCGAATCAAATTTGCTTGTAAGCATTTGTAATTTTTGGACCTTTACTAAGCTTGTTCCTTCATGCGTAACTTGTAGAGTATCCCAAATCTCTTTCGCGGTTTCACAAGCCGACACGCGAGTAAACTCCGTTTGCGACAAGGCATTAAATAAAGCGTTTATGCCCTTGCCGTTAAACGAAGATGCCTCGTTTTCATCTTTCGTCCACTTGTCTCGTGGTTTAGGCTTCTCAACATTATCGACCTTTTCAGTTGGAGGTTTCCATCCGAACTCAATTGATTTCCACACCCGCTCTTCGATTGCAATTAGAAAAGCTCTCATGCGAACTTTCCAATAGGCATAATTCGTGCCGTCGAAAAGCGGAGGTCGATTAATGTTACCGCCTTCGGCCATTAGATATCAATATATCTAGATCCCGCTCTGATACCAATTGTGAGTTACGGGGAAGCCCCAAGGATCTATCTAGATTGTATCAAACAACACCTAGAGGGGGGTGAATAGGTGTATCGGCCAAAAACCACAATTCTCGATGCGATAAAAGTAAATGCGGAAATTAAAAAGCACACCGAGATTTACGTGGGAAAACTCCAACTCGGAGTAAAAAACCCACGGGACCAACACGCGAATGACAATCCACTAAAAGAAAAGATTACAAGGTGATTACCGACTCCACGGACTTAACCTCTCTAACTCTTTTATGGATCTCCGCGCAATCCTCCTTCGGGTTGTCCACGCCCTCACGTCCGAGTCCACGAACGCCACGTCTCGAATCCACGAAACGCCTCCACTTCGAATCCACGAAGTCTTCAACACGCCGAATCCACGACGCCACGCTCCGAATCCACGAAGTCTTCAATCACGCCGAATCCACGACGCCACCATGAATAGAATCATGAATATGGTGATCCTTCGTTGGAGTATCGATGAAAACCGAAGAAGAAAACTCCAAACGAATCGTAGATCAAATCGACATATAGAGTAGGATTTACTATGTCTCGATTTGACCTAAACGAGGCTATTTAGTAGAAAATAGGTTTTGAAGGAATTCCTAGCCTCTAGGGTTTCTCAAACAAGTATTTTCATGAAGCACACGGAATTAGAGAACCCTAACATCTTATTTATAGACTTTAGAATCAATTAGATTCGGATTAGAGAAAAATCAGATTTTTACCTTCTTGTACCTAAGATAAAAAAAAAGTGGCCATTACCGGTAATGTAATGACGGAAGATTTTTCTGCGAAGGGCCATTACCGGTAACGGATTGATGGCTATACCGGTATAGCAACTTTTTTGTACCGGTACAAAACCAATTTTATACCGGTATAACTTTGTATTTTTGCCGAAATTTCACTTTTCGAAAACTACAAAGTTCCGATACAATTTCTAATCCGTTATACAATGATATTATGATTCTAATGCCTATAACTAAGTATGAATCACCATAACATGAATTAAACACTTACCTTGACGTCGTGATTCAACATGTCTCTTTTCTTCGAAGTCTAGGATTCTTCGACCATCTTCGATCCGCTCCAATCCTTCAAGACTCCGACTCAACTCACGAAACTTGCCAACACAAAATCCTTAACACTTTACTCCAACTTTCTTTGTTCTCTCCTTCTGCCTCTTTGATCATGTCCCCCCCTTTGTATATGCACAAAAAAAAACTTCTCCCTCCGTACCTGTACTACATTGCTACATTCTCCCCCTTTTTGTCAAAAATTGCCAAAAAGAAACAGAAATAAAGAGAAAAACAACTAAACCGAGAGTAGTCAAATCATAGTTACAAACCTAGATGCATAAGAAAACAAAGTAAAGAGAAAAACATCAAGCAATGAGCATAAAGAGACGAGACATAATCCTAAGATAAGCAGTAAAGGACGAGGTAGAAATCACTCAGTCGCCTCGTCGTCGTCATCGTCTCCTCCAGCGGGAGATCCAAAGCCGCCAGCAACTGGAGCACCCGTCGGTGGATGAAAGAAGGGCTGTCGAGAGGTAGATCGCTGATAAGCAGTAGACGGGGGAAAGATGTCGTCGTGTCTGCACCCCATCTTCTCCAAAATCCGCTTGATTCCTTTCTCAAGGCGTTTGAAGCCTTTCTTCAATGAACCGACCTCATGATGGAGAATAGTGACATCGTGATGAAGAGAGTCCAAAGTCACTGCTCCCCCTGAGCTCGATGATCCAGCACGCTCTGGACGCTCTGGCCGTCGTGACGGTGCAGGTGGAGGCGGAGGAGGTGCAGCTGTGCTAGATGCAGCATGCGGTGGAGGTCCCTTGGTCTGTTGAAAAGTCTTCAATGTGCTCACAGATTTCGCCCAAGTGACTGCATCAATCGGCCCAAGTCCATAATCGTACTTCTGACACGTAGTATCCACTCCATTCGCTTGAAGAATGCACATGATCATCAAAGGAAACGGTAGTAACTCGCGTCGCAATGCAGCCTGAATGACGTCAACCATCCTCTGCCAGATAAGAAATGGAATGTTCATGTTCAATCCATGAGCCTGCTCAGGGTGACCAAGAAGATATAGCAACACAAGTCGATCCCACCGGATCCTCTTGGTACCAATCGTAGGTTGAACATTGTAGCACATGATCAACGACAGCAAGTGATACTCCGGGCGTAAATCCTTCGACTCAACAACTGAGCGATCGGTGCGAACTCCTGGCTTGCAAGTTGCTACAATCATCGTATCCGGTGGGTAGAAGATCGTAGCTGCCCTAAGCAAAGATAGTGGAGTCCTGATACATCAACAACCATGCCCAAGAGGTCTCCAACATCATGCGGAGTGACAGTCATCCTCTTCCCACGCACTGAGGTCTCAAAAACATAGGTCTCTGTCGCTTCATCCTCAGCAAGTACGACGCCTCTCATATAGAACTCTCGAATGAGCTCCACGCAGAACGGTGTACGAGCTCCTACATTACCAACAGGCTCTATAGGGGCTCTCAAAAGAAGACGTCCAAACTCGGGAACCTGCTCAGTAAGGTCCCGGAAGCTGACATGTCGCTCAGCAATGCACGATCGAGCAGAATAAATGCGAGCTCTCTCAGGAGGAACCTCGGCAATCCTCTTGGCTCGTCGCTCCCGGGTAGCACCACCTCCTCGCGATGACTCACCAGCAATGCCTTTTCCCTTGTCGGGACGGGAAACAGGCTCTTCAGCTTCTTCCTCTTCTTCTTCAACCTCCTCAGCTCCCTCGACCTGATAGTCGGGATCCGATCCTTCGGACTCCTCGGCGGCCCGTGTTCTTTTTGAGACGCTTCGACGTCCTCTGCCTCTACCGCCACGGCGACCACCTCCCGTGGCCATAAGCACCAAGAGCACGAGAACCAGTAAAAAAGCCATTTTCCTACTGTAATAACTGGCATTTTTCCAGAACAAGAAATAAAATATTTGGAGACGGTGAATGTGTGCGTAATTGTATTATAAGAGCACATGTCAAATTTCAGGCGAAACCGAGCTAAAACGGAAAAGTTACGCGACCCGTAAGATTCGACTTAAGTGAATAGTAACTCCGAATTTTCGAGAAATCGCGGAGTAAAGAAGGGTCCAGGAGCGTACCGGACTCTGAACATAGGCGTCCAATAGCTCGTTTCGAACGGCTCGACTATCCTGGAACCAATGCCACTGACAGAATTCGATTCTGAATCACGGTTATCGAGAAAAAGGGGTTTGAACGGTTTTACTTAAAGACTTAAGTAATTGGAGATATTGGAGGAAAAAGAAGAGAATGGATACTTCGCGAATCCGAGACCAAATCAAACGAAGTAATAGGCTAGATTCAATGTCCTCGACGCGCTGAACGCGCTGGCGTGATCCGATCGTGAATCTGACGGACGGATCTTCGGAAAATGCAAGATGAACGCAAAGGGGTCGAAATCGCAAAACGGCGAAACACGAAAAGTACTAATATTTTATGCGCCGAATGGCGTGATTTTGAACGTGGAGGGGCTTATGCGCGTAATTCATCTGCTGGCAGGGACTTGAGGTGAAATAGTGCTAAGTGTTGGGCTAAATTGCAAAGTGGCCTATGTGTATATAATGGTGCTTTAGGGTTTTCTTGACCTAACCCTAACCCTAATAGCCCCTTCACCTCCCCAAGAAAGATAACCACCTCTAGCACCCCCCGCCATCTCTCTCGCACGCGCTCGTCGCTCCCAGTCGCCGGCAGCCCGCCACCATCGCCGAATACCACCCACTCCATCTTCTTTTCTTCCTCCCCTTGAGCCGCACCACCTTCTTAATGGACCAACAGCTCGGGAAGGCCAAAGAACCTCGGAGAAGCTTCCCGGGACCCGCATCAAGTCCAGGGCTCACACCTCCGGCCACCCCCGCCGTCGCCGTGAGCCGCCGGAGCAAGAAGAGCCGCTGCGGCCATTGTTGTTGCACCCGGGCCGAGCTCGGGTGAAGTGGTGATCCAAGCGCCACCATCGCCAAGGAGGGTTCCACCGTCCCTTCTCGGCCCTAAGCAACCTCCGGCGCGCTTCCCAAGACTCCCGCACACCGCCGGCCGCCGGATGCCGCCGCCGCCGGATCTAGTGCACCGAGGGAGGGTCTCCTCGGTTCCGGCATCGTCGCCGCCCAACCGAGGGAGCATCGGCTTCCTCGACCCTCCGCCGCCGTCCCGTGGCCGTCCCGGCCCCTCGCCGCCGTGTCGCCGGCGCCATCTAACCCGAGAGCAAGGAAAGGGAGTTGATCCGCGCCGCCGCGCCACCGGCCACCCTTCGCGCCGGCCAACCACTTCCCGAGACATCTCCGACCCGCGCCCCGACTCGGCCGGACCGACCGCCGCCGTGCCGCCGGCGGCCAACCCTAGCTCTCCTCGGCCAAAGGTGAGCTGTTTTAATTACAGCAAGCTAAGTCTAGGGTTTGGGCACGTTTCCCGAGGCTGTACTTGGTCTTTTTGACCAAGTGAGGTGAGCACGGTCATCGCCTTTTCGTGCTGAACGCGATGCTCACCTCCGTTTAGATTTACGATGCCTCGTTTAGCGGGAAAATAGTACTTTACGCGCTGTGCGCAGTGTTTGTGGAACTTCGTGTCACTCGTGCGAGTTCTACAGTGACCGATAGTGCTCCGAAAGGCGAGCACGGTCTTCAGCATGTCGAAGACTTACAGAGAGTGCGATTTCAGAATTTATGGTGCACTGGTTTGCGTGCACGACCCATATTAGCCCTAAATCGCATGAAATAATGCGATTTCGTGTAACGTGAGGGACTTTTATGCAATTTAGAATTTCGTGGTCACCGTAGACGCGTAGGAATGTTGCGGGTAACCTCTCGAACCGATCGTCCAAGGTCCTAAATATTTACGAAAAATCGAAGTGATTTTCGGAGCGTTTTCGGCAAAATTTGCCGACGAAAACGTGTTTACTTCGGAGTTCTTCCGACAACTCTTAGTGGTTATTTACTGTGTCGCTGAGCCTTGTTGGCTGGTCACCCGTGTCATTTCGAGGGCTTAGAAATGACGGGTGAGCGACGGTTGGTTCCGGTGTCGAAATAGACACTTTCGGGAACCCGTATTTGTACAATTATCCGACGATAATTGTATTATAGTGTTATCTTGTGTTTGCTGCCAAAACATCCTAATAGGAGTGTTTTATGGCAGCGGGTGACTCGTGACACGAGTCGGTACTTTTCGGGACGGTTCGTGGGTCCCGGCGGAGTCCCGGTGGTTTACGAGACTTCGGCGAGTTACGGTAATTGGTTTCGAAAAAAACCAATCTCCTTGGGATTAGTTGTGAGTTGTGCTATTAGTGTTTCGTGTTAGTGGGTTAGATACTAACCCGGTGGACCCTCTCGTAGGTCCAGCCGCTTTACTTCCACAGTCGACAGATTCTTCTACAGTTGTACAGGTGGGTACTTCGACTCGTTGTCCGTTCAGTGGTGCACGCTGGTGACGTTCCTTCCACCCTTACTGCTTATCGTTTATCCTTGATATATCTTGCACCTGTTTCTTACAGTTTTACTCTACTCAGTGTTTCCATGCTTAGTACTATGTGTAGGAGTAGAGTAGTTTGCTTCTTGTCAGCCTATGACATCAGTGACCTGAGTGGTCGGTTCTCGTGTTCCTTCAGTAGTACTTGCATACAGTTGAGAGGATGTTGAGTTGTTCCATCCTAGTTGACCTGAGTGGTCAGTTCTTGTGTTTCCTTGAGTAGTACTCGCCTACAGTTGAGAGGATGATGAGTTGTTCCATCCTAGTTGACCTGATTGGTCGGTTCTGGTACTTTCTTACAGTTTTTCAGTGACCTATTCGGTCGGCTTGTTTCAGTTTCTCAGTGACCTGTTCGGTCAGTTTGTTTCAGTTTCAGTGACCTGTTTGGTCGGTTTGTTTCAGTGCTTCTGTGACCTACGTGGTCGGCGAGTTTACTTAATGACCCAAAAGGGGTCGATGTCCCTTTAGGGACGGGATTGTCAGCCAGTTGCTGACGTATGGTTTTTGAGCATAACAGCATCGATCGCCCAGGCCTCGAGCGCATATCACGAACACAAAGGCCCGATCCACCGCCGTGGGTGTTCTTTCCTAAAAGTGGTCGCAGAGGTTCGACCCGTGAGCCCATAGGCTACCTTGGGTTAAATGCGTGTTTTGAGATACAGTGGGCATTGCTCGAGGTCTCATGGACCAACATTGGTGGTTATGGATTGGGTACTATACTTTTCTCAGCTTTTCGATGCATACTTACAGTAACTGTTGTTTCATATCTATATATCTCTCTCCATTTACTTGTTTA
The DNA here is from genome assembly GCA_025177825.1 of Aechmea fasciata. Taxonomy (NCBI): domain Eukaryota; kingdom Viridiplantae; phylum Streptophyta; class Magnoliopsida; order Poales; family Bromeliaceae; genus Aechmea; species Aechmea fasciata. The sequence goes on from CM045933.1 coordinate 12,957,017, forward strand.
TCATAGCTACGGTACTACTACTATTATCTCCTTTTGTGTCTATCTCCGCGAGGTATCCACTGGGAGGGGGAGACATGTTTACATGTTCTCACCCCTCGCCTTCTTTTCAGGTGACGTTGCAGGTCTTAGTGGGACAGCTGGTGAGGAGCGAGTCTAGTGCGCGTGTAGCTCCTACCCGTATCGGTTACTTCTCTACTTTACCTGTTTTATTTACTTAGTGTATATTCTGGTTCAGTTCTGATTATACTTTGGAAATACTTACTGTGGTGGTTTGAAACTTATGATGTTTTTGGGAATGTGATAAAGGACTTATATTTTGTGAAATAAACTGTTTTCTATCCCTCGTGGTAGCTTCTCAAAGGAAGTGGTTTTAAAAAGGTTTTCTGGTGGTTTTTGAATAAGTAAAAGTGATGAATGTGGTGAATGGTGAATGAACTCGTGTATCTGATTATTACTTATTGTTCATCCGTTGTGGTTGTGTTCCCTGGATGATTGTATATACTCGTACTTGTGCGATGCCGTGCAAATACGGGGGGGACTCTGTCCGTGTGTACAGTGGCCTCCCTGTATTTGTGGGAGATCTGGCACACCTCTGGGGGTCAGGCTTTAAAAAAAAAAAAAATTCCGCTGTATTTTCCACTATATTATTAACCCCGGGGCGTGACACCTACACGTGAAAAACCTCACATAAACACATTTTTGAAAAAAATTCTCTAAAAATTGTGAAAAATTCATAAGTAATTCCAGAATAAATAATAATGCAATAACAAGCTTGAATAATGCAAAAAATTTCATCAGATTTGGCATATTTTCAAAAATCCCGAAATTCCACCAATATTGAACCCTAGAACGTAAATCTGTAAAAAATAACGGATTTTAATGTGTTCTAAGTGTTTTATATGCAAGATCTTGTGTCCAATAGCCGATTTTCAGCAAAAAATCGCATAAAAAAGGAACAAAAACAGAGATCAAACAATTTTTCCGAAATTTCAATAAAAAAGAAACCTAGAACATAGATCTGCGAAAAATATCGAATTTAAACTAGTTCTAAGTGTTCTAAAAGCAAGATAATAAGTTCAGATAGTGAATTACAGCAAAAAATTGCATAAAAAATGAGTAATAACAGAGATCGAACTCTTGTCCCGGAATATATAAAAAAATGCAAAAATCGGGTTTGATCTTTAAATCTGAGCATAATACCTGTTAATCTTGAGTGAAATCGAGTAGATCTGCAAGAGAAGTGCTCTGGGGATTTTTAGAGAGAGAAAAACACGGTTTGAATGAGTGTAGAGAGAGAAAAATGAATCCTTACCGGTATTATATCGCGCGGCTACAGTGTTCAGACGCAGATGTGGGATGAATCAGACCGATACGTATACACAAGATTTCGAAAAATACCCTTCTTCTCCCAAAAATTCTTCAAAAATAAATTAATTTCATAAAAATTACTGATTTTACTTCAAAAATTATTATGATGAAAATAAAATATTCTATGATTTCAAAAGTCATCAAATCATCAAAACTTGATATTAAAAATAATCTAATGATTAATCACATCAAGATGCAAATTGATGAAAAATAATTTTCTAGAAATTTAACAAAATTGACACCAATTTGTTGCAACTCGTTCAAAATAGAGATTTAACTAATAAACACCGGGGTGGCTCTTTGAGCATCTTTTCCATTCTAACACCTTATATCACCGAAAATTCTAAAATATCTATATATATTTTTTCACCTTTTCGGTTTTTCACATAATTTCTCATGTGGTAGCTTCACACACGTACCCGACGACCGGGGTGGTAGCTCTTTCCTACATGTGGTGGTAGTTTTCACACTCCTCTCGGATGCAACTCTTTCCACATCTTTCATACTTAGGAGTTTTTTAAAAAAAAAATATTCAAACTCCCCCTAAATTAGACAATCTCACAATTGAAAATAATTTTGACGAATCTTAGTCAATTAGCAAATATCCATCAATTATATTCAACATTCACTATCAAGATGAATTAATTACTAAGAGATTAAAATTAATTTCAAAATTTTGATGAATTGATGTAAGAAGAAATCACATAATTTATTATCGTCAAAATAATAAAAAGTGGAGTAAAATCGATAATTAATATGAATTTAATTCATTTGAAGTGACATTAAATACCTTTTAGGTCTCTTTGAAAAACCTTTAATCTCTCCAACTTTATGATTTTCAAACATCTTCTCTCTCAAGTAAATTTTCAATCAAATTAAAAACTCCACAATACCTTTCCTCAACAAGATTTTGAAAACAAATTTTTTAAAAACCAATCCTCGTCTTAATATGTAATGCAATGAAAAAAAATATGCAACATGCACCTATCAAAGCATTATAAAAATAAACTAAGACGAGGAACAAGGAAAGATATCACCAATCCTCGTCTTAATACGTTGCTTTGACTTGTCGACGTGAGGGTTGACTTGTTTCAACCTTTGATCAACCGATGATTGTTTCGATGCTTGAGCCTTCGCTGATATAGACGTTCGGACTTAGAGATCCGGTTTGCTTGTTGTTGATTCTTTGAAACCCAAACCGCTTGTGTCTTCGAGTTAGAAACCCGGTTCGGTTGATGTACTCGACCCAAATTATTTTCTTTTTGATTCCGAGAAGCCGAGTATTAGAAAATACCAATTGAGGTTTCGATGTTGCCGATCGATTTTTCTTATCCTTATTCGGGCAACACCTTTTGATGTGTCCTTTGATGCCGCATCGATGACACACCTTTTTCTTTAATGTTATTGGAATTTTAGAAGTTGACGTTTGTACCTTCTCAACGTATGTCCGTTCATATCCGAGGCCTAACTTGTTCGTTTGTCCTAACCCAAGCATACTATCCAATTTCTTCGACCCCGAAGAGAATTGTTGAATGTCCGACTTGAGTTGGTGAACTTGCTTGGTTAACACTTGATTGGATGTAAACGTTTCCTTAAATTGTTGCTCCAAAAATCCAATCTTATCCCTATAATAATTGATCGTTAAATCCGCTTCTTCTAGCTTCTTTTGGAGGTCCGAATTGTTATTCAAAATTGATTCCCGTTCCTCCTCAAGATCTTCATTCAAAATCCTCATGTTGTTGTTATCCTCTTCAATTTCCAACAAACGACTTTCCAACTTCTTATTGAATTTAGCCATCTTCCGTGATTCAACAAGAAGTTGATTGTATGCTTCCGCTATATCCTCGTCATTTGCTTCCTCCTCGCTTTCGCCATTCTCGCTCGAAGACCCATGCGAAGAAAGAGAATGAGTAGAGTTAGATATAATTGAAGATAAACAAGCAACATTAGTCAAAGAGGAATTAGTAAATAGAGCCATATGATCCTTTTCATCATCACTTGGCGATGAATCACTCGAAGTTGAATCATCCCAAGTCTTTGCTTGCAATGCCTTTTGTTTATACGTCTTCTTTGAAGGACAATCCGTTGCGATATGGCCGTAGCCTCTACACTTGAAGCATTTGATTTCCCCTTCAAATTCATCTTTTTCATTCGAAGACTTTGCAAGTTTTTTATCTTTTAATTTAGAATTAGAAGAAGGTTTAGAAAAGGATTTTCGCTTCGAAGATGAAGTATTGTTCTTTCGGAAGTTCCGTCGGAATTTCTTCGTGAGGAGCGCCAATTGATGTTCAAAATCCGCAAGCGTAATATTTCCGCCGGAATCCGTGTCGTCGTCTTCTTCCTTTGTTGATTTGAGTGCAATCCCTGTGCTTTTAGAAAAAGACTTGGAAGAAGATTGATTAGTAGGAAAAGTCATCTCATACGTTTGTAATGAGCCTACTAACTCTTCGACTTTCATCTCGTCCGGATGCTTAACGGTTTCGATCGCGGCAACCTTTGCCCTAAACCGCTCCGGAAGAGTTCGAAGGATTTTTCTAACAACTTTCGACTCCGGGATTTTCTCTCCCAAGTTAGCGCATGTATTTACTACGTCTTGTAGACGCGTATAGTACTCGGTAAAGGTCTCGTTTTCGTCCATAGAAATCGAATCAAATTTACTTGTAAGCATTTGTAATTTTTGGACCTTTACTAAGCTTGTTCCTTCATGCGTAACTTGTAGAGTATCCCAAATCTCTTTCGCTGTTTCACAAGCCGAAACTCGAGTAAACTCCGTTTGAGACAAGGCATTAAATAAAGCGTTTATGCCCTTGCCGTTAAACGAAGATGACTCGTTTTCATCTTTCGTCCACTTGTCTCGTGATTTAGGCTTCTCAACATTATCGACCTTTTCGGTTGGAGGTTTCCATCCGAACTCAATTGATTTCCACACCCGCTCTTCGATTGCAATTAGAAAAGCTCTCATGCGAACTTTCCAATAGGCATAATTCGTGCCGTCGAAAAGCGGAGGTCGATTAATGTTACCGCCTTCGGCCATTAGATATCAATATATCTAGATCCCGCTCTGATACCAATTGTGAGTTACGGGGAAGCCCCAAGGATCTATCTAGATTGTATCCGACACCTAGAGGGGGGTGAATAGGTGTACCGGCCAAAAATCACAAATAATCGATGCGTTAAAAGTAAATGCGGAAATTAAAAACACACCGAGATTTACGTGGGAAAACTCCAAACTCGGAGTAAAAAACCCACGGGACCAACACGCGAATAACAATCCACTAAGAGAAAAGATTACAAGGTGATTACCGACTCCACGGACTTAACCTCTCTTAACCTCCTATGAATCTCCGCGCACGCCGCCGCGTTGTCCACGTCCGAGTCCACGAACGCCACGTCCCGAATCCACGAAACGCCACCACTTCGAATCCACGAAGCTTCTATCACGCCGAATCCACGACGCCGACCATGAACAATATCATGAGTATGGTGATCCTTCGCTTAGGAGTATCGTAGAAAACTGATGAAGAAAACTCCAAGCGAAATGTAGATCAAATCGACATATAGAGAAGGAATTACTATGTCTCGATTTGACCTAAAAGAGGCTATGATGTAGAAAATAGGTTTTAGATGAATTCCTAGCCTCTAGGGTTTCTCAAACATGTATATTAATGAAGCACCCAGAGTTAGAGAACCCTAAGAACCTATTTATAGACTTTAGAATCAATTATATTCGGATTAGAGAAAATTCAGATTTTTACCTTCTTGTACCTGCATAAAATCATACCCATTACCTAATGTAACGACGGAAGATTTTTCTCGCGGCCATTACACGGTATCAGATTGATGGCTATACCTAAGATAGCAACTTTTTTTGTACCTACAAAATCGCTTTTATACCTATAACATTGTAATTTTGCTGATTTTTCACTTTTCGAAAATTACAAAGTTCCGGTACAATTTCTAATCCGTTATTCAATGATATTATGATTCTAATGCCTATAACTAAGTATGAATCACCATATCATGAATTAAACACTTACCGGGGCATCGTGATTCACATTGTTTCTTTCTTTAAAGTCTTGGTTTCTTCGTCGATCTTTAATCCGTTCCGGTCCTTCAAGACTCCAACTAAATTCACGAAACTTGCCAACACAAAATCCTTAACAGCCGGAAGTCCCGTAAACCGCACCGGGACTCCGCCGGGACCCATGAACTGTCCCGAAATGCACCGACTCGTGTAACGAGTCACCTGCTACCATAAAACACTCCGATTCGGATGTTTTGGAAGCAAACACAAGATGACACTACGCCCCCACTATCGTCGGATAACTATACGAATACGGGTTCCCGGAAGTGTCAATTTCGACACCGGGATCCACCGTCGCTCACCCGTCATTTCCAAACCCTCGAAATGACGCGGGTGACCAGCCAACAAGGCTTGGCGACAAAGGAAATACTCTCAGGAAGCGTAGGAAGAAATCCGAACCAAGGTCGCGTTCCGTCGTCGAATTTCGCCGACCAACGCTCCGGAATTACACTTACTATTTTCCGAAAAGCTCGGGACCTTGGACAGTTAGGCCAGAGGTTACCCGCAGTACATACACACTGCCCATTCGGGACGCCGGCCCGCCGGGGAGCACGCCGGCGATGGTTCTCGGCCAGTGGGTGTTAGATCCGAGAGTTAGAAGCTTCCCTTGGCCGGATCTGGGTTCATTGGCCAATATGTGGTAGGTGTGGCCGAGGGGGAGGAAGAAGAAGGATTTGCAGGGTTCTCCGGCGGCCGGGGGTGCGCGCTCGGGGTGGCAGAGGAAGTGTTTGAGGAACTCGGGTGGCTGGGAGGTGAAAGGTTGGCTAGGGTTAGGGTTTCTCCCATGAAACCCTAACACTACACCTATATACACTAATGCAACGTTGCATTTAAGCCCTCCACTTCACTCTATTTTCTTTCTAGTCCCTGCCAGTAGTTTATTTACGCGCGTAAGTCCCTCAATATTCGAATTCACGCATTTTGGCACATAAAATATAAGGACTTTTCGCATTCTGCCGTTTTGCCATTTTTACCCCTCAGCGATCATCTTGCAATTGCCGAAGATCCGTCCGTCGGATTTCCGATCGGATCACGCCAGCACGTTCAGCACGTCGGAGACATCGAATCTAGCATTTTACTTCGATTGATTTGGTCTCCGATTCGCGAAGTATCAATTCCCCTCTTCTTTCTCCATAATATCCATTTATTTAATTATTTAGGTCAAATCGTTCAAACCCTTTTTCTCGATATCCGTGCATCAGAATCCAATTCCGTTAGTGTCATTGGTTCCAGAATAGTCGAGCCGTTCGAAACGAGCTATTGAAGTCATATATTCGGAGTCCTATACGCACCTGAACCCATCCTCTATTCCCGGCTCATCCGGAAAACTAGAGTTACTATTCACTGAAGTCATTTCTTCCGGGTCGCGTAACTTTTCCGTTTTAGCTAATTTTGACCTGAAATTTGACGAGTGTATTTGTAATTTAATTACACACAATAACATCGTCAACAGAAGGGTTTATTTATTAAGATAAAAAAAATGTCGGTTATTACAATAACAACTAGGCATAATCAACAGGTATACTGGAATAGTAGCAATAATGGCTAGTAAGGAACTACAACTTCTAATCTGAAAGTAAAATTAGTCTATGAAATATCTTAATTACGATTTGCAGATTGCGATAAAACAGGATCAAACCAAACCACTCGCTCCAACGGATCAAATGCAAGATCACAAGATGAAAATTGCACTAGTTTCCACAACCCAAATGTCAAATCCTCAAAGTAGAGAGTAAACTTTTAGGAATCTCAGTAATGGGGAGAGAAATCTCATACAGAGAAGAAGTTTTAAGGAATGTTTGTATTTCCCTTCTTCATACCCTCTCTCCTCTCACTTCACGTTTGTAACGGCATGTAGTGGGTGGTTTCCTAGCCAACTGAGGAAACCATCTCTTAATGGGTCGGGTCGGATTTGCCCATCATGGGCGATCCGAAACCCGATCCAAAAACCAACATCTCCCACTAGCACGTGATGGGCAAACAATTCCCATTTTCTTGGTGATTTTCATACTGACAAATGGGTTGTGTGACCCGCGAGCCAACTCATAAATCTATCAATGCACCTGTTAGGGATACATAATAGCCGTTAAAACCGAAGACGATATTTTATTCTTATCCATATCATGACTCACTCTGCCCTAGAAAAACTTAGTTATGTCAAATTAAGTGTACCTAATCCCTCAAAATGGCTAGACTTAATCTTTCTTTTCTCACTATGTATTCACAATTATGTTCGAACTTTTTTTCAAAAGCAACATAACTGGTCGACCGGTGAATACATATGCTTGACATAATCTAAAATATCTTCCTTTTGCTCCCAAACTTATCGCTTTAGACCAACCGCTTTTCTAGACATGCCCCATAAGGCTAATTATTTCATCACCGCTGGAAACATGCTAAAGTAGCGAACATTGATCTATCACATCAGAATATAGACATAAGTTACCAAGGGCACTTAAGAGACCATTGTTTAATTAAGGTCTCGAGAAACTCACACAATGAGAATGCAGGGATTCTATTTATTTAATCTCATTTTCTTCATAGTCACTATTACACACGTGGTATGAAATGCGTGTTACGGTGTAATTTCTCCTCCAAGGACCGTATGTCATATAAAATCATAAACACCGTACAGATTTCGGTTAAAAGACCTCATTGTGTCTAACTCGAGTTCTCTATACAACAATTTTATCGTATTGTCTATCAGAGATCTCACATATGGTAACTCAGGCTAACATGATTGTGGGGTCATCATGTTCTGTCCCAAAAAAAAATGCAAACAATTCAAATATGGACCTCATCTGACTTTAGTCAAGGCGACATATATATATGTACACTTTTAAGCTCTCTTATAACAAGTCTTTGGTTCTCTTAAAAAATGAATGTACATTTGTCTCATCTCAGCACGCCTTCTTTACGTCTGAGGCAGTCGCTCGTGTGAGAAAGCAAACTTCAGCCTGGTGACATACCTTTTAACTATTACATAGTTTATGTTAGTATCAATGTACACTCTTCACATAGAAAATAGAGTAGAGTGCAAACTTCATTAATACAATGTACTAATACAACATTGTATAGTCAATCTTAAAGTACAGTACATCATATTCTACGCAATCCTAACGATTCAACATGTGATCTGAACACATCTCTTGTCAGAGGTTTCGTGAATGGATCAGCAACCATCAGATGCATTGATATATACTGTAGAAACACATCCTTTTGTGCCACAATGTTTCTTATAAAATTATTCTTTAAATCTATGTGCTTTGTTCTTCCATGATATTTCGAATCCTTTACAAAAGCAATTGCAGCTTCATTGTCACATTGAATTTTCACAGAGTTAAAGTTATCTTTTGTTATTCCCAAACTCTGTAAAAATCTTCTCAACCAAACCGCCTCTTGTACTGTCGCTGAACATGCTACAAATTCAGCTTCCATAGTTGATAATGCAGTACAATTTTGTTTCTTGCTATTCCAAGAGATGGCGCCATTGCTAAGTAAGAATACATAACCAGAAGTGGATTTGCGCTCATCTAGATTTCCCCGCCTAATCTCGCATCCGAATATCCCACCAAACGCAAATCTTTTTCTTGATAACACAATGAATAATCAGCTTCCTTTGAGATATCTCGAGGATCCTTTTAACACCTTTCCAGTGTTTCATGCCAGGGTTTGATTGATAACGACTCACTAAACCCACGGCATAACATATATCTGGCCTCGTACACATAGTGGCATACATTAGACTTCCAACTACACTAGAGTAAGGAACTTTAGCCTTTTCTTTTCTTTCTTCTGCAGTTTTAGGACACATGTCAAGGCTTAGGCTTTCACCTTTCGCTATAGGAGTATCAATGGGATTACAATTCTGCATATTAAATCGTTCTAAGATTTTCTTGATATAAGGCTCTTGTGAAAGACCCAACAATTTTCTAGAACGATCTATGAAAATTTTCACTCCAAGAATATATGCAGCTTCCCCCATATCCTTCATTTTGAAATTAGAGTGTAACCACTCTTTAATGATATTCATGAACTCCTTATCATTTCCAGCCAATAGTATATCATCAACGTATAGCGATAAAATTGTAAATTTACACTCTTCACGTTTAATATAAACACAATGGTCCTCATTGATCATATTAAAACCATAAGATGTTACAGCTCTATGGAATCTCAAATACCATTGTCTGGATGATTGTTTTAGACCGTATAATAATTTTTTTAGTTTACTGTCACGCCCCCGCCCCGAAAACCGCTACCTATTTGGTCCGGTTCGGGCGCAGTGACGCGGACGGACAAAGACTCTCCCCGCCCGCCCAAGGCTCAACAACAGATCGTGTACAAGAATTTACCCAGGAATACTAAATTCTAAACATACACAATCAACGGGGCACAAACAGTGCCAACAACTAGAGCGAGTAATCCACAAGTAATACACAAGTGAAATAAAGAGAGAATACAACTAGCTATTACATCACATATACTTTGATTTACATTTACATCCCAAAATGATTACATGTTCATTTACTCAAAATACATAGCTCTCCAAAAGTATAGCATCTAGATACAATGGTACTCTAATGCAGAAAGGAAGCTACTATACTACCAGGTCCTCACTGGACGGGGGCGATGCCCTTGCCGCGGTCCTCGCCCGACGAACCTGCACCTAGCACTGGAAAAGTAGTGGGGTGAGAACTAACTTCCTTAGTTCCCAGTGGGCTCGGCCACCGACTCCACCGATCTCCCCACTAGGTCCAAGTGGGCACAAGTAACAACAACTAGATATAGATAGATATCTGAAAGCTGTAAGTGCATAATAGAAAATCTATGCTACTATGCCCATAATCTTGTGAAACGAATGCATGCATCATATAGCAAAAGGTTTACTAACATGCTAGAAGTTCTCACTATGTTCAACAATGACTATTCAATGCTAACATTAATATTTCCTTTACCCAATCCGTGGCGATACCCTTGGGTTCGCCTACGCCTCACATATAGATCCCTTTTTGGGGAGGAGGCTCCACGTGCACTCCAACCCGGGATTGTCTGTGGATCTCAACGTGGTCCCGATCGTGCGACACGAGTACTCGACGACACCGATGGCTATACCACCACGAATACAGACCGTGAGCTTGATCTATCCTCTCCACGTGAGGATACCCTACCGACTAGGGCCAACAGTTCTCTCGGAACTCCACTATTCCGACCAATAGTAACATGTACTTAGCTTTACTAAGATCTATGTTTACGAGCTATTTCTCTTGGGATTTCACCTATCCCTATGTCCAAAGACCTCTAGTGTCAAATACACTATGTTAATACCACTCGTCATGTTCTTTACATTAGATGCCACTCGATCTATGTCACTAGATAACCCTCGAGTCCATCTCTTTCTTAGCACTATAGAATCCAATGTCCAGACCCAATCCTCACCTATCCATTCACCTAGCATTCCAAGTACACTAGGTTATCACTAGAAAGCATAAGGAGTAGCCTAAACATGCAATTCTACTATGCTACATGCAAGAGATGAAAATTATGCAATTCTAAGACATAGAAAGGAGTTCGAAGTATTCGAGTGTCACCCCCACCTTTTGGGATGTTCCACGAGGTTAGAATGCCGCTCTCGACGCTTCCAACCACTACTTTGACTCCCGGCCCAATATCGAAGCCGAAAGCCTTCGTTTGGCTCGGATCGCTTAAACCGTTCGCCGAATCGACGAACCGTCGCTCGCACGCGTTCGTGGACCTAACAATATGTTAGAAATGAGGTTAAAAGAGATCAAAACCTCATCCTAAGAAAAGCCCCAATTTGAGCCCTAGATTTTGCCTCGAGCAAAAATCTCGCGCTAGAGCTCAAATCGACCGTGTAGATCACTTCTTAGAGAAGCTAGGGTTCCATAAAAATTATCCCCAAAGGATAAAACCCATCCTAGCAAAGTCTACCATGAGAGCTCTCAAGAGCTTACCTCAAGTAGAAGCCCTAATGGTGGAGAAGATGAGGAAGATGATGCTAGGCTTGCTCCTAGCTTGATCCTCCACCAAGATCTCCACTCCTTTTCCTTCTCCTTCTTCTTTCTAGAGAGAGAAAGAGAGCTTGTGTGTGTGAGGGAGAGGGAATGACAGTGTGAGAGGGAGGGAGAGTCCCTCTATAGCATCTATTGTACCAAGATGCTAAAAGGCCCTTCAACTAAGCAAACTGCACCAAACTGGGCATTTTTCGGGCTCGTGGACCGGTCTCCTAACCCAGACCGGTCCCAGAGAGCCTTGCTCCACTCTGCACAGCTGGGGACCGGTCTCCCCCTTACGAGACCGGTCCCAGAGAGCCCTACTCCACTCTGCGCAGCTGGAGACCGGTCTCCCCCTTAAGAGACCGGTCCTGCAGAGCTCGTCTCGCGGATGTACCTTCAGGGACCGGTCTCCCTTTTCAGGGACCGGTCCCCTCAGGGACCTTCAGCCCACCTCAAGGACTTAGCCAAAATTTTCAGCTTTTCATCGTTTTTTCTCCGTTTTCGCTCGTTTGACATCCGATTCGTTTCAAATCGAATCGAGACTTTCCAAACATGTTTTCGAGCACGTTTTCATCATCTTTTCATCCACGCTAATGTCGAATTTAGCTCATGGCCCAACATAGCTTTTCGGTCTCCATTTTTGCACCTAAGCGCACCAAAACGCCCGAATGCTTCCGAACTTCACCGGGCTCAACTCCGGTGCACTTTTTGCCTTCGGATCAACTTCGAACTTTCCGAAGTCCATCCACTCGACAATCAGCCGATTCTAATCGTGGTGCAACTCTGATTTCGAGAATTCACTTCCTTACATCCTCCCCACCTTAAAAGGAGTTTCGTCTCGAAACTTACTCAATTTCCAATATAATTCAAACTTTTACCTTATTCCTCAAACAAGTGAGGATGGTGCTCCTTCATCGCCTCCTCGAGTTCCCTGTGTGGCCTCGCGATCATCATGATTGCTCCACCGCACCTTCACATAGGGAATTTCTCGATTCGAAGCTTTCGCACCTCTCGCGATAATTCCCACCGAAACTCTTCGTAGCTCAAAACCTCTTGAAGCTCCGGCGGTTCATACAACATCGCGTGCTCTGGACCGTGGATGTACTTGCGAAGGTTGGAGACGTGGAAGACATTATGCACGTCGGCGAGCTTCGGCGGCAAGGCAAGCCGATAGGCCACCGTACCAACTCGCTCCAATATTTCGTAAGGCCCGATGAATCGGGGACTTAGTTTCCGCACTCCAAATCGCTTTACACCCCGCATTGGCGAAACTTTCAAGAACACGCGGTCGCCCACCGTGAACTCAATATCCCGACGGACCCTATCCGCATAACTCTGTTGTCTGGCTTGCGCCGTGAGCAATCTCTTGCGAGCAACGCGGACTTTCCCCTCCGCTTCTCGCAACACATCGGGGCCGAATTCCGCACTTTCGCCGACATTGCTCCAATGTATAGGAGATCGGCACTTCCGCCCATAAAGAGCCTCGAACGGTGCCATCTCTACACTCGAGTGATAACTATTGTTGTAGGCGAACTCGGCCATCGGCAGGTGGTTACACCAACTACCCTTGTAGTCGATGACACACGCTCGCAACATATCCTCCAGGGTCTGAATGGTCCTCTCTGTTTGCCCATCGATCTGAGGATGGAATGCGGTGCTGAAATCGAGCCGTGTGCCAAGGGCTTCTTGCAGGCTCTTCCAGAAATGCGAAGTAAATCGGGGGTCGCAATCCGAAACGATCGATTTCGGCACCCCGTGCAACCTCACAATCTCGTCGAGGTAGACCTGCGCCAACCTATCTCTTGCCCAGGTGGTGTGGATCGGCAAGAAATGTGCCGACTTGGTCGCCGATCCACAATCACCCATATTGCATCGTGGCCACCCGTCGAGCGAGGCAAGCCGACCACGAAGTCCATCGAAATGTCCTCCCATTTCCAAACGGGGATTGGTAGGCTCAAGCTTTCCCGCCGGAAATCGACGCTCGGCCTTTATTTGCTGGCAAACTATACACTTTGCCACAAAGCGTCCGATATCACCCTTCATCCCCGGCCACCAATAGTGCTCTTTCAACCCGTGATACATCTTGGTGCCGCGCGGGTGATCACAATAAGGCGACCGATGTGCCTCATCTAGGATTAGCTTCCGGATCTCCTCGTCGTTTGGTACACACCACCGCTTTCTGAATCGGAGTGCACCGTCGGCTTCTAAAGTGAAGTCGCCGCCACGACCCTCCTTGATGTCGCGCCGAACCTTTTGGAGACTTGTGTCCGCGGGTTGTAGACTTTTTATTCTCTCCAACAAGGTCGGTTGGACAACAAGCTTCATCAATTGGGCCGGAACCTCGGGAGTAACCACCTCAAGGTCCATTCGCTCCATATCTAGCCATAGGGGCTTCTGATTCGTGACCCATACAGCGAGGTTCTCCGCTGACTTTCTACTCGCCGCATCGGCGACCACATTCGCTTTCCGGGGTGGTAAAGGATATCAACATCATAATCCTTTAATAATTCGAGCCACCGCCGTTGTCGCATATTCGGCTCCTTCGGGTGAATAGGTACTTCGCACTCTTGTGGTCGGTGTAGATCTCGCAATTAGCACCATACTGATAGAACAACCATAACTTCAAAGCAAAGATCACCGCCGCCAGCTCCAGATCGTGAATGGGGTAGTTCTTCTCATAGCTCTTCACCGACGGACGCATAAGCGATCACCTTCCCGTTCGCATCAACACACACCCCAAACCCGAATAGGACGCATCACCGTAGACCACAAAGTCTTCACCCTGCACCGGTAGAGCGAGCACCGGAGTCGAAGTCAGTCTTTCCTTCAACTCTTTGAAACTCCGGTCACACTCGTCGCTCCACACAAACTTGGTGCCCTTCTGAGTTAGGCGAGTAAGTGGAACTACTATCTTAGAGAATCCTTCCACGAACCGCCTATAATAGCCCGCCAAGCCCACGAAGCTTCGGATCTCCGTGACATTCATCGGGCGTGGCCAATCCTTGATTGCCTCAACTTTCCTCGGGTCTACGGAAACTCCACCCGCGGAAATGACATGCCCTAGAAATGCGACTTCTCGGAGCCAAAAGTCACACTTCTTAAACTTAGCATATAGCTTCTCCTCCCGAAGGACTTGAAGCACAATTCTCAGATGCTCGGCATGTTCCTCGTCCCTGCGAGAATAGATCAATATGACGTCTATGAAGACCAAGACAAAACGGTCCAAGAACTCTCTAAAGACACGGTTCATCAAATCCATGAATGCCGGGCATTCGTGAGTCCAAATGGCATGACCGTGAATTCGTAGTGCCCATACCGCGTACGAAACGCAGCTTTTCTCGCACATCCTCCGCTTGATCTTCAACTCGGTGATAGCCGGATTGCTGTGTCTATCTTCGAGTACACACACGACCCCCGCAACCGATCAAACAAGTCATCGATACGGGAAGTGGGTACTTATTCTTGATCGTGACCTTGTTCAACTCTCTATAATCCATACAGAGTCGAAACGATCCATCTTTCTTCCGCACAAACAACACCGGGGCTTCCCACGGTGATACACTTGGTCGGATAAATTGCTTGTCGAGGAGATCTTGTAACTGACTCCTCAACTCCTTTAGTTCTGCCGGCGCCATTCTGTACGGAGCTTTCGAGATTGGCGCGGTACCGGGAATCAAGTCTATAACGAACTCGATCTCCCGATCCGGCGGTATTCCCGGCAACTCTGTGGGAAACACATCCGGGAATTCCCGAACTACAGCTAGCTCCTCCAAGGTCGGAGTTACTCGGTCCACTTCTACAACGGTCGCCAAGTAGGCTGCGCAACCGCCGTTGACCAATTTCCTTGCTTTCGCCGCCGACACCGTCGCGACAAAGCACGAGCTCTGACATCCTTGATATGTGAACTCGGGTTGCCCTAGCTCGCGGAATGTAACCACTCTGCTACTGCAGTCGATCGTCGCGTGATATTTCGTGAGCCAGTCTATGCCCAATATGACATCGTAGTCTATTAGATTCCGGAGCCCTAGCATCCGAATGGGCATTATCCAGTCACCCACTTGTACTGGACAAGATAAACACTCCCTATTGACGTCAAACGTCGACTCAGGGCCCTTAACCTGCCACCTATCACTCGCCTCTATGGGTATGTCATGCATGTGTGCGAATGATCTACTAATAAATGAGTGAGTGGCTCCAGTATCAAATATGGCCCTAGAGCGAATCCCATTAACCAAAACCATACCTGCCACAAGGCGATGCTCCTCCGCCTCAGCAGGCTCCTCAGCCTGGACCTGAGCGGCAAATACGCGTCCGCTCGGGGCCGATCGCGTCGCTTGTTGACGCGCGTCGATACGTCCCACCGACGCACCGGTGGAACTCCTCCATAATTCGTCGGTGCCGATGCAATCGAGGAGCGGCGAGGCTCCTCCTCCCGGCAATCGCGTACAAAATGCCCCGGTTGCCCGCATTGGTAGCACCGCCCGACTCTTCTCGCAACGCGACACCGGGTGGTCACCTCCGCAAATGACGCATCGTCGTGCTCCACGGCCCTTGGATTGAGTCCGCGGATACTTTGGGGGCTTCTTAGAGCTCGATTGTCCCCCCGAACCGCCACCCTGGCGCTTCTTGCCCTTGTCCTTAGACTCGGCCAATGATTCGCGCTTTTCCCGAACGTGCGCGTCACCGTGCTCGCCCAAAGCGCACGGCCGAAGACTTCCGCGAAGGTCGTGAGCTTCAATATCTCGCACGGCTTTATAAATCCCGGTCGAAGTCCTCGCAAGAACCAATCGGCCCGGGTCCCTTGGGCCATCTTTACTACATCCGGGACGCGATCGATAATGTGGGAGAATTCTGTTCATAGTCCACCACCGAGCGGTCTCCCCGCTCCAACTTGCGGAACTTCTCCGGAGCTTCCGCTTCACCGTGTCGGGAAAATGTTCGGCGAATAACGCCCTCTTGAACTCCTCCCAATCCATCGACGTAGGTCGGAAGGACGATCCCTCCTTATCCTCTTCCACCAGACCTGCGCGGCCCTACCCATACAATGAGTAGCGAGGTACACCTTGTCCCTCTCCAAGGTGCTCAAGTCGTCGAAGAAGGTCTCCATTGAGTCGACCCACGACTCGACCACCTCGCTCCACCTTCCGCCTTCGAAGATCGGCGTAAGCTTGTTCAGCTTCATCAGAGCTGCCAATGCGCGCTCCTTGTCCGCCTCCTCGATCGTTGCATCGGGGGTCGCTGAACCCGACGCCGCTTGAGGAATGATTTCCGGCGGAGGGCGTGCCGTCACCGGATCGCGGATACCCCCACCTCGCCCGCGGCACGCGGGCCGGGGCACGGGTAAATCACGGCCTCGCAGCCGCCGCCGCCGCCGTTGTCGCGGCCGCTGCCGCTCCATCGCCTCCGGAGCCGCTCGAATCGTCGCCTAGGGCGCCACCGCGCCCTTAGCCGCCGCACCTCACTCGGCCCCGCCGCTCGGGCCGCCGCCCGCTCCGTCATCTCGGAGGCGGTGCGGAATGGGGTTCTTTCGGGGGCGTCCTCTACGCGCCATAGCCCCTGAAAACACAACACTTTGGTTAATTACTTAACCAACATTTCGTCTTAAGTTCGACACTTAACGAATACTACTGAAATCGAGCGGAAGCACACAAGTGTACTCGCTCCCGTCTCTCGGCATCATGTTGTCGGCCGCCAACACAACCACCTCGAGACAAGGACTCGCACCACTTGAATCTTATCTCTAGCCACTACTAGAGACATTTCAACCCTTCGACCCAATCGAATTAACTTCCGCCACTCGGCATAGGTTCACGTTCCACTCACGCACCTATTAGCCTTAGGGTTTCCAACCTAGGGTCTCCTAGGTCATCCTAGACTCTCTCTTACTCGCTCTTGTTGCTCTGATACCACAGCTGTCACGCCCCCGCCCCGCAAACCGCTACCTATTTGGTCCGGTTCGGCGCGTGACGCGGACGGACAAAGACTCCCCGCCCGCCCAAGGCTCAACAATGATCGTGTACAAGAATTTACCCAGGAATACTAAATTCTAAACATACACAATCAACGTGGCACAAACAGTGCCAACAACTAGAGCGAGTAATCCACAAGTAATACACAAGTGAAATAAAGAGAGAATACAACTAGCTATTACATCACATATACTTTGATTTACATTTACATCCCAAAATGATTACATGTTCATTTACTCAAAATACATAGCTCTCCAAAAGTATAGCATCTAGATACAATGGTACTCTAATGCAGAAAGGAAGCTACTATACTACCAGGTCCTCACTGGACGGGGGCGATGCCCTTGCCGCGGTCCTCGCCCGACGAACCTGCACCTAGCACTGGAAAAGTAGTGGGGTGAGAACTAACTTCCTTAGTTCCCAGTGGGCTCGGCCACCGACTCCACCGATCTCCCCACTAGGTCCAAGTGGGCACAAGTAACAACAACTAGATATAGATAGATATCTGAAAGCTGTAAGTGCATAATAGAAAATCTATGCTACTATGCCCATAATCTTGTGAAACGAATGCATGCATCATATAGCAAAAGGTTTACTAACATGCTAGAAGTTCTCACTATGTTCAACAATGACTATTCAATGCTAACATTAATATTTCCTTTACCCAATCCGTGGCGATACCCTTGGGTTCGCCTACGCCTCACATATAGATCCCTTTTTGGGGAGGAGGCTCCACGTGCACTCCAACCCGGGATTGTCTGTGGACCTCCACGTGGTCCCGATCGACACTCCAGAGTACTCGACGACACCGATGGCTATACCACCACTGACACAGACCGTGAGCTTGATCTATCCTCTCCACGTGAGGATACCCTACCGACTAGGGCCAACAGTTCTCTCGGAACTCCACTATTCCGACCAACAGTAACATGTACTTAGCTTTACTAAGATCTATGTTCACGAGCTATTTCTCTTGGGATTTCACCTATCCCTATGTCCAAAGACCTCTAGTGTCAAATACACTATGTTAATACCACTCGTCATGTTCTTTACATTAGATGCCACTCGATCTATGTCACTAGATAACCCTCGAGTCCATCTCTTTCTTAGCACTATAGAATCCAATGTCCAGACCCAATCCTCACCTATCCATTCACCTAGCATTCCAAGTACACTAGGTTATCACTAGAAAGCATAAGGAGTAGCCTAAACATGCAATTCTACTATGCTACATGCAAGAGATGAAAATTATGCAATTCTAAGACATAGAAAGGAGTTCGAAGTATTCGAGTGTCACCCCCCACCTTTTGGGATGTTCCACGAGGTTAGAATGCCGCTCTCGACGCTTCCAACCACTACTTTGACTCCCCGGCCCAATATCGAAGCTGAAAGCCTTCGTTTGGCTCGGATCGCTTAAACCGTTCGCCGAATCGACGAACCGTCGCCTCGCACGCGTTCGTGGACCTAACAATATGTTAGAAATGAGGTTAAAAGAGATCAAAACCTCATCCTAAGAAAAGCCCCAATTTGAGCCCTAGATTTTGCCTCGAGCAAAATCTCGCGCTAGAGCTCAAATCGACCGTGTAGATCACTTCTTAGAGAAGCTAGGGTTCCATAAAAATTATCCCCAAAGGATAAAACCCATCCTAGCAAAGTCTACCATGAGAGCTCTCAAGAGCTTACCTCAAGTAGAAGCCCTAATGGTGGAGAAGATGAGGAAGATGATGCTAGGCTTGCTCCTAGCTTGATCCTCCACCAAGATCTCCACTCCTTTTCCTTCTCCTTCTTCTTCTTCTTCTTTCTAGAGAGAGAAAGAGAGCTTGTGTGTGTGAGGGAGAGGGAATGACAGTGTGAGAGGGAGGGAGAGTCCCTCTATAGCATCTATTGTAACAAGATGCTAAAAGGCCCTTCAACTATGCAAACTGCACCAAACTGGGCATTTTTCGGGCTCAGGGACCGGCCTCCCTAACCCAGGACCGGTCCCGAGAGCCTTGCTCCACTCGCACTGGGGACCGGTCTCCCCTTAAGAGACCGGTCCCGAGAGCCCTACTCCACTCTGCACCGGAGACCGGTCTCCCTTAAGAGACCGGTCCCCGCAGAGCTCGCTCTCGCGGGACAGCCTTCAGGGACCGGTCTCCCTTTTCAGGGACCTTCAGCCCACCTCAAGGACTTAGCCAAAATTTTCAGCTTTTCATCGTTTTTTCTCCGTTTTCGCTCGTTTGACATCCGATTCGTTTCAAATCGAATCGAGACTTTCCAAACATGTTTTCGAGCACGTTTTCATCATCTTTTCATCCACGCTAATGTCGAATTTAGCTCATGGCCCAACATAGCTTTTCGGTCTCCATTTTTGCACCTAAGCGCACCAAAACGCCCGAATGCTTCCGAACTTCACCCGGATCAACTCCGGTGCACTTTTTGCCTTCGGATCAACTTCGAACTTTCCGAAGTCCATCCACTCGACAATCAGTCGATTCTAATCGTGGTGCAACTCTCGGATTTCGAGAATTCACTTCCTTACATTTACAAACTTTATTTTCTTGGCCATCAACTTCAAAACCCCAAGGTTAATCCATATAAATTTCTTCATCCAACTCTCCATTGAGAAAATTTTTAACATCCATTTGATGTAACTCCAAATCTAAATGAGTTACTATGGCAAGAATTAGACGGATTGAGGTAAAACGTACTACCGGTGAAAAGGTTTCCTCGTAATCAATACCCTCTTGTTGAGTATAACCTTTCACCACTAGGCGAGCCTTATACCTTTCAATGGATCCATCTGCCTTGCACTTAATTTTGAGAACCCATTTATTCCCCATAGTCTTGCGCTCTGGTGGCAGATCAACCAGGTCCCAGACAAGGTTGGATTTCATTGACTTCATTTCTTCTTCCATTGCAATTTTTCATTGTTCTTTTTCTGGGCAAGATAAAGCCTCTCTTATATTCTTAGGTTCAGCTTCATCATGTGAAACCACCATGAAGGCTTCACCCTCAATCTCAAATCGTCGTCGAGGAATGATTTGACGATTGCTTCTTCGCAATTTTGAACCATGTGGATCATATTCACTCCCACTCGGTTCATGTGTGTCGTCATCAACAAAATCTTCAATTTCACATAATTGAAATTCATTGTCAATTTCACCTTTACTGGGAAACTCGTCCTCTATGAATGTGGCATCACGTGATTCTATTTCGATTAAACCTCCTCGGAATGTTCACCTAAGAACACATAACTTTTTGATTGTTCCGAGTATCTTATAAAAATACATTTCTTCCCTCTAGGACCTAGTTTTCCATACTTGTGGGAAGAATCGTGAATATAGGCTGCCGACCCCCATGGTCGCAAATAAGTTAAATCAGGTTTTCTACCTGTCCATAACTCATAGGGAGTAGATGCAACTGATTTAGAAGGTACAGATTTAATATATAAGCTGCTGTTAATAAAGGATCTCCGCAAAACGAAATGGAAAGATTTGCTTGTGCCATCATGGATCTAACCATTTCTAGTAATTAAGGTCCTATTCCTTCTCTCTACAACACCATTTTATTGCGGAGTTCCAGGAATGGTTAGTTGTCTTTCAATACCTTTTTCATTACACAATTCTTTGAACTGTTCAGATAGATACTCCCTACCCCTATCAGTTCTTAAGGCCTTAATCCTTTCTGTCTAACTGATTCTCTACAAGGTTAACATAACGCTTGAAGCAATCCAATGCTTCTGACTTGTGAGCAATCAGATAGATGTAACCAAAACGGGTGAAGTCATCTATAAAAGTAATGAAATATGATGCACCATGTCTTGCCCTAACATTCATTGGACCACATATATCAGAATGAATTAATTGCAATGGATATTCAGCTCTTGTTCCTTTACCAAATGGTTTTCTAGTTGTTTTTCCAGCTAGACAGTGTTCACATCTAGGCAAATCAATTGCATTGAATGAACCTAATAGACCATGTTTAGCAAGCCTATTCATCCTTTCTTGACCAACATATCCTAGTCTAGCATGCCAAACATTTGTATTCACATTTGTATGGCTACAAGAAGCAATTGAAGAAAAACAACTACCAACATAATTATAAATATTATGTACACAATCCAATACAAAGAAACCATTTAATAAGTAGCCACAACCATAACAAACAGAGTCATAAAATAGGTCCACACGATTGTTGCAGAAATTTAAACCATAACCTAAACCTAAAAGAACAGATACAGAGACCAAGTTTCGTCGAATCTCTGGAGCATATAGAACATCATGTAGGAATAAGGTTCGGCCACCACGCAACACCAATTTACACGTGCCTATCCCTTTTACGTCAACTTTTGCATTGTTTCCTACATATATCCATTTAGTTCCAGCTTGGACTCGACGATACTCTACGAATGCACCTCGGTCTCCTGCTACATGATCTGTGGCTCTTGAGTCTACAATCCACAAAGGATAAGAATCTATGAGCAACACCGTACTAGAAACACAAACAGTATTAAGAAAAATAGAATGAGATGCTACCGTTTTCCGCTCGGTACACACACGAGCAAAGTCAGCCAACTTGCCACAATTATAGCACTTCATCTTACTCTTATCTTTCTTTTTCTTCCAGAACCGTTTGCTTTTCTGATTTCCTTTGAACTTGTTCTTTTTAGGCCCCTGTCCAGTCTCCACTCCCTCTCCTTTCTGTTTTTAAATTTCTTATACCTAGAGCCTGAAGCCCTATGTGAACTGGATTCAGTCATATAAGCATGCACGGGACCTCTTGTAGCCCGAAGACGCTCATTTTCCAGTTCCACATGGCGAGCCACATCAGCAAAAGTTTTGATGCTGTCGTTGTGAGTTAAATTCACTTTCATGTGCTCCCAACTATCAGGAAGAGAGCGGATTACTGCTTGAACTTGTTGCTCATCAGTGAGAGTGTGTCCTGCTGACTTCAATTCCCTTATCATATTTAACATCTCTCGTAGATGTTGTTTGATGGTATGATTAGGGCGTTTCTTATAAGTATCAAATTTGATGGTCAATTATCTCAATTTGATTAGAGTTGTACCTCCAAATTTCTCCTTTAGATGAACCCACATTGCATGAGCAGTAGGAAGTTGCTCGTACTCACCAATGAGATCATCAACCATTGAACTTATCAGGATTCCACGAGCAGAGGAATCCTTTGCTTTCCAAGCACGATAAACTTCTTGATCTCTTCTATGCTGAGCAGTATTTCCTTCACCAGGGTCAGTCATGTTATGATGAATAGTTTATAATGCTTGTTGTTCATCGAGAACATATTGAATCTTTGTTTGCCAAATATTGTAATTATCTCCATCCAATTTCTCACCCTTATTAAGATCTGCTATGATATTCTTTGATGCCATGGTATTTCAAAGCTACAAAGAGACATTGTAAAATTAAATACTAGCACTTACAAAAATTATTTAAAACACATATATCACTTTATGCTATTTAATGTACTAAGTTAATCATGATATAATATAAAAAATAGAATCGAATGTTCACTATGCTCCCAATCATCTTCTATATTCAAATATTATATCATCACAAACTTGACATTCACCATATAAAGAGATAAGTTCTAGATAATAATAAAAGTTCAAGATTTCTCCAAATCTAAGAACTCCCACTCAACTAAACAGTTATCAAACAAATGAAATACTATCATTAGCATCCATAAAAAAAGTTATGTCATAACATTTATAACTTTAAGTATCAAACGACATGCATGTTTTCATTAACACAAGAAAACACTACAACTATATAGTGTTGGTTAAAATGCATAACAAAAACAACATAAAACAAAAAAAATATCCTCCGTGGATACAAACACAATTCGAACTAACAACTTAATTTTTACCTAGAAACACTCTACTCCATGGTTCTGGAACAATATCATATGATACTCGTTCCACAATGTCAAGTGTCGCCTTCTCTAAGAATAGGCCTCCATCAGATCTGCCAAGAGTAGTGCGCCTACCATTTCGAAGATTAGGAGATAGAGCCAAAATATTTGTCCTTCTTATAGCACTTGTAATGTAATGACGATTATATACATCCCTAAATTTCGATATTAGTTCACCATAAGATATTATGAAATCATACTCATTTTTAAATATATTCCACCAAGTTTTAGCCCAATAATTTGGTATTGAGTTTTTCAATGCAAGTGCTCTCTGAAAATCTTGAATGATATAATCGTCATTTTCAAGCATATTGAACAAGTCGTCTAAAAATGATATATGCTGTTCCATGGAGTGTGACGGATTCATCTTATAAGTCATGATGGGGCGTAATAATATATCACCACATCTTCCCCTCAAGACTCTCTTAGTCCGAATAGTATGTGCCATATCTTGTTACGGATTTTATGTTGGCATATTTAGTGAAGCGAGTCCGGAGTCTTGAAGGTTTAAAGAAGAAGAGATAAAGATCGAAGACTCGAAGACTCAAAACATAAATCCACAATGCTCGGTAAGTTCAAATATTATTGATGATGATTTATAAATATTTAAAAGTGTTTGGAAGATTTAGGATATTTTTAAATTGAATATATGGACAAAATTGATTTTAAATAGGTTTTCAAATCCTAGTCTATCTCTATGTTTTTTAATTGATTTTAAACAGGTTTTCAAATCCTAGTCTATCTCTATGTTTTCTAATTGATTTTAAACAAGTTTTCAAATCCTAGTCTATCTATATGTTTTCTAATTGATTTTAAATAGATTTTCAAATCCTAGTCTATCTCTATGTTTTCTAATTGATTTTAAACAGGTTTTCAAATCTCCCCCTTTGGCAATTTCGTGACAAAACCCAAAATTACACCACAACGCTCAACTCACAAAAAAATGAAATTCATTGCCATCACCAAAACAATAAACTTCTCGCGTGAAAGATCCAAAGAAATACAAAATTACAATTTTGCAACTTCTAAACAAACTCTATAACTTAGACGCAACTAGGAGTCTTGAAGTCTTCAATGATCTGCAATTAAGTTACTTTTTCCACGAACAAAGATCACAAACAAAGTTAGTAGTGAAAATAAAATTCTCTCCCATTTGTTCACGCATCAAAAGATTGAAATTCAAACCCGAAAATCAAAAATTATCACACGCTCTCCCCCTTTGATCTTAAATACAAGTTTTTAATTCTTCTCCCCCTTTTTGTCAAAAATTATCAAAAAAAAAACACAAATAGAGAGAAAAACAAACTAGCAAATAGAAAGTAGTCGTGTCATAGTTAAAAGCAAAAATAAGCAAACTAAACATAGTCCTAGGAGAGAAAAGATAAAACATAAATAATGAGGCTCAAAAAGGTAAAATCACTCCGTATCCTCCTCATAAAAAATTTTGCCTTGTTTCCTAAAAAATCCTTCAAAATTAGATTAATTTCATAAAAATTAAAAGTTGTACTCCAAAAATTATTATGATGAAGATAAAATATTATTTGATTTCAAAAGACATCAAAACATCAAAATTTGATATTAAGAATAATCTAATTATTTAAAGTCATCAAGATGCAAATTGATGAAAAATAATTTTTAGAAATTTAGCAAAATTGACACCAATTTGTCGCAATTGCTTCAAAATAGAGATTTAACTAATAAGGCACCGGGGGTGGCTCTTTGAGCATCTTTTTCAAACTATCACCTTATATCACCGAAAGTTCTAAAATATTCATATATTTTTTCAACCTTTTCGGTTTTTCATATAATTACCCATGTGGTAGCTTCACACACATATCGGACGTGGGGTGGTAGCTCTTTCCTATATGTGGTGGTAGTTTTCACACTCCCTTTTAGGATGTAACTCTTTCCACATTTTTTAAACTTAGGATTTTCTCCTCTTTTCTTTTTTTTTTTCTTTTTTTTTTAATATTTAAACTCCCCCTAAATTAGACAATCTCACATTTGAAAATAATTTTGACGAACTTTAGTCGATTAGCAAATATCCATCAATTATATTCAACATTCACTATCAAAATGAATTAATTACCAAGAGATTTAAATTTAATTTCAAAATTTTGATGAATGTATGTGAGAAGAAATCACATATTAAATTATCGTCAAAATAATAAAAAGTGGAGTAAAACCAATAATTAATATGAATTTAATTCAATTTGAATTTACTTTAGATACCGGTTAAGGCTCTTTTAAAAACCTTTAATCGCTCTAATTTAATAATTTTCAATCATCTCCTTTCTCAAAAATTTTTAATCAAATTAAAAATTCCCCAAAAACCTTTCCTTAAAAAGGATTTTCAAAACAAATTTTAAAGATCAAACATCGTCTAATCATGTAATGTAATGAAAGAAAAATATGCAATATGCACCAATCAAAACATTACATAAACAATAAAAACAAACTAAGACAAAAAGCAAGGAAAGATATCACCTTTCCGGATCCAAACTTGTCGGATCTTTCGTTGGCTTTCCTTGTCGACGATTGGTTTGAGTTGCTTTGATTTTGGTCGTTTCATTGCTTGAAGCTTCGGTTGATGTTGTCGTTGAGGCTTTGAATTAGAAATCCGGTTCCCTTGATGGTTCGGTTTTGAGATCCAATTCGGTTGTGGGTTCGGTCGAACTCGCCGTTGCTCCTTAGAAAACCGGTCCGAAAGAGGCACTCGACTCAACTTAATTTCCTTTCGATTCCGAGGGGAAAGCCTAGTAGATGATGCCGATTGAGGTTTCGATGTTGCCGATTGATTTTTCTTATCCTTATTCGGGCAACACTTTTTGATGTGTCCTTTGATGCCGCATCGGTGACACACCTTTTCCTTCGAATTTGTTGAGACATTAGATGTTGACGTTCGATCCTTCTCAACATAGGTTCGTTCGTATCCGAGGCCCAACTTGTTTGACCTAACCCAAGCATATGATCCAATTTCTTCGATCCGGAAAAAAATTGTTGAATGTCGGACTTGAGTTGATGAACTTCCTTGGTCAACTCTTTGTTGGATTTGTGCGATTCCTCAAATTGATGCTCCAAAAATTCAACTTTGTTCTTAGAGGATTTGATCGTTAAATCCGCTTCATCTAGCTTCTTTTGGAGGATCGAATTATCTTTCAATATTGCTTCCTTTTCCTTTTCGAAAGCTTTCGTCATTGTTTTCAAATTTTTGTTCTCCTCTTCAATGTAAAGTAGACGCTTCCTAAGCCTTTTGTTATGCTTCGCCATCTTTTTAGATTCGACGAGGAGTTGATGATATGCCTCCGCTAAATCCTCGTCGTTTGATTCCTCATCGCTGGAATCCGAGTCCACGTCTTCTTCCTTTGATGTTTTCAACGCAATTCCTCTACTTTGAGAAAAAGACTTGGAAGAAGATTGGTTAGTAGGAAAAGTCATATCATAAGTTTGCAACACACCTACTAACTCTTCGGCCATTAGATAGCAATATATCTAGATCCCGCTCTGATACCAATTGTCAGTTTAGGGGTAGCCCCAAGGATCTATCTAGATTGTATCCAACACCTAGAGGGGGGTGAATAGGTGTAAAGACCGAAAACCACAAATCTCGATGCAATAAAAATAAATGCGGAAAATAAAAAGCACACCGAGATTTACGTGGGAAAACTCCAACTCGGAGTAAAAAACCCACGGGACCAACACGCGATAACAATCCACTAAGAATAAAAGATTACAAGGTGATTTACCGAATCCACGGACTCAAACCTCTCTTTATCTTCTTCGGATCTCGCGCACGCCGCCGGTTGTCCACGCCCACGTTCGAATCTACGAACGCTCCACTTCGAATCGACGAAGCCTCCGATCACGCCGAATCCACGACGCCGCTCGAATCCACGAGCGCACTCCGTCCGGAGCAAGAACGATACGATCGGTGATGATTTATTGCTTAGATAATCATTAAAAAACCGTAGAAGATGTTTCTAAGCAATAGCCGGATCAATTCTCCATGAAGAACGAGAAATTAGGGTTTCAAGAATTGATCCGATAGAAACTTGTTGTTGAAGAAAGAAAGAAAGCACCCAATAAGTTTCTAGGGTTTCATAATGGTCTAAACTCTAAGCATGTGAATTAATGGAACCCCCATCGCTTATTTATAGATTTAGAAGACTTAGAAATAGACTAGGATTGTGATAATCTAATTTTAGAAATAAATTAGAGATAGACTAGGTGTAACAACCTACTTCCCCGTAAAGCGTGCCGAGTTTCGTCGACATGAGCGAAACCCGGAGTGGAGCGAGTTAATATGGGTTCTAAGTGCTTTGGAACCCGTGCGTGGCGAAAGCGGGGTCTTGGAAAAGCTAAACTGCAAGTCTGGAGGAATTCCCAGACTTGGAGCAGCCAAGACCGGACCTCCCAAGTGAGGTCCGGATGTCACAAGGTGCCCCAGTTGCGAAAAGCTGAAATTTGGCTAAGTCCTGAAAATTCTGCTTTCGGGATCCGGACTTAGAATCTAGGTCCGGACTTAGCCTGCGAACTTTCAGAAAAATGGCAAAGTCCTGAAAAATCTGCTTTCGGGATCCGGACTTAGGCCAAGGTCGGACCTTGAGCCCGAAATCGCATGCGCGTAATGTAAATACTCGGGTTTGGGGGGCTTAGTTGTAAATGTTACAACATGTTATTAGCCCTAACCCCTCTCCCTCACAGCACACACCCTCTTTTCATCCCTCTCACTCTCTTCTGCTCACTTTCTCTCTCTAGAAATGCTCTAGGGTTTGGAGGAGAAGAAGAAGGAGAGGAAGGAGAAGGTGATCTTGGTGGCTTTGGAGCTTGGGGAAGACCTAGAAGCTCTCCTACAAGGTGGAGCTTGGGCCAAGGTGAGGTTTCATGGTAAACCTAGACTAGGGTTTGGGTTTTAAGCAAGGAGTTTAAAGTTTTGAGTCTTCTCTTTGGTATAGAAGCCTAGTAGAGGCTTGAGCTCCATGAAAACCCATGAAAGCTCAAGGTCCTCTCATGGTGGATTCTTAGGGTTTCAAGTAGAGGCCCTAATGATTGTTTAAATTATTCTAGATGAACTCTAAGAGTAACAACAAGCTCTCTTTTGCTTGTTTAAGAGATCAAAACCTAGGGTTTTGCATAGGGCTTGGATAGAGCACCAAATTTGGGGCTTTTTGCCATAGAGGTTCTAGGGTCAAATTGACCTTGTAGAAACCTAATTGGGGGTATCCCCGAACCGTGGGACAACTCCGTTTAATTAAACGAAAAGCCTATGTATGAGCTACTATGTAAATTAGTCTGATTAAAAATCTGATAACTGCACAGATTTCAAAATAGGCGACGGTTGGGCACGAAACTTGTCGGACAACCCATCTTGAATATTTAGAGGTGGGTGGTGCATTCCAAAGACATCGAACTTCTCTTTATGTCTAAGTGTCATGTTTGAGCATACTATATACATTGAGCATAATGCATATTAGGGTTAATTGTGAGTTTCTTGCTTTTGTGAGTTCAAATGCATGAGAATGATTGTATAATATTGTATTGGTAAAGAACAAAGAACCCTATGTATGCATGACAAAGAACCTAGTGAACCTAGTGTACTATTATGACATCGGACATGTGCTAGAGAACAAGTGTGGCAATGACGAGTCTAGAATACTTAGACAACAGTGTGGCATCAAGAACAAGAACATGAACAAGTAGATTACTTGACATTAGTACAATTGAGAGATTGACATTATGACAACGATCTTAGAGTTAAGAGTCATATGAACCTAAGTCTCCTTGAAGTCCAGGATGGGTTGTGAATTGGAATCCTTAAAGTTAAGGATTGATCGTACTCACCATGTTAGTCCTTGCTCGAGGCGCGGTAGCTCCCCCTCGGGTGATGTGCTCCGGAGTTGTCATCACTGGGTCGTAGTGTTTTCTCTCCCAAGAGGACGGTCCCGTCGGGTCGTAGTGTTTTCTCTCCCCGACAATAGGGCTTTGGTTTGGTTGAGTCGTGTTGAGGGTGACCCCCCGGGTTAGCCAAGAGTTTGGGTAGCGAACTATGACATGGCATGAGTTCTACTTTGAGCATCTTACTGTTTACTTTCAAGCGTATTAGTTGCATTTGATAGTTGGTTATTATCTTACCTTTCTTTCTATTACGCTTGAATTAGACCTAGTGGGAAAGTCGGCGTGGTTGGTTGCCGAACCCACTGGGAACTTTGTTGTAGTTCTCACACCCCTTTTTCCACAGAGCCGGGACCGAGTGAGCCGGCCGATGATCGCGGTAAGGGCGTCGCGCCCTAGATAGAGACCGCCCGAGTATTTTCTTTTGGTAGTTGCACTCCCTTCTTATATATATCATCTTTTGTATTTGATGATTATAGTTGTTTAACTTTAATGTAATCAACTTTCATTTTGAGGAAAATATGATGTAAGAAAGAAATGATGCTTAGTATGTAAAGACTTTAAAGAATTTAAAGTTGTAAGAATTATGCATGTATGTGATTGCAATTAATCATAGTACTTGTATGTTTACATTAGTTACTTTCATTTTGGCTATGTTGCTTACCCTCGTGTAAGCCTTTTGTGTATGCTTCCGCATGTGTAAAATTATACTCTATCTCGTACTTGTTGAGCCTTGGGCGGACGGGAAGCTCTGTCCGCTCTACATTCGTTGACGCTCTCGAACCGGCCAAATGGATCGGTCTCGGGCGTGAGATAAAATGGTATCAGAGCGGGTATAAAGCCAAAAAGTGAAAGCTTAGGATGGACCTAGGGGCCATAGGATTGGGAAGAGCCTAAGGACCTAAGGAAACGTGAGTGACGTGAACAAGTATAGCGAAAGCATGTGATTGGGTTCATGTCTTATGTCTCTAAGATGATTAGAGACTAACTTTAAGTTGCTATTTGTTTTCTATTCCTTGTGTTGTGATCGGCGGCCGACGACATGATACTATGGAATGTTAATGAAAGCGCTTATTTGCTTTCGCCGGATTGGGTATATCCGAGTACGTGTTTAAGTATTAACGTGAGTTGCTTCATTTCAGGAAGCAATGGCACCTCGTGGTCGACCCCGAACAAGGTCGATGCCTGAGGAACCGAGTGCGGCTCCTGTGCAACCCGCAGCCGGCAGCGGCGGGGGGCTTGAGGAGCAAATGGCCGCGCTTATTGGCGTAGTGCGGCAACAAGCTGAGTCCGTAAGGGCTCAAGGCGAGCAGATCCGACGGCTCCAGGAGACGTTGGAGCACAGCGGCGGCGACGCAGCGGGGGCCGAGCACCCTACACCTCTCGGGACGCCGACCGTGGTGGAGGAGTGCGGCGGCGGCAGATCTGGCCGCGGCCGTACCGATTCTGGCGATTCCGGTCGGATCGGGGACTTCAAACCCCGGTAGCGCGGCGGACGACGAGGAGCGGGAGCGCCAGTTGGCGGCGCTCATCAAGTTTATGAAGTTCAAGCCACCTATCTTCGAGGGAGGAGTGGTGGAACCGGCGGTAGTGGAGTCGTGGATCGACTCCATGGAGACGCTCTTCGGGGATTTCAACACCCGGAAAGGGACAAGGTGCACTTCGCCTCACATTGCCTAGATAAGGCGGCGAAGGCGTGGTGGAAGCGAACCAAGCGGGATAGGTCACCTGACCTACCGCCCGCGACGTGGGAGGAGTTCAAGAGGGCGGTATTCACAAACTACTTCCCCGACTCGGTGAAGCGGAAGATGCAAGAGAAATTCCGCAAGCTGAGGCAGGGAGACCGCTCTGTGGCAGACTATGAGCTGGAGTTCTCCCACATCATCGACTGTGTCCCCGACGTTGTGCGCGACGATCGGGACCGGGCGGATTGGTTCCTACGGGGGCTCCAGCCGAGGATCTATGAGAGGATACAGATCCTCAACCTCACGACCTTTGCGGAGGTCTTTGATCGCGCTCTATCTGCGGAGCACGGTAGCGCCTACGCGCGGGAGGAGCGCGAGGCCATGGCGGAGACGAGGGACAAGGGCAAGAAACGGGCGGCGGGCGGTGCCGGGGGCCGGCCAAATGCTAAGAAACCCCCTCGGTATCCCCGACAGCAGCAGAAGGGCGGGAGACCTTTTCGTTGCGTCATTTGCGGCGGTGACCACCGGCCGCACGTGTGCCGCAGCCGCGACGGGAAGTGCTTCGGTGCGGCCAACCCGGCACATTTCACGGAGTGCCCGAGCCGGGGATCGTCGCACCGACGGCGGCTTCGTACCCTTCTACCCCGAGGCAGCTGATGGGGTTGCCACCCGCAATGGCGGCTGGGCGCTCATCGGCATCGCGCCAGCCGGAGGCATCGAGAGCACCGAGTGGGCGGGTTTTTGCCACTCAGGTGGAGGAGCAGGTTCCAGCTCCTGACGACATCGTGGCAGGTATTATCTCTATCAGAGGCACTAGAGCTCAAGCTATTTTCGATACAGGTGCATCGCATTCATTCATAAGTGCATCATTCGCTAGAGCTCATGACTTAGAGATTGTGCATGATGAGGAGGGTTGGACTATTACATCACCCGGGCAGTCTTATGGTGTCTATGACGAGTGTCCGGCGTGTCCAGTTCAGATTGGTGACTGGGTCATGCCGATCGATATGTTGGTATTAAACAAGAAGTGGGGATTTGATGTAATCTTGGGGCTTGATTGGCTTTCCAAGTATTATGCGGTTATCGACTGCGAAAGGAAGGTGATCACTTTTCGTGAGCCTAATCAAGAGGAAATGGTGTGTACCGGGCGTGCAAAGGTGCGCGCTTTGCGGCCACCATATCTACGGCCCGAGCGAGAAAGATGATTAAAGGTGGTTGCAAAGCTTACTTGGCGCCCATCGTGGACAGCCGAAGGGAACACCCAGCCCTTGAGGGCATTCGGGTAGTGTGCGAGTACCCGGATGTATTTTCGGCGGAGTTACCGGGAATGCCACTGGACCGGGAGGTTGAGTTTGTCATTGACTTGATTCCCGGGGCGGCGCCAGTTTCGAAGGCTCCGTATAGAATGGCACCGGTAGAGCTAAAGGAGCTTAATGCACAATTGGAGGACTTGCTCGACAAAGGCTTTGTTAGGCCGAGCGTGTCTCCGTGGGGAGCTCCGGTGCTATTCGTCAAAAAGAAAGATGGCACACTTCGACTCTGCGTGGATTATCGCGAGTTGAACAAGGTCACGGTGAAGAACAAGTATCCATTGCCGAGGATCGATGACTTGTTCGATCAGTTGAAAGGGTCAAAGGTGTATTCAAAGATAGACCTACAGTCGGGGTATCATCAATTGAAGATACGGCCCAAGGATGTGCACAAAACGGCGTACCGTACGCGGTATGGCCATTATGAGTTCACGGTGATGCCATTCGGGCTTACTAATGCCCCGGCAGCATTCATGGACTTAATGAATCGTGTTTTCCGTCCGCTATTGGACCGGTGCGTCGTGGTCTTCATTGACGACGTATTGGTGTATTCTCGGACCAAGGAAGAACACGAGGAGCATTTGAGGCTTGTCTTGGAAATACTCTGAAAAGAAAAATTATGCGCCAAGTTGAAGAAATGTGAATTTTGGCTTTCGGAGGTTACTTTCCTAGGACACGTGATTTCGGGTGAAGGCATTGCGGTGGATCCAAAGAAAGTAGAGGCAATTAAAGATTGGCCTCGCCCGACGAGCGCAACGGAAATCCGCAGTTTTCTCGGACTTGCGGGTTATTATCGGCGGTTCGTGGAGGGGTTCTCCAAAATAACCACTCCACTAACGCGCCTTACACACAAAGGCGTCAAGTATGTTTGGAGCGAAGATTGCGATCGAAGCTTCAAGGAGCTAAAGGAAAGGTTGACGACGACCCCGGTACTTGCTCTACCGACGCCGGGGGAGACGTATGTTGTATATAGTGATGCTTCCTACATTGGACTCGGGTGTGTTTTAATGCAAAACGGCGAGTCATAGCTTATGCTTCGCGCCAATTGAAGCCTTATGAGAAGAACTACCCGGTTCATGACTTGGAGTTAGCCGCGGTGATTTTCGCGCTAAAATTATGGAGGCATTACTTGTACGGGGAACATTGTGAGATCTACACGGATCACAGGAGTTTAAAGTACTTGTTCACCCGAAAGGAGCTTAATATGCGACAACGGCGGTGGTTGGAATTACTAAAAGACTATGATGACACGATATTGTACCACCGGAAAGCTAATGTCGTAGCCGACGCGCTAGGTAGAAAGTCTGGAGAAGACTTAGCATCGGCAATTACGCCTCAACCATTGTTGCAAAAGGAGATGCAACGGTTTGGATTGGAAGTAGTGGCACCGGGAGTGCCGGCTACACTTGCTACCTTGGTGGTGCAACCGACCTTATTGGAGAGGATCAAGGAATTACAAGCTTCCGATGAGTATCTCCAAAAGGTGCGCGGTGAAGTGGAGAACGGTAATGCCGAAGAGTTCGGCATTGGGACCGACGGCACACTTCGATTTCGAAATCGTTGGTGTGTACCCAAGAACAAGGATCTCCGCAAGGCGATTTTGCAAGAAGCGCATCAATCTCCTTCTAGTATACACCCGGGCGGCACCAAAATGTACCAAGATTTAAAGTTGCAATATTGGTGGCCGGGCATGAAGAAAGACATTGGAGAATTTGTTGCGCAATGTCTTACTTGCCAACAAGTAAAGGCGGAGCGGAAATTTTCGGCGGGAAGGCTACAAAGTTTACCTATACCCGTTTGGAAATGGGAAAATATAGCTATGGACTTTGTGACCGGATTCCCCCGATCTCAAGGTGGGCACGACGCAGTTTGGGTGGTCGTGGACCGGTTGACAAAGTCGGCACATTTCCTACCGATTCAAATCACTTGGTCGGGGGACAAGTTAGCTCAAGTTTACATTGATGAGATTGTGAGACTTCACGGGGTTCCGGCGTCTATTGTATCGGATAGGGACCCGAGGTTCACTTCTCACTTTTGGAGGAGCCTACAAGAGGCATTGGGCACACGGCTCGATTTTAGCACGGCGTTTCATCCTCAGAGTGATGGACAATCGGAGAGGACGATTCAAATACTTGAGGATATGCTTCGAGCGTGTGTACTCGATTACAAGGGCAATTGGCATGACCATCTACCAATGGCGGAATTCGCGTACAATAATAGTTATCAAGAGAGTATCGCGATGGCGCCATTCGAGGCCCTGTATGGAAGAAAGTGTCGCTCTCCAATTCATTGGAGCGACGTAGGCGAGAAAGCTGTTCTTGGCCCAGACGTAGTGCGGGAGGCGGAGGAGAAAGTTCGCCTTGCCCGCCAACGACTTGCGACGGCGCAATCTCGGCACAAGAGTTATGCCGACAAGCGAAGAAAGGACATAGAGTTCGAGGTTGGCGATCATGTATTCTTGAAAATATCGCCGACGCGAGGAGTCAAGCGGTTTGGAATGCGGGGAAAGCTAAGTCCCCGATACCTTGGACCGTTTGAGATCTTGGAGCGAGTTGGAGCGGTGGCCTACCGAGTAGCGTTACCACCGAGGCTTGCGGGAGTTCATGATGTATTCCATGTATCTAACCTTCGCAAGTATGTTCATGATCCCGACCATATCCTTGCGTTTGAACCGTCGGAGATTCAAGAGGATATGACCTACGACGAGTTAACGGCGTATATTAACGATAGGGAAGAAAGAAAACTACGGGGCCGTAGAATTCCGTATGTTAAGGGCCGTTGGAGCAACCACAACGACCGGGAGGCTACGTGGGAGCTTGAAAGCGTGATGCGGGAGCGTTACCCCCATCTATTTGACAACTGGATCGAGGTATGAATCTAGATTATAAGTTTCGCGGACGAAACTAAATTTAAGGGGTGGAGAATGTAACAACCCACTTTCCCGTAAAGCGTGCCGAGTTTCGTCGACATGAGCGAAACCCGGAGTGGAGCGAGTTAATATGGGTTCTAAGTGCTTTGGAACCCGTGCGTGGCAAAAGCGGGGTCTTGGAAAAGCTAAACTGCAAGTCTGGAGGAATTCCCAGACTTGGAGCAGCCAAGACCGGACCTCCCAAGTGAGGTCCGGATGTCACAAGGTGCCCCGCTACGAAAAGTCAAATTTGGCTAAGTCCCGAAAATTCGCTTTCGGGATCGGACTTAGAATCTAGGTCGGACTTAGCTGCGAAATTTCGGAAAAATGGCTAAGTCCCGAAAATTTCGGGATCCGGACTTAGGCCAAGGTCGGACCTTGAGCCCGAAACCGCACACCGCGTAATGTAAATACTCGGGTTTGGGGGCTTAGTTGTAAATGTTACAACATGTTATTAGCCCTAACCCCTCTCCCTCACAGCACACACCCTCTTTTCATCCCTCTCACTCTCTTTTGCTCACTTTCTCTCTCTAGAAATGCTCTAGGGTTTGGAGGAGAAGAAGAAGGAGAGGAAGGAGAAGGTGATCTTGGTGGCTTTGGAGCTTGGGGAAGACCTAGAAGCTCTTCTACAAGGTGGAGCTTGGGCCAAGGTGAGGTTTCATGGTAAACCTAGACTAGGGTTTGGGTTTTAAGCAAGGAGTTTAAAGTTTTGAGTCTTCTCTTTGGTATAGAAGCCTAGTAGAGGCTTGAGCTCCATGAAAACCCATGAAAGCTCAAGGTCCTCTCATGGTGGATTCTTAGGGTTTCAAGTAGAGGCCCTAATGATGGTTTAAATTGTTCTAGATGAACTCTAAGAGTAACAACAAGCTCTCTTTTGCTTGTTTAAGAGATCAAAACCTAGGGTTTTGCATAGGGCTTGGATAGAGCACCAAATTTGGGGCTTTTTGCCATAGAGGTTCTAGGGTCAAATTGACCTTGTAGAAACCTAATTGGGGGTATCCCCGAACCGTGGACAACTCCGTTTAATTAAACGAAAAGCCTATGTATGAGCTACTATGTAAATTAGTCTGATTAAAAATCTGATAACTGCACAGATTTCAAAATAGGCGACGGTTGGGCACGAAACTTGTCGGGCAACCCATCTTGAATATTTAGAGGTGGGTGGTGCATTCCAAAGACATCGAACTTCTCTTTATGTCTAAGTGTCATGTTTGAGCATACTATATACATTGAGCATAATGCATAGTAGGGTTAATTGTGAGTTTCTTGCTTTTGTGAGTTCAAATGCATGAGAATGATTGTATAATATTGTATTGGTAAAGAACAAAGAACCCTATGTATGCATGACAAATAACCTAGTGAACCTAGTGTACTATTATGACATCGGACATGTGCTAGAGAACAAGTGTGGCAATGACGAGTCTAGAATACTTAGACAACAGTGTGGCATCAAGAACAAGAACATGAACAAGTAGATTACTTGACATTAGTACAATTGAGAGATTGACATTATGACAACGATCTTAGAGTTAAGAGTCATATGAACCTAAGTCTCCTTGAAGTCAAGGATGGGTTGTGAATTGGAATCCTTAAAGTTAAGGATTGATCGTACTCACCATGTTAGTCCTTGCTCGAGGCGCGGTAGCTCCCCCTCGGGCGATGTGCTCCGGAGTTGTCATCGCTGGGTTGTAGTGTTTCCCCAGAGGACGGTCCCGTCGGGTTGTAGTGTTTTCTCTCCCGATAATAGGGATTTGGTTTGGTGGAGTCGTGTTGGGGGCGCACCCCCTGGTGAGCGAAGAGATTGGGTATCGAACTATGATCTTGCATGAGTTCTACTTTGAGCATCTTACTGTTTACTTTCAAGCGTATTAGCTGCATTTGATAGTTGGTTATTATCTTACCTTTCTTTCTATTACGCTTGAATTAGACCTAGTGGGAAAGTCGGCGTGGTTGGTTGCCGAACCCACCGGAAACTTTGTTGTAGTTCTCACACCCCTTTTTCCACAGAGCCGGACCGAGTGAGCGCCGATGATCGCTGAGGCATCGCGCCCTAGATAGAGACCGCCCGAGTATTTTCTTTTGGTAGTTGCACTCCCTTCTTATATATATCATCTTTTGTATTTGATGATTATAGTTGTTTAACTTTAATGTAATCAACTTTCATTTTGAGGAAAATATGATGTAAGAAAGAAATGATGCTTAGTATGTAAAGACTTTAAAGAATTTAAAGTTGTAAGAATTATGCATGTATGTGATTGCAATTAATCATAGTACTTGTATGTTTACATTAGTTACTTTCATTTTGGCTATGTTGCTTACCCTCGTGTAAGCCTTTTGTGTATGCTTCCGCATGTGTAAAATTATACTCTATCTGTACTTGTTGAGCCTTGGGCGGACAGGGGAAGCTCTGTCCGTTCGGCGTTTGTTTGACGCTCTCGAACCGGCCAAATGGATCGGTCTCGGGGCGTGACACTAGGATTTGAAATTGGAATATAGGTTTCTAAATTTTGTAGTTTGCTACAACGTAATGCCTTTAGCAAACACGAAGATTATTAGATGGGATCGAGTTTTATATCTCTATCTACTTGGGAATCCCGACATTGTTGCAACGAAGAACATCAATTTGAACGTGCCGTTTCTTATCTGGAAGAGAATGGCTCGGGAGATTATGACTTCAAGTAAGAAAGATCGGCTTCCTTATCCACTGTTGATCATGCGAATTCTCAGACTTTTTGAGGTAAACATTGATTGTCCATCTTATGAACAACCACTTGGACCGATTGGTGAAACGACAATGGTGAAGTCTCGTGCTCAGCTACATGTAGAGGATGAGCCTCCTGCTCCTGCACCTGCACCTCGTGCACCGGCTGGTCCAGCTGGTGGTACTGCTTATTCCTTGGTATTGCGTGAACAGCAGCGGTTGTCGGGGGAGTTAGAGCGCCTGGGCTCTGTTCAAGCTGAGATGCGTCGAGATATTGCTACGATAAAACGACGTCAAGGGCGCTTCTCTCAGTATTTTAGGCTACTTTGTTCCAAGATGGGTTGTACGAATGCTGAGATGCCTCCTCCCGACACTGACTCCGACTAGAGTGTTCGGGCCCTCGTTTTGTCTTTTTGGCTTTTTCGGACAAAAAGGGGGAGTAGTGATGATGATGATGTTTAGCTATGTTTGGCTAGCTTAGGACTAACTAGTTTGCTTATGCATGTTTTTGCTCTGCTAGGAGATGATGCTATGACTTGTAACTATGACTTTGCTTAATATGCTTAATTTTAATGCTTAATGGAATCTATGATGCTTGAATTTGTGTTGAGAAGTTTTTGCAGGAAATATTCAAGACTTCAAGACTCCAATGTCTAGGTCATAGGGCTTGAAACAAGAGTCTGTAATTTTGTTTTTATTGGATCGGTCATGCGAGAGTTACTGTTTGGTGATTGCAGTAATTCTTTTCTTTTTGGTTTTTGAGATATGTACGGGCTTCTTTTTGAGTTTTGTCACGAAATCGCCAAAGGGGGAGATTGTTAAGGATTTTATAAGTTGGCGTATTTCGTGAGGGATTTGGAGTTTTGAAGGAGTCAGGAGCACACTTGGATAAGGAAGATGCAAACGGACGTTATAAGACTCTGCAGTGAAGCTCGGCACCTCAGGTATGATTATAAGATCATTTATGGTGTTTTTAATCTAATATATAGTGATTAGGAGACTTGAAATTATTTTTCATATGATAAAATATAAAGCTGAAAAAGTTGATTGAGATCCGGATCAGAGTGCTGTGATTCGAATCCCGTAAGCCAATTTCCTGCGCAAGTTTAATTGAGATCGGACTGTGCCCGTGATTCGGATCCCGTACCTTGGTGTCTCAAGTTGCGTAATCGTGGACCGGATCACATGACTTAGGACCGGATCCCATGATATAATCTTTTTCGAGTAACTAAGCGAGAATTGAGGGGGTCCGATCCGGACCTTGGTCATGGGAATTATTTCGCATTTGGTTATTTTAATCCTAATCTATCTCTAAGTCTCCTAAACATTATATAAGGACCATGGGGGTTCAGAATTATTGTGACCTACAATCTTAATCTCTTTGAAAACCCTAGAAACTATTTCTAACCTAATGTTTTTCTAAATTAGAGTTTCGGAGGGATTGTTCATCAAATTGATTTTAGTTTTTGATTGTTCTTTCAAAATCAAGTTGATGACCAATTAATAGGAGATCCCCATCGGTCTATGGTTTTGAATTGATAAAATCACCATAAATCATCGTTTTCTACTCCGGATGGAGATTGGCGCGGAGATCGCGTGAAGGACCGTGGATTCGGTGGACGCATCGAGGATTCGGAGCGTTGTTGCGGCAAGGATTTGCGGCGTGATCGGTTGAAGGATTTCAAGCGATCGAGGACCGAAAGTGATCCACATTGAAGAATTGGTAAAAGTCGCGCAATTGAAACAGTGAAACACCCGGATGAGATGAAAGTAGATGAACTAGTTGGTGCTCTTCAAACTTATGAGATGACGTTTCCTTCTAATTCATCTTCCTCCAAGTTGTCTTCTAAGTCCACAGGGATGGCGCTTAAATCTACTAAAGGAAGCAACTTGCTCTACTTCCTCCGACTCGGACGCGGACACGACATTGGGTTAGGTCATAGGTAAATCACCGTGTACTCGATTTGATTCTTAGTGGATTTTCGTGTGAACGGTCCCGTGGGTTTTTCTCTCCGTTTTGGAGTTTTCCCACGTTAAAATCTCGTGTGTTCGTTTTATTTTCCGCATTTATTTTTAAAACACATTGAGATCGATTGTTTTGCCATTATACACCTATTCACCCCCCTCTAGGTGTCG
This sequence comes from Aechmea fasciata, assembly GCA_025177825.1. NCBI lineage: Eukaryota > Viridiplantae > Streptophyta > Magnoliopsida > Poales > Bromeliaceae > Aechmea > Aechmea fasciata. The sequence goes on from CM045933.1 coordinate 12,997,000, forward strand.
ATTACCTTTTAGATCTTTGGGATCCATATCTTTCATATCTAACAAAAAATTTAACATTCATAAACATGCCATATTTAACAAAATATTTAACATTCATGAACATGCCATATTTAACAAAATATTTAACATTCAATAGCATGTAAAAATTTCAATGTAAATATTTTATCTACAATATTGTGGCATCAATCAATACATTATGATGTCAATTAAGTAAAATAAATTAATTCATAATTTGCTAAAACTATACATGAGTTTAAAATAATTGAACCATTATAAAATACTCCATAAAAAAAATAAAGTAGCAAATTGCTCAACGCAAGAATTGAACCTTGAACCTCATCAATAATCAATAATCAATAACAAAGACTTAACATTGCTGCTGCCAACCAACAAATCAAGTGTTTAAATATTCTATGTATATGTAACTTTAATATATATATACACAGTTTAGGTCGTACCATATTATTACAATCCAATAACCCGTTTATAACAGGATATTAACAGGATATTACGAACCCATTAAGTCCGTGTTCAATTCATCGTACTTTCTTTTCCCGAAAAAAAAAAATTGAGCAATCTACATATTATTACATCTCATTATAAGATTGACAATACAATTCAAAGAATTTAAAAACAAATTCTCACTTTAGAGTTAAATTATTTATTCAATCTAAAGAGAAGAATTTCATACAAATTTCTCATGCATAAAAAAAATCATTTATCATAAATTCCATCATAGAAATAATTAAGAGTCAAGGATTTTGTTTCAACTTGCTCTGATACTAATGAAAGTAAAATTAGTCTATGAAATACCTCAATTACGATTCGAAGATTGCGATAAAACAGAATCAAACCAAACCACTCGCTCCAACGATCAAATGCAAGATCACAAGATAGAAATTGCACTAGTTTCCACAACCCAAATGTCAAAGCCTCCAAGTAGAGAGTAAACTTTTAGGAATCTCAGTAATGGGGAGAGAAATCTCATACAGAGAAGAAGTTTTAAGGAATGTTCGTATTTCCCTTCTTCATACCCTCTCTCCTCTCACTGCACATTTGTAACGGCGTGTAGTGGGTGGTTTCCTAGCCAACTGAGGAAACCACATCTTAATGGGTCGGGTCGGATTTGCCCATCATGGGCGATCCGAAACCCGATTCAAAAACCCACATAATCTGTATATAAGTATCATCTACCGTAACTAACCATAAAATGTACCAATGCATCAACTAGCTGAATGAAATCAACAACCAAAACCACTACCGTATTGGTCGAAAGACCTCAGGCTAAACCACATTCTACTCGCCCACTTGGTATATAACCCTAACAAGTACCTTGTAAGGCTCACGGGTCGGATGTACGACCACTTTTCTGGAAAAGAACACACTTTTGCGGTGAATCAGACCGTTGGTTTATGTGAAAGAACTCACGAGTTATGGCAATCGATGCAATATGCTCAATGGCCCATAATGGCAACTAGCCGAAAGAATAATCCACAAATATCTAACCTAATCAGGTTCACTGTTTTTGAAAGAAATATCACCATGTCACAGACCTATAAGGTCTATATAACCAAGTCACCATGTCACTAACCTATAAGGTATATATATAACCAAGTCACCATGTCACTGACCTATAAGTAACCATGTAACGAACCGAACTTTAGCCAAATCGGTTGAAGCACGCGAAAGAAATAATTGGACAAGTTCCAATTACCTTTCCAAGCGTTTTGGAAGGGTTAAAAGAGGGTTTAAAAGAGTTATAAAGGTTTCGGCGTTGTTCGGCACGAAGTAGAGTCGAAACGACGCGAAAAACAAAGTCTGGGCAGTTTATACCGGTACAAGCACCATTTTGTACCGGTATAGCAACTTTTACCGAGAGGGCAGCAGCTCTCGGGTTTGAGATTTTTGGTGTCTGTACCGGTACAAAGTGGATTTATACCGGTATAGCCACCTTTACCGAGAGGAGAAGAGCTCTCGGGTTTGGGAAATTTTGGGTCTGTACCGGTACAAACCAGATTTTTGTACCTGTATAAATCCTGCGAAAGGCCGAGGGCAGCTCTCGGGTTTGCCTCTGGAGCAATTTATACCGGTACGAATGGGCTTGTACCGGTACAAAATCTCCGGGCAAATAAAGGAAATTGAGGGCCTAAGTGCAATTGTTACAACACAATACACTCCCCAACACCCCTCCTCACAGCCACTTCACTTCCAACACCCCTCCCTCACATGTCCCTCTTTCTCTCTCTCTAGAAAACCTCCCCTAGAGCTTGGAGGAGAAGAAGGAGAAGCTTGGAGAAGGTGGATTTGGTGGCTTTGGTGGTTCTAGAAGCTCTCCTACAAGGTGGACCTTGGGATAGCTTTGGGCAAAGGTGAGTTTTTGCAAACCTAGACCTAGGGTTTGGGATTTCTCCATGGATTTTCGAGTTTAGGAGTTTCTACAAGTGTAGAAGCCTCCTATGCACATAGAACACATGAAAAACCCTAGTTCTTCATGTGCTCTCATGGTGGAACCTTAGGGTGTAAATGCATGCCCAAGAGAGGAGTTCAAAGGGTCTTAGATGAGTTCCTAGAAGATCAACAAGCTCTCTTTTGCTTGTTTAGGAGATCAAAACCTAGGGTTTCACATAGGGCTTGGTAGAGCACCCAAATTTGGGGCTTTTGACTATAGAGGTTCTAGGGTCAAATTGACCTTGTAGAAACCTAATTGGGGGTATTCCCGACGCGTGGGACAACTCCGTTTATTTTTACGAAAAGCCGATCATAGAGTTGCTATGTAAAATGGCCTGATTGGGTCAACTTTTAACGTAACAGGTTTTCGAGTAGGCACCGGTTGGTCGCGAAACTTGTTGGGCGACTCCACAAAAATATTCTAAGGTGGGTGGTGCATTCCAAGGACACCGGAATTCTTTCTATGTCTAAGTGTCATTTTTGGGCATTCTATATGTGTTGAGCATAATGCATAGTAGGGTTAAACATGAATTATTATTGCTTTTGTGAGTTCAATTGCATGAAGTATAATTGCATGAGATTGTGTGGCAAAGAACAAGAACCCTATGTATGCATGCTAAAGAACAAGAATCTAGTGAACTTAGTAAACTAGTATGACAATAGACATGTGTTTCGAGAACAAATGTGGTATTGACGAGTCTAGAATATTTAGACAATATGTGTGGCATCAAAGAACAAGAACAAGTATCGTATTTGACTATATTAGAGAACTTGACATTGTGGCTATGTAACTTAGAGTTATGAGTCATATGAACCTAAGTCTCCTTGGAGTCAAGGAATGGATTGTGAATTGGAATCCTTAAAGTAAGGATTGATCGTACTCACCATATAAGTCCTTGCTCGAGGCGCGGTAGCTCCCCCTCGAGCGATGTGCTCCGGAGTTGTCATCGCTGGGTTGTAGTGTTTCCCCAGAGGACGGTCCCGTCGGGTTGTAGTGTTTCCTCGACAATAGGGATTTGGGTTGGTTGAGTCTTGTTGAGGGCAAACCTACGGGTTAGCCAAGAGATTGGGTATTGAACTATGATCCTTAAGTCATCATGAGTTTTAATTTGAGCATCTTACTGTTTACTTTCAAGCGTATTAGTTGCATTTGATAGTTGGTTAATAACTTACCTTTCTTTCTATTACGCTTGAATTAGACCTAGTGGGAAAGTCGGCGTGGTTGGTTGCCGAACCCACTGGGAACTTTGTTGTAGTTCTCACACCCCTTTTGCCGCAGGGCCGGGACCGAGTGGGCCGGGCGATGATCGCGGTAAGGGCATCGCGCCCTAGATAGAGACCGCCCGAGTATTTCTTTTGGTAGTTGCACTCCTTTTTATATATATCATCTTTTGTATTTGATGATTATAGTTGTTTAACTTTAATGTAATCAACTTTCATTTTGAGGAAAATGTGATGTAAGAAAGAGATGATGCTTAGTATGTAAAGACTTTAAAGAATTCAAAGTTGTAAGAATTATGCATGTATGTGATTGCAATTAATCATAGTACTTGTATGTTTTACATTAGTTACTTTCATTTTGGCTATGTTGCTTACCCTCGTGTAAGCCTTTTGTATGCTTCCGCATGTGTAAAATTTTATACTCTATCTGTACTTGTTGAGCCTTGGGCGGATAGGGGAAGCTATGTCCGTTCGGCGTCTGTTGGCGCGCTCGAACCGGCCAAATGGATCGGTCTCGGGGCGTGACAAACCAAGTCATGATGTTATGTACAAATATGAGTGTCATCGACCACAATGTCAATTAATGTCACCTCATTTACTATGATCATGTCAAAACAGAAGGAGGGGATCTCTTCAAAAGGATAGCTGGAGAGAGATCGCCGGCAGTAAGGAGGGGAGATGTATGGTCTGATGGCTGAGCTAATGATGTGAGAGGGAGAGAGAGATCATGAAAAAAGAGAGGGAGATCGTGAAAAAGGGAAGGCAAACCAGTTTTGGACTTCTTGTTGGCGGCTTGGTTTGGGTCCGCCAACATAGGGTTTTGTGAAGCACAATTGTACGATGACCCTCCAACTAAACCTCTCTCGTGATACCTCACATTCAGATCGTCGACCGATGACAAAATCATGTAAAAATCCTCAAGGTTCATTGCATTTTTGCTATAGTTCTGTAGATTGCGTGCGAAAAGTTGACTTCAAGATGCTACAAATTCGCAACAAAAAATTCAATTCCAGCAAAACTTGGTTCAGCATGTTATTCCCTGAGTGCAGACTCCAAAAGTTCTTTACTTCTCAATTCTGTTTAATATTTTACAAAAAAATATATTTTGAAGTTGAAGTAGTGAGTTTCGTGTAGAAAAGCGCCCACGTATTCGCTTTCAAGAACCCGCAACTTTGCACCCAATATTCTATCTTCGGCAACACTTGGCTTAAAATTTTCACCTTCGAGTGACTTTAATGCTTTTTCAAATTCCAAAACTCTTAGAATATTCACTAAAGTGTTGTGCCGAGTGCTACCTGCGTATAAAATTTTGGTTTAGACTTCTGTTTAAATTCAGCTTCCATCTTGTTTTTACTCCAAATTCCCGCAAACTATTACGTAGGTCTAACTTACCTTCAAATCAACCCTATGGTTCATATTAAAATTTTCGGAGAGTAAAATTTTATATGAAACTCACTAAATGATAAAAGTTTATAATTAAAATCCTAATTAAAATCCTTTGGGTTATACTGGCTATTATATTATTATAAGTATGGAGATCTTCATACTCATAAGTTGTTTTCAGTAATAGAGCTTTTGAATTATCGATCCATAATATTAAACATGATCTAGAGCATTTGAGGTACCTGGAAATCGACTTTCGTAATTTTTTGATATTATAATAGAATCCATCAAGCAGTTATAAAATGAATGGTTAAAATCCAATCACTTCCTAAAAATAGAGCATTGGATTATTTAATTCAAATAGGAGTTATTGATCCTGATGTACATACTAAATAGAATTTTCTATAAAAAAATTCAACTAATTCCGATTCATCTGTATTGTTAAACTCGAAAAAGCCACAAACCGCTCATTAAAATTGTCAGTTTTGAGTTCTTTTGATTGTAGGGTCTATGATATTAAAAAAGTATGACTTTTGTTTAGCACTTCTATTCATAAGAGGTGTGTGTGTATTCAAAAATGTTAAAAAAAAAAAGATTTCTTTGTGTTGCTGTTGAAAGGTTTGATATTTAGCACCATTGTTGTTAGTAGATTTCAAACTTCGTGTTCAAATACCAAATTTAAAAATACTATGGTTGGAGACAACATCAGATGAGCACGTATCGTGACTAGATCTCTTGCTGTTAGTTTTCCCACTCAGAAGTTTCATTGCTATTTCTGTAGCAAGACTTTTAGCTATTGTTTGGTTGGGGGTTAAGGGGGGTTAAGGGATGGAATAACCCCTTAATCCCCATATTATTCCCAAACACCCCAAAAAATGGGTGGGGTTAGCTAATCCCATCTCAAATGGGTTATCCCGGGTTAGCTAACCCCACATAACCCTACCAAACCCTAACCAAACAATATTTTCTATTCATAATAACCCACTATCCTTTTTATCCCACATACTCCAACCAAATACTATTTTTTACTATCGTGGACTAACTCCAACCTCCAACCAAACACAAAAATACTCTAACCCCACCTTAACCCTGAATTTAACCATATTCCTGGAATAACTAGTTTTTTCTTAACCCTGACGCAAACGGTAGCTTAGAATCTTGTGCTTTACTTCAAGTGATACTGGCTTCCATTCTAGTTCTAGTTCTAGTTCTAGTGAATTGAATTTCGAACTTTGATATTTTCTGTTGTTTGTTTCGACGTAAATCTAGATATTAGAGTGAACTTCCTAAGTAATTAGTGAATACTTTTGACTATATATCGAGTCCTTACTTTCCTTAAATTTGAGCTCGCTCCCAAAACTCCAATGTCACTTTTGGCATACTTATAATATTTGTGAAAGGAAAGAGTAAGAAGAAGCTTTCTGACTTGCTATTACCAACTTCTCAAACAAACCATAGTAAATTATCATTTGACTAAACTAGTTAGCTCCCACTTGAACATATTGTTGGGAATCCAGTACTCGCCCCAGTACCAGATCTTGTGAATCCGCAACCCGCTCCAATACCGACTGATATAGATCTGGTATCGATTGTTGGGATTTCGAATAGGATTTTTACCATAAACCCGTCTCCTCAGCCAAAGCTCACAAAAGAGAAAAAACCAAAATAGAAAATATACGGGTAAAATAAGATTCCTTAAATAAGAGAAGATTACGCCTGACTCCTCTTCTGCACAGAGTAGCTACAACCCGAGCCATCTTTCTTGAATCTTTCCTATTCTTCTCTCGTCTTTTATTAATTGAAAAGACTACTCACTCATAGATGCACCTGTGCACAAGGTGCATCCAACTCTCTCTCTTTTTCTCTCTCTCGTACGGCACCCAAGGCCCTGTCGTACTCACCTCACAGCACCCTTGGCTTAATTTGCTTACTGTCGTACCTCTCATCAAGAGCCTCTAAGGCATTATATATAATGCACAATCAAGACTGTATATACCCAATCCTAATATATTTAGGATTTTTAACTTTAATTAATATCTAAATCTATCTTAATTTATCTCTAATAGATTTAAGTATTAATCCTAATCTAATTAGGTTTATCCTCTAATTAACATTTAAATCTTAATTTATTTCCAACAAATTTAAATATTAATCCTAACTTAAATAGGATTCAACTACAAATCTAATCAAATCCTAGCATTCTCCACCTTGGTTGGATTTGTAGCCTTCAACCGTTGCGTGGAGCTCACCATGCAAGCTCCACCTTGAGCTTGTCTCCTCCGCTCGATGTCGCCGCATCCGTCGCTTGGTCTCGAGCGACTGCACCTCCGCGAACTTTTGGAACCCAAACTGTCTTCGCTTCCATTCTGATTGTGCTCCCGTTCAGAACGCACAAGTTCCCGCGCTTGTTCGCCTTGCACACGATCCGATCTTGCTTTTGGACCCTCATAGCTCTACATGAAGCCGAAAAATCGCAACTCTTCGAGTCCAATGCGCCTAACGAGATCAAATTCCGCTTCAATCAAGGAACGTGCCGCACACCTGTCAGCGTCCTCACGACCCCATCATGCATTCGGATCTTTACCGTGCCGACTCCCAAAACTTTGCACACCGTCCAGTTTCCCATTTGAGCCTTTCCACCCTTAACTGCTTTATGGGTGGCAAAAGACTCCTTCTCCGGGCAGACGTGAAAGGAACACGCTGAATCGAACACCCACGCATCATCCGAAATTTTAGCACCTCCGGTCGCCGCATATAGCACATCAGGATTGATTATCTCCGACTCTGCAGTTTGTGCCGTCGCTGATATTGTCTCGTCCTGGTTCACGAAAATTTTCTCCTTCTGCCGCTTTAACTCCTTCAGGTCATTTTGAAGTTTCCGACAGTTGCGCTTAATATGCCCTTTCCTGTGACAGTCAAAGCACTCCATCTCGGATAGCGGCTTTTTCTGTCGATTTTCGGTCGTTGATGTTGTCACCTCTTTCTTCGCTCTCACTACCAAAGCAGTATCCCGGCTCTGCGTGCTGGACTCCTGAGTCATCTTCCGCATCTCGTTCGAGAGAAGTGCCGCCGTGACCGCCTCGAAGCTTATGGTCTCCTTGCCATAAAGCAACGTGGTCACCAGATGCTCATATGTCGTCGGTAACGAAGATAGTAAAATTAGCGCCTTATCTTCGTCATCCAGATTGACTCCGATACTGGTCAACTGGGCTACCACCTTGTTGAACTCGTTCAAGTGCTCGTGTAGGCTCACCGCTTCTTGCATCCGCAGTGTAAACAATCGCTGCTTCAGATACAACCTGTTCGTCAAGGATTTGGTCATCTACAGATCTTCCAATTTCTTCCACAACTTCGCCGGTGTCCTCTCGCCGGCTACGTTGGAAAGAACCTCACCTGCTAATGATAGATGAAGTGTGCTCAACGTCTTCCGCTCCATCTTCGTCCATGCCGCATCCGTGACCTCCGCCGGCTTCGCCTCCTTCTCGTTTAATGTCCCGTCCAACTCTTGTTGTACGAGGATTGCCCGTACTTTAATTTGCCATAATCCGAAATTGTTCTTGCTGTCAAACTTCTCGATTTCGAATCTTGTGGCCATCTCTGTCGATCTCTCCCGCAGATCGATAACCTTCGTCTTTGAAACCAAATGTCGGGAATCCGGTACTCGCCCCAGTACCAGATCTTGTGAATTCGCAACCCGCTCCGATACCGACTGCTGTGGATCCGTTATCGATTGTTGGGATTCCGCAACGAAAACGTCGAATAGGGTTTTTACCATAAACCCATCTCCTCAGCAAAAGCTCACAAAAGAGAGAAAAAACCAAAATGGAAAATATGCGGGTAAAATAAGATTCATTAAATAAGAGAAGATTACACCTGACTCGTCTTCTGCACAGAGTAGCTACAACCCGAGCCCTCTTTCTTGAATCTTTTCTATCATTCTCTCGTCTTTTATTAATCGAAAAGACCACTCACTCATGGATGCACCCGTGCACAAGGTGCATCCAACTCTCTCTCTCTTTTTCTCTCTCCGGTACGGCACCCAAGGCCCTGCCGTACTCACCTCACAGCACCCTTGGCTTAATTTGCCTACTGTCGTACCTCTCATCAAGAGCCTCTAATGCATTATATATAATGCACAATCAAGAATGTACCCAATCCTAATATATTTAGAATTTCTAACTTAATTAATTAATATCTAAATCTATCTTAATTTATCTCTAATAGATTTAAATATTAATCCTAATCTAATTAGGTTTATCCTCTAATTAATATTTAAATCTTAATTTATTTCCAACAGATTTAAATGTTAATCCTAACTTAAATAAGATTCAACTATAAATCTAATCAAATCCTAACACATATTTCTTGCAAAAACTGAACCTTTCATCAAAATCAATAAAAGAGTTCTATGCCTACTTGTGGATAGTATTACCGTGCATAACTTAGTCCATTTACTGTTGTTTTCATATGGAGAAGTGCTACAATGAGTCCAAGTTATTGTTTCTGTTTATGATCTTTCTAATTTATAGGTCTTTAAAATGCCATAGATGATCACTTATCAGCATATTATATTTTGATTTGGAGATCTTGGTGCTTAAATTTTGCTTACGATCAATGGAGGTAGCAGTATTGAACAGATAGCTAGGATCTTGGTGCTTAATTAAGTTTAGCTACGAATGGCGGTACGAAGTGATGGTGCTGAACATACATCTACGCAATAACATCTCTCTCTCTCTCTCTCTCTCTCTCTCTCTCTCTCTCTCTTGTTGGCATAGATTAGTGGTTGTGTAGTAATAACGAATTCTGGATCACTAACATATCAACATTTTACTATCTTTATTGGGAAGAGCTGGGCAGCACAACTTAGATGCAATATTTACAAAAAACCTAAATTCCACAAAACGACTCGAAGTTCAGAGATCAAAGTGCATATATCTTGCTTGATAATTTTTGGACAGTCACAGTAGTTTCCCGATTCCCTCATGACAATTAAGTTAACGTTAGCTAGTCGTGCCAAACTTTGGACTAGGATGTATATTAGACGTCGAACATCAAATATAGCAAATCCTGGTAGAGTATTTACCTTAATCTTCCACTTTTGACCAAAGTAGAATTGAGATTTGAGCCTCAAACTAGAAGCTCTAATTTGGTGCCTCTAGCTCTGAAGTACAATGAAGCTGCTTATAGAATTTGAATATAATGCTTTTTCCCGAAGAAAACTATTAGAAAACACTTCATCAAAGAATTGTAGACACTAAGACGGGGCAAAAAGGCTTTTAGTGTAATTTTGGGTTCTCTTGGTTTATATAAAAATTTACAATTTGGCCCATGCTTGTACATACACAATTGTTTTTTTTTTTTTGAGAGATAGGTAGTATGCTACCTGCTTCGTTTATTTTATTTAAAAATAAACTTAGCTTGAAATGTGAATCAACTAAGATTCAAACTTGGAACCTTGGATACCAACCACCATGCCCTTTACCACTTGCTCTAGGTGTCGGATCGTTGGCGCTAACTAGTAATCCCAAAAGATTGAGTTGTTAGAAATACGCAACCAATTTACTTAAAGCGTACAGGTACAGCGCCCACGGGTCTCGATTGTGACTCGGCCTACCTAGCCTCACGCCACTACGAACATGACTGGGCCCACCCAGCCTCACACCACTTCAAACATGACTCGGCCTAACATGGCCTCCCGCCACAATGTCACGGGGTTAGCATTTTCGCCTTGAAAATCCCCGCGCGGCGCTCAAGTGTCTCACTGTCACGCCCCGCGAACCGATCCCTTTGGCCGGCCCGGGCCCGTCAAACAGACGCCGAACGGACAGAGTCTCCCCTGCCCGCCCAAAGCTCAACATAAGTACAATTCAAAGAGATTATGAAAAGCACAAGCGAAAGCATACACAAATGGCTTACACGAAGGTAAGCAATAGCCAAGTGAAAGAAAATACTAAACTACACCAGTAAGGTGGCTTACTTCAACTATACACATGCATTTACATTTACGATTACATCCTTTAACTCAAAGCATCATTTACACGTTCTTTCTCTTTACATTCATTTACATTCATAACACACCTGTTCATGTTTAACTTTCCAAAAGTAAATGTACATAAGTGGTAGGCGACTACAAAATACACTCTGCTGTGGCAGTCGCTAGCTAAGGCGCGAGACCACTACCGCGGTCGTTAGGCGGCTCGCTGAGCTCGGCCCCTCGAAATGATGGGGTGAGAACTACAACAAAGTTCCCAGTGGGCTCGGCCCCCAATCACACCGACTTTCCCACTAGGTCTATCTCAAGCATAATTTGAAAGAAATAGCAGATAGTAACCAAGCTATATGCAAACTACTAATATGCCTGAACCACAAATAACATGCTCATGTTCAACATAATAAGTATGGCGAATGCAATTTCTTGATCTCGTTACCCAATCTCGATACCCAATCTCTCATGGCTAGCTCGTAGCCGCTCAAGAACTCACCAACTCAAATCCTAGTATCGGGGAGACTACTACGACCCGACGGGACCGTCCTCTGGGACGCTCATCCCAGTGGTGACCTACTCCGGGGCGCACCGCTCGATGGGGATCTACCGTCCCCGAGCAAGGACTTATAGGCGAGTATGATTAAATCCTTGCTCCAAGGATTGAATCCAAATCCGTTCCCTAACTTTAAGGAAGACTTTGCACAATGACCCTTAACTTTAAGGCTTTTGTCATTTGTTCTTATTCTTTGCATTCTTGTTCTTCGAGATCATAACCAGGTCTTAACACTAACTCTAGTGTTCCTTGTTCTTTAGCATTCTTAGTTCTTATTCTTTTCCTTCTTTGTTCTCTAGCATTCTTTAAACACTAGATTCTTTATTCTTTAACACACACACATTAGCGTTCTTTACAATTCTCTAATGCCACTCGATCTATATGTCGCTTTGTCCTTGTTCTTTAACCACTAGGTTCTTTATCTCATTCGAGCATATATACAATTAACCACTAGGTTCCTTATTCTTTTCACATGCATACATAGGGTTAACCACTAGGTTCATTGTTCTTTATTCATAATTCTTTTACATTTGCATCTTAACTCTAAGCATGCAAGTTCACATTTCATTACCCTATATGCACAAAGTACCATAACATAGATGCTCAATAGTAGACACATAGACATAAGAGGAATTTCAGCATTAGTGGAAGCACCCCCTACCTTGTGAGTTTAGTAGGTTGCTCGAGTTCAATTCTCGCGATCCGCGGCCGCCAATTTTCACTCTGCGGCAAAAACAAGCCAATTTAGGCTTTACACACATAACCTTTTATATACTTTTCGTTTAAACGAACCGCTCGCTCGAGCGAGTCGGGAATGTCCCCAATTACATTTCCATAGGATCAATTTGACCCAAAAATCCTCGCGAGCAAGAACCCCAATTTGGTGCCCTAGCTCGGCAACATGCATCAAAACCTCCGTTTTTGTCACGCCCCGGGCCCAGCGGAAGCCCGCCGGCGCGTGCACAGACCTGCCGTGTACACCAAACAAACACAATGCACACAAGGCGTCTACTAAAAACATGGAAGGAAAGAGAGTAATCCTAACAGGCTATCAGAGCGAGTAATATAAAAACCACTAGTTCTAACATAAAGATCCACAAAGATTCATAAAGCAGTTACTAAATCCAAAATCGATACAAAACTCTAAACAGATACATAATACATCTTTCTACAAGTACAAAAAGAAAAGATGACAACGGGTCACTATAGAAACTCCGTATGGCTCTAGCTAGCCGCAAACCCCTCGCCTCGATCCCTAGCCACTCCCGATGCGGATGGCTCTGAAAAATAACAACAAACAGAGGGCGTGAGAACTATTAAGAATAGTTTCCAGTGGGCAATTACTGAACTCAGCGAAATGCTCCACTAGGCTAAAAATAAGCACGCTAAAAAGAAGTAAGAAGCGATAAATAAGAAACGAGTATATACAACAGAAATTAAATATATTCATGCTTCTACTACGAGTTTAACTATCATAATCATGATATTCTACTTTTAATGGCACAAGCATATGTCCAAGTCATTTCACATGCATAATTAGAGTAAGTTAACGTTTACTTACAAGCCCAACCATAATGTTCATATTACTATATAAAGTAAATTATGTATCCGTTGTTCTCTACCAAGCATATATACTAATCCAAAAGAATAAGTGTTCTCTATCAAGCATACACACTAGTCCACAAGAATGAAAGCTCTCTACCAAGCATACATTTTATACTTTCCATGATTCTATACCAATGCACACATATTAGTCCCAAAAGATATAAGTTCATTACCACAGTATTGTCAATTACACTTGATCTGAAGTTTCCAACTACCATATGTAGGGATAAATATACAATGTATGCACCAACCATGACTATGTACTAAGTCAAGAGAAGTCTCAAACCCAATCCATAAGGAATGTACCCAAGGTAACATGCCATGCCTAGGTGGCCCCGTGGTGGTCAATCGACTTTCCCCGCGAAAAGGAGACCCGAGAACACGGCAATCCACTTTCGGCGCCCAATCCCGCACGGCGAACGTATCGCAAGGCTAACTCCGGAGTGCCGGCTTGTAGGTAGCGAGCCTCACAAGCATGTGCGAATGAGCACAAGGGCAAGCAAGCGTAATCATAGCATAGGGTCCCTATTTGGGATACTCAATCATCAAGTCTACGACTTGGAATCTCACACGTCGACTCGACGGTCGGAAAGTAGCTCAACATGTCACAACTCATTTACAACTACTTGGGTGGTAACTCTCTACCAAAACACAAGACGTGTAAAACATATACAACTCAAATGACACTATCCTACTTGGGATAATTCATTATATAAACAAGATTTCCAAGGAGTTATAACATGCAATATCCAACAATTATCGAATAGATATCTATCAACACCATATGTAAGAGAACTAGGCATTACTCACAAGCATCATAGTATTAAAATACACATGTCCTTTCCACTATAAAGCACACAAATATCACAATGCAAAGAGTTTAAACCACTTATAGTATATGCCAATAACTCATATAAAATGCCCCAAGGGCTTTACTTTACCTTTCCTCATGTCTAAAACATGGAATAGAAATCGTCGATCCCTAGATCGAGTGCAATATCACAAAAGCCAAAGCTAGATATAATACTAGAATAAATGCACCCAAGGAATATCACAAAGATCTTGTCATGTCTTATGTTATATTAACATTACTATCTTGTCTACAACAAGTATAAGGCGGAAACATACCAAGGCTCATACGTGCATGTGTCTCAATCATATAGGTATATCATTCACTTTAAGGTCATCACCTTTTTATTTACCAAGTCACAAAGCCATGTATTTTATCTACCAAGCATTAAGGAAGAACACTTAGTTCTAATTACTTGTCTCTAACAAGTATCATAATGTAAACATGAGTGATGCTTTGAAAGTAATCCAAACATTAAGCACCCTTAAAGGTTCATCTTAATAATCATACTCTAGCATGCTTCTTATGGTGGCACAAACAAATAGTCTCAATTTTAGTCAACTATGCCCAAACCACATATAAGTCTCTACTACATAGAGCATGCAAATTCCACTATACATAACATAGTCATTTTATGTTCCCATAAATTCAAGCATGTCTTAAAGAGCACAAGTCAACATATAAACATGTCCTAAAACCCAAGGGAGGACAAAGAAAGAGTTCACCCATTTCGGTGAGATCAAACCCACCAGGATACGCTTCGAATCTGTTCGATTAGTCGAACGAAGTTGCCCCCCAAGCTTCTAGTACCCTAAGATAAATATTTGAAGGGATACAAGCTTCAAATAAACATCTAACAAACTTCACCAAAATTCACATAGAAAAGAGGTGGAAATTACCTTTGATCAAGAAGATCTTATCCAAAGCTCAAATCGACCCAATGGATCTTCAAATCCAACCTAATAGAGAGTTCTACACCCATCAATTAGGTTCTAAAAGCTCCAAAACGAAAATCTCCAATTCTAAACCCTAATCTCAAAATCTAGGGTTTCTACCAAAGAGAGCTCCAAATCTCAAACTAGAGGGAGATGATGAGTTGCTTACCTTCTAGAAGCACCAAACCAAGATCAAAATCCCCTAGGCTTGAAGATTTCCCCTCCAACAAGCTCTACTCCAAGCTTCAAGTCTTCTCCAATGGAGAGAAAAGCCACTCACAAGCAAAGAGAGCAAAGAGATGAGTTCTAGCTCTAAAATCCCAACCAAACCCACACCAATCCAAAGAGGAATGAGGAAAGGCTCCTACCTCTTCTCTCCTTGGTTCTCGGCCAAAAGAACCCTCAAAGGGTGTGGGGTGCTCTAATAGAAGAGCACAAACGCACAAAAGCCCCCCAGCTTTCGGATTTGAATCGCTGTGTCAGACGGTACAAGCCGGGTCCATACCACAGACTGCATGAAATGCCCAAACCCGAGGCTCGGTTGGTGTCCAACGACCTTCCCATACCGGTACGAATCCTCCCGTACCGGTATAGCAACAACAATTTTCGTACAGACAAAGAACAATTTCGTACCGGTACGTACACCCGTATGCAAACCGAGAGCAACCTAAAATCCAACTTTTTGGACTTTAGTGCTTGGGATTCATCCACTAACCTCGGTACCCGTGCCATGGGTCGGAACACAGTCAACGACCCTCCAGAAAAATCTGGAAAAGCTCAGATCACACGTCCAACACTCGAACCTTGCAATTCGCGAAAGTTCAGTGCGTCACATTCTCCCCTCCTAAAATGGAGTTTCGTCCGCGAAACTGCGGATCAATCACCACACTAACCCTTCCAAGGGAATGGCCTACATTCTAATAGTGCACAAACTAGACCATGAGGTCTCAAGACTGCCGAATTGCCCCCAAGCACAAACATCGCACACTCCCGCGGCTCCAAGGTACGGCGAAAAGTAAGCATCTTCTATAGCGATTCCTCGAACTTCGCTCATCATAGACAAGTCCCGCACAAACGTACTTGACCAAACCAGTTTCTCAGCTGGTCCCCAAGAATCCGAAAGCTCCCAAAGGCTAAGTTCGAACCCTCACATTCCTCAACCAAATCGAGGGCGAAATCAAGCTCTGCTTTTAACTTGTCTTCATACAAGGAACTCTATCATATATCCTTCCAAGGAGGATATACTAGTACTAATCATGAAAGATTCCGAAAATTATACCCGTCCAGTAATCCATCGAAACTCCACCGGAGTGTTCAGCTGGTCATCAATCAGTTGCTGCCTATGATCTTCCACCCAAGGTCAACTTCATCCAGAGTTTGCATAGAAGTGCAATTCCACTCCACGGACAAAGATCAAGTAAATCATCCAATAGCTCACCAATGAAGATCATTGGATTTCATTCTATGGCATGGCATCGCTATGTTTCCCCCTCAAACCTGATTCCATTAGGGAGGTAATAGTCTCAACATCCACTCGATAATCATTATAGTGGGTCAGCCCTTAAGAGTCTTCTCGACTTCCATTAGTAATCTCTTGATCCAATACTCTTGGCCTCAATCGCTAGAGGCTTCACAACCGTTGTCCCTGTGGGAGTTCCCAACAGCTCAACCTAGTGTCCGCTTAAACTCTTCACGTGCCCAGGCTAAGGACTTATCCTCTGGAGATTAACTCTTGACCTTAGCCACTCGGTAGCTCGTGAAGTATCACTCAACATCCTCGTCCTCAATGCTTTCCTTAGCATTGGGTTTTTTTGTTGTCCACAACTTATAGATTCCAATTCCAATGATAGAGAGTAGTTCGCTCAAACCTCATTAAAAGTTCTCTATCAATCCATCTTGTACAAAGATTATGATTAGGGCTAACTTCTCGTCCAACCACCATAGTAACATCAATTCCATAACCTTTTCTCGCCGCTCCAAACGAGCGTATTCAACTCCTTATGCAAGAACCGACGAGGAAAGTAGGCACTCGGAATCGCTCAACCCATTAATGGGAGTTCCATATCTCGGTCTCGTCCAACAGTCGACGCAGTCAGTCTTCACTTATTCCCGACGAGATACTCACGGTCAAAAGCCTCCGATTCCACAGATCCATCCAGAAGGGCTGGGAATAGCATTCCACAAATCCCCAACGTTGGTGGTGCACAACTAGTTTAGGTATCATCACAGTAATTCTTGTGGTGTCTTCACTCAGCAACAACGTCCGTTTGAGGTACAACCTCAAACTCCAGCACAAAGCGGTGACACTCAGATCGCAAACCATCATTCGGAGTACATCAACTCGCAAAGTCGATTGAACAATCGACGAACCTCAACTTGGTTCTAAAATCTCGATCGTGGTTCAATTTAGATCACGATGGTCGACGCACAGTCAACACGAACTCAACCGGTCTCACGTCAAGCGAGAGCGCTCCACGGTGAAGCAGAACTCTAGATACCAAACCTCCCCGCCAACTGAACTCACGATTTGTGACTCAGTCGGGAAACATCAACCACCACTCAAGAGACATCCTTCCTTCTGAGGATTCTCGCACATCCAACGGTCATCGGCCAATTAGGCCCCAAATCTACTCCAAAACTACCTGAATTTAGGCAGGGAGGAAAATCATCGCAACCAGCGGAAAACACAACCATAAGGTGCACTAAAAGTGCTCAAGTCCCCAAGGCGAGTCAATTTAGCTCGCGCGGCAAAGGGCATCAAGTACCCACAAATCTCCCCCACAACTAAGCCAATCCATTCGTTGGCACACAAAACTCTCTCGAGGTAGGGTGGTAAAACGACACACCCAACTATCCAATCAACCCTCAAGCAACGCGAAGAGTCTAAGCAAACAACTCGGCGAATAGCCGATCGAAAGTGCAAAAGGTGCAATCATTACAATCAGTAGGAATTTCAGAAAGCACCGTAAGACATGCTACCTGCAGTAGCTCTCTCTGGGATCACATCTAGCTCCAGTGGGTCAGCGGGTACACCTCCACTAAATGTCCCTCCTGTCGACGTCGGCGCCGATGTTCCAGTAGTCTTGCCGCTCCCTGGGCATTCCCGTCGAAGGTGGCCCGCCTGGCCACACAAGTAGCACCTGCCCTGCTTCTGCGAGCACTGCGGTGGGTAGTGACGGCCACCGCAGATCACGCAACTAAAAACTCGACGGCGATCTGGCCCTCTCTGTGGTGCAGATGAGCCTCGTCCTTGCGACTGGCTCTGGCTCCTGGGATATCTTGGCGGATTCCTCCCGTAGAAAGAGCCGCGTCCTCGACCTCGGTTCTTCTTTATCTTCTTCGACGACTCGCCGACATGTAGCTCCTTGCTCTTGGTGGTCTCCTTGGCCACTCTGGTGTCCACACCTTTTTCCCCGGTTATCGCTCGCCTGTGCCCTCCCGGGGCCTCCCCGAGGTCGATCGTCGCCGGTTCGATTCTCTAGTCGTCCAATCCCCTCGTCCTGGCGGCGTAGAGCTTCAGCCTGAAGTAGCACAACGCTCGCCTGTCGCTCCACCACGCCGACCAAGGTGGTCAACTGCTCCTTCAACTCCCGAATCTCGCTGGATCGGGGGGATGCGAGCTTCCCGGTCTCAGTCGCCTCGGCCGCCATCGCGGATGTCGCCGATGCCTCAAGCTGCAACAAACATAACAAGCACAGGTTAAACAACCTATGCCAACGCAGCCCCACTCATAAACACTATATCCCAATCATGCGAAAGTAATGAAGTGACTTCCAACCATTCCTCGATATCACGTTGTCGGCCGCCAACGTGATCCTGCAAGGACATAGATGTCATTCACTTCGATCCAACTCCAACACTTATGGAGTTATAATTATGACCCAATCACAGTACTTTCGCTCACAATGGTCCCAAAGACCCCGTCTCTCTCGTTCCTATCCCTTAGCGTCCAACCGGCCTAAGGTTTGCTAGGTCCCCTAAGACTCAACGCTAGGCTCTGATACCAAATTAATCTGTCACGCCCCGGGCCCAGCGGAAGCCCGCCGGCGCGTGCACAGACCCGCCGTGTACACCAAACAAACACAATGCACACAAGGCGTCTACTAAAAACATGGAAGGAAAGAGAGTAATCCTAACAGGCTATCAGAGCGAGTAATATAAAAACCACTAGTTCTAACATAAAGATCCACAAAGATACATAAACAGATTACTAAATCCAAAATCTGATACAAAACTCTAAACAGATACATAATACATCTTTTTTACAAGTACAAAAAGAAAAGATGACAACGGGTCACTATAGAAACTCCGTATGGCTCTAGCTAGCCGCAAACCCCTCGCCTCGATCCCTAGCCACTCCCGCTGCGGATGGCTCTGAAAATTAACAACAAACGAGAGGCGTGAGAACTATTAAGAATAGTTCCCTGGGCAATTGAACTCGTGAAATGCTCCACTAGGCTAAAAATAAGCACGCTAAAAAGAAGTAAGAAGCGATAAATAAGAAACGAGTATATACAACAGAAATGAAATATATTCATGCTTCTACTACGAGTTTAACTATCATAATCATGATATTCTACTTTTAATGGCACAAGCATATGTCCAAGTCATTTCACATGCATAATTAGAGTAAGTTAACGTTTACTTACAAGCCCAACCATAATGTTCATATTACTATATAAAGTAAATTATGTATCCGTTGTTCTCTACCAAGCATATATACTAATCCAAAAGAATAAGTGTTCTCTATCAAGCATACACACTAGTCCACAAGAATGAAAGCTCTCTACCAAGCATACATTTTATACTTTCCATGATTCTATACCAATGCACACATATTAGTCCCAAAAGATATAAGTTCATTACCACAGTATTGTCAATTACACTTGATCTGAAGTTTCCAACTACCATATGTAGGGATAAATATACAATGTATGCACCAACCATGACTATGTACTAAGTCAAGAGAAGTCTCAAACCCAATCCATAAGGAATGTACCCAAGGTAACATCCCGGCTCGTGCCATGCCTAGGTGGCCCCGTGGTGGTCAAACGACTTTCCCCGCAGAAAAGGAGACCCGAGAACACGGCAATCCACTTTCGCGCCCAATCCGCACGGCGAACGTATCGCAAGGCTAACTCCGGAGTGCCGGCTTGTAGGTAGCGAGCCTCACAAGCATGTGCGAATGGGCACAAGGGCAAGCAAGCGTAATCATAGCATAGGGTCCCTATTTGGGATACTCAATCATCAAGTCTACGACTTGGAATCTCACACGTCGACTCGACGGTCGGAAAGTAGCTCAACATGTCACAGCTCATTTACAACTACTTGGGTGGTAACTCTCTACCAAAACACAAGACGTGTAAAACATATACAACTCAAATGACACTATCCTACTTGGGATAATTCATTATATAAACAAGATTTCCAAGGAGTTATAACATGCAATATCCAACAATTATCGAATAGATATCTATCAACACCATATGTAAGAGAACTAGGCATTACTCACAAGCATCATAGTATTAAAATACACATGTCCTTTCCACTATAAAGCACACAAATATCACAATGCAAAGAGTTTAAACCACTTATAGTATATGCCAATAACTCATATAAAATGCCCCAAGGGCTTTACTTTACCTTTCCTCATGTCTAAAACATGGAATAGAAATCGTCGATCCCTAGATCGAGTGCAATATCACAAAGGCCAAAGCTAGATATAATACTAGAATAAATGCACCCAAGGAATATCACAAAGATCTTGTCATGTCTTATGTTATATTAACATTACTATCTTGTCTACAACAAGTATAAGGCGGAAACATACCAAGGCTCATACGTGCATGTGTCTCAATCATATAGGTATATCATTCACTTTAAGGTCATCACCTTTTTATTTACCAAGTCACAAAGCCATGTATTTTATCTACCAAGCATTAAGGAAGAACACTTAGTTCTAATTACTTGTCTCTAACAAGTATCATAATGTAAACATGAGTGATGTTTTGAAAGTAATCCAAACATTAAGCACCCTTAAAGGTTCATCTTAATAATCATACTCTAGCATGCTTCTTATGGTGGCACAAACAAATAGTCTCAATTTTAGTCAACTATGCCCAAACCACATATAAGTCTCTACTACATAGAGCATGCAAATTCCACTATACATAACATAGTCATTTTATGTTCCCATAAATTCAAGCATGTCTTAAAGAGCACAAGTCAACATATAAACATGTCCTAAAACCCAAGGGAGGACAAAGAAAGAGTTCACCCATTTCGGTGAGATCAAACCCACCTGATACGCTTCGAATCTCGTTCGATTAGTCGAACGAAGTTGCCCCCGAGCTTCTAGTACCCTAAGATAAATATTTGAAGGGATACAAGCTTCAAATAAACATCTAACAAACTTCACCAAAATTCACATAGAAAAGAGGTGGAAATTACCTTTGATCAAGAAGATCTTATCCAAAGCTCAAATCGACCCAATGGATCTTCAAATCCAACCTAATAGAGAGTTCTACACCCATCAATTAGGTTCTAAAAGCTCCAAAACGAAAATCCCCAATTCTAAACCCTAATCTCAAAATCTAGGGTTTCTACCAAAGAGAGCTCCAAATCTCAAACTAAAGGGAGATGATGAGTTGCTTACCTTCTAGAAGCACCAAACCAAGATCAAAATCCCCTAGGCTTGAAGATTTCCCCTCCAACAAGCTCTACTCCAAGCTTCAAGTCTTCTCCAATGGAGGGAAAAGCCACTCACAAGCAAAGAGAGCAAAGAGATGAGTTCTAGCTCTAAAATCCCAACCAAACCCACACCAATCCAAAGAGGAATGAGGAAAGGCTCCCTACCTCTTCTCTCCTTGGTTCTCAGCACAAAAGAACCCTCAAAGGGTGTGGGGTGCTCTAATAGAAGAGCACAAACGCACAAAAGCCCCTAGCTTTCTTTCGAAACGTCCAGTCAGAATGCCGGGTCCATACCTGTATGCATCAACAATGCCCAAACCCGAGGCTCGGTTGGTGTCCAACAGCCTTCCCATACCTACAGAATCCTCCCCTGCACGGTATAGCAACAATTTCGTACTGCAGAAAAAGAACAAGAACAATGGTATTGCACACACAGACAAACCTAAAGTCCAACTTTTTGGACTTTAGTGCTTGGGATTCATCCACTAACCTCGGTACCCGTGCCATGGGTCGGAACACAGTCAACGACCCTCCAGAAAAATCTGGAAAAGCTCAGATCACACGTCCAACACTCGAACCTTGCAATTCGCGAAAGTTCAGTGCGTCACAGTTTTGATCTCGACGAAACACTCGAGAGGACTTCTTAGCATCAAGAGAGTCCATAAAAACCATTCCCAAACCACTCAAATCCCTACTTAGGGTTTTACCATACATGAGAGAAGAGCCTACCTCAAGCTTTTCTTCTTCTCTTGCTCTAGAGGTGAAGGAGAGGGAGTTACTTCACTTCCTCTACTTCCTTCTACCTTCTTTCCCTTCTTCTCCTTCTTCTTTGAGAGAGAGAGAATCCTAGAGAGAGAGAGAGAGAGAGCTTCACAGGGTACTTGGGCAACAAGAAATGAGCCAACAGGCTCCCACCCCTTCACATATATCACATATAATGCATAAGTGCAAAGAAGCCCCTCAACTTCCATTTAATTAACCAGCCTGAGCTGGGCAACTTTCGGGTGCTGAGACCGGTCTCCATTCTGAGGTCCGGTCTCACAGGGTCTTCACCCGAGAACAATGGCATGTGGGGACCGGTCTCAACCTTGAGATCCGGTCTCCAGATGTCTGGTCTCAGCCCGATGTCCGGATCCCGAGAGCTAGTTCTCCAGGACTTAGCCAAATTTCTGGCCATTTTCATTTTTCGCAGCCAGAGACCGGTCTCCACATTGATGTCCGATCTCAGGGGGTCCGGTCTTCACTCGATGTTCGGATCCCGAGAGCTGGTTTTTCGGGACTTAGCCGAATTTTCAACCCTCAAAATCTCCTGCATGCACTGAGACCGGTCTCCACCCCAAGGTCCGGTCTCAGTGAGCAGAATTCTACATAATAGCAGATTCTCCCATTCCTCTTTCCGTTTAGCTCTCGAAGGTCACCCACAATGCACTTTTTGCATTGTAGAGGCCTTCGGCCTTTCCGAAGCCTTTCATCATCGAACTTTGGTCATTTTGAAGTTCGACATTCATATACCAATGTATCGGTGTATTACACTCACACCGGAGCCAGCCTTCCCGAGTCCTTCTTATGGACATGCCTTCAAACTTAACAGCGTAATACGAATCCAAGCGTTTTGTCAAGCTTGCTCCGCGAGACTCATAGCTCGACCCTTAGCTTGTAATCGAACACCCCGTCGAACTCCGCGAATTCCCAACGAGCAACCCCAATACCGGGTTTGGCTACCAAGCTAGGTGCATCCCGTTTCACTAACCAAACTCTCCTCGAGAGTGCTCCATAGCCGAATGCCTTGTTGCCTCTACCGCTCGCCCCAAGGACACTACAAGTTCTCCCCCAACTTGTTCCAATATGAATCTAGCCGAGCGTCTTACCTCCCACGCGTTTCGTTCCCGCGACTTAATCCGCACGCCTCTAGCGTCAAGGTCCGGGCTCAGCAACGTCGCAAGCCACGGAGGGCACTCATGACTGCAAATCCCTTGCTTTGCCATGGCACTACGCGCCCTTGTTCTCCGTAGGTTCACCTCATAAGGCCCCATACAAACGAGCGGGCCTCACTCCGCTTCGCTAGCCACTGGCCCTTCCTTGGCTCGACCATGCCTGGCCGTTCACACCATTGGTCTAGTCTATCAAGGTTCACTTTACGGATGCTGATACCGCTTGCCTCATTGGGCTCCGCCCCTCGAGTCTCGTAGACATCCCGCCTTACGAATTCTCCATCGGCGTGCCTCCTTTAGCTAGCCTACTGAGTTTTGCCTCCTTGGCCTTCGTGGGCGCCGCGCCCCATGAATCCCTGCTAGGCACCCTTGCCTTCGCGAGCCTTGTCCTTTACCGAGGACCGTCGCTAGACTATCCCTCATCCGCTCGTACGCTCCACTACGAGATCCAAGCCGACATAAGGTAGTGCAAGCGATCCGGGAGGAAAGCCTCCCAAGATACTCGCTTCGTAATGTCGTCGACCTCTCGTCTACGACATTACCCTAGGCCCGTGTCCCTTCAACCGTCCAATACATGGCCACACGGAACGCTAGGCTTGGCCACTCAGCTAGCCAAGGGACGACCCATGTCCTATGGGTCGATGGGGGAGTCGGGGCCACTTATGAAGTGTCCACCCTCCTCTATATACTTTATGAGGCATCCCCCCAATCTCCACCCCGGGGGTACAAAGGTGCTCACCGAGGGGGACGTTTCGGGCCCCCCGCATGCGGCACCTATTTCCTTGTCATGGCACGGGGCCATTGCTAGGGAATTGCCTCCGTTGTCTTGACAGCGACTCCATCCTGACGGAACGCCTCAACTCCGCAACTCCATAAATTCGTCAATCCAAGTGCCTACCAATTGTGGCCCCCAAGAATGTCACGGTCGAGACCCAACGATCGATCCGTGACAACAAGGCATGCATGATGCTGACCCATTTAAGCCAACACTAGGGACGGTCGGTGTACATACACAATTGTTAAACGAAAGGTCGACCCACAAGACTTAGTAAAGTTGATTATTGAACTTCTCGTGATTTGGGAGTAAAAACTATTATTTTCTTTCGGTAAAGAAAGTTAATAACAATGTTCCGTTATTTAATTAATTAAACTCCCGGTCCCAACACATAATTGCAAATAAAAGTAAAGGATTGTTAGGGAAATATGGTAGAGAAAAAGAATTGTTTTCCATAGCATTAGAGCAAGAGATTCTGAGTTTAATCTTTTGAAGCTCCTAATTTCTTATAATTTACTTTTATTTACAATTTAGGTCTATCGAAAGGACTTGAATGGAGATGCAAAGAAGAGTAGTAATCGGTAAATAAATAATCGATTAATTCGGATCCTTTTCTAGCAACTTAAACTTATAACTTTTTTTTTCTATGTACAACATTTTAAATAATCAGTGCCAATCTTAAAATTTAGATGGTCCATCGTGCACTCACAAAATTTACTTTCTAGAACTCTATATATATATATATATGGAAAACACTACCTGTACAACCGGGTGGGGTTGTATATCCTACAACCCCACCATCCAACGGCCCCGCTTAATTCATTGCACAGTAACAAAATATTCTCACCCTTCTTAAGTTTTCACCTACTTCTCTCTCTCTCTCTCTCTCTCTAATGCCTCCTCTATCTCTTTCGCTCTCTCTCTCTCGCTCTGTTTCTCTCCTCTCTTTCCCTCTCTCTCGCTCTCTCTCTGTTTCTCTCCTCTCTTTCCCTCTCTCTCTCTCGCTCTCTCTCGATCTCTCTCACTCCCTCGGTTCCGCTCCCCTCCCGCTCGCCGCTCGCTCCTTCGCCGCTCTCGCTCCCTACTCCATCTCTCTCTCCCTCTCACCTTCTCTCTCTCTCTCCCCTCTCTCTTTCTCTCGCTCTCGCTCGCAGTCACTCGACTCCATCGCGTGTTCGCATCTGTCATTCCACACATATCGTGTTCGAAGCCACAACCGAACCGACGAGGATTCAACTCAAACAGGGCATTTATTGTTTTAGTTTTATAATCTTTTATTTTCAATTTGTAATTTTACCAAAATGTATATTTTGACGATTTAGGGTTGCAGCTGCATATTGTCTTTGCTTACTCTGATTAAATTTATTTCAGGACACTGGTGATATATTTGGTGGTAGATTATATTTAAAAATGTATTTTTGAAAACAAAGAATTTATTATTAGGATTAGGGTTTAGGATTTATAATGTTGTATTATGCGAGCTGATAGGGTTTAGGGTTTAGGGTTTGAAATGCTACTTTTTTATGCTTCCGAACATGCATGAGTTGCAATCAGAGCCTCTTATGGCATAATTGAACATTTGTAGGGCATAATAGAACACTCCTATCAGCTCGCTAGAATTTAGACCACTATATTGTTATAGGATTTAGAGCACTATATTGTTCTAGAGTTCTTGAATTTAGACCCCTAAACCCTGATAGAACACTCCTATCAGCTCGCATAATACAACATTCTAGAATTTAGACCACTATTATGACATAATAGAACAGTTGTAAATAGTAATACAACAGTCTTAATAGTTTTTTGTTTTAGGGTTTAGTGTTCTAGGATTTAGAAAACTTGTATACCATAATATGCCATAATAGAACAGCTGTACAGTATAATAGAACCCTACTAATAGCTTTATGGTTCTGAACACTCTTAACAGTTGTATATGTTATATTTTCGATTAATGGATATTCTATTATGCATTGCATTTATATCTTTGCATAGGATGGAATTAAAATTAAACATTAATATGAATGTTCTATTATATCATAATAGTGTCTAACTGTACATATTCTGCTTTCAGAGGATGAACATAAATAATTTATTTTGTAGTGACTTTTGGAAAGAAGTTATGTGCTGATTTGTGGTTCTTAAAATGCAGCTGAAAAGATGGTTTCCACTAGAGCAGAGTCGGGCAAGAAGGCCAGTACAAGTGGTGAGGGCACATCCGCACATTCTGAGAAAATAACAGAGCTCATCGAAAGGCAAAAGATCGAGCATAGAGCTTGTTGTGGGCGGATGTTACCCGGCTCATCCGCACACCACAATGTGTGTTTGAGTTCTTTGAAGACTCATGGGCACAATTCAAACAGCTGGCCCAGCTTTACGGGATGTAATGTCCGATGAACAGATGGCACTCTTGAAGACCACGCCATTCTTTGCTTATCTTGAGTTCCCTCCAATGAAGCAAGATCTTGTGTTAGTTGATTGCCTGCTTACTTTGTGGGACGAAGAGAAAAGAGGTATTAGAATTGGAGAAACCTTTCTTCCCTTTAGTCCCGAGGAAATATCAATTTTGGTTGGGCTGCCAGCAGAGGGGGAACCGATAGAATGGCAGAACAAGGGTGTAAAGTCGAGCACTCTTGATAAATACTTCAAGGGTGACTATCGGCACGCCGATAGGTCGCAATTAAGACATATTTTGTACAGTATTGCTGGTAAGAATGGAGAGGAGATGGCGGCTGATTTTGTGCGTATATTTATATTATACGTATTTGCGACCGTCCTTTTTCCTACCAGCCACTACATTGTGCCCAAGGCACTATATAGACTTATAGATGATGTACATAGAATAGGGGAATATGCCTGGGGTCATGCGGTATGTAATTATCTTGTAAGTTCGATCTCCAGAGCATCCCCACGCGTGAAGCATCGGAATAGCGGCCAAGATAGAGTGGCCGGCTATATTGACGGTTGTACAATAGCATTTTTGGTAAGTAATCTAATAAACTAGTACCTCAATATAAATTTTTTTGCATAATGTTGTTATAATAATAATAATGCTAATTCTTTATAAACTTGCAGAGTTGGGCATATGAGCATATAAAGGGGTTGGGTACTTCCGACGGAGACAAAGCTGTCCCTCGGATGAGAAAATGGAAGGCTTCAAAAGCTTATCGGAGTTACGAGAAGCTTCTTAAAAAGCTTCAGAGCTATACTCCTGCAGAGGTAATCATTTCTGTAATGAATCTAGTTTTCTAAGATTTTCTTCGCATTCTGATTAAATACATTTTACTTTTTGGCAGGTTGTACCCCCATTTACCTACCGCCCTGATGATATGTCAATATTGAAGCCCACGTTACGTCGCCGCCTACCGGAGCAGGTATTGGTGAATTCAGTTAGTAGAAATTAATATTTTGTGAGAGTTAATATGTAAAATTATCATTTTATCATTTCGTACATTATTTTAACAAAGTTGTACAGCACTGCCCCCGCGGCAACATATGCTGCCTGTGAATCTAGCAATAATATAACCTCATTATTTAAACAATTGGAGGACTCGCTAAATAAACTACAAGATCGGAATAAGTTCTTGGAGCAGGAGAATGCAATGTTGAAGGAAATAAATGCAAAGCTTCAAGCACAAGCGCAAGTATCTACCCCCAGCACTGCCGTTGCTGCAGAAGGCGAAGCCGGACCCGCTGTTGATCCAGCGCAAGGCGGCGATGGCGCATTGGTTGAAGAAACCAGCCAACAGAAACTTGATGTTGGCGCGAGCCCGATAAAGGACATTCCTTCCAAAATTAAACGTCTTAAAGGGCGTCAAAGGAAACCCAAAATAATGTCCCCTGACTTTACAAAGAAAGCGATCGTCCTCGACTCGCCAATATAAATTAAAGCAAAGAATGCGCTTTTTGGAGATTATGGGGAGAAATGTGATGAAGAGGGATCGGATAGTGCCTCCGGGACGATTGCCGAGGTCCTTAAGGTATGATGTATTTGATTAAGTTATGTGTGAATTAACTTATATCATATAAAATATAAAAATTGCACGTGATTTGGTTCAATATAGGATATTAAAACTAAACTTCGACAGTCAGAAAGTGGAAGTCGAGCTGTTGAGATTGATGATGATATCCCTGCGCCGTCTAAGGAGCCCGGGGTAATTATTGAGCGTCGTCGCAACTACCCTGGAAGAAAAAATATTCCCAAAGTTGAGCAGGATGCAATCAGTTTACTAATTTCGCGACCTATTACAAAGTTTGTCAACTTTATATACACTAGTGATTAGTTAGCATTATATGTGTTTGGCCAAATATGCTATCTTTACTTCGCAGCACTTCTTTTATTTCGTATTAGTAATTAAATTATCTTTTTATAGAGGACCCATATGGCTAGATGATACAACAGGGTCAGATTTGCCTTCTCTTAGTAGTCAAGTCCTCCTTGATTACTTATTTGGAGGCCCGACGCACGACGAGGTTTGTGCTGCCACATATTATGCATTGTAGTTAGCGCTTTTTGTTTCTTATACACATATCTAATTATAGCTATATATATTAATCTAATTCACTTTGTTTTGCTGACTTTTTTATTTAGGTGATTAATGTATATTTTCATATAATTGATACGTTGGATTGCATCGGTCTGCATAAATTTAGTCAACCTGGGATTTTTTGCCGGAGTGAAGTTGCGGTGAGTTTGATGCTTTAACTATTACATTAGTTGCTCTTTAATTCTCGCTTGTTTTCTATTTCCGTTTCGAGCAAAGTAAATTCATTATAAAAGTGAGTTCTAATGGGAGATAAAAAACTTTTGATGTCCGACCCCTATTTTGTTGAACCTATTAGGTCCCGTTTGATCATGTGTAAAAATATTAACCTTCCAAAATATTGCATTATAATGTTTCCCGCAACTGTGAGTAAGGCATGTTGCTAACTTGATTCCTTTTTATATGAAGATGCACGTACTCAATCGGATGCAGGGAATTGGAAAAGATGAGGTCTTAACAGCTGATTTTATTACGGATGTGGCATTTGGATCCGCATCTATACGCCACTTCCTCGATAAAATAAATGCACATACATGCAGCAGGAATAGATATATACTCATACCTTTACACTCTAATTGGCATTGGCATTTATTAGCAATTGATTTGAAGGAAGGTCGTTTTGAGAGTTGGAACTCCTTGTGGAGCCACATAGGGGCACGCGACGCGACAATTCAAATTTGGTATTAATTAATTCGCCACGGTGTACACACTGTTTTAATTCTTTATTCACGTCGCAGTAAATTATAGTTTCCACTCGTTTTAATTTCATTGCCTTTTGTTATCTTTGACAGGCGAAATGGTTTTATTCCTATTTTGACCACATCCTCAAAATCTCCGTCGGTCCTTCTGACGTCGTTTTTCATACAGATTGTCAACAGCAGGGTCCGACGGAAGTCGATTGTGGCATGTACACATGCCTTTTCGCGGAACGACCGGTACGAAGCTCCGATCTCTTATTGTATGATAATGAGCCCCTCTCTTACCGTCCCCATATGGTTAGTGTAATACTAAGGGACCCATGCTGTGTGTCCTATAATTCGATGATTGAGTGTGGAGTCGGAAAAGATGATGTGTAAATCGTGTATGATTCAGCATGTCTGACTGGTAGTTGGATGTAAGTGGCTGTCAAGGTTCTATGCTGTGAACAATGTTCTATCATTTTTAATGTTCTATCATTTTTAGTTCATTGTGAGTGTTAGTTCGTTGTGTCAAGCTTTGAATCTTAGTTCGTTGTGAATGTTCTAACATTTTTAATGTTATGTGCTGTTTTATATGTCGTCGAGATGTATTGAGACCCATGGGAGTTTGTTGCCCCTCTACACTGCATGTAATTTGTATGAATGTTGTCAAGTAGTTGATACCTTTCTAGTCAGTTATATCCTAATGATCTAATGTGTCCATTTACCGTGATGTCGACTTGGTCTAATTATATCCTTAATGACTTGTTATCCAGATTCGGATTATTTTCGCAAGTAGGTTATAACTTCATATGTAGCATATCGATTTCCCGTAGAGTGTGCCGAGTTCCGTCGATATGAGCAGAAACCGAAGTAGACTGAGTATGGGTGGTTTCTAAGTCTATTAGAACCCATGCATAGCGAAAATGGGAACCGAGGAAGCAAAACTGCATATATGTCTGAAAAATTTCCAGACTTGGAGGTCTTGGAGACCGGACCGCACGGGAGCTGACCGGACCGCACGCCCGTAGCAGCCGAGCAAATTGGAAAATCGGCTAAGTCCTGGAAATCCCCTTTACGGGATCCGGTCTTGGTGGGGGAGACCGGACCTCACGCGCGTAGCAAATTGAAAAATCGGCTAAGTCCTGGAAATCCCCCTTACGGGATCCGGTCTTCGTGGGGGGACCGGTCTTCTGATGCTTAATAAATATAATGGAACAGGTTGTGAGCGGTGCCCTATATGGGTGTGCGATTCAACGCTACAAATGTATCTGCGACCACTATAATTGTTCCGTTCTAACCTATAGCAGCAAATTATGAGCGTAGCAAATATAAGATTGGACAAATAGATGAGGGAGAAAATTTAGAAGATTATAATGCGCTCGTTTTAAAGCCAATGAGGAAAATGATATATTAGATTAACACAAGTGAGTAAAGTTGCGATGCAGGTCGTACAGTATACACGCCATCATGGGCTTTCAGTTGGTGGGCAAGTTTGGCATGACTCAATCTCCACAAAAACTATCCATTCTCTATTCCCTACAGAGAGTCTAATATATTCTGGTATGATGCGAGGATTAATACATTTGATCAATACACGATGATAGCTTAGATTTTCACCAACACGGCTGCGCTCATCCGTCCATAAGTATCTGCCAAAGCTCGAAACAATGGTAGTTACCTCTTGATACTGATGACAATATAGCGGTAAATTCCGTAGGCGAATCCATACAAAATACCGAAATGTTGGTGTGGCTGTATGACGGCTGGCTTCCCATGTAGTGACTGTGATTGTTAATATGTCATTCCTTATTGGGGAACGACGAATAGCTTTCTGAGGGTCTTCTCAGTAGGAAAGAAAACGATATACCTTCCTGCACCACCTTCTGCAAATTCATAATCTGAGGGTCGGCCACCTATCTGCTGTGCAAGCATACCAGCTATAGCAATCTGTGGGCAATCGTTATCAATTGCGTTGCCAGCGATGATTACCTCACCTGCACGAAGCAATAAGTTATCACTTTCGAAATGCTCAGTAGTACAAGGAAGGAAGCAGTAAGTGTTGCTGGGACGAGAGGATTGGGAGGTAGACATGTCTATTTACTAAGGGATAATGAAATAAGCTTGGAATATCTTTTGAAATCAAATGTCCACTAAAAGGATATTCTATAAGGCCAGTATATAGAGACTATTTATAGATGTTAATGGCCATTTTGCCTTAGATGCAAGATTAATCATAAGCTGAGCCTATCAATTATAAGTGGACAGATGGGTGTCTATATAGGTGTTCCTTTTTACATTATCGCTGTACCGGGGTATGGTATAACTGTTCCAATTCAGGAATCTAATGGCTATATAGCAATGACCATAAATTTGAGGCAGCTTTATAGGTGTTCCTTTTTAAATTACAGCTGTACCGGGGTGCGGTATAACTGTTCCAATTCAGACTACAGCTGCAGAAGCTAAAGGCTATATAGCAATGGCCATAAATTTGAGGCAGCTTTATAGGTGTTCCTTTTTACATTACAGCTGTACCGGGGTGCGGTATAACTGTTCCAATTCAGGCTACAGCCGCAGAAGCTAAAGGCTATATAGCAATGGCCATAAATTTGAGGCAGCTTTATAGGTGTTCCTTTTTACATTACAGCTGTACCGGGGTGCGGTATAACTGTTCCAATTCAGGCTACAGCTGCAGAAGCTAAAGCCTATATAGCAATGGCCATAAATTTGAGGCTTTATAGGTGTTCCTTTTTACATTACAAGCATCGAGGTGCGGTATAACTTCCAATTCTACGAGCTAAAGGCTATATAGCAATGGCCATAAATTTGAGGCGACTTTATAGGTGTTCCTTTACATTACAATTGTCGTGATGCGGTATAACCTGTTCATTCAATTCACTACGCTATATAGCAATGGCCATAAATTTGAGGCGACTTTATAGGTGTTCCTTTTTACATTACACCAATCAAAAGTGTATAACTGTTCCAATTTAGGCTACAGCCGCAGAAGCTAAAGGCTATATAGCAATGGCTATAAATTTAAGGCAGCTTTATAGGTGTTCTTTTTTAAATTACAGATGTACCGAGGTGTGGTATAACTGTTCCAATTCAGCTACATGCTGAAAGCTAAAGGCTATATAGCAATGGCCATAAATTTGAGGCAGCTTTATAGGTGTTCCTTTTTACATTACAGCTGTACCGAGGTGCGGTATAACTGTTCCAATTCGCAAATTTCAGTAGGGCTATATAGCAATGGCCATAAATTTGAGGCAGCTTTATAGGTGTTCCTTTTTACATTACAGCTGTACCGGGGTGCGGTATAACTGTTCCAATTTCAAAGCTAAAGGCTATATAGCAATGGCCATAAATTTGAGGCAGCTTTATAGGTGTTCCTTTTTACATTACAGCTGTACCGGGGTGCGGTATAACTGTTCCAATTCAGGCTACAGCCGCAGAAGCTAAAGGCTATATAGCAATGGCCATAAATTTGAGGCAGCTTTATAGGTGTTCCTTTTTACATTACAATTGTCATCAGGGTGCGGTATAACTGTTCAATTCAAAGCTACACAGAAACTAAAGGCTATATAGCAATGGCCATAAATTTGAGGCGACTTTATAGGTGTTCCTTTTTACATTACAATTTGTCGGTGCGGTATAACGATTCAATTCGAGCTACATTGAAGCTAAAGCCTATATAGCAATGGCCATAAATTTGAGGCAGCTATATAGGTGTTCCTCTATACATTACAGCTGAAAAAGGCATAACCCTACTTTATAATAATATTCTTAATATTTTATAAATAAATTTGATTTTTATTATATAGGTTTATAATATAGTTGCAGTTAAAATTGTAAAATTCAGAATATATATTTTCAATTTTAAATTATAACTGTGCACTTTTAAAATTGAAATACACGATGTTAATTTTAAATTCTCCATTTCCCATTACACAAATAAAAGTTTTTAATATATGATAAAATATCGAAACGAATAATATAAAATATAATATTAAAAGAAAATATAATAGTTTTAGCAAAGGCAAAAGTGAAAGAGTAAACCCTAAACCCAAAAACCTTCCCACGTCCTTCCCCACTCTCCCTTTCCCTCTCTCTCTCTCTCTCTCGAGAGAGAGATCTCTTTGTGGACGCTGACCCCTGCTCGCCGCCTCTTTCTGTGCGCGAAAACCCGGTTGACCGCCCTCCTTCTCTGTGTGCACACCCGGCCGGCCGCCCTCCTTCTCTGTGCGCCCAACCCACCTCCGACACCACCCCCCGCTATCCGCATCGCCCCTTTCTATCAAACGAGGCATGATATTTTGTTCTCATAATTAAAATTTTTTATATTTATTTTTTATTTTTTGTAACCTAAAATAAAATAGATCTACACATTTACATATGTTGTTCGTTTGGGGAATTTTTTATTGCTTTTCATTTTGGTTTTTGCAACCTAAATACATAGATCCTCAATTTTAAACCCAATATTTTGGGGTTATATGGAGATATTACTCTTGTTTTGAACATCTGGGGTGCCTTAAATCCGTGGAAAAGTTCTTATCTACTGCAAAACTTTGCATTCACTCGAAGTTATGATAGAAAACAGAAAAAAATATAAACCATTCATGACATCTAGTTATTTCAGTGTATGAAACTCTGCATTGGATCAGTGAACAGTGTGTATTCTTCATATAGTTTGATATGTTGATTTGATAAATTTAATTGACTCTTTATTAGTTTTATAAGATCAGTTAATTTGATTACTTACTTGGTAGTGAATTTATAAATCTTGTTTGACCATTTTCTGTAGAATGTCGATGGCAAGTTCTCGTGAAGACAGGGTAGTTGTCTGCAAGTGTAATGAGATAGCTATAATTAGATCTTCACAACAAGCTAGAAGTAAAGGGAGACAATTTTATGGTTGTCGCAAATATGGAAAGGAAACTGAAAATTACTGTAACTTTTTCATGTGGTGTGATAAGAAGGGGAAAGTATTCAAAGAACATTCGGAAGGAGATAGTTCAAATATCTCGCAGCAAAAGGAAAGTTCTGGATTGGAATCGTGACAACTTCCCCAAAACAATCTGATGATAAGATACTCCAAACCTTAAAGAACCACCTCTCTACCTTGTCCGAGCAAATAGAGATCCTGAAAAGCAAAGTTGACGAAGTTTCAACAAGAACAACAGCATTGACGGAAAGGATGGACACTGAGAGAAAGTTAATTATTGTATTTATTATATCTATTTTGTGTGTTAAATTTTTGTTCTCGTAGACTGGGAACAATTTGTATGCAAAATATAATAGTTGTTATTTCAATATGTAATATTCACTGCTGACGATATAGTACTGTTATGTTTGCAAAATATGATAGTGTAAATATGTTATCCTTATAGATCATGTCAAGTGTGATATTGGTGAACCCTAATCTAGCTGATATTTTGCGCTGACAAAGTGTATAAGAAAATTCCTAACTTGTTTGCATCCAATGAGTGTGTGCTTCGGCACCAGCTTGTTACATACTGCATACAACATAAAATATATATATAAAAAAAGATGGCAACGAAATATTGCAGAGTACTGCACAATGACTGTCCACGATACTTGTTTACTGTGAAATTGGCATTATCAGATTGGCATACAACACTACAAATACGGCATACAACAAGTGTAAACATCATAAAAAATAAGGAAAATATTTGATAAATACAGCACACTAGTTATGCTTCGTTACGAAAGCCAAATTGAATTCTCAGCACATGTACCACCAGAAAATGCAGAGTTAGTTCTCATTGGCAACACATTAAGGGTCACGTGAACCGATGACTCTATTTCAACATTTATTTTCCATTCCCGGTTCCCCAACACGAGCGTAATGCATTCAGGAATGATTTGGAGGTCAGCACATTTGATCAACAATCGATAGAACCTTACATCCTGACGAAGCCGGCTTCTCTCATCTCCACCTATAAATTCCCCGAAAGTTGAGACAATAGATTGTAATTCTTGGTACCCGTGGCACTGGAGCGGTAAGCCATGCAAACGGATCCATACATCGTACCAAAATCTATGGCTGCGGTTACCAAGGTTGTATTCCCACGGCACGGCCGTAATGGTGAGGTTGTCGGAGTGAACTGGCGATCGACGGATAGCTTTATCCCGTATCTTCTGGCTAAGAAAGAATACTACATAGTCGCCGTCGTCGGGACTATGTACAATTTCATAATCACAGGGATCGCCACCGAACCGCTCAGCTAGGAGAGTTGTGACGGCATTCATAGAGCAATCGTCTTCACTGTCGGACGAAATAATATTCACTTGAGCTGCACGGTCATACAAAATATTAGCATCTAAGAATCTATTGCAAAATGGAATAAAACAGTTGATGAATCTCGGTCGTGTGGAGTTAGAGCTGGACATATTAGATCTATAGCTATAAGAATGATCGCAACACAATGTTTGACGAGGAATGAGCACAAACTCGTGTATAAGGGAGGAGGATAGATGTGAAGTGGGAGGCAATTAACATTAGTGGATATATAGAGGAGGGAGGTATATGGGTATGGACCTCGGTACAGCTATAGCTAGGGTTGTTTTTAAGAGACGTACATAGCACTGTCATATATATAGGTGTTCGAAGCACTTTCATATGTATAACTGTTCCGTTTATGGATATGAACTGAAAACTCACGTTTGTAGAGTAAAGTCGTTCCAGCAGCTATTACATATATGAATGTGTCCTACACGACTATAAATGCACCGCAGTACAGCTATAGCTGTTATCTTG
This sequence comes from Aechmea fasciata, assembly GCA_025177825.1. NCBI lineage: Eukaryota > Viridiplantae > Streptophyta > Magnoliopsida > Poales > Bromeliaceae > Aechmea > Aechmea fasciata. The sequence continues at coordinate 13,033,376 of CM045933.1, forward strand.
TTTGCTGAGAGTTACTTTGCACTGTCATATATATAGGTGTTCGAACCAAGGAGGTAGGTGTACCCAAACGCATGTATAAGCTTTTCGTTTCTCGATATGAGTGTTCCAATTCGGGTTGGCAGAATAAAGTGGTCCTATCACTACTACATATATTTATGTGCCCTACACGACTATAGATGCACCGCGGAACAGCAATAGTTAGGGCAATTTTTTGTTTTTTTGAGTTATTTAGCACTGTCGTATCTATAGGTGTTCTAACCAAAGCGATAGGTGTGCCCAACCTCGTGTATAACTGTTCCGGTTATGGCTATGATGTAAAATATATTACAAGACCGTTCAACATCAAAAACATAAAAGACGGGATGTAGCTGGAGGTGAAGCAGGAGCAGGAGTTTAAACCTATTACACACTCTATGGGTGTTCTAACCAAAGCGATAGGTGTGCCCAACCTCTCTGCATGATCAATCGAATAAAAATTAAAAATTACAAGTTTAAACCTATTACAGACTCTATGCCTTAGACACTGGAGGCTTGAAGCCTTGAATGTTCATGCAAAAGAATTCTCAACACACACATTCAAACATCAAGATTTGCATTCATGAAAAGTAAAAGGTCAGGGATAGTTACAAGAGTTCTAAGCATAAGCTAAAACAAACGATTAACCAACATCCAAAGCTAAGTCAAGCTAACTAACAAAGCAAAGCAACACTAAAGTATTTTTTAAAGTTAGTCCTCACCATCCAACCACATCCACATCATCTCCCCCTTAGTGTCACAAAGCACCAAAAAGACAAAAGGAGGTACTATCCATAAGTCACTCGAGTCGCTTCCTGAGGAGGCATCTCGGAGCTTCCACAACCCATCTTCCCACAAAGAAGCCTCAGGAAGCGAGATACGCGACCAACTCTTTTGTTCAACTTGTCCATATCGGTGACAAGCTTGTCTTGTTTAGCAACCAATGCCTCTTGACCTGCCGAAAGACGCTCGAGTTCACCCGATAACCTCTGTTGCTCACGAAATACGGATGAAATGGATGCTTCAGTGTCAGAACCTGTAGCTGGAGGTGAAGCAGGAGCAGGAGCCTCAGCTCGAGGTGGAGATTGACCATGAAGCTGCACATGTGACTTGGTCATAGTCGTGTCACTGATCGGCCCCAATGAGCGCTCATACGAGGAACATACGACATTCACTTCATGTTGCCTAAGAATCCGCATAATCAATAAAGGAAATGGGAGGCGATCCTTCGGCTTCTTTGTCTTGATCTCTCTCGCCATCCGTTTCCATATGAGAAAAGGAACATTCAAGTTGATGTTCCGCTCTTGAACTATATCTGGACGTCCCAACAAATACATGTATAGCACTCTATCCCATCGAATCACCTTCGTATTCGCCAGAGGCATAATGTTGTAGCAAACTACAAAGTTCAAGAATCTATATTCTAATCTCAAATCCTTCGACAAAATAGCATTACCATTGTTCTCAGCATCGGGAACACATAAAGCAGTGAGAACCCGCTTCCAATCACGAACTGAGTCGAAACCAGATTTTAAATAATCTACTCCATCAGTACGAGCAGCCATATCAAGAACTGATGCCACAGTGTCAGGAGTAATACTCATTTCAACACCTCGAACTGATGTAGAAAAGACGTAAGGACCTCCATTGTAACAACCCACTTCCCCGTAAAGCGTGCCGAGTTTCGTCGACATGAGCGAAACCCGGAGTGGAGCGAGTTAATATGGGTTCTAAGTGCTTTGGAACCCGTGCGTGGCAAAAGCGGGGTCTTGGAAAAGCTAACCGCAAGTCCGGAGGAATTCCCGGACTTGGAGCAGGCAAGACCGACCTCCCAAGTGAGGTCCGATGTCACAAGTGCCCAGGTTGCAAAAAGTTTGAAATTTGGCTAAGTCCTGAAAATTCTGCTTTCGGGATCCGGACTTAGAATCTAGGTCCGGACTTAGCCTGCGAAATTTCAGAAAAATGGCTAAGTCCTGAAAATTCTGCTTTCGGGATCCGGACTTAGGCCAAGGTCCGGACCTTGAGCCCGAAAACTGCACAGTCTGGCAGAATGTAAATACTCGGGTTTGGGGGGCTTAGTTGTAAATGTTACAACATGTTATTAGCCCTAACCCCTCTCCCTCACAGCACACACCCTCTTTTCATCCCTCTCACTCTCTTTTGCTCACTTTCTCTCTCTAGAAATGCTCTAGGGTTTGGAGGAGAAGAAGGAGAGGAAGGAGAAGGTGATCTTGGTGGCTTTGGAGCTTGGGGAAGACCTAGAAGCTCTCCTACAAGGTGGAGCTTGGGCCAAGGTGAGGTTTCATGGTAAACCTAGACTAGGGTTTGGGTTTTAAGCAAGGAGTTTAAAGTTTTGAGTCTTCTCTTTGGTATAGAAGCCTAGTAGAGGCTTGAGCTCCATGAAAACCCATGAAAGCTCAAGGTCCTCTCATGGTGGATTCTTAGGGTTTCAAGTAGAGGCCCTAATGATGGTTTAAATTGTTCTAGATGAACTCTAAGAGTAACAACAAGCTCTCTTTTGCTTGTTTAAGAGATCAAAACCTAGGGTTTTGCATAGGGCTTGGATAGAGCACCAAATTTGGGGCTTTTTGCCATAGAGGTTCTAGGGTCAAATTGACCTTGTAGAAACCTAATTGGGGGTATCCCGAGCGTGGGACAACTCCGTTTAATTAAACGAAAAGCCTATGTATGAGCTACTATGTAAATTAGTCTGATTAAAAATCTGATAACCGCCAGATTTCAAAATAGGCGACGGTTGGGCACGAAACTTGTCGGGCAACCCATCTTGAATATTTAGAGGTGGGTGGTGCATTCCAAAGACATCGAACTTCTCTTTATGTCTAAGTGTCATGTTTGAGCATACTATATACATTGAGCATAATGCATAGTAGGGTTAATTGTGAGTTTCTTGCTTTTGTGAGTTCAAATGCATGAGAATGATTGTATAATATTGTATTGGTAAAGAACAAAGAACCCTATGTATGCATGACAAAGAACCTAGTGAACCTAGTGTACTATTATGACATCGGACATGTGCTAGAGAACAAGTGTGGCAATGACGAGTCTAGAATACTTAGACAACAGTGTGGCATCAAGAACAAGAACATGAACAAGTAGATTACTTGACATTAGTACAATTGAGAGATTGACATTATGACAACGATCTTAGAGTTAAGAGTCATATGAACCTAAGTCTCCTTGAAGTCAAGGATGGGTTGTGAATTGGAATCCTTAAAGTTAAGGATTGATCGTACTCACCATGTTAGTCCTTGCTCGAGGCGCGGTAGCGCCCCCTCGGGCGATGTGCGCCGGAATTGTCATCACTGGATTGTAGTGTTTTCTCTCCCAAGAGGACGGTCCCGTCGGGTCGTAGTGTTTTCTCTCCCCGACAATAGGGATTTGGTTTGGTTGAGTCGTGTTGAGGGCGAACCCCCGGGTTAGCCAAGAGATTGGGTATCAAACTATGATCTTGCATGAGTTCTACTTTGAGCATCTTACTGTTTACTTTCAAGCGTATTAGCTGCATTTGATAGTTGGTTATTATCTTACCTTTCTTTCTATTACGCTTGAATTAGACCTAGTGGGAAAGTTGGCGTGGTTGGTTGCCGAACCCACTGGAAACTTGGTTGTAGTTCTCACCCCACTATCTCCACAGGGCCAGGACCGAGCAAGCCGGCTGAGGATCGCGGTAAGGGCATCGCGCCCTAGATAGAGACCGCCCGAGTATTTTCTTTGGTAGTTGCACTCCCTTTTTATATATATATATCATCTTTTGTATTTGATGAGCATAGTTGTTTAACTTTAATGTAATCAACTTTCATTTTGAGGAAAATGTGATGTAAGAAAGAAATGATGCTTAGTATGTAAAGACTTTAAAGAATTCAAAGTTGTAAGAATTATGCATGTATGTGATTACAATTAATCATAGTACTTGTATGTTTACATTAGTTACTTTCATTTTGGCTATGTTGCTTACCCTCGTGTAAGCCTTTTGTGTATGCTTCCGCATGTGTAAAATTATACTCTATCTGTACTTGTTGAGTCTTGGGCGGACAGGGGAAGCTCTGTCCGTTCGGCGTCTGTTGACGCGCTCGAACCGTGTTACGGATTTTATGTTGGCATATTTCGTGAAGTTAGTTCGGAGTCTTGAAGGTTTAGAGAAGATGAGACGAAGATCGAAGACTCGCAGACTCGAAACGTAAATCCACAATGCTCGGTAAGTTCAAATACTGATGATGATGATTTATATACTTTAACAAGTGTTTAGAAGACATTAGGATTGTTGAAATTGAGTTTTAACTAATTTGGTTCTTCACTCTGCATATCTGGTTGAGAGGACCGGTCTCCACATTGAGAGGACCGGTCCCAGTAAGCACCCTCTGCGCACCTTTGCACAGAGGACCGGTCTCCACAACTGGAAGACCGGTCCCAGAGAGCTCCCTATGCGCAACTTTGCACAGAGGACCGGTCTCCACAAAGGGAGGACCGGTCCCAGAGGCTGGAAATTCACATATCGCTGAATAAGACCGGTCCCCTGGCATGTGAGACCGGTCCCTCGGTGATTAATATTTTATTGCGCAAGGGAGGACCGGTCTCTGATCTGGAGGACCGGTCCCTCGATACGAAATCTGTTTTAAAGATTTATTTTTTAATCCAAATCTATCTAGAAGTCTTCTAAACCTATAAATAAGATGTAGGGGTGTTTCTAAAAGAGGATTAAGCCTAGATTATTTATGAAAAACCCTAGAAGCTTGTAGGTAGCCGTTTTCCTCATCTTCTACATCAAGCTTCTCCCAAATTGATTCTCGGTGCCCTAATTCTTAATGTTTTTCTAGAATCAATTTGAGAATTGCTTAGAGATTATTCCCATAGATCTTTAATGAGAATCTAAGCAATAAATCATCATCGATCGTATTGTTTTTGCTCCGGACGGAGTGCGCTCGTGGATTCGAGTGGGCGTCGTGGATTCGGCGTGATCAAGGCTTCGTGGATTCGAAGTGGAGGCGTTTCGTGGATTCGAGACGTGGCGTTCGTGGACTCGGACGTGAGGGCGTGGACAACCCGAAGGAGGATTGCGCGGAGATCCATAGGAGAGTTAGAGAGGTCGAGTCCGTGGAGTTCGGTATCACCTTGTAATCTTTTCTCTTATTGATTGTTTATTCGCGTGTTGGTCCCGTGGGTTTTTTACTCCGAGTTTGGAGTTTTCCCACGTAAATCTCGGTGTGCTTTTTATTTTCCGCATTTACTTTTATCGCATCGAGAATTTGTGGTTTTTGGCCGATACACCTATTCACCCCCCTCTAGGTGTTGTTTGATACAATCTAGATAGATCCTTGGGGCTTCCCCGTAACTCACAATTGGTATCAGAGAGGGATCTAGATATATTGTTATCTAATGGCCGAAGGTGGTAACATTAATCGACCACCGCTCTTCGACGGCACGAATTATGCCTATTGGAAAGTTCGCATGAGAGCTTTTCTAATAGCGATCGATGAGCGGGTGTGGCAAGCGATTGAATTCGGATGGAAACATCCAATCGAAAAGGTCGATAATGTTGAAACGCCGAAACCACGAAATAAGTGGACGAAAGATGAAAACGAGTCATCTTCGTTTAACGGTAAAGGAATTAATGCTTTATTCAATTCTTTATCGCAAACGGAGTTTACTCGCGTTTCGGCTTGTAACACCGCGAAGGAAATTTGGGATACTCTACAAATTACACATGAGGGTACAAGTCTAGTAAAAATTCAAAAGCTCCAGATGTTGACTAGTAAATTTGATTCTATTCGAATGGAGGAGCATGAATCGTTTACCGATTATTATACTAGACTTCAAGACATTATCAATACATGTGCTAATTTGGGAGAGAAAATCCCGGAGTCTAAAGTAGTTAGAAAAATTCTTCGAACTCTACCGGAACGCTTTAGGGCAAAAGTTGCCGCAATTGAAACGATAAAGCATCCGGATGAGATGAAAGTCGAAGAATTAGTAGGTGCTTTACAAACGTATGAGATGACTTTTCCTACTAATCAATCTTCTTCCAAGTCTTTTTCTAAAAGCACAGGGATTGCACTCAAATCAACTAAGGAAGAAGACGACGACACGGATTCCGACGGAGATGTTTCGTGGCAAATTTCGAACATCAATTGGCGCGTCTAACGAAGAAATTTCGCCGGAATTACCGAAGGAAGAACGATGCTTCATCTGCAAAGCAAAAATTATTTTCTAAATCTTCTTCATCTTCTAAATTGAAAGATAAAAAACTTGCAAAGTCCGCAAAAGAAATGAATGAATTTGAAGGGGAGATCCAATGCTATAAATGCAAAGGCTATGGTCATATAGCACCGGACTGTCCTTCAAAGAAAAGTTACAAACAAAAAGCTTTGCAAGCAAAAACTTGGGATGATTCTACTTCGGGTGAATCAAGTTCAAGTGACGAAGAGAACAACGAAAATCTTGCGTTATTTACTAATACTTTTTTGCCTTCGTCTTCTAATGTAGCTTGTTTATCTTCAATTGTATCTAACTCAAATCTTTCTCTCTCTTCGCATGGGTCTTCGAGCGACATCGACGAAAGCGAGGAGGAATCGAACGACGAGGATATAGCCGAAGCATACAATCAACTTCTTGTTGAGTCGCGAAAGATGGCGAAACTCAATAAGAAGTTGAGGCGTCGTTTATTCGATCTTGAAGAAGAGAACAAGAATTTGAAGACAACAAATAAGACTCTTGAGGAGGAACGGGAATCGATTTTGAACAACAATTCGGTCCTCCAAAAGAAGCTAGAAGAAGCGAATTCAACGATCAAATCACATCAAGACAAGATTGGATTTTTGGAGCAACAATTTAAGGAAACCTACACATCCAATCAAGAGCTAACCAAGCAAGTTCGTCAACTTAAGTCCGACATACAACAATTTTCTTCCGGATCGAGGAAATTGGATCATATGCTCGGATTGGGTCAATCGAACAAGTTGGGTCTCGGATATGAAAGGACGTATGTTGAGAAGGATCAAAAGACGACATCAAAAGTCTCAACAACTTTGAAGGACAAGGTGTGTCATCGATGTGGCATCAAAGGACACATCAAAAAGAGTTGCCCGAACAAAAATTTCAAGTCTCAATCGGCAACTTCGAAACGACAATTGGTATTAACTAACACTCGACATCCCCCACGGAATCAAAAGAAAAATCAAGTTAGTCGAGTACCTCGTGCAAACCGAATCTCAAAACCGAACCATCAAGGGAGTTCTAATTCTAAGCCTCAACGAAAATATCAACCGAAGGTTCAAGCATCGAAACGACTAACGGTTGATCCCAATACAAGGCAAATCAAACCGAACGTCGACAAGCAAAGACAACGAAAGATCCGACAAGTGTGGATCCGGAAAGGTGATATCTTTCCTTGCTCTTCGTCCTAGTTTGTTTTTATTATGTAATGTTTTGATTGGTACATATTGCATATTTTTCTTTCATTGCATTACATGTTTAGATGAGGTTTATTGTTTAAAATTTTGTTTTGAAAATCTTTTGAGGAAAGGTATTTGGGGAGTTTTTAATTTGATTGAAATTTTTTGAGAAAGGAGATGATCAAATTGGAGAAATTAAAGGTTTTTCAAAGAGCCTTAATCGGTATTTAAAGCTAATTTGAATTAGATTAAATTCATATTAATTATCGATTTTACTCCACTTTTTATTATTTTGACGATAATTTAATATGTGATTTCTTAATACATACATTCATCAAAATTTTGAAATTAATTTTAATCTCTTGGTAATTAATTCATCTTGGTAGTGAATGTTGAATATGATTGATGGATATTTTCTAATTGACTAAGATTCGTCAAAATTATTTTCAATTGTGAGATTGTCTAATTGAGGGGAGGTTGAATTATTTAAAAAAGGGAGAAACTCCTATGTTTAAAAGATGTGGAAAGAGTTACATCCAAAAGGAGTGTGAAAACTACCACCACATGTAGGAAAGAGCTACCACCCCGGTCGTCCGGAAAGTGTGTGAAGCTACCACATGAGAAATTTGAGATTAACCGAAAAGGTTGAAAAAAAAATAAATATTTTAGAATTTTCGGCGATATAAGGTGGTAGAATGAAAAAGATGCTCAAAGAGCCACCCCCGGTGGTTATTAGTTAAATCTCTATTTTGAACGGGTTGCGACAAATTCTTGTCAATTTTGCTAAATTTACGAAAATTATTTTTCATCAATTTGCATCTTGATGACTTTAAATCATTAGATTTTTCTTAATATAAAATTTTGATGAATTGATGTCTTTTGAAATCAACTAATATCTTATTTTCATCATAATGATTTTTGGAGTACAAATTTTAATTTTTATGAAATTAATCTAATTTTGAAGGATTTTTGAGGAAATACGGCAAAATTTTTGACGAGGAGGACACGGAGTGATTTTATCTTTTTGAGCTTCATTATTTATATTTTATCTTTTCTCTCCTAGGACTATGTCTAGTTTGTTTATTTTTGGTATCTAGATTTGTAACTATGACATGACTACTTTCTTCTTGCTAGTTTATTTTTCTCTCTATTTGTGTTTCTTTTTGGCAATTTTTGACAAAAAGGGGGAGAAGAATTGGAAACTTGAATTGAATTTCAAAAGGGAGAGATTTTCATGAACAAAGGGAGAGATTTTCATGAACAAAGGGGGAGAGATTGTTATTTTCATATATTAGATTTTCATGAACAAAGGGGGAGAGATTGTTATTTTCATATATTAGATTTTCATGAACAAAGGGGGAGAGATTGTTATTGTCATATATTTTCTTTACTACTGACCTTGTTTATGAACTTTGTTCGTGGAGAAAATTGTCTTTTTGCAGGTTTTTGAAATCAAAACATCAAGACTCCTTGTGTCTAAGTCATAGAGTTTGTTTAGGAGTTGCAAAATTATAATTTTGTATTTCTTTGGATCTTTCACGCGAGAAGTTCATTGTTTTGGTGATGGCAATGAATTTCATTTTTTTGTGAGTTGAGCGTTGTGAGTATTTTAATGTAATTTTGGGTTTTGTCACGAAATTGCCAAAGGGGAGATTGTTACGGATTTTATGTTGGCATATTTCGTGAAGTTAGTTCGGAGTCTTGAAGGTTTAGAGAAGATGAGACGAAGATCGAAGACTCGCAGACTCGAAACGTAAATCCACAATGCTCGGTAAGTTCAAATACTGATGATGATGATTTATATACTTTAACAAGTGTTTAGAAGACATTAGGATTGTTGAAATTGAGTTTTAACTAATTTGGTTCTTCACTCTGCATATCTGGTTGAGAGGACCGGTCTCCACATTGAGAGGACCGGTCCCAGTAAGCACCTTCTGCGCAACTTTGCACAGAGGACCGGTCTCCACAACTGGAAGACCGGTCCCAGAGAGCTCCCTATGCGCAACTTTGCACAGAGGACCGGTCTCCACAAAGGGAGGACCGGTCCCAGAGGCTGGAAATTCACATATCGCTGAATAAGACCGGTCCCCTGGCATGTGAGACCGGTCCCTCGGTGATTAATATTTTATTGCGCAAGGGAGGACCGGTCTCTGATCTGGAGGACCGGTCCCTCGATACGAAATCTGTTTTAAAGATTTTTTTTTTTAATCCAAATCTATCTAGAAGTCTTCTAAACCTATAAATAAGATGTAGGGGTGTTTCTAAAAGAGGATTAAGCCTAGATTATTTATGAAAAACCCTAGAAGCTTGTAGGTAGCCGTTTTCCTCATCTTCTACATCAAGCTTCTCCCAAATTGATTCTCGGTGCCCTAATTCTTAATGTTTTTCTAGAATCAATTTGAGAATTGCTTAGAGATTATTCCCATAGATCTTTAATGAGAATCTAAGCAATAAATCATCATCGATCGTATTGTTTTTGCTCCGGACGGAGTGCGCTCGTGGATTCGAGTGGGCGTCGTGGATTCGGCGTGATCAAGGCTTCGTGGATTCGAAGTGGAGGCGTTTCGTGGATTCGAGACGTGGCGTTCGTGGACTCGGACGTGAGGGCGTGGACAACCCGAAGGAGGATTGCGCGGAGATCCATAGGAGAGTTAGAGAGGTCGAGTCCGTGGAGTTCGGTATCACCTTGTAATCTTTTCTCTTATTGATTGTTTATTCGCGTGTTGGTCCCGTGGGTTTTTACTCCGAGTTTGGAGTTTTCCCACGTAAATCTCGGTGTGCTTTTTATTTTCCGCATTTACTTTTATCGCATCGAGAATTTGTGGTTTTTGGCCGATACACCTATTCACCCCCCTCTAGGAGTTGTTTGATACAATCTAGATAGATCCTTGGGGCTTCCCCGTAACTCACAATTGGTATCAGAGAGGGATCTAGATATATTGTTATCTAATGGCCGAAGGTGGTAACATTAATCGACCACCGCTCTTCGACGGCACGAATTATGCCTATTGGAAAGTTCGCATGAGAGCTTTTCTAATAGCGATCGATGAGGGTGTGGCAAGCGATTGAATTCGGATGGAAACATCCAATCGAAAAGGTCGATAATGTTGAAACGCCGAAACCACGAAATAAGTGGACGAAAGATGAAAACGAGTCATCTTCGTTTAACGGTAAAGGAATTAATGCTTTATTCAATTCTTTATCGCAAACGGAGTTTACTCGCGTTTCGGCTTGTAACACCGCGAAGGAAATTTGGGATACTCTACAAATTACACATGAGGGTACAAGTCTAGTAAAAATTCAAAAGCTCCAGATGTTGACTAGTAAATTTGATTCTATTCGAATGGAGGAGCATGAATCGTTTACCGATTATTATACTAGACTTCAAGACATTATCAATACATGTGCTAATTTGGGAGAGAAAATCCCGGAGTGTAAAGTAGTTAGAAAAATTCTTCGAACTCTCGAACGCTTTAGGGCAAAAGTTGCCGCAATTGAAACGATAAAGCATCCGGATGAGATGAAAGTCGAAGAATTAGTAGGTGCTTTACAAACGTATGAGATGACTTTTCCTACTAATCAATCTTCTTCCAAGTCTTTTGCTAAAAGCACAGGGATTGCACTCAAATCAACTAAGGAAGAAGACGACGACACGGATTAAACGGAGATGTTTATTTGGCAAATTTCGAACATCAATTGGCGCGTCTAACGAAGAAATTTCGCCGGAATTACCGAAAGAAGAACGATGCTTCATCTGCGAAGCAAAAATTATTTTCTAAATCTTCTTCATCTTCTAAATTGAAAGATAAAAAACTTGCAAAGTCCGCAAAAGAAATGAATGAATTTGAAGGGGAGATCCAATGCTATAAATGCAAAGGCTATGGTCATATAGCACCGGGCTGTCCTGCAAAGAAAAGTTACAAACAAAAAGCTTTGCAAGCAAAAACTTGGGATGATTCTACTTCGGGTGAATCAAGTTCAAGTGACGAAGAGAACAACGAAAATCTTGCGTTATTTACTAATACTTTTTTGCCTTCGTCTTCTAATGTAGCTTGTTTATCTTCAATTGTATCTAACTCAAATCTTTCTCTCTCTTCGCATGGGTCTTCGAGCGACATCGACGAAAGCGAGGAGGAATCGAACGACGAGGATATAGCCGAAGCATACAATCAACTTCTTGTTGAGTCGCGAAAGATGGCGAAACTCAATAAGAAGTTGAGGCGTCGTTTATTCGATCTTGAAGAAGAGAACAAGAATTTGAAGACAACAAATAAGACTCTTGAGGAGGAACGGGAATCGATTTTGAACAACAATTCGGTCCTCCAAAAGAAGCTAGAAGAAGCGAATTCAACGATCAAATCACATCAAGACAAGATTGGATTTTTGGAGCAACAATTTAAGGAAACCTACACATCCAATCAAGAGCTAACCAAGCAAGTTCGTCAACTTAAGTCCGACATACAACAATTTTCTTCCGGCTCGAAGAAATTGGATCATATGCTCGGATTGGGTCAATCGAACAAGTTGGGTCTCGGATATGAAAGGACGTATGTTGAGAGGGATCAAAAGACGACATCAAAAGTCTCAACAACTTTGAAGGACAAGGTGTGTCATCGATGTGGCATCAAAGGACACATCAAAAAGAGTTGCCCGAACAAAAATTTCAAGTCTCAATCGGCAACTTAAACGACAATTGGTATTAACTAACACTCGACATCCCCCACGGAATCAAAAGAAAAATCAAGTTAGTCGAGTACCTCGTGCAAACCGAATCTCAAAACCGAACCATCAAGGGAGTTCTAATTCTAAGCCTCAACGAAAATATCAACCGAAGGTTCAAGCATCGAAACGACTAACGGTTGATCCCAATACAAGGCAAATCAAACCGAACGTCGACAAGCAAAGACAACGAAAGATCCGACAAGTGTGGATCCGGAAAGGTGATATCTTTCCTTGCTCTTCGTCCTAGTTTGTTTTTATTATGTAATGTTTTGATTGGTACATATTGCATATTTTTCTTTCATTGCATTACATGTTTAGATGAGGTTTATTGTTTAAAATTTTGTTTTGAAAATCTTTTGAGGAAAGGTATTTGGGGAGTTTTTAATTTGATTGAAATTTTTTGAGAAAGGAGATGATCAAATTGGAGAAATTAAAGGTTTTTCAAAGAGCCTTAATCGGTATTTAAAGCTAATTTGAATTAGATTAAATTCATATTAATTATCGATTTTACTCCACTTTTTATTATTTTGACGATAATTTAATATGTGATTTCTTAATACATACATTCATCAAAATTTTGAAATTAATTTTAATCTCTTGGTAATTAATTCATCTTGGTAGTGAATGTTGAATATGATTGATGGATATTTTCTAATTGACTAAGATTCGTCAAAATTATTTTCAATTGTGAGATTGTCTAATTGAGGGGAGGTTGAATTATTTAAAAAAAAGGAGAAACTCCTATGTTTAAAAGATGTGGAAAGAGTTACATCCAAAAGGAGTGTGAAAACTACCACCACATGTAGGGACGAGCTACCACCCCGGGCGTCCGGAAAGTGTGTGAAGCTCCCACATGAGAAATTTGAGATTAACCGAAAAGGTTGAAAAAAAAATAAATATTTTAGAATTTTCGGCGATATAAGGTGGTAGAATGAAAAAGATGCTCAAAGAGCCACCCCCGGTGGTTATTAGTTAAATCTCTATTTTGAACGGGTTGCGACAAATTGCTGTCAATTTTGCTAAATTTCTGAAAATTATTTTTCATCAATTTGCATCTTGATGACTTTAAATCATTAGATTTTTCTTAATATAAAATTTTGATGAATTGATGTCTTTTGAAATCAACTAATATCTTATTTTCATCATAATGATTTTTGGAGTACAAATTTTAATTTTTATGAAATTAATCTAATTTTGAAGGATTTTTGAGGAAATACGGCAAAATTTTTGACGAGGAGGACACGGAGTGATTTTATCTTTTTGAGCTTCATTATTTATATTTTATCTTTTCTCTCCTAGGACTATGTCTAGTTTGTTTATTTTTGGTATCTAGATTTGTAACTATGACATGACTACTTTCTTCTTGCTAGTTTATTTTACTCTCTATTTGTGTTTCTTTTTGGCAATTTTTGACAAAAAGGGAGAGAATAATTGAAAACTTGATTGGAATTCAAAAAGGGAGAGATTGTCATGAACAAAGGGAGAGATTTTCATGAACAAAGGGGGAGAGATTGTTATTTTCATATATTAGATTTTCATGAACAAAGGGGGAGAGATTGTTATTTTCATATATTAGATTTTCATGAACAAAGGGGGAGAGATTGTTATTGTCATATATTTTCTTTACTACTGACCTTGTTTATGAACTTTGTTCGTGGAGAAAATTGTCTTTTTGCAGGTTTTTGAAATCAAAACATCAAGACTCCTTGTGTCTAAGTCATAGAGTTTGTTTAGGAGTTGCAAAATTATAATTTTGTATTTCTTTGGATCTTTCACGCGAGAAGTTCATTGTTTTGGTGATGGCAATGAATTTCATTTTTTTGTGAGTTGAGCGTTGTGAGTATTTTAATGTAATTTTGGGTTTTGTCACGAAATTGCCAAAGGGGAGATTGTTACGGATTTTATGTTGGCATATTTCGTGAAGTTAGTTCGAGTCTTGAAGGTTTAGAGAAGATGAGACGAAGATCGAAGACTCATGAGACTCGAAACGTAAATCCACAATGCTCGGTAAGTTCAAATACGATGATGATGATTTATATACTTTAACAAGTGTTTAGAAGACATTAGGATTGTTGAAATTGAGTTTTAACTAATTTGGTTCTTCACTCGCATATCTGGTTGAGAGGACCGGTCTCCACATTGAGAGGACCGGTCCCAGTAGCACCCTCTGCGCACCTTTGCAGAGGACCTGTCTCCACAACTGGAAGACCGGTCCCAGAGAGCTCCCTATGCGCAACTTTGCACAGAGGACCGGTCTCCACAAAGGGAGGACCGGTCCCAGAGGCTGGAAATTCACATATCGCTGAATAAGACCGGTCCCCTGGCATGTGAGACCGGTCCCTCGGTGATTAATATTTTATTGCGCAAGGGAGGACCGGTCTCTGGTCTGGAGGACCGGTCCCTCGATACGAAATCTGTTTTAAAGATTTATTTTTTTTAATCCAAATCTATCTAGAAGTCTTCTAAACCTATAAATAAGATGTAGGGGTGTTTCTAAAAGAGGATTAAGCCTAGATTATTTATGAAAAACCCTAGAAGCTTGTAGGTAGCCGTTTTCCTCATCTTCTACATCAAGCTTCTCCCAAATTGATTCTCGGTGCCCTAATTCTTAATGTTTTTCTAGAATCAATTTGAGAATTGCTTAGAGATTATTCCCATAGATCTTTAATGAGAATCTAAGCAATAAATCATCATCGATCGTATTGTTTTTGCTCCGGACGGAGTGCGCTCGTGGATTCGAGTGGGCGTCGTGGATTCGGCGTGATCAAGGCTTCGTGGATTCGAAGTGGAGGCGTTTCGTGGATTCGAGACGTGGCGTTCGTGGACTCGGACGTGAGGGCGTGGACAACCCGAAGGAGGATTGCGCGGAGATCCATAGGAGAGTTAGAGAGGTCGAGTCCGTGGAGTTCGGTATCACCTTGTAATCTTTTCTCTTATTGATTGTTTATTCGCGTGTTGGTCCCGTGGGTTTTTTACTCCGAGTTTGGAGTTTTCCCACGTAAATCTCGGTGTGCTTTTTATTTTCCGCATTTACTTTTATCGCATCGAGAATTTGTGGTTTTTGGCCGATACACCTATTCACCCCCCTCTAGGTGTTGTTTGATACAATCTAGATAGATCCTTGGGGCTTCCCCGTAACTCACAAACCGGCCAAATGGATCGGTCTCGGGGCGTGACATCCATCAGTCTCGACCAAATTTCCTGCTCGCATGTAGAACTCTCTAATCAACTCAATGCCATATCCAGTTTGCTCAGAGAAGTTACAAACATCATGCAATTCCCCGTGGTCGAAAAGGGCTTGAAACCCGGGAGCTCTGTCAGTAAGATTTGCAGCAGCAACGAACCGCTCACCGACGCACTGTTTCGATGAATACAACCGGAGCCGCGTAGGATCAACAGGAACGGGAGGTGCCCTAGCAGGAGACTTGGCTGCAGATCTAGGCTCACCTATGGTAATACCTTCTGTCCTCTTACGTCGTCCAGTAGATCGTTGCTCCTCAACATGTGCTGTGTCGGGAACCTTCTCCTTGCCTTTTCCTTTTCCTTTTGACTTCTCCTTAAACTTCCTTTTTTCTGCCTCTGTTGACTTTCCTTTCCCTTTGTCTCTATATTTTCCTTTTTCAGCAACGTGCTCACCTTGCGTCGTACGGCATCGCCAATACGGCCTCCCAACCCCCTCCCCGAGACTCACGATCCGAGTCTTCAGATTGTATTCACTCCCGACATCCTCGGCTAGTGGTTCTTCCCGTTGTTGCGCGGAGGAGCGTCGACGCTTAGCACCAGGGCCTCCTCTTGCCATCAAAAAGACGAGTACCAGTAGCCACGAATACATGATAACAAAGAGTCGCTGTTCAAATGATCAAAATGGACACATTGAGCATAACATTTCATAATTTAAGAAAAATAGGCCATTAATTGAAAAATAAGTCTAGAGCACCATAGAGCCATTAGGAACAAATTTAATATAGAAAATATGCATGCAAAATGATCAAAAACAAGATAAATGAGAAAAAGTCCTCTGTGAACAGTTAAAACAGTAACAACCGAGGGTTTGATCCAAAATGCGCACAGATCTGATGATAAAACATGAAATATAACTTGTAGAAATGTAATGTAAGCATGTTAAAGTAAGATTGAGGCAACAAATCTAGTTGAAAACAGCAAAAGTAAGATCAAACTCCATAAAAATCAAAACCCTAGTTTTTAAGAAACATAAGCAAAGAAAGAGAAAATGTGGAAATCATACCTAAAATCCGAAGAAGAAAGGAAAATGATGCAAGATGACCAAATGAAGCAGTCTAGGGTTTCTAGAGAGAGAGACTGGCAACAAGAGTTAAAAAACAAGTGTTTTGAACTGAGTTCGGTCGCTCTGGTTTATACGCATTCCGCTCCAGCTGAGACCGGACATTGCAAGTAATGTCCGGATGCCACACAAGGATGCGCACCCTTCGAGCGTGCGGTCCGGACATCCAACCGAGACCGGTCTCAGCAGGCAAATTTCAGAAATCAATGGATTTTCAATTTAAAAAAATTTTCAACATCAATTACACGAAATATAATAACAAAATCTAATCCAAGAAAATTTAAAAATGTCATAAATGTTGAACCGTTCATCTAATAAAAAATTAAAATTAGTATATTGCGAAATTCAAGCACATCAATCGAGATCTAAACATTAGCTGTATTGCGTAACATTAAAGCTGATGGCACAGGGACCGGACAATACCAGGATGTCCGGACATGCATGAGAATTGTGCAATGTCAAGCCCACGGGATCCGGACATTTACAGGATGTCCGGTCCTGAATTAACCATCCGCGAAAACAAGCTTACGGGATCGGACTTTGCGGAAAGTCAGGACATTGATTAACTATCCCATGACAAAACGGCCTTACGGGATCGGACATTGAGGACGGTCGGACATTGGTTACATAATTTCATTTTAACGTATATTTATCAGGTTAGAGATTTTTAGAAGTCGTTTGATTACTATATTCTTAATGTAAATCATCATAAATGATCTTTAAGATATACCTAAGGTGCCGAGCTTCTATAGAGGACAGTTGGAAGAAGAAGAAGAGGCATGAGTATAGTTGGAAGAAGAAGAGGCAAACTGACAATCCATCCAAGTTTTAGTAGTGGATATATAGAGGACGAAGGTTTATTAGTGAATTTTAAATTGATAAAATATCATAATTGATAAAATCAAGTCTCCCATATAAAAGTGGTCATATAACTATGGATGCTGCTCAGTTAAGTTGTAACTGGAGGATCTATTTTTTTAAGGACTTATCACTGTCAGGTATATGAGTGTTCCAGATAACTCGTAAAATGTACGACACAGCCGTATAAGTGTTCCGTTGTTGGCTATAAAGCTTCACATGTACTGTATCGCGCTTTAAGTGTTCCGTTGTTGCCTATCACTAGTAGGTACATGGATTGGCCCTTACACCACTATAGATGTAATTTGGTACACCTAAATCTGTAGTTCTCGTTTTACAAAATACAAGTAGGTTTTGAGTAAAATATATATTTAATCAAGACGCACAATGGTAAATCATTTCCTAAAATTCAAATATGATACTTATACTTGAATATAAATGAACTTTGTATACGTATTTACGTTGGACTATGGAATCTTACACCTTTGTGTCAAGACTGCGGATTATATAAATTAAAAGGATGATCTGATTTGATAGAGAAGACATCAAGAATTCATTTGGATAATTGCAATCAATTTAAAGGTATTTGGCATCGGATTAAATACCTGCTATGTATACTAAAAGAATACCAATATGTGGTTTCTTGCACAGGTATACAGATAAATAGAACAATAATATTTTAGTAAAACAGAATCACGTATATTGGAGGTTAACACTTACTAGACTTCGACATCCCAAATATATAGAGCAACACCTTACATGACACGACGAAATAAGTAAAAGCAGTATCAAGCAGTATCAAATGCATAGTAATTTACATATTTAAAAACATTCAGACGGTCCATAATGAAACACAATTTCACCAATAAATGTACACATTAGTCATACACTAAACAGATAGTAAAAACATTCAAGATTGCTACATATGAGGAATATAAGCACGTTATTACATTGTTGCCAATCCTATATGCAGTGCTACCAAAGCAACACGAAGAATACGAAAGATTGTAAAATCACTATTTATAATTCGACGCCAACAAGGTGTTAAAGACAGATCAATTCGGAATCTGTCCAATTCGAATGAATTTAATGGATGCTGCTTTCATGTGGCCGGTGCTCTTCCACCATGCTAAAATTGATGTTCCTGCGGTATCTCCTTTTTCTGCAACTGTTTAAAAGTTCGATAAGATCAATTTAAAGACAAGTATAAAATACGCATATATAGATTCTATCAAGACGTTGTCAAAACCTCCGATTCTAATGAAGATAATGGATGCAGCGTTCATGTGGCCGGTGCTGCTTTTCCACCCCGCTCAATTTGATGTTCCGGCGGTATCTCCTTATCCCGCAACCGTTTTAAAAGTTAACAGATCAATTTAAAGCCAAGCATGCAATACGCATTAATAGAATCTATACAAAATTTCTCAATACCTCTTGCAAAAGAGTCAAGCGTGGCATGTGCGTACGAGCGCTGCAATTCGGATGTGTAGATTGAGGACTAATTTCCACAGTATGAGTATGCATGATAGGATCTATAGAAGTTGATATATTTTTGGGGCCCCACCTTGTCTGATATAAAAAGAAACCAAACGTAAACCATATTATATTTATATAAGATCAAATTGTATTAAAGGACCGTCCAACATAAAAATATTTATGATAACTGTTACGACAATGTCTGGGACGCTGTGTACACCGATACCATAAGGTACGTCACTTGACGACGATTTGTTAATCGTAGGACTTTGTAGATGAACCTGTTTTAATAAACCAATTAGTTTTGTAGAATAAGAGATCCAGATTTTCAAAAATAAATAGTCAAAGCGAATTATATCGTATCTTAGAAAATGCAATGCTATATAGAAATAATAATGTATAAAATATTTACACTCTGTTGGGAGGAGGTCGACTGTGCTGATGATACACGATTATAGATGGAACGTTCACCATTATATAACCTGTCCCCACAATGGTGCCCAACCTGTTAAAATATATCATGAATAATTATCAATATTTCACGTATGTCGTATATTAGAATCAAACAATAAATTGATTCACGTAGCTCAAGATATACCTGTTGTTTATTGGCTTTCATCTTCAACCGTCGTACAACTTTTTCGGTCATAGACTCTTTTCTTTTGCTTGGCGGGCGGCCTTTACTGCGAACTGGTAGTGGGCTTAGAACTCTCCGGTCGTTACTTCTATCATCCGACACACCATTCGAAGGTGTTGCCGCAATCGGCGAATGTTCAATATCATTGCTCCTTGGATGATGAAGTATATTCCAATTTGGTCTTCAAATCTCGCAACGTACGTAATGCTACTTCACATTTCTCATCGGACTCGGCGGCTATGTTCCGCAATGTCATACATACTACTACAGACTTGTTCATATCGATAAATTTCAGCGGTGCTCCCTAAGTTCTTATGCCATGTCTTCACGCGGGTATACCTCCGTCTGACGTCCTTCCTCCATCGTGTTAATATGTAAGTATCTGGGACAATCAGCAACTTCCTATGCACTAGGACGGCAATTGAATGTCGACATAAAATACCTTTATACTCAAATTGGCAAATACAACTCACTAGAAAGCTACTCTCATCAAAATAGACTGTAAAGACTATATCTTTACCGCCCTCGCCATACTCATTAACTTGATAAGAATACGCACTGCCGTTCGACGACAGTAAGGAAGTCTCACAATGCATTAATTCCTTCAACTCTGACTGAAATTCTCTAAATTTCGCATTCGTGTACACATCTTGAAATTGCTTCTCAAATGCATAACGGCTGATACACGGTATGACTGAACTGAATGATTTGTAGTCTAAATCTGCTTCTTTTTCAGCTTTATTCTTGATAGCATTTTCGTACTGCTCAACGAATTGTTTTAATGAAGTTTTCGAGTTCACATAACCATCAAAAAATGCATTCATACTTTCACTTCGCTGTGTTGTGGACATTCCAGCCCAAAATGTTTCCTTCACATAAACTGGTATCCACTTACGTCTTTCCTCGTAGAGGCCTGACAACCAGTCATTATTTTGAAGTCCGTAACAAGCTAACATTCTCTTCCATTTTTCCTCAAATTCAATATCTGTCAGTGATTCATAAATAGCATCCATCATAACTGTAGAGACCTGAAAAAATTGCACCTGAGGCTTGTCGACAGCTCTGACGAGTGTCGGGACAAGTCCGAGTCGCGTTGGCGCCAAATGGACGCCACACGGACCCTGTGGGAACTTGAGAGCAGCGTGTGTCACGAAAATCTACAAATAGCAGGTTTTCTGTGAGCTGTACCGGTACAAATCTAATTTTGTACCGGTACAAGATTGGTTGCTATACCGGTATAACCACCAGGGCTATACCGGTATAGCCCTGCGCAGTTAGGCTCTCGGGTTGCCTGTTTGTACCGGTACAAACAGGATTTTGTACCGGTACAAAGAGGAGGTATGGTGCTGTGACGCCCCAACTTCCCAGGGGGTCACCCATCCTAGGACTACTCCCGTCCTAGCACGCTTAACTCTCTTAACCTCTTGGGCTTTGCCACCACCCAAAATGCTTAAGCCGGGTTAAGAGTTTAGCCCTATTATATCTTATATATAAGACTATCTGGGGTCTCACAATCTCCCCACCTTAAGCCCTGACGTCCTCGTCAGGCTCAGACTCACAAGTACCAGGCGATGTGAGACTCGTCTCGCTAGCCCGTCATCCACACCCTGGCTCAGCCGAGACTCATCTCACACTTCCGCCGGTAATTGTCTCTGATACCATCTGTGACGCCCCAACTTCCCAGGGGGTCACCCATCCTAGGACTACTCCCGTCCTAGCACGCTTAACTCTCTTAACCTCTTGGGCTTTGCCACCACCCAAAATGCTTAAGCCGGGTTAAGAGTTTAGCCCTATTATATCTTATATATAAGACTATCTGGGGTCTCACAATAATCAAGATACAATGTGTGAATGGTTTAGATAGCTTACTTTCACTTTTGCTTGTGTTGCTTGCCCTCGAGCAAGCCATGTATATTGAAATGTTATCCTGGGAATTATTGATTTCTTTATACATGTACTCGTTGTCGTTGAGCCTTGGGCGGATAGGGGAGACTCTATCCGTTCGGCGTCTGTTGGCGTGCCCGAACCGACCAAATTGGCGGTCCCGGGGCGTGACAGATATAATGGTATCAGAGCATGAAAAGTGAAAGTATAGGATGGACCTAGGAACCTTAGGATGGAAACCATAAGGATTTAGGTTCTTGAAATGTAACGAGGATCTGGAATTGTGGCGAAAGATTAATCGATTGGGTCGTGTGTGTTATGCCTCTATAACGGATGTTAGAGGTGGATCTAAGGTGTAGTGTATTTTCATCATGGAATGTTCATGTTGGGTGCACACAATATGAAACCGAGTGATGGAAATAGGCTCCCTTGTATGACTTTCGCCTTGATTTGAGTCGGGGTAGGTATCGTGTGTGTCGCGTGCTTAACCTTGAGGGTTGAGCCAATGTGCGTTCAGTGGTTTTGCGTGGTCGATTTTTCAAGGAGATCGATGTGGATTAGGACGAATGTTGTCCTTGAGTTGGTCGAGCGTAGTGGAGACTCGAAGCCGATTTGGTGCAATGTCAGCAGGAGGCTACAATGCACGTGGAATAGAGGAACTTGAGGCGAGCGGAGACTTGGAACTTCGTGAGCTTTGGTGGCCCTCATGATCATTGAGAAATTTAACGGAATCCTCGTCGTGGTAGGTCACTTTTGGTCAATTGACCAAAGTGCGTCGAGAGAAGTAGTTGGACAAAGTCCAATTAACATTCCAACAATCTTGGAAGGGTTAAAAGAGGATCTAAAAGAGTTAGAAGGGTTTTGGCGTTGTTCGGCGCGAAGTAGAGTCGAAACGACGCGAAAAACATAAGTCTGGGCAATCTGTACCGGTACAAGCGTGATGGTTGTACCGGTACAGCCACTTTAACCGAGAGGTGGAAAGCTTTCGGGTTTGAGAACTTTAGCAGTTGTACCGGTACAGATCCAAATTATACCGGTACAAATGGTGCGAAAAGCCGAGAGCAGCTCTCGGGTTTGCCTCTGTGTCGAAGTATACCGGTACAAAATGCCCTTATACCGGTACAAGATGGCTCTGGCAGCAGAATTAAGTTTGCTGCAAATACAAGTGTTTGGAGGGTTTTGTTGCAGTAGATACAACATGTAATAGACCCCACTAACTCCCCATCTCATTTCTCTTTTTGAAACCTTTCCCAAGTGTGGATTGGTGGAGATTAAAGGAGATTTGAGGATTGGACCTTGTCGATAGAACAAGGCGGTGCAATTGTGCGTGGAAGAGCGTGAGTCTAATCGTAAGGAAAAGGGAATAGGACGGCCAACGAGTGGGTTCGGTGGTCCATCAAGTTCTTGACTTAGTACAATAGTGCGCTTCTGCATGATGTGAAGTACATGCATTGCATGGAACGGTTATGTGGCTAATTGCCATTATCGTGCATGAGCATAGTAGAGACCGAGTGGACGGGTAAGTATAGATACCCGGGCATGCTGGTGTTGTGGGGGCGTAGTACCTGCGAGTACAGGTATAGAGCCAGATGGCACTAGCGAATTGCTAGTGATGATCTAAGGGTAGAGAGTAAGACTCAGGGTCAAGATGGGAATGATGGACCAACTCACAGAGCAATATGTATAATTGATTGCGAGAGTTGAGTCCTGACACTCGTGGGCACTCGAGTAGCCCGAGTGTTCTCGATGTTTCTCTGGTAAGTTGAACAGTGAAACTGAATCACTGTTGAGGGAATAGTTGGTTAGTAACCAAGTACCAGCACGTGGGACTAGCAGTACCCCAACGCGAGGTGAGTGGGTCGTGCTTGTGTAGTCGGCATGCATAGGCAAGAATTGCCCAATGCAAGACTTAGTGCGGAACGCTATAGAGGCGTGGGACGTTCGAGCATAGTTACTCGTGGAGTGTGAACTAGGCTCAGGCGAGTGAGTGTGTTGGCAGTAGCACTTGAGCATTGCTAGGTGTGAAGCGCGCCATGGATCACTCATAGAGCCGGTGGCTCGCACTAGGTGCTTAGGGGCCGAGTGATACGTGTGCTCGATAGAGCGTGTCGTGTGATCAATAGTATACCGAGAGTTCGGTTTGACCCAACCCGAGGATTTATAGTGGTTTGGGGTCATAGTTGCTCCTGATTGGAGTGTGTACGAATTCTAAAGTGAGAATTTCGCCCGATGATGATTGGGTCTGCACTGCGAGCGAGAGACGCTATGTGTTGAGACAGGTTAGGCGATGGGCCTCGTAGCATTGGCGGTCTGTGAACCACCTATGAAGTTGAGGAAGCGATTTGGCGGATAGCCTTATCGAGGAGTTTGACTCGACTTTCACGAACAGAGCATTCGTGCGAGCTCATTGCGAAAGTAATTAACGTTGACCGTGGCATATGGCATCAGAAGATGAATTGCTCTAGGTGAGACTTTGAGCTGGTGACAACCCACGTGGAGTTTGAGGATAGGGATTGGAAGTAGGATGTGCCGAGGTAGGCCATCTCACGTCAAAGCTAAAAGTCGGTGCGGAATTGGAGCACTCACGATGTAGCGATGCACTAGTGATATAGCTTCTAAGCAATGTCAGTGGTCGAATCGGAATGTATTTCCTGAAGGGAAAGTGGATACAAGGAAAAGTTTCTTGTGAGCCAAGTAGCAAGTGGTGTTAGAGCGCATAGAGTCGTTCAGTTTCGACTTGCGCTGCCACCGAGAGTTATGGAGACCGTAATGCACCTTATGTGCTGCACTTTGCAAACGTGTATGCATTTGATTTCGTATCCTCCGTAGCGGGCCTTGAAGCGTTTTGATGAACGTGAGGGTATACCGGAGTAGAAGAGTATATTGGTACCCTCAATTATTCGAGGAGCTGAACTGAGACGTGGTTTGAATTTCGCGGACGAAATTCTGTTTAAGGGGTGAAGAATGTAACATCCCGAATTTTAATTTAAAAGTGAATATAAATAAAAATAGTGTGAGATACTATTTTTACTAAATTTAGAGGAGTAAAATATAAGACTGAAATGACCTGTGCTGAAATCGGAATTAAAACAGAAGATTTAGAATTTTCTGTGAGAGACGAGACAGATAAATTAGCAGAAAATGCACAGTGTCAGAAAATTATGAAAACTGAGGGGTATGTCAGGATTATTTTTACGATGCTAGATTTAAAGTTTCGTGCCATTCTGACACCCAGAAGATGAGAAATAAATTCCGAATGTTATCTGATAACGATTACAGTTCGGTAGAGTTCGCGGTGACCAAACGGGGTCCAAACTGAAATGTTAAGATATTTTCTCACTCAGTAGGTTGAAACGAACCTGACTGTCAAATTTGAGCACAAACGGACGTCCAGAAGGGCTCCAACTGTTTCAGATGGCTGAACCGAAAGTTAAAAGTTGAATAGTGTAATGTTGAGGGGGTTTTGTGTAAAAAGGAGTTGTCTCCTTCTTTTTCTTCAGCCGACCACCCACCACCACACTCCATGCGTTCATAGAGAGAGAAACTCTCCTTTCTCTCTCTAGATATCTCTCTACTCCCTTTGTTTCTCTCTCTAAAAATTTAAGGGTTGGTAGAGAAGAAGCTTGGGAACGCGTTGGAGGTGTCGGTTCGGGTTCTCGTGCGGCCGTTTGAGCGGCGTTGTTCCATCTCGACGTTCAAATTTCGGTAAGTATTTAGGATTTAGTTAAATCCTTTATGCTTAGTATTCTAATGATCTCTAGACTACTAAATGTATGTTTCTCCATGAGATTGTGGGACATTTGGAATATATGTACATGCTAGGGCTTAGAATGAGGGTTTTGATAATTAGAGGGTTTTGATCTATAATAACCCTATTGTTCTCTAATTGAAGGTTAGAGATGAAGCTTGGAGCTCTCCAATGGTGAAGCAAGCTTTCCAATGGTGGATTTAGCTTGATGTCATGATGGCCATGGTTAGTTTTGTGGATTTGAGTTAAGATTAAGATTAAGTCTAAATGAGATGTTTAATTAGGATCTATATATGATTCTAAACTAGTTTAATGAAGAGAGTATCATAATTAATGAGACCCTCTTGATGAAATAGAGATCTAGGATTGCAAATGGGATTTTAATTAAATCCTTTTTGTGTATGAAGTTCAAATGATCTCTAAGGTATTATTAGAATGCTAAATACTTGATGTTTGGGTTAATTGGAGCATGTGTAGAGGCAAGGGTTAGTAATGGGGTTTCTTAGTAAACAAGGGTTTTGATCTTATTTAACCTTTTAGCTCTCTAATTGAAGGTTAAAGATGAACTCTTGATGACCCTACATTTCGGATTGTTGAGCGTTCGGCGGTCAATTGCGAGTTGGAGCCGAACCGGATCACGCGTGTCATGGAGTCCGATTGCAAGTGACTCAAAGCAATCGGAGAGCGATATTAGGGGGGGGGGGGTTCCACGAACTCTGAACTTCTCTTTATGTCTATGTGTCACCATTGAGCATGTATGTTATAGCTATTTTCATGCATAGTAGGGTAATTAAATTATGTGTTGCATGCTTAGAGTTAAGATGCAATTGAGATTTGTTATGAACAAAGAAAAAGAATTGAACCCTATGTATGCATGAGATGAGACAAAGAACCTAGTGGTTAAAGAACAAGAATATTGTGACATATAGATTGAATGATATTTGAGAATTGTAAAGAACACTAATATGCATGTCGAGATAAAGAACCTAGAGGTTAAAGAACAAGAACATTGTGACATATAGATCGAGTGGCATCTATAATTGTAAAGAACACTAGAGTTAGTGTGATATTGAGAATAAGAACAAAGAAAATAAAGGACACTAGAGTTAGTGTAATGACATGGTCAAGAACAAGTATGCATGTGAATAAAGAACACTAGAGTTAGTGTGAGGCATTGACAAGAGTCGGGTATGCATTGAACACTAGAGTGTGTACTGTGGCATTATTAAATGTGTGTAAAGAATCATAGTGTATATGACACTAAAACAGGTCAAAGAATGCAAGTAAAGAACATGAAAGATGTAGTGACAAAGAAACCTTAGAGTTAAGGGTCATTTGATCATAGTTCTCCTTGAAGTCAAGGAATGGATTGAATTGGAATCCTTCAAGTTAAGGATTGATCGTACTCACCATATAGTCCTTGCTCGAGGCGCGGTAGCTCCCCCTCGGGCGATGTGCTCCGGAGTTGTCATCACCGGGTCGTAGTGTTTTCTCTCCCTGCAGGACGGTCCCGTCGGGTCGTAGTGTTTTCTCTCCCGATAGTAGGGATTTGGTTTGGTTGAGTCGTGTTGAGGCGAAACCTACGGGTTAGCCAAGAGATTGGGTTATGGAATTATGATCTTGCATTCATCTTTAATATCCTGTTGAGCATAAGCAATCTTTACTATTGTTCAGGCATATTAGTTGTATGCATTATAGTTTGGTTACTATCTACTTATTCTTTCAAATTATGCCTGAGATAGACCTAGTGGGAAAGTCGGTGTAATTGGAGGCCGAGCCCACTGAGAACTTTGTTGTAGTTCTCATCCCACTAACCATACAGGTTCTAGTGCGAGCGGGGCGATCGGGGCTCGTGGTATGGTTATCGTGCTCTAGGTAGAGTTCTACCGTGCATTGTGTATAGAGACACCCTTTGTATATTTCATCTATTATATTGAGAAAATGAAAATGTAATAAAATCATGTGAGAGGTGAAAATGTATTAAGTTCTTTTGAGAGGTGAACTTGTAAATTGAGATGGCCAATGTTTAATTATGGAAGAATGAATGTAATAACTATATAAGCTTTGTATTTGGTTTAAAGTAATCAAGATACAATGTGTGAATGGTTTAGATAGCTTACTTTCACTTTTGCTTGTGTTGCTTGCCCTCGAGCAAGCCATGTATATTGAAATGTTATCCTGGGAATTATTGATTTCTTTATACATGTACTCGTTGTCGTTGAGCCTTGGGCGGATAGGGGAGACTCTATCCGTTCGGCGTCTGTTGGCGTGCCCGAACCGACCAAATTGGCGGTCCCGGGGCGTGACAGATATAATGGTATCAGAGCATGAAAAGTGAAAGTATAGGATGGACCTAGGAACCTTAGGATGGAAACCATAAGGATTTAGGTTCTTGAAATGTAACGAGGATCTGGAATTGTGGCGAAAGATTAATCGATTGGGTCGTGTGTGTTATGCCTCTATAACGGATGTTAGAGGTGGATCTAAGGTGTAGTGTATTTTCATCATGGAATGTTCATGTTGGGTGCACACAATATGAAACCGAGTGATGGAAATAGGCTCCCTCGGCCGGCTCGCTAGGTCCCGGCCCTGTGGAAATAGTGGGGTGAGAACTACAACAAGTTCCCAGTGGGTTCGGCAACCAACCACGCCGACTTTCCCACTAGGTCTAATTCAAGCGTAATAGAAAGAAAGAGTAGATAGTAACCAAACTATAATGCATACAACTAATATGCCTGAACAATAGTAAAGATTGCTTATGCTCAACAGGATATTAAAGATGAATGCAAGATCATAATTCCATAACCCAATCTCTTGGCTAACCCGTAGGTTTCGCCCTCAACACGACTCAACCAAACCAAATCCCTACTATCGGGGAGAGAAAACACTACGACCCGACGGGACCGTCCTCTGGGGAGAGAAAACACTACGACCCAGTGATGACAACTCCGGAGCACATCGCCCGAGGGGGAGCTACCGCGCCTCGAGCAAGGACTATATGGTGAGTACGATCAATCCTTAACTTGAAGGATTCCAATTCAATCCATTCCTTGACTTCAAGGAGAACTATGATCAAATGACCCTTAACTCTAAGGTTTCTTTGTCACTACATCTTTCATGTTCTTTACTTGCATTCTTTGACCTGTTTTAGTGTCATATACACTATGATTCTTTACACACATTTGATAATGCCACAGTACACACTCTAGTGTTCAATGCATACCCGACTCTTGTCAATGCCTCACACTAACTCTAGTGTTCTTTATTCACATGCATACTTGTTCTTGACCATGTCATTACACTAACTCTAGTGTCCTTTATTTTCTTTGTTCTTATTCTCAATATCACACTAACTCTAGTGTTCTTTACAATTATAGATGCCACTCGATCTATATGTCACAATGTTCTTGTTCTTTAACCTCTAGGTTCTTTATCTCAACACATGCATATTAGTGTTCTTTACAATTCTCAAATATCATTCAATCTATATGTCACAATATTCTTGTTCTTTAACCACTAGGTTCTTTGTCTCATCTCATGCATACATAGGGTTCAATTCTTTTTCTTTGTTCATAACAAATCTCAATTGCATCTTAACTCTAAGCATGCAACACATAATTTAATTACCCTACTATGCATGAAAATAGCTATAACATACATGCTCAATGGTGACACATAGACATAAAGAGAAGTTCAATGTTAGTGGAAGCACCCCCCACCTAATATCACTCTCCGATTGCTTGTAGTCACTTGCAATCGGACTCGCGACACGCGTGATCCGGGCCCAACTCGCAATTGACCGCCGAACGCTCAACAATCCGAAATGTAGGGTCATCAAGAGTTCATCTTTAACCTTCAATTAGAGAGCTAAAAGGTTAAATAAGATCAAAACCCTTGTTTACTAAGAACCCCCATTACTAACCCTTGCCTCTACACATGCTCCAATTAACCCAAACATCAAGTATTTAGCATTCTAATAATACCTTAGAGATCATTTGAACTTCATACACAAAAAGGATTTAATTAAAATCCCATTTGCAATCCTAGATCTCTATTTCATCAAGAGGGTCTCATTAATTATGATACTCTCTTCATTAAACTAGTTTAGAATCATATATAGATCCTAATTAAACATCTCATTTAGACTTAATCTTAATCTTAACTCAAATCCACAAAACTAACCATGGCCATCATGACATCAAGCTAAATCCACCATTGGAAAGCTTGCTTCACCATTGGAGAGCTCCAAGCTTCATCTCTAACCTTCAATTAGAGAACAATAGGGTTATTATAGATCAAAACCCTCTAATTATCAAAACCCTCATTCTAAGCCCTAGCATGTACATATATTCCAAATGTCCCACAATCTCATGGAGAAACATACATTTAGTAGTCTAGAGATCATTAGAATACTAAGCATAAAGGATTTAACTAAATCCTAAATACTTACCGAAATTTGAACGTCGAGATGGAACAACGCCGCGCAAACGGCCGCACGAGAACCCGAACCGACACCTCCAACGCGTTCCCAAGCTTCTTCTCTACCAACCCTTAAATTTTTAGAGAGAGAAACAAAGGGAGTAGAGAGATATCTAGAGAGAGAAAGGAGAGTTTCTCTCTCTACCACCATGAACGCATGGAGTGTGGTGGTGGGTGGTCGGCTGAAGAAAAAGAAGGAGACAACTCCTTTTTACACAAAACCCCCTCAACATTACACTATTCAACTTTTAACTTTCTGCTCACCTATCTCAAACAGCTTGAGCCCTTCTCGGACGTCCGTTTGTGCTCAAATTTGACAAATGTTCGCTTTCAACCTACCGAGTGAGAAAATATCTTAACATTTCGCTTTGGACCCCGTTTGGTCACCGCGAACTCTACCGAACTGTAATCGTTATTAGATAACATTCGGAATTTATTTCTCATCTTCTGGGTGTCAGAATGGCACGAAACTTTAAATCTAGCCTCGTAAAAATAATCCTGACATACCCCTCGCTTTTCATAATTTTCTCGACACCGTGCATTTTCTCGCTAATTTATCTGTCTCTGCCTCTCGCGTAAAATTCTAAATCTTCTGCTTTTAATTCCGATTTCAAAGACAAAGTCATTTCGCCTTATATTTTACTCCTCTAAATTTAGTAAAAATAGTATCTCACACTATTTTTATTTATATTCACTTTTAAATTAAAATTCGGGATGTTACAGGTGCAGTTTGACTTTTTGCGCCACTTGTCACATCACCCCTCACCATCCCTTTATCTGCAGCAGAGAAGAGAGAGAGGAGATCATCTTCCTCCTCTCCTTCTTCTTCTCCTTCCTTGGCCGTCGCCGTCGCCGCTTCCCGTCCGCTCCCCTAGCTCGAGGGTGGAACCGAGCTTGCCGACGACGCGCCGCGAGAGGATCGAGCGAGTTTTCGACGACGAGACGCTGCGAGGGAGCTTATCGTGCGCGCGGGACGGCCGCCCCCGACTCGGCGACTGACCTAGGGCTTGTTTCGAGGTGAGTAGCCCATCAAGTTTCCCTCCGTTGCATCTATTTCCTGGAATTTCGAACTGCAGCTGGCAGCACCGTCGACTCGCGGAGTTTTGACCATATCTCTGTGTAGGAGAGCCGAAACGCGACGAAATCTGGGGCATTGGATCCGCGACTGCGGGACGATTCCAACGACACCTTACTTGCCAGATTTGGACAAGGTTTGCCCTGTCGGAACCCTTAATGTTTGCGCGTTAGAATCCGAAATGCCGAATCGCAGGATTTCAGCGTCGACGTTCGTATTTCACTCGCATCTGCGCAGAGTGGCGAAATCCAGCGAATCGTGGACCGTTGGATTCTTGACTGCGAGACGAAGATTTCGAGACCTTACTCGCTGAATTTGGATAAGGTTAGCTTAGTTAACTTTAAGCTTTTCTCAGCCGCTGTTTTCCGGCAGATTTCGTGAAATTGTGCTTTTGCCTCTTCGCAGCGGGAGACTTCGGACCTCGGCGGATCAGCGAAGGATCACCTTGACCTGGATCACTCCCTTCGCTGCCAGGAGATCGCTTGAGAGGTGGGTTTTCATCGGATCACGCCTAATTCAAGTAGTCAACATGTATAAGTTCCGGTTTTTGACTAAATTGTGAATTGCTCGAATTCATGATTAGTAGTACGTTAAATCTGAATTTTGGAAGAATGTTTAGTATACTTTTAATTATACATGTGGACTTGGACTTGACTTAAGAGAAAACCACGTTTTGGATCGTCATTAGCCTACACTACCAGATTTAGCTCTAGGAGCCGTTCTGTGCCGTATCATCGCCGCGGGAGTGCGATGGATACTCGGGTAGTGTAGTTGTTTTTACGCTCGCGCTGGGGATGCCGAGCTTACTTTTCATCAGAGTCTTGTCGTGCTGGTTGTCGGGCACCGTCGGGGTTTGACGGGGACCCAGCAGACCGTGTGGTTTCGCTTGTGCCAAGGGGCACGTGGTGTGTTAGTGCTTGGACCCCGTGTACTTGACTATGCCCGTGAGAGCCGATTGAGCTCGACAGAGATACGCTTGCATACTCGCTGGTTCGCGCCCACGAGTGCCGCTCCGAGTCCGGCTTAGTGCTTTTGCATTGGTGTCGCCGCGCCCTCGTTGTGGGTTGCTCTCCGCTAGCTACCCCCGGGGTAGTTGTAGTGTTGCTTCGGCAGGCGGGACGGGTGCTTTCACAGTCCCGCGTAAGATTGGGTCAGCTTTTACTAGTTCTACAGAGAGTGGTTTAGAGCAGGATAGTATAGGGTTTGTTAGCTGTCGAGTGTTTCCAGCTTCTTTTACCTTCTTGCTTACCCTGTAGACTTAGTGGGTGACCGATGTGTTTAGGACGGTACCCACTGAGGACTACTTATTTTTATAGTCCTCTTTCTTCCACTGTTGTTGCAGGGCCTTCTGTTGCGGCTGCTGCTCCGTCTGAGTCGGACCGCGGGAAGGGCGTGGCGGGCTAGAGCCTACCCTTCGAGTTCGGTACTAGAGGACTTCCACTGCAGGTAGTGACAGCTTTTTGGTTTGGGACACTTTTGTACATATTGAACTCGCCGGAGCGAGTAGTGTTATTTTTGTATCTCGTGATTGTATGTATATAAAGTGGTTGTTTTTCCTACCGCTTGTTTATAGTTTATTCACTCTATGCTACGTTTGTAGCATTGCATGTTTATACAGTAAATACGCTTCGTATACGTAAGAAATTCTTTTGTATACGGCGGATTTGTCACGTGTCCGGTGAATATGCAACCCGGGCGTGATGTATTAAGTTGGTATCGTAGCTTAGTATTAGGTCGTTGGGACTTAGAAAACCTAAGCTGGTTAACCTTAGGAAGGCTTGACGTGAGAGGCGTGATTTAACGCGAAAGTCATTGATTGATTGTTCTAACTCATCCTAGAGTGGAGTGAGTGACTGAAGGAGTGTCTGTTTCGGTCCAGAGAAATTATGTTGGCTGCAGACGACATAATTTCGAGGAGAAACAGGGACCGCCTTCGAGACTTTCGATGATTGGGTCGAGTGTTTTGTATCTGACCTTGTTTCTATATGTGCGCCTATGCCGCTCGCAGAGGACGACCGCCGCTCGGGGCCGCGCCCACCACCACTACCACCACTACCACCCCGTATACCGAGCGTATGGATCGTGGCACCCGACCCGAGACGGTGTACCTCCCGTGGTGGAGCCGAGCACTCGACCCGAGACGAGTGCCCGCCGAGTTGAGCGCCCGCATAGCCGCACCGACGAGGCGACGAGGCGCAGGCCTCGTTTTACGCAGATGTGCGAGAGGCTAGTGGCATCATCGAGTACATCGTCGGGCACCACCAGCCCTACTCCGCCATCCCCTACTCCACCCATCGCACCCGCCATCGCCGTACCCCCCACCAACAGAGATACCTCCAGCACCGCCAGCCGGCGAGAGGATCGGATCGCCCGACCGCGGCGGAGCAGAGCGGGTGACCGAGCTATTGTTTCGCTTTCCGCCGCCTCGACCCACCGATGTTTGACGGGGTGTGCGCCGAGCCTTGGGTATTGGAGAGTTGGATCCGCGCGATGGAAAGGATATTTGAGGACATGTTCGTCCTGGAGGATCGGGACCAGGTTCATTTGGGGGTCCACCGTTTAGTTGGAGACGCACGGGACGGGTGGACGAGGATGAGGCGCGACCAGGGAGTGGTGGCTTCGCAGACGAGTTGGGACGAGTTTTGCGGGATGCTGTGCCGCACATATTTTCCAGACAGTGTGAAGCAGGGGATTGAGGAAGATTTGAAGAAGATCCAGCAGGGGGATCGCACGGTTCAGGAGTACGTTCGGGAGTTTTCGCGGCTCCTGAACTGTGTGCCGTACGCAGCGAGAGATGAGGCACACCGGGTATATCTATTCGAGCAGGCTTGAGGCCGATCCGTACAGGTTCGTTAGGGCGCGGAGGTCGAGGACCCTGGATGCGTCTATCGAGCAGGCACTGTTTGAGGAGAGGAGTGAGACGACACTTCGAGAGAGGATTCAGGGGCCGGGACCGAGTCAGGACAGGAAGCGCCCCGCTCCCGATGACGGTGGACAGTCGAGCAGTAGGCGTCCGCCGAGGCCTCCACGATCACGTTGTGGTCGTGGGTCCCTGGGGCGTCGCCGTGCTGTGGATACCCGTCACGGGGCACACAGAGGACACAAAGCAGTTGCGTGATCTCGCGAAGGACCGCACGCGGCGCGACCGTGTGAGCGCGAGAGGGCTTGTGTTTCTGATGCGGACAACCAGACATTTTAGGGCGCCTTGCCCGAGATCAAAGATCGTCGGCACCATCGACAAGATCGCCCGACCGGATCCCAGCAGTCATACGGGACACCGTCGAGCCACCGTCGTGAGGATAGGGCGTCTGTGCCGCGACAGAGCGAGCAGCGGCAGCAGGCTCCCAGCGGCAGAGTATATGCAGCTCAGGTGGAGGACTCTTCAGCAGCCGACCGTGTGGTGGCAGGTATCACTTTACTTTCTGGTACTAGAGCACGCACTTTATTTGATACCGGCTCATCGCATTCTTTTATTAGTCGAGCATTTGCATTATTACATGGTCTAGATTTAGGGTTGTTGCCTCAGACCCGGGAGATTCAGGTTCCCGACCATGTAGTACGGGTTGTAGAGTGTTGTAGGTCGTGTCCAGTGCAGCTAGACTTGTGGATTTTGCCCGCAGACTTGTTAGTGTTGGGGCAGTTGCACGACTTCGACATTGTGCTTGGCATGGATTGGCTGACGCGGTACTACGCGACGATCGACTGCGGAGAGAGGACGG
Source organism: Aechmea fasciata (assembly GCA_025177825.1). Lineage (NCBI taxonomy): Eukaryota > Viridiplantae > Streptophyta > Magnoliopsida > Poales > Bromeliaceae > Aechmea > Aechmea fasciata. Next base: position 13,067,701 of record CM045933.1, read on the forward strand.
TGACGCTCCGCGAGCCAGGCCAGGAGGAGTTCACTTTCAGAGGCTGTAGGAGCACGATGTTTGCCGCGTGGATTTCCTCAGCGAGAGCTCGACAGCTGATGAGTAGAGGATGTGTTGCATTTCTAGCGACAGTTGCAGAGGTACCTACGGCGGCACCGAGACTCGAGGATATTCCTGTGGTTCGCGAGTTCCCAGATGTATTTCCCCCTGAGACGACGACTATGCCGCCGGAGAGGAGATCGAGTTTGTGATTGATGTAGTCCCGGAACCGCACCAATCTCGAAGGTACCTTACGGGCACTGCAGAGCTGAGAGAGTTAAAGGCGCAGCTTCAGGATTTGATGGATAAAGGGTACGTGAGATCCAGTGTATCGCCTTGGGGAGCGCCGGTGTTATTTGTTAAGAAGAAGGATTGTCACGCCCCGAGACCGCTACCAATTTGGTTCGGTTCGGGAACGCCGATCAGGCGCCGAACGGACAAAGACTCTCCCCGTCCGCCCAAGGTTCTCGACAACAAGTCATGGACAAAGAATAGCGCAGGAAAAAGAATTCTATAACATACATGACGAGACGATGCACCTAAAGGTGCAAACAACAAGAAGAGCAAGGTACAAGTAAGCATACAAGTACAAGTAAGCATACAAGTAACATAAAGAGAGAAGAGTCTATCTATTACAACCATTTGATCATCATTCATTTACATCCCATTTACATTCTTTTACTTCAAAATATAAATACATATTCATCTCCCAAAATAAAATACAAGTTGTTTCCTTGCTAGTATAAGTAGTACCAAAATGTATACCGGGTAGACTCTAATGCATAGGCGGCTACTATCAACTAGGGCGCGATGCCCTTGCCACGATCCTCACCGGCCGCCTGCGCGCTGGAACCTGTAATAGAGTGGGGTGAGAACTAACTTCCTTAGTTCCCAGTGGGCTCGACCACCGACCCCACCGATCTCCCCACTAGGTCTAAGTGCAAAAGGATAGATAGATAGATAATTTAAAGTCAGAATAAAACATAATATAAGTAATGCAACTATCGCTATGCCTGAAACAACAAGATCATAATGTAGCTATGAAGTATCTAACATGCTACTATGTCCAATCGACTATGTATGAAATACTATTTATGTTCTTGAATTATTACCCAATCCATGGCTAGCCCGTAGGCACGCCCACGACTCAACACTACTCAACCCAATGGGTTGTCTGCGGGACCCCACATAGGCTATCCCTCGGGACCCCACATAGGCTATCCCTATCGTATCACGTGCCAAGACCTCCGGAGACTCGCACTACTCGTGTGGAGCGACCACCACGAGCGCTGAGCAGACTGTGTGAGTATGATCATCTCCTCCACTTTGGAGGGCATCCATACAAGGGTATCACTGTACATGTGTTTTCTAACACTATGTTCAATATCATTGTCATCAAGTAATTTACTTGGTTTCATGTCACTAGTGTCACTACACTATGTTATATGTCATTGTCATTCATCAAGTTCTCTACTTGAATCACATATCACTAGTGTTTTCTACACTATGTCATAATGTCAATCTCATTCATCGAGTTCTATACTTGAATCATATGTCACTAGTGTTTTCTACACTATGTCATAATGTCAATCTCATTCATCGAGTTCTATACTTGAATCATATGTCACTAGTGTTTTCTACACTATGTCATAATTCAATGTCATTCATGCAAGATCAAGTTCTTTTGTAACTTATCTCTAGGTTCAATGTCATACAATAATTCTCATGCCTCCTATATTAACTTGTCAAATCATTTGATGCTACAATATCAAGAAGCATGCAAGAATAATAAAACGACTACAAAACCTTACTATGCATGAAACTACACATATATACATGTATATGCAAAATGACCAATGATGAGACTTAAACATAGAAGGTAGCCCGCCGGCTTCGGAATGGCACCCCCCACCTTTTGGGGTGTTTCCCGAAGTTAGAACGTCGCTCTCGAAGCCTCCAATCTCTACTTCGACTCCTGCCAATTTCGATGTCGCGAGATCCGATTCGACTCGGATCTCCCAAACCGTTCGCGGATCGACGAACCGTCGCTTCCCACGCGTTCGTGTACCTATCAATACCTTAGAAATGAGGTAAAAATAGATCAATTCCTCCTATTTAGAAAACTCCCAAATTTAGCCCTAGGTTTTGCCTCAAGCAAAAATCCCCCATTAGAGTTCTAATTTCTAGTGTAGATCATCTCTTGGGAGGGCAAGGGTTCTCCTAAAATTGTTTTCGAATGATTCAAAGTACTCTAAAGAGATCTACCATGAAACCCCTTACAAGCTTACCTCAAAATGCACTCCAAATCAAGGAGAAAGCGAAGAAGATGACAACGATTCACTTCCAAGCTTCAATCTCCACCAAAGCCCTCAACTTTTGGAGAGATCTAGAGAGAGAAAGGGAATTTTCTCTCCCTCCTTGTATGCGTGAGTGTGTGGGTGTGTGTGCACATGAGTGTGTGTGGCTCGGTTTGGGGAGAGAGAAGAAGCAGCCGCTTCATTAATAAGCCACCCAATACTATTCATCACACTATTCACCTCAATTTTTGGCTGAAGCTTTGATGCTTTCGCCTGTCCTTCGGAATGTCCGATTGAGCTCAAATTTGACAGTTATGTTCGGTTTTACTTAACTTAACGCAAGAAACTTTAATCTTTCAGTTTTGACCCCGTTTGGTCACCGAAAGCTCTACCGAACTGTAATCACTATCAGATAGCATTCGGATTTTATTTACCATCTTCCGGGTGTCAGAATGGCACGAAACTTTAAATCTAGCCTCGTAATAATAATCCTGACATACCCTCCAAATTTTCTCGACATCGTGCATTTTCTCGCTAATTTATCATCCCGTTTCCAAATGTAAAATTCTAAATCTCCCGTTTTGGCCTCCGATTTCAAAGACAGTCAATCCAGGCTTATATGTTACTTCTACAGGTCCAATAAAAATAGTATATCACACTATTTTTATTTATACTTATTTTTAAATTGAGAATCCGATATACTACTTTCTACCGCAACTTCATGATTTCTGAAGTTCGGTATCTTACATCCTCCCCTCCTTAAAAGGAGTTTCGTCCTCGAAACGAACCCTTATATTAAACTTTAACTTAAACTTAAATTCTTACCTTACTCCTCAAATAGATGAGGGTGATGCGTTTTCATCTCGCTCTCGAGCTCCCAAGTGGCTTCACGATCGTCGTGATTACTCCACCGGACTTTAACATAAGGAATCTCACGATTCCGCAACTCGCGCACCTCTCGAGCGATAATTCCCACCGGAAACTCTTCATAGCTCAAGTCTTCTTGAAGCTCCGGCGGTTCATACATCATCGCATGGTCGGGGTTGTGAACATACTTCCGAAGGTTGGAAATGTGAAACACATTATGGACGTCCGCTAGTTGTGGCGGCAATGCAATCCGATATGCCACCGCACCAATGCGCTCCAATACTTCATAAGGTCCGACATATCGAGGACTTAATTTTCCTCGAACTCCAAATCGCCTCACACCTCTCATAGGCCAAACCTTCGTAAATACGCGATCTCCTATCGCGAATTCCAACTCTCTTCGGCGCTTATTGGCATAACTTTGTCGTCTCGATTGTGCCGTGAGCATCCGGCGGGCAAGGCAAACTTTCTCTTCTGCCTCTCGCAATACTTCGGGACCAACCACGGCCCGCTCGCCCACATCACCCCAGTGTACTGGAGATCGGCACTTCCGCCCGTAGAGGACCTCAAACGGTGCCATCTCCACACTAGCTTGGTAGCTATTGTTGTAGGCGAACTCGGCCATCGGCAAATACTTGGCCCAACTTCCTTTATAGTCAATGACACACGCCCGCAACATATCCTCCAGAATCTGAATAGTCCTCTCTGACTGTCCATCTGTCTGAGGGTGAAATGCGGTACTGAACTCGAGTCGTGTGCCAAGTGCTGCCTGTAAGTTCTTCCACAAATGTGAGGTGAATCGGGATCTCGATCTCGATACTATCGACTTCGCCACCCCATGCAATCTGACCACCTCATCTAGATATACCTGCGCCAGTTTCTCACCCGACCAGGTAGTGTGGATCGGTAAAAAGTGTGCCGACTTTGACATACGGTCCACAATCACCCAAATCGCGTCGTGGCCGCCAGTCGAGCGAGGCAGTCCTACCACGAAGTCCATCGCGATATCCTCCCACTTCCAAACTGGGATAGGTAGGCTCTGAAGCTTTCCCGCTGGGTATCGGCGCTCAGCTTTCACTTGCTGACATACTAGACATTGTGCTACATAGCGCCCAATGTCAGACTTCATCCCCGGCCACCAGTACTGCATCTTTAAGTCTTTGTACATTTTGGTGCCGCCCGGGTGAATACTATAAGGAGTCCGATGTGCTTCCTCCAATATCAACTTTCGGACTTCTTCATTCTCTGGTACACACCACCGGTTGCGAAACCGGAGTGCACCCTCGGCATCAACGGTGAAGTCGCCACCGCGTCCACTCTCAATGTCACGCCGCACCTTTTGGAGATTCGGGTCCGCAGATTGGAGACTCTTGATCTGCTCCAACAAGGTCGGTCGAACAACAAGAGCCGATAACATAGCAGGGACTTCCGGAGCTACTACGTCAATATTTAGTCGCTTCATCTCATGACAGAGGCTCCTGAGCCGTAACCTTTAACGCAAGGTTTTCCACCGACTTCCTACTAAGAGCATCGGCGACTACATTCGCCTTCCCGGGGTGGTAAAGGATCGAGACGTCGTAATCCTTTAGCAATTCCAACCACCGCCGTTGCCGCATGTTCAGTTCTTTCTGCGTGAACAAATACTTCAAGCTTTTGTGGTCAGTGTATACTTCGCAACGCGCACCCTACAGATAGTGTCTCCACAACTTAAGAGCAAATATCACAGCGGCTAACTCTAAGTCGTGGATAGGGTAGTTCTTTTCATAGCTCTTCAACTGACGGGATGCATAGGCAATCACCTTCCCGCCTTGCATCAGAACACACCCCAAGCCTGAATAAGATGCGTCACTATATACCACAAAATCTTCGCCTTGCACCGGTAACGCGAGTCCCTTAGTCGAAGTCAATCTATTCTTCAACTCTTGGAAACTCCGGTCGCACTCGTCACTCCATATGAACTTGGTGCCTTTCTGTGTTAGGCGGGTAAGTGGAATTACAATTTTCGAGAAACCTTCCACGAACCACCTATAATAGCCCGCTAAGCCCACAAAGCTTCGGACTTCCGTGACATTCGTTGGGCGCGGCCAATCCTTGATTGCCTCTATTTTCCTCGGGTCAACAGAAATTCCGCCCTCGGAAATAACCTGCCCCAGAAATGCAACTTCCCTCAGCCAAAAGTCGCACTTCTTCAGTTTGGCATATAACTTCTCCTCCCGAAGGATTTGAAGTACTAAGCGTAAATGCTCCGCATGTTCCCCGTCATTGCGGGAATAGACCAATATGTCATCAATAAAGATCACCACGAATTGGTCTAGATACTTTCTGAAGACACGGTTCATTAAGTCCATGAATGCTGCCGGGGCATTCGTGAGCCCAAACGGCATTACCGTGAATTCATAGTGTCCATACCGCGTGCGAAACGCGGTTTTCTGAACATCCTCCGGCCTAATACTTAACTGATGATAGCCCGATTGGAGGTCAATCTTCGAATAGACACTCGACCCTCAGAATCGATCGAACAAGTCATCGATTCGGGTAACGGATACTTGTTTTTGATTGTGACTTTGTTCAACTCGCGATAATCTACGCAAAGTCGAAACGATCCGTCCTTCTTCCGCACAAACAATACCGGGGCTCCCCACGGCGATACACTCGGCCGGATGAACTCCTTATCAAGAAGATCCAACAACTGAGCCCTCAATTCCTTTAATTCCGCCGGCGCCATCCGATATGGAGCCTTCGAAATCGGCGCGGTTCCGGGAACCAAGTCGATTACAAACTCGATTTCCCGCTCTAGCGGTATTCCCGGAAATTCGGTAGGAAATACGTCGGGAACTCCCGAACCATCGCTAGTTCCTCGAGTGTCGGGGTCACTCGCTCAACTTCTACAATCTGCCGCCATATAGGCGGCGCAACCGTCGCTAACAAGCTTCTCGCTCTCGTCGCGACACCGTCGCGCGAAGCAAGAACTCTTACACGCCTTGTAAACAAGTTCCTCTTGTCCCGGCTCACGAAACGTGATCACTTTCTCTTTGCGCTCAATCGACGCATAGTATTTCGAAAGCTCCATGCCCAATATCACGTCAAAATCCTTCAACCCTTTTAGCACTAAGGTTCGGATTGGCATTATCCAAATCACCTATTCGCACCGGACATGCAGAGCATTCTTTATAAATATGAATTACCTGACCGGGACTATCCATTCGCCACACCTTTTCACACGCCTTTATATCCATATCATGAGTTCGTGCAAATGATTTACTTATAATTGAATTAGTGGCACCCGTGTCGAACAAAGCTCTGGAGCGTACTCCATTAACTAAAACCATACCTGCCACAACTTCACCCTCGCTCTCGCAGGTTCCTCCACTTGGGCCGTAGCGGCGAATACCCGTCCGCTCGGCGCCGGTCGTGTAACTCGGCCGACGCGGAGCCATCGCGCGTCCCGACATAGCAAGCAGTGGAGCTCCTCCATAGTAAGCGTCGCCGGGAGTCGATGCCATCGACGGGCAAAGGGGCCCTCGCCGGACGCTGCGGCTAATATGCCCTTCTTGTCCACGCTTGTAGCACTTGCCCACCGCCGTCCCGCATTGATGTGCCCGATGATTCCCGCCGCCACAAATAGTGCACCTCTCGCGGTCCACGACTCCACGATCGCGTTCGTGGGTTCTTCGGGGCTTCTTAGAACTTGATTGTCCCCCCGAAGGACCACCTGATCGCTTCTTTCCCTTATCCTTGGACGCCGCCATAAGCTCACGTTCCTCGCGCACATGAGCGTCACCGTGCTCCGCCCACAGTGCACGATCAAAAATCTCAGCATAAGTAGTGAGCTTCAATATTTGCACCGCCCGATATATGCTCGGACTGAGTCCTCGCAAGAACCGGGCCCGCACGCCTGGCCGTTCTCGAACAACTTCCGAATACGCCTATAATGTGGGAGAATTCTCGTCGAACTCCGCCACGTAGCGGTCTCCCCGCCTCAAAGTTCGAACTTCTCCCCGCAACTTTCGCTTCACCGTGTCCGGAAGTAGTTGGCGTACATTTCCCTCTTGAACTCCTCCCTGTGTGATAGGTGGGAGATCGAAGGGCGATCTCGCTTCAATCGCTTCCACCACACCTTCGCCGTCTTCTCGAGACAATGCGTGGCGAAGTAGACCATGTCTTGTTCCGAGGTGTGAAAGTCCCCGAACATCGTTTCCATTGAGTCAATCCATGACTCCACTATCTCCGGCGCCACTTGTCCGCCTTCGATGAGTGGTGGGTGGAACTTCATGAATCGAATGGCCGTCACCGCCGCCTTGCTCCGTCCCCTCGGCCGATGCATCGGAGTTGCCGAACCCGACGCCGCCGGAAGTGCACTCGCCGGTGGAGGACATGCCGTCACCGGAATCGCCGCCACACCTCGCCTCGCCGTCTCAGCACACGTGCCGGGGCGCGGGTGGATCATGATCTTCGGCCGCCGCCGCGCCGCCACCGCTATCTCGCCGCTCCATTAGCTCCCGGAGCCTATCGAAACGATCGGTCGGCCGCAGCCATTCCGCGTCTCAGCTTGCCGCACCTCACTTGACCCCTCTTGCTCCGGGGCCGCCGTCGCTTGCTCTTGCACCTCGGGAGGTGGTGCAGGAGCCGGATTTCTTCGGGGGCGTCCTCTAGGTGCCATAGCTCCTGAAAACGCAATACGTGGGTTAATCAACTTAACCCATACACAAATTCGTGACTACGAGTTACCCGACTCAATACATAAATTAGGCGGAAGCATACAAGTGTACTCATTCTAGACTTTAAGCGTCATGTTGTCGGCCGCCCAACACAAGCACTTGAAGCCAAGAACCAATACCCTTGAATCTGTCTCTATTCACAACTAGAGACATCTCAACCATTACTTCGACCCAATCGAATTAACTTCCGCACTTGATATAGGTTCACGTTCCGCTCACGTACCTATAGCCTTAGAGTTTACCATCCTAGAGTTCCCTAGGGTCATCCTAGACTCTCTCTTTACTCGCTCTTACTTGCTCTGATACCAAAAGAATACCTGTCACGCCCGAGACCGCTACCAATTTGGTTCGGAACGCCGATCGTGCGCCGAACTGACAAAGACTCTCCCCGTCCGCCCAAGGCTCGACAACAAGTCATATACAAAGCATTGCCCAGGAGCAAGAATTCTATAACATACATGACGAGACGATGCACCTAAAGGTGCAAACAACAAGAAGAGCAAGGTACAAGTAAGCATACAAGTACAAGTAAGCATACAAGTAACATAAAGAGAGAAGAGTCTATCTATTACAACCATTTGATCATCATTCATTTACATCCCATTTACATTCTTTTACTTCAAAATATAAATACATATTCATCTCCCAAAATAAAATACAAGTTGTTTCCTTGCTAGTATAAGTAGTACCAAAATGTATACCGGGTAGACTCTAATGCATAGGCGGCTACTATCAACTAGGGCGCGATGCCCTTGCCACGATCCTCACCGGCCGCCTGCGCGCTGGAACCTGTAATAGAGTGGGGTGAGAACTAACTTCCTTAGTTCCCAGTGGGCTCGACCACCGACCCCACCGATCTCCCCACTAGGTCTAAGCAGGCAAAAGCAGATAGATAGATAGATAATTTAAAGCTGTAAATAAAACATAATATAAGTAATGCAACTACTGCTATGCCTGAAACAACAAGATCATAATGTAGCTATGAAGTATCTAACATGCTACTATGTCCAATCGACTATGTATGAAATACTATTTATGTTCTTGAATTATTACCCAATCCATGGCTAGCCCGTAGGCACGCCCACGACTCAACACAACTCAACCCAATGGATTGTCTCGGACCCCACATAGGCTATCCCTCGGGACCCCACATAGGCTATCCCTATCGTATCACGTGCCAAGACCTCCGGAGACTCGCACTACTCGTGTGGAGCGACCACCACGAGCGCTGAGCAGACTGTGTGAGTATGATCATCTCCTCCACTTTGGAGGGCATCCATACAAGGGTATCACTGTACATGTGTTTTCTAACACTATGTTCAATATCATTGTCATCAAGTAATTTACTTGGTTTCATGTCACTAGTGTCACTACACTATGTTATATGTCATTGTCATTCATCAAGTTCTCTACTTGAATCACATATCACTAGTGTTTTCTACACTATGTCATAATGTCAATCTCATTCATCGAGTTCTATACTTGAATCATATGTCACTAGTGTTTTCTACACTATGTCATAATGTCAATCTCATTCATCGAGTTCTATACTTGAATCATATGTCACTAGTGTTTTCTACACTATGTCATAATTCAATGTCATTCATGCAAGATCAAGTTCTTTTGTAACTTATCTCTAGGTTCAATGTCATACAATAATTCTCATGCCTCCTATATTAACTTGTCAAATCATTTGATGCTACAATATCAAGAAGCATGCAAGAATAATAAAACGACTACAAAACCTTACTATGCATGAAACTACACATATATACATGTATATGCAAAATGACCAATGATGAGACTTAAACATAGAAGGTAGCCCGACGGCTTCGAATGGCACCCCCACCTTTTGGGGTGTTTCTCGGTTAGAACGTCGCTCTCGAAGCCTCCAATCTCTACTTCGACTCCTCGGGCCAATTTCGACGCCGCGAGATCCGATTCGACTCTGATCTCCCAAACCGTTCACGGATCGACGAACCGTCGCTTCCCACGCGTTCGTGTACCTATCAATACCTTAGAAATGAGGTAAAAATAGATCAATTCCTCCTATTTAGAAAACTCCCAAATTTAGCCCTAGGTTTTGCCTCAAGCAAAAATCCCCCATTAGAGTTCTAATTTCTAGTGTAGATCATCTCTTGGGAGGGCAAGGGTTCTCCTAAAATTGTTTTCGAATGATTCAAAGTACTCTAAAGAGATCTACCATGAAACCCCTTACAAGCTTACCTCAAAATGCACTCCAAATCAAGGAGATCGAAAGCGAAGAAGATGACAACGATTCACTTCCAAGCTTCAATCTCCACCAAAGCCCTCAACTTTTGGAGAGATCTAGAGAGAGAAAGGGAATTTTCTCTCTCCCTCCTTGTATGCGTGAGTGTGTGGGTGTGTGTGCACATGAGTGTGTGTGGCTCGGTTTGGGGAGAAAGAAGAAGCAGCAGCTTCATTAATAAGCCACCCAATACTATTCATCACACTATTCACCTCAATTTTTGGCTGAAGCTTTGATGCTTTCACTCCTTCTAATGTCTGATTGAGCTCAAATTTGACAGCTATGTTCGGTTTTACATAACTTAACAGTAAAAATTTAATCTTTCGCTTTTGACCCCGTTTGGTCACCGAAAGCTCTACCGAATCGTAATCACTATCGATAGCATTCGGATTTTATTTACCATCTTCCGGTGTCGAATGGCACAAAACTTTAAATCTAGCCTCGTAATAATAATCCCGACATACCCTCCGCTTTCGAAATTTTCTCGACACGTGCATTTTCTCGCTAATTTATCGATCCGTTTCCAATGTAAAATTCTAAATCTCTGTTGCCCGATTTCAAAGACAGTCAATCCAGGCTTATATTTTACTTCTACAAATCCAATAAAAATAGTATATCACACTATTTTTATTTATACTTATTTTTAAATTGAGAATCCGATATACTACTTTCTACCGCAACTTCATGATTTCTGAAGTTCGGTATCTTACAAGGATGGTTCACTTAGGTTATGTGTGGATTACCGGGAGCTGAATAAAGTGACCATCAAGAACAAGTATCCGTTGCCGCGCATTGATGATCTGTTCGATCAGCTGCAAGGATCTTGTGTCTTCTCGAAGATTGATCTCCAGTCAGGTTACCACCAGCTGAGGGTGAGGGCCGAGGATGTTTCCAAGACGGCTTTTAGGACTCGTTACGGGCATTACGAGTTTACAGTGATGCCATTTGGATTGACGAATGCCCCTGCCGCGTTCATGGATCTGATGAACAGGGTGTTTAAGCCGTACTTGGACAGATTTGTAGTAGTCTTCATCGACGACATTCTGATATACTCCCGTAGCGACGCCGAGCACGAGGAGCACTTGAGGATAGTGCTGCAGCTCCTGCGAGAGAAGGAGTTGTATGCCAAGTTAAAGAAGTGCGAGTTCTGGTTGCGGGAGGTTACTTTCTTGGGCCACGTGATTTCTGCAGATGGAGTGGCAATGACCCGAAGAGGATTGAGGCTATTCTGGATTGGCCCAGGCCGACGACGGCGACCGAGGTGCGGAGCTTCATTGGATAAACTGAATATTACCGTCGGTTTGTGGATGGCATTGCGAAGCTTTCCACACCCCGCACTCGATTGACTCGTAAAGGAATTAAGTTCACCTGGAGTGAGGACTGCCAGAGGAGCTTCGATGAGTTGCGACAGCGGTTGATGTCAGCTCCTATCCTTGCCCTTCCAGTTATGGGGGAAGGATATGTGATCTACAGTGACGCATCACACAGTGGACTAGGGTGTGTGTTGATGCAGCATGGTAGGGTAATTGCTTATGCTTCGCGACAATTAAAGGATTACGAGAAAAATTACCCTACGCATGACTTGGAGCTTGCCGCAGTGGTTTTTGCTTTGAAGTTGTGGCGGCACTACTTGTATGGCGAGCACTGTGAGATTTTTACTGATCATAAAAGTCTCAAGTATCCGTTCACCCAAAAGGAGTTGAACTCGTACAGTCACGGTGGTTGGAGCTACCGAAGGACTATGATATTAGTATCCGATCATCCCGGCAAGGCGAATGTGGTGGCAGATGCGTTGAGCAGGAAGGCAGTGCAGGGCTCGTGCCTGATGATCACGCAGCAGAGGCCGTTACTTGAGGAGCTACAGCGGTTGAGTTTAGAGGTTGTGTCCCCTGGGTCTACTGCAATACTAATGTCTATGGTTTTGCGGCCCACTCTGTTGGATAGGTTCCGAGAGAAACAGAGTGGAGACCCACACTTGTTGAGGATTAGAGAGCACTGGAGAGGACAGCCGAGGGTTTCACAAAGGATGCTCGGGGAGTACCGAGGCACAGTGGACCGACCGTGTGTACCCGTGGATTCGTAGATCCGAGCAGACATCTTGAGAGAGGCTCACCGTTCTCCTTATACAAGACATCCTGGTGGAACCAAAATGTATAAGGACTTGAAATCACAGTTTTGGTGGAATGGAATGAAAAGAGATATTGGCAGATATGTGGCTCAGTGTTTGACTTGCCAACAGGTGAAGGCCGAGCATCAGGTGCCTGCTGGCAAGCTTCAGAGTCTGCCAGTGCCCGAGTGGAAATGGGAGCAGATCACGATGGACTTTGTCGTGGGATTACCTAGAGCACATGGTGGTTTCGATGCCATTTGGGTGATAGTGGACAGATTGACCAAGTCTGCCCACTTCCTACCGGCTCGCACCACCCGGTCCAGAGAGACTCGCGCAGCCTTTACCTGGATGAGATTGTCAGACTGCATGGCGTGCCAGTGTCGATAGTATCAGACAGGGACCCGAGGTTTGTGTCACACTTCTGGAGGAGCTTACAGACAGGCTTGGGTACGCAGCTACACTTCAAAGACAAATAAGCTTTCACCCACAGACGGATGGTCGTAGAGGACCATTCAGACGCTAGAGGACATGCTGAGAGCATGCGTCATGGATTTTGGAGGAGGATGGCATCAGCATTTGAGATTAGTTGAGTTTGCGTACAACAACAGCTATCAAGCGAGCATCCAGATGGCTCCGTTTGAGGCGTTGTATGGACGCAGATGCCGATCCCCTTTGTTTTGGAGCGACGTGGGTGAAAGGAAGACGCTGGGGCCTGAGTTACTGCTAGAGGCTGAGGAAAAGGTGAAGGTAGTTCGACGACACCTTTTGACACCGTAGTCGCCGTGAGGAGCTATGCCGATACTGTGAGGCGAGACTTGGAGTTTCGATTGGAGCTCATGTATTCCTTAAAGTCTCGCCGTCCAAAGGGATACGCAGATTTGGAGTGCGTGGAAAGCTCAGTCCACGCTACATTGGCCCTTTTGAGATCTTGGAGCGAGTTGGGCCAGTTGCTTACAGGATTGCTCTACCCCCGCGACTAGTCGGCACTCACGATGTATTCCACGTCTCGGCATTGAGGAAATATGTATTCGATCCCTCTCACGTGATTGACTTCACTCCGCTTGAGCTTGGCAAGGACCTTCGATACGAGGAGCGACCGTTGCGGATTCTTGCTCGCGAGGCGAAAGAATTGCGCAATCGGGTCTTACCGTATGTCAAAGTGCAGTGGAGTAATCACGAGGAGCGGGAGGCGACTTGGGAGCCCGAGACGGCGATGAGGGAGGCCTATCCCTACCTGTTCGACGAGCAGAGCTGAGGTACGCTTAAGTTTCGCGGACGAAACTTTTGTAGTGGGGGAGGATGTAGAGACCTAAAAAATTGCACCTGAGGCTTGTCGACAGCTCTGACGAGTGTCGGGACAAGTCCGAGTCGCGTTGGCGCCAAATGGACGCCACACGGACCCTGTGGGAACTTGAGAGCAGCGTGTGTCACGAAAATCTACAATGTGTGTGTTTTCCGTGACAAGACAAATCGATTTTGTACCGGTACAAGATTGGTTGCTATACCGGTATAACCACCAGGGCTATATCGGTATAGCTCGCAGCTAGGCTCTCGGGTTGCTGCTTGTACAGACAAACAGGGATTTTGTACCCAGACAAAGAGGAGGTATGGTGCAGTTTGACTTTTTGCGCCACTTGTCAGATCACCCCTCACCATCCCTTTATCTGCAGCAGAGAAGAGAGAGAGGAGATCATCTTCCTCCTCTCCTTCTTCTTCTCCTTCCTTGGCTGCTGCTGCTGCTGCTGCTGCTCCCCTAGCTCGAGGGTGGAACCGAGCTTGCCGACGACGCGCCGCGGAGAGGATCGAGCGAGTTTTCGACGACGAGACGCTGCGAGGGAGCTTATCGTGCGCGCGGGACCGCCGCCCCCGACTCGGCGACTGACCTAGGGCTTGTTTCGAGGTGAGTAGCCCATCAAGTTTCCCTCCGTTGCATCTATTTCCTGGAATTTCGACCTGCTACTGGCAGCACCGTCGACTCGCGGAGTTTTGACCATATCTCTGTGTAGGAGAGCCGAAACGCGACGAAATCTGGGGCATTGGATCCGCGACTGCGGGACGATTCCAACGACACCTTACTTGCCAGATTTGGACAAGGTTTGCCCTGTCGGAACCCTTAATTACTGAGCCGCTGTTTGCGCGCAGAATCTGAAATGCTGAACTGCAGGATTTCAGCGTCGACGTTTCGTATTTCAGCTCGTACTCCGCGCAGGAGTGGCGAAATCCAGCGAATCGTGGACCGTTGGATTCTTGACTGCGAGACGAAGATTTCGAGACCTTACTCGCTGAATTTGGATAAGGTTAGCTTAGTTAACTTTAAGCTTTTCTCAGCCGTTTTCCGCAGATTTCGTGAAATCGTGCTTTTGCCTCTTCGCCGGGAGACTTCGGACCTCGGCGGATCGAAGGATCACCTTGACTGGATCACTCCCTTCGCTGCCAGGAGATCGCTTGAGAGGTGGGTTTTCATCGGATCACGCCTAATTCAAGTAGTCAACATGTATAAGTTCCGGTTTTTGACTAAATTGTGAATTGCTCGAATTCATGATTAGTAGTACGTTAAATCTGAATTTTGGAAGAATGTTTAGTATACTTTTAATTCTACATGTGGACTTGGACTTGACTTCGGAGGAAACCACGTTTTGGATCGTCATTAGCCTACACTACTGCATTTAGCTCTAGGAGCCGTTTCAGGCCGTATCATCGCCGCGGGGTGCGATGGATACTCGGGTAGTGTAGTTGTTTTTACGCTCGCGCCGGGGATGCCGAGCTTACTTTTCACAGAGTCTAGTCGTGTCGGTTGCTCGGCACCGTCGGGGTTTGACGGGGGGACCCAAAGTGTACCGTGTGGTTTCGGTTGTGCCAAGGGGCACGTGGTGTGTTAGTGCTTGGACCCTGTGTACTTGACTATGCCTGTGAGAGCCAGATTGAGCTCGACAGAGATACGCTTGCATACTCGGTTGGTTCGCGCCCACGAGTGACAATAACGCTCTTAATCGAATGATATTCGCCGTAGCTTCTTAGCTTCTCCGGTATCTTCTTTGTTATGTGCCATAAGCACCATCGATGTCGAGTGTCAGGAAAGACACGTGCGATAGCATTTTGCATCGCTCTATCTTGATCTGTGATTATTGCTTTGGGGGCACGGTCGGACATGCATGCCAACCAATTCCGAAAGAGCCATACAAACGATTCTGTATCTTCAGTGGAGAGTAGGCCGCACCCCAACAAAATTGATTGTCCATGGTGGTTAACTCCGACGAAAGGAGCAAACAGCATATCATACTTATTTGTTAGATATGTCGAGTCGAATGTAATTACATCTCCGAAACATTCATAGGCCGCTCTGCTCCGAGCATCTGCCCAAAACACATTGCGAAGCCGAGAATCATCGTCTAGATCTATGGCATAAAAAAAGTTTCCATTTCTCTCTTGCATTTCTCTAAAATAATTACAAATTGCTTCGCCATCCCCTTCACCAAGTCGTAACCGACGGACTTTTTCAATATAATTACGAGCGTCCTTCTCTCCAAATGTTAAGTTTTCATACCCACCAGCCTCAACAACAATAGAATTATAACTTTTATTCAGTCTGATTCCAGCACGATCATTAAGATCAAGCCGCCTCTTGACGCTTGGATCTATGATTCGATTGCAGGGAAAAAATCGAGACTTATAAGGACTTAGGACGTGATTATGCTCAAGTATAATTTTGCTTATTACACAAGATGAATCCGCATTTATCACGACATTTATCCTCGCAAGACGCTTCTTCGCATCGATGGACGAGGACGAAGATTCGTTACGGTCCGATGCATTTTTCCATTACGAGAGCATGCGATTATTACATATGTAGCCTTGCCATCACTCATTTTAGTTGTCCGCTTTACAACTCCAAATCCTAATTCTTGTGCATAATGCTTGTAGAAATTAAAAACGGCTTCAAAATTGATAAAAGACATTCCAATTTCTGGTGCCGAAATATGTACATCTCTGACCTCACTGTTTCTTTCTTCATCCATCTCAAATATGTTGAATTCAAATAATCACTGCTTTAAATTTAATAAAATTGCTCACCTGTATAACATCACATGCAGTCGAAATACACAATTGGAATAATGGTGATCGGGCAAACTATTTAACAAAATCAACACATCTAAATTAATAATCTATACACCACATTCTATTATGCCCTAAAAATGATTCATTGCGGTATAACAAAATAATACAAGTATTTTATTAAAAGAACACCCTAAACGTTTTAGTTGGTGCATGACAAATGTGAAGACAAAGAACTCCAATGTTTGGCAATTCCGCGTAAGAGACGAATAGTTGGACTTTCATGCTATATAGAATATTACCGATCAACCTATTTGAACTGGGCATCGCTAGTTCCAAGATTATAATATTTCAGGATGAATACAGGAAGGGCAATTAATTGCAAAATCAAGTTCCAGAAATCACTTATATACTTTATTTACGATGCATCTAAACAAATGAAACTAAAACTATGGTGACAAAGGCTAAGTTCATTAAATGTACTTCAGTAGTAAACTAGTTAGTTGGAGGGTAACTTTGGACTGAAACTCTTAAATTCAAATTTTTTTTCAACCTTTCAGTAAACTGCAACACAGGATCTCGACCTTTTAGCATAGTTTTACCTTGATCACTACTTCTCTACAATCAAATGCTTATAATATCACAATCAACTAATCCGTAAAAATTACAACACGAACCAAAGTCGCACAAATCCACTGAGTTTAATTTTTTCACCTCTCCTCATTTTTGCCGATATATTTGCAAATTTCATACATTTAAACTTTTGAGTCACCAATCTGCAACTCCACTCCAGCAATTGTTCACCCTACAAGCTACAAGAAGGGGTTCAAAGAAACCCTAATAGCCACAATGTGAAGCCGAAACAGAGAGTTGGGAAAGGGGTTTAAGGGACAAATTTTCGGATAAGCCCGCAAATCCATTCCCACATATTTTTTTCGTCCAACAAGCTACAAGTAGCAATCTACAACTAGGGATCCGAGAAACCCTAACAACCACAATCCGGCGCCGAAGAAGAGAGGTGACGGGGGGTGAGGGTGAAAGACAAGAGGGTTTTCACCTCGTCGAAGAAGAGGGCGAATCCATCGGCAGCGCCGTGAGCAAGAGGGTGTTGGGAGAGGCCGAGGGAGTCACGGAGGTCGAGTATAGCGTCGAAGAGGACCTCGCCGGAGGCGACCCGGCTCACGTCGGGGCCGAGGGCTAGGGATTTGAGGGACTCGAGCGCTCTCGGTGGCCAAAATAGGACCAAGGAGGAGGAGGGGCAATGGAAAGAAAGGAGATGAGAGGAGAGAGATGAAAAAGGGGGGAAAGGGTAGAAATAATGTAATGGGAGTGAGGATATCAATGCATTTTTGAGCTGTGGAATATCAGCCGTTGGATTAAAATGTGTAAGATGTACAACTCCTTTGAGTTGTACCTGTAGCACTACTCATATATATATATATATATATATATATATATATATATATATATATATATATATATATATATATATATATATATATATATATATATGCAACCAATTCTCTCTCTATATTTTTTCTTGTATAGGCTCCGGGTATTAAATATCCCTTTCCATACATTCTATTAGCTCGCGGCGTATATCCGTGGTTAACAAGTTGGACTTGTTCAAAACGGGATGTCAGGTAGGGGTGTAAACGAGCCGAACACGAGCGAGCTGGGGTCGGCTCGTGTTCGGCTCGTTATTAAACGAGCCGAACACGAGCTGGCTCATTAAAGTATCGAGCCGAAAAATTCGGCTCGTGTTCGGCTCGTTTAATAAACGAGCCAAACACGAGACGGCTCACGAGCTGGCCAACGAACAATAAATTTAAAAAAATTAGATTAAATATATTAAAAAAATAAATTTATAAATTCTTATTCATTAGACTTTGATCTAATAGTTAAAAATTTATATACAAATGAGTCTTTTTATAATTAAGCTCGCATTTATATTTTTATTTTGCTAAAAATTAAATAATAAAAATATGTATTATATATAATTATTTATTTATATATAAAAATATAAATTAAATAAATTATATAAATATAAAATATATGTATTTGAGCATTATCGAGCCGAACACGAGCCGGGGTCGCCCGCTCATGTTCGGCTTGATTTGACCCCACTCGTGTTCGGCTCGATTATTAAACGAAATAAAAATTCCACTCGTGTTCGGCTTGTTTACTAAACGAGCAAGCCGATCTCGAGCTCATTTCGGCCGAACACGAGCCGGCTGAACAATGTGGATTGCCACCCGTAATGTCATGTGCTCGGCATTGCGTGGCTAAATTGTAACCCTAGCTAGAAATAAGAATTTAAATTGTATTAACTTCTTAGAACAATATCACGTAATAGTCTTTAATTAATTTTGCTCCATAAATATATCTACTCTTCAAGAACCGAATCTCCCGAATCAGCCATAAAACTTATATATATATATATATATATATATATATATATATATATATATAGAGAGAGAGAGAGAGAGAGAGAGAGAGAGAGAGAGAGAGAGAGAAAGAGAGAGAGAGAGAGCTAGGCTAGCTACTATGCTATTAATAGCACGAATTTATTGGTGCTACCAAGTTTTTGGCCATTGAATTAAAAGATGTGTGGTTAGGATGAAGTGGGCCCTGTAGGATTAAGTAGGTGGTTGATTGAATAGTATGATCTAACGGGTAAAAATGATCAAAAGGGTAGATCTAACGACTTAAAACTTGGTAGCAACAAGTGTTTCGTGCTATTAATAGTATAGTAAATGGACTATATATATATATATATATATATATATATATATATATATATATATATATATATATATATATATATATATATATATATATATATATATATATAGGCATGTATTAATAGCACAAAGAACCCTTGTGCTCCTAAATTTTTAACCATCCATCAATTTTGATAGGTGGTTAAGGTGAGAGAGTGAAGAGAAATTGAGGAGATATTAAAAAAGATGAGAAATTGAGAACCTCAATTTCTCTCCAATTTCTCTTCTCTCTCTCATCTTAACCACCCATCAAAATTGATAGATGGTTAAAAACTTAGGAGCACAAGGGTCGTCATGCTATTAATAGCACAAGAGCCCTACTCTATATATATATATATATATATAATCCGGCTATGGTGCTTGTAAGAGCACCAAGAACTTCGTGCTTGTGAGTTTTTTACCGTTAGATCTACGATTTTGATCATTTTCATCCGTTAGATTATACTATTCAACCAACCACCCACTTAACCCAAGGGGGCCCACATCATCCTAACCACACATCTATTAATCCAATGGCTAAAAACTTACATGCACCAATGACTAGGTACTTTTAAAAGAATAGGAGCTCAATTATATAGCTGCTTCTAACCCTCTTACTAAAATTCTTGATGCCAACCGCTTAACCGGCCCTAATTTTTCTGATTGGCTACGGAACTTGAGAATCGTTCTCAATTCTGAAAAAAATTGCCTATATTTTCACTGCTACTGCTGCTGAACTTCCAGTTGATGACAATGAGCAAGAGATGCTGCTTATGAAAAATGGATAGATGACGATAATAGAGTCAGGTGTTACATGTTGGCGTCGATGAGCAATGAGTTGCAACGCCAACATGAACACATAGACAGTGCGTCAGGCATTCTACTTCACTTACAAGAATTGTATGGTGAATAAAGCCGCTCTACTCGATATGAGATATCGACACGGCTGTTTCGAGCAAGAATGTCCGATGGCCAATTTGTTAATCATCATTGTTTGAAAATGATCGAGGATATAGAGGAGCTTGAGAAGCTCGGCCTACGGATGGACGCAGACTTGTAGACAGATTTAATTCTACAGTCTTTACCTGACTCATTTCGCAGTTCGTAATGAACTTTCAAATGAATAAGATTCAATGCACTCTCTCAGAGCTCTTAAATATGCTGGTGACAGCAGAGGGAACAATAAAAGGTAATAAGGGGTCAATCTTGGCTATGGAACGGGCTTCATTCTCCAAAAGAAAGTCTACATGGAGAAACATGAAATCTAATAAGAAGCCAAAGGCCGATACCAAAAGACAAGTTCCTAAGAAGGTTACTAAAGGAAAATGTTTCCACTGCAATGGAGATGACCATTGGAAGAGGAACTGGCCCGAATACCTTGCTAGCCTAAAGGAGAAGGCAAAGGACAAGCCTTCTGAAGGTATGCCCAATCTGCTCATTGTTGAGACTAGTCTGTCGGTATGTTCTACTACTACTTGGATAAATGATTCTGCATGCACTTCACACTTGTGCACCTCGATGCAGGGTTTAAGACAAAGTAGAAGGCTAAAGGAATGAGAAATCATCCTACGAGTGGGTAATGGAGCAAAAGTTGCTGCATTAGCCATAGGAACCTATCCTATACTATTACCGTCAGGCATAGTTTTAGAATTAAAAGATTGTCTCTATGTTCCTAATGCTAATAGAAACTTAATTTTTGTTTCCTCATTAGCATTGACTGGTTATAAATTTATTTTTGAAATAAATACTTGCTCAATTTATTTGAGAAATAAATTGATAGGCTATGGAACAATGATTGACAAACTATATCACTTGCATTTGGATGTAAGTATAAATACAGTTGAGCAGGAAGTAGATGCCGTAGGGTTTGAGAGACCTAGAGAAGAGGTAAATCACAAGTATATGTGGCATCTTAGATTAGGTCACATCGGTGAAGATCGGATTAACAAATTGGTTAAAGATGGGCTCTTGAGTTCATTGGCTTTCGAGCCGTATCCAATTTGTGAATCATGTCTTCAAGGAAAGATGACCAAATTGCCCTTTATTGGACAAGGGGAAAGAGCCACTGAGATACTTGCCTTGGTGCATACTGATGTATGCGGACCATTTGATGTACAAGCCAAGGGAGGTTATGTTTACTTCATCACCTTTACTGACGACTATTCGCGGTATGGGTATGTCTACTTGATGAGACAAAAGTCTGAAGCCTTTGAAAAGTTCAAAGAATTTAGACATGAAGTAGAAAAACAAACCTAAAGTTTATTAAGATCCTTCGATCGGATCGAGGAGGGGAATACTTAAGTTCAGACTTTCTAAATTACCTCAAAGAAAACGACATCATCTCTCAATGGACTCCTCCTGGCACTCCACAACTTAATGGAGTATCTGAACGGAGAAATCGCACTTTATTAGATATGGTGCGATCCATGATGAGTTTCACAGATTTGCCTATATCACTTTGGGCGTATGCTCTCTTTACTGCAGCATATATCTTAAACAGAGTGCCTTCCAAATCTATTTCTACTACTCCATATGAGATTTGGTTTGGTAGAAAGCCATCTCTTGGTCATCTCAAGATCTGGGAATGTCCGGCTTATGTTAAGAAGTTAAAGACGGACAAATTCGAAGCAAGGTCGGATAAAGGTAGATTCGTTGGTTATCCCAAAGAATCATTGGGATACTATTTCTATTTTCCCATGATCAAAATATTATTGTGAGTCGGCACGCCTCTTTTCTTGAGAAACAATTTATTCAAGAAGGAGGTAGTGGGAGGAAAATAGAGCTCAATGAGAATGTCTCTGATAAGCAACGAATCTACAATGATCCATCGGAAATATCTGTTCAATCAGAGCCAACATACACACAACCACTTCGAAGATCTAGTGAGTCTCCCAACCTCCAGACAGATATTTGGGATTTGTCATAGAAGAGGTACAGGAAATGTTTCTAATGGGAGATAAAGATCACAGACATGATCCTACTGGTTCTGATAAGGCGATGTCAGACATCGACTCTGAGAGATGGAAGGAAGCTATGAAGTCAGAAATAGACTCCATGTATTCCAACCATGTTTGGACACTAGTTGATTTACCCGAGGGTATAGTACCTATTGGATGTAAATGGATCTTTAAGAAAAAAATTGGTTCAGATGGAAAGGTAGAGACCTATAAAGCAAGACTTGTGGCGAAAGGTTATAGTCAACGAGAAGGTATTGACTATCACGAGACCATCTCGCCAGTGGCTATGCTAAAATCCAATCGAACCTTACTTGCTATAGCTGCACATTATGATTATGAAATATGGCAGATGGATGTGAAAACCGCATTCCTTAATGGATATCTTGAGAAAGATATCTATATGGAACAGCCTCAAGGTTTTACCTCTAGCAACGATAATCATAAAGTGTGCAAGCTATAGAGAACCATATACGGATTAAAACAAGCATCTCGAAGTTGGAACACTCGTTTCAATGAGGTAATCAAATCGTTTGATTTCATCAGAAATGAGGAAGAACCATATGTGTATTAAAGGATTAGTGGGAGTGCTGTCACATTTCTCGTATTGTACGTGGATGATATGCTTCTAATAGGGAACGACATTGGGATGATGTCATCGGTCAAGTTGTGGCTATCTCAGAATTTTTCCATGAATGACTTAGGCGAGGCATCCTACATTTTAGGTATAAAGGTCTACAGAGATAGGTCTAGAAGGTCGCTCGGCCTATCTCAGAGGATGTACATAGATGAAGTGCTAAAGAGGTTTAGCATGGAAAATTCCAAAAGAGATCTATTACCTCTAAGATATGGAATTTATCTCTTCAAAATGATGTGTCCTAAAACACCAGAGGAGAGAGAATGTATGAGTAGAATCTCATATGCTTCAGCTATTGGGAGTCTAATGTATGCAATGCCATGTACGAGGCCTGATATCGCACATGCTGTGAGTGTCACAAGCCGATATCAATCTAACCCGGGTTTGGAACACTGGGTTGCAGTTAAGAATATCCTCAAGTACTTGAGAAGAACTAAGGATATGTGCCTAGTCTTTGGAGAAGGTGAGTTGAAGTTGGAAGGCTTCACAGACTCTGACTTTATGTCAGATGTTGATTATAGAAAGTCTATATCAGGATATTTGCTCATATGTAATGGAGGATCAATTGTTTGGAAGAGTTCCAAACAAGAAGATGGGAATGCGCTATATGGGTGATTGGCATTAGTGCAAGTGGGAGATTGTTAGTTATATGCCCTATAAGCCAATCTCTGTCATAACTTAAAGGGATAATATCAGTGTACTTTTCTTTTATGATTAAATCTGGCATTCTTCATTCATATTATTGCCAACTGCATATTTATGAATCGTCCATAGAATTAATAGTAGAAGAATTAACTTTCTAAGAAGTTAGAAATTTGAGACATATATTCTTCTGTAATTAATTCTTAAATGCTCCTGATCATAGAATTATCACGAGGGCGGTGGTAAATCCGGATAGATCAGTGTATGCTGTACTTCCCTTATGGGATGACGAGTCTCAAGTTATTAGTGTGGTGACACTAGAGTAAGCATACAGGTGAATGTTGGAGAACAATTTCACTGAGCGTGACCAACTATAAACAATCACATGGATGTCTACTCACTCGTCAGTGAATTGTTCCATACCGTAGTAGTGTGAGTGATCCTTTGACCCGAGGCACCACGGTTATCTTGCGTGTGGGTTATTGTAGTTTGACTGTGTAAATACTTATACCCTAATCATGGGTTAAGTCAACACATGTTGGCTGCAGTGGGTCATACGTGGAGGTAGGTGTGTGTCAAGATGGAATCTATCACCCTCGGTAGAGAGGTAATTGTCCTATGCTATCTATTTTACAAGTCCTTGGCCAAGGCAGTATTATTTTATGGAAAGGAGTTTCCATATTAAGTGTTAATCAGATAAGGCATATGATTGAGTAATGTGGTTTGACGAGTTATCCATAACCTCGACTCAATCGGGATAAGTGATAGAAGGATTTTACCACACGGTAACTACACTTAGAGGTTCTGTCTATTATTAATTCTACTTGGATTGCCGCGATATACTGCTAGGTGTCACTCGTGGATTGTGGGACCCATGTGTAAGATACCGAACTTCTGAAATCGTGAAGTTGCGGTGGAATGTGATATATATCGGATTCTTAATTTAAAAATAAATATAAATAAAAATAGTGTGAGATACTATTTTTATTGGGTTTATAGAAGTAAAATGTAAGCTTGGATTGACCTGTCAAATCGGACTCCGTAATAAGATCTAGAATTTTCTCGTGAGAGAACTAGTATAAATTAATAAAATGCACAGTGTCAGAAAATTACGAAAACTGGAGGGTATGTCAGGATTGTTTTCATGAGGCTAGATTTAAAGTTTCATGCCAATCGGACACCCGGAAGATGAGAAATAAAATACGAATGCTATCTGATAGCGATTACAGTTCGGTAGAGTTCGCAGTGACCAAACGGGGTCGAAACTGAGAGATTTAAATTTCTTCTGTTAAGTTATGTAAAAACGAATACAACTGTCAGATTTGAGCTCAATCGGACATTCCGAAGGGCAGGCAAAAAAAATCAAAGCTTCAACCGAAAATTAGAGTGTGAATAGTGTGAATAGTGTTTGGGTGTTGCTTATTAAAGAAGCTAATTAGCTTCTTCCTGCAACTTCAACCGAGCACCCTCAAAACCTCACACGCATGAAAGGAGAAAGAAAACCCTCTACTTCTCTCTCTAAATAGCTCCCAAATCTCTTGATAGTTTTCTCCCAAATTCGCGGCGTTGGTGGAGATTGAAGCTTAGAAGTGAATCGTTGTCATCTTCTTCGTTTTCTCCTTGATTTGGAGCACATTTTGAGGTGAGCTTCTTGAACCCTTTAATGGCAATTTCTTAGGGTTTGATTTATATCCTTTAATAATGGGTTTAATGGAATCCTAGCATGCTAATTAGAGGCATATTGCTTAAATTATAGATTAATTCAATAATTTTTGCAATAGTAGCAAACCTAGGGTTAGAAATGCAATTTTTGCTATTTGATGGATTTGATCTAAATTGAGCCTACGTAAACCTAATTGCTAGGTAATGAAACGCGTTGGCGAAGTCGGTTCGGCAATTCGACGAGCGGTTGTGAAGATATTGAGGTTTGAAGCCGTCGACGTAAAAATGGTCGCAGCTTGCGGCGAAAGCTTCCAAAAATCGTGAGAATGGAATTGGGGGCTCGTGGCAACAAACCGAAGACCTATAATTTTCGGGGCTGCGAAGCGGAGCACGGTTGAGGCGCGGTTGCAATATCGGGCCGTGCCGGATACGGATGTCGCGGGAGGCCGATTGCAAGCGACGACGAGCAATCGGAAAGCGATAACAGGTGGGGGGTGCCATTCCGAAGCCGTCGGGCTACTTTTTATGTCTAAGTACCTTTATTGGTCATATAGCGTATATATGTATATATGTATAGTTTCATGCATGCTAGGGTTATATAGTTCGTTTACTATTCTTACATGCTCCTTTAAATTGTGGCATCATATGATTGACAATTGAATATAGGAGGCATGATGGTTATGACAAAGAACCCTAGAGATAAGTTGGATTGTAATTTAATCTTGCATGATGGGCAACTATTGACATTATGACATAGTGTAGAGACACTAGTGATATATGAACCAAGTGTATACAACTTGATGACATTGCATGATAACTTAGTGTAAAGAACACTAGAGATATGTGAACCAAGTAAAGAACTTGATGATTGACATTATGACATAGTGTATGGAACACTAATGACATGAGAACCAAGTAGACAACGTGATGAATGACATTGTATGGTAACTTAGTGTAAAGAACACTAGAGCTATGTGAACCAAGTATAGAACTTGATGATTGACATTATGACATAGTGTAGAGACACTAGTGACATGTGAGCCAAGTAAATAACTTGATGACAGTTGACATAGAAACATAGTGTTAGAAAACACCTATGTATGATTCCCCTGCGTGGATGCCCTCCAAATGGAGGAGAAGATCATACTCACACAGTCTGTTCAGCGCTCGTGGTGGTCGCTCCACACGGGTAGTGCGAGTCTCCGGAGGTCTTGGCACGTGATTCGATAGGGATAGCCTATGTGGGGTCCCGAGGGATAGCCTATGTGGGGTCCCGCAGACAACCCATTGGGTTGAATGTGTTGAGTCGTGGGCGTGCCTACGGGTTAGCCATGGATTGGGTAATAACATAAGAACATAAAAGTATTTCATACATACTTGATTGGGACATAGTAGCATGATAGATATTTCATAATTATTTCATGATCTTGTTGTTTCAGGCATAGCGAGTTGCATTAATTATATCATGCTTTACCTACGCAGCATACCTTTAAATTATCTATCTATCTATCTATCCGCTTTGCCTCGCTTAGACCTAGTGGGGAGATCGGTGGGGCTGGGTCGAGCCCACCGGGAACTAAGGAAGTTAGTTCTCACCCCACTCAATTACAGGTTCCAGCGCGCAGGCGGGCGGTGAGGATCGCGGTAAGGGTGTCGCGCCCTAGTTGGTAGCAGCCACCTACTTGCATTAGAGCCACCCGTGGTATCATTTTGGGAACATAATTGTATAAAGAAATGATGTAACCTACATTTTGGGAGATGAATATGTATTTATATTTCGAGGTTAAAGAATGTAAGCAAATGGTTGAATGGTTGTAATAAATAGACTTATCTCTCTTTATGTTACTTGTATATATATACTTGTATCTTGCTCTTGTTGTTGTTCGCACCTTTAGGTGCATCGTCTCGTCATGTATGTAATAGAATTCTTTTTCGGGCAATTCTTTGTACATGACTTGTTGTCGAGCCTTGGGCGGACAGTGGAGGTGTCGTCTGTTCGGCGCTCGATCAAGCGTCCCCGAACCGAACCAAATTGGTAGCGGTCTCGGGGCGTGACAGTTAAAGATGGTATCAGAGCAAGCTAAGAGCAAGTAAAGAGAGAGTCTAGGATTGACCTAGGAGACCCTAGGACGGTGAACCTTAAGGCTATAGGTGCGTGAGCGAGACGTGAACCTAAGCCGGGTGGCGAAAGTTGAATCGATTGGGTTAAGTATTGAAACCTCTAAGATGGACATTAGAGGTAGACTCAAGATGTGGTTTATTCTTGACCAAGTGTGTTCATGTTGGGCGATCGACAACATGAACCCGAGGGATGAGAATAAATGCTCTTGCATGACTTTCGCCCGATTTGAATCGAGTCGATGTTAGTTGTTGCGTGCTTGACCTAGAGAGTCGAGACTGATCATGTTGTCGCGATTCGAGGGACGATGGCACCGCGTAGGCGATCTTTGTTTAGATCTGCACAGTAGGGGACAAGGGATGGCCCTGAGTATTTCGACGTGCGAGCGGAGACTTGGAACTTCGCAAACGGTTGGCCACACTCGTAGGAGTGATGAGGCCACAGGTCGAGTTGGTGCAACGACAGCAAGAGGCTGTTATGCGCCAGGAGGAACGGACTAAAGGACTCTAAGAAACGATCGGTCGATTGGTGACCGTACTATTTTCAGCTCGTCGAATACGGTTGGGAGTCGCGGCGAAGGTATTTCCGTCGAGGTCGGGCAACCCGACTTCTATCAGTTCAGAGGTGAAGGCGTTGAGGGAGTGAGCTTTGGCTACCCTCATGACCTTCAAGCAGTTTGATCTATCTACCTTGATAGAGAGGATGCGGATCCGTTGATCGTGGAGTTGTGGATCGACTCCATGGAGACTCCCTTTGAGGATTTGTACACTGTGGTGCGGGACAAGTATTGTCCATAATAGTTGACGAAGGTGTGGTGGATAGGCGTCGAGTGGAATTGATCGCCTAGTCTCCCTCCTATGGCTTGGGAAGTGTTTCAGGGATTGATCATCTCCGTTTATTCCCCGACAGTGAGGAGAAAAGTCGGGTGAGGTTCGGAAGCTGCGGCGAGGAAGCTGCACCGTGGGGGAATACGAGTGGGGATCCTCCCGCATCGTGAGTTGCATCCCGAACGAAGTGTGGGATGACAAGGATGTGGCCGATGTGTTGGTGCGGAGACTTCGGCCGAATGCGGTCGTGGTTGTGGATGTACGAAAGTGGATTCTCAAAATTCGAGGATTGGACTTCATCTGGAATTGACTAATTGTCGATTTGGTACGCTTCGGAAGGGTCGAAGGCGTTGGAAACCTAAAAAGTGCAAAGTGGCCTTAGTGGAGGAGTAAGGTCTTCATCTTCTTTCTCAGGTGGAGAGAAGCTTTTGGGGGTAAACTCTTGAGCTTGCCAATGGCATACATCTAGGGTTTTGCTATTTAGGCTCTAGAATGATTTGGGATAACCAAACCTTGGCGTTGGCGACGACCCCCCTCCTCTCTAAGACAGTCTGTGGGTGCGCCACCTACGGCATGGTCGGGAGAGCGAGTGATGAGAATATGGCAACCGGAGGGTTCGCGGCGGGCACTAAGTGACCATGGGTACGCGACCCAGGTTGTGGAACCTACTACTACTGACCGCGTCATGGTAGGCATGAGTTGTTGGAGTCGGCTTGTGCTCCTACATGATGTAGGGTTGATGCATAGCATGCATTTGTCATATGGTCACCTACTATTAATTATGCATTAGTATAGTAGAGACCAATGGACCGGTGAATGTAGATACCCGAGCATGCTTGCGTGTGGAAACATGTTACCTGTTGAAGCAGGTAGAGAGCCAAGTGGTACTAGCGAATGGCTAGTAGTGATTTTTGGACGAAGTGGTGCGGCAACTCTCAAGGCAGTGAGCAGTGGATTGCGAGAGCTGAGCCGTGATACTTGAGGATACCCGAGTAATCCGAGCGTTTCGCACGTAGTTTCGATAAATCGAGCGGAAAGTAGAACCGCCGTTAAGAGCGTGACCGATTAGTGGTCGAGTCCGGGCATATAATGATACCTCAAATTGAGGTAGGTGAGTAGTGCTCGTGCGACCAGCGTGTATAGGCAAGGTTGCCTAGTGCTGGATTTGGTTTGGAACGCTATAGAGGCGTATAGAGCGCATGAGTATAGGT
Organism: Aechmea fasciata; assembly: GCA_025177825.1. NCBI lineage: Eukaryota > Viridiplantae > Streptophyta > Magnoliopsida > Poales > Bromeliaceae > Aechmea > Aechmea fasciata. The sequence continues at coordinate 13,096,868 of CM045933.1, forward strand.
ACTCGTGGTGTGCGGTATTGACTCAGCCGGGAGAGTGAGTTGGCAGTAGCACTTTAGCATGGCTAAGTGTGAAGCGGGCCATAGATCACTCGTAGGGCTGGTGGCTCGCACTAGGTGCTTAGGAGCGGGTAAAGTGTGTAGCTCTGTAGAGCATGTCGTATAGGACGACGTTGGCGGGTAGTGCTTGGGGGACGACTGCTGGACCGTTTGTGGACTGTGGAGCCTAGGCCCTTTGGGCAGGCGCAGTCAGCTGCAAGTGGCAGCGGCCCGATACCTATAGGTAGGGAAGAGTTTTGGTCAGGACGGTAGTCCGAGCTTGTACCCGGAGCGTGGAAATGCCACGTGTTGGATCTCAGATCGAGAATGCACCGAGAGTGCGGTTGTGACCCAACCCAAGAATTTGATGTGGGTTGCGATCTTGATAGCTCCGGGTTGGAGTGTGTGCGAATTCCCAAGTGAGAATGTCGCCCAATGCTGATTGGGTCTACGCTTGCGAGTAAGAGACATCGAGCGTTGAGACATGTCTAGGCGGTAGGCCGACGTAGGGTTGGTGACCATTGGTCCACCCGTAGAGACCGAAGATCGGTGTGGCCGGTAACTCTATTAATGAGTTTGGCTTAGGATCACGAACGAAGTGTTCGTGTGAGATGAGTGCGACAGAAGGGGCCGAATTGGCCGTGGCCATTGGAATTTGAAGCAAGTGGTCCCTAGGAGACACTTCAATAATGGAGGCCACGCGAGAGAGTTGGAGTTGATGCTCTCAGGAGAGTTGGAGCATAAGGATAGCGCTCTCCAGTGGATTGATATTTAAGATGTGCCGAAGTGCTCCATCTCACGATAGAACAGGGATCCGGTTGGGATTGGAACACTCGCGATTAAGCGATGCACCTATGATATTATTTTTAAGCAATGCCGGTGATCGAATCGGAGTGTATTCCCTCAACGAAGGGTGAATGCAAGGAAGAGCTGTATCAGACTCTTGGATAGCCAGAGTGGTAGAGCGCCACTTTATGGGCTTTCGAGTAATTTGAGAAGGTCTACCCGTGTGCATTGTGTAGTGGTGGTGGGTCGTTCGACTAGTTGGCGTATTCATGCTAGATCCACACCACGAGGATGGCGGGTAGTCCCGGTCTCAAAGGAAGCGGTTCTGCCTTGGTGTGCCGTTTGTGAGTGGGGTTGCAGTAGGTAAAGTCGTCGAGTATCGACTTGCCCTACCACCGAGACTCGCGGGAGTGGTAATGCACTTTCAGAGTTTTACTTGACTGATGTGAGTGAATCTGGTCTTATATCTTCCGTAGTGGGCCTCTTGACAATCCCGATGAGTAAAAGGCCACTCCGAAGTGCGAAAGTACATTGAAACTCCAGATTGCTCGATAAGCTGAGTTGTAGCGTGAAGCGATTTGAGGTGCGGGGGAAGCTGAGTCCCCGTTATGTTGGGCCAAGTATTTGTTGATGGCTGAGTCCGCCTACAACAACGGTTACCAAGCCAGTGTGGAGATGGCACCGTTCGAAGTCCTTTGCCGGCGGAAGTGCCGATCTCCTGTGCATTGGGGTGATGTAGGTGAACGGGCGGTGATAGGTCCCGACGTGTTGCGGGAGGCGGAAGAGAAAGTTCGCCTCGCTCGTCAGCGGATGCTCACTGCGCAGTCGAGGCAACAAAGTTATGCCAATAAGCACCGTAGAGAATTGGAATTCGCGGTAGGAGACCGCGTGTTCTTAAAGGTCTCGCCTATGAGAGGCGTGAGACGGTTTGGAGTACGAGGAAAGTTGAGTCCTCGATATGTTGGACCGTATGAAGTGTTGGAATGCATTGGTGCGGTAGCGTATCGAATTGCATTGCCGCCGCAGCTAGCGGATGTCCATAACGTGTTTCACGTTTCCAACCTTCGAAAGTATGTTCACAATCCCGATCACGCCATGATGTATGAGCCGCCACGCCATGATGTATGAGCCGCCGGAACTTCAAGAGGATTTGAGCTATGAAGAGTTCCCGGTGGCGATTATTGCTCGGGAGGTGCGCAAACTGCGGAATCGCGAGATTCCTTATGTTCGAGTTCGGTGGAGCAATCACGACGATCGTGAAGCCACTTGGGAGCTCGAGAGCGAGATGAAAATTCATCATCCTTATCTATTTGGTGAGTAAGGTATGAATTTGAGTTTAAGTTAAATATAAGGGTTCGTTTCGAGGACGAAACTATTTTAAGGAGGGGAGGATGTAAGATACCGAACTTCTGAAATCGTGAAGTTGCGGTGGAATGTGATATATATCGGATTCTTAATTTAAAAATAGATATAAATAAAAATAGTGTGAGATACTATTTTTATTGGGTTTATAGAAGTAAAATGTAAGCTTGGATTGACTGTCAAATCGGACTGTAGAAGATCTAGAATTTTCTCGTGAGAGAACGGCAGATAAATTAATGTAAAATGCACAAAGGTGTAAAATTACGAAAACTGGAGGGTATGTCAGGATTGTTTTCATGAGGCTAGATTTAAAGTTTCATGCCAATCGGACACCCGGAAGATGAGAAATAAAATACGAATGCTATCTGATAGCGATTACAGTTCGGTAGAGTTCGCAGTGACCAAACGGGGTCGAAACTGAGAGATTTAAATTTCTTCTGTTAAGTTATGTAAAAACGAATACAACTGTCAGATTTGAGCTCAATCGGACATTCCGAAGGGCAGGCAAAAAAAATCAAAGCTTCAACCGAAAATTAGAGTGTGAATAGTGTGAATAGTGTTTGGGTGTTGCTTATTAAAGAAGCTAATTAGCTTCTTCCTGCAACTTCAACCGAGCACCCTCAAAACCTCACACGCATGAAAGGAGAAAGAAAACCCTCTACTTCTCTCTCTAAATAGCTCCCAAATCTCTTGATAGTTTTCTCCCAAATTCGCGGCGTTGGTGGAGATTGAAGCTTAGAAGTGAATCGTTGTCATCTTCTTCGTTTTCTCCTTGATTTGGAGCACATTTTGAGGTGAGCTTCTTGAACCCTTTAATGGCAATTTCTTAGGGTTTGATTTATATCCTTTAATAATGGGTTTAATGGAATCCTAGCATGCTAATTAGAGGCATTTTGCTTAAATTATAGATTAATTCAATAATTTTTGCAATAGTAGCAAACCTAGGGTTAGAAATGCAATTTTTGCTATTTGATGGATTTGATCTAAATTGAGCCTACGTAAACCTAATTGCTAGGTAATGAAACGCGTTGGCGACGTCGGTTCGGCAATTCGACGAGCGGTTGTGAAGATATTGAGGTTTGAAGCCGTCGACGTAAAAATGGTCGCAGCTTGCGGCGAAAGCTTCCAAAAATCGTGAGAATGGAATTGGGGGCTCGTGGCAACAAACCGAAGACCTATAATTTTCGGGGCTGCGAAGCGGAGCACGGTTGAGGCGCGGTTGCAATATCGGGCCGTGCCGGATACGGATGTCGCGGGAGGCCGATTGCAAGCGACGACGAGCAATCGGAAAGCGATAACAGGTGGGGGGTGCCATTCCGAAGCCGTCGGGCTACTTTTTATGTCTAAGTACCTTTATTGGTCATATAGCGTATATATGTATATATGTATAGTTTCATGCGTGCTAGGGTTATATAGTTCGTTTACTATTCTTACATGCTCCTTTAAATTGTGGCATCATATGATTGACAATTGAATATAGGAGGCATGATGGTTATGACAAAGAACCCTAGAGATAAGTTGGATTGTAATTTAATCTTGCATGATGGGCAACTATTGACATTATGACATAGTGTAGAGACACTAGTGATATATGAACCAAGTGTATACAACTTGATGACATTGCATGATAACTTAGTGTAAAGAACACTAGAGATATGTGAACCAAGTAAAGAACTTGATGATTGACATTATGACATAGTGTATGGAACACTAATGACATGAGAACCAAGTAGACAACGTGATGAATGACATTGTATGGTAACTTAGTGTAAAGAACACTAGAGCTATGTGAACCAAGTATAGAACTTGATGATTGACATTATGACATAGTGTAGAGACACTAGTGACATGTGAGCCAAGTAAATAACTTGATGACAGTTGACATAGAAACATAGTGTTAGAAAACACCTATGTATGATTCCCCTGCGTGGATGCCCTCCAAATGGAGGAGAAGATCATACTCACACAGTCTGTTCAGCGCTCGTGGTGGTCGCTCCACACGGGTAGTGCGAGTCTCCGGAGGTCTTGGCACGTGATTCGATAGGGATAGCCTATGTGGGGTCCCGAGGGATAGCCTATGTGGGGTCCGCAGACATCCCATTGGGTTGAAGGTGTTGAGTCGTGGGCGTGCCTACGGGTTAGCCATGGATTGGGTAATAACATAAGAACATAAAAGTATTTCATACATACTTGATTGGGACATAGTAGCATGATAGATATTTCATAATTATTTCATGATCTTGTTGTTTCAGGCATAGCAGTAGTTGCATTAATTATATCATGCTTTACCTACAGCAGTTACAGCTTTAAATTATCTATCTATCTATCTATCTGCTTAGACCTAGTGGGGAGATCGGTGGGGTCGGTGGCCGAGCCCACTGGGAACTAAGGAAGTTAGTTCTCACCCCACTCAATTACAGGTTCCAGCGCGCAGGCGGGCGGTGAGGATCGCGGTAAGGGTGTCGCGCCCTAGTTGGTAGCAGCCACCTACTTGCATTAGAGCCACCCGTGGTATCATTTTGGGAACATAATTGTATAAAGAAATGATGTAACCTACATTTTGGGAGATGAATATGTATTTATATTTCGAGGTTAAAGAATGTAAGCAAATGGTTGAATGGTTGTAATAAATAGACTTATCTCTCTTTATGTTACTTGTATATATATACTTGTATCTTGCTCTTGTTGTTGTTCGCACCTTTAGGTGCATCGTCTCGTCATGTATGTAATAGAATTCTTTTTCCTGGGCAATTCTTTGTACATGACTTGTTGTCGCGACAGTGGAGGTGTCTGTTCGCGCCGATTTGCGTCCCCGAACCGAACCAAATTGGTAGCGGTCTCGGGGCGTGACACCATGAGAGTAATTAAGACAGTTAATTACACTCAGTTGGGAGAGCCAAAAACGTTTTGGTCCATCGAAAAGAGTTCCGATGGTGACACTAAAAGAGTTTAGCGTCACATCTCACTACCAGGTAGAATTGAACCTATGTGGTCACACACAATAAAGGCTGCGTGTGATCTAGTGCTTGGAGAATTAATAGAGACTATTTTGCTAAAGTAGCAAAGCAAGAATTTAGTTGCTAAGGTGGTTAGCAAAAACTCTAATTGCAAAAGATGAAATTTGTGTAGAGTGACCTAATACTAAATTTGATTTAGTATGAGGGCTTATGTGCAATAGTTGCAACAACTTATGAAGTGAAAAACTCTCTTCGTATTTAATCCTTTTATTAAATGTTAATTGGGAGATGAAGACAAAGAGAGAGAGAGAAAGAGAACGAAACTATACATATTAATTGTACTATTAATGGAGAAGAAAAGTGAAAACGTTTTCCTTTCCTCTCTTCTTCTCTACGCACATCAAATGAGAGAAGTTAACTCTTCTCTCATTTATGGTGAACGTTTTATTTCTTTCTCTCCTCTCCAAATTTGAGAGAGAGGTGCTTTATTAATTAGTGAAACGAATGTTTCATTAATTATGATAACGCTCCTCCATCTCCGCCTCGTCTTTCTGCCATGCCTATAAATAAAAGCATCTCCCAATGATGAAAAGATATAGGTGATTTGAAATAGAATACCAAACAAAGAGAAAAAGCTTTTCAATTATAAAGCTCTCTTTTAATCATAAGAGAGTGGTCTCCTATATTAATTGGTCTCTATAGTTAATCTTCTTGAAATTGCTAGCACAATTTTGAAGATTAATTTTTCTCCACATTAACACGAGATCACGAAAGGAGTTTCGAGATTACACTGTGATTGTGTGAACCATAGCTCCCTGAGCAGTCTTGTGTAGTTACACATAGAGGCCGAACAATTGTGCGGCTCAAATGACCAGAATTTCAGATCCACATCAACCGTGAAATAATTTCGGTAATTTGCACAGGTTGAAATTCAAACCCTTCTTCTAATTAGATTAGAATAATAATTTTGTGTGTCACACGAGATAATCTTGGTACATATATATATACTAATATCATAAATGTTATGATATTATAGTACATATGATTGGATCATATTTTATAAATAAAATTTATTTCCGCTGCATTAAATGCACATGCAGATGCATATATTTTCTTACAGTGGGCCCCCTAGGGTTAAGTGGGTGGTTGGTTGAATAGTATGATCTAACGGGTGAAAATCATCAAAGGGGTGGATCTAACGGTGGAAAACTTGATAGCATCAAATGCATGGTGGCATCGATAGTATCCCAGCCGGACTCTATATATATATATATAGAGTTGAGCTAGAATACTCTTAAGAGTACCGAGCCCATTTTACTCTCGAGTTGTTTTCGATGATAGAGCTTTCAAATTGACGATCGGCTCTGTTAAATATGATCTAAACCATTTAAACTACCTAGAAATCAAATTTCACGCACTTTCGATATTGTTCTTGTATCCATCTAGTGAACAGAAAATGAATGGTTGAAAATGAATATTCTTTAAAAAATGATGATAGGAGTCTTGTAATCAAGATCAAGAGTATAGATCTTGTTTTAAATAGTTTAAAGAATTTTCTAACAAAAATTCAATTGATTTGGATATCTTTACACCGTTAAACGAGAAAACGTCTCTTATCCACCATTAAAATTACAAATTTTGAAACCCTTTGATCATTAGGCAAATGATGTCGAAAATATTTGAAATTTGATTTCTAAACACTTTAAGTGGTATAGATCATGTTCAACGGAGCCGGTCATCAATTTGGAAGCTCTATCATCGAAAACAACTCGAGAGTAAAATGGGCTTGGTACTCTTAAGAGTATTCTAGCTCAACTCTATATATATATATATATATAGAGAGAGAGAGAGAGAGAGAGAGACAGAGAGAGAGAGAGAGAGAGAGAGAGAGAGAGAGAGAGAGAGAGAGAGAGAGAGAGCCCGACTTTGCTAGTAAAAGCACCAAGCACTTGGTGCTTGTCATGAATTTTTTACCGTTAGATCTACCCCTTTGATGATTTTCATCCGTTAGATTATACTATTCAACCAATCACCCACTTAACCTAAGGGGGCCCATATCATCCTAACCACACATCTATTAATCCAATGACCAAAAACTTACAAGCACCAATGACTTGGTACTTTTAAAAGCATAGTAGCTCAATTATATATATATATATATATATATATAGAATCCGCTATGGTGCTTGTAAAAGTACCAAACATTTGGTGCTTGTGAATTTTTTACCGTTAGATCTAGGACTTTGATCATTTTCACCCGTTAGATTATACTTATTCAACCAACCACCCATTTAATCCAATGGGGCCCACATCATCCTAGCCATACATTTATTAATCCAAGGGCCAAAACTTACAAGCACCAATGACTTGATACTTTTAAAAACATAGAAGCTCAATTATATATATATATATATATATATATATATATATATATATATATATATATATATATATATAGTAGGGCTACTATACTATTATGAGTAGTAGAGCCCTACTACTCAAAAGTTGTTTTCGATGATAGAGCTTCCGAATCGACGATCCATTCCGTTAAATATGATCTAGAGTATTTAAAATTTCTAGAAAATAAATTTCGTAATTTTTCAAAATCATAATAAAGTCCATCAAATGGGCATAAAATGAAGGGCCGAAATCGAACGATGTCCTAAAAATAAATGATCGGATCCTGCAATTTATGATCGGAGTTATTGATCTTTATCTAGGTAGTGAATAGAATTTTCTATCAAAAATTCAACCTATTTCAATTCTTTTACACCGTTAAACTACCAAGTATTCCATATCGGCCGTTAAAAATTGTCAATTTTGTGAGCTTTTGATCGTAAGGTAAATGATTTCGAAAAATTACGAAATTTATTTTCTAGAAGTTTTAAATACTCTACATCATATTTAAGAGTGGATCGTCGATTCTAAGCTCTATCATCGAAAACAACTTATGAGTAGTAGGGTTCTACTACTCATAATAGTATAGTAGCCCTACTCTATATATATATATATATATATATATATATATATATATATATATATATATATAGTAGAGTTACTATACTATCGAAAGTATAGAGAATCTAGTGTTTCTGATTTTTGGCCGTTAAATCAACCTCTTTGATCATTTCTAACCTTTGAATTACTATTATTACTTTGTGGGACCATTCAATATTAGAAGTACTACTCAACCTTGGGGAGACCACAAACATCTCAACAGTATAATTTTTTATCCAATCGTCAAAAAGTTGGAAACATCATATCTATATAATAGGTGAAAATGATTAAAGGAGTAAATATAACGAAAAATTTATAAATATAAAAGAGCCTATAGTTATAAAAGAGTATAGTAGACATACTATATATATATATATATATATATATATATATATATATATATATAGAGAGAGAGAGAGAGAGAGAGAGAGAGAGAGTTGAACTAGAATACTATCGGTAGTAAACGAGCCGTTTTACTACCGATTTATTTTCGATGATAGAGCTTCCAAATTGACGATCGGCACCGTCGAACATGATCTATACCATTTGAAGTGTTTAGAAATCAAATTTCAAATCTTTTCGACGTCATTTGCACGATGATCAAAGGGTTTCAAAATTTGTAATTTTAATGGTCGATAAGAAGCGTTTTCTCGTTTAACGGCGTAAAGATATCCAAATAAATTGAATTTTTGTCAGAAAATTTTTTAAACTATTTAAAACAAGATCTATACTCTTGATCTTGATTACAAGACTCCTATCATCATTTTTTTAAAGAGTATTCATTTTCACCATTCATTTTCTGTTCACTTTATGGATAAAAGAACAATATTGAAAGTGCGTGAAATTTGATTTCTAGGTAGTTTAAATGGTTTAGATCATTTTTAACGTAGCCGATCGCCAATTTGGAAGATCTATCATCGAAAACAACTCGATAGTAAAATGCCTCGTTTACTATCGAGTATTGTAGCTCAACTATATATATATATATATATATATATATATATATATATATATATATATATATATATATATATATATATATATATATATATATATATAGTCCTAGGGATACTATCGATAGCACCATGCATTTGGTACTACCAAGTTTTCCGCCGTTAGATCCACCCCTTCGATGATTTTCACCCGTTAGATCATACTATTCAACCAACCACCCACTCAACCCTAGAGGACCCACATCATCCTAACCGCACATCTCTCAAGCCAATGACCCAAAACTTTGTAGCACCAATGACTTGGTGCTATTAATAGCATAGTAGCCTAGTTCTCTCTCTCTCTCTCTCTCTCTCTCTCTCTCTCTCTCTCTATATATATATATATATATATATATATATATATATATATAGTGTGAGGCTACTATGCTATCTAAGCACGGAGCCTTCCGTGCTTCCACGTCGTTTTCGATGATGCGGCTTTCGAATCGCCGATCGGCTCCGTTAAACTTAATCTAGAGTATTTGAAGTATCTAGAAAATAAATTTTATAATTTTTCAATATCATTTGCCTAGTGATCGAAGGGCACAAAATCAAATAATTTTAATGGTCATAGTGAGCCGTTTGAAAGTTTAACGGTGTAGAAATATCCAAATTACATGAAATTTTAATAGAGACTTCTTTATACTATATAAAACAAGATCAATATCTTTGATCTAAATTTTTAATGCTATATTATCGCGTTTTGTAAGATTTTTATTTTCAGCCGTTGATTTTTAGCCCCTTCGTTCGCTAGGCAAATAATATCGAAAAATCGCAAAATTTATTTTCTAGGTACTTCAAATACTCTAGATCAAGTTTAACGAGCGATCGACGATTCGAAAGCCACAACATCGAAACGACGTGGAAGCACGGAGCCCTCCGTGCTTCCGAAGCATAGTAGCCTTACTCATATATATATATATATATAGTCCTACCGCTATGCTATCAATAGCACGAAGACTCCTGCTACCAAGTTTTTCACCGTTAGATCCATCCTTTTGATGATTTTCATCCGTTAGATCATACTATTCAAACAACCACCCACTTAACCCTAAGGGGCCCACATCATCCTAACCACACATCTCTCAATCCAACGATCAAAAACTTGGTGGCACCAATGACTTGGTGCTATTAATAGCATAGTAGCCTAGTTCATTAGATATATATATATATAGGCTAGGGCTACTATCCTATTAATAGGATAGGAGCACTTGTCCTATCAAATTTTTAACCCTTGGATGAAAAATTGTAGGGTTAGGATGATATTATTAGAGTTGAATGGTCCCCCTAGGGTTGAGTGGTCCCCACTGGTTTATAGTATTTAATCCAATGGTTAGAAATGATGAAAAGAGTTGATCCAACGGCTAAAAAACTGATAGGACAAGTGCTCCTATCCTATTAAAAGGATAGTAGACGGACTATATATATATATATATATATATATATATATATATATATATATATATATATATATATATATATATATATATATATATAAGCACGTATATTCAAATTTGGGTCTCGATACCCATTTTTCGGCGGGAAAAATTAGCGCTCCTTTTATTAGCGTTCATTTTTCTCTTTCTGTGCGTAAAATTTTAAATATAAGAATAAGAATAGAAATAGAAACCGCAATGAATACGTAATTTCTCTATAACAGACATCGCGGTGTGAAAATTCTAAAAAATATATTTTATCCTATAAAAGATTCTTTTCTATATATATTTTCGAATTTCAAAATATCTTTTCTTTTAAAATAACACATTTTATTTTTCTATTTGAAATTTCAATAGTAAATTTTCTATAACAGATTACGGTGTGAAAATCCTATAAAAGAATTTTTTTATTTAGTTTTAAAATATCCTTTTTAGATATTTTGAAAATCCTATAAAAGATTTTTTTCTATATATATATTTTCGAATTTCAAAATATCTTTTCTTTTTTAGATAAAAAATTTTATTTTTCTATTTAATTTCAAAATATTTTTTCAAAATATTTTTTTCGGACGAATTTTATTTTTCTATAATTTCAAAATATTTTTCTTTTCTATATATATTTTCGAATTTCAAAATATCTTTTTTTTTAAGATAATGATTTTTATTTTTCTATTTAATTTCAAAATAATTGTTACGTGCACTTGCGCGTACACTCAACTAGTATATATATATATATATATATATATATATATATATATATATATATATATATATATATATATATATATATATATATATATATATATATATATATATATAGTCCTATTGGGATATATAAATTTGATACAAAATTTTTTATACTATCAATAATAAGATCAATATTTCGATCGAAAATTTTAGTGCTATATCACCACTTTTTATAGAATTTTATTTTCACCTCTTAAAAATTATTGATTTTGAATCTTTTTGATTGTTAGGGAAATGATATCGAAAAATCGCAAAAAATTATTTTCTAAAAACTTTAAATACGCTAGATCAAGTCTAACCGAACCGATCGTCATTTAAGGAAGCTCCATCATCGAAACGGCTTAGGAGCATGGAGGGCTCCGTGCTCCTAATGGCACGCAAGACCTACTATATATATATATATATATATATATATATATATATATATAGTCGGATCGGGCTACTATTAGTAGTAAAATTTCATTGTTGCTACAGCTTTTTAACCTTTGGATCGACTCTTATCATTATTTCTAACCATTGGATTAAATACTATAATCCATTGGGGACCACTCAACCCTAGGGGGACCACTCAACCCTAACTACTTAATATCATCCTGACCCTACAAATTTTTATCCGAGGGTTAAAAACTTGGTAGTAAAAGGGCGTTTTACTACTAATAGTATTCCATCTAATTCTATATATATATATATATATATATATATATATATATATATATATATATATATATATATATATATATATATATATATATATATATATATATATATATATAGAGTAGGGCTACTATACTATTATGAGTATAGAGCCCTTACTACTCATAAGTTGTTTTCAATGTTGGGGTTTTCGAATCGGCGATCCACACCGTTAAACATGGTCTAGAGTATTTGAAACTTCTAGAAAATAAATTTCGTAATTTTTCGAAATCATTATAAAGTCCATCAAGCGGGCATAAAATGAACGGTCAAAATCGAACGACGTCCTAAAAAAGGATGATCGGATCCTTCAATTCAAGATCGGAGTTATTGATCTTTATCTATGTAGTGAATAGAATTTTCTATCAAAAATTCAACAAATTTCGTTTCTTTTACACCGTTAAACTAGCAAGTATCCCATACCTAGTTAAAAATTGTCAAATTTGTGACCTCTTGATCGTAAGGTAAATGATATCGAAAAATTATAAAATTTTATTTCTAGAAGTTTTAAATGCTCTAGATAATGTTTAACGGTGTGGATCGTCGATTCGAAGCTCTATCATCGAAAACAACTTATGAGTACGAGGGCGATCGTACTCATAATAGTATAGCACTCTATATATATATATATATACATATATATATATATATATATACATATATATATATGTATATATATATATGTATATATGAGTTGAGATAGAATACTCTCAAAAGCACCAACCCCTTGGTGCTTTTGAGTTTCTAGCCCTTGGATCTACTTTTATTTACTAATACCCCTTGGATCAAATACTATTTCACCTACCACCATTTATTACCACCGACCACCATCATCTCAACCCTACATCTCTCCAACCAATAGCTAAAAACTCAAAAGCACCAAGCCTTTGGTGCTTTTGAGAGTATTCTAGCTCAACTATATATATATATATATATATATATATATATATATATATATATATATATATATATATATATATATATATATATATATATATATATAGAGTAGAGCTATAATACTCTTAAAAGCACCAAGGAGTTGAGTGCTTTTGAGTTTTTAGCCCTTGGATGGAGAGATGGAGGGTTGAGCTGATGGTGGTAGGTGGTGGTAGATGGTGGTATGTGGGGTAGTGTTTGATCCAAGAGGTATTAGAAATTGGGGAGTAGATCCAAGGGCTAGAAATTTAGAAGCACCAACTCTTTGGTGCTTCTAAAAGTATTCTAGCTCTACTCTATATATATATATATATATAGAGTCCGGCTAGTATGCTATTAATAGCACAACGAATTTGGTGCTAGTAAGTTTTCTACCCTTAGATTAACCCCTTTGATTAATTTTACCCGTTAGATCATACCATTCAACCAACCACCCACTAAACCCTAGGGGGCCCACATCATTCTAGCCGCACATCTTTTAATCCAAGGGTAGAAAACTTACTAGCACCAAGTCATTAGTTGTCACGCCCCGAGCCCGCCTATTTGGTCGAGTTCGGCGCGACACCGCCGAAGACGACGTAGTTTTCCGTACGCGGACGAGTCTCCCCGTACGTTCTAGGCGTCGCAATCAATACAATTACAAGGGTTCCGACCAGGAACAGTATTCAACATACAATGATTGCATAAGGAAGTATCAAACATAAATAGCTAAGTTATTACAAGCATTCACCAGCTTACATTTAAACTTTACATATTACACTTAACTTCCAAATACAATCTGAATTTATTACAATTATATTACAAGTTTGATACATTTGTTCTTGTCATCTCTATACCCCTAGAATATACTGACGGGGTACTGCTATCTCTGGTCTCCTGGTAGGGCGCTATCTACTCAGCTACGCCCTTGCCTCGCGCCGCTGCTGCTGCGCCACGCACGTGTGTACCTGTACCCCCAAAACCGCAACACGGGGGTGAGAACTATTGTCCATAGTTCTCGTGGGTATAGTCACCCAAGAGAAAAGTTCGACCAACAGGTCCGAAGGAGGCAGCTGCAGGTTAGTTTAATGAATAGATAGATATATATATCTTGATTATGCAACTAATGGTAACATACATTGCCTCACAAATGCAATATTGAAATGCTAAATGTAATAACAAAGTAAATCTAATAATTTTACTTCTTTCTCGCTATCTCACTTGTATCCATCTTGCTTCTAAGGTTACGTTACCCTAGATCTAAGCCGTGTATCACTAGCCCCTAAGGTTCCATTTACCTTATTCAAGCTAGCCACCCGACTCGCCTCGAGTCAATCAGCGCTAATCCGCGCCCCGTCCGGCTCAAGGTGAAGGAACTCTCAACTTACACCTCAGCCTTCAATCCACAATCACATTGCCCAACGGGTCGCCCAGAGCTGCGTACACCCGTGGTCAGGGATCTTTCCGGTGGGAAGGGGAACCATGCCACACTCGACCCGCGGCCCAAGACCCCCGATAGGGAGGGGACATGCCACACACAACCCTAGCGATCTCTGATTCTGCCAGCGGGAAGGGGAACCTGCCGCACTCGACCCACGGCCTCGAATCAGCCTGAAGCTCAACCTCGAAGTTCTTCCTGTGGGAGGGGAACATGCCACGCACCCACGGACACGAACTGTCGAGTTAACAAGTCCTGGGATTCCGGAATCCACTTTCCAAGTCTCTAGGGTAGTCTAAAACCCTATAACATTGACCTTTCTAAGTCCAGTGCACTTTCCACCCTAGGTCTAGCTGACTCTAGGTTTAATACCCTTGTCACATAGCCTATGTTCTTTAAACTAGGTTAACGCCTCTCTACCTAGGTTTTATTAACTCTAGGTTCAACAACACTAGGATCAACGTCAACCTATGTTTACCAACACTAGGTTCAATATTGATCTACCTAGATCTTGATTCTAGGTTCATTATGTTCAACCTATGTTCACGACGCTAAGTTAATGCCACTCGATCTACCCTAGGTCCACGACACTAGGTTCAACACAACCTATGTTATAGAACACTAGATTAATGCCACTCGATCTAGTTGATACCTAGTTGTCACATCGAGTTCTATAGTTGCACACTCTCTAGCACATGCTCACATTGCCAATATGAATATTTATCTATCATGATCTCATAATGCTAATACCCCTAGCATATATTTCATTAAGCATATATGTGTCAAGATCTTTATACGCATATGTTCTCTAACATGATCTACAACATGTTATCATTCACTTACATGCTCTATTGCATATCAACATGAAACTCAACACTAGCATATATTTTAAATGCATCAACTTGCTATTATGCATATAAGTTCTCTATCTAGCATTTAAATCCACATGCATAAACCTCTAAACCAAGTAATTAGGTTTACATGCATACATTCTTAATCTAGCATAATTACCATGCTATCATGAGGCTAACATGCATATTTTATATTAAATTGCTCTAGCATGCTCTACTATGACATCATACCCATACATATGCGTCAACGAGAAAACATACTTTTCTTCGACATGCGGGGCGACCTAGTCGCTTCGGTAAACACAACCCACCTGTTATCGCGTTCCGATTGCTCGTCGACACTTGCAATCGGCCGCCAACGGCACTCGGTATCCGGTTCGGCTCGGACTCTTGCGCGGCCACCCGAATGGTCACCGATCCTCGATCTGAGACTTTGTGGCGTTACCCCACGCCTTCACGATGCCCCGGTTCCGATTTCACAATTTATGGGCTTCTATTTTGCGTGCTGCGGCTATCTGGTAAGAATATATTAAAATATTAATATCTTTGCAACCGCTCGTCGGATCACCGAACCGAGCGCGCCAACGCGTTCGTTAGGCCCCCAATTAGGTTTACATGGGGTCAAATGAGATCAATCTCATCTATTTCTAAAAACCCCCAAATCGAACCCTAGGTTTGCATCTATGCAAAACCTACCGTAAATCCCTAGATTTACGCCTTGATCTTCTATTTAGCCTCAAGGGGTTCTAATCCAACAATTTCTAGGGTTTAAAAAGCCCTCTACGAAAATCCACCATGAGAGGGAGCTTAGAAGCTTACCTCTATAAGCTTGCTTCGAACTCGTGGCACAGGGAGAAGACGGCCATGGACGTCTCCACCTTGATCTCCATCATCTTCCTCATCTTCTTCCTTCTTCTTCTCTCGTTCTATCCTCTTCTGGCTGTCGAGAGAGAGAAACGGGAAGGAGAGAGAGAGTGATCTGAGGGAGTGAGAGGGAGAGAAGAGGGTTTTATTACCTCTCCTTACACATAAACCCCTCCACAAAATGCTATAAGGTCCCTCAACTTTGCAATATTCAAAACAGCCCAAACTGGGCATTTTTCGCGCATGGGGACCGGTCTCCCTAACCCAGGACCGGTCCCAGAGAGCCTTGCTCCACTCTGCGCAGCTGGGGACCGGTCTCCCCCTTAAGAGACCGGTCCCAGAGAGCCTGCTCTCGCGGGACAGCCTTCAGGGACCGGTCTCCCTTTTCAGGGACCGGTCCCCTCAGGGACCTTCAGCCTACTTCAAGGACTTAGCCAAATTTTCAGCTTTTTCCGTTTCTTCTCCGTTCCAACTCACTTTTGGACCTGTGGGTCTCCGATTCACTTGAAATCGCACCGAGACTCCCCACACATGATTTGGATCATGTCCACATCATCATTTCATCCGCACAAGTGTCGGATTTAGCTCGTGGCCCAAGATAGCCTTTCGGGCTTCGTTCTCGCACGTAGTGCACCGAAAACACCCGAAAGCTCCCGAACTTCACCGAACCTCACTATAACCATTCAAATGGCTCTCCAACCAATTGTACACCATAACTTCATGATCTTAGAAGTCCGGTACCTTACATTCTCCCCTTCTTAAAAGAGTTTCGTCCCCGAAACTAACTCTCCTCAACTCCAACCTCTCTCCAACTCGATTAATCGAGCAATCGGGGATTCCGTTGCACTTTTCTATCTCGGAGTGGCCTCTCACTCATTGGAACTATCCAAAGGCCCACTACGGAGGATGTGAGGCTAGATTTACTCACATTTACTAAGTATGACTCCAAAAGTGCATTACCACCATGCAAAGAACTACTCTTTGTACTACACTCTCAATCGGGAAACTCACTCCGATTCGATCACCGGTATTGCATAAAAGCAATATCGTTGGTGCATCGACTAATCGCGAGTGCTACTATCCTCAATCTGATCCTCGCTCCATCACGAGATGGCACACTCCGGCACATCTCCTATTTTAACCTCCAAAAGAGCTTTATCCACAAGCTCCAATTCTCACGTGGCTTTCTACATTTCAATGTCTCACAAGAGAATTTCATCTTTTGCCATCACCAGCCACGACCAATTCGATCTCGCCGTCGCAATGAACTCACACGAACACTTCATTCGTGGGTCCAAGCCAAACTCCTTAACAGAGTTATCGGCTGAACCGATTTCCTCGGCTTTCCATAGGTGAGCCATAGGCCACCTATCCTACGTATGCCAACGCCTAAACCTGTCTCAACTACGCGTAGCGACGTAGACCCAATCAGCATTGGGCGAAATTCTCACTTTGGAATCCGCACACACTCCAACCAGGAGCAACCATGACCCCAAACCACATCAACCTTTAGGTTGGGTCACTACACACTTCGATCTGGAGCTATCATCAATCCCGCGATCCTACACGACAAACTCTACCGAGTCACACGTACCTCTATCGGCTCCTATGCACCTAGTGCGAGCCATCAGCCCCACGAGTGATTCCAGGCACGCTTCACACCTAGCAATGCTACAGTGCTACTGCCATCTCACTCTCTCGGCTGAATTAAATCCGCACTCTACGAGTATCTACACTCGAGCGTTCTATACGCAAGCCCAGTGTTAGGCAGCCTTGCCTAATCACACTAGCTACAAGCACGACTCGCTCACCTCAATTCGAGGTATCGCTAGGTCCACGTGCCGCACTCTGCTACCAACTAATCGCTCTACCACGAGCCCTATTCTCGATTCATCACCAGCAACCAGCCGGCACCGACCAATCACCTATCCACTTAGGTAGGCGACGCACTACCACAATTATGCATGTAGGGTAGTCACACTGACCCTTGTCTCGGTCCCTACTATACTCATGAATAATAGTAGTAAACGACTACAACTATAGATGCATGCGATGCTTTAGCTCTACACCATGCAGAAGTCTAATCGCTTCAATTAAACCATACCTGCTATGACACCAGTAGCAGCTGCAGGTTCGTCAACCTGGGTCGCATATCCATGGTCGCTTGGCACTTGCCGCGAACCCTCCGGTTGCCTGATCACCAACCCTCGCTCTCCAGACTGTGCCAAAGGTTGCACATCCATGAACTGTCCCGGAGAGGAAAATGCCGTTGCCGTCGGCAGAGGTTGCCCATCGCCCACGGGACAATTGTACTTCGTGTGGTCCGACTGCCCGCAATAAAAACATCTTCCCTCGCGCAGCGCACACCGCCGCGCCCTATGAGATCCACCACAAATTACACATCCCGAAGAAGACTGGCTAGAGGATAGCTTCGGGGTTCGAGACTGTGATTGCGACTGACTCGGGGGTCGCCTGGAACCTGATTGACCACCCGAACGGTTTCTCGGTCGCATAACTCTCGTCTCCGGCTCATCAGACTCGTGCTCCTCTCGCACAGAGTCATCGCCTTGCTCCACCCACAAGGCCCGATCCAAGGCCTCGGCAAAAGTTCGAAACTTGAACGGATGAACATATCAGAAAATTTTCGACCGAAGTCCCCGTATAAAGCAATCAGCCTTGTCCTTGCCATCCTGCACCACATGTGGGATACAATTCACAATACGGGTGAATTCCCGCTCATATTCCCTCACTGTACGGTCTCCCTGCCGCAGCTTCCTGAATCTCTCTTGAAGCCTTCTCTTCTCACTGTCGGGGAAATACTCGGAGAATACCAATCCCCGAAACTCATCCCAAGTCATAGGAGGGAGACTAGGCGATCGTTCTTGTTTGACGCCTCTCCACCACACCTTCGCCGACTTCTCCAAGCAATGTGCGGCTAGGTGCACCTTGTCCTGTTCCAAGGTATAAAGATCCTCAAACGTGGTTTCCATGGAATCTATCCATGTCTTCACAATCCACGGATCTGCATCCTCTCCATCATAGGTAGGTGGCTTAAGTTTCTTGAAAGCCATGAGGGCCGCCAAAGCTCGTGCCCTCTCAGCCTCCATTTCCATAGAACTAGGGGCCACAGCCCCCGAATCCACCGCTACTTCTGACGGCGCACGGCGCGGCGCACGGCGCAGCCGCCGTAGCCATTCTCCCAGTCGCATTAGGTGAACCGACTGGAGGCGCCATTGGCTCCTGTCCTGCTCGAGCCGTTTCAGCCTGTCGTGCCAACAACTCATGGAGCCCCTTGATTTGCTCCTCCTGTCGCTGCACTGCACCTGTCAGTGTATTCAATTGCTCACGGAGCACCGAGTCTCCGCTCGCCTCAGTTTGCTCGGGGACACCACTTGTCCCACCCCGCGCCGATCTCGATGAAGATCGCCTACGCGGTGCCATCGCTTCCTGAAATAGGACAACTCGATCAGTTCTCAACCTTCTAGGTCAAGTATAAACGACTAACATAACACGGACTAAATCAGGCGAAAGTCAACAAGGGCGTCTATTCTCATCACTCGGTTTCATGTTGTCGCGCGCCAACATGAACATCCTCGGTCGAGAATAAACCACGCCTTGAGTCTACCTCTAATATCGATCTTAGAGGTTTCAACACTACCCAATCCATAATCCTTTCGCCACACGTCACAAGTCCTCGTCTCTCACGAGCCTTAGCCTCTATGGTTTTACTATCCTAGAGTCTCCTAGGTCCATCTAAACCATTTGCCCATTCTCTACTTTATGCTCTGATACCATCTTCGTCACGCCCGAGCCCGCCTATTTGGCACACCGAACGGACAGAGTTTTCCCCTGTACGCGGACAGAGTCTCCCCTGTACGTTCTAGGCGTCGCAATCAATACAATTACAAGGGTTCCGACCAGGAACAGTATTCAACATACAATGATTGCATAAGGAAGTATCAAACATAAATAGCTAAGTTATTACAAGCATTCACCAGCTTACATTTAAACTTTACATATTACACTTAACTTCCAAATACAATCTGAATTTATTACAATTATATTACAAGTTTGATACATTTGTTCTTGTCATCTCTATACCCCTAGAATATACTGACGGGGTACTGCTATCTCTGGTCTCCTGGTAGGGCGCTATCTACTCAGCTACGCCCTTGCCTCGCGCCGCTGCTGCTGCGCCACTCACGTGTGTACCTGTACCCCCAAAACCGCAACACGGGGGTGAGAACTATTGTCCATAGTTCTCGTGGGTATAGTCACCCAAGAGAAAAGTTCGACCAACAGGTCCGAAGGAGGCAGCTGCAGGTTAGTTTAATGAATAGATAGATATATATATCTTGATTATGCAACTAATGGTAACATACATTGCCTCACAAATGCAATATTGAAATGCTAAATGTAATAACAAAGTAAATCTAATAATTTTACTTCTTTCTCGCTATCTCACTTGTATCCAACTTGCTTCTAAGGTTCTGTTACCCTAGATCTAAGCTGTGTATCACTAGCCCCTAAGGTTCCATTTACCTTATTCAAGCTAGCCACCCGACTCGGCCTCGAGTCAATCAACTGCGGCTAATCCGCTCTCTGTCCGCTCAAGGTGAAGGAACTCTCAACTTACACCTCAGCCTTCAATCCACAATCACATCGCCCAACGGGTCGCCCAGAGCTGCGTACACCCGTGGTCAGGGATCTTTCCGGTGGGAAGGGGAACCATGCCACACTCGACCCGCGGCCCAAGACCCCCGATAGGGAGGGGACATGCCACACACAACCCTAGCGATCTCTGATTCTGCCAGCGGGAAGGGGAACCTGCCGCACTCGACCCACGGCCTCGAATCAGCCTGAAGCTCAACCTCGAAGTTCTTCCTGTGGGAGGGGAACATGCCACGCACCCACGGACACGAACTGTCGAGTTCACAAGTCCTGGGATTCCGGAATCCACTTTCCAAGTCTCTAGGGTAGTCTAAAACCCTATAACATTGACCTATCTATGTCCAGTGTACTTTCCACCCTAGGTCTAGCTAACTCTAGGTTAAATACCCTTATCACATAACCTAGGTTCTTTAAACTAGGTTAACGCCTCTCTACCTAGGTTTTATTAACTCTAGGTTCAACAACACTAGGATCAACGTCAACCTATGTTTACCAACACTAGGTTCAATATCGATCTACCTAGATCTTGATTCTAGGTTCATTCTGTTCAACCTATGTTCACGACGCTAAGTTAATGCCACTCGATCTACCCTAGGTCCACGACACTAGGTTCAACACAACCTATGTTATATAAAACTAGATTAATGCCACTCGATCTAGTTGATACCTAGTTGTCACATCGAGTTCTATAGTTGCACACTCTCTAGCACATGCTCACATTGCCAATATGAATATTTATCTATCATGATCTCATAATGCTAATACCCCTAGCATATATTTCATTAAGCATATATGTGTCAAGATCTTTATACGCATATGTTCTCTAACATGATCTACAACATGTTATCATTCACTTACATGCTCTATTGCATATCAACATGAAACTCAACACTAGCATATATTTTAAATGCATCAACTTGCTATTATGCATATAAGTTCTCTATCTAGCATTTAAATCCACATGCATAAACCTCTAAACCAAGTAATTAGGTTTACATGCATACATTCTTAATCTAGCATAATTACCATGCTATCATGAGGCTAACATGCATATTTTATATTAAATTGCTCTAGCATGCTCTACTATGACATCATACCCATACATATGCGTCAACGAGAAAACATACTTTTCTTCGACATGCGAGGCGACCTAGTCGCTTCAGAACACAACCCACTGTTATCGCGTTCCGATTGCTCGTCGACACTTGCAATCCGCCGCAACGGCACTCGAGATCCGGTTCGCTCGGAATGTTGCGCGGCCACCCGAATGGTCACCGATCCTCGATCTGAGACTTTGTGGCGTTACCCCACGCCTTCACGATGCCCCGGTTCCGATTTCACAATTTATGGGCTTCTATTTTGCGTGCTGCGGCTATCTGGTAAGAATATATTAAAATATTAATATCTTTGCAACCGCTCGTCGGATCACCGAACCGAGCGCGCCAACGCGTTCGTTAGGCCCCCAATTAGGTTTACATGGGGTCAAATGAGATCAATCTCATCTATTTCTAAAAACCGCCAAATCGAACCCTAGGTTTGCATCTATGCAAAACCTACCGTAAATCCCTAGATTTACGCCTTGATCTTCCATTTAGCCTCAAGGGGTTCTAACCCAACCATTTCTAGGGTTTAAAAAGCCCTCTACGAAAATCCACCATGAGAGGGAGCTTAGAAGCTTACCTCTACAAGCTTGCTTCGAGCTCGAGGAAGAGGGAGAAGATAGCCATGGAGGTCTCCACCTTGATCTCCATCATCTTCCTCATCTTCTTCCTTCTTCTTCTCTCTTTCTTTCCTCTTCTTGCTGTCGAGAGAGAGAAACGGGAAGGAGAGAGAGAGAGAGTGATCTGAGGGAGTGAGAGGGAGAGAAGAGGGTTTTATTACCTCTCCTTACACATAAACCCCTCCACAAAATGCTATAAGGTCCCTCAACTTTGCAATATTCAAAACAGCCCAAACTGGGCATTTTTCGCGCACGGGGACCTGGAGTCTCCCTAACCCAGACCGGTCCAGAGAGCCTTGCTCCACTCTGCACACTGGGACCGGTCTCCCCTTAAGAGACCGGTCCTGCAGAGCTGCTCTCGCGGGACACTGCGGGACCGGTCTCCTTTTGTGGGACCGGTCCCCCTGTGGACCATCACCTACTCCAAGGACTTAGCCAAATTTTCACTTTTTCCATTTCCTCTCCGTTCTAACTCACTTTTGGACTTGTGGGTCTCCGATTCACTTGAAATCGCACCGAGACTCCCCACACATGATTTGAATCATGTCCACATCATTATCTCATCCGCGCAAGCGTCGGATTTCGCTCGTGGCCCAAGATAGCCTTTCGGGCTTCGTTCTCGCACGTAGTGCACCGAAAACACCCGAAAGCTCCCGAACTTCACCGAACCTCACTATAACCATTCAAATGGCTCTCCAACCAATTGTACACCATAACTTCATGATCTTAGAAGTCCGGTACCTTACATTAGTGCTATTAATAGTATTCCAGCCTAGTTCTATATATATATATATATATATATATATATATATATATATATATATATATATATATATATATATATATATATATATAGAGTCCATTATGCTTATCAATAAGACGAAACACTGCTACCAAGTTTTCCACCGTTAGATCCACCCCTTTGATGATTTCATCCGTTAGATCATACTATTCAACCAACCACCCACTTAACCCTAGGGGGCCCACATCATTCTAACCACACATCTCTCAAACAAACGGTCAAAAAAACTTGGTAGCACCAATGACTTGATGCTTATTAATAGCGTAGTAAATATTAATCTCTCTCTCTCTCTCTCTCTCTCTCTATATATATATATATATATATATATATATATATATATATATACTCTCACCAAATTAATTATTAACCTTGTTAAATTAAAGTGTACGTTAGTGCTACACGTTTAGTTAATTATTTATGCGTATGTTGCATGGATTAACACTGCTACTACTCAAAAGTCCACACGCGGAAAGAGAAAAGAGAAAGAGAAAGAGAAAGAGAAAGAGAAAGAGAAAGAAAGAGAGATTTCGAGAGAGATTAATTGTCAACGGAGATTCTTCTTTGCTGACTCACATGAGATCTATCAACTAACTATTATTATCAATATTATTATATAACGACTTTAGGGAGGGGTCTTTTCATGTAATTAGCATATAAACACTTGTTGTTGGCCCATTTGCTATTTTGGATTTTATATATATGTTGGGTATAGAATTGATCAGCAGATCTTACACATTAGTAGTTAGTTTATAATATTACTTGAGCGCGCGTATATACTTTTCGCCTGTAGAAGCACGTACATGCAGTGGCCTTTTTGTTATCGATCGTCTTAGTTAATTTTGATAATAGGGCATCAGATTTAATTAATTCTGACGGTCAATTCAACTATACATTATCTTAAGAATCTCAAGTATTTAAAAACTAATTATTAAATCTTCTGTTTTTTGAATGTTATTTTATTGCACATTAATTAAATGCACACAATTTTTTTTATATTGATTTAGATTGTGAAAATAATATATAAAATTTTAACCAATTTTCAATTGCTGGATACTTTTAAATTAACGAGTTAACCTTTTATGATTAATTAATTAAATCAATCATTAAAATTATTAATTTTTATATCTTTGGTTGATGGACAAACGGCATAAAAAATTTAACAAATTAACTTTACAAAAACTCCATAATTAAAGTCTATTTCATGTTTAATAAAGTCATTTATAATCTTCAATTCTATAAAATTTTACAAGAACTGCACGGATTCTCAAGTCGATTGTAAAACTTACCCCAACTTGTTATCTATTTTGATGATCCTACATTAATCTAAAATTTAAAAATTTTAATTTTGCCTTCAAAAATTTTAATTTATTTGATTTCAGCCAACTTTTTAATTAACTTTAAATTTTAAATGCGTCGTTTATCTTTACATATTAAATTAATATATTTTATATAATTCATATAACTAAAGGTTATTAAAATAAGTAACTAGCTAGTTTAAATTTTTTATCAGAAGAATCATTAAATTATTTAAACCAAAAATTTGAAAGATTGAGTTATAAAATCAAAATTTTGAAAGATTAACTCAGGCTTATATATATGTAGTTCTGTTAAGCTCTATATATTTTTGAGGTCCGATTATAAATTAATTTAGATACTCTAACAATGCAATACTACAAATGAATTAGATTATAGTGACACATGTGCTAAACACTTTTGAATAAGTATCCTATTTGTATTAAAAATTAAAAAAATATTTACTAATGCCTAAATATAAAGTCTAATCTAACCCAAAATATATAACAGATTACTCTACTCAATACAAACCCATTTGAAAAAAAAAAAAAAAATGATTACAATCTTCCCTTTTCTCTTTATTCAATTCATTGAAATTCTAGACGAATTAGAGTCATTTCCTGTCGTCCTCTTCCGCCACTGCAACCAACGAGATAGAGTTTCGGCGGTTATTAAATGCTTAAATAAATATTGGTAAATTAGCAGCACTCTTTTAGGTTATAACTAAATGCTTAAATAAGTGTTGGTAAATTAGCAGCACTCTGTTAGGTTATAACGACACTCTTTAACTATCGCTACATACTTAGCAATCCCACGTATAGCAACATTTTGTAAAAGTATCGGTAATTTAACTAGTGGTATTTATTTTTATCTGTATCTATATTTAAAAATATCGTTATAGACAGTTTTTATTGTACTGCAAAATGAGTAAAATTTTAGAGGAAAAAGAAAAAAAGAAAAAAGAAGAAGGAATGATCGATTGCGCTCAAAAAGCATAGAGCGTCCCTATTCAACACTAGACACACATACCTTAAAAAGTAGCATCGAAAAGGAAAGATGGCCCAAGACGCGTTTGTGATTAATTTTTTTTTTAATTAAATACTCTTTTGTTTAAAAAAAAAATTATTAAATCTATAGACGCGTTTATGATTGAAAGTGAGTTGCGATGTGAGAGGTACGTTGGTCGCCGGTCGGTTGGTGATTTGTTCTGGGAGTCAAGTCTCTTCCTACGTGTACCGCGTGTCTCCTCCCACGCGGTACCTACTGCAAGCAACCGCGTACGTACGTACTATAGCATGAATTCCAAGTTTAATTGATTGATTTATGTATATATTTATCATAAAATGACTCTCTAATACACGTTGTACAAATTAATTAACTTAATTTGTACAACCTTATATATATATATATATATATATGTAGTGCTAAACTAACCATATTAATGAATCTACCAGCAGAGAGCAAAAATATTACTTCATGCTAGCTAAACCATAATAATAATGACATTAAAGTTTCGCATTTTCTTCTTATGGACTTTTACCGTTTACCTAAGTCCATCTGTACTTGGTTTTGAATTAATTATAAAAAATAACTTAATTTTAGTAGTTACTTAGAACCAATTAATCATGTATTTAATTTATGTATGCCGAGTGTACGTAGGTGCATACGTACATCGGTTCATTTATGTAGTATTTAAAAAACTTGTTATTTGGGACGTGTAATGTTTTTTTCAATAGATATTATAAACGTTAGGTAAGTTGAAAGATGGTCGAAGAGGCTCTTACGTATATATATATATAGAGTAGGGCTACTATACTATTATGAATAGTAGAGCCCTACTACTCATAAGTTGTTTTTCGATGATAGAGCTTCCGAATCGACGATCCACTCCGCTAAATATGATCTAGAGTATTTAAAATTTCTAGAAAATAAATTTCGTAATTTTTCAAAATCATTTACCTTACGATCAAAAGCTCACAAAATTGACAATTTTTAACTACGATATGGGATACTTGGAGTTTAACGGTGTAAAAGAATTGAAATAGGTTGAATTTTTGATAGAAAATTCTATTCACTATCTAGATAAAGATCAATAACTCCGATCTTAAATTGAAGGATCCGATCATCTATTTTTAGGACATCGTCGATTTCGCCGCTCATTTTATGCCCATTTGATGGACTTTATTATGATTTTAAAAATTACGAAATTTATTTTCTAGAAGTTTTAAATACTCTAGATCATATTTAACGGAGTGGATCGTCGATTCGGAAGCTCTATCATCGAAAACAACTTATGAGTAGTAGGGCTCTACTACTCATAATAGTATAGTAGCCCTACTCTATATAGAGTATATATATATATATATATATATATATATATATATATATATATATATATATATGAAGATGAAAAATATATATGTCGCGCGTTCAAGCTGATCAGGGTCAACTACGTAGACGTACGAAAGTGATGCTATATATAAAGAGGTCACTGTACAAGTCTCTTAATTTCCTTTTACACTTCTTTTAGTTTAAATTAAGTGCTTGCATGACCACGAATGGGCTTCCGTTTTTGGTCTTCGTAGAATATGGAACCCACGACTTTGAATGAACATATTTTACGATCACTTGCAATTTTAATTTCAATCTTTCCATAATTAATGTAGGCATAGGATTTAATATTTTAATAATTAACTTTCGAATAAATTATGCCTTCTGAAGCTTTATAATATTCACAAAGGTTGTATTTGATTCGGGGATATTCTCTACGTACGTAGATCTCTTACCAAAGATCAAGTAGAGAAAAAACCGGCTTACTCTTCTAGCTTACTGATCGATCGAGTTATTTCAGAATATATAATATGTTTAAAAGCTGATCTCATGCATGGTTGGACATGTACAGCATATATTATATATATTTTTTGAGCCTTGTTTGCACATGCATGGATCATTGGCCCTCATATTTAGCATCAGATAATTTGAATGTTGCGATGGTTAATTAATTGGATACATAATAATTTTTTGTTGGCAGTATTGCATGGTTCAGAGATTTTGACGTGAGAGTATTATTCGAGTTCATTAATTCTAGAATCTTGGTGATTAACTATCTTTTTCATTAAGTTGATTTTGGCCATCAGATTTTAATTTGTTTTAAGGTAAGGCATTGAGTTTTATAATTTCTATTTTAGTGGGACTACACTATATATTTAAACTTTGGCTTTTTTTTTTATATAAATAATGTCATGGCAGCAAATTCAGCTACAAAAAAAATGACATAAAAGACCAATTTACATAAAAATATCTACTGTTTTCGCATCAAATTTTTACGAAATTGATCGTACTTTTCAATTCGTGGAATAGAGCTGATTTTTTAAAACAAAACCAAAACGTCCTTATTCTCTCTCCTTCTCTCTTTTTTCTTTTGAATTTTTGAAAAGTATATACGACTGAAAATAATAATTGCATGTAACTTTTTTCTCAAAACTCTTACTTTCGTTTGATATATATACAGTAATAAAAGAGTTAAAATTAATAAGAAAAAATAAATAATAAAATTATATCTCAAATAGTACAATCTTAATATAAAATCGTGCAATACGGGCACAAGTTTACACAAAAAAAAGTACAACACAAATGATATATACTTTTAAGGGGCAATTGCTTATATACTCCTGAAAAGTTCCCGATTTTTCGATTTATCCCTCTTAGAAGGCTAATATTGAAAATACTGCTCCTACGTTCCAATCTATTTCTAATATACCCTTAGAGTTAAAATCTAACTCTGTTATCTCTATAAAATTACTATTTTGCCCTTTTCAAATATACCCTTCTACTGTCTTTCTTATTTGCCCTTAAAGTCAGGGGCACAAAAAGTATTTCGATTTTTGACCTTTTCCAATATACCCCTCTACCGTCACCAACTTTTCTTATTTGCCCTTAAGTTAAGGGCAAAATTGGTACTTTAATTTTTTTTAACTGTGGTAGATATTTAACTCAGGTTTAACCAAGATTAACTTAACAGGAGATAACTGCGGGGTATTTTGCAATAACAGTGGAACGTATGAGGGACATTTTAGAAAGAAAAAAAAAGTAGGGGTAGATAGGATATTTTCAGACGCATGAGGGGTATATAGGCAATTATCGCTACTTTAAAAGTGTACGCCATGTTCGCCTCTATGGGTAAAAGGGCATTTTGGTCACAGTAAAAAAAAAATCGGGTTGAGTATGTAAAAATGAATAAATGGATGGTTTTTGCAAAAACTGAAGATTTATTAGTCGATTTTTTAGAATATTTTATGCGAAAAAGGCCTAATTATAACGTCTGGTTGTTTTAATTGCTGTATTATATCAAAATTAAAATTATTCAATTATTTTATTATTGATCTCAAAATGTGATTTGATAAGTAAATGCTGAATATAAATATTAAAAATATCATTCTTTGATAACTTAGTTTTTAGAGGAAGACGATTATTCCGTACAATTTAACATGGCATTAAAATAAAATATATATTCTGAATTCAAGTTACACCAAACTTCCCTCCCTCTCTTTCTCTCTCTCCTTCTCTCTCTCTCTCTCTATGTACGTATATAATTGAGGTTCTATACTTTATTAAAGTTGAGTGTATGGTTAGTTAAATAGTATGAACTAACAGATGAAAATTATCAAAAAGAAAAATCTAACGTAAAAAATTTAAAAGCACCAAATATTTATTTTTAAAAAAATCATGGCCCGACTATATATATATATATATATATATATATATATATAGAGTTGAGCTAGAATACTCTTAAGAGTACCGAGCTAATTTTACTCTCGAGTTGTTTTCGATGATAGAGCTTCCAAATTGATGATCGGCTCCGTTGAACATGATCTATACCACTTAAAGTGTTTAGAAATCAAATTTCAAATATTTTCGACATCATTTGCCTAAAGATCAAAGGGTTTCAAAATTTGTAATTTTAATGGTGGATAAGAGACGTTTTCTCGTTTAACGGTGTAAAGATATCCAAATCAATTGAATTTTTGTTAGAAAATTCTTTAAACTATTTAAAACAAGATCTATACTCTTGATCTTGATTACAAGACTCCTATCATCATTTTTTTTAAAGAATATTCATTATCAACCATTCATTTTCTGTTCACTAGATTGATACAAGAACAATATCGAAAGTGCGTGAAATTTGATTTCTAGATAGTTTAAATGGTTTAGATCATATTTAACGAGCCGATCGTCAATTCGAAAGCTCTATCACCTAAAACAACTCGAGAGTAAAATGGGCTCAGATCTTTAAGAGTATTCTAGCTCAACTCTCTCTCTCTCTCTCTCTCTCTCTCTCTCTCTCTCTCTCTCTCTCTCTATATATATATATATATATATATATATATATATATATATATATATCGATATAAAAACGCACTTTTGCCACCCATTTATTTTCGATGATTGAGCGTCCAAATTGATGATCGGCACCGTTGAATATGATCTATACCATTTGACGTATTTAGAAATCAAATTTCATACATTCTCGAGATTGTTCGCTTATCAATCGAGTGGACATAAAAATGAACGGCTGAAAATGAATATTCTTAACAAAATGATGATAGGAGTCTTGTAATCAAGATCAAGAGTATAGATCTTGTTTTAAATAGTTTAAAGAATTTTCTAACAAAAATTCAATTGATTTGAATATCTTTACGCCGTTTAACTAGAAAACACTTCATATTGACCATTAAAATTACAAATTTTGAAATCCTTTGATCATTAGACAAATGATATCGAAAATATTTGAAATTTAATTTCTAAATACTTCAAGTGGTATAGAACATGTTCAACGGTGCCGATCGTCAATTTGGAGGCTCCATAATCGAAAACAAATGGGTGGCAAAAATAGGTTTGCTATCGATAGCATTCTAACTTAACTCTATATAGTAGCCTAGTTATATATAGAGTCCTGCTATGCTATCAATAGCACGAACCACTTGGTGCTACCAAGTTTTCCACCGTTAGATTCACCCCTTTGATAATTTTCACCCGTTAGATCATACTATTCAACCCACCACCCACTTAACCCTAGGGGGCCACATCATCCTAACCACACATCTCTCAATCCAACGGTTAAAAACATGATAGCACCAATGACTTGGTGATATTAATAGCATAGTAGCCTAGTTATATATATATATATATATATATATATATATATATATATATATATATATATATATATATATATAGAGAGAGAGAGAGAGAGAGTCCTATGCTATGCTATCAATAGCACGAGGTCTCCGTGCTACCAAGTTTTCCACCGTTAGATCCACCCCTTTGATGATTTTCACCCGTTAGATCATACTATTGAACCAACCACCCACTTAACCCTAAAAGACCCACATCATCCTAACCGCGTACATCTCTCAATCCAACGGCTAAAAACTTGGTAGCACCAATGACTTGGTGCTATTAATAAGACAAGATAGCCTAGTTATATATATATATATATATATATATATATATATATATATATATATATATATATATATATATATATATATATATATATATATATATATATATATATATAGAACTAGGAATACTATTAATAGACCAATGACTTGGTGCTAGTAAGTTTTCTACCCTTGGATTAAAAGATGTCCCATTAGGATGATGTGGGCCCCCTAGGGTTGAGTGGGTGGTTGGTTGAATAGTATAATCTAACGGATAAAATTAATCAAATGGGTTAATCCAAGGGTAGAAAACTTACTAGTACCACGTTCGTCGTGCTATTAATAAAGCATACCAAATGGGACTATATATATATGTAGAGTCCGGCTACTATCCTTTTAATAGGATATGAGCACTTGTCCTATCGTATTTTTATCCTTTGAATCAATTCTTATCATCATTTCTAACCATTGAATTAAATACTATAACCTAGTGGGGACCACTCAACCCTAGGGGAACCATTCAACTCTAATCGACTAATATCATCCTAACCCTACAATTTCTCATCCAAGGGTTAAAAACTTGATAGGACAAGTGCTCCTATCCTATTAATAGGATAGTAGCTCGAGCCTATATATATATATATATATATATATATATATATATATATAGAACTAGGCTACTATGCTATTAATAGCACCAACTCATTAGTCTTTGTTAAGTTTTTGGCCGTTGGATTGAAAGATGTGCGTTATGATGATGTGGGCTCCCAAGGGTTAAGTGGGTGGTTGGTTGAATAGTATGATCTAACGTGAAAATCATCAAAGGTGTGAATCTAACGGTGGAAAACTTGGTAGCACGGAGACCTCCGTGCTATTGATAACATAGCAGAACTCTATATATATATATATATATATATATATATATATATATATATATATATATATATATATATATATATATATATATATATATATATATATATATATATATATATGAGTCGGGCTAGAATATTATTGATAGAAAACGTCATTTTTGCTATCAAGTTTTTAGCCTTTTGGATCGACTCTTTTCATCATTTCTAATCATTGGATTAAATACAATAAATCGTGGGGACCACTCAACCCTAGGGGGACCATTCAATGCTAACTGACTAATATCATCCTAACCCTACAATTTTTCATCCAAGGGTTAAAAACTTGATAGCAAAAATAGCGTTTTGCTATCAATAGTATTCCACCTAATTTTATATATATATATATATATATATATATATATATATATAGAGAGAGAGAGAGAGAGAGAGAGAGAGAGAGAGAGAGAGAGTAGGGCTACTATACTCTTATGAGTAGTAGACTTCTTACTCATAAGTTGTTTATGATGATGGGGCCTCCGAATCGACGATCCACTCAGATTAAATATGATCTAGAGTATTTAAAACTTCTAGAAAATAAATTTCGTAATTTTTCGATATCATTTACCTTACGATCAAAAGCTCACAAAATTGACAATTTTTAACAGTAGGTATGGGATACTTGCTAGTTTAACGGTGTAAAAGAATTGGAATTGATTGAATTTTGATAGAAAATTCTATTCACTACCTAGATAAAGATCAATAACTCCGATCTTAAATTGAAGGATCCGATCATCTATTTTTAAGACGTCGTTCGATTTCTACTGTTTATTTTATGCCCATTTGATGGACTTTATTATGATTTCAAAAAATTACAAAATTTATTTTCTAGAAGTTTTAAATACTCTAGATCATATTTAATCTGAGTGGATCGTCGATTCGAGGCCCCATCATCAAAAACCATTTATGAGTAGTAAGGGTCTACTACTCATAAAGTATAGTAGCTACTATATATATATATATATATATATATATATATATATATATATATATAGTGTGAGGCTACTATGCTATCGGAAGCATGAGCCTTCCGTGCTTCCATGTCGTTTCGATGTTGCGACTTTCGAATCGTCGATCGCTCAGATTAAACTTGATCTAGAGTATTTGAAGTATCTAGAAAATAAATTTTATAATTTTTCGCTATCATTTGCCTAGTGATCGAAGGAGCACAAAATCAAATAATTTTAATGGCCATAGTGAGCCGTTTGAAAGTTTAATCTGTAGAAATATCCAAATTATATGAAATTTTGATAGAAAATTCTTTATACTATATAAAACAAGATCAATATCTTTGATCTAAATTTTTAATGCCATATTATCGTGTTTTGTAAGTTTTTTATTCTCACCATTGATTTTTAGCCCCTTCGTTCACTAGGCAAATAATATCGAAAAATCACAAAATTTATTTTCTAGGTACTTCAAATACTCTAGATCAAGTTTAACGAGCCGATCGACGATTCAAAAGTCACAACATCAAAAATGACGTGTAAGCACGGAGCCCTCCGTCTTAAGCATAGTACTCTATATATATATATATATATATATATATATATATATATATATATATAGAACTAGGCTGGAATACTATTAATAGCACCAATGAGTTCGTGCTAGTAAGTTTTCTACCCTTAGATTAAAAGATGTGCGGCTAGGATGATGTGGGCCCCCTAGGGTTGAGTGGGTGGTTGGTTGAATAGTATAATCTAACGGGTAAAATTAGTCAAAGGGGTAAATCCAAGGGTAGAAAACATACTAGCACCAAGTTCGTCGTGCTATTAATAGCATAGTAGGACTCTATATATATATATATATATATATAGAGTTGTGTCAGTATGCTTATGGAAGCACGGAGGCCTCCGTGCTACCAAGTTGTTTTCGATGTTCGGACTTTCGCATCGACGATCGGGTTTGTTAGAGTTGATCTAGAGTATTTGACGTACCTAGGAAATCAATTTTGCGATTTTTCAATATCATTTGCCTAGTGATCGAAGGGCTCAAAATCAATAATTTTAACGGCCATGGTGAGCGGTTGCAAGTTTAACGGTGTAGAAATATTCAAATCTAGTGAAATTTTGATAGAAAATTCTTTATACCATATAAAACAAGATTAATAACTTTGATCTAAATTTTTAATGTCATATCATCATATTTTGTAAGATTTTTATTTTCAGCTGTTGATTGTGAGCCAGTTCGATCACTCGGCAAATGATATCGAAAAATCGCAAAATTTATTTTCTAGATACTTCAACTACTCTAGATCAAGTCTAACTGAGCCGATCGTCGGTTCGAAAGTCCAAACATCGAAAATAAAGTGGAAGCACGGAGGCCTCCGTGCTTCCATAAGCATACCAAAGACAACTATATATATATATATATATAGAGAGAGAGAGAGAGTCCGCCTACTATCCTATTAATAGGATAGGAGCACTTGTCCTATCAATTTTTTAGCCTTTGGATCAACTCTTTTCAACATTTCTAGCCATTAGATTAAATACTATAACCCAATGTGGACCACTCAACCCTAGGTGGACCATTCAAATCTAACTAACTAATATCATCCTAACCCTACAATTTCTCTTCCAAGGGTTAAAAACTTGATAGGACAAGTGCTCCTATCCTATTAATAGGATAGTAGCCCTAGCATATATATATATATATATATATATATATATATATATATATATATATATATATATATATATATAGAGTCCGACTATGGCGCTTGTAAAAACACCAAGCATTTGGTGCTTGTGAATTTTTTACCGTTAGATCTACGCCTTTGATCATTTTCATCTCGTTAGATTATACTATTCAACCAACCACCCACTTAACCCAATGGGGCCCACATCATCCTAACCACACATTTATTAATCCAAGGGCAAAAAACATACCAAGACCAATGATTTGGTACTTTTAAAAGTATAGAGCTCAATTATATATATATATATATATATATATATATATATATATATATATATATATATATATATATAGAGCTACTCTCCTATACTATCTAGAGTGCCGGGACTCCGATCTATAGTCCCGTTTTCGATCTTAGGGTATTCAAATTAACGATCCACACCGTTAAACCGATATAGGATATTTAAAGTTTTTAGAAATAAAATTTAATACTTTTTCGATATAGTTACTTATTGATCAAATCACTTCAAAATTGTCAACTTTTAATTGACTACTAAGTCGAGTTTGGAGTTTAATGGTGTAAATTTAAAATTCTTGATCTTGAATTTAAAAATCCTATACTCAAACTTTAAAGATTATTCAATTTTTGTTGTCCCTTTTGACATAATTTATTTACTAAGTAAACGGTGTTGAAAAAACTAAAATTTTATTGTTAAGAACTTCATATACCCTAAATCATATTTAACGGTATGGATCGTTAATTTAAATAACCTAAGATTGAAAATAAAACTATAGTACGGAGTTCCGTACTATAGATAGTATAGTAGCCTAATTGACTATATATATATATATATATATATATATATATATAGAGAGAGAGAGAGAGAGAGAGAGAGAGAGAGAGAGAGAGAGAGAGAGAGAGAGTCGCTATGCTATCAATAGCACAGAGCACTCGGTGCTACCAAGTTTTTCACTATTAAATCCACCCCTTTGATGATTT
Source organism: Aechmea fasciata (assembly GCA_025177825.1). NCBI lineage: Eukaryota > Viridiplantae > Streptophyta > Magnoliopsida > Poales > Bromeliaceae > Aechmea > Aechmea fasciata. The sequence goes on from CM045933.1 coordinate 13,132,422, forward strand.
TCTCCCGTTAGATCATTCTATTCAACCAACCACCCACTTAACCCTAGGGGGGCCACATCATCCTAACCGCACATCTCTCAATCCAATGGCTAAAAATTTGGTAGCACCAATGACTTGGTGCTATTAATAGCATAGTAGTCTAGTTATATATATATATATATATATATATATATATATATATATATATATATATATATATATATATATATATATATATATATATATATATATGTATAGTCCTATTACTATCATATTAATAGGATAGGAGCACTTGTCCTATCGGTTTTTAGCCTTTGGACCAACTCTTTTCATCATTTCTAACAATTAGATTAAATACTATAACCCAAGAGGGACCACTCAACCCTAGGGGGACTATTTAACTCTAACCGACTAATATCATCCTAACCTTACAATTTCTCATCCAATGGTTAAAAACTTGATAGGACAAGTGCTCCTATTCTATTAATAGGATACTAGCCCTAGTCTATATATATATATATATATATATATATATATATATATATATATATATATATATATATATATATATATATATATATATATAGTAGGACTAGTTCAATTTATGCCCATTTGATGGACTTTATTGTGATTTCGAAAAATTACGAAATTTATTTTCTAGAAGTTTTAAATATTCTAGATCATATTTAACGGAGTGGATCGTGGATTCTAAGCCCCATCATCAAAAACAATTTATGAGTAGTAAGGATCTACTACTTAAGAGAGTATAGTAGCCCTACTCTCTCTCTCTCTCTCTCTCTCTCTCTCTCTCTCTATATATATATATATATATATATATATATGGGATAATTGCCTATATACCCCTCATGCGTCTGAAAATATCCGATCTACCCCTACTTTTTTTTTCTTTCTAAAATGCCCCTCATACGTTCCACCGTTACTGTAAAATACCAACGCAGTTATCTCCTGTTACGTTAATCTGGGTTAAACGTGAGTTCAATATCTACCACAGTTAAAAAAAATTAAAATACCAATTTTGCCCTTAACTTAAGGGTAAATAAGAAAGGTTGGTGATGGTAGAAGGGTATATTGAAAAAAATCAAAAGTCGAAATACTTTTGTGCCCTTGACTTTAAGGGCAAATAAGAAAGACAGTGATGGTAGAGGGTATATTTGAAAAGGGCAAAATAGTAATTTTACGAGATAACGAGTTACTTATGATTTTAACTCTAAGGGTATATTAGAAATAGGTTGGAACGTAGGAGGGGTATTTTCAATATTGGCCTTCTAAGAGGGGTAAATCGGAAAATCGGGAACTTTTCAGGGGTATATAAGCAATTGCCCCTATATATATATATATATATATATATATATATATATATATATATATATATATATATATATATATATATATAGAGTCCCATTTATGCTATCAATAAGACGAAACACTCGGTGCTACCAAGTTTTCCACCGTTAGATCCACCCATTTGATGATTTTTTAGATCATACTATTCAACCAACCACCCACGGGGCCACAAGGCCACATCATCCTAACCGCTCATCTCTCAATCCAACTAAAAACTTGGTAAAGACTAATGACTTGGTGCTATTAATAGCATAATAGTCTAGTTCTATATATATGTATATATGAGTTGAGCTAGAATACTCTTAAAAGCACCAATAGGGTGGTGCTTTAGAATTTGTATCCATTGGATGGGAAGATGTAGGGTTGAGATTATGGTGGTAGGTGGTGGTTGATGTGATAGGTGGTGTTAGGTGTAATAGTGTTAGATTTAAAGGCTATTAGCAATCAAAAAATAGATCTAAGGGTTAAAAACTTAGAAGACCAACTTTTGGCTTCTAAAAGATTCTATTCATATATATATATATATATATATATATATATATATATATATATATATATATATATATATATATATAATTATACCTTATCGCTCGTTTTCGCCGCCAGGCTAATTAATTTTCCTGTCTGTAGTACGGTTTTCTTAAAGTAGAGTGGTGTACATGAAATTAGAACTACACATAGTGAGATAATTTTTGGTACAGTACGGAACTTCCCACATATGTACCTAAAAAGAGGGTATCGATATTATATATCCTGAAGAAATCAAACCTAGCTGCTGCCTCAGATACACAATTAAGTGTTGGCAAGTTAGTCTGTTTACTTCACTTTTAAAAAAGTGATTTACGAGAAAGCGATTTTGATTTGGAGAATTGATTTTGGTTAAATCGAAAGCGTTTGGTGAGTTTAGATAAAAGTAATTTTTCCAAGTGATTTTGAAAAGTTATTTGGCAAAATTTTTTTGATATTTGCATAAATTAATATTTTAATTAAATTTTATTTTAAAATAATTTCAAATATATATTTAAAATTTAAAATTTGAAATTTAAAATTAAAAATATAAATATTTATGAAATTTAAAATATAAAATTTTAATATTTAAAATATATATTTAAATTTAAAATTTAAAATTTAAAATTTAAAATTTAAAATAATTATGAAATTTAAAATTTAAATATTTAAAATTTAAAATTTGAATATTTAAAATTTAAAATTAAATATTGAAATATTTAAATTAAATTTGAATATTTAAAATTAAAAATTAAAAACTTAAATTTTAAATTTAAAAAATTTATAATTTGAAGATTAAAAGTTGAAATTTGAAATTTGAAATTTGAAATTTAAAATTTAATATTTAAAATTTTATAATTTGAAGATTAAATTTTATCTTAAATTTGAGATTTGAAATTTAAAATTTAAAGTTTGAAATCTATTTTTCAAAATTTAAACTTTAAAAGTTAAATTTTAAAAATTCAAAAATATATCTAAATATTTAAATTTAAAAATAAACTTAAATTTAAATATTTAATTTAAAATAAAAATAAAAATTTGAAGTTTGAGTCCAAAATCAGAATCAGTTTTCTAGAAGCAGCTTTTTTCAGCTTCCTTAAAAATCGCTTTCGATTCCAAAGTTATAATCGATTTTAAAAAGAGGCCAAACGCTCTATTTAAAATCACTTTTCAAAATTTTTACCCAAAAGCACTTTTTAAAAGCTAGGCCAAACACCCCTTAGTTTTCTCGATCGAGTAAAATGACAAGCTTGGGGATTTCGTGAGAAAAAAAAAGAAATTTGTGCAAAATAAATAAGGAGAGAAATGGTATGTGATCAAACAACACAATTAATTCCTAACTCATACGAGGGGTTAAGTTCTCTCCATCCTCTGATCTAATTGGACAAACTCATGTCCTTGTCACCACCATGACCACCATCTTAATTGGTCGTAATGCATGTGGGGACACCCATCTATATATATATATATAGGTACAGTACATTGGTTAATTAATCAGGAAAATTACCACCCTACCCTTTCATAATACTTGTAAAAAATCGTATAAAGGGCTCGTTTGGTAGCTTGGCTTGGCTGCAGGATATATATATTATACTGTTGTTTTAAAAGTAGTCTTTTTATTAATTAAACTCTATTATCTAAATAGTCTCTTAATTTCTACAACAAAATCAAAAGCTCCGAATAAGAATTTTTCTTTTCGAGATCATGTAGCTATAAACTCTAGTATATATTAATTTTTCTTAATTAGAAACTAGCACGAGCAAATATAGCTGAAAACAAAAATAGAAGCATTAATTAACCCAGATTAATACATATGCAAGCCTAGCTTAAAATATAACTTTATATATCATCAGTAGTTGTGGTTTGGGTTCTACGTACATTATTTTTACAGGAGAGAAAGAGAGAGAGAGATCTAGAGAGAGAGAGAGAGATCTAGAGTTGACTGGTTGAGATGGAGTGTTACATCAGAGGGATTACGTACATCAGCCAACCAATAAAAGCCACGACCCACCACCCTTCCATCGATCCCACCTTCCAAGCATTTTCTAATCAACTTCTTTAGAAATTAGTAACCGGCCAGGCCCCATTGCCATTGCATGCCGCTCCTGTATATAAATAGACGAGACGGATCGATCCCTTTGCATTAATCTCTCACTGCACAAACAATCTCCGGCCCCCAATTTACTTGCACTAGCTTTGTGGTCGCAACTAATTAGCAACGAATGGCAGCTAAGAGGCTGCACAGCGATTCCGATCACCACCCCGACAAAACTGATGATAAACGCATGCGACGGTTACCCTCTTTCTCCACGTTAGTGTTCGATCGATCTCAACTTAATTACGTACATGCTTGATTCCTCCATCAGCCTCTTTTTTATATATATATATATATATATATATATATATATATATGTTGTCCTTTCTTAATTATCCATGTAAATTAAGTAGATATGATCATACTAACGCATATTTTTGTTTTACTATATTGTATATATACACCATGTAATGTTTTCGTTTCCTTTTTGACGACAGAGTGATTAGAGAAGCCATGATGAGGAAGTCATTGCAAAACTTCTTTTTTACTCTGGAACCGGTCCTCCGCAGAGTGGTATGTATGTTTATATATATGCTCTTCTTATTTCCATGCATGAATATATTCTTCCGTAGATCATATTTATTCTTATGTTCGATCCCAGTATTTTTTTTTTTAATTTTGTTTTGTTCGTGAATATATATATATATAGGTGCAAGAAGAGGTCGAACGCGTACTAGTGCTTCATACTCCACGTATGCTTGAAAGGTAATTCCCCGTGCCGCTCTTACCATTCTTAATCGACCTTTAAATTCCTCCTAGTACATGATTATCGTTCATTCACCGGCGCAGTATCATTTTTGTAGTAATTAAGTAAACTATTGATCAATTAAAGCATCGATCATATATAAATCACGGAAATATAATTACAAGGGGCCGGTGTGATATATAATTATATATATATAAATTTCTTTCAATATATTCGTCACAGGCCTCACCAAAAGCAAATCGAGGCGATGGATCCATCGTCGAGCATGAAACTAATCTTCAAAAGCCAGCCCTTTCTTCCGATTTTCACGGGCAGCAAGATAGAAGCTGCAGAGAAGAGCCCTCTCCAAATCCTCCTTGTACTGGATACTTGTAGTAATGGGGATCAGTCTTATTATCCCTCACCGTTGAAGTTAGAGTTGGTTGCTCTTGATGGCGATTTCCCTCCCGACGGCCGCGAGAACTGGACGCCCGCGGAGTTTCAGAAGGCCGTTCACAAGGAACGGAACGGCAAGAGGCCGCTTCTCACGGGCGACGTGAATGTTATACTGAGGGACGGAATTGTTATGATCACGGATCTACAGTTCACGGACAACTCGAGCTGGGGGAGGAGCAGGCATTTTAGGATCGGAGTGAGAGCCGTTCCCGGGAGCTACGATGGGCCGAGGATCAAAGAAGCCATGACCGAGCGCTTCACGGTCAAAGATCACCGCGGAGAATGTAAGTGCATATATAACCTCATCCGGTAAAATTTTCAACGAGAAATATTATTAATTTGGAACCGTCATATATATATATATATATATATATATATATATATATATATATATATATATATAGGAATTAAACTTAAAGAAGACTTAATAGTAGAGAGAGCCGGTCAATTTTGCGCGCGTTACTTTTAAGAGTTTGGGGGCCCTTTATGTCGGCGCTTTCCGGAAGCAAATTGACGGAACGTAAATTTGCGCTGTCATCGATGGATTAATTTGAAGACTTGGGTCCACTGCAATTCTATAGCTGTGACTTGTGAGATTCATTTGGAGATCGAGTTCAAACAGAGTTAGATCTTCTTATATATTGCAGGGAGAGAAATACATAAATAGATTTATTTGTACTAGTAATTTGATTTGAAAGTAACATGCATGTGAACTAAAAATTGTAAGTGGCCCACACGTTTTTCTTTCAAATTAGAACCTCCTAAATCGCCGGTCCAATAAAGATCTTTCTTTCGTGAATGCTTTTCACATATGATCAAGTTATTGCTAGAACACGACTTATATAGCCCAATTACTAGCTAACATCAGAAATCCTCTACAGTGTACAAGAAACGCCACCCCCCCTATCTTGGTGATGAGGTGTGGAGACTGGAGAAGATTGGCAAGGATGGGGCGTTCCACAAAAAGCTGGCGTTGCAGGATGTAAACACCGTTCAGGACTTCTTGAAGCTATTTGAAGTCAATCGCCAGCACCTCCGTGAGGTAAATGCGAAGGGGAAAGAAAAACAAAACAATCAATCAACAACTCGATGATGTTATATATCTTGATCAATCGATGATCGTCTAAATGCTCCCTCTTTTTCCTTTTCTGAATTTAGATACTTGCCGGGATGTCCGATCGAATGTGGGAGGCCACGGTAAATCATGCAAAAGAATGCGTCCTCGGAGACAAGACTTACGTGGTCCATGGGGGCCACAATGTACTCTCTTTCTAAACCCGATTTGCCAGGTCGTGAAAATTGTATTTGGCGATATGAGTTACTACTCGACGAAGGATCTGAGCAGAACTCAGAAAGTAAGCAATACAACCTTTGAATATTTGGCTTTTAGACAATTTACCAATGATAAGTAATTTTTTTTTTATTTTTTTTTTTAAAAAAAAATTGCAGAACTATGTAGAGCAGCTAGTCCAAGAGGCCTACGGACAATGGGACACATTAGAAGAGGATGAAGGGCTTTTTCCTGGGAACATTCCCCTAATTCCAAGTCAGTAGCCAAAATTCAAATAGCATTCGGACTTCCCCTCAAATTCGAGACTCCTGTTTCTATGATTGTTCTAACTAATCTGCTGATTAACTTGTTGAACAGATGAATCCATCGTGCATGCCGGATCAGGAATATTACTGAATTGGAACCCTAATAATGACAGTCAAGGAGGAGGAGCAACAGCCGATTACCGAGTGGAGGGTTTTGAAGAAGATGAGACCCCAGCAGTAAACTGGCAAGTTGCCTATGGTGGTTCAACCGAATGGGGTTACATGCACAACATGACCAGCTAAAACCATAGCAAAAATATTTGCTTCAGCTTTTGAAAAAACCAAACAAACCAAACAAAAAAAAGAAAAGAAAAAGAAAGCCCTGTTTCAGAAATCTGTAGCTTGAAGGGAAGCTGGGAATAGAGTAGGTGTACATTACTAAGAATAAAAGGAGAATGAAGTTTTAATTAGGTAATTGCTGCAGCCCTGTTGCCCGCACTAAGATGACTAAGTTCGACTAGAGAGCAAAACGAGGCGTGCTTGGTATTTGTTAATTCTTTCAATTCTGTTTTCTCCTAGGATGCGTGATGTTTAGGTTTGCGTTGAGCCTAAATTTGTTGTGAAGAGGTGGATGTAATATGATTTATCATTTGCAACCACTAGAACATGTGTAATTTGTGTTCTAAGTAGAGTTGTGTCCTTCCCTGTAGTATCAACGAAACTATAGTAAAGAAAATAAATCTTCTTTACTTTTATCCAACTAGCTAGCTCTTGAATGAAGATTGGTTTACATTTTACTTCATGTTTGAGTACATCTTGCATCCATCTTGATCTTTAAACATCTACCTTTTACAGAAGTTGAAAAATCAAGAAGGTGAAATTATGTGCATGAATGTGTTTTGGCACAATTAAACAAAAGAAAATAAAAGCCAACTAGTTCATTAATAAAGTTGCTCTCTCAAAAAGCTAAAACTGAAAGTTAGAGCGGTAAATAACACCAACTTATTGGTGATATCAGATTTTTCTTCTTCTTTCTTTTTTTTTTTTTTTTTTTTTTTTTTTGAGAGAGAGAGAGAGAGATAGGCACGTAGCACGGTACCCACTTCGCTTACTTTATTTAGAAACTTAGCTAGAAATGTAAATCAACTAAGATTCGAACTTTGGACCTCGGGTACCAAACACCAAGTTCCCTTTGCCACTTACTCTAGGGACGGTGCTATCAAATTTTTCAATGAAGGAATGCGTGGTTAGGATGATAGTTGTCCCGTAGGGTTAATTGGTGGTTGGTTGAATAGTTTTTGATCTAACGGATAGTAATGATCAAAGTGGTAATCGAACGGTGAAAAACTTGGTAGCACTAAGTGCTTGATGCTATTAGAAGCACCCCAGCTGTACTCTATATATGCTCAACTCTATATAAGTTGAGCTGGAACGCTATCAATAATGCTCACCTGGTTTGCCTTCGGCGAGGTTTGGACCGTTGATTTCGGCCTTGTTGCTCTCGGTGTGCATTGTTCCCAGAACTTCGGCTTTCTCCCGTACGTTCCACAGCAACCTGTGGTGCTCTAGACAGTGAGCACGATCTCTACCTCATCAAGACCTATCAGCCAATGTCACGGCTGACCTCAAAAGTACTCGATCAGCAATATAAAACCTTCAAATTCCTTATTTTGCATATATTATTATAATTGTGAATAGTAATATGGCCTTTTATGCAATTTGTTACCTTGCGGCTGCTGTGGGCAGCATGTATGTGTGGAAGGTGATCTCTGGACTGATCATCCAAGGTTTGAAACCTTTCACGGAGATCGAATATCGGTTTCAGTGCGCTTTTCGGCGAAATTCGCTGGTGGAATGTGATTTCAGTTAGGATTTCATCCAAAACCATTGGAATACCCTGGGTTTTGCCACTGAGCCTTATTGGCTGGTCACCTACGTTGTCTCGAGTGTTCAGAGACGACAGGTGTGTGGTGGAGGGTCCCGTTGTCGAAATTGACACTTCCAAGAATCTGGATTGAAACGATTATCCGACGATAATCGTTTCAACGTGAGATCTTGCGGTTGCTGCCAGGACACCGAAAATGGTGTGTTTTGAGGCAGTGGGTGACTCATGACACGAGTTGGTGTGTTTCAGGACACTTCGTGAGTCTCGACGACGTCCTGGTGTGATTTTCGAGACTTCTAGCGAGTTACAAAAATCGATTTTTTTGGGAAACCGATTCCGTGGTAAATTGTCGGGATTATGAGTATTGCCTTTTGAGTCAGTGGGTTGGACTTTGATCTGGTGGACCCTTTGTAGGTCCAGTTGACTTCTCACATATCTTAGGAGACATGCGCGCCAGTGGTAGTAAATGTGGGTATTTCGATCCGGAGTTTGTCTAATGGTCCATGCTTAGTGATGTTCCCTCCATCTTCTCTTCTTATATTCTTATATTATTTGTGATTGTTGAGCCTGACACCATATGACTCGATTAGAGAGCAAAACTAGGCGTGCTTGGTATTTGTTAATTCTTTCAATTCTGTTTTCTCCTAGGATGCGTGATGTTTAGGTTTGCGTTGAGCCTAAATTTATTGTGAAGAGGTGGATGTAATATGATTTATCATTTGCAACCACTAGAACATGTGTAATTTGTGTTCTAAGTAGAGTTGTGTCCTTCCCTATAGTATCAACGAAACTATAGTAAAGAAAATAAATCTTCTTTACTTTTATCCAACTAGCTAGCTCTTGAATGAAGATTGGTTTACATTTTACTTCATGTTTGAGTACATCTTGCATCCATCTTGATCTTTAAACATCTACCTTTTACAGAAGTTGAAAAATCAAGAAGGTGAAATTATGTGCATGAATGTGTTTTGGCACAATTAAACAAAAGAAAATAAAAGCCAACTAGTTCATTAATAAAGTTGCTACCTCAAAAAGCCAAAACTGAAAGTTAGAGCGGTAAATAACACCAAGTCATTGGTGCTATCAGATTTTTCTTCTTCTTCTTCTTTTTTTTTTTTTGAGAGAGATAGAGAGAGAGATAGGTACTAAGCACGCTACCCGCTTCATTTACTTCATTTAGAAACTTAGCTAGAAACGTGAATTAACTAGGATTCGAACTTTGGACCTCGGGTACCAAACACCAAGCCCTTTGCCACTTATTCTAGGGACGGTTAGTGCTATCAAATTTTTCAATGAAGGAATGTGTGGTTAGGATGATAGTGGTCCCGTAGGGTTAAGTGGTGGTTGGTTGAATAGTTTGATCTAAAAGATAGTAATGATCAAAGTATGTGGTAATCGAACGGTGAAAAACTTGGTAGCACTAAGTGCTTGATGCTATTAGAAGCACCCCACCAATTTGTACTCTATATATGCTCAACTCTATATAAGTTGAGCTGGAATGCTATCAATAATGCTCACTTGGTTTGCCTTCGGCGAGGTATGGACCGTCGATTTCGGCCTTGTTGTTCCCGGTTTGCATTGTTCCTAGAACTTCGGCTTTCTCCCGCACATTCCACAACAACCTGTGGTGCTCTGGACAGTGAGCACGATCTCTACCTCATCAAGACCTATCAGCCAATGTCACGACTGACCTCAAAAGTACTCGATCAGCAGTATAAAACCTTCAAATTCCTTATTTTGCATATATTATTATAATTGTGAATAGTAATATGGGCTTTTATGCAATTTGTTACCTTGCGGCTGCTGTGGGCAGCGTGTACGTGTGGAAGGTGATCTCTGGACTGATCATCCAAGGTTTGAAACCTCTCATGGAGATCGAATATCGATTTCGGTGTGCTTTTCGGCGAAATTCGCCGGTGGAATGTGATTTCAGTTAGGATTTCATCCAAAACCATTGGAATACCCTGGGTTTTGCCGCTGAGCCTTGTTGGCTGGTCACCTACGTTGTCTCGAGTATTCAAAGAAGACAGTGTGTCTTTGGAGGGTCCCGTTGTCAAAATTGACACTTCCAAGAATCCGGATCGGAACGATTATCCGACGAAAATCGTTTCGACGTGAGATCTTGTGGTTGCTGCCAGGACACCTAAAATGGTGTGTTTTGAGGCAGCGGGTGACTCATGACATGAGTTGGTGTGTTTCAGGACACATCATGAGTCTCGACGACGTCCCGATGTGATTTTCGAGATTTCTAGCGAGTTACAGAAATCGATTTTTTTGGGAAACCGATTCCGTGGTAAATTGTCAGGATTATGAGTATTGCCTTTTGAGTCAGTGGGTTGGACTTTGATCTGGTGGACCCTTTGTAGGTCCAATTGACTTCTTACATATCTTAGGAGACATGCGCGACAGTGGTACATATGGGTATTTCGATCCGGAGTTTGTCTAATGGTCCATGGTCAGTGATGTTCCCTCCATCTTCTCTTCTTATATTCTTATATTATTTGTGATTGTTGAGCCGGCCACCATATGACTCTATTGTTTTTTGCTCTACTTAGTTACTTTCATATTCACTTATCATGATCTAAAAGTAGAGCGATTGTTTACTATATCCATGAATTTGTGACATCCATGTAACTTAGTTGGTCGGTTCTATGACTCTCGTTATTCAATGATCTATTCAGTCGGTATACCATGAGGAGTTTGATTGTTGGCTACTTGCCAATGGCTTTTGAGATATTTGCATCGATCGCCACTTCTCGTCAGTATTTCACGTACACTAGCGGTTTGGCCATCGCAACGGTGTTCTTTTCCGAAAAAGTGGTTGGGAGTGCTAACCCGTGAGCCCAGAAGCTTATGCTACGGTTATACGCAATTTAGAGCAGCGTGGCTTTTGCATAAGGTCTTTAGACCGACACGGCGGATCTGGATTAGGGACTTTGGGACTATTGTCCGGTTGATGCATTTCACTTACAGTAGCGGTAGTTGTACATGTATCTTATTTCATCTTTTACTTTTCTACTGTACTACCTTTCATAGCCATACTTTTAATTACTAGTGAGTATACTTGCCCTCGTTGGCCTGCGGTACCTATTAGGAGACCCTTGTTGGTTTCATAACCCCTTCATTTCAGGTGATCTTGAAGGTATGAGTCGGGACGAGGCATGAGCGGCTTTTTTAGTGAGCGTTAGAGGTCCTGGCCTAGAGGCATCTTTGGTTCCAGAGTTGTCCTTTCATTTTATAAATATTTGACTATTGTGGTTCAATTTGGTTTGAATCGAATATTATTTCATTTTGAGATTTCAAATAAAGTTATTATGGAAATTGAAAGCATTAATGAAAAATAATTTTCTACCTCTCGTGGTAGCTTACTTTTAAAGATGAAAGGTTTCTGTGTGTGAAATAATTTTTAAAAGGTTTTTTCATCTTTCGGGATCTTAGTGTTTTAAAATGAGTTTCCGAGTGGACTGATAATGTCACGCCCCGGGCAGCACAGTTCCCCGGGCACGCCGACAAATCCGTCGTATACAAGAAATTTTTCCTGTACACGAAGCGTAGATGTACCTGTATAACATACACTGCTACAAACAGTAGCAAAGAGCTGAAAAGACTAAAACAAACTGAACAGGTAGAGAAGGAACGAGTCTATATACATGTAAAACCTCGATACAAAAGCACTCGCTCCAGCGAGTTCACAAATATGTACATAGCCTCCAAACACGAACACACTACTTGCAGTGGGGGAAAACTGCTAACTCAGCACCAGTCGGGAAGGGCTCTAGCTCGCGACGCCCTTGCCACGATCCGCCTCAGATGGTACAGCAGCCGGAACCGAAGGCCCTGCAACAGCGGTGGAAGAAAAGGGGCGTGAGAACTACTGTGAAAACAGGTAGTCCTCAGTGGGTGCCGCCCTAAACAACATCGGTCCACCCACTAAGTCTACAGGGTAAGCAAGGAAAGTAAAGGAAAGCTGGAACCCTCTACAGCTATATGCCGCTATACTATCCTGCTCTAATACAACCCTCTGTAGAACAGTAAAAACTGACCCAATCTCACCAGGGACTGTGATACACCCGCCCTCCTAGTTAGGTAACACCGTAGCTCAAGAGTGTCTGGCGGAGAAAGCTCTCTCGAGACTGTGAATACACCCGTCTCGCCTATTAAGGTTACACCATATCTCAAGAGTAACTGGCGGAGAAAACTCTCTAGAGACTGTGAACACACCCGTCTCGCTCAACTAGGCTCTACTCACGTCACACCCTCACTGAAGGTAGAACAAAGAGATCACTGACTATCTCACCTGGGCTGCCCAAACGGACCCACCCTGCCTGTATCTAGCTACGCCGTACACCACCCCGAAGGTGGCCGGCTCAGGAACTGTCCCAAACAGCAACTGCGAATCACATCGCACTGAGACTGCGAATCACATCGCACTGAGACTGCGAATCACATCGCACTGAAACCTCATTCCGGAATGGTATTCGCGGGGTACGACCCACGCGAGTATACAGGTGTCTCTGACATACTCATCCTAGCTCTCACAGGAAAAAGTCAAGGTAACTGGGTCTAACAACCCACAAGTCACGTGCCCTTGGCACAATCTGTATCCAAACAGTAATCTGGGCCCACCGTCAACCCCCAACGGTCCCCGACACACGAACAGTCTGAACTCTACAGTAACAAAGCTCGGCATCCCCAGCACGAGCGTAGAAACAAGCTACACTACCCTAGTATCCATCGCACTCACACAGCGACGATACAACACAGAACGGCTCCTAGAGCTAAATCTGGTAGTGTATACAAATGACGATCAAGTCGTGGTTTTCTCCTAAGTCAAATCCAAGTCCAACATGTAGGAAATAATACCTGCTAATCATGCTCCAATTCAGATATTAAATCATACCACAATCCATGAATTTGAGCTACTACTAATTAATGTTCAACGACTAAAGCATACATGTCGACTACAATGGACTTAGAAGCGAAACCGAAGAAAATCCCACCTCAAATGTTAAATCCTGGTAGCGAAGGGTGTCCCGGGTCCACCTCGATCCCCTGCTGTCTCGTCGAGCACCTCCAAGACCGGCGACTAGGCTAGCTCCGAGATCTAGACATCAAAATCCCTGGATTCAGTCAAGGCGCAACAGCAACGAAGTAAGGTAGGGCTTCGAACAAGCAAACCTTGTCCAAAATCAGCGATTCAGGGCTCTGAATCTTTGTCTCGAAGTCCCGAATCCAACGGTCCAAGTTTCGGCGCAATCCGTCGCTCCTACGCTGAGAACAAGCCAAAACACTGAGCGTCGACGCTGGAATCAGCAACGACAGAAAAACTCGAAAATCAAGGAAGTTGAAGCCATTGAGACGTTCTCGACGAGCTACTCACCTCGACAACCTCCCTGGGGACAGCACCACGTCGGGGATGGCGAAGAACGGCTGTCGCACGACCTCCTCGCAGCATCACGACGTCGAAAACACCCTCGATCGGCTCCGCGGCGCGTCGTCGACGAAGCTTGAGCTTCTCTTGAGCTCCTCCACCTCCGGCCACTAGAGAGGAAGAAGAAGAAGATGCAGCAGCAGCAGCAAGGGAAGGAGGCTCCTCTCTCTCTCTCCTGGTCCAAGAGGCATGGGATAAAGGGGTGCCAAGACCTAGGTGACAAAAAGTCAACCTGCACCTTACCTGCTATATTGTACCGGTACAAAACCCATTTGTACCGGTACAAACAGGCAACCCGAGAGCCTCTCTGCGCAGGGCTATACCGGTATAGCCGTGGTGGTTATACCGGTATAGCCACCAATCTTGTACCGGTATAATCCCAGATTTGTACTGGTACAGCTCACTGAAAATCTGCTGTTTTGTAGATCTTCAGGATTCACGCTGCTCTCAAGTTCCAACAGGGCCCGTTCGACGTCCATTTAGCGCCGACGCGACCCGGACTTGTCCCGATACTCACCAGAGCTGTCGACAAGCCTCAGCTGAAGTTCCAGGTCTCTACAGATAAATATGGATTGTTTATAATAAATGTACTGTTGTGTCTGGTTGTGGCTGTGACTTATATTATGTACGACGCCGTGCAAATATAGGAAAGACTCTGTTCGGATGGACAGTGGATTCTTTGTATTTATGGCAGGTCTGTCACCCCCTGGGGTCAAGATTTTTTTTTAAAAATAGGCATTTTCTATTGATTCGTAGAATTTGAGGGACCTTGGGGGATGACAGATTAAGATGGTATTAGAGCCAAGTTACCATCCGGAAGTGTGAGATAGATATCACATTGTCTAGTGAATCTGGGACTGTTTATATAAATGGGTCAGGCTGACGAGGATGTCAAGGCCTAAACAAGTGGAGTAGGTGACATCCAATTAATCTCACATCCGATAATGTGGAAAAGTCTGATGGGTTTATAAGTAACTGGCACACTAGTAATAATAACTAAACTTAAGTATTTTGGGCCGGTGGTTTGAGCCCACTAAGTTAATTATTATTACTAGCGGGTCGGATCGTTACAAAACCAAACCAAATAAGACTATTGGTTCGGTTTATTTGGTTTCCAGTTTGGTTTAGTTTCAAAATTTACTAAAATTTGATCTTTGTTTACTGTTCGGTTTAAACACATATTTTGTTGGAACCGAACAGATAACTGAATAATAATATATTTTACACTTTTTATCTAAACTATTTATTAAAATTTAATTTATAATCAAATTTTGATCATATATTAACAAATTTTTCAAAATTCTATGCTCATAACTAAGTTTATTTATGCATGATTTCATAATAATTGAATTTTGAATCTTAAACTAAGAATAATAAAGAATTTGGTTTGGTTTGGATCAGTTCTGAGTATAAATCATTTCGGTTTGGTCGTAGTTTTTTTGCCAAATCGAAAAATTTCGATTTGATTTAGAAGATTTGCCTATGAATCGGACCAAACCGAACCAATTATAACCCTAACATCATCATCATCATCATCATCATCAGTATAAAAATAGGAATAGTTCAATTCATGAGGAAATGATATCCTAAATTAGTGATCTTCCATGCACATGAAATTGAAATTTAAAATTTGAGATTTTATTCATAAATAAACTAGCTTCCAGATCTAGGTACTATGCGCATGTATTGGTACACACCGACGTCGCTCACCGGAAGCTACTATTTGTCCAACATGTTTAGTAGAGATCGAATTCTCTGGAAATCACTAGGTTGATTAGTAACACCGGCTGATCACTGCCTCCCGATAAAGCCTCATTTTGGGGACATATTCTAGAGAGAGTCGGAATGGGCGAGAAGATCGAGGACCCCACGACGGCCCACCATAATAATAATAAAGCGAATTATCTAGAGCAAAACTCGATCTAGAGAGTGGTAGACTAGTCCTCACAAAATCTATAAATAGCAGCGTCCGCCCATCAAAGAAAAGGCAGTGGAAACAGAGAGCCAGTCGCCGAGTCTGTCAGTAATCAGCCGCTCAGACATGTCGATCGTGAGGCGCAGCAACAATATCTTCGACCCCTTCTCCCTCGACCTCTGGGACCCCTTGGACGCCTTCCGCGCCCTCACCGAGTCCCGTCCCAGCAGCTTCGTGAGCGACACCTCCGCCTTCGCCAACACGCGCGTGGACTGGAAGGAGACGCCCGAGGCGCACGTGTTTAAGGCGGACCTGCCGGGGGTGAAGAAGGAGGAGGTGAGGGTGGAAGTGGAGGAAGGCGGCATCCTCCAGATCAGCGGCGAGCGCAGCAAGGAGAAGGAGGAGAAGACCGACAAGTGGCACCGCGTGGAGCGCAGCGGCGGCAAGTTCCTGCGCAGGTTCCGCCTGCCGGAGAATGCCAAGCTGGACGAGGTGAAGGCCACCATGGAGAATGGGGTGCTCGTCGTCACTGTGCCAAAGGCCGAGGTCAAGAAGCCTGAGGTCAAGGCTATTGAGATCTCCGGCAATTGAGTCGATTGCCATCAGTGGAGCTTCACGTAACCCCTTTAGCTAGCGATAATGGTTTGAAATTGAAGGAAAATAATGGAGATAAATCCGTTACGAATAAAAGCATGTTGCATGGTCGATGTACGTAGTATATGTGATGTTAATTTGCTTCGAGTACGTGTCGGTGTTGATTATCCTTGTTCGAGTCTTTCCGATAGATGTTTGTTCTGTATTAATCGAGCTTGTCCAGCTAAATAAAAATTATTTTACTATCTTCACTAGGTTGTGCGTGTGGAGTACTATTAAATTAGTCTGAGTCATTCATTAGCCCCACTATTTGGCATGCCTTATCCAATCTGCTATGCATCCACAGCCTACTTAATTAAGCTGATTGTTATAACCAAATTTATTATTGAAAGCCTCCAATAGTTTACCTTCCGAAATAAATTTCAGTCTTTAATTACTTTCTTTTAAAGTTTCTGCCAACGGTTTTTCAGAAAATTTTATATAGATTCTCTATATAAAATTGTCTATACATATGGATCCGTAGCAAGTCTAGCTGATCATTAATTAATTATATATTAACTGCCTTGCCTATTTTTTTGAGAGATAGGTAGCACGTTATCCGCTTCGTTCATTTCATTTAGAAATAAAATTAGCTAGAAATGTGAATCAACTAGGATTGACTTGGGTCTTGCAACCAGGCCTTTTGCACTGGCTTCTGAGGACGGTTGGTTACTAACTGCCTATTTTATTATATTTTATTTTATATACTGTTTGGTTCAGCTGTAATTGGCTATTTACATTTTTTAGTCTAATATGTATAATTTACGAAATAAGGAGGGATCTGAATAATTTTATATTTTTTTCATTTATAGGAACAAGATAGAAAAGAGTTAATCTTCGCTCTCAACCTACTCGAGGAAAGCAGGAAAATAGAATTTAGCCATGTTGGAGGGAATTGACTTCATGTGGATCAACAGAGGAGAGCGTGTAGGCTGTCACGCTCCGGGATCCCTTTGGATTTAAAATCTAATGCGTAAGTACCCTGATTTTTTTTTTTTTTTAAACTTTGACCTCAGAGTATGCCAGATCCGCCACAAATATAGGGGGTTCACTGTTTATACGGACATAGTCTCCTCTTTATTTGCACGGCGTCGTACAAGTATAATATACAACCACAACAGTATGAGCATACACATACATTCAACATTCACATTATATTCATTTTATTACAAATATCCATAAATTTATATTTATCAGTTTAAAATGTTTCCGATTCGAAAACTCATTTTGAAGCACTAAGAGTCATGAAAATCAATAAATTTTTTTTTAAACTGTTTCCCACACAGAACCCTTTTTTCTTTAAAACACGCTACGTACCACGAGGGGTAGAAAATAATTTCTAATATTTTACATGAAACTACAAGTGCTTTAATTAATTTTACAAAGCTATAAACATTTATTTAAGTGAAACCACTGAACCATAAAGTGTTTAAATTAATTATTTTGAATAAGCAAGGATAGAAACTAGATCGAATGTTACCGGACCGGAAACTCTATCGACCGCTACGAACGTGTCTCACGTCTCGTCTCAATCCACACCGCTTGCAATATCTAAAAAATGGTGGGGGCAGGTGAGAATATGTAAACATGTCTCCCCTCTAAGTGGGTACCGCAAGCCGACGAAGGCGAGGAGTACTCACCGACAGAAAGAGATCATCAAGTCATAGGTAGATATCACAAATACAGTAGCTAGTATGCCGAAAGGAAAGAGAACGACAATAGAATATGTAACTACCGCTACAGTAAAATAAAACATAATGCATATATGGATATCATAACTACAGTAGCAATGATGCATGGGTAAACAATAGTATAAAGGAACATGAATAGCCGCTGCTGTAATACAGAACAAAGTACAAGTATGCATTAACCGAACGAACAGTCACAAAAATATCCAATCAGAAACCTAGCATGACTGTAATAACTGAGATTTTTGAAAATAATAATTAATCCCTTTGTTGATGATGTTTCTGTGTGTAATATAATTACGAGAGCACTCGTCAAATTTCAGGTGAAAATGAGCTAAGATGGAGAAGTTATGCGATCAGGACCGATGACTTAAAGTGAATAGTAACTCCGGCTTTTCGGATAAGCCAGGGAGTAGAGAAAGGTTCTGGTGCGTATTGGACTCCGAACATAGGACTCCAATAGGTCATTTCAAACAGCTCGACTATTCTGGACCCAATGGCACTGACGGAATTGGATTCTGATGCACAGTTGTCGAGAAAAAGGGGTTTTATTGGTTTTACATATATATATTGGTAGTATGGATGGAAACAGAGAGGGTTGGTTTTGTCGCAAATCTGAGACCATATCGGACAAAACAAGATGCTAGATTCGATGCCCTAGTCGTCTTTGAACGCGTGTGATCCGAACGAAAATCCGACGAACGGATCTTCGGGAATTGTGAAATGCTCGTCGAGAGGTCGAATTGGCTAAAATGATTAAATCGCAAAAACGTCCAGTATTTTATGCGCCGTTTTGCGTGAATTCGAACGTCGAGGGACGTGTACGTATAATACGCATTCGGGCAGGGGCTAGGCTGTGAATAGTATGCTTCGGAGTGAGATAATGTGTGGCTGCCAAGTCACACGTAAATACGTGTTTTGTGGCAGCGGGCGACTCGTGTCTTGAGTCGGTGTGTTCCGGGACAGTTCGGAAGTCCCGGCGGAGTCCCGGTGCGGTTTTCGGGACTTCCGGAGTATTTGGCAATCGGTTTTGGGAAATCGATTCCCGTGGGGCTATGAGTGGGATTGTGAGTAGCGATACATGTGTTAGTGGGTTAGATTCTAACCCGTTGGACCTTTTGTAGGTTCGGTTGTTTCATCTCTGCAGTCGAGAGATCAGTTCCGCAGTTATACAGGTGGGTATCTCGACTCGACGTCGGTACAGTGGTGCACGCTCGGTGACGTTCCGTCCACCTTACTGTTTATATTATTTATTGTATACATATTGAGATTTGCACCTATGTTGTTACAGTATTACTCTACTCAGTTGTTTCCATGTTAGTATCATGTGTAGGAGTAGAGTAGATTTTATTTGCATATCCTATACTTGTGACCTGGTTGGTCGAGTTGCATGTCCTATACTTGTGACCTGGTTGGTCGAGTTGCATATCCTATATTTGTGACTTGGTTGGTCGAGCTTCCTTTCTTATACCCGGGACCTGGTTGGTCGGGTAGCGTACTAGATGACCTATACGGTCGATGGGCCCTGGGGGGCAGGATTGTCGGGTGGTTGCCGATGGTTGATCATTGAGCATATTTGCATTGATCGCCCGATACTGGTCGCATTTCACGAACACCAGCTGTAACATACTGGACTTACGCAAATTGCGAAGTTCGAGTATTCGACTTGAGTTTGGAGCTTTTCCAGTTTTTCTGGAGGGTCGTTGACTGTGTTCCGACCTATGGCACGTGTACCGAAGTTAAGGGATGAATCCCTAGCACTAAAGTCCAAAAAGTTAGATTTTAGGTGGCTCTCGGGTTGGAAATTCTATGCCTTTGTACCGGTACAAAATGGTGTCTATACCGGTATAAAATGCTGGCTATCACAGACAGAGATTTATACCTTAGGTATAAAAGGGCAGACTTGGCAAACCCGAGGCTCGGGTTTGGCTTTTCGCAGGGTTTATACCGGTACAAAATGGATTTGTACCGGTACAAACTGGCAGATTTCGAGCAGTTTAAACTGCAGGGGTGTTTTAGCATTTTGTTGCTTCTATTAGGTTACCCCCTCACCTTAGGGCTCCATTTGAGCACCCCCATTGCAGCAAGGAGGTAGGAGGAGCTCCTCTCTCTACTCCCTTGTGTTTTTTAGGGTTTTGGTTGGATTTTTAGAGGATTAAAACCCTCTGTAACATATTGGACTTGCGCAAACTGCGGAGTTCGAGTATCTGACTTGAGTTTGGAGCTTTTCCAGATTTTCTGGAGGGTCGTTGACTGTGTTCCGACCTATGGCACGTGTACCGAGGTTAAGGGATGAATCCCTAGCACTAAAGTCCAAAAAGTTGGATTTTAGTTTGCTCTCGGATTGAAATTTCGAGGCATTGTCTGGGTACAAAATGATGGTTATCGGTACAAGCGTGATGGCTATACCGGTACAAAATGGATTTTGTCCGTGCAGTGACGAGGAGCAAACCCGAGGCTCGGGTTTGGCTGTTTCGCAGGGTTCATACCGGTACAAAATGGATTTGTACCGGTACAAACTGGCAGATTTCGAGCAGTTTGAACTGCAGGGGGTTTTTAGCTTTTGTTGCACTTCTATTAGTGCAAGCCTTGCCCCTAGGGTTTCCCTTTGTGTTCTTCACAGCAAGGGAAGAGGTAGGGCTCCCTCCACTCAATCTTCTTTTCTTCTTGGTTTGGATGGGATTTTGAGGATTAAAACCCTCTCTTTTGCTTCTGTATGCTTGGTAGAGGCAACATCACCATTGTTGGAGCTTGGAGCTTGGTGGTTGGAGCTTGGAGCTTGGTGGTTGGAGCTTTGTGGTGGATCAAACTTCAAGCCTAGGGCTTTTTGAGCTTGGTTTTGAGCTTCTTAGAGGTATGTGATTGATCTCCTTCCTCTAGTTTCGGTTTTAGTAGGTTTTGTGAGATGAAACCCTAGAATGGGATTCTAGGGTTAGGATTTGGGGATTTTCGATTTAGGGCCTTTGGGACCTAATTGATGGGTTTAGAACTTTGATTTATGTTGGATTAGAAGGACTCTAACTCCCATTTGGAGATCGAGAGAGTTTCCTTCGCACTCGGTGAGTTTTCTCCAACCTTTTGTGGAATTTCTTAAAGTGTGAACTCATGGTTCAACTTCTTAGCTTGTAACTCCTAGGGTGTGCTTTTTAGGACTCAAGGAGTGATTATCGAAGCTTCGTTAGCGGTTCGGAGCAACGGTACTCGCACTTGGTGGGTTTGGCTTCATGAGCATAGGGGCAAATGACTCCTAAGTGCTTATTCGGTTTGATTTAATTATTTTGAATGCATATTCATGCTAAATAGATTTATTATGAATTTTGAATTACTTAAAATGCATGCCTTATGTATGATAAATTTTTCACTCTATATAGTAGAGCTATCGGGTTAAATTGCATGCATGTGGGGGTGGTTCTTGTGGGCGCACAGGAGTGTGCCATTTATGGTGATTATAGCTTAAATAATGTTAATTGTGAACATTAAACTTGTGTTGAAACTTAGAAAAGCTAAAAGGTCATCAAGCGGCACTTAACTTAGAAAACTAGGAAACTGCAACATAGAGACTTGACATAGGCCAGTGGACATCTATTATTTCCATGTTAGAGACATGATGACATAGAGATAGGCCTTTTGGACACTTGTATATTCCATGTTAGAGACATGACGATTTGGGATATATGACGAGTTTTGTGACTATATGCCATTGTGCTCATTCGCACATGCTTGTGAGGGTCGCTCCCTACAAGCCGGCACTCCGGAGTTGGCCAACGCGTTTTATGTATTCGCCGTGCGGGATTGGGCGCTGAGGTGGATTGCCGTGGGTCAGTCTCGTTCCTAGGGTGGGGATGTTGACTACTACGGGGCCATTAGGCTCGGCATTTGGGCTAGGCAGCCTTCGGGTGGGCATCGGCCATATCGCCTTCGGGTTGGATCTTATTGGACTTAAACTTAATGTAGTTTAAGGGAAATTGTGAATTTGACTAGAATAGTAAACTTTAGCACTTTACTATCATTTGTGGACATTGTGAACTTGACTAGAATAGTAAACTTTAACACTTTACTATCATTGGTGGATATTGTGGATTTGACTAGAATAGTAAACTTTAATCTTTTACTATTAAATTGGAAATATTGTACTAGTAGTTGTACTTACTAATCATGCTTAGAATAGTCGTTTGCTTATGCTTATTTATGCTAAGTAGAGACATCATGTTTAGTAGCTTACATGTTTAGTAGCTTACATGTTTACTTGTTTATATATTACCCATTTACTCGTTTTTGTTTTGGGCCTAGTGGAGCATGCAACTGAAGTCAGTAATTGCCCACTGGGAACTATTATGTAATAGTTCTCACGCCCCCTGTTTCTTATGTGTTTCAGAGCCTTCGGTATCGGCGAAGGCAAGGGATCGCGGCAAGGGAGTCGCGTCTAGTTAGCTCGTAGCAGCTTTACTTTTAGGTGGTTCTACTTTTCTCTCTTTTTGGTTTTGGTGAGAGAGAGTTTTGTATCCATGTATAGAAACCACCATGTACCTTTTACATATAGTTTGGCTTGGGATCCTTTGTGGTATTTATTTTATACTTCTTAGTGGATGTTAGTACTTTACTTCCTATGTAGAGATCTAGTTGTTTTATTTCGCTCTGATACTACTAGATGCCTCTTTCTGGTTGATTATTTATCGTCTTTGCTAGACGCCTTGTATGTTTTAGATATACGGCGGAGTGCAGGCACGTCGGCGGGCTTTCGCCGGTCCGGGCGTGGACAGATTATCAGAGACTAGGGTTGAGTCTTCTTGTGGACCTAGCAAACTTTAGGCCGGTTGGACTATAGGATATAGGCTCGTGAGAGACGAGGTCTATTTAACTTGTGAGCGAAAGTATTCAGATTGGGTATCTTGAATAACTCTAGTAAGTAGAGTTGGACCGAAGTGTATAACTCCTAACTTCGCGGAGGGTTACGTTGGCGGCCGACAACGTAACATCGGGAGTTAGTTGTGAAATACACTTCATTACTTTCGCATGATTTGGGTATTGTTGAGTGGGGCTGCGATAGCGTAGGTTTTATTAACTTGCGCTTTAGTAATGTTGTGGCGTCTTGTTGACGACCCGCTCTAAGTTTGTTGGAGCGGATGACGCGACAGCGTTTGGGAAAGTGGAGATGTCCACTACCCCCGGATCCAACGAGGTCCGTGAGTGAGGTGCCTACTTGCGGCACTCACTGGTTTGGCGATTGAGGAGGCGACGGCAGCCGAGGTGGTGACTACGTGTTTTGGTTCGTAATATGGCTTTCGAGTGTGCATTGGTTGATGCCGGTACGTGGCACCTATCCGTTGTTCGGCTATTTGCCGAGTTGCATTGCATCACGTTAGTTCGCTGTTCGCGATGAGAATTAGCCTCGTTTGAAACGATTAGTTACGGGTTGTGGGTAGCTTTTTGCTATGCTATTTGGATCTCACGACGATTGCATTAGTTGCATCCCTAGATCGGCTGGTTGCCGGATGGTGCTCGGGGACGACCCGTGCCTGGACCCGGTATGGCTCGGAGCACAGGCCCTTTGGCGGCGCGATTAGTTGTGAGTGACAATGACCCGGTGCCTTCGGGTAGGGCAGAGTTTTGGTCAGGACGGTAGTCCGAGTTTTGACCCAAGAGCGTGGAATGCCACGTGTGGGATCGTGAGATCGAGGATACACCGAGTGTGTAGTGAACCAACCCGAGAATTTCTAGCATTGATCATTCTTCGATGTTTATAGGATGATCAGATGATCGGGTGTGTCGTTTCGAACACCCTACCTTGCGAGAAGGTCTTGCGTGCCAACAAATAGATTGGCTTTCGTGGTGTGGAGTTGTGAGGTACCTTGTACCTTGGGACTTGCCAGCTGATTTAACTCGCCTTGGGATTTTGAGCACGAAATAGTGCATGTTGAGGATTTGTTCCACGGTTGTGGTGACTATCTCCCTTACCTAAAACTAGGTAAGTATTGGAGAGGATTTGGGGCCTAACTGGCCATTACCTTTGGTTGTTCGAGAATCCTCAGATTGAAGGATACCTTTGGA
The DNA here is from genome assembly GCA_025177825.1 of Aechmea fasciata. Classification (NCBI taxonomy): domain Eukaryota; kingdom Viridiplantae; phylum Streptophyta; class Magnoliopsida; order Poales; family Bromeliaceae; genus Aechmea; species Aechmea fasciata. Next base: position 13,156,645 of record CM045933.1, read on the forward strand.
GTTGTTAATGCTCTCCTGACGGAGTCACGAATTGTGAGCTCAAGTGGCAGGGAGATCTTTGCATTTCGTGTTTCGCTTCGTGAGAAACACCCTCTGTTGAGTAGGACCTGTAGGGTCGTTTCGACTATACGTCGGCCATCGTGATCTAAAGTGAATCACGATTGGGCAATTGCTCGGCTGTAGAGGCTCGTTGATCGTTTCGATTAGTCTTGTGATATTGGCGTACTCGATCGAATCGTATTGCAATCGGGAGTAATACCTTTTTGTGTTGGTGTTTGAGGCTGCACCTCAAGCGAATGTTGGTACCTGTTTGGGACATCTCGGGGATTAGCGTGACGTTGCTGAAGCCTGTAGTACTTCACCAACGTTAGGGACTTGCGGAATGATAATTCCAAGCCCTCTAGATGGATTGGCGGAACCGGTCGTAGACGGCCATGGAAATTTCGATGAAGATCTGCAAGGATCAACTGTGGAAGCATACTGAGGTGAGCGAAGTGTAAACTCTCACTGTTGGATCGAGTTGTTGGGAAAATTCGTGAGGGAAAGTACCAAGTGCTGATTTTCCCTTGTTCGGATGTTGCACGTGGAATTAAGTTCCTTGCAATGGAGACTTCGTGGAAGAGAGGTTGAGATCGACGTTCTGGTCGATAGTCACTTCATGGTGACATTGATAGAGAGCTACTACTAAACTGTAAATGGAACCCTCTCTATCACTTGAGATGAGCTCAGTGACTATGGATACCTGGTGTGTCCAATGCGAAGGGAAGCATTGGGGAGAAGAATTGCGAATGTTCGTTCGAGCGATTGAGCAGTTAGTGCTATGAGATTCCCTACCGAAGATAAGCTCTCGGCGTAGGCTTATGAAGAGTTTACTTGAGACATCAAGTTGAGACTAAGGGAATGACCTTAGTAGATCGAGGATGTGTGTGGGATATGGTTCTTGACCATATGTATAGAAGAGAAACAGTGAGTACCACCCCAGTGGTGGAGTTGAGATTACTGTGGAGGCATTGGGGGTACAATGCCGATTGGTGAATCGGGTAACCATCTCTGGAGAACAAATTGGACGACTGGTCGAATGTCGCGACAATCGGAAGAGACGATCATTATGGATTGGATTTACACTCAGTAGTGCAATCTCTTAACAAGATCTGACTTTGAGCTGAGCAAGCATTGTTGGGATTAGAGCCAACGATTAGATATTGTATCACATCTCTTTAGTAAGCATTCCGATGGAGTGTTGATGGATAAGGTAACGGGTTTGAACCCCGGGTTCTTGCTACGAGCGGTATTGTTGGATCCGACTCGGAGAGCTTTATAACGGAATTTCCAATTGTATGAGGAAAATGGGGCAGAGCTAGGTTTCGCCCTCGACTAAGACGAGGAAAGTGAGGACTGGAATTCAGCTTTTGGGAGCACTTGGTTTTGATGATGACCAACTGAATAGCTTGTCGAACAAGCGCAATTTAGAGAAGGAACTTCTCGAAGAAGACTTGAAGTTGTTTTACTGATGGCTCGGGATGTAAAAAGGATGTTGGCAAGTTAGTAGCTCGTTGTCTAACTTGCCAACAAGTGAAGGCTGAGCATAGAATTTCCGCGGGGAAATTGTAGAGCCTACCGATTCCAGTGTGGAAGTGAGAGAAGAACGCCATGATTTTCGTGATGGGATTGCCTCACTCGCAGGCCGGGCGTGACGCTATATGGGTGATCGTGGATAGGTTGACGAAATCGGCGTATTTCATACCTATCCATATTACTTGGACTGGAGAGAGAAGCTCGCACAAGTGTACCTTGATGAGATTGTGCGACTTCATGGAGTACCTACTTCGATTGTATCTGATAGGGACACTCGCTTCGTGTCACATTTCTGGAGGAGTCTGCAGGACGCCTTGTGTACTAGATTGGATTTCAGCACTGCTTTCCACCCCCAGAGTGACGGGCAGTCGGGGCACACTACAGACTCTTGAGGACATGCTTCGAGCATGTGTGATTGACTTTCAGGGAGGATGGTCGCAGCGTCTACCTATGGCGGAGTTTGCTTATAACAATAGTTATCAAGCAAGCATCAAGAAGGCACCGTTCGAGGCATTGTATGGGCGGAAGTGTAGATCGCCACTTCATTGGAGTGAAGTTGGCGAAAGATTGGCTTTAGGCCCGAAGTGCTCCGGGAGCGAGAGGATAAAGTTCGAATCGCTCGTGAGCGACTACGCGACCCGAGTAGGCGGAGGAGCTATGCAGATAAACGCCGACGAGACTTGGAGTTTCAGATTAGAAATCATGTCTTCTTGAAAGTTTCGCCGTCAACGGGAATTCGGAGATTTGGAATTCGAGGCAAGTTGAGCACCCGATTCATTGGACCATATGAGATCTTGGAACGTATGGGTCCGGTAGCGTATCGACTTGCTCTACCACCGAACCTATCGGGCGTGCACAACGTCTTTCATGTATCGGTCCTTTGAAAATATGTTCACGATCCGGCTCATGTATTGGAGGCTGTACCCATAGAGCTGCGGGAGGATTTGACCTTCGAGGAGCAACCAGTGAAGATCTTGGCTCGCGAGGTGAAGAAATTGAGGAATCGGGATATTCCGTATGTGAAGGTTCCTTGGAGCAACCACGAGGAGCGAGAGGCCACGTGGGAGCCTGAGAGCGCACTGCAGGAGCGCTATCCCCATCTCTTTCAGATGGAATCTTGAGGTACGAGTTCGCTTTAGAGTTTCGCGAAACTCCTTTTAGGAGGGTGAATGTAACATCGGACTTGCGCAAACCGCCGGAGTTCGAGTATCTGACTTGAGTTTGGAGCTTTTCCCAGATTTTCTGGAGGGTCGTTGACTGTGTTCCGACCTATGGCACGTGTACCGAGGTTAAGGGATGAATCCCTAGCACTAAAGTCCAAAAAGTTGGATTTTAGGTTGCTCTCGGATTGAAATTTTGAGGCCTTGTACCGGTACAAAATGATGGTTATACCGGTACAAGCGTGATGGCTATACCGGTACAAAATGAATTTTGTGCAGTGCACTGATCGAGGGCAAACCCGAGGCTCGGGTTTGGCTGTTTCGCAGGGTTCATACCGGTACAAAATGGATTTGTACCGGTACAAACTGGCAGATTTCGAGCAGTTTGAACTGCAGGGGGTTTTTAGCTTTTGTTGCACTTCTATTAGTGCAAGGCTTGCCCCTAGGGTTTCCCTTTGTGTTCTTCACAGCAAGGGAAGAGGTAGGGCTCCCTCCACTCCATCTTCTTCTTTTCTTCTTGGTTTGGATGGGATTTTGAGGATTAAAACCCTCTCTTTTGCTTCTTTATGCTTGGTAGAGGCAACATCACCATTGTTGGAGCTTGGAGCTTGGTGGTTGGAGCTTTGTGGTGGATCAAGCTTCAAGCCTAGGGCTTTTTGAGCTTGGTTTTGAGCTTCTTAGAGGTATGTGATTGATCTCCTTCCTCTAGTTTCGGTTTTGGTAGGTTGTTGTGAGACGAAACCCTAGAATGGGATTCTAGGGTTAGGATTTGGGGATTTTCGATTTAGGGCCTTTGGGACCTAATTGATGGGTTTAGAACTTTGATTTAGGTTGGATTAGAAGGACTCTAACTCCCATTTGGAGATCGAGAGAGTTTCCTTCGCACTCGGTGAGTTTTCTCCAACCTTTTGTGGAATTTCTTAAAGTGTGAACTCATGGTTCAACTTCTTAGCTTGTAACTCCTAGGGTGTGCTTTTTAGGACTCAAGGAGTGATTATCGAAGCTTCGTTAGCGGTTCGAACAACGCTACTCGCACTTGGTGGGTTTGGCTTCATGAGCATAGGGGCAAATGGCTCCTAAGTGCTTATTCGGTTTGATTTAATTATTTTGAATGCATATTCATGCTAAATAGATTTATTATGAATTTTGAATCACTTAAAATGCATGCCTTATGTATGATAAATTTTTCACTCTATATAGTAGTGCTTTCTGGGTTAAATTGCATGCATGTGGGGGTGATTCTTGTGGGCGCCTGGGAGTGTGCCATTTATGGTGATTATAGCTTAAATAATGTTAATTGTGAACATTAAACTTGTGTTGGAACTTAGAAAAGCTTAAGTGTCATCAAGCGGCACTTAACTTAGAAAACTATGAAACTGCAACATAGAGACTTGACATAGGCCACTGGACATCTATTATTTCCATGTCAGAGGCATGATGACATAGAGATAGGCCTTTTGGACACTTGTATATTCCATGTTAGAGACATGACGATTTGGGACATATGACGAGTTTTGTGACTATATGCCATTGTGCTCATTCGCACATGCTTGTCAGGGTCGCTCCCTACAAGCCGGCACTCTGGAGTTGGCCAACGCGTTTCATGTATTCGCCGTGCGGGATTGGGCGCTGAAGTGGATTGCCGTGGGTTAGTCTCGTTCTTAGGGTGGGGATGTTGACTACTACGGGGCCATTAGGCTCGGCATTTGTGCTAGGCAGCCTTCGAATGGGCATCGGCCATATCGCCTTCGGGTTGGATCTTATTGGACTTAAACTTAATGTAGTTGAAGGAAAATTGTGAATTTGACTAGAATAGTAAACTTTAGCACTTTACTATCATTTGTGGACATTGTGAAACTTGACTAGAATAGTAAACTTTAACACTTTACTACCATTGGTGGATATTGTGGATTTGACTAGAATAGTAAACTTTAATCTTTTACTATTAAATTGGGAACATTGTACTAGTAGTTGTACTTACTAATAATGCTTAGAATAGTCGTTTGCTTATGCTTATTTATGCTAAGTAGAGACATCATGTTTAGTAGTTTACATGTTTAGTAGCTTACATGTTTACTTGTTTATATATTACCCATTTACTCGTTTTTGTTTTGGGCCTAGTGGAGCATGCAACTGAAGTCAGTAATTGCCCACTGGGAACTATTATGTAATAGTTCTCACGCCCCCTGTTTCTTATGTGTTTCAGAGCCTTCGGCATCGGCGGAGGCAAGGGATCGCGGCAAGGGAGTCGCGTCTAGTTAGCTCGTAGCAGCTTTACTTTTAGGTGGTTCTACTTTTCTCTCTTTTTGGTTTTGGTGAGAGAGAGTTTTGTATCCATGTATAGAAACCACCATGTACCTTTTACATATAGTTTGGCTTGGGATCCTTTGTGGTATTTATTTTATACTTCTTAGTGGATGTTAGTACTTTACTTCCTATGTAGAGATCTAGTTGTTTTATTTCGCTCTGATACTACTAGATGCCTCTTTCTGGTTGATTATTTATCGTCTTTGCTAGACGCCTTGTATGTTTTAGATGTACGGCGGGTCTGGGCACGTACCGGGCGGGCTTTCGCTGGTCCCGGGGCGTGACACCCTCCTTTTGCTTCTTTGTGCTCGGTAGAGGCAACATCACCATTGTTGGAGCTTGGAGCTTGGTGGTTGGAGCTTTGTGGTGGATCAAGCTTCAAGCCTAGGGCCTTTTGAGCTTGGTTTAGAGCTTCTTAGAGGTATGTGAACGATTTCCTTCCTCTAGTTTCGGATTCTGAAGGTTTCTTTGAGATGAAACCCTAGTTTTGGATTCTAGGGTTAGGATTTGGGGATTTTCGATTTAGGGCCTTTGGGACCTAATTGATGGGTTTAGAACTTTGGTTTAGGTTGGATTGCAAGGACTCTAACTCCCATTTGGAGATCGAGAGAGTTTCCTTCGCATTCGGTGAGTTTTCTCCAATCTTTTGTAGAGTTCCTTAAAATGTGAACTCAAGGTTTATCTTCTTAGTTTGTAACTCCTAGGGTGTGCTTTTTAGGACTCAAGGAGTGATTATCGAAACTTCGTTAGCGGTTCGGAGCAACGCTTTTCGCACTTGGTGGGTTTGGCTTCATGAGCATAGGAGCAAATGGCTCCTAAGTTCTTATTCGGTTTGATTTAATTATTTTGAATGCATATTCATGCTAAATAAATTTATTATGAATTTTGAATCCCTTAAAATGCATGTCTTATGTATGATTAAAATTTGACTCTATATAGTAGAGGAATCTGGATTAGATAGCAGGCATGTGGGGGTGATTCTTGTGGGCTCCTGGGAGTGGGCCCTTTATGATGTTATAGCTTAAGTAATGTAGTTGTGAACATCGAACTCTTGTTGGAACTTAGGAGAACTTAAGTGTCACCAAGCGGCACTTAACTTAGAAAACTATGAAACTGCAACATAGAGACTTGACATAGACCACGGGACATCTATTATTTCCATGTTAGAGACATGATGACATAGAGAAAGGCCTTTTGGTCACTTGTATATTCCATGTTAGAGACATGACGATTTGAGACATATGACGAGTTTGTGACTATATGCCATTGTGCTCATTCGCACATGCTTGTTAGGGTCGCTCACCTGGCCACTCGGAGTTGGCCAACGCGTTTCATGTATTCGCCGTGCGGGATTGGGCTCCGAAATGGATTGCCGTGGGACAGCCTCATTCCTAGGGTGGGAATGTTGACTACTACGGGGCCATTAGGCTCGGCATTTGGGCTAGGCAGCCTTCGGGTGGGCATCGGCCATATCGCCTTCGGGTTGGATCTTATTGTACTTAAACTTAATGTAGTTTAAAGAAAACTGTGGACTTGACTAGAATAGTAAACTTTTACACTTTACTATCACTTGTGGACTTTGTGGACTTCGATTAGAATAGTAAACTTAAATCTTTTACTATCAAGTGGGAACTTTGTACTAATTGTAGTGCTTTCCTTTCATGCTCAGTATAGCTTATTTACTTATGCAATTTTCATGCTAAGTAGGGATATCATGCTTTAGTAGCTTACTCGTTATGTATTTCGCTTACACTTACTTGTTTCGTTTTGGGCCTAGTGGAGCATGTAACTGAAGTCAGTAATTGCCCACTGGGAAATATTTTTAATAGTTCTCACGCCCCCTGTTTCTTGTGTGTTTCAGAGCCTTCGGCACCGGCGGAGGCACGGGATCGCGGCAAGGGAGTCGCGTCTAGTTAGCCGTAGCTAGCTTCGTTGTCACTCTTGTTTAGGTGGTTTTCCTCTCTTTTGTGTTTTGTGAGAGAGTGATTTTTGTATCCTTTTCTAGAGACCACCATGTATTATGCTAACTTTTACTTTGGGATATCTGGTTGTACTCTTCTTATGGTCTTTAGTGAATTTGGTACTTTATTTTAGTTGTCTCTTTTATGCTTCCTAGTACAGAATTCTAGTTGTTATACTGCTCTGATACTTCTAGATTATTCTTATTTTGTTGGTTAATTATCATTTTTGTTAGACGCCTTGTATGTGTAGACATACGGCAGGTCTGGGCACGCGTCGGGCGGGCTTCCGCTGGGCCCCGGGCGTGATTAAATTGGTATCAGAGCCTAGGGTTGAGTCTTCTTGTGGACCTAGCAAACCTTAGGCAGGTTGGACTATAGGATATAGGCTCGTGAGAGACGAGGTCTATTTAACTTGTAAGCGAAAGTATTAAGATTGTGTATCTTGAGTAACTCTAATAAGTAGAGTTGGATCGAAGTGTATAACTTCTAACTTCGCAGAGGGTTACGTTGGCGGCTGACAACGTAACATCGGGAGTTAGTAGTAAATGACACTTCATTACTTTCGCATGATTTTGGTATTTATAGTATGAGCGGGGATGCGTTTGCGTGAGCTTACTAACTTGCGCTTTTATGATGTTGTAGTGGTAATGCCGACGACTCGCTCTAAATCTGTGGGAGCAGACAATGCGGCACACCTTGAGGAGGTCGAGACCTCCGCTACCTCCGGATCCGGCGAGGTCCGTGAGTTGAGGGGCCAACTGGCGGCCCTCACAGCTTTAGTGACACAGCAGGCGACGGCGTCGCAGCGTCAGGAGGCGCGCATGAAGCGCATGGAGGACCTTCTCTTTGCGGCGGGCGGCGCGAGGGAGACTCGGACTCCTTCTCCGCCACCACCGAGGTTGACTTACGCGGGCGCGATCTCCCGCGGCCGATTCACACGGACGACTCCAGCAGTCGAGCGTCGGGAGAAGGATCGGGACACCCCGCCAGTGCGAGCATCGCCGGTGGCAGCGGCATTTCCAGTTATGGCTCAGGGAGCCGAGAGGGATCGACTCATGGGTCGCCTCAAGGAGTTTAGGAAGTGCAGTCCGAGGATCTTTGACGGAGAGAACGTCGACCACTGGATTGTGGAAAAGTGGTTGATGCACATGGAGAAGCTATTCCGCGACACATTTGTGGAGGAGCGGGATAGGGTGTGGCTCGCCACCCACCACCTCGACGGCGAGGCCTACCGCTGGTGGATGGACATTCAGGAGAACCCCAGCACGGATTTCACGTCTATTACCTAGATGAAGTTCAAGGAACTTCTGTTGTCACACTACTTCCCCGACAGCGTCAAGAGGCAGATGGAGCAGAGTTTGCGCAGCCTGACACAGGGGGACAGATCTGTAGCCGAGTACGAGAGAGAGTTTTCTCGGCTTCTGCATTGCGTGCCCTTCGTCGTGCGGGACGACGAGGATAAGGCCCGCATCTTCGAGCGTGGACTGCGACCGTCGATTTTCCGGTTTGTGCAGTCCTCTGAGCTTCAGACATACCGACAGGTGGTGAACCGCGCGCTCACAGGTGCTTCCAGTGTGGCCAGGAGGGCCACATCCGTACCGAGTGCCCGAGAGGTTCTTCACCGGCACCATCTTCTGCATCGGCACCGGCTCTACCAGCCGCCAGCCAGGGGACCCCGTCGACACGATGCAGAGCGGCCGACCGTCAGCGCGGAGCGAGGGTCACGACAGGCGCCGAGTGGGCGCATGTACGCCGCGCAGACCGAGGCGGCAGCGACAGCTGAGGATGTGGTGGCAGGTATCATTTTACTTGATGGTATTAGAGTACGTGCATTATTTGATACCGGTGCATCACATTCATTTATAGATCGGCTGTTTGCCGAGTTGCATGACATCCAGTTTGTTCCTTTACTACACCCTGGACGTATTGTTGTACCCGACCACATTGTGGAAGTGCGAGAGTATTGCCCCAGTTGTCCTATCCGGGTAGGAGATTGGACTATGCCCGTGGATTTGCGTGTGGTGCGCAAGTTGGGGGATTTTGACGTGGTTCTGGCTATGGATTGGTTGACTAGATATTACGCCACTATCGATTATGTTAATCGAACGGTTACTTTTAGAGAACCGGGTCTGGATGAGGTGGTATTTAGAGGATGCCAGAGTTCGCTTTTTGCGATGTCGATCGCCTGTCTCGAGCTAGGCAATCGATCAACCGGAATGCGTAGCCTTTTTGGCTAGTATCGCATTGAGGGGTGAGGATGATACCCCTAGGATCGAGGATATTCGGTGGTACGAGAGTTTCAGGACGTGTTTCCAGCAGAGCTACCAGGCATGCCACCTGATAGGGAGATCGAGTTTGTGATAGATCTCGCTCCCGGGACTACCCCAGTTTCGAAGGCACCCTATAGGATGGCACCGACAGAGTTAAAGGAGCTGAGGGCACAGTTACAAGATATGTTGGACAAGGGCTTCATTCGACCGAGTGTGTCACCTTGGGGAGCACCGGTTCTTTTTGTGAAGAAGAAGAATGGATCACTTCGCCTTTGCGTGGACTATCGTGAACTTAATAAAGTCACGATCAGGAATAAATATCCGTTGCCGAGGATTGATGATCTTTTTGATCAACTTCAAGGATCGAACGTGTATTCCAAGATAGACTTGAAGTCGGGATACCATCAGTTGAAGATTGCGCCTGTGGATGTGGCGAAGACGGCTTTTAGATCACGGTATGGGCATTATGAGCTCACTGTTATGCCGTCTGGGCTTACTAATGCCCCGGCAGCTTTTATGGATCTAATGAACCGTGTTTTCAAGCCTTATCTAGACAGGTTCGTCGTGGTCTTCATCGACGACATCTTGGTTTATTCCCGAAGTGATGTGGAACACGAGGAACACTTGAGATTGGTACTTCAAGTGCTTCGGAAAAAGAAGTTATTTGCTCAGCCGAAGAAGTGTCAATTTTGGCTTCGAGAAGTGGCTTTTCTGGGACATGTGATTTCAGGATCCGGCATAGCAGTGAATCCTAGGAAGATAGAAGCCATTCAGGATTGCCCAAGACCGACGAGCGTCACCGAGATCAGGAGTTTCCTTGGTTTGGCCACTACATTCGTGGAGGGATTCGCGATGTTATCTACTCCCCTCACGAGGCTCACGCACAAAGGAGCTAAATTCATTTGGAATGATGCGTGCGAGAAGAGCTTCCAAGAGTTGAAGCTGAGATTGACTACCGCCCCGATCCTCACATTACCTATTGCTGGAGCAGGGTATGTGGTTTATAGTGATGAATCTCTTAACGGATTGGGCTGTGTCTTGATGCAGGGTGACAAGGTGATCGCGTATGCTTCTCGCCAACTAAAGGAATACGAGAAGAACTATCCTACACACGACTTGGAGTTGGCGGCCGTAGTCTTTGCATTGAAGCTATGGCGCCACTGTTTGTATGGTGAGCGGTGCGAGGTATATACGGATCACAAGAGCTTGAAGTACCTTTTCACTCAGAAGGAGTTGAACTTGAGACAGCGCAGATGGTTGGAGCTGCTCAAGGATTATGATTTGACTATTCTCTACCACCCGGGCAAGGCTAACGTGGTGGCGGATGCGCTAAGTCGGAAATCGACCGAGAACTTAGCAATGCATGTTGTTACTCAACCGCAGTTGATCGAGCAAATGAAGCGGTTGGAGTTGGAGGTAGTGACTCCCGATACGCCTATGCGGCTGATGACTTTGGTCGTGCAACCTACACTTGTGGATAGAATTAAAGAAAAGCAAGCTCTTGACTTAGAGTTGCAAAAGATTCGTGAAAAAATGGTTAATGGTTGCACCGGCGACTTCCTAGTGGATAATCAGGGAGTGATGCGCTTTGACGGACGGATTTGTGTGCCGTCGGATGTGGGACTTAGAGAGGACATCCTCCAGGAGGCACACAGGGCACCTTATGCTATTCATCCGGAGGCACCAAAATGTACAAGGACTTGAGGTTACTTTATTGGTGGCACAGGATGAAGAAGGATGTTGGCGAGTTCGTTGCTAGATGTCTATCTTGCCAACAAGTGAAAGCTGAGCATCGAGTTCCAGCGGGAAAACTTCAGAGTTTGCCTATTCCCGTGTGGAAGTGGGAGAAGATCACCATGGACTTCGTGACAGGATTGCCTCGCTCTCAAGCTGGGCATGATGCTATTTGGGTGATAGTGGATAGGTTGACGAAGTCGGCGCACTTCATACCTATTCACACTACTTGGGCTGGAGAGAAGCTCGCACAAGTGTACCTTGATGAGATTGTGCGACTTCATGGAGTACCTACTTCGATTGTATCTGATAGGGACACTCGCTTCGTGTCACACTTCTGGAGGAGTCTACAGGACGCCTTGGGCACTAGATTGGATTTCAGCACTGCTTTCCACCCCCAGAGTGATGGGCAGTCGAAGCGCACTATACAGACTCTAGAGGACATGCTTCGAGCATGTGTGATTGACTTCCAGGGAGGATGGTCGCAGCATCTACCTATGGCGGAGTTTGCTTATAACAATAGTTATCAAGCAAGCGTCAAGATGGCACCGTTCGAGGCATTGTATGGACGGAAGTGTAGATCCCCACTTCATTGGAGTGAAGTTGGCGAAAGATTGGCTTTAGGCCCTGAAGTGCTCCAGGAAGCAGAGGATAAAGTTCGAATCGCTCGTGAGCGCCTACTGACAGCCCAGAGTAGGCAGAGGAGCTATGCAGATAAACGCCGACGAGACTTGGAGTTTCAGACTGGAGATCATGTCTTCTTGAAAGTCTCGCCATCAAAGGGAATTCGGAGATTTGGAATCCGAGGCAAGTTGAGTCCTCGATTCATTGGACCCTATGAGATCTTGGAACGTATAGGTTCGGTAGCGTATCGACTTGCTCTACCACCGAACCTATCGGGCGTACACAACGTCTTTCATGTATCGGTCCTTCGGAAATATATCCAAGATCCGGCTCATGTATTCGAGGCTGTACCCATAGAGCTGAGAGAGGATTTGACCTTCGAGGAGCAACCAGTGAAGATCTTGGCTCGCGAAGTGAAGAAGTTGCGGAATCGGGACATTCCGTACGTGAAGGTTCTTTGGAGCAACCACGAGGAGCGAGAGGCCATGTGGGAGCCTGAGGGCGCGCTGCAGGAGCGCTATCCCCATCTCTTTCAGATGGAGTCGTGAGGTATGAGTTCGCTTATGAGTTTCGCTGACGAAACTCCTTTTTAGGAGGGGTGAATGTAACATACTGGACTTACGCAAATTGCGAAGTTCGAGTATTCGACTTGAGTTTGGACCTTTTCCAGTTTTTCTGGAGGGTCGTTGACTGTGTTCCGACCTATGGCACGTGTACCGAAGTTAAGGGATGAATCCCTAGCACTAAAGTCCAAAAAGTTGGATTTTAGGTGGCTCTCGGGTTGGAAATTCTGTGCCTTTGTACCGGTCCAAAATGGTGTCTATACAGGTATAAAATGAGGGCTATACCGGTACAGACCGAGAATTATACCGGTATAAAAGGGCGGACTTGGCAAACCCGAGGCTCGGCTTTGGCTTTTCGCGAGGTTTATACGGTACAAAATGGATTTGTCTGGTACAAAGTGGCGATTTGACGATTTAAACTGCAGGGGTGTTTTAGCATTTTGTTGCTTCTATTAGGTTACCCCCTCACCCTAGGGCTCCATTTGAGCACCCCCATTGCAGCAAGGAGGTAGGAGGAGCTCCTCTCTCTACTCCCTTGTGTTTTCTAGGGTTTTGGTTGGATTTTTAGAGGATTAAAACCCCCATTTTGCTTCTTTGTGCTTGGTAGAGGGAACATCACCATTGTTCGAGCTTGGAGCTTGGTGGTTGGAGCTTTGTGGTGGATCAAGCTTCAAGCCTAGGGCCTTTTGAGCTTGGTTTAGAGCTTCTTAGAGGTATGTGAACGATTTCCTTCCTCTAGTTTCGGATTTTGAAGGTTTCTTTGAGATGAAACCCTAGTATTGGATTCTAGGGTTAGGATTTGGGGATTTTCGATTTAGGGCCTTTGGGACCTAATTGATGGGTTTAGAACTTTGGTTTAGGTTGGATTGTAAGGACTCTAACTCCCATTTGGAGATCGAGAGAGTTTCCTTCGCATTCGGTGAGTTTTCTCCAACCTTTTGTAGAGTTCCTTAAAATGTGAACTCAAGGTTTATCTTCTTTGCTTGTAACTTCTAGGGTGTGCTTTTTAGGACTCAAGGAGTGATTATCGAAGCTTCGTTAGCGGTTCGGAGCAACGCTTTTCGCACTTGATGGGTTTGGGTTCATGAGCATAGGAGCAAATGGCTCCTAAGTGCTTATTCGGTTAGATTTAATTATTTTGAATGCATATTAATGCTAAATAGATTTATTATGAATTTTGAATCACTTAAAATGCATGCCTTATGTATGATTAAAATTTGACTCTATATAGTAGAGGAATCTGGGTTAGATAGCAGGAATGTGGGGGTGATTCTTGTGGGCTCCTGGGAGTGGGCCCTTTATGATGTTATAGCTTAAGTAATGTAGTTGTGAACATCGAACTCTTGTTGGAACTTAGAAGAACTTAAGTGTCATCAAGCGGCACTTAACTTAGAAAACTATGAAACTGCAACATAGAGACTTGACATAGGCCACGGGACATCTATTATTTCCATGTTAGAGACATGATGACATAGAGATAGGCCTTTTGGACACTTGTATATTCCATGTTAGAGACATGACGATTTGAGACATATGACGAGTTTGTGACTATATGCCATTGTGCTCATTCACACATGCTTGTGAGGGTCGCTCCCTACAAGCCGGCACTCCGGAGTTGGCCAACGCGTTTCATGTATTCGCCGTGCGGGATTGGGCGCCGAAATGGATTGCCGTGGGACCGTCTCATTCCCAGGGTGGGGATGTTGACTACTACGGGGCCATTAGGCTCGGCATTTGGGCTAGGCGACCTTCGGGTGGGCATCGGCCATATCGCCTTCGGGTTGGATCTTATTGTACTTAAACTTAATGTAGTTTAAAGAAAAGCGTGGACTTGGTGGAATAGTAAACTTTTACACTTTACTATCACTTGTGGACTTTGTGGACTTCGATTAGAATAGTAAACTTAAATCTTTTACTATCAAGTGGGAACTTTGTACTAATTGTAGTGCTTTCCTTTCATGCTCAGTATAGCTTATTTACTTATGCAATTTTCATGCTAAGTAGGGATATCATGCTTTAGTAGCTTACTCGTTATGTATTTCGCTTACACTTACTTGTTTCGTTTTGGGCCTAGTGGAGCATGCAACTGAAGTCAGTAATTGCCCACTGGAAACTATTTTTAATAGTTCTCACGCCCCCTGTTTCTTGTGTGTTTCGTAGCCTTCGCACGGCGGAGGCACGGATCGCAGCAAGGGAGTCGCGTCTAGTTAGCCGTAGCTAGCTTCTGTTGCCACTACTGTTTAGGTGGTTTTTCCTCTCTTTTGTGTTTTGTGAGAGAGTGATTTTGTATCCATTTATAGAGACCACCATGTATTATGTTAGCTTTTACTTTGGGATATTTGGTTGTACTCTTCTTATGGTTCTTAGTGGATTTGGTACTTTATTTTAGTTGTTTCTTTTATGCTTCGTAGTACAGAATTCTAGTTGTTATACTGCTCTGATACTTTTAGATTCTTCTTATTTTGTTGGTTAATTATCATTTTTGTTAGACGCCTTGTATGTGTAGACATACGGCGGGTTTGGGCACGCGTCGGGCGGGCTTCCGCTGGGCCCCGGGGCGTGACACTAGCGGTCTGATCCACCGCAAGAGGGTGTTCTTTTTCGGAAAAGTGGTTGCAGATGTCAACCTGTGAGCCCGGGAGCTTTATGCTGGGATTATATGCATGGTAGAGTAGTGGAGGGCACTGGCTTGAGGTCTGCGGTGCTGACCAAGAGAGCATTGGTTCAGATTGGGTCCTTTTGGACTTATCGTCCTTTTGACGCATACATACAGTAGCTGTAGTGGTTCTTACATATACATCTCCTTGTGTATCTTAGCTAGTGTACTACTATGATCTTTATTTTTGTTTATCTCCATGACTAGTGAGTGCCCCTCGCCCACGTCGGCTTGCGGTACCCACTGGGAGGGGAGACATGTTTACATGTTCTCACCCCCCGCCCCCATTTCAGGTGACGTAGCAGGTCCGAGTGGGACAGCTGGTGAGGAGCGTGTCTAGCGTGCGATACAGCTCCGTCCCTTTGTCGGTTATTTCCTTACCCTGTTTGCATAAATAAATAACCTAGACATTTATTTGGTTCAGTTCTGTTATTACTTATGGATATTGGAGTTTTCATTTGGTTTTGAAAAGTAATAAAGGATTTTGGGTTTTCATAGAATAAAAGTAATTTTCTACCCTCATGGTAGCATGTTTTTTTAAAGAAAAGGTTTCCATGTGGGAAACAACTTTCAAAAGGCTTTCTCGTGGTTTTATCGACTTAGTATTTCAAAACCAGTTTCCGGGTAGGTAACATTTGAACTCATAGTCCTGGATTTATGTACATCTCAAATGTGAACCTGTGGTGAATGGTGTATGAATAAATGTCACGCCCCGGGTTGCACATTCACCGGGCACGCCGACAAATCCGCCGTATACAAAAGAATTTCCTCTGTATACGAAGCGTAGCTGTACCTGTATAAGAAACAATGCTACAAAGAGTAGCATAGAGCTGAAGTAAACTATAAACACGCAGGTGGGAAAAACAAACTTTATATACATACAATCGCAGATACAAAGTAACACTACTCGCTCCAGCGAGTTCAACTGTATGTACAAAAGTGCCCCAAACCAAAAACTGTCACTACCTGCAGGGGAAGTCCTCTAGCACAGTGCTCGAAGGGTAGGCTCTAGCTCGCCACACCCTTCCCGCGGTCCGACTCAGAAGGAGCAGCAGCCGCAACAGAAGGCCCTGCAACAACAGTGGAAGAAAGAGGGCGTGAGAACTACTACTAAAATAAGTAGTCCTCAGTGGGTACCGCCCTAAACACATCGGTCCACCCACTAAGTCTACAGGGTAAGCAAAAAGGTAAAAGAAGCTGGAAACACTCGACAGCTAACACCCCTATACTATCCTGCTCTAAACCACCCTCTGTAGAACAAGTAAAAGCTGACCCAATCTTACGAGGGACTGTGAAAGCACCCGTCCCGCCTGTCGAGGCAACACTACAACTACCCCAGGGGTAGCTAGCGGAGAGTAAGTCCACAACGAGGACGCAGCGACACCAACGCAAAAGCACAAAGCCAGACTCCGGAGCGGCACTCGTGGGCGCGAACCAACCGAGTATGCAAGCGCATCTCTGTCGAGCTCAACTGCTCTCACAAGCATAGTCAAGTAAACGGGTCTAAGCACTAATACACCACGTGCCCTTGGCACAACCGTAACCACACAAGACATCGGGTCCCCCGTCAAACCCCCGACGGTGCCCGACAACCAGCACGACAAGACTCAGCTGAAAAGTGAGCTCGGCATCCCCAGCGCGAGCGTAAAAGCAACTACACTACCCTGGGTATACATCGCACTCCCCCGGCGATGATACGGCACAAAACGGCTCCTAGAGCTAAATCCGATAGTGTAGCCAATGACGATCCAAAACGTGGTTTTCTCCTAAGTCAAGTCCAAGTCCAACATGTATTATTTAAAAACTTGCTAAACATGCTCCGAAAATTCAGATTTAATAGGCTAATATTCGTGAATTCGAGCGATCACAAATTAGTCGAAAACTGGAATTATACATGTTGACTACTTGAGTTAGGTATGATCCGATGAAAACCCACCTCGATAGCAATCTCCTGGCAGCGAAGGAAGTGGCCCGCGTCAAGGTGATCCCTCACTGGTCCGCTGAAGTCCGAAGTCTCCCACTGCGGAGAGGCAAATGCACGATTTCACAAATTCTGTCCGGAAAACAGCGGCTGAGAAAAGCTTAAAGTTAACCAAGCTAACCTTATCCAAATTCAGCGATTCAGGGCTCGAAATCTTCGTCTCGCAGTCACGAATCCAACGCCGCAAGTTTCGACGCGATCCGACTTCCCTGCGCGGAGAACTAGCCAAAGTGCCGACGGTCGACGCTGGAAAACAGCAAATCTGCACCTCAGAAACTGCTCGCAAAACAGCGGCTTGGTAAAGATGGGGTCCGAATGGGCAAACCTGCTCCAAATCCAGCAAGTAGGGTCTCATTGGAATCGTCTGGAAGTCGCGGATCCAACGCCCCAGATTTTGCCGGATTTCGACTCTCCTACACAGAGAACAAGCCAAAACGCCGCGGGTCGACACCGCGGGTCGACGCTTCAGTCAGCAGCAGAGGTAGTGCAGTCCGAAAATCGTAGAGGTTTAAAGCTTTAAAAGCGAACTCGAGGGGCCACTCACCTCGAAAATCCTCCCTGCGAGTAGCGCCTCGTCGAGGATGGCAAGAGTCGGCTGTCGCACGGCCTCCCCGTAGCGTCACCTCGTCGAAAACTCGCTCGATCCGCTCCGCGGTGCGTCGTCGATGTTGCTCGGCTCCTCTAAAGCTTAGGGGAAGTAGCAGCAGCAGCAACAGCAGCAACGGGGAGAAGGAGGAGATGATGGAGATGAAGCCTCTCTCTCTCTCCTCTCTGCTGCTAAGTAAGGGGAGGAGGTAAGGTGCTGTGACAAGTGAGGAAAAGTCAAACTGCACCATGCTTTCACTTTGTACCGGTACAAATCCCTCCTTGTACCGGTACAAACAGGCAACCCGAGAGCATCTGCGCAGGGCTATACCGGTATAGCCCTGGTGGTCATACCGGTATAGCAACCAATCTTGTACCGGTATAAAACCAGAAACTCATCGAAACCTGCTATTTGCAGATTTTCGTGACACACGCTGCTCTCGAGTTCCAACGTGGCCCGTTTGGCGTCCATTTGGCGCCAACGCGACCCAGGCTGGTCCCGACACTCTCCAGAGCTGTAGACAAGCCTCAGGTGCAATAATTCAGGTCTCTACATCCTCCCCCACTACAAAAAGTTTCGTCCGCGAAACTCAACCGTACTCGGCCTCCGCTCGTCGAATGTAGGGATAGGCCTCCCTCATCGCCGTCTCGGGCTCCCAAGTCGCCTCCCGCTCCTCGTGATTACTCCACTGCACTTTGACGTACGGTATGACCCGATTGCGCAATTCTTTTGGCTCGCGAGCAAGAATTCGCAACGGTCGCTCCTCGTATCGCAGGTCCTGGCCGAGCTCGAGTGGAGTGAAGTCAATCACGTGAGAGGGATCGAATATATATTTCCTCAATGCCGAGACGTGGAATACATCGTGGGTGCCGACTAGTCGCGGGGGTAGAGCAATCCTGTAAGCAACTGGCCCAACTCGCTCCAAAACCTCAAAAGGGCCGATGTAGCGTGGACTGAGCTTCCCACGCACTCCAAATCTGCGTATCCCTTTGGATGGCGAGACTTTAAGAAATACATGATCTCCAACCTGGAACTCCAAGTCTCGCCTCCTGGTATCAGCGTAGCTTCTCTGGCGGCTCTGGGCTGTCAAAAGGTGTCGTCGAACCACCTTCACCTTTTCCTCAACCTCTATTAAAATCTCAGGCCCAAGTGTCTTCCTTTCACCCACATCGCTCCAAAACAACGGGGATCGGCATCTGCGTCCATACAACGCCTCAAACGGAGCCATCTGGATGCTCGCTTGATAGCTATTGTTGTACGCAAACTCAACTAATCTCAAATGCTGATGCCATCCTCCTCCAAAATCCAAGACGCATGCTCTCAGCATGTCCTCTAGCGTCTGAATGGTCCTCTCGACCGACCATCCGTTCCGTGGGTGAAACGTCGTGTCAAGTGCACTGTACCCAAGGTCGTCTCGTAGGCTCCTCCGTAAATGTGATACAAACCTCGGGTCCCTGTCTGATACAATCGACACTGGCACGCCATGCAGCCTGACAATCTCATCCATGTATAGCTGCGCGGGTCTCTCTCTGGACCAGGTGGTCTGAACTGGTAGGAAGTGGGCGGACTTGGTCAATCTGTCCACTATCACCCAAATAGCATCGAAGCCACCCTGTGCTCTAGGTAATCCCACGACGAAGTCCATCGTGATCTGCTCCCATTTCCACTCGGCACCGCGCACTCGAAGCTTGCCGCCAGCACTTGATGCTCGCCTTCACCGTTGGCAAGTCAAACACCGAGCCACATATCCGCCGGTGTCTCTTTTCATTCCATTCCACCAGAACTGTGTCTTCATGTCCTTATACATTTTGGTTCCACCAGGATGTACTGTATAAGGAGAACAGTGAGCCTCTCTCAAGATGTCTGCTCGGATCTCTGAATCCACGGGTACACACAGTCGGTCCCTGTACCTCAGTACTCCCGAACTGTCCACTGCGAAACCCTCTGCCTGTCCCCTCTCTAACTGCTCTCTAATCCTCAACAAGTGTGGGTCTCCACTGTTTCTCTCGGATCCTATCCAACGGGTGGGTCGCAAAACCATAGACATTAGTATTGCCGTAGACCCAGGGGACACGACCTCTAAACTCAACCGCTGCAGCTCCTCAAGTAACGGCCTCTGCTGCGTGATCATCAGGCACGAGCCCTGCACTGCCTTCCTGCTCAACGCATCTGCCACCACATTCGCCTTGCCGGGATGATACTGAATGCTAATATCATAGTCCTTCAGTAGCTCCAACCACCGGCGTTGCCTCAGGTTCAACTCCTTTTGAGTGAACAGATACTTGAGACTTTTGTGATCAGTAAAAATCTCGCAGTACTCGCCATACAAGTAATGCCGCCACAACTTCAAAGCAAAAACCACTGCGGCAAGCTCCAAGTCATGCGTAGGGTAATTCTTCTCGAAATCCTTCAATTGTTGCGAAGCATAAGCAATTACCCTACCATGCTGCAACAACACACAACCTAGTCCACTGTGTGACGCGTCGCTGTAGATCACATATCCTTCCCCCATAACTGGGAGGGCAAGGATAGGAGCTGTTGTCAACCTCTGTCTCAGCTCATCAAAGTTCCTCTGACAGTCCTCACTCCAAGTGAACTTAATTCCTTTACGAGTCAATCGAGTGAGGGGTGTGGAAAGCTTCGCAAAGCCTTCCACAAACCGACGATAATATCCAGCTAATCCAATGAAGCTCCGCACCTCAGTCGCCGTCGTCGGCCTGGGCCAATCCCGAATAGCCTCAATCTTCTTCGGGTCAACTGCCACTCCATCTGTAGAAATCACATGGCCCAAGAAGGTAACCTCCCGCAACCAGAACTCGCACTTCTTCAACTTGGCATACAACTCCTTCTCGCGCAGAAGCTGTAGCACTATCCTCAAGTGCTCCTCATGCTCGGCATCGCTACGGGAGTATATTAGAATGTCATCGATGAAGACTACTACGAATCTATCCAAGTACGGCTTAAACACCCTGTTCATCAAATCCATGAACGCGGCAGGGGCATTCGTCAATCCAAAAGGCATCACTGTAAACTCGTAATGCCCGTACCGAGTCCTAAAAGCCGTCTTGGAAACATCCTCGGCCCTCACCCTCAGCTGGTGGTAACCTGACTGGAGGTCAATCTTCGAGAAGACACAAGATCCTTGCAGCTGATCAAACAGATCATCAATGAGCGGCAGAGGATACTTGTTCTTGATGGTCACTTTATTCAGCTCCCGGTAATCAACACATAACCTAAGTGAACCATCCTTCTTCTTCACGAATAACACCGGCGCTCCCCCAGGCGATACACTGGGTCTCACGTACCCTTTATCCATCAAATCCTGAAGCTGCGCCTTTAACTCTCTCAGCTCTGCAGGTGCCATCCTGTAAGGTACCTTCGAGATTGGTGCAGTTCCCGGGACTACATCAATCATAAACTCGATCTCCCTCTCCGGCGGCATAGTCGTCGTTTCAGGGGGAAATACATCCGGAAACTCGCGAACTTCAGGAATGTCCTCGAGTCTGGGTGCCGCCGTAGGTACCTCTGCAACCGTCGCTAGAAAGGCGATGCATCCTCTACTCATCAACTGTCGAGCTCTCGCTGAAGAAATCCACTTGGCAAACATCGTGCTCCTGCAGCCTCTGAAGGTGAACTCCTCCTGGCCTAGCTCACGGAGCGTCACCGTCCTCTCTGCGCAGTCGATCGTCGCGTAGTACCGCGTCAGCCAATCCATGCCAAGCACTATGTCGAAGTCATACAGCTGCCCTAAAACTAGCAAGTCGGCAGGCAAAATCCACGAATCTAGTTGTACAGGACACGACCTACAACACTCTACAACCCGTACTACATGGTCGGGAACCTGGATCTCCCGGGTCTGAGGCAACAACCCTAACTCTAGACCATGTAATAATGCAAAAGCTCGACTAATAAAAGAATGCGATGAGCCGGTATCAAATAATGTACGCGCTCTAGTACCAGAAAGTAAAGTGATACCTGCCACCACACGGTCTGCCGCTGAAGAGTCCTCCACTTGGGCTGCATATACTCTGCCGCCGGAGCTCGCCGCCGCCGTCGCCGTCGCTCTCGTCGCAGCCACGTACGCCCGATCCTCACGACGGTAGGCTCGGCGGTGTCCCCGTACGATCGCCGGGACTCGGTCTGGGCCGATCTTGTCGATGGTGCCGACGATGTCGCTCGCGGCAAGCCGCCCTAAAGTGTCCTGGCTGTCCGCATCCGAAACACCGGCCCTCCCGCTGCTCACACTGTCGGGCCGCGTGCGGTCCTCCGCAGATCACGCACTGCTGTGTCCTCTGAGGCTGCCCCCGCTGATGGGTATCCCTGGTACGCTGACGCCCCGAGGACCCACCACCCTGAAAACGTGATCGTGGAGGCCTCGGCGGACGCCATCGCTCGATCGTCCACCGTCATCGAGCGGGCGCTTCCCGTCCCGACTCGGTCCCCGCCCCGAGTCCGCTCTCGAGTGTCGTCTCGCTCCTCTCCTCAAACAAAGGCTCGCTCGATAGACGCATCCAGGGTCCTCGACCTCCGCGCCTAACGAACCCGTACGTATCCGGCCTCAAGCCCCGCTCGAATACATACACCCGGTGCGCCTCATCCCTAGCCACGAAAGGTACACAGTTCAGGAGCCGCGAAAACTCCCGAACGTACTCCTGAATCGTGCGATCCCCCTACTGAATCTTCTTCCGGTCTTCCTCTATCCCCTGCTTCACACTGTCCGGAAAATATGTGCGGCACAACATCCCGCAGAACTCATCCCAACTCGTCTGAGAGGCCACTACACCCTGATCGCGCCTCATCCTCTTCCACCACTCCCGGGCGTCCCCAACTAAACAATGGACCCCGAGATGAACCTGATCCTGTTCCTCCAGGACGAACATGTCCTCAAATATCCTCTCCATCGCGCTGATCCAGCCCTCCAATACCCAGGGCTCAGCGCACACCCCGTCGAACATCGGTGGGTCGAGGCGGCAGAAACGAAACAAGAGCTCAGTCATCCGCTCCGCTTCCGCGATCGCCGATCGAAGGTATCTCTGGAGGTATCTCTGCTGGTGGGGGTACGGCGGCGACTGGTGCAGTAGGTGGAGTAGGGGGTGGCGGAGTAGGCTGAGCCGGTGCCCCCGATGATGTACTCGATGATGCCACTAGCCTCTCGCACATCTGCTGTAAGAATAAACCCTGCTGCCTCGTCGCCTCTGTCAGTGCGGCTATCTGGGCGCTCAACTCTGACTGGGCACTCGTCTCAGGTCGAGTGTTCGGCTCCACTACAGGAGGTACACCCGCCTCGGGTCGGGTGCCCTGATCCATCTGCTCTGGTATCTGGGGTGGTGGTAGTGGCAGTGGGGCGCGACCCCGTAGCGGCGGTCGTCCTCTGCGAGGCGGCATAGTTGCACACATAGAAACGAGGTCAGATACATAAACACTCGACCCAATCATCGAAAGTCTCGAAGGCGGGTCCCTGTTTCCCCTCAAAATTATGTCGTCTGCAGCCAACATAATTTTTCTGGACCGAAACATACACCCCCTTCAGTCACTCACTCCACTCTAGGATGAGTTAGAACAATCAATCAATGACTTTCGCGTTAAATCACGCCTCTCACGTCTGTCTTCCTAGGGTTAACCAGCTTAGGTTTCCTAGGTCCCAATGATCTAATACTAAGCTCTGATACCAACTTAATTTGTCACGCCCCGGGTTGCACATTCACCGGGCACGCCGACAAATCCGCCGTATACAAAAGAATTTTCTATGTATACGAAGCGTAGCTGCACCTGTATAAGAAACAATGCTACAAACAGTAGCATAGAGCTGAAGTAAACTATAAACACGCAGGTAGGAAAAACAAACTTTATATACATACAATCGCAGATACAAAGTAACACTACTCGCTCCAGCGAGTTCAACTGTATGTACAAAAGTGCCCCAAACCAAAAACTGTCACTACCTGCAGGGGAAGTCCTCTAGCACAGTACTCGAAGGGTAGGCTCTAGCTCGCCACGCCCTTCCCGCGGTCCGACTCAGAAGGAGCAGCAGCCGCAACAGAAGGCCCTACAACAACAGTGGAAGAAAGAGGGCGTGAGAACTACTACAAAAACAAGTAGTCCTCAGTGGGTACCGCCCTAAACACATCGGTCCACCCACTAAGTCTACAGGGTAAGCAAAAAGGTAAAAGAAGCTGGAAACACTCGACAGCTAAAACCCCTATATTATCCTGCTCTAAACCATCCGTAGAACAAGTAAAAGCTGACCCAATCTTACGAGGGACTGTGAAAGCACCCGTCCCGCCTGTCGAGGCAACCCTACAACTACCCCAGGGGTAGCTAGCGGAGAGCAAGTCCACAACGAGGACGCAGCGACACCAACGCAAAAGCACAAAGCCAGACTCCGGAGCGGCACTCGTGGGCGCGAACCAACCGAGTATGCAAGCGTATCTCTGTCGAGCTCAATCTGGCTCTCACAGGCATAGTCAAGTAAACAGGGTCTAAGCACTAATACACCACGTGCCCCTTGGCACAAACTGTAACCACACAGTACACTGGGTCCCCCGTCAAACCCCCGACGGTGCCCGACAACCAGCACGACAAGACTCAGCTGAAAAGTGAGCTCGGCATCCCTAGCGCGAGCGTAAAAGCAACTACACTACCCTGGGTATACATCGCACTCCCCCGGCGATGATACGGCACAAAACGGCTCCAAGAGCTAAATCCGATATTGTAGCCAATGACGATCCAAAACGTGGTTTTCTCCTAAGTCAAGTCCAAGTCCAACATGTATTATTTAAAAACCTGCTAAACATGCTCCGAAAATTCAGATTTAATAGGCTAATATTCTTGAATTCGAGCGATCACAAATTAGTCGAAAACTGGAATTATACATGTTGACTACTTGAGTTAGGTATGATCCGATGAAAACCCACCACGATAGCAATCTCCTGGCAGCGAAGGAAGTGGTCCGCGTCAAGGTGATCCCTCGCTGGTCCGCTGAAGTCCGAAGTCTCCCGCTGCGAAGAGGCAAATGCACGATTTCACAAATTCTGTCCGAAAAACAGCGGCTGAGAAAAGCTTAAAGTTAACCAAGCTAACCTTATCCAAATTCAGCGATTCAGGGCTCGAAATCTTCGTCTCGCAGTCACGAATCCAACGCCGCAAGTTTCGACGCGATCCGACTTCCCTGCGCGGAGAACTAGCCAAAGTGCCGACGGTCGACGCTGGAAAACAGCAAATCTGCACCTCAGAAACTGCTCGCAAAACAGCGGCTCGGTAAAGATGGGGTCTGAATGGGCAAACCTGCTCCAAATCCAGCAAGTAGGGTCTCGTTGTAATCGTCTGGAAGTCGCGGATCCAACGCCCCAGATTTCGCCGGATTTCGACTCTCCTACACAGAGAACAAGCCAAAACGCCGCGGGTCGACGCTTCAGTCAGCAGCAGAGGTAGTGCAGTCCAAAAATCGTAGAGGTTTAAAGCTTTAAAAGCGAACTCGAGGGGCCACTCACCTCGAAAATCCTCCCTGCGAGTAGCGCCTCGTCGAGGATGGCAAGAGTCGGCTGTCGCACGGCCTCCCCGTAGCGTCACCTCGTCGAAAACTCGCTCGATCCGCTCCGCGGTGCGTCGTCGACGTTGCTCGGCTCCTCTAAAGCTTAGAATGAAGAGAGCGGCAAAGACGACGACAGCAAGGGGGAGAAGGAGACGAGGGAGATGAAGCCTCTCTCTCTCTCCTCTCTGCTGCTAAGTAAGGGGAGGAGGTAAGGTGATGTGACAAGTGAGGAAAAGTCAAAATGTACCATGCTTTCACTTTGTACCGGTACAAATCCCTCCTTGTACCGCACTACAACAAAACTAGGTTGTAGAGACACTTCTTTGGGACACTTTAGTATAAGTGTCCCACAATATATTCAAAAACTCTTAAAATTAATTAGAAAAAAGAAACTAACAAAGTCCAAATAAAAAAACCCCAATTCAAAAAAAAAAAAAAAAAAAAAAAGGGAAAACAAAAGGGGTCGTATCCCTCATTCTCCCCTCATCCGACCCCGAAACCCTTTCTCCTCTCATCCGACCCCGAAACCCTAGAGAGGCCCTAGATCTCCTCCTCCTCCGACGTAGCACTCGAAGAGCCGCGGCGGAGCTCCTTGTCCAGCTGAGCGAGAGCTCCTCCGCCGCCTCCACCTCCTCCACCGCCGCCGCCGCCTCCTTCCCCCGATCCGTCAACACCCATTCCCCTCTGCCGCCGCTCGCGGCGGAGGAGGAGGAGGAGGACGACGACGACGAGGAGGAGGAGGACGACGACGACGAGGAGGAGGAGGACGACGAGGAGGAGGAGGAGGAGGAGATCATCGGCGGCGCCGCCGCCCCGCGGCGGCTGAGGAAGCGCTACCGCCTCGTCGCCGATCTCTACGCAGCGTCTCCGCCGCTCCGAGAAAAGCGGAGGATCTGTACGCGGATTTGCAAGAGGTGAGCGATCGATCATCTCGCTAGGGTTTTTTTTCCTCCCTCTCTCTTTCTTTTTATTCCCCTGTAAATAGTTCCTAATTTAGGCTGTGTTTAGGCGCATGTAATTAGGGTTTAGGTGTGATTAGAAATCTATAAATTGTGGGAATAAATCGACGGTGTTTACATAATTAAATAACAAATAATCAGTGCAACTTCGCTACTAGTGTTTGTTGTGTTTTGTAAGAAATTTTAGATGATATTTGGGAGCAGTTTATGTAAGTGTTACATAAAATCATGGGATAATTGCCTATATACCCCTCATGCGTCTGAAAATATCCGATCTACCCCTATTTTTTTTTTCTTTCTAAAATGCCCCTCATACGTTCCACCGTTATTGTAAAATACCCCCAGCTTATCTCCGTTAAGTTAATACGGGTTAAACGTGAGTTAAATATCTACCACGTTAAAAAAATTAAAATACCAATTTTGCCCTTAACTTAAGGGCAAATAAGAAAGGTTGGTGACTGAGAGGGTATATTGGAAAAAACCAAAAGTCGAAATACTTTTGTGCCCTTGGCTTTAAGGGCAAATAAGAAAGACAATGATGGTAGAAGGGTATATTTGAAAAGGGAAAAATAGTAATTTTACAAAGATAACAGAGTTACTTAACAGATTTTAACTCTAAGGGTATATTAGAAATAGGTTGGAACGTATGAGGGGTATTTTTAATATTAGCCTTCTAAGAGGGGTAAATCGGAAAATCGGGAACTTTTCAGGGGTATATAAGTAATTGCCCCTAAAATCATGTATCATATAATTAGTAAAGTTAATCATATTTATATACTTACTACTCGAAAAATTAAAAAAAAAAATTATAGGGATCATCATCTCACTCATCAGATTTGCTTTTCATCACTGCTTTAATTAAAGACGATTTGAATAAGAACCTTAATTCGAAAACTTTGATTTGAATTAGTGAGGCATAATAATAATTTATTATTGTTCTTGTTATATATGTTCTAATAGTTAATGTTGTTAAATTTGGTAAGCTATGTGTATATTATATACTAATGTTATCTACTCTAAGTTTGTTCTTAAAATCTCCTTAACTATCTCTCTAAAAGAGAGAGAGAGAGAGAGAAATTATTAAAGTATGGGTCTTAACATTGGAAAGAAATTCAGGCTTAAACTCTCTAATGAAACAGAGTTTGTGTAAAATAGAGTAACAAAATGATAATAAAAATTGATTTTGTTTATTTATTTATTTTGGTTCTTTTTGGTGTTTATTTTTTTGGGTGATGCCCTGGTGTTGGGGGGGGAGGGGTGGGGGTGAGGGAGGGAAGATATGGGTTGGAGTTGCTAACTGTACTGCATTGTTTCTATCCTGTTGCCTGTAACATTTACCTACTGTTGGATTATAGTTAAACAACTTTCTTGTAAAATGATGCTTGTACATGTAAGATTACTTTTTGTTGTATAAACATGATTGAATTTGTCGTTATCTGATGGTGTACAGTTGCCTGAATGTCTTTGTATTGTTGCACATTTGCGGCGTATAGGAGTTTTCAATGAATCTGAATTGCGTTTGCAGGTATCGCCTAGTTTGTTTTAGTTAACTTCTTATTAAAACACCATATATTTTGGAAACTTTCTTTAGAAGGCTGCTTTACGTCTAAACTACTCCTTTACTTAAATAAATCTGCTTAGGGAAACAGAAAGAATGATATAGCAGTATATTTTTTCTAACCATCTAGTTCAACGTCTAGTTCTTGAGGTGCAGAGAACCATGGCTATCTGGGATCCTTGATGACTTGGACCAGATGAACGTTTATGAGTATCTGAAAGGAATGGTGAACTGCCACAAGAAGCTTTTGAGTAGACGCTTTTACTTGCTGCTTTGATGCGACAATTCTTTGTCTATATCGATACGCCGCATTTGTGTATATATATGATGTTCGGAGTGATTTTGGTAGAATCAGGAGCAAAGATCCGAGCAATTTAGTATACTACGGGAATGCATTACCTTAACCGAGAGCTGAAAATCGGTGCAAGCTTAATTCCATGGTCAAATTCAGTCAGTCAGCCAGTCAGTCAGTTAGTTTAGTCCAAAATTTAACTAGTTCTCAACGTGTTTGACTCGATAACCTGATTTGTTTTGTTCTGTTTTTTCGTTTTGAATGCCCCGGTGAAAGGATTTGTTAATCTCGTGACAAATACAAAAATTCATGATTCCACTAACATGCGTGCATTCTCAGCAGAAGGAATGAAAATCCCACACTAGGGTGTTATTTTTCTTTTTCCTTGAACAAACAACAGAATTTTTACCTTTATATTGATAGGAGCTTTTGAATCTACTGCACCACGGCCTAAGGAGGAGATTTGAGAGTGCAGTTGCTGCCTGTGACACCCCAATTGTCCCACATCGGATGGGAAAGGGATTGTCTTTGGGTTTATAATAGACTTAGACACTAGTAATAATAACTGGGCTTAAGCATTTTGGGCCGGTGGTTGGGCCCAACGAGTTATTGTTGCTAGTGGGCTGGGTCGTTACATTTGGTATCAGAGCCGGTTCACCAGCTGGACATGTGTGGCGAGTCTCGGCTGAGTCAGGGTCTGGATGACGGGCTAGCGAGACGAGTCCCACATAGCATGGTGATCTTGGGCTGTGTGTGTGATTGGACTGACGAGGACGTCAGGGCCTTAACGGGGGGAGTCTGTGACACCCCAATTGTCCCACATCGGATGGGAAAGGGATTGTCTTTGGGTTTATAATAGACTTAGACACTAGTAATAATAACTGGGCTTAAGCATTTTGGGCCGGTGGTTGGGACCAACGAGTTATTGTTGCTAGTGGGCAGGGTCGTTACACTGCCATTCTTATAGTTGCTCAAATTTCTCTTCCACTGCCGTTTGCCAATTGGAACCCATGGTTAATTCCTTCTGCAAACGATGTTCTCTATTCACCTGAGACAAAAATTCCCAGAACTGGAGAACTTGCTGTGAGGAGAGCAATTCCTGCCAATGCAAACATGAAGGCTATACAGGTAAATATCTTGCTAGCTGTCTCGATATGTGGTTGAGAACCGCTGCTTATATAGGCTCTCTTTCACCTGACTGCACTGCATGCAGGATTCTCTGGAAGACATTTCATACTTGTTAAGAATACCGCAGAGAAAGCCTTATGGTTCGATGGAAGGTGACGTGAAGAAAGCTTTGAAGGTCAATTGGTTCCATACTCCCTACATTTTTTTTCATCAAATGTCAGTTTAGGACATATTCTGCTCCTTTCGTAGGATCTATAGTAAAAAAGTAAAATTGGGAAAACTAGAGAAAATAATGAAACAAAAATAATATTCTTGACCTGCATGCCTGATCATTTAGCTCCCCTGTAGCAATCTGCTTATTATTTGCATGATCAGTCAAACTTTGTACACAATTATGTGATTGGCCATACAGAATGCATGGAAAGGGTCAAGAGATTTAAAATCTGGAAGTGAGGAGAACTACGATGGTGGACTTCTTTTCAGTTGGGCTATGCATCAAATCAGCAATCATCTAAGTACTCTTGAAGCCATGCTCCCAAAAATTACTGAAGGTGGATCGCTTTCCAATATCCTCGATCAGTGCATGGTGAGGATTTACCTATTGCTTTTCAGGGTATTTGGATATATACAGCTTAATATAGGTGAAATTATGCCCTGCAGAGTTGCTATTTTGTGCATGCTCTGGGAATGGTATTTGTTGGTATTCATGCCTCTCATGGTTTTATATATTGAAATGTTTCTTAAGAGAAATATATGGAAATGTTTCTTCAGAGGTCAGAGAAACCATGGTAGGGGCATGCAGGCAAATACAATCCTTTCAGGGATGTTTGTGCAATATTGCATATTTGCAATGTGATTCCTTTTGTTGCAGATGTTTTTTGAGAGCTTGTTGCTTCAGGTTGGAAGAGGCTTACTCATTCTAGTTACCTTTTTTCGTCCTGTTTCTACAGTATTGTGCAATGGGTCTCAGCTTGGTCGGATTGGACTTCCGAGGCTTGCTTCCACCACTTTTTGAAAAGTAAATTACTATCTTTTGATTTATATTAAATAGCATGTTACTTGGTCATATTCTTCTTTATCTGTTTGTTGTTCATCAAATAGCATGTTATAATTAGTTAAAATAGCTAATCCAATTGATATTATCTCCTAATTTACAGTGCAGTTTTTAACTTATTCTCGAAGAATATGAGTACAACAGTTGAGAATTTTCAGGTATGTCTTTCCTAGAGTTCCACTCAATTTCATTAGGTTCATCATAGAATTGTTGACGTAATCAGGAGGAATAAAAAAATAAATACTACCAAATTTTTGGTGAGGATTATATGTACAAAACTTATTCATTGATTAATAATTAACGGTCTTCTTCTTCTTTATGATTGATTCATTTCTCGCTGCTTGTGTCTTTGATGAGCTAATGCTTGGATGTTGGTGTGTTTAACGTATCAGTTTAACCAGAGTAAGACCCTAATTAAGCTTTGAAACATCTTCTAATTATTTGTGTATTAGCTCTCTCTTTTTAACTTAAAAGGGCTTCTAATTAAAATCTTGGATGTGCAGCTTAGATCGCAAATCATATTGCAACAACATTTACTGTATAGATTCGACATGGAAAAAGAAAAATCCCGGGCTATTTTGATGGCCTTATGGGCATTAATTCTGAATGAGCCTGAGTTTATTTGGATTTCCATCAAAGTTGCATCATATACGCTGTTATTTGGCCAAAGCATTGCCCTTCTACTCTTTGGAGTGGCGATTTCTGCTATTCATAGAGTTTTGTGTGATGAGGATCTCTTAGGTGTTTTCGAATATCTCATTTGTGTGCGAACCTTTCCTTTACCAAATGCTTCTGATTCTCGTTAATAACCTTTCTGAGTTACTTAAGCAAGAAAACAATCTCGTTAGTTGGTTTTGTTAGTAAATCAGTTCGAATAAGATATTTCATCTGTAATTACTTTCTGGACTACTCTCATTTTCCCCTCCTTTTGAGTGGAGTTATCTGTTTTTATTGTTTTGTGTAAGTGTCACAGCTCATTCTTATGTTATAAAACATAGGCAATACACTTTTTTTTTAATGCTTTGGCAAATCAAGGATATTGCACAAATTTAAACTAATTCAATGTTATTCAATGTGCAGGTTCAAGTATATATATTCGTGGAGCCGATTAGACTTCGTTTATGCACTTTTTGATTTTCTTATCATACATTTTTTGATTTTTTGTATTCTTTCAGTTGGAGAGTTTGATTTGTTATAATTACTACAATATATGAGTGGATATTATTGTTGTGACGTTTGGATATTTGATTTTATTTTTATCTTTTTAACAAGAATTTAAAAACCTTTGTTGATTGCTTTTTTTTAATCTTATCGATTTAATGTACATGAAATTAGCTTAACTAAAGTTTAATACTAGACTAGATGTTTAAATAAAATATTATACCTTGAATGATAATGGGACACTTATGAAGTGTCACTATATAAAAAAAATATTACTGTTTTTAAAAAAATTAGGGACACTTAAGTGTGTCACTAAAAGCAAAAAAAGTGTCACTAAATTGCAGCACTTATTTAGGGATATACCGACACTTTTTTAAGTTTCGCTATAGACCCTAGGGACTGCACATATAGTGACACTATTTTAAGTATTGGTATTTTTGCTAGCAACACTTTTTTTAAGGTTTTAGGGACACTTAAAAGTGTCGCTATAGCTTAGTTTTGTTGTAGTGAGATCACCAAAATATCTAACTTCTCGTTTGTAATCCAAATACAAAATGAAGTTGAAAATTACATCAAAACTGCTAAAACATATTCTATGACTTAGACGTACTTAGGAGTCTTGAAGTCTTGATTTCCTGCAAAACAAATTTTCCAAAACGAAGTAGAAAATCAAAACATTAGTCATTCTTACACCTTCAATGTCAATGTCCTCGAAGTTCTTTTCTTCTACTCTTTTCCCCCTTTGTTCTTCAATTTTTTCCCCCTTTTTTGATCAATACCTGTCCATCTATATTCTCCCCCTTTTTATCAAAAATTGTCAGAACATAGCACATAGAGAGAAAATATACTAACAAGTATAAAAGTAGTCAAGTCATAGTTACAGGCCTAGAGCATATGCAAAAACAAGCAAAGTAAATATCGTCGTTATATGAAAAACAAATAAAGACATCAGATGAAAACACGTGGATCTGAAGGAGAAAGTTGCCTGAAAACTTTTGAGAGAGAAAACCGAAATCTGTAACCGGTTATATAAACAGTCTACAGTAATTTGTACCGGTATACAAGCAATTTGTACTGGTACACTTTGGCAGATTTCGAAAATAAGATGTTTTTCCTTCAAAATCCTTCAAAATCACATTAATTTTAAAAAAATTAAAGATTTTACTCCAAAATTTATTATGATGAAAATAACATATTATGGAATTTCAAAATACATCGAAACATTAAAATTTGGAGATAAAAAATAATCTAATGTTTCTAAAATCATTTAGATGTAACGGTTCACGAAAAATGATTTTTAAAAATTCAATCCAACTTATCTTAAATTGTCCCAAGTCGTTCAATATAGAGTTTTAATAATATTTTGTGACGGTCGAATAGGAGTCTTGAAAAGTCCATTGCATGAAGATGAATTTCGATGACTCGAAGACTCGAAGAACAAAATCACAATGCTCGGTAAGTTTTCAAGTTGTTAGTGGTGATTTAGTATGTTTCATGTGTTGGAATATTATTTTATACTTGCTTTAACTTAATTAAATACTGATTAGTATCATATTCTTGGAGATAAAGTTGTAAAAATATGGTTTTTGTAATGAGTCCGGCACCATGTTCTGGAAACGTGAAGTGGTTTCCAGAAATTAACTTGCTTTTGCTTGTTAGGTTTCGGAATTTGCATCAAAATTAGAATTAGAAATTTAAATTTAAATTTTGAAATCTAACTTTGAATTAAAATTGAATTTAGAGTACGAATTTAAATTTAAATTCATAATTCAAATTGAAATAATGTAATTAGAATTACTATTTAAATTCAAACTATATAGTAAAGATTTTCCAAATCTAATCCAATCGCATCTGATTCTAACACCTTAAGTTGGATTAATTAGTCCTACTCGGAGGGGACTATTTGCTGATGGGAACTAATTTAGTCCAATGCAGTAAAGTGCACCAAGCATAAGACGAATGGAAGACTAGATTATTTTGAATGTAGTCCTCTGCTGCTAATCCCGAGGTCATGACATGCCCATTGTTTTTGAGTTGGGCTTTGAATCATCTGATCTAAAGTCAGCTCAAAACCTTGTAGAATATGGCTATGCATTCAAGCTTTGGAGCAAGTTAAGACGAAATTAATTCCGATCTAAACATGATGAAAACCCGAAGTACAGTATTGGAACTGATAATCAAACAGAAGCTATCCAGCAATCACGAGACCCTTTCTTGAAGTTTATCGATTACTTGTTGTTTTGTTGTTAGAAATTTGATTAGATTTGTAGTTGATTTTTAAGTAGATTATTATTAATATTTAAATTTGTTTAAGTTAAATTAAGATTTAAATATTAATTATAGTAGAAATTTAATTGAAGTAGGATTTGAATAGTTCTTGATGTAAATTATAAATATAACGTATGTGCTATTATTTTGGGGGTGGTGGTACGGCTTAGCCACACACATATGGCATGACTAAGGTAGCCATGATTTTAGATGCACCTAGTATATGAGTGTAAGAGGACATGGTGGACATGTGTGGCTTTCATGAGTGTTGAACGCAGCGGAAGTATTCGTTCGTACCTTTTTGCGGAAGCGATTCGAGTTACAACGCCCGGATCGTAGAAGTTGATTTACGCGTCTTTAGATCGTCCTTGATCAATCTTCTTGTACTCCGAACTCGCGGTGGATCGAACTACAAACGAGCGCGATCGCGAATCCACCGTTCAAGTCCCTCTCCCTCTATAGAATAATAGGTTAATGGAGGATGTGGAAAACTTTCGTTTTTCCGTATGTTGTTTAATGTGGGATCGCCCGTATATTTATAGGGGATTTCAGAATCCTAATTGCGTTAGGAATAAGGCCAAATCGGTTACAAATTGTTACCCTAACATGATTAGAATTTATCTCTAAATAGCTTTCCAATTTAAAAGCGAGATTAATTCTAATCCAATTAGACAACATAATATCCGTCGGATCGAGCCCGATCATGGGCGCACCCGATTCGATTTAACCGAATGCCAACATCTCCCACTCGCACATGATAGGATTGATACCATCGTAACCACTTCCTCAACATTACACCACTATTAATTCTATTCATACAGGGAAATGAACAGTGCGACCGCCGAGTCAACCTGCATTTTGGGAGCTCTATACTAGAAACCGCATACGGCCAGCATAGAGACATCAACCCTCAAAAAGAAGAAAATATTAGACTCGTGATGTCCTAGACCATTGAATTACATCAGGTTCAGCATCTCTAATCCCTCAAAGAGCCATGCTAACCTCTATTGCGCACATTATAACACTATACTCATGATTGTTTCGCTATGCTGAAGCGATACAACCTGTCGACAATGAGTCAAAGTGTTTGAATGTAATTCAACTAGTCTTCCTTGAGCTCTCATGCCACCAAGTTGAGAACTGACTGCTTTCCCAGCAATGCCCCGTAAAGCCGCATCACTCATAGCCGTAGGAAACATGCCAAAGTAGCAACATCAATTCTTTCACTTAATGACATAGTCAAAAGTCACTAAGGGCATCTAACATATATATAGGACATTTCCACAAAATAATGTCCATAAGAACTCACACGATGAGGAAGCAGGGATCCATTCACTCATCTTCTTTACTTGGTCGCCCAGCACATGTAGTATGAAATACATGCTATGACAGAGAATCTTGATGAGCGTATGTCTCTCTCAATGTCATACGGATCTTAGCTCAGTCACTCCCGGAGTGTCTAGCCTGAGTTCTCCATTTGCTCGCTATCTCAAGCGCCAAATGGTGAGTTCACATCCGGCTCCTAATATACAGGCCATACGAATCGTGGGACTATTCATATGCGGTCTCATTAATGACCTCATCTTGGTGCCAACCAAGGCGGCTTCCATAAATGCCTCAATTTTCGCTCGCTCTCTACAGCGCCGAAAAGTATGATTGCCGGTGTGAGAGGGCCAATCAGCCTGCGACATACTATCAATCCGTTCTTTAATAATACATACACGTGTGCTAATTTTACCAAATATCTTTGTCAAAAATATTACAAAAGAAATGGTCAAAAAATAATCGACTGTCTACACAATCAAATCCTACGGAGTCCATGAGCCAAAAAGAATTCTCCAACGATAGGCTTACTCAGAGAATTTGCAACCATGCAACTCGTATAAATGTGTTCCGGATTATTTCCTTCGCGCCATCGTCGCAGTGGTCCAATCCCAGATTGGACTGAAAAAGGCCAACCCCACAGCTTAGCATATATTAGGTCGAGTACACCTCTTGGCATACATCAGGCTTCCGACCGCATTAGCATATGGGATTCGATTCATCTTATCCTTCTCTTCAGAAGTTTTAGGGCACTGTGTAAGGTTCAAACTCTCACTTTTAGCAATAGGAGTGTCAATGGGTTTGCAATTGTGCATCTGAAATCGTTCGAAAATTTTTCTTAAATAATTTTCTTGAGACAGACATAAAAGGTTCTTCGAACGATCTCGTAGGATCTTAACTCCGAGCACATAATTCGCTTCACCCATGTCCTTCATCTCAAAATTAGAGGACAGCCACGTCTGAATGGCGACAATCATCTCCTTATTATTTCCGGCCAATAGAATGTCATCAACATATAAGGAAAGGATTAAAAAAAAATTCCTTGGACCGTTTAACATACACACAGTGATCTTCTTCAATCATCGTAAACCCATCTTCAGTGATGGCTCGATGAAATCGAATATACCACTGCCTGGAGGACTGCTTCAATCCATAAATGGATCGTCGGAGCTTACAAACTTTATGCTCCTCACCCTTCATAGAGAAGCCAGCAGGCTGATCCATATAGATCTCCTCATCTAGTTCTCCATTGAGAAATGCAGTTTTAACGTCCATTTGGTAAAGTTCCAAATCCAAATATGCGACAATGGCCAAGATTAGGCGCATCGAAGCAAACCTTACAACTGGAGAGAAGGTTTCCTCATAATCAACGCCTTCTCGTTGGGTAAAACCCTTTGCTACCAGGCGAGCTTTGTACCTATCGATTGAACTGTCTGCCTTGCGCTTAATCTTGAGAACCCATTTATTCCCGTTTGTTTTGCGCCCTTGTGGCAAGTCAACCAAGTCCCAGACATGATTTGACTTCATCGATTCTATTTCCTCCACCATTGCATCCATCCATTCCTTATGAGTAGGTGATGAGAGAGCTTCTTGAAAAGATCTAGGCTCTCATCATCATGTGCAGCAACCATGAAAGCTTCCCCCTCAATCTCAAAACGACGACGGGGAACTCCCATACGCGCGCTCCTACGAAGTTGAGGTTCCTCATCCAAAGGTAAGTCGCTCCCACTATCCCCAGGAGGTATCGGAGTTGCCTCCTCTACTTCGACTGAGCGAATAGAAGCGCCATTACCAGAGTCATCCATCTCATGGAACTCAATTTCATTTCGAACCTCACTTCTATAAGGAAAATCCTCCTCGAGGAATTCAACATCTCGCGACTCAATCTCAGTCAAACTTCCATCTGGCTGCTTTCCGATGAACACATATCCCTTAGAGTGTTTAGGGTATCTTATAAAGATACACTTCTTTCCTCTATGGCCTAACTTCCCATACTTGTGAGAAGTGTTGTGTACATAAGCTGCCGAACCCCAAGGACGCAGGTGCTCTAAAATTTGGTTTCCTGCCTGTCCATAATTCATAAGGGGTGGAAGGTACTGTTTTGGAGGGAACACGATTAAGAATGTAGGCAGCAGTTAACAATGCATCTCCCCAAAAGGAGATAGGCAAATTTGCTTGCGCCATCACTGACCTAACCATGTCAAGTAATGTGCGATTTCTTCTCTCCGCTACACCATTTTGCTATGGAGTGCCAGGAATTGTCAGCTGTCTGATTATTCCCTTTTCATCACACAATTCCTTGAATTGTTCAGATAGATACTCGCGGCCTCGATCAGTTCTTAAAGTTTTAATTTTCAAATCTAACTGATTCTCAACCTCATTCATATAACGTCTAAAACAATCCAATGCTTCAGACTTATGGGAGATCAGATAAACATGACCGAAGCGCGTATGGTCATCTATAAATGTGATGAAGTAAAAAGCACCATGTCTTGCCCTCACACTCATTGGGCCACAAATGTCGGAATGGATCAATTGTAAAGGAAATTCTGCCCTAGAAGCTTTATTAAATGGTTTTCGGGTCGCTTTTCCCGCCAAACAATGTTCACAGGTGGGCAGATCGACTTTAGTGAGCGAGCTCAATAGCCCGTCTCGAACTAATCTATTCATTCTATCCTGCCCAATATGACCAAGACGAGCATGCCATTTAATTGAAACATTGTGATCATTCTCAACAGAAGATAGCAAGGAAAAAGAACCACTATCAATAATATTATAATCAATGTCCAAAATCATAAAACCATTTGAAATAAAACCTCTACCATAATAAATAGTACCAAGATGAATCTCAACTACATCACTCTCAAAACGAAAAGAAAAGCCTAACTGTAGCATAGCAAGAATAGAAAACAAGTTCCGCCGAACTCCAGGAGCATAAAGTACATCATGTAGGTATAAAGTTCGACCACCTTGCATGATCAACTTGTATGTGCCAACGCCTAACACATCGACACTTGAATCATTCCCCATGTATACTCTTCTACTCCCGGCAGGCACTCGACGGTACTCGACGAATCCTATCCGATCCCTCGCTATGTGGTCTGTTGCTCCTGAGTCTACAATCCACACGGGGAGAGATTCAGCAACAAGCGTGTTAGAAGAAACAAATGAGCGAGAATCAAGATAGAAAGATACCTTCTTCGGCTCAGTGCAGTCACGAGCGAAGTGTCCTGGCTTATTACAATTGAAGCAGGTCATCTTTGACTTGTCCTTCTTGCCACCTCGTTTACTTCTCTTTCTTTTAGTGCTCTTCGCGTTCTTAGGCGCGGATCCACTACGATTTTGAGGTCCAGTAGTCCTCTTTCGCTTGAACCCAGATGTTCTGCGAAAATTTGACTCGGCAGCATTGGCAGTTGGAGTTTTAACAGCCTCAAGGCGCTCCTCCTCCAACTCCAAATGCCGTGCAACATCCTCAAAAGTTTTGATATTGTCATTGTGGGTCAAATTTATTCGCATGTGTTCCCACGAATTAGGAAGCGAGCGAATCATGCGCCCACTCGGCGCCTGTCGTGACCCCTCGCTCTGGCGCTGTACGGTCGGCCGCCGATGCATCGTGTCACCGGAGTCCCCCGAGTAGCGGCCGGTAGAGCGGTGCCGATGCGAAGACCGTGCGGTGAAGATCCTCTCGGGCGGGTCCGAATGTGGCCCTCCCGGCCACACCGAAACACCCGCCCGCCTCTATGGACACAGCGACGGGTGGTGAGGTCCACCGCAGATCACACACTGGGAAGGCCGGCGACGGTCTGGTCCTCCTCGCTGAGTCGGTGCGCCACGGCCGCGCTGCTGGTGTCTAGGATGCTTCGGTGGCCTCCTAGAGTGCGTCTGGCTCGCACCCTCGGCCGCGGGCCTCTTGCCCTTTCCCTTGTCCATGCCCTAGCGCCGCTCCTGAGCAACCGCCGTGCCGCTCTCCACGATGAGCGCACGGTACACCACCTCCCGGTAGGATTGGAGGTTAGCGGATTGCACAAATCGGTAGATCGACGGTCGCAATCCACGCTCGAAGATGCGGGCCTTGTCCTCGTCGTCCCGTGCAACGAAAGGCACGCAATGCAGAAGCCGAGAAAACTCTCTCTCGTACTCGGCTACAGATCTATCTCCCTGGGTCAGGTTGCGCAGACTCTGCTCCATCCGCCGCTTGACGCTAGCGGGGAAGTAGTGCGCTAGTAGAAGTTCCTTGAACTTCGCCTAAGTAATCGGTGCCAAATCTGTGCTCGGGTTCTCCTAGATGTCCCGCCACCACTGATAGGCCTCGCCGTCCAAATGGTGAGTGGCGAGCCACACTCTGTCCCGCTCTTCCACGAAATTGTCGCGGAAAAGTTTCTCCATATGCATCAACCACTTCTCCACGATCCAGTGGTCAACCTTCTCTCCGTCAAATATTCTCGGGCTGCATTTCCTGAACTCCTTGAGGCGGTCCATGAGCCGGTCCCGCTCGGCTCCCACGGCCATAACTGGAAATGCCGCTGCCACCGGTGATGCTCGAACCGGCAAGGTGTCTCGATCCTCCTCTCGGCGCTCGACTGCCGGAGTCGTCTGGTGAGAGCCGGCCGCGGGGGACTGCGCCCGCGGTAAGTCAACCTCGGCTGGGGCTGCCGGTGTAGGTGTCCCAGTCTCCCTCGCCGCTGCCTACTGTAGTAAAAGGTCCTCCATGCGCTTCATGCGCGCCTCCTGTCGCTGGGCCGCCGTTGCCTGCTGTGTCACTAGAGCTGTGAGGGCCGCCAATTGGCCCCTCAGCTCGCGAACCTCTCCAGATCCGGAGGTAGCGGAGGTCTCGACCTCCTCAAAGGTTGCCGCATTATCCGCTCCAACAGATTTAGAGCGAGTCGTGGGCATCGTCACTATAATATCATAAAAACGCAAGTTAGTAAGCTCACGCTATCGCAACCCCGCTCAAATACTGTAGCATACTGGACTTGCGCAAATTGCGGAGTTCGAGTATTTATTTGAGATTTGAACTTTTTCAGATTTTCTGGAGGGTCGTTAACTGTGTTCCGACCTATGGCACGAGTACCGAGATTAGTGGATGATTTCCAAGCTCTAAAGTCCAAAAAGTTGGATTTTAGGTTGCTCTCGGATTGAAATTTTGAGGCCTTGTACCGGTACAAAATGATGGTTATACCGGTACAAGCGTGATGGCTATACCGGTACAAAATGAATTTTGTACCGGTACAGACCAGTTGAGCGAGGCAACCCGAGCCTCGGGTTTGGCTTTTCGCAGAGTTTATACCGGTACAAAATGGATTTGTACCGGTACAAGCTGGCAGTTTTCGAGCAGACCGAACTGCAGGGGGTTTTTGGCTATTGTAGCACTTCTATTAGTGCAAGCCTCGCCCCTAGGGCTTCCCCTTGTGTTCTTCACAGCAATAGAAGAGGTAAGAGCTCCCTCCACTCCACCTTCTTCATTTCTCCTTGGTTTTGGATGGCTTTTTGAGGATTAAAACCCTCTCTTTGCTCTCTTTTTGCTTGATAGAGCCATTTCCTCCATTGTTGGAGCTTGGAGCTTGGTGTTTGGAGACTTGTGGAGGATTAAACTTCAAGCCTAGGGCATTTTGAGCAAGGATTGAAGTTTCTTAGAGGTATGTAGATGATTTCCTTCATCTAGATTCGGATTTTGAAGGTTTCCTTGAGATGAAAACCTAGAAATGGAATTCTAGGGTTTAATTTGGGGATTTTCGTTTTGGGGCTTCTTGGGCCTAATTGCTGGGTTTAGAACTTTGGTTTAGGTTGGATTGTAAGGACTCTAACTCCCATTTGGAGATCGAGAGATTTTCCTTCGCATTCGGTGAGTTTTCTCCAACCTTTTGTAGAGTTCCTTAAAGTGTGAACTCAAGGTTTATCTCCTTAGCATGTAACTCCTAGGGTGTGCTTTTTAGGACTCAATGAGTGATAATCGAAGCTTCGTTAGCGGTTCGGAGTAACGCTTTTCGCACTTGGTAGGTTTGGCTTCATGAGCATAGGAGCAAATAGCTCCTAAGTGCTTTTTCGGTTTGGTTTAATTCTTTTAAAAGCATTTTCATGCTAGATGGAATTATTATGAATTTTGGAACACTTAAAATGCATGCCTTATGTATGATAAAATTTTCACTATATATAGTAGAGCTTTCTGGGTTAAACAGCATGCATGTGAGGGTGGACTTTGTGGGCACCTGGGAGTGTGCCATTCATGTTTATATAGCTTAGATAATATAATTATGAACATTGAACTCTTGTTGGAACTTAGAAAGATTAAGTGTCATCAAGCGGCACTTAACTTAGAAAACTGTGAAACTGCAACATAGAGACATTGACATAGGCCACTGACATCTATCATATTCCATGTTAGAGACATGATGACATAGAGATAGGCCTTGGACACAGTGACTTTATTTTCCATGTTAGAGACATGATGATTTGAGACTTGTGACAGTTCTTGTGATTATATGCCATTGTGCTCATTCGCACATGCTTGTGAGGGTCGCTCCCTACAAGCCGGCACTCCGGAGTTGGCCAACGCGATACTTGTTCGCCGTGCGGGACTGGGCGCCGAAGTGGATTGCCGTAGGACAGTCGCATTTCTAGGGTGGGGATGTTGACTACTACGAGGCCATTAGGCTCTGCATTTGGCTAGGCATCCTTCGGGTGGGCATCGGCCAGACCGCCTTCGGGTTGGGTCTTGTTGGACATTAAACTTTAAGTAGCTTAATGGACATTGTGGACTATGACTAGAATAGTAAATCTTAACTCTTTACTATTACTTGTGAACCTTGTACTAATCATAGTGCTTTCTATACATGCTTAGAATAGCTTAATTACTTATGCAATTTCATGCTAAGTAGAGAGATCATGTTTAATAGCTTACATGTTTATTTACATATCGTTTACCTTATGCATAGTTTATCGTTTACTTGTTTAGTTTTGGGCCTAGTGGAGCATGCAAC
This sequence comes from Aechmea fasciata, assembly GCA_025177825.1. NCBI lineage: Eukaryota > Viridiplantae > Streptophyta > Magnoliopsida > Poales > Bromeliaceae > Aechmea > Aechmea fasciata. The sequence continues at coordinate 13,198,313 of CM045933.1, forward strand.
TGAAGTCAGTAATTGCCCACTGGGAACTATTAATTAATAGTTCTCACGCCCTCTTTTTCTAATGTGTTTCAGAGCCTTCGGCACCGGCGGAGGCAAGGGATCGCGGCAAGGTAGTCGCGTCTAGTTAGCTCTGTGACATATCGAACTTCTAAAGTCTTGAAGTTACGAGGTATGTCGGCTTAGAAGGCCATAAGAGTGGTTCCGGTGAAGTCTGGAAGCTTTCGGGTGTTTTCGGTGCACTACGTGCGAGAACGAAGCCCGAAAAACTACTTTGGGCCGTGAGCCAAATCCGGCACTTGCGCGGATGAGATAATGATGTGGACATGATTTAAATCATGTCTGGAGAGGCTCGGTTCAATTTGAAAAGAATCGGAGGTCAAACGAGCCAAAAGTGAGTTGGAGCGGAGAAGAAACGGAAAAAGCTGAAAATTTGGCTAAGTCCTTGGAGTAGGCTGATGGTCCCTGGGGGGACCGGTCCCTGAAAAGGGAGACCGGTCCCGGAAGGTCCGCGAGAGCTCTCGGGGACCGGTCTCTTAAGGGGAGACCGGTCTCCAGCAGAGTGGAGCAAGGCTCTCGGGACCGGTCCCGGAGTTAGGAGACCGGTCTCGAGCCCGAAAATGCCCGATTTGAACATTTTCAAATATTGTAAAGTTGAGGGGCCTTATAGCAATTGTGCAGGGGGTTAGTTGTAAAGAGAGGGATAAAACCTCTTCTCTCTCTCCCTCTCCCTCACTCTGATCGCTCTCTCTCTCTCTCTCTCTCTTCTCTGTTCGACAGCAAGAAGAAGAGAAGAAAGAAAGAAGAAGAAGAAGAAGAAGAAGAAAAGGAAGAAGGAGATGGAGAAGAAGATGATGATGACCATCTCCTCCTTCTCCCTCATGTGGGCAAGCTCTTGAGAGGTAAGCTTGAGCTCTCCCTCTCTCTCTCTCATGGTAGATCCCCTTGTAGTGGGTCTTAAACCCTAGAGTTGGGATTTATGGAACCCTAGCATGCTAGCAAGATGAGTATTCCCCATTTCGTAGATCGATTTGGTGAATTTGGCTATAGTAGCATCTAGGGCATCCAAATGGGGATTTTAGAAATAGATGAGATTGATCTCATTTGACCCCATAGGAACCTAATTGGGGGTGCAACGAACGCGTTGGCGCGCTCGGTTCGGTGATCCGACGAGCGGTTGCAAAGATATTAATATTTTAATATATTCATACCAGATGTCCGCAGAACGCAAGATAGGAGACCTAAATTCACGAAACGGACGGGGCAACTTGAAGACGTGGGGCAACGGCACGAAGTCTCAGATCGAGATTCGGAGATCGTTCGGTTGGTCGCGCACGAGTCGAGCCGAATCGGGTCACGGGTGCCGCGGGCGGCCGATTGCAAGTGTCGACGAGCAATCGGAGAGCAAAACAGGTGGGTGCGTTTACCGAAGCGACTAGGTCGCCTATATGTCTAAGAGTTACTTAACTCCTGTTGATGCATGTTCAATAATGCATGAGTAGAAATGCATGCTAGTGAGGTAAAGTAAAATGCTAAGTTGATGCAAGTAAATGAATGAAGTGCATGATAATAGCATAAAGTACAATGCTAGAAGAGTAAAAGAATGCATGCTTAGCATAATAGAAACATGCATATGAGTGGATTGATAGACATAAGAGAGCCAAGTAAAGAATGCCAAGTAAAGAATGTGAGTCATGGACTAAATGTACATATAGATCGAGTGGCGTCTAACCTAGTGTAAAGAACATAGGTTATAGTAAACCTAGAGTCAATGGACCTAGGAGTGTGGCATCTAACCTAGTGTAATGAACATGGGTTATACCAAACCTAGAGTCAATGGATCTAGGTGAGTGGCATTGAACCTAGTGTCAAGGACATAGGTTGAACAACGATGGCAATGGACCCAGTGTGAGCAAACATAGGTCGAGCTAGAATGACATTGAACCTAGAGTTAAGACAACCTAGGTTATGTGACAAGGAGTGAACCCTAGAGTCAAGTGGACCTAGGATGTAAAGAACAATGGACCTATTGGGTCGACTCTTGAGGGTTAAGGCCAACCCTCAAGCAAGTGGAATGGATTCCGGAATCCCAGTAATTGTGAGCTCGATAGTTCTGGTTCCGCGGGTGTATGCGGCATGTTCCTCTCCCACCGGAAGAACTTCGAGGATTGTGACTAAGCAAGAACAAAGTGAGCGCTAGGGTGTATGCGGCATGTTCCTCTCATCGGGGAATCTTGGCTATGGGTGTATGCGGCATGTTCCTCGCCCACGGGCGGATCCCTGACCACGGTGCACGGACCTTCGGGCGGACCGTTGGGCGATGTGGTTCTTGGCTTGCAGGCTGAGGTGTATGTGACAGGGTCCTTCACCTCGAGCCAGGCAAAGTGCGGATTATCCGCTATTGATTGACTCGTGGCCGAGTCGGGTGGCTAGCTGGAATCAGGTAGAAAGAACCTTGAGGGCTAGTGTTATGTATGGTGAACCTAAGGTAATAGACACCTTAGAAGCAAGTTGGACTTGAGATGGAAACCTAGGGTTATAGAAACCTTGGAAGTTAATGACATGAGCTAAGGTAAGTAGAAACCTTAGAGTTACAACGGGTATGAGTTATGAATAGCTAAGTAAGAATGAAATAGCTAAAGTACAGAATAGCGAAAAGGTAAAGAAAAGCTAAGAGCTAAAGTAATAATTTGCATGTTGCATTTGTGAGGCATGTTTTTATGTTAGTTGCAAGTTATATATCTATATATGTTTTTGGACTAACATATTTGCAGTGCCTCCTTGGACCTATTGGTCGAGCTGTTCTCTTGGGTGACCGTACCCACGAGAACTATGGACAATAGTTCTCACCCCCGTGTTGTGGTTTTGGGGGTACGGTATACACACGTGGGCGCGGCGCGAGGCAAGGGGCGTAGATACGTAGATAGCGCCCTACCGGAGACAGGTAGCAGTACCCTGAGGCCGTTTTAATAGCGGGGACTAGAGGGTAGTGAGCAAAATGTAACTAACTGGTGAAATGATGTAATAATGAGTAGATTGTATTTGGAAGTCTAATGTAAATTAATCGGTGATGTAAAATCAATGTGGAATGAATGTAATAACATAAGATGTGTTTATGTTGTTTGATACCTAGCTTCCTTATGCAATCGTTGTATGTTGAATACTGTTCCCAGTTGGAACCTTCTTGTAATTATATCGATTGCGACGCCTTGGCCGTGGAAAACTCGTCCGTTCGCTACGGCGCGCCGAATCCGACCGAATTGGCGGGCTCGGGGCGTGACAAGCTCGTAGCAGCTTTACTCTCTTTTAGGTGGTCCTACTTTTCTCTCTTTTTGGTTTTTGTGAGAGAGAGATTTTTGTATCCCGGTATAGAGACTACCATGTACCTTTTATAGCTTTTGGTTGTGGATTTATTGTTGCACTTATTTTCTGCTTCTTAGTGTTGTTAGTACTTTATTTCCTATATAGAGATCTAGTTGTTATATTGTGCTCTGATACTACTAGATGCTTCTTTTCTTGTTGTTTTATTTATCGTTTCGTTAGACACCTTGTATATTTAGATGTACGGCGGGTCTTGGCACGCGCCGGGCGGGCTTCCGCTGGGTCCCGGGGCGTGACCGATTAAATTGGTATCAGAGACTAGGGTTGAGTCTTCTTGTGGACCTAGCAAACCTTAGGCCGGTTGGACTATAGGATATAGGCTCGTGAGAGACGAGGTCTATTTAACTTGTGAGCGAAAGTATTAAGATTGGGTATCTTGAATAACTCTAGTAAGTAGAGTTGGATCGAAGTGTATAACTCCTAACTTCGCGGAGGGTTACGTTGGCGGCCGACAACGTAACATCGGGAGTTAGTAGTGAAGGACACTTCATTACTTTCGCATGATTTGGGCATTTATAACGTGAGCGGGGATGCGATTGCGTGAGCTTACTAACTTGCACTTTTATGATGTTGTAGTGACGATGCCGACGACTCGCTCTAAATCTGTGGGAGCGGATAATGCGGCACACCTAGAGAAGGTTGTGTAACATACTGGACTTGCGCAAATTGCGGAGTTCGAGTATTTGACTTGAGTTTGGAGCTTTTCCAGATTTTCTGAAAGGTCGTTGACTGTGTTCCGACCTATGGCACGTGTACCGAGGTTAGTGGATGAATCCCAAGCCCTAAAGTCCAAAAAGTTGGATTTTAGGTGGCTCTCGGGTTGGAAATTCTGTGCCTTGTACCGGTACAAAATGGTGTATATATCGGTACAAAATGATGGCTATACCGGTACAGACCGAGATTTATACCGGTATAAAAGGGCAGGCTTGTCAAACCCGAGGCTTGGGTTTGGCTGTTTCGCAGGGTTTATACCGGTACAAAATGGATTTGTACCGGTACAAACTGGCCGATTCGAGCAGTTCAAACTGCAGGGGTGTTTTAGCATTTTGTTGTTTCTTTTAGGTTACCCCCTCACCCTAGGGCTCCATTTGAGCACCCCCATTGCAGCAAACAAGATAGGGGAGTTTCTCTCTCTAATCCCTTGTGCCCTTTTGGTTTTTTTTGGTGGATTGCTAAGAGATTGATCTCTCTTTTCTTTTCCTTTGGCCACCTAGAGCCATTGTCTACTTGTTGGAGCTTGGAGCTTGCCTTTCGGAGCTTCGTGGTGGATCAAGCTTCAAGCCTTGGGCCTTTTGAGCTTGGTTTAGAGCTTCTTAGAGATATGTGAACGATTTCCTTCCTCTAGTTTCGGATTTTGTGGGTTTCTTTGAGATGAAACCCTAGAATGGGATTCTAGGGTTAGAATTTGGGGATTTTCGATTTAGGTCCTTTGGGACCTCATTGATGGGTTTAGAACTTTGATTTAGGTTGGATTGGAAGGACTCTAACTCCCATTTGGAGATCGAGAGAGTTTCCTTCGCATTCGGTGAGTTTTCTCCAACCTTTTGTAGAGTTCCTTAAAGTGTGAACTCAAGGTGTATCTTCTTAGCTTGTATCTCCTAGGGTGTGCTTTTTAGGACTCAAGGAGTGATTATCGAAGCTTCGTTAGCGGTTCGGAGCAACGCTTTTCGCACTTGGTGGGTTTGGCTTCATGAGCATAGGAGCAAATGGCTCCTAAGTGCTTATTCGGTTTGATTTAATTATTTCGAATGCATATTCATGCTAAATAGATTTATTATGAATTTTGAACCACTTAAAATGCATGCCTTATGTATGATAAAATTTTCACTCTATATAGTAGAGCTTTCTGGGTTAAACAACATGCATGTAAGGGTGGGCTTTGTGGGCACCTGGGAGTGTGCCATTCTTGTTTATATAGCTTAGATAATGTAATTATGAACATTGAACTCTTGTTGGAACTTAGGAGAGCTTAAGTGTCATTAAGCCGCACTTAACTTAGAAAACTATGAAACTGCAACTTAGAGACTTGACATAGGCCATTGGACATCTATTATTTCCATGTTAGAGACATGATGACATAGAGATAGGCCTTTTGGACACTTGTATATGTTAAGGATTTTATAGGTTGGCGGATTTCGTGAAGTTATTGGAGTCTTGAAGAAGTCAAGAGCACAAAGAAGGAAATTGAAGATTCAAGACTTTGCAAAGAAGCTCGTCACCTCAGGTATGAATTTAAGATAATTTCTGGTGATTTGATAAAGAAAAACTTAGTAGTTAAAAGACTTAAATTAATCTCAATTTAACTTTTTGAAAATCTGGAATTATACGGTCTAAGTCCGGACCTTGATGATGATCCGGATCCCGAGAGCAGGTTCATTGCGCAGTCTTAATGAAGGACCGGACCATTGGTGATGATCCGGATCCCGAGAGCAGGTTCCTTGCGCCGTCTTGATGAAGATCCGGACCTATGTGAAGATCCGGATCATATGTGAAACTTTATTTAACGTATGAACCGGTTGAATGGATTAAGTCCGGACTTATAGGACCGGACCTTCCTTGCAAGGTCCGGACCTTGGTGACGGATTTGTTTCCAAAATTGGATAATTTCAATCCTAATCAACTTCTAAGTCTTCTAACACTATAAATAGACCATGGGGGTTTCAAAACATATATCGCTGAATATGCTTATAGTTTAGATCCTCTTAAAACCCTAGAAACTCGTTTTATGCTTTATGATTATATTCTAGAAGCGAGTTTCGTTTTGTTGATCGTCGAGTTGATTCTAGGTTTCTCTTTGAATGTTCCTTTATGAATCAACTTGATGAATGACTAAAAGGGTTCCCCCATAGTCTATGGTATTTTAACGTTAAGATCACCACAAATCATCGTTACTTTCTCTTCGGACGGAGAGCTTGCGCGGGGATAGCGTGTGGAGGCCGAGGATTCGGTGAAAGCTTCGAGGATTCGAAGCGTTGGCGCGGCAAGGAGTTGCGGCGTGATCGTTTGGTGGATATCAAGCGATTGTGGACCAGGAGATCCATGTTGAAGATTCGGTAAATTGGGTAAAGTCGTGGGTGAATCGCCTTGTACTCAATTGTTTCTTAGTGGATATTTCGTGTGATCGGTCCCGTGGGTTTTTTACTCCGCTTTGGAGTTTTCCCACGTAAAATCTCGGTGTGTCGATTTTATTTTTCCGCATTTACTTAAAATCGCATCGAGAATTTTTATTAGGCCATTGTGCACCTATTCACCCCCCCTCTAGGTGTTAATTACCTTTTAGATCCTTGAGACCTATAACCTACAGTATATTCCATGTTAGAGTGTCACGGCCCGGGGTCGGCAGGACCTTCCCCAAAGCGTGCCCAGACCCGCCATATGTCAACACATACAAGGCGTCTAACTAAAAACAGCGGAATTAAAACAATATAAGGCTACAACTATGAATATCAGAGCCACAACTAAACAAGAACCAAACCACAAGTAAAAGAAAGTAAAGCGTCTAAATCACTAACATAGAAATAGAGAGTAGTACACAATTAACATCATAACCTCTCAACTACACAAAAGTGGTGGTCTCTATACAAGGTAAAAACACTCCTTCTCTCCAAAATAAAACAAGAGAAAAAGGAAACCACCTATCCAAAACCCTCTCACAAGCCGCTATCCCGAGGCAACTCCTTTGCCGCGATCCCGAGCCTCCCCCGATGCAGAAGGCACTGAAACGAGTCAGAAGCAAAGGGTGTGAGAACTATAAACATATAGTTCTGGGCAATTACCATCGACCCGCACAAAATTGCTCCACTAGGCCCAAAAGAGAGTAATATACAAGTACTGAAGTAAATAACTGTAAATAAAGCGTAACTGAAAAGCTGAATAATTAACCCAAGGTAAATATATTACATGCTTTAATCTACCCGATAGCCAACTTTAAACAAGTATAATCCAATAAGTTCACAAGTATACTATAATAGAAATGAAGACCTATCAAGTATACTACTATGTCCAATACTATGTCACAACATATATATCCAACTACTAATCTAAGTTGAGTAGTGATTATCCTTTAATATAGAATGACGATGTTCAATCTCAATTTGGGATCTACACAAGTGTAATCCCGCTTGCGCCCCCTAAGTGTCGTGGTAGCCCCAACATCCCCGTAGGAATGAGTCTAACCAATTCGGCCCCATAGGTTTCTCAATACCGCACGTGCGAATACATCGCAAAGGCTAACTCCGGAGTGCCGGCTTGTAGGGAGCGACCCTCACAAGCATGTGCGAAGAGCACAAATGGCAACAAGCAAGTCCAAGTCCCAAGTCCCACACATGGCAAATGTCACTAGCAACCCTAAGGTCTAGTACAACAAATTCTCATGACACTAGAATTTCTATGTCAAGTTCATTCACGAGCCTAATGCCGCTTGATGACATTAGCTCACTATTCTACACTTTTGATGCCAAGCCAATGCCGCTTAATGACAAGGGCTTTTCTCTTATGTCATGTATAGTTCTATGTTCTCAAACACATGTCAAATTCCTCTTAAACACTTAGTTTCAAGTTTCCAAATAGAATGCTACAAGGCTTCAGCTCTCACATGCATACGTCTCTACTATATAGAGTAAAAATGCATTACACATAACATATGTATCTTAAGCATTCTAAAATTCATAAATAAATCAAATAGCATGAAAATGTACTAATTCCCATTTAACCATAAGCAAATAAGCACCAATGAGAATTTCTCATTGTGCTAGGTGAGGCCAAACCCACCGTCGCGCCAAGCGTCGCTCTGAACCGCTAACGAAGCTTCGATTCCTACTCCTAGTACCCTACAAAGTAGATCCTAGGAGTTACAACCTCAAGAGATAAGTCTTGAGTTCAAACTTTAAGCTTCTATGTAGAGAGTAAGGAGAAATTCACCTTAGAGTAAAAATCCTTCTCCAATCCTCAAATGGAGGTGAGATCTCTTCCAAGGCAACCTAAACAAAGGTTCTAAACCAATTAATTGGACTCTAAAAGCCCTAGGTTGCAAATCCCCAAAATAAACCCTAATCTACAAAAACTAGGGTTTCAACAAGTAGAAAGCTTCAAAATCCCAAACTAGAGGAAATAGAGGTGATGCCTACCTTTAAGGAGCTCCAAATCAAAGTCCACAATCCTCTAGAAGTGAAGGTCTTCCTCCAATAGAGCTCCAAGATCAAGCTCCAAGCCTCAACCAAGAAGATACTAGCACTAGCAAGCAAAAGAGGGAAAAAGATAGGGTTAATCTCTTTAGAAATCCATCCAAAAACCAAGTAATGGAAGAGAAATGGTTGGAGGGCTCCCCTACCTCTCTCCCTCAGGTCCTCAGCACAAAAAAAGCCCTAAGGGGGCGTGGGTGCTACTAATAGAAGCAACAAATTGCTAAAGCCCCCGTAGCGATTCGACGGTGCGGCAGTCACGAGACAAGCCAAGTACGGTGCACTGGGAAAACGACCAAACCCGAGGCTCGGGTTTGCGCCGTCCCATACGACAGATCCTCTGTACTGGGTATAGCAACCAAGGCCGCGACAAAGAACTTTTCCCAGACCGGCAGACTCCCCAGATAGCAAACCGAGAGCAACCTAAAATCCAACTTTTTGGACTTTAGTGCTTGGGATTCATCCACTAACCTCGGTACACGTGCCATAGGTCGGAACACAGTCAACGACCCTCCAGAAAATCTGGAAAAGCTCAGATCTCACATCTAACACTCGAACCTGGCAATTTGCAAAGTCCAGTGCGTCACATAGAGACATGACGATTTGCGACATATGATGAGTTTTGTGACTTTATGCCATTGTACTCATTCGCACATGCTTGTGAGGGTCGCTCCCTACAAGCCGGCACTCCGGAGTTCGCCAACGCGTTTCATGTATTCGCCGTGCGGGATTGGGCGCCGAAGTGGATTGCCGTGGGACAGTCTCATTCCTAGGGTGGGAATGTTGACTACTACGGGGCCATTAGGCTCGGCATTTGGGCTAGGCAGCCTTCCGGTGGGCATCGACCATATCGCCTTCGGGTTGATGTTGTGGTACTTAAACTTAATGTAGTTTAAAGAAAACTGTGGACTTTGACTAGAGTAGTAAACTTTAACACTTTACTATCACTTGTGGACATTATGGACCGTGACTAGAATAGTAAACTTAAATCTTTTACTATCAAGTTGGGAACTTCGTTTTACTTATAGTGCCTTCTATTCATGCTTAGAATAGCGTATTTACTTATGTGGGATATCATGCTTTAGTAGCTTACTCTTTAATTATTTTCGCTTACTCTTACTTGCTTAGTTTCGGGCCTAGTGGAGCATGCAACTGAAGTCAGTAATTGCCCACTGGGAATTATTAATTAATAGTTCTCACGCCCTCTTTTTCTAATGTGTTTCAGAGCCTTCGGCACCGGCGGAGGCAAGGGATCGCGGCAAGGGAGTCGCCTAGTTAGCTAGCTTCTTTGCCACTATCGTTTAGGTGGTTTTTCCTCTCTTTTGTCTTTTGTGAGAGAGCGATTTTTGTATCCATTTATAGAGACCACCATGTATTATGTTAGTTTTTACTTTGGGATCTTTGGTTGTACCCCTTCTTATAGTTCTTAGTGGAATCTTGGTACTTTTATTTATCTACTTCTTGTATGCTTATTTGTTTAGAATTCTAGTTGTTATACTGCTCTGATGCTTCTGGATTCTTCTTATTTTTGTGGTTATTTATCGTTTTTGCTAGACGCCTTGTATGTTGTAGACATACGGCGGGTCTGGGCACGCGCCGGGCGGGCTTCCGCTGGGTCCCGGGGCGTGACAGATTAAATTGGTATCAGAGACTAGGGTTGAGTCTTCTTGTGGACCTAGCAAATCTTAGGCAGGTTGGACTATGGGATATAGGCTCGTGAGAGACGAGGTCTATTTAACTTGTGAGCGAAAGTATTAAGATTGGGTATCTTGAATAACTCTAGTAAGTAGAGTTGGATCGAAGTGTATAACTTCTAACTTCGCGGAGGGTTACGTTGGCGGCCGACAACGTAACATCGGGAATTAGTAGTAAATGACACTTCCTTACTTTCGCATGATTTGGGTATTTATAGCATGAGCGGGGATGCGATTGCGTGAGCTTACTAACTTGCGCTTTTATAATGTTGTAGTGACGATGCCGACTACTCGCTCTAAATCCGTTGGAGCGGACAATGCGGCGACTTTTGAGGAGGTCGAGACCTCCACTACCTCCGGATCCGGCGAGGTCCGTGAGTTGAGGGGCCAGTTGGCGGCCCTCACGACACTGGTGACGCAGCAGGCGACGGCAGCACAGCGACAGGAGGCGTGCATGGAGGATCTCCTATTGCAGCAGGCGGCTGCGAGGGAGGCTCAGACCCCTTCACCGCCGGCACCAGCCGAGGTTGACTTACCGCGGGCGCAGTCTGTCACGCCCGAGACCGCTACCAATTTGGTTCGCACGGAACGCGATCGTGCGCCGAACGGACAAAGACTCTCCCCGTCCGCCCAAGGCTCGACAACAAGTCATGTACAAAGAATTGCCCAGGAAATGTAATTCTACATCATACATGACAAGAAGATGCACCTAAAGGTGCGAACAACAATAAGAGCAAGATACAAGTATTTCATACAAGTAATATAAAGAAAGAAGAGTCTATCTATTACAATCATTCAACCATTTGTTTACATTGTTTAACTTCAATTACATTCTTTTCCCAAAATACATAAGTCTTTACATATCCAAAATATACATTGTTTCACATTCTTTTCTTGTTCATCAGACTATACCAAAATGATATCGGGAAGGTTCTAATGCAGATGGCGGCCTCTATCAACTAGGGCGCGATGCCCTTACCGCGATCCTCACCAGCAGCCCGCGAACTAGCACCTGTAATAGAGTGGGGTGAGAACTAACTTCCTTAGTTCCCAATGGGCTCGGCCACCGACCCCACCGATCTCCCCACTAGGTCTAGGCAGGCATAAGCAGATAGATATTTATTTAAAGCTGTAAATGCTGTAAGTAAAGCATAGTAGAAGAAATGCAATAACTACTTTGCCTGTAACAATAAGATAAGAGTAATGCTCTAGCCATGTAACCACCAACATGCTAAGAGAACTGTTACGGATTTTATGTTGGCATATTTCGTGAAGTGAGTCCGGAGTCTTGAAGGTTTAAAGAAGAAAGGATAAATCGAAGAATCGAAGACTCAAAACATGAATCCACAATGCTCGGTAAGTTCAAATATTATTGATGATGATTTATAAATATTTAAAAGTGTTTGGAAGACTTAGAATGTTTTTAAATTGAATATTTAGACAAAATTGAGGTTTTCAAATCCTAGTCTATCTCTATGTTTTCTAATTGATTTTAAACAGGTTTTCAAATTCTAGTCTATCTCTATGTTTTCTAATTGATTTTAAACAAGTTTTCAAATCCTAGTCTATCTCTAATTTATTTCCAAAATTAGATTTTCACAATCCTAGTCTATTTCTAAGTCTTCTAAATCTATAAATAAGCGATGGGGGTTCCATTAATTCATATCCTTCATGAATATACATGTTTGAGAAACCCTAGAGGCTAGGAATTGATCTAAAACCTATTTTCTACTTCATAGCCTCTTCTAGGTCAAATCGAGATATTGTAATTTCTTATCTATATGTCGATTTGATCTACGCTTCGCTTGGAGTTTTCTTCTTCGGTTTTCTACGATACTCCTAAGCGAAGGATCACCATACTCATGATGCTTCTCATGAACGGCGTCGTGGATTCGAGGCGTCGTGGATTCGACGCGATTGAAGGCGGTTCGTGGATTCGGATCGTTGGCTCGTGGATTCGAGTGGCGTCGTGGATTCGGCGTGATAGAAGCTTCGTGGATTCGAAGTGGTGGTCGTGGATTCGAGACGTGGCGTTCGTGGACTCGGACGTGAGGGCGTGGACAACCCGAAGGAGGATTGCGCGGTGTGTTTTGAAATCCTATAATATTTTATTTTCATCATAATGATTTTTGGAGTACAATCTTTAATTTTTATGAAATTAACTTAATTTGGAGGAATTTTTGAGAAACAAGGCGGTTCGTGGATTCGGATCGTTGGCTCGTGGATTCGAGTGGCGTCGTGGATTCGGCGTGATAGAAGCTTCGTGGATTCGAAGTGGTGGTCGTGGATTCGAGACGTGGCGTTCGTGGACTCTGACGCGAGGGCGTGGACAACCCGAAGGAGGATTGCGCGGAGATCCGTAAGAGATTTAGAGAGGTTAAGTCCGTGGAGTCGGTAATCATCTTGTAATCTTTTCTTTTAGTGGATTGTTATTCGCGTGTTGGTCCCGTGGGTTTTTTACTCCGAGTTGGAGTTTTCCCACGTAAATCTCGGTGTGCTTTTTAATTTCCGCATTTACCTTTTTAAAGCATCGAGAATTGTGGTTTTTGGCCGATACACCTATTCACCCCCCTCTAGGTGTTGTTTGATACAATCTAGATAGATCCTTGGGGCTTCCCCGTAACTTACAATTGGTATCAGAGCGGGATCTAGATATATTGCTATCTAATGGCCGAAGAGTTAGTAGGTGTGTTGCAAACTTACGATATGACTTTTCCTACTAACCAATCTTGTTCCAAGTCTTTTTCTCAAAGTAGAGGGATTGCGTTGAAAACATCAAAGGAAGAAGACGTGGACTCGGATTCGGCGATGAGGAATCAAACGACGAGGATTTAGCGGGAGCGTATCATCAACTCCTCGTCGAATCTAAAAAGATGGCGAAGCATAACAAAAGGCTTAGAAAGCGTCTACTCGACATTGTAGAGGAGAACAAAAATTTGAAAACAATGACGAAAGCTTTAGAAGAGGAAAAGAAAGCAATATTGAAAGATAATTCGATCCTCCAAAAGAAGCTAGATGAAGCGGATTCAACGATCAAATCACATCAAGACAAGATTGGATTTTTGGAGCCACAATTTAAGGAAACCTACACATCCAATCAAGAGCTAACCAAGCAAGTTCGTCAACTTAAGTCCGACATACAATAATTTTCTTCCGGATCGAAAAAATTGGATCATATGCTCGGATTGGGTCAATCGAACAAGTTGGGTCTCGGATATGAAAGGACGTATGTTGAGAAGGATCAAAAGACGGCATCAAAAGTCTCAACAACTTTGAAGGACAAGGTGTGTCATCGATGTGGCATCAAAGGACACATCAAAAAGAGTTGCCCGAACAAAAATTTCAAGTCTCAATCGGCAACTTCGAAACGACAATTGGTATTAACTAACACTCGACATCCCCCACGAAATCAAAAGAAAATTCAATTTAGTCGAGTACCTCGTGCAAACCGAATCTCAAAACCGAACCATCAAGGGAATCGGATGTCTAAGTCTCAACGACAACATCAACCGAAGCTTCAAGCAACGAATCGACCAACGGTGGATCAAAAGTCGATACAAAGTGTACCTAACGTCGACAAGCCAAGACAACCAAAGATCCGACAAGTTTGGATCCGGAAAGGTGATATCTTTTCATACTCTTCGTCTTAGTTTGTTTTCTTTTATGTAATGCTTTGATTGGTGCTTGGTGCATATTTTTATTCATTGCATTACATGATTAGACGATTTTTGGTGCTTAGAATTCATTCGTTTTTAAATCATTTTGGAAAGGTGATTGGGAGTTTGATTGAAATTTTTTTAGAAAGGAGATGATTGAATATCATTATATTGGAAAAATTAAAGGTTTTTGAAAGAGACTTAACCGGTATTTAAAGTCAATTCAAATTAGATTAAATTCATATTAATTATCAATTTTACTCCACCTTTTATTATTTTGACGATAACTTAATATGTGATTTCTTCTCGCATACATTTATCAAAATTTTGAAATTAACTTTAATCTTTTAGTAATTAATTCATCTTGGTTGTGAATGTTTAATATAATTGATGGATATTTGCTAATCGACTAAAATTCGTCAAAATTATTTTCAATTGTGAGATTGTCTAATTTAGGGGGAGTTTGAATTATGTTAAAAAAAAAAGGGGAGAAACTCCTAAGTATAAAAGATGTGGAAAGAGTTGCATCCGAAAGGAGTGTGAAAACTACCACCACATGTAGGAAAGAGCTACCACCCCGGTCGTCCGGTACGTGTGTGAAGCTACCACATGAGAAATTATGTGATTAACCGAAAAAGGTTGAAAAATTATATATGAATATTTTAAAATTTTCGGCGTTATAAGGTGGTAGATTGAAAAAGATGCTCAAAGAGCCACCCCCGGTGTTTATTAGTTAAATCTCTATTTTGAACGGGTTGCGACAAATTGGTGTCAATTTTGCTAAATTTCTAGAAATTATTTTTCATCAATTTGCATCTTGATGACTTTAAAACATTAGATTATTTTTAATATCAAATTTTGATGTTTTGATGTCTTTTGAAATCACTTAATATTTTATCTTCATCATAATGATTTTTGGAGTACAACTTTTAATTTTTATAAAATTAATCTAATTTTGAAGGATTTTTGAGAAAATAATGCAAAATTTTTAATGAGGAGGACACGGAGTGATTTTACCTTTTTGAGCTTCATTATCTATATTTTATCTTTTCTCTCCTAGGACTATATTTAGTTTGCTTATTTTTGCTTTTAACTATGACACGACTACTTTCTATTTGCTAGTTTGTTTTTCTCTCTATTTGTGTTTATTTTTTGGCAATTTTTGACAAAAAGGGGGAGAAGAATTGAAAACTTGAATTTAAGATCAAAGGGGGAGAGCGTGTGATAATTTTTGATTTTCGAGTTTGAATTTCAATCTTTTGATGCATGAACAAAGGGGGAGAGATTTTCATTTTCATATTACTACTAACTTTGTTTGTGATCTTTCACGTGGAGAAAGTAACTTAATTGCAGATCATTGAAGACTTCAAGACTCCTAGTTGCGTCTAAGTTATAGAGTTTGTTTAGGAGTTGCAAAATTGTAATTTTATATTTCTTTGGATCTTTCATGCGAGAAGTTCATTGTTTTGGTGATGGCAATGAATTTCATTTTTTTGTGAGTTGAGCGTTGTGATGTAATTTTGGGTTTTGTCACGGAATTGCCAAAGGGGGAGATTGTTACGGATTTTATGTTGGCATATTTCGTGAAGTGAGTCCTAGTCTTGAAGGTTTAAAGAAGAAAGGATAAATCGAAGAATCGAAGACTCAAAACATGAATCCACAATGCTCGGTAAGTTCAAATATTATTGATGATGATTTATAAATATTTAAAAGTGTTTGGAAGACTTAGAATGTTTTTAAATTGAATATTTAGACAAAATTGAGGTTTTCAAATCCTAGTCTATCTCTATGTTTTCTAATTGATTTTAAACAGGTTTTCAAATCCTAGTCTATCTCTATGTTTTCTAATTGATTTTAAACAAGTTTTCAAATCCTAGTCTATCTCTAATTTATTTCCAAAATTAGATTTTCACAATCCTAGTCTACCTCTAAGTCTTCTAAATCTATAAATAAGCGATGGGGGTTCCATTAATTCATATGCTTCATGAATATACATGTTTGAGAAACCCTAGAGGCTAGGAATTGATCTAAAACCTATTTTCTACTTCATAGCCTCTTCTAGGTCAAATCGAGATATTGTAATTTCTTATCTATATGTCGATTTGATCTACGCTTCGCTTCGAGTTTTCTTCTTCGGTTTTCTACGATACTCCTAAGCGAAGGATCACCATACTCATGATGCTTCTCATGAACGGCGTCGTGGATTCGGCGTGAGGCGTCGTGGATTCGACGCGATTGCGGTTCGTGGATTCGGATCGTTGGCTCGTGGATTCGAGTGGCGTCGTGGATTCGGCGTGATAGAAGCTTCGTGGATTCGAAGTGGTGGTCGTGGATTCGAGACGTGGCGTTCGTGGACTCGGACGTGAGGGCGTGGACAACCCGAAGGAGGATTGCGCGGAGATCCATAAGAGAGTTAGAGAGGTTAAGTCCGTGGAGTCGGTAATCACCTTGTAATCTTTTCTTTTAGTGGATTGTTATTCGCGTGTTGGTCCCGTGGGTTTTTTACTCCGAGTTTGGAGTTTTCCCACGTAAATCTCGGTGTGCTTTTTATTTTCCGCATTTACTTTTATCGCATCGAGAATTTGTGGTTTTTGGCCGATACACCTATTCACCCCCCTCTAGGTGTTGTTTGATACAATCTAGATAGATCCTTGGGGCTTCCCCGTAACTTACAAGAACTCTATCAAGTAAATTGCAATTCTATCATGCTCAATATGTACTTTTGTACCCAATCTCATAACTCTTTTGAGTTCATTACCCAATCCATGGCTAGCCCGTAGGCGCGCCCACGACTCAACACATTCAACCCAATGGGTTGTCTGCGGGACCCCACATAGGCTATCCCTCGGGACCCCACATAGGCTATCCCTAT
Organism: Aechmea fasciata; assembly: GCA_025177825.1. Lineage (NCBI taxonomy): Eukaryota > Viridiplantae > Streptophyta > Magnoliopsida > Poales > Bromeliaceae > Aechmea > Aechmea fasciata. The sequence continues at coordinate 13,215,093 of CM045933.1, forward strand.
CGAATCACGTGCCAAGACCTCCGGAGACTCGCACTACTCGTGTGGAGCGACCACGTCACGAGCGCTGAGCAGACTGTGTGAGTATGATCTTCTCCTCCAATTTGGAGGGCATCCAACACAGGGGAACTAGTAACCATCTCCTCCACTTTGGAGGGCATCTACACAGGGGAAATGCATAAGTGTTTTGTAGCACTATGTCTCTATATCATTTATCATCAAGTTGTCTACTTGGTTCATATATCTCTAGTGTTCTTTACACTATGTCATTGTACATGCCATTCATCAAGTTATCTACTTGGTACTCATGTCACTAGTGTTTCTATACACTATGTTACATTATCATTCATCAAGTTCTATACTTGGTTCACATGTCTCTAGTTGTCATTCATGCAAAATTAAGTCATCTCTAGGGTTCAGTGTCACAACATTCATCCTGATGCTTCCTATGTCCAAATGCAAGCCTATGGTGCCGCATGATAAGGAAGTGTGCAAGCAGACTCCCTATGTCCTAATGCGACGCCCATAGTTCCGCACGATAAGAAAGCATGCAAGGAAAGTCATCTAACCATACCAACCCTATCATGCATGAAAACTATACACATATATATTCATAGGCAATATGTCCAATATTTATTCTTAGACATAAAAGGGAGCCCAACGGCTTCGGATAGCACCCCCCACCTTTTGGGATGTTCCTTGAAGCAACAACGCCGCTTTCGTTGCCTCAAATCTCAACTTTGACTCTCCGGGCCAAAATCAACACTGTAAGCCAATGTTCGGCTCGGATCACTTAAACCGTTCGCCGAATCGACGAACCGTCGCCTCGCACGCGTTCGTGGACCTAACAACATGTTAGAAATGAGGTTAAAAGAGATCAAAACCTCATCCTAAGAAAAGCCCCAATTTGAGCCCTAGATTTTGCCCCGAGCAAAATCCCACATTAGAGCCCTAATTGCTTATGCAAACCATCCCTTAAGGATGCTAGGGTTCCAAGAAAATTAGTTCTAGGAGGTACAAAACACCCTAAGAGAAGCTACCATGAGAGCTCTCAAGAGCTTACCTCAAGTAGAAGCTCCAATGGTGGAGAGGAGGAAGATGAGATGATGCTAGGCTTGCTCCTAGCTCAATCCTTCTCCAAATCCTTTACTCCTTCTTCTCCTTTCCCCTTCTTCTCCTTCTTCTTCTTCTTCTTAGAGAGAGAGAGGAGAGTTTATGTTTGTGTGTGTGTGGGAAATAACAGTGAGGGAGAGAAGAGAAGCCCTCTATAGGCTCTATTGTAACAAAATGCCAAAAGCCCCCTCAACAATTCAAACTGCACCAAATTGGGCATTTTCGAGCTGCAGGGTCCGGACATCCCCACAATGTCCGGACATAGGCCTGCGAAATCCATTTTTGCCCATTTGACCCATCGGGTCCGGACATCATCCATTGTCCGGACATTGGATGTCCGGACATTGATCAATGTCCCGACCCCGTAGGTCCACTCAGCCCAACATTTAAGGACTTAGCCAAATTTCAGCATTTTTCGTTTCTTCTCCGTTTCGCTCGTTTCGCTCGTCTTGCCTCCGATTCTTTTCAAATCGCACCGAGACTTTCCAAACATGTTTTCGAACACGTTTTCATCATCTTTTCATCCACGCTAATGTCGGATTTAGCTCGCGACCCGACATAGCTTTTCGGGTTCCGTTTTCGCGCTTATGCGCACAAAAACGCTCGAAGGCTTCCGAACTTCACCGGGAGCAACTCCGGTGCACTTTTTGCCTTCGGATCAACTTCGAACTTTTCGAAGTCCATCCAATCGACAATCAGTCGATTCTAAACATGGTGCAACTCTCGAATTTCGAGAATTCACTTCCTTACAGCTCCCGCATAGGTTCGCACTGCACGACTCGGGCGATCGAGCTCCGGGAGGAGGACCGGGACACCCCGCCAGTACGAGCATCACCGGTGGCAGCGGCATTTCCAGTTATGGCTCAGGGAGCCGAGAGGGATCGACTCATGGGTCGCCTCAAGGAGTTTAGGAAGTGCAGTCCGAGGAACTTTGACGGAGAGAACGTCGACCACTGGATCGTGGAAAAGTGGTTGATGCACATGGAGAAGCTATTCCGCGACACATTTGTGGAGGAACGGGATAGGGTGTGGCTCGCCACCCACCACCTCGACGGCGAGGCCTACCGCTGGTGGATGGACATTCAGGAGAACCCCAGCACGGATTTGGCGTCTATTACCTGGATGAAGTTCAAGGAACTTCGTTGTCACACTACTTCCCCGACGGCGTCAAGAGGCGATGGAGCAGAGTCCGCGCGCAGCCTTACTCGTGGGACAGATCTCGTAGCCGAGTACGAGAGAGAGTTTTCTGCTTCGCATTACGTGCCCTTCGTCGTGCGGGACGACGAGGATAAGGCCCGCATTTTCGAGCGTGGACTGCGACCGTCGATTTTCCGGTGCGATCTCGAGCTTCGGACTTACCGACAGGTGGTGAACCGCGCGCTCACCGTGGAGAGCGGCGCGGCGATGGCACAGAGCGGCGCGAGGGTTTGGACAAGGAAAGGGCAAGAGGCCCGCGGCCGAGGGTGCGAGCGACTAGGAGGCCACCGAAGCATCGAGGCACACCACCAGCGAAGTCGAGGCACACCGACTCGCCGAGAGGACCCGACCGACGCCGGCCTCCTGTGTGTGTGATCTGCGGTGGTCCTCACCACCCGCCGCAGCTGTCCACGCCGGCGTGCAGTGCTTCCGCAGGGCTGTGAGGGCCACATCCGTACCGAGTGCCCGAGAGGACCGCACCGTCTTACGCATCGGCACCGGCTCTACGGCCGCGCCCGGGACCCCGTCGACACGCACTGATCGGGCGGCCGACCGTCCGGCCGCCAGAGTGAGGGGTCACGACAGCGCCGAGTGGGCGCATGTACGCCGCGCAGACCGAGGCGGCAGTGATAGCTGAGGATGTGGTGGCAGGTATCATTTTACTTGATGGCATTAGAGTACATGCATTATTTGATACCGGTGCATCACATTCATTTATAGATCGGCTGTTTGCCGAGTTGCATGACATCCAGTTTGTTCCTTTACTACACCCTGGACGTATTGTTGTACCCGACCACATTGTGGACGTGCGAGAGCATTGCCCCAGTTGTCCTATCCGGGTAGGAGATTGGACTATGCCCGCGGATTTGCGTGTGGTGCGCAAGTTGGGGGATTTTGACGTGGTTTTGGGTATGGATTGGTGTCACGCCCCGGGCCCAGCGGAAGCCCGCCGGCGCGTGCACAGACCCGCCGTGTACACCAAACAAACACATGCACACAAGGCGTCTACTGAAACAAGAAAGGAAAAGAGAGAAATCCTAACCAGGCTATCAGAGCGAGTAATATAAAACCACTAAGTTCTAACATAAAGATCCACAAAGATACATAAACAGAGTACTAAATCCAGAATCTGATACAAAACTCTAAATAGATACATAATACATCTTTTCTACAAGTACAAAAAGAAAAGATGACAACGGGTCACTATAGAAACTCCGTATGGCTCTAGCTAGCCGCAAACCCCTCGCCTCGATCCCTAGCCACTCCCGATGCGGATGGCTCTGAAAATTAACAACAAACAGAGGGCGTGAGAACTATTAAAAATAGTTCCCAGTGGGCAATTACTGAGCTCAGCGAAATGCTCCACTAGGCTAAAAATAAGCACGCTAAAAAGAAGTAAGAAGCGATAAATAAGAAACGAGCATATACAACAGAAATTAAACATATTCATGCTTCTACTACGAGTTTAACTATCATAATCATGATATTCTACTTTTAATGGCACAAACATATGTCCAAATCATTTCACATGTATAATTAAAGTAAATTAACGTTTACTTACGAGCCCAACCATAATGTTCATATTACTACATAAAGTAAATTATGTATTCCGTTGTTCTCTACCAAGCATATATACTAGTCTAAAAGAATAAGTGTTCTCTATCAAGCATACACTCTAGTCCAAAAGAATAAGTGTTCTCTATCAAGCATACATTTTATACTTTCCATGATTCTATACCAATGCACACATATTAGTCCAAAAGATATAAGTTCATTACCACGATTGTCAATACAACGCATGCACCAACCATGACTATGTACTAAGTCAAGAGCAGTCTCAAACCCAATCCATAAGGAATGTACCCAAGGTAACATCCCGGCTCGTGCCATGCCTAGGTGGCCCCGTGGTGGTCAATCGACTTTCCCCGCAGAAAAGGAGACCCAAGAACACGGCAATCCACTTTTGGCGCCCAATCCCGCACGGCGATCTAATGTCGCAAGGCTAACTCCGGAGTGCCGGCTTGTGGGGAGCGACCCTCACAAGCATGTGCGAATGAGCACAAGGGCAAGCAAGCATAATTATAGCATAGGGTCCCTATTTGGGATACTCGGTCGTCAAGTCTAAAACTTGGAATCTCACTCATCGACTTAACAGTAAGAAAATAGCTCAACATGTCACAACTTGTTTACATCTACAAGGTGGTTTGTCTGTACCAAAACCCACGACGTGTAAAACATGTACAACTCAAATGACACTATCCTACTCGGGATAATTCATTACTTAAACGAGATATTAAAGAGTTCATGACATGCACTTTCAATATATATCGAATAGATATCTAATAATACCATAAGCAAGAGAACTTTAAAACATTCACAAGTATCATAATACTAGAAAAATATATGCCACGAGAAATAATTTAAGTCACTTGTAGTTCATGCCATAAGCTCACATAGCGATGCCCCGAAGGCTTAACATTAAATCTCCTCATGTCTAAAACATGGAATTGACCCGTCGATCTATAGATCGAACACAAAATCACGATTGCCAAGCTAGTCATACTACTAGCTTACATGCACAAAATTTCCTCATGATGATCTTATCATGCTCTATATCACATTATCACAATTACCTTGTCTACAACAAGTATAAGACAAATAGCGCAAAGTTTCATGCGTGCCTATGTCCCATTCGCATAAGCATGCTATTAACCTCGATCAAGGTTAACATCTTTTAATCACAAGGTTACAACTCACTATCATGCTTCATATCTATTCAAGCATAAAGTATGAACATTACGTTCTATTACATGTCTCTACCAGGTGTAATGTAGTAATCATTTATGCTTCTAGAAATATAGTCCAAATACCAAGTTCCCTCAAGGAATCATCTCGCCAATCAATCTTTAACATGCTTCTTAAAGTGGCAAATCAAATAACCGACTATGTTCCAAAACAACATGTAAGTCTCTACTACATAGAGTATATAATTTTCACTAAACATAACATAGTCATTTTAGGTTCTCATAAATTCAAGCATGTCCTAGAGAGCATAACTCAACATATAAACATGTCTTAAAACCCAAAGGAAAACATAGGAGGAGTTCACCCATTTCGGTGAGATCAAACCCAGCGGATGTACTTCGAATCCTTTTCGTTTCGCCGAACGAAGTTGCCCCCCAAGCTCCTAGTACCCTAAGATAATTATTTGAAGGGATACGAGCTTCGAATAAGCATCTAAATAATTCACCCAAAAATCACATGAAAAAGAGGTGAAAATTACCTTTGGTCAAGAAGCTCTTGTCCAAAGCTCAAATCAACTCAAAGGATCTTCTAATCCAACCTACTAGAGAGTTCTACACCCATCAATTAGGTTCTAAAAGGTCCAAATCCAAAATCCCCAATTCTAACCCTAGAATCCCACTTCTAGGGTTTCTACTCAAAGAGAGCTCCCAAATCTAAATCTAGAGGAAATGATTGGTTGCTTACCTTCCAAAAGCTCCAAATCAAGGATCAAAACCTTCTAGGAGTGAAGATCTTCCTCACCACAAGCTCCAAGTCCAAGCTCAATGCTTCTCTAATGGTGGAAATAGCTCCAACAAGCAAAAGAGAGCAAAAGGGAGAAGATTAAGCTTCAAAACCCAACCAAACCAAAGGGAATCAAAGAGAGGAGAAGGAGAGCTCCCTACCTTGATTCTCTGAGCTCCCAGCACAAAAGAAGCCCTAAGGGGCGTGGGGGAGTGATATAGGAAGGCACAAACGCATAAAAGCCCTCAGCTTCGTTTTCGAAATGCACTGCACTGCACAAATCCATTTTGTACCTAAGATAAACCTCAGCAAATGCCCAAACCCGAGGCTCGGGTTTGGCAGCAATCGGCCATCTGTACCGGTACAAAATTCATTTTGTACCGGTATAGCCATCAAGTCTTTACCGGTATAGCCACCAATTTGTACCAGTACAAAGCCTTGAAAACTCAATCCGAGAGCTAACCAAAACTCCGACTTTTCGGGTTTTGGTGCCAAGATGCAAACCATCTTTCCCGGGGTTCGAACTATAGGTCGGAACACTGTCAACGACCCTCCAGAAAATATGGACAGGCTCCGAACTCAAGTCAAATACTCGAACTTCGCAATTTGCACAAGTCCAGTATGTTACAATTGGTTGGCTAGATATTACGCCACTATCGATTGTGTTAATCGAACGGTTACTTTTAGAGAACCGGGTCAGAGTGAGGTGGTGTTTAGAGGATGCCAGAGTTCGCTTTGCGATGTCGATCGATTCGTCTCGAGCTAGGCAACCGATCAACCGTAGATGCGTAGCCTATTTGGCTAGTATCGCATTGAGGGGTGAGGATGATACCCCTAGGATCGTGGATATCCCGGTGGTACGGGAGTTTCAGGACGTGTTTCCAGCGGAGCTACCAGGCATGCCACCTGATAGGGAGATCGAGTTTGTGGTAGATCTCGCTCCCGGGACTACCCCAGTCTCGAAGGCACCCTATAGGATGGCACCGGCAGAGTTAAAGGAGCTGAGGGCACAGTTACAGGATATGTTGGACAAGGGCTTCATTCGACCGAGTGTGTCACCTTGGGGAGCACCGGTTCTTTTTGTGAAGAAGAAGAACGGATCACTTCGCCTTTGCGTGGACTATCGTGAACTTAATAAAGTCACGATCAAGAATAAATATCCGTTGCCGAGGATTGATGATCTTTTTGATCAACTTCAAGAATCGAATGTGTATTCCAAGATAGACTTGAAGTCAGGATACCACCAGTTGAAGATTGCGCCTGGGGATGTGGCGAAGACGGCTTTTAGATCACGGTATGGGCATTATGAGTTCACTGTTATGCCGTTTGGGCTTACTAATGCCCCGGCAGCTTTTATGGATCTAATGAACCGTGTTTTCAAGCCATATCTAGACAGGTTCGTCGTGGTCTTCATCGATGACATCTTGGTTTATTCCCGAAGTGATGTGGAGCACGAGGAACACTTGAGATTGGTACTTCAAGTGCTTCGAGAAAAGAAGTTGTTCGCTCAGCCGAAGAAGTGTGAATTTTGGCTTCGGGAAGTGGCTTTTCTGGGACATGTGATTTCAGGATCAGGTATAGCAGTGTATCCTAGGAAGATAGAAGCCATTCAGGATTGGCCAAGACCGACGAGCGTCACCGAGATCAGGAGTTTCCTTGGTTTGGCCGGCTACTACCGCAGATTCGTGGAGGGATTTGCGAAGTTTTCTACTCCCCTCACGAGGCTCACGCACAAAGGAGCTAAATTCATTTGGAATGAGACGTGTGAAAAGAGCTTTCAAGAGTTGAAACTGAGATTGACGACCGCTCCAATCCTCACATTACCTATTGCTGGAGTAGGGTATGTGGTTTATAGTGATGCATCTCTTAACGGATTGGGCTGTGTTTTAATGCAGGGTGACAAGGTGATCGCGTATGCATCTCGCCAGTTAAAGGAATATGAGAAGAACTATCCCACACATGACTTGGAGTTGGCGGCCGTAGTCTTTGCTTTGAAGCTATGGCGCCACTATTTGTATGGCGAGCGGTGCGAGGTATATACGGATCACAAGAGCTTAAAGTACCTTTTCACTCAGAAGGAGTTGAACTTGAGACAGCGCAGATGGTTGGAACTGCTCAAGGATTATGATTTGACTATCCTCTACCACCCGGGCAAGGCTAACGTGGTGGCAGATGCGCTAAGTCGGAAATCGACTGAGAACTTAGCGATGCATGTTGTTACTCAACCGCAGTTGATCGAGCAGATGAAGCGGTTGGAGTTGGAGGTACTGACTCCGGATACACCTTTGCGGTTAATGACTATGGTTGTGCAACCTACACGTATGGATAGAATTAAAGAAAAGCAAGCTCTTGACGTAGAGTTACAAAAGATTCAAGACAAAATGGTTAATGGTTGCACCGGCGACTTCCTAGTGGATAATCAGGGAGTGATGCGCTTTGGCGGACGGATTTGTGTGCCGTCGGACGTGGGACTTAGAGAGGACATCCTCCAGGAGGCACACAGGGCACCTTATGCTATTCATCCAGGAGGCACCAAAATGTACAAGGACTTGAGGTTATTTTATTGGTGGCCTGGGATGAAGAAAGATGTTGGCGAGTTTGTTGCTAGATGTCTAACTTGCCAACAGGTGAAGGCTGAACATCGAGTTCCAGCGAAAAAACTTCAGAGTTTGCCTATTCCCGTGTGGAAGTGGGAGAAGATCACCATGGACTTCGTGACTGGATTGCCTCGCTCTCAAGCTGGGCATGATGCTATTTGGGTGATAGTGGATAGGTTGACGAAGTCGGCGCACTTCATACCTATTCACACTACTTGGGCTGGAGAGAAGCTCGCACAAGTGTACCTTGATGAGATTGTGCGACTTCATGGAGTACCTACTTCGATTGTATCTGATAGAGACACTCGCTTCCTGTCACATTTCTGGAGGAGTCTGCAGGACGCCTTAGGTACTAGATTAGATTTCAGCACTGCTTTCCACCCCCAGAGTGACGGGCAGTCGGAGCGCACTATACAGACTCTTGAGGACATGCTTCGAGCATGTGTGATTGACTTCCAGGGAGGATGGTCGCAGCATCTACATATGGCAGAGTTTGCTTATAACAATAGTTATCAAGCAAGTATCAAGATGGCACCGTTCGAGGCATTATATGGACGGAAGTGTAGATCACCACTTCATTGGAGTGAAGTTGGTGAAAGTTTGGCTTTAGGCCCTGAAGTGCTCCAGGAAGCCGAGGATAAAGTTCGAATCGCTCGTGAGCGCCTACTGACAGCCCAGAGTAGGCAGAGGAGCTATGCAGATAAACGCCGACGAGACCTGGAGTTTCAGATTGGAGATCATGTCTTCTCGAAAGTCTCGCCGTCAAAGGGAGTTCGGAGATTTGGAATTCGAGGCAAGTTGAGTCCTCGATTCATCGGACCATATGAGATCTTCGAACGTATAGGTCCGGTGGCGTATCGACTTACTCTACCGCCGAACCTATCGGGCGTGCATAACGTCTTTCATGTATTGGTCCTTCGGAAATATATCCATGATCCAGCTCACGTATTGGAGGCTGTACCCATAGAGCTGCGGGAGGATTTGACCTTCGAGGAGCAACCAGTGAAGATCTTGGCTCGCGAAGTGAAGAAATTGCGGAATCGGGACATTCCGTACGTGAAGGTTCTTTGGAGCAACCACGAGGAGCGAGAGGCCACGTGGGAGCCTGAGAGCGCACTGCAGGAGCGCTACCCCCATCTCTTTCAGATGGAAACTTGAGGTATGAGTTCGCTTTTGAGTTTCGCGGACGAAACTCCATTTTAGGAGGGGTGAATGTAACATACTGGACTTGCGCAAATCGCGGAGTTCGAGTATTTGACTTGAGTTTGGAGCTTTTCCAGATTTTCTGGAGGGTCGTTGACTGTGTTCCGACCTATGGCACGTGTACCGAGGTTAGTGAATGAATCCCAAGCCCTAAAGTCCAAAAAGTTGGATTTTAGGTGGCTCTCGGGTTGGAAATTCTGTGCCTTGTACCGGTACAAAATGGTGTCTATACAGGTACAAAATGATGGCTATACCAGATGCACGAGATTTATACCGGTATAAAATGGCAGACTTGGCAAACCCGAGGCTCGGGTTTGGCGTTTCGCAGGGTTTATACCGGTACAAAATGGATTTGTACCGGTACAAACTGGCAGATTCGAGCAGTTCAAACTGCAGGGGTGTTTTAGCATTTTGTTGCTTCTTTTAAGTTACCCCCTCACCCTAGGGCTCCATTTGAGCACCCCCATTGCAGCAAACAAGGTAGGGGAGTTTCTCTCTCTAATCCCTTGTGCCCCTTTGGTTTTTTTTGGTGGATTGTTAAGAGATTGATCTCTCTTTTCTTTTCCTTTGGCCACCTAGAGCCATTGTTTTCTTGTTGGAGCTTGGAGCTTGGAGCTTGCCTTTCGGAGCTTCGTGGTGGATCAAGCTTCAAGCCTTGGGCCTTTTGAGCTTGGTTTAGAGCTTCTTAGAGGTATGTGAACGATTTCCTTGCTCTAGTTTCGGATTTTGTGGGTTTCTTTGAGATGAAACCCTAGAATGGGATTCTAGGGTTACGATTTGGGGATTTTCGATTTAGGGCCTTTGGGACCTCATTGATGGGTTTAGAACTTTGATTTAGGTTGGATAGGAAGGACTCTAACTCCCATTTGGAGATCGAGAGAGTTTCCTTCGCATTCGGTGAGTTTTCTCCAACCTTCTGTAGAGTTCCTTAAAGTGTGAACTCAAGGTGTATCTTCTTAGCTTGTAACTCCTAGGGTGTGCTTTTTAGGACTCAAGGAGTGATTATCGAAGCTTCGTTAGCGGTTCGGAGCAACGCTTTTCGCACTTGGTGGGTTTGGCTTCATGATTATAGGAGCAAATGGCTCCTAAGTGCTTATTCGGTTTGATTTAATTATTTCGAATGCATATTCATGCTAAATAGATTTATTATGAATTTTGAACCACTTAAAATGCATGCCTTATGTATGATAAAATTTTCACTCTATATAGTAGAGCTTTCTGGGTTAAACAGTATGCATGTGAGGGTGGGCTTTGTGGGCACCTGAGAGTGTGCCACTCTTGTTTATATAGCTTAGATAATGTAATTATGAACATTGAACTCTTGTTGGAACTTAGAAGAGCTTAAGTGTCATTAAGCGGCACTTAACTTAGAAAACTATGAAACTGCAACATAGAGACTTGACATAGGCCACTGGACATCTATTATTTCCATGTTAGAGACATGATGACATAGAGATAGGCTTTTTGGACACTTGTATATTCCATGTTAGAGACATGACGATTTGGGACATATGATGAGTTTTGTGACTTTATGCCATTGTGCTCATTCGCACATGCTTGTGAGGGTCGCTCCCTACAAGCCGGCACTCCGGAGTTGGCCAACGCGTTTCATGTATTCGCCGTGCGGGATTGGGCGCCGAAGTGGATTGCCGTGGGACAGTCTCATTCCTAGGGTGGGAATGTTGACTACTACGGGGCCATTAGGCTCGGCATTTGGGCTAGGCAGCCTTCGGGTGGGCATCGGCCATATCGCCTTCGGGTTGATCTTGTTGTACTTAAACTTAATGTAGTTTAAAGAAAACTGTGGACTTTGACTAGAGTAGTAAACTTTAACACTTTACTATCACTTGTGGACATTATGGACCGTGACTAGAATAGTAAACTTAAATCTTTTACTATCAAGTTGGGAACTTCGTTTTACTTATAGTGCCTTCTATTCATTCTTAGAATAGCGTATTTACTTATGTGGGATATCATGCTTTAGTAGCTTACTCTTTAATTATTTTCGCTTACTCTTACTTGCTTAGTTTCGGGCCTAGTGGAGCATGCAACTGAAGTCAGTAATTGCCCACTGGGAACTATTAATTAATAGTTCTCACGCCCTCTTTTTCTAATGTGTTTCAGAGCCTTCGGCACCGGCGGAGGCAAGGGAGTCGCCTAGTTAGCTAGCTTCTTTGCCACTACCGTTTAGGTGGTTTTTCCTCTCTTTTGTGTTTTGTGAGAGAGTGATTTTTGTATCCATTTATAGAGACCACCATGTATTATGTTAGTTTTTACTTTGGGATCTTTGGTTGTACCCCTTCTTATAGTTCTTAGTGGAATCTTGGTACTTTTATTTATCTACTTCTTGTATGCTTATTTGTTTAGAATTCTAGTTGTTATACTGCTCTGATGCTTCTAGATTCTTCTTATTTTTGTGGTTATTTATCGTTTTTGTTAGACGCCTTGTATGTTGTAGACATACGGCGGGTCTGGGCACGCGCCGGGCGGGCTTCCGCTGGGTCCCGGGGCGTGACAGGATGAGACCTCCGCTACCTCCGGATCTGGTGAGGTCCGTGAGTTGAGGGGCCAACTGGCGGCCCTCACGGCTATGGTGACACAGCAGGCGACGGCGTCGCAACGACAGGAGGCGCGCATGAAGCGCATGGAGGATCTTCTATTACAGCAGGCGGCTGCGAGGGAGACTCAGACTCCTTCGCCGCCAGCACCAGCCGAGGTTGACTTACCGCGGGCGCAGTCTCCCGCAGCCGGCTCACACCAGACGACTCCGGCAGTCGAGCGCCGAGAGGAAGATCGGGACACCCCGCCAGTTCGAGCATCACCGGTGGCAGCGGCATTTCCAGTTATGGCCGTGGGAGCCGAGCGGGATCGGCTCATGGATTGTCTCAAGGAGTTCAGAAAGTGTAGCCCGAGGATCTTCGACGGAGAGAAGGTCGACCACTGGATCGTGGAGAAGTGGTTGATGCATACGGAGAAACTGTTCCGTGACACGTTCATGGAGGAGCGGGACAGAGTGTGGCTCGCCACCCACCACTTGGACGGCGAGGCCTACCGCTGGTGGATGGATCTCCAGGAGAACCCCAGCACAGACTTAGCATCTATTACATGGACGAGGTTCAAGGAACTTCTGTTAGCGCATTACTTCCCCGACAGCGTCAAGAGGCAGATGGAGCAGTAGTTTGCACCTTACTCGTGGGGACGATTCGTAGCCGAGTATGAGAGGGAGTTTTCTCGGCTTTTGCATTCCGTGCCCTTCGTCGTGCGGGACGGCGAGGACAAGGCCCGCATCTTTGAGCGTGGACTGCGACCGTCGATCTTCCGGTTCGTGAAGTCCTCGGAGCTTCAGACCTACAGGCAGGTGGTGAACCGCGCGCTCACTGTGGAGAGCGACGCGGCCATGGTACAAGAGAGACGCGAGGGCTTGGACAGGGGAAAGGGCAAGAGGCCCGCGGCCGAGGGTGCGAGCCAGACGCACTCTAGGAGGCCACCGAAGCATCCTAGGCACCAGCAGCGCAGTCGAGGCGCACCGACCCAGAGAGGAGGACCAGACCGACGCCGGCCTCCCCAGTGTGTGATCTGCGGTGGTCCTCACCATCCGCCGCAAGGTGATGGGCGGGCAGTGCTTCGATGTGGCCAGGAGGGCCACATCCGTACCGAGTGCCCGAGAGGTTCTTCACCGGCACCGTCTTCTGTATAGGCACTGGCTCTACCAGCCGCTACCCAGGGGACCCCGTCGACACAAGATGCATCGCGGCCGACCGTCCAGCCGCCGAGCGAGTGGTCACGACAGCGCCGAGTGGGCGCATGTACGCGTTGAAGCGACGCGTGAGGATGTGGTGGCAGGTATCATTTTACTTGATGGCATTAGAGTACGTGCATTATTTGATACCGATGCATCACATTCATTTATAGATCGGCTATTTGCCGAGTTGCATGACATCCAGTTTGTTCCCTTACTACACCCTGGACGTATTGTTGTACCCGACCACATTGTGGACGGGCGAGAGTATTGCCCCAGTTGTCCTATCCGGCAGGAGATTGGACCATGCCCGTGGACTTGCGAGTAGTGCGCAAGTTGGGGGATTTCGATGTGGTTTTAGGTATGGATTGGTTGACGAGATATTACGCCACCATTGACTGTGTTAATCGAACGGTTACTTTTAGAGAAACGGGTCAGGATGAGGTGGTGTTTAGAAGATGCCAGAGTTCGCTTTTTGCGATGTCGATCAGCTCATCTCGAGCTAGGCAACTAATCAACCATGGATGCGTAGCCTATTTGGCTAGTATCGCATTGAGGGGTGAGGATGATGCCCCTAGGATCGAGGATATACCGGTAGTGCGGGAGTTTCAGGACGTGTTTCCGGCGGAGTTACCGTGCATGCCACCCGATAGGGAGATCGAGTTTGTGGTAGATCTCGCCCGGGACTACCCCAGTCTCGAAGGCACCCTATAGGATGGCACCGGCCGAGTTAAAGGAGCTGAGGGCACAGCTGCAGGATATGTTGGACAAAGGCTTCATTCGACCGAGTGTGTCACCTTGGGGAGCACCGGTTCTTTTTGTGAAGAAGAAAAACGAATCACTCCGCCTTTGCGTGGACTATCGTGAACTTAATAAACTCACGATCATGAATAAGTATCCGTTGCCGAGGATTGATGATCTTTTTGATCAACTCCAGGGATCTTGTGTGTATTCCAAGATAGACTTGCAGTCGGGATACCACCAGTTAAAGATTGCGCCTGGAGATGTGTCGAAGACGGCTTTTAGAACACGGTATGGTCATTATGAGTTTACTGTTATGCCGTTTGGGCTTACTAACGCCCCGGCAGCTTTTATGGATCTAATGAACCGTGTTTTCAAGCCTTATCTAGACAGGTTCGTCGTGGTGTTCATCGACGAAATCTTGGTTTATCCCCGAAGCGATGTGGATCACGAGGAGCATTTGAGATTGGTACTTTAAATGCTTCGGGAAAAGGAATTATTTGCACAACTGAAGAAGTGTGAATTTTGGCTTCGAGAGGTAGCATTCCTCGGACATGTGATTTCGTGGATCGGGCGTTGCAAAGAGATCACAAGAAGATAGAGGCCATCCAGGATTAGCCAAGACCGACGAGCGTCACCGAGCTCAGGAGTTTTCTTGGGTTGGCCGGCTACTACCGGAGATTCGTGGAGGGCTTTGCGAAGTTATCTACTCCCCTCACGAGGCTCATGCATAAGGGAACCAAGTTTATTTGGAATGATGCGTGTGAGAAAAGCTTCCAAGAGTTAAAGCTGAGATTGACGACCGCTCCAATCCTCACATTACCTATTGCTGGAGCAGGGTATGTGGTTTATAGTGATGCATCTCATAACGGATTGGGCTGTGTTTTGATGCAGGGTGACAAGGTGATCGCGTATGCTTCTCGCCAACTGAAGGAGTATGAGAAGAACTATCCTACACATGACTTGGAGTTGGCGGCCGTAGTTTTTGCAATGAAGCTATGGCGCCACTACTTGTATGGCGAGCGGTGCGAGGTATATACGGATCACAAGAACTTAAAGTACCTTTTCACTCAGAAGGAGTTGAACTTGAGACAGCGCAGATGGTTGGAGCTGCTCAAGGATTATGATTTGACTATTCTCTACCACCCGGGCAAGGCTAACGTGGTGGCGGACGCGCTAAGTCGGAAATCTACCGAAAACTTAGCAATGCATGTAGTCACTCAACCGCAGTTGATCGAGCAGATGAAGCGGTTGGAGTTGGAGGTGGTGACTCCAGATGCACCTTTGCGGCTGATGACTATGATTGTGCAACCTACACTTGTGGACAGGATTAAGGAGAAGCAAGCTCTAGACTTAGAGTTGCAAAAGATTCGGGATAAAATGGTTGATGGTTGCACCGGCAAATTCCTTGTGGATGATCAAGGATTGATACGTTTTTCTGGGCGGCTATGCGTGCCCGCGGATTCGGGACTTAAGGAAGATATTCTTCAAGAAGCACACAGAGCGCCCTATACTATTCATCCAGGAGGCACCAAAATGTACAAGGACTTGAAGTTGCTCTATTGGTGGCCTGGAATGAAGAAGGATGTTGGCGAGTTCGTTGCTAGATGTCTAAGTTGCCAACAGATGAAAGCTGAGCATCGAGTTCCAGCGGGAAAACTTCAGAGTTTGCCTATTCCCGTGTGGAAGTGGGAGAAGATCACCATGGACTTCGTGACTGGATTGCCCCGCTCTCAAGCCGGGCCTGATGCTATTTGGGTGATCGTGGATAGGTTGACGAAGTCGGCGCACTTCATACCTATTTATACTACTTGGACGGGGGAGAAGCTCGCACAAGTGTACCTTGATGAGATTGTGCGACTTCATGGAGTACCTACATCGATCGTATCAGATAGGGACACCCGCTTCGTGTCACACTTTTGGAGGAGTCTACAGGACGCCTTGGGTACTCGACTGGACTTCAGCACTGCTTTCCACCCCTAGAGTGACGGGCAGTCAGAGCGCACCATACAGACTCTTGAGGATATGCTACGAGCCTGTGTGATAGACTTCCAGGGAGGATGGTCGCAGCATCTACCTATGGCGGAATTTGCTTATAACAATAGTTACCAAGCAAGCATCAGGATAGCACCTTTCGAGGCATTGTATGGACGGAAGTGTAGATCGCCACTTCATTGGAGTGAAGTTGGCGAGAGACTGGCTTTAGGCCCTGATGTGCTCCAGGTGGTAGAGGATGAAGTTCGAATTGCTCGGGAGCGACTGCTGACGGCCCAGAGTAGGCAAAGGAGTTATGCTGATAGACGGCGACGAGACTTGGAGTTTCCGATTAGAGACCATGTTTTCTTGAAAGTCTCGCCGTCGAGAGGATTAGAAGATTTGGAATTCGGGGGCCGAGCCCCGTTTCATTGGACCATATGAGATCTTGGAGCGTGTAGGTCCGGTAGCGTATCGACTTGCTCTACCACCGAACCTATCGGGCGTGCATAACGTCTTTCATGTATCGGTCCTTCGAAAATATATCCATGATCCGGCTCACATTTTGGATGCGGCACTATGACGGCCCAACTTCCCAGGGGGTCACCCATCCTGGGACTACTCCCGTCCTAGCACGCTTAACTCTCTTAACCTCTTGGGCCTTGCCACCACCCAAAATGCTTAAGCCGGGTTAAGAGTTTAGCCCTATTATATCTTATATATAGGACTACCTGGGGTCTCACAGGCACCCATTGAGCTGAGGGAAGATTTGAGCTTCGAGGAGCAACCAATGAAGATCTTGACTCGCGAAGTGAAGAAATTGCGAAATCGGGAACTTCCTTACGTGAAGGTTCTTTGAAGCAACCACGAGGATTTGGAGGCCACGTGGGAGCTTGAGAGCGCGATGCAGGAGCGCTATCCCCATCTCTTTCAGATGAAAGCTTGAGGTATGAGTTCGCTTTTGAGTTTCGCGGACGAAACTCCTTTTTAGGAGGGGTGAATGTAGCATACTGGACTTGCGCAAATTGCGGAGTTCGAGTATTTAATTGAGATTTGAACTTTTCCAGATTTTCTGGAGGGTCGTTGACTGTGTTCCGACCTATGGCACGAGTACCGAGATTAGTGGATGATTTCCAAGCTCTAAAGTCCAAAAAGTTGGATTTTAGGTTGCTCTCGGATTGAAATTTTGAGGCTTGTACCGGTACAAAATGATGGTTATACCGGTACAAGCGTGATGGCTATACCGGTACAAAATGAATTTTGTACCGGTAGAGACCAGCTGAGCGAGGCAACCCGAGCCTCGGGTTTGGCTTTTCGCAGAGTTTATACCGGTACAAAATGGATTTGTACTCAGATAAGCCAGCTGAGTGCACCGAACTGCAGGGGGTTTTTGGCTATTGTAGCACTTCTATTAGTGCAAGCCTCGCCCCTAGGGCTTCCCCTTGTGTTCTTCACAGCAATAGAAGAGGTAAGAGCTCCCTCCACTCCACCTTCTTCATTTCTCCTTAGTTTTGGATGGATTTTTGAGGATTAAAACCCTCTCTTTGCTCTCTTTTTCCTTGATAGAGCCATTTCCTCTATTGTTGGAGCTTGGAGCTCGGTGTTTGGAGACTTGTGGAGGATTAAACTTCAAGCCTAGGGCATTTTGAGCAAGGATTGAAGCTTCTTAGAGGTATGTGGATGATTTCCTTCCTCTAGATTCGGATTTTGAAGGTTTCCTTGAGATGAAAACCTAGAAATGGAATTCTCGGGTTTAATTTGGGGATTTTCGTTTTGGGGCTTCTTGGGCCTAATTGATGGGTTTAGAACTTTGGTTTAGGTTGGATTGCAAGGACTCTAACTCCCATTTGAAGATCGAGAGAGTTTCTTTCGCATTCGGTGAGTTTTCTCCAACCTTTTGTAGAGTTCCTTAAAGTGTGAACTCAAGGTTTATCTCCTTAGCTTGTAACTCCTAGGGTGTGCTTTTTAGGACTCAAGGAGTGATAATCGAAGCTTCGTTAGCGGTTCGGAGCAACGCTTTTCACACTTGGTGGGTTTGGCTTCATGAGCATAGGAGCAAATAGCTCCTAAGTGCTTTTTCGGTTTGGTTTAATTCTTTTAAAAGCATTTTCATGCTAGATGGAATTATTATGAATTTTGGAACACTTAAAATGCATGCCTTATGTATGATAAAATTTTCAATCTATATAGTAGAGCTTTCTGGGTTAAACAGCATGCATGTGAGGGTGGGCTTTGTGGGCACTTGGGAGTGTGCCATTCATGTTTGTTTATATAGCTTAGATAATGTAATTATGAACATTGAACTCTTGTTGGAACTTAGAAAGATTAAGTGTCATCAAGCGGCACTTAACTTAGAAAACTGTGAAACTGCAACATAGAGACATTGACATAGGCCACGGACATCTATCATATTCCATGTTAGAGACATGATGACATAGAGATAGGCCTTGGACACAGTGACTTTATTTTCCATGTTAGAGACATGATGATTTGAGACTTGTGACAGTTCTTGTGACTATATGCCATTGTGCTCATTTGTTGGTTATAGGTCTCAAGGATCTAAAAGGTAATTAACACCTAGAGGGGGGTGAATAGGTGCACAATGGCCTAATAAAAATTCTCGATGCGATTTTAAATAAATGCGGAAAAATAAAATCAACACACCGAGATTTTACGTGGGAAAACTCCAACTCGGAGTAAAAAACCCACGGGACCGATCACACGAAAAATCCACTAAGAAACAATTGAGTACAAGGCGATTTACCCACGACTTTACCCAATCTACCGAATCTTCAATATGGATCTCCTTCGCTGGTCCACCACGCCGCAAATCCTTGCCGCGTCCACGCTTCGACTCCTCAAAGCTTCCACCGAATCCTCGGCCTCTCACGCGATCTCCGCGTCACCCTCCGTCCGGAGTTGTTGAAGAAAACTTTTGGTGATCTTACAATTTACGAACCATAGACCAAGGGAACCCTTTTTAGTCAATCATCAAGTCGATTCATGAAGGAGTATTCAAAGAGAAAACCTAGAATCAACTCGACGATCAACAAGACAAAACTCGCTTTAAGAATCGAATCATAAAGCTCTAAAACGAGTTTTAGGATTTTAGATGAAGATGAATATTCAGCGATATTTGTTTTGAAACCCCCATGGTCTATTTATAGTGTTAGAAGACTTAGAAGTTGATTAGGATTGAAATCATCCAATTTTGGAAACAAATCCGTCACCAAGGTCCGGACCTTGCAAGGAAGGTCCGGTCCTATAAGTCCGGACTTAATCCATTCAACCGGTTCATACGTTAAATAAATTTTCACATATGATCCGGATCTTCACAATGGTCCGGTCCTTCATCAAGACTGCGCAATGAACCTGCTCTCGGGATCCGGATCATCATCAATGGTCCGGTCCTTCATCAAGACTGCGCAATGAACCTGCTCTCGGGATCCGGATCATCATCAATGGTCCGGACTTAGACCGTATAATTCCCGATTTTCAAAAAGTTAAATTGAGATTAATTTAAGTCTGCTAACTACTAAGTTTTTCTTTATCAAATCACCAGAAATTATCTTAAATTCATACCTGAGGTGACGAGCTTCTTTGCAAAGTCTTGAATCTTCAATTTCCTTCTTTGTGCTCTTGACTTCTTCAAGACTCCAATAACTTCACGAAATCCGCCAACCTATAAAATCCTTAACATCATTCGCACATGCTTGTGAGGGTCGCTCCCTACAAGCCGGCACTCCGGAGTTGGCCAACGCGATACTTGTTCGCCGTGCGGGACTGGGCGCCGAAGTGGATTGCCGTAGGACAGTCGCATTTCTAGGGTGGGGATGTTGACTACTACGGGGCCATTAGGCTCGGCATTTGGCTAGGCAGTCTTCGGGTGGGCATCGGCCAGACCGCCTTCGGGTTGGGTCTTGTTGGACATTAAACTTTAAGTAGCTTAATGGACATTGTGGACTATGACTAGAATAGTAAACCTTAACTCTTTACTATTACTTGTGAACCTTGTACTAATCATAGTGCTTTCTATACATGCTTAGAATAGCTTAATTACTTATGCAATTTCATGCTAAGTAGAGAGATCATGTTTAATAGCTTACATGTTTATTTACATATCGTTTACCTTATGCATAGTTTATCGTTTACTTGTTTAGTTTTTGGCCTAGTGGAGCATGCAACTGAAGTCAGTAATTGCCCACTGGGAACTATTAATTAATAGTTCTCACGCCCTCTTTTTCTAATGTGTTTCAGAGCCTTCGGCACCGGCGGAGGCAAGGGATCGCGGCAAGGGAGTCGCGTCTAGTTAGCTCGTAGCAGCTTTACTCTCTTTTAGGTGGTCCTACTTTTCTCTCTTTTTGGTTTTTGTGAGAGAGAGATTTTTGTATCCCGGTATAGAGACTACCATGTACCTTTTATAGCTTTTGGTTGTGGATTTATTGTTGCACTTATTTTCAGCTTCTAAGTGTTGTTAGTACTTTATTTCCTATATAGAGATCTAGTTGTTATATTGTGCTCTGATATTACTAGATGCCTCTTTTCTTGTTGTTTTATTTATCGTTTCGTTAGACGCCTTGTATATTTAGATGTACGGCGGGTCTGGGCACGCACCGGGCGGGCTTCCGCTGGGTCCCAGGGCGTGACAAATACAAACACCCCAAATCATGCGAAAGTAAGGAAGTGTCCTTCACTACTAACTCCCGATGTTACGTTGTCGGCCGCGAACGTAACCCTCCGCGAAGTTAGGAGCTATACACTTCGATCCAACTCTACTTATTAGAGTTATTCAAGATACCCAATCTGAATACTTTCGCTACAAGTCAAATAGACCTCATCTCTCACGAGCCTATATCCTATAGTCCAACCGGCCTAAGGTTTGCGAGGTCCACAAGGAAGACTCAACCCTAGGCTCTGATACCAATTTAATCTGTCACGCCCCGGGACCCAGCGGAAGCCCGCCCGGCGCGTGCCCAGATCCGCCGTACATCTAAAATATACAAGGCGTCTAACAAAAACGATAAATAAACAACAAGAGAAGGAGAATCTAGAAGTATCAGAGCAAAAGTAACAACTAGATATCTGAGCCAAGTAGCGAAAGGGCTAACAAAAGAGAGTGCCAACAACCACTAAGAACTGAAAGTAAATACAACAATAACCCACAACCAAAAGCTATAAAAGGTACACGGTAGTCTCTATATAGGGATACAAAAATCACTCTCTCACAAAAACCCAAAAAGAGAGGAACTACCACCTAGCAGTGGTAAACAGCTATCTAGCTAGCGATCCCTTGCCACGATCCCTTGCCTCCGCCGGTGCCGAAGGCTCTGAAACACATTAGAAAAAGAGGACGTGAGAACTATTAATTAATAGTTCCCAGTGGGCAATTACTGACTTCAGTGCATGCTCCACTAGGCCCAAAACAAAAACGAGTAAACGAGCACCATATGTAAGCAAGTAAACGACATGTAAAATAAACATGTAAACTACTAAACATGATATCTCTACTTAGCATAAATAAGCATAAGTAAACGACTATTCTAAGCATGAATAGTAAGTGTAACCAACTAGTCCAATATCCATATAGCAATAGTAAAGAGTTAAGGTTTACTATTCTAATCAATGTCCAATATTCATATAGCAATAGTAAAGAGTTAAAGTTTACTATTCTAACCATAGTCCAATAATTCCATTAAACTACATTAAGTTTAAATCCAGTATGACCCAACCCGAAGGCGGTCCGGCCAATGCCCACCCGAATGCTGCCTAGCCAAATGCCGAGCCTAATGGCCCCGTAGTAGTCAACATCCCCGCCCTAGGAATGTGACTGTCCCACGGCAATCCACTTTGGCGCCCAATCCCGCACGGCGAATACATGAAACGCGTTGGCCAAATCCGGAGTGCCGGCTTGTAGGGAGCGACCCTCACAAGCATGTGCGAATGAGCACAATGGCATATAGTCACAAAACTCGTCACAAGTCCCAAATCATCATGTCTCTAACATGGAATGTACAAGTGTCCAAAAAGCCTATCTCTATGTCATCATGTCTCTAACATGGAATATAGTAGATGTCAAGTGGCCTATGTCAAGTCTCTATGTTGCAGTTTCATAGTTTTCTATGTTAAGTGCCGCTTTATGACACTTAAGGTTTCTAAGTCCCAACATGTATTTAATGTTCACAAATAACATTATTTAAGCTATAATCACCATAAATGGCACACTCCCAGGCGCCCACAAGAACCACCCCCACATGCATGCAATTTAACCCAGATAGCTCTACTATATAGAGTGAAAATTTTATCATACATAAGGCATGCATTTTAAGTATTCTAAAATTCATAATAAATCTATTTAGCATGAAAATGCACTCAAAATAATTTAATCAAACCGAATAAGCACTTAGGAGCCATTTGCTCTTATGCTCATGAAGCCAAACCCACCAAGTGCGAAAAGCGTTGCTCCGAACCGCTAACGAAGCTTCGATTATCACTCCTTGAGTCCTAAAAAGCACACCCTAGGAGTTACAAGCTAAGAAGATAAACCTTGAGTTCACACTTTAAGGAACTCTACAAAAGGATGAAGAAAACTCACCGAATGCGAAGAAAACTCTCTCGATCTCCAAATGGGAGTTAGAGCCCTTGCAATCCCACCTAATTCAAAGTTCTAAACTTATCAATTTGCTCCAAGAAGTCCCAAAACGAAAATCCCCAAATTTAGCCCTAGGTTTCCAATTCTAGGGTTTCATCTCAAAAAGAGCCTCAAATCCAAGTCTAGGTAAAGAGAGCTAGATGCTTACCTCAAAGAAGCTTCAAACCAAGTCCAAAAGGCCCAAGGGTTGAAGTTTGATCCTTCACAAAGCTCCAATCACAAGCTTCAAGCTCCAACAATGGAGGAAATAGGCTCTACCAAGCAAAAGAGAGCAAAGAGAGGGTTTTAATCCTCAAAAACCCATCCAAAACCAAGGAGAAATGAAGAAGATGGAGTGGAGGGAGCTCTTACCTCTTCCATTCTGAAGAACACAAGGGGAAGCCCTAGGGGCGAGGCTTGCACTAATAGAAGTGCTACAATAGCCAAAAACCCCCTGCAGTTCGGTCTGCTCGAAAACTGCCAGCTTGTACCGGTTCAAATCTATTTTGTACCGGTATAAACTCTGCGAAAAGCCAAACCCGAGGCTCGGGTTGCCTCGCTCAGCTGGTCTGTACCGGTACAAAATCCATTTTGTACCGGTATAGCCATCACGCTTGTACCGGTATAACCATCATTTTGTACCGGTACAAGGCCTCGAAAATTCAATCCGAGAGCAACCTAAAATCCAACTTTTTGGACTTTAGAGCTTGGAATTCATCCACTAATCTCGATACTCGTGCCATAGTTCGGAACACAGTCAACGACCCTCCAGAAAATCTGGAAAAGTTCAAATCTCAATTAAATACTCGAACTCCGCAATTTGCGCAAGTCCAGTATGCTACAACATCGCAATGGATTTCGTGGTCGGACTACCTCGTTTGACGGGCGGCCACGACGCAATCTGTGTGATTGTGGACCGTATGTCAAAGTCGGCGCACTTCTTACCGATCCACACTACTTGGTCGGGTGAGAGGTTAGCGCAGGTGTATCTGGATGAGTTGGTAAGATTGCACGGGGTGCCGAAGTCGATTGTATCAGATCGAGACCCCCGATTCACCTCTTATTTCTGGAAGATCCTACCGGAGACCCTTGGCACGCGACTCGAGTTCAGTACCGCATTTCACCCCCAGAAAGATGGACAGTCAGAGAAAACTATTCAGATTCTGGAGGGTATGCTACGGGCGTGTGTCATTGACTATAAAGGGAGTTGGGCCAAGTATTTACCGATGGCCGAGTTCGCCGACAACAATAGTTACCAAGCTAGCATGGAGATGGCACCGTTCGAAGTCCTCTACGGGCGGAAGTGCCGATCTCCTGTGCGTTGGGGTGACGTAGGTGAACGGGCGGTGGTTGGTCCCGACGTGCTGCGGGAGGCGGAGGAGAAAGTTCGCCTCGCCCGCCAACGGATGCTTACGGCGCAATCGAGGCAACAAAGTTATGCGAATAGGCGCCGAAGGGAATTGGAATTCGCGGTAGGAGACTGCGTGTTCTTGAAAGTTTCGCCTATGAGAGGCGTGAGGTGGTTTGGAGTTCGAGGAAAGTTAAGTCCTCGATACATTGGACCGTATGAAGTGTTGGAACGCGTTGGTGCGGTAGCGTATCGATGTCCATAACGTGTTTCACGTTTCCAACCTTCGAAAGTATGTTCACAATCCCGATCACACCATGATGTATGAACCGCCGGAGCTTCAAGAGGATTTGAGATATGAAGAGTTTCTAGTGGCGATTATCGCTCGGGAGGTGGGCAAATTGCGGAATCGCGAGATTCCCTATGTCAAAGTCCGGTGGAACAATCACGACGATCGTGAAGCCACTTGGGAGCTCGAGAGCGAGATGAAAACGCATCATCCTCATCTATTTGAGGAGTGAGGCATGAATTTAAATTTAAGTTAAGTTATGTATAAGGGTTCGTTTCGAGGACGAAACTCTTTTTAAGGAGGAGAGGATGTAAGGTACCGAACTTCCGAAATTATGAAGTTGCGGTGAGATGTAGTATACCGGATTCTCAGTTTAAAAATAAATATAAATAAAAATAGTGTGAGACACTACGTTTATTGGACTTAGAGAAGTAAAGTGTAAGTCAAAAATGACATGTGCTGAAATCGGAGCGAAAACAGGAGACTTGAATTTTCTGTGAGAGACGGGACAGAAAAATTAGCAAAAAATTATGAAAACTGGGGAATATGTCAGAATTATTTGTACGAGGCTAGATTTAAAGTTTCGTGCGACACCGGAAGATGAGAAATAAAATCCGAATGCTATCGATAGCGATTACGGTTCGATACGATTTCGGTGACCAAACGGTCGAAAGCGAAAGATTAAAATTTTTTTGTTAAGTAAAACCGAACATAACTGTAAAATTTGAGCTCAAACGGACGTTCAGAAGGGCAGGCGAAGATATCTAAGCTTCGGCTGAAAGTGGAGTGTGAATAGTGTGAATAGTGTTGGGTGTTGCTTATTAAAGAAGCAACTACTTCTTCTCCTCCCCAACCGAGCACACACACACACACACACTCACACGCATACAAGGGGGGAGAGAGAAACCCTACTTTCCCTCTCTAGATCTCTCCTAAAATTGAGGGCTTTGGTGGAGATTGAAGCTTGGAAGTGAATCGTCGTCATCTTCTTCGCTTTCTCCTTGATTTGGAGCACATTTTGAGGTGAGCTTCTTGAACCCTCTCATGGTAAAGTTTTAGGGCATCAATTATATGCTCTAATAATGGATTTAGTGGAACTCCTAGACGCTAAATAAGTGTAAATTGCATGAATCAAGTTCCAATTTGGAGTATTCTTGCAATATTGAGCACCTAGGGTTAGAAATGCTAATTTTGTAAATATTGGGTATTGATCTAATTTGATCACATATCTGACATATTGTTAGGTGCCTGAACGCGTTGGAGGCGACGGTTTATCGATCCGACGAGCGGTTTGAGAGATCCGAGCAAAACAAAGGCTCGAAGTTGTAAATTGACCCGAAGAGTCAAAGTAACGATTAGAAGCGACATAAAGATGGGGGGTGCCATCCCGAAGCAGTCGGACTGCCTCCTATGTCTAAGTAACTCGTATTGGTCATATTTAGGGTTATGTAGTACTTTTACTATTCTTGCATGTTCCCTTTTATGCGGCATAGTAGGCTTGGCATGTGATTGTAGGGTGCATGAGAATGAGGTTATGACATAGAACCCTAGAAAGATGAGTTGAAATATGACTTGATCTTGCATGATGATTGGCATTGTAACATAGTGTAAAGAACACTAGTGGTATATGAACCGAGTAAAGAACTTGATGATTGGCATTGTAACATAGTGTAAAGAACACTAGTGGTATATCTTGATGAATGGCATTGCATTATAACTTAGTGTAAAGAACACTAGAGGCATGTGAACCGAGTACAAACTTGATGAATGACATTGAGACATAGTGTTAGAAAACACATGGACATAGTGACCCTTGTGACTGGATGCCCTCCAAGGTGGAGGATGAGATCATACTCACACGTCTATTCAGCGCTCGTGGTGGTCGCTCCACACGGGTAGTGCGAGTCTCCGGAGTCTTGGCACGTGATTCTATTGGGATAGCCTATGTGGGGTCCCAAGGGATAGCCTATGTGGGGTCTCGCAGATAACCCCTCGGGTGGTTCGAGTCCCCCTTCATAGACGGGTTGAGATGTGAGTCATGGGCGCACCTACGGGGCCAGCCAAAGGATTGAGTATTTAACTCAAAATGGTTATGTAATTGGGCACAAAGTACATTTTGAGCATGATATAATTGCAAATTACCTAATAGAGATATGGTAGCATGTTAGATATCTCATGGCTACATTTATACCCTTGTTGTTACAGGCATAGTAGATTATTGCATTTCCTTTACTATGCATATTTACAGCTTAAAAATATCTATCTATCTATCTATCTTCTTATGCCTGCTTAGGCCTAGTGGGGAGATCGGCAGAGTCGGCGGCTGAGCCCACTGGGAACTATGGAAGATAGTTCTCACCCCACTCCATTACAGGTTCTAGCACGCGGGCGGCCGGTGAGGACCGTGGTAAGGGCGTCGCGCCCTAGTTGATAGTAGCCGCTTATGCATTAGAGCCTCCCCCGGTACATTTTGAGATGTCGTTATTACGTCGGGGATATATATATTTTGGAGACTTATGATGTATATATTCATTTTGGAGTTAAAGAATGTAAATTGATGTAAATAAGTGGTTGAATGAATGTAATAGGTAGACTCGTCTCTCTTTAATTACTTGTATGAACTACTTGTATCTTGCTCTTATTGCTATTGGCACCTTTAGGTGCATCGTCTTGTCATGTATGTATTAGAATTATTTCCTAGGCAATTCTTGTACATGACTTAGTTGTTGAGTCTTGGGCGGACAGAGGAGATGCTGTCCGTTCGGCGCCTGATCGGCGTGCCCGAACTGGACCAAATTGGTAGCGGTCTCGGGGCATGACAGAACCGGTCCCCGAGAGACTGGTCTGTTCACCCGAGACCGGTCCCCGAGAGCTTGCTCTCGCAGGACACTTACGGGAACCGGTCCTCCACTGGGAGACCGGTCCCCAATGGGACTCCTCATTGCTTGCGGGGACCGATCTCTCCCGTCGGGGACCGGTTCCCGAGAGCAATCTCACACGCGCGCAAAGCTTTCTGCCGCACACCCACCTACGGGAACCGGTACCTCGCGCCAGGGACCGGTCCCCGAGAGCAACAATGGTGCGCAGAGGGTTTTCCCTGTGCACCAAGCTTACGAAAATCGATCCCTCATACCAGGGACCGATCCCAGAAACTAAATCTACCAAGTGCAAGCTTTGCACTGTTTGCTCTAATGGACTCCAACTCCAATGCACTTTTTGGGTTTTAGACATCTTCGGCTTTTCCGAAGCATACCAACTCGACGATTAGTCGATTCTGGACGAAGTACAACTCTCAGATTTTGAGAATTCACTTTCTTACACTTCAAATACGCTAGATCAAGTCTAAAGAAGCCGATCGTTAATTCAAAAATTCATTCATCGAAAACGGCTCAGGAGCACGAAGGCCTCTGTGCTCCTGAGAGCACAACACCCACTATATATATATATATATATATATATATATATATATATATATATATATATATATAGTGTTTGATCCAAAGGCTATTAATAATCAAGAAGTAGATCCAAGGGCTAGAAACATAGAAACACCAAGGAGGTGGTGCTTCTAAAAGTATTCTACCTCAATTCAGCTTTGCTAGAATACTATCGAGCGGTTTACTACCGATTTATTTTTGATAATAGAGCTTCCAAATTGATGATCGGCACCGTTGAACATGATCTAGACCATTTAAATTATCTAGAAATCAAATTTTATGATTTTTTGGCATCACTAACTGAACGATCAAAGGGTCACAAAATCTATATTTTTAATGGCCGATATGGTGCGTTTACTCATTTAACGGTATAGAAGAGTTCAAATCAACTGAATTATTATTAGAAAAGTCTTTAAACTATTTAAAATAAGATCTAGACTCTGGATATCAAATGTAAAAATTGTATCATCACTTTTTAAAGGATATTCATTCTGACCATTCATTTTTTCACTTGATGATCAAGAGAACAATATCGAAAATGTGTGAAATTTGATTTCCATATAGTTTAAATAGTTTAGATCATGTTTAACGGTCTAGATCATCAATTTGGAATCTCTATTATCGAAAACAAATCGGTAGTAAAGCGCTCGGTTTACTACAGTATTCTAGCAAAGTTCTATATATATATATATATATATATATATATATATATATATATATATATATATATATATATATATATATATATATATATATATATATATAGAGTCCAGCTGCTATGCTATCAATAGCACGAAACACTCGGTGCTACCAAGTTTTCCACCGTTAGATCGACCCCTTTGATGATTTTCACCCGTTAGATCATACTATTCAACCAACCACCCACTTAACCAAAGGGGGCCCACATCATCCTAACCGCGCATCTCTCAATCCAACGGCTAAAAACTTGGTAGCACCAATGACTTTGTGCTATTAATAGCATAGTAGCCTAGTTTTATATATATATATATATATATATATATATATATATGATGGGTCAAATGCATACGGGTCCTGCAAACATAGTCAATTGCGGAAATATCCTGCAAAGCGAAACTAGGTGAGATGTCACTGCAAAAGTCCAAAAGTATGCGAGATATGTCCACTGCGCGCTTTTTGCGGGGACATATACGAAAAAATATTTTTGCGGATATGTCCACAAAAGGCGCGGCGGGGACATATCTGCATACTTTTGGACTTTTGCGGGGACATCTCACCTAGTTTCGCTTTTGCGAGGATATTTCATGATTGACTATGTTTGCGGGGACACGTATGTAAATAACCCATATATTATTATTGATTATATTATATATATATATATATATATATATTAGTTGAGCATACACGCAAATACACGTAATAATTATTTTAATTTATTTTAAATCAATAAAAATTTGTAAATCATATTTATTCAAAAATTTAGAAAAAATGTTTTATAAATTTATATGTTATATTTTATTAGAAAATAGGGGCAATTGCTTATATACCCCTGAAAAGTTTTCGATTTTCAATTTACCCCTCTTAGAAGGCTAATATTGAAAATACCCCTCTTACGTTCTAACCTATTTCTAATCTACCCTTAGAGTTAAAATCTGTTAAGTAACTCTGTTATCTCTGTAAAATTACTATTTTACCATTTTCAAAATATTATTTCGACTTTTGGTCTTTTCCAATATACCCATCTACCGTCACCAACCTTTTTTATTTGCCCTTAAGTTAAGGGCAAAACTGGTATTTTAAATTTTTTAAGCTGGTAGATATTTAACTCACGTTTAAACCAGATTAACTTAACGGAGATAAGCTGCGAGGGTATATATTTTGGAATAACGGTGGAACGTATGAGGGCATTTTAGAAAGAAAAAAAATAAGGGGTAGATCGGATATTTTCATACGCATGAGGATATAGGCAATTATCCCTAGAAAATATCTACAATATCAAATTTAAATTTTAATATAATATAAATTATATATGGATAGATTTGGTATCAAAAATCAAAAATTAAATTTAATTCACGATTTAAACTCATTTTTTAACAGATTGATCATAACCATTTATTTTTATTTTAAATATTTTTATCTAATTGATCATAATCGTTCGTTGAATTGAATTTATTGATGGGTATAAATATTTTTAATAAATTGATCATAAGCTGTTCGTTCCTATTTGAGATATTTTTTTACAAATTCATCATAAATTTGTTCATCATATTAATTCGAAAATATGATTTACAAATTTATTAACCAATCTATCTTTTAAATTATAATTTTTTAATTGAAATATACATTTTTAGTAGATATTATGGCAAAAATTTGGATAAGTATGAATTTTTTTTCTATTTTAAAGATAAAAAAAATTAAATAAATTTTGAATGAAAATAAAGATTCACAGTAGATATCTTTCGGTTACAAAAATTTGGATAAGTGTATTTTTTTTTCTATTTTAGAAATAAAGAGAAATTAAAAGTTTGTTTCATTACATTATTTATTTTACGTAAGGAAAGAGGAATTAATTTTCTTTTTCCGTAAAAAAATGAATTTGTCGACGGACGAAATTTGAAATTTGTGCTTATATATATATATATATATATATATATATATATATATATATATATATATATATATATATATATATATATAGTAGAGCTCCTGTGCTTTTAAAAGCACAGGAGCTTTTGTGCTTGGGATTTTTTCACCGTTGGATCGCCTTCGTCTCGAGATCAGCGCGCAGTTAATGTGTGGAACTAAACGGTAAGACCACAACGGCGTTACTCTCTCTCTCCTCTCTACACGTGAACCTGTTCTCTCTCTTCCCTCTAGCAACCCTCTCTCTCTCTCTCTCTCTCTCTCTCTCTCTCTCGTTCCCCCACCAGATCCAGAGTCAGAGTCTTTTTTTTTTTTCTTTTTCTCCCTCCATTTCTCTTCCTCTTTCCTCTTCAACCCACCATCTCTCTCTCTTTCCTCTTTCCTCTTCAACCCACCATCTTCTCTTTTGGCATTGGGATAGATATCCCTCCCATTTCTTCGAGATAAACAAGTCGTTCCCGCCAAGAAAAAAAGTACAGCACCAATAAATCTATGAGAGAGCATTTGTAAAATAGCTCCATTGAGTCCCATGTCGTTTCCACCAAGAAAAAAAGTGCAGCACCAATAAATCCATGAGAGAGCATTTGTAAAATAGCTCCATTGAATCCCATGTTGATTATAGAACCAATTCCTATAATTGTTAAACCCATGTGAGATACAGAGGAATAGGCTATTCTCTTTTTTAAATTACGTTGGCCAAGAAAAGTTGAAGCTGCATAGATTATTTGCATTGTTCCAATTATCACCAACCACCAACTAGGGAGAAAATATAGAATGAGCGTGGGGTAATAATTCCATCTCTCTTCCTCTTTCACCTTCTCTACGCGTGGTGGTCTCTATCCCCTATCCGCGCCGACGCCTTCCGGGCCGCGGCGCTACAGATTCGATTCCGGACGCGCACCCTCCGCGCCAACGCCTTCCGGTCCACGGCGCTACAATTTTGATCCCGGACGCGCCCCTTCGCGTCGACGCCTTCTAGGCCGCGCGCTACAGGATCGCTCCCGGACGCGGCGCGCTCCCTCGGCCCCATGAGCTACTCGGATCGATCCCGGGCAACAATTTGAGTATTGTTGTATGGAGGGAGGAAAAAAAAAGAAGACAAAGGCTCAAGATCTGGTAGGGGAACCAGAAAGAGAGAGAGAGAGAGAGAGAGAGAGAGAGAGAGAGAGAGAGAGGGTGGGTTGCCAGAGGGAAGAGAGAGAGAGAGCGGGTTCACGTGTAGAGAGGAGAGAGAGAGAGTAATGTCGTTATGGTCTTGCCGTCTAGTTCCACACATTAACTACACGCGGATCTCGAGATGAAGCGATCCAACAGTAAAAAAATTCCAAGCACCTCTACTCTATATATATATAGAGAGAAGACGACCGGTATCTTTTATGATGCGTCGGAAGCGCCTTTACAAAGTTGTTTCGATGAGGATTCATTTCGAATGATGCAGCTTTCGAATGCGTGATCATTTTCAGATTGAAACACGATACACACTATTGAAAGTATTTGAAAACTAAATTTCATAATTTTCCGACATCATTTACCTATCAAACGAGTAGTCTAAAAATGAACGCCTGAAAGCAAAAATCTCATAAAAAATGATGATAAAAGACTTGAATTTAAGATCAGAGGTACTGATCTTACTCTAAATAGTAAAAAAAAAAATTATAAAAATTTCATCAGATTTGGATTGCTTTACACCGTTAAATTTAGAAACGCATCACATCCACCATTAAAATTGTCAATTTTGAGACCTTTTGATCACTAACCAAATGATATTGAAAAATTATGAAATTTAGTTTCCAAATGCTTTTAATAGATCAAGTTTAACGGAGTGAATCGTCGATTTGGAACCTGCATCATTGAAAACAATTTGGTAGCACGGCCGATAGTCTACCAGCCTAACACGAACGAACAGAGGCCCCTCGTACTCTGTTTGAAATTATTATCGAGCAAAATAATTCAACTCATTTTATATTTGAAATTAATTTCGAGCGAGTCATTTTCGAGCCTATTTTGAATCCAACTAGAGCTAGCGGGTGAGCGGCGAGCTCGACTTGCAGCCCTAGGCCAACACTTGATTGTGGATTAATTAATGTGGTTTGGCTAAGTGGTGCCGACACGGGTCATCAGAGGATGTTGGTGGTTTTATTAAATTGTTTTAGAGATTCGCGAGAGCCAAAGGTACGCTTACTTTTAAATATATACATAAATGTGTATATATAAATGTTTTGTTGCACCAATCACCATTTTATGTTACTAAATAAATAACATGAATAGAGTGGTTATATTAGGTTGAGTTCGTTCAACTTCTCAGCTCCAAGACTACATAAGAACACTTTTTTTAATTAATATGGCAACTAATTAGACAGTGTAGATTACCTGTGATGCCCTTTGATTTGATTTCACTGCGAGAACTTGGAAGAGATAAGAAGAATCAAGGCCAACGAGAAGATTAAACAATGAAATACATTAATAAGACGAGATCTTCCATGGAAGAAAATGGAAAAATGTGTTCGCATTGAGTCTCCTCAGTGAAAGCGACTCAAATTTCAAATTTCAAATTTCAATAAATGACCCACCAGGGAGTAGCAATTGCTTTTGCAATGAATATAGCTTGTTCGATAGTTAAAAGAAAAATAAAGGGAGGATAAATTGTTCAGGGTTCACAAATCTTAGCATTTTGTAAGTATTTCTGCCCCGTTTTCTATAATCAATATCGTGTGCTCAAACTGCGCCGACAAGCCCCCATCTTCTGTCACCGCGGTCCAGTTATCGGCCCATATCCTAGGATTTGTGCTCCCCATTGTTAGCATGGGCTCTGCATTATAAATCAAAACAGAATATGTGAATTCCTATTGTCTTACATAAAAGTTATTTATTCGAGTTTCCTCCAAATTTGCAATCAATCAAACAGTAAACCTGTGCAAACATCGCTCAAGGTTTTCAAAGTTGCAAACTAATTGATAGATGCTGATCGAAACAACATTGTCTTTATTTAAGGTACATGAAAGTGAATGTGAAGCAAATGATATGGATCATACGGCTTTACCCACTAAAAACACCAGAATATTCCCAAGAACTAAATTCGACAGAGCTGCAGACATCAATAACTAAAACTAGAGCACCTTTATGGGCTATTAGGAGGCAGAATTTGGAGATTAAGTCTAATCTCAGCATCTTATTATGAAGCGGCTTGTCTCAAATGCTTGGATGAAAGTGAGGGATTAACATCTTTTCAAGTGATCTTTATGAATTCTTCCATAAATCTAATGAAACTTTAGAAAGGACTGATACTACGATTTGATCAAAGGACTGATTGCATGATTTGATAAATAGCAAATACAAAGCAGAGTTAATAGGAGTACCTATTGTAAATGTTTGACCCAATACCATGCGTCCACGTTCATTATTTCCTGCAAAGAGAGAGAACAGCATAAGCTTTAAAACCAAAAGCTGATTCAATACAGAGATTGACATGTTTTCCTAGGAAAAGAAGCACTTCCAATCCTTCTCAAGTTATGCTATCATTTTCAAAATTGAACTGCTGCTTGTTGGTCTCTGTTCTGACCAGGCTTCATGCTTCGGTTGAGCATAACTTTTGTAGCTACCAAACAAAATTCAACATAGATAACGCCCTTTCCAATTTCTCTAATACAAAATATGTTATACAAAATAACCAACCAATATCATTCCAGAATTAGATACATCCAGAACAATCATAATGATGCAAACCGGGAATATGTAGTTACTGGATAAGCTAAACATATACCAAACAGAAGAGATTTCTTTTTTTTTCTTGAATTAAAAACAGAAGAGAATAAAGTTTATTCTTATCTTCGCATAAAATATTATCATACACCAAAAAAGAGAGCTATTGATTGCTAAAATAACGCTACAATACAAAATGTCAAAGAACATGATCTAAATATTTATGACCCTAAATTAGTTATACATGGGAAAATATTATGCTCTAACACCAGACAGCTATAGTCAAATAAGCAGTTCAGCTAACATGTTCTGTACATTCTGGGTCTGATAAAAATGCTAAGTTGCACAAAGAAGAAAAATAGATTATTATATTTACTTGATCTGTTTGATGGGCTTTAAAACAAGAGAAAAGGCATCTTTGTTGCTTTCAGAACTTACTGTAATGGAGGACAACAGGATCAGCATGGAACACTCGCCCAACTCCATGACCAACAAATTGTCGAACTACACCAAACCGAAATTTATCTGCATGATCACTTGAAAACACTTGATTTGTTAAACTTATGATTACTTTGTTTCCAGAACTGTGGACATTAAAATATAGTCAATACATAAAAAGCACTTATTGATTGTTCCCAAAAATGCGGACACAGAACCTAATCAATACATAAAGAGCACATATTGAAATTGAGAAAGTATTTAACTAATAGTTCATGCTCAAAGTACATACTGTATGGTTTTCCCAATGCGGTTGACCTCCACTCCTGGAGCACATATCGATATTGCCTTGTCAAGACATTCTTTTGTTACCTGAACTATACTGATGTCATTATTTGCTCCAAAAAAGAAAAATAATGCGTTTAGAGACTGTCTTTTAATTGCAAGATTATAATCCAAATTCAGAGACAAAATAGTAATTGGCCGATTTACATAGCAATTATAACTATGGTCATATTCCATTTAACACTATTAGGAATATGAATGACAACATGTAAAAACTAAAAATACAACAAGAAACTGGGAAAAAATGTGAACAAATGAGAAAGATAATTATGATCACTCTTGATGCAAAAAAGTCAGAATTTTCTAAAGGGTAAATTGCATTGTTACCTCCTGAACTTTTGGTGAAGTAAATTGCATTGTTACCTCCTGAACTTTTGGTGAAGTTTCACTTTATCCCTCGAACTCCTAAAATGGGCATCTAACCTCCTAAACTCTAATTTCGAGGGGTAAAGTGAAACTTAGCCAAAATTTCAGGGGGTAACAATGCAATTTACCCTTTTCTAAAAGATGCTAGACAAATTAAACAATTGCACAAAAATAAAATATGAACAATAGCGATGGAAGCTATTTCAAGGACTCTACAGTCTCTACCTTACAGTAGGACGCATCGAGAATATCCGAACAACACTGTTATTTCTTTGTGGTGAATTTACAAGTCATCTTTTGTTCTTACTTGACTGCAGTATACTAGAACCAAGAAGTGGAATTCGTTTTTGGAATAAGTATAAAATGAAAAAGGTCCCATCATCAAATATTATCTATGGAGAGTTGGGACATTTCTGATGCTCTGATTCATTTTAACAACTATGGGTTCCTAAAGACAACAAAAAAATATTTCTCAAATGCAAAATCCAAAATCATAAAGATATTATCCTCCCTATCTATAATTCACTGAGAAGCACCTAAGAAATTCCAAACAAACAGGGGAAAAAAGGCAAAAACAATATGTTTTGCGATTCACTTGTTCTGATGTTATGCAATTGTTGGTGATTGTTTAAGGATAAATTTGTCTGAAAAAGCATGCGGTCAAAAATATGAAAGAAAACTATATTAATTCACATCTTCACCTTTACTAATTTCTTAGCTCCCTCGTCGACATCACCGCAGAGAAATGTGGCAGATGTATCACCATGATAACCCTACAAGAACAGATAGGAGCTAAGAATGCTGTCCAAATATCTAATGACCGTTCCACACAGCAGCGAGATATTAAGGAGCAACTTGGAGTAGTAAGATAAATGCCAGATTTTCCTCCTATTCTCACTTTGAGCAAGATGATGTTACATTAAGGGACTAAAATCAAAATTAGGACTGCAAAATGGTGCTGATACACTCTCAAGTATTGGCCGAACATACCAAGATGTAAATGAAAAGTAAATATAAAGGAATATTATCGTGGACTTACATTGAGATAGACAGTAACATCAATGTTGATAATGTCACCATCCTGCCCACTAATCATGTCAGTATGAAAGTGATATTAAGTTAAAACAAAGCAAGAAAGAACAAACCTCAAGTGCACGTGAATCTGGTATTCCATGACAAATACATTCATTTACTGATGTGCAAACGCTCTTTGGGAAGCCACCATAGCCAAGAGGTGAAGGATATGCTCCACTGTCAATGATCATTTGGTGTACTACTTTGTCAATCTCATCAGTCGTTGTACCTGGCTGCCGATAGAGAAAATATTTATATTTGACATTTAAAAGTGGTAATTATAATAATCAGAATAAACTATGCTAGTTGTTCCGCTCCCTCTCCCCCTGCCTACTTTCATTTATTTCATATGAAACCAAAATCTTCCCTTATCTAAATTCTCTTTTGTTTTTCTTCAACTCTTTGGAAGATTCTTTTGGCTTCAAGAGCAATCCTTAGTCCCCAAGTAAACAGTTGATTTTAAAGAAAGGGTTATTTACATATAGGTCCCTGCAAACATAGTCAATTGCGCAAATATCCCTGCAAAAGCGAAACAAGGTGAGATGTCCCTGCAAAAGTCCAAAAGTATGCAGATATGTCCCTGCCATGCCTTTTGCAGGGACATATCTGCAAAATATATCCTGCAGATATGTCCACAAAAGGCACGGCGAGGACATATCTACATACTGGACTTTTGCGACATCTCACCTAGTTTCGCTTTTGCGAGATATTTCCGCAATTGACTATGTTTGCGAGACATGTATGCATTTGACCCTTAAAGAAAATAAACACAAAGTAAAAGTTCAAAAAAATCTATACTGCAGATAGGCAAACCCGTTCCTATTAACTGGTTGGCTGCCACTTCTATGGGACAAACAAGCAACTATTAACCTAGCATCCAAATTTTAGGCTCCAAACACGGAATTCCTAATTCCGTACTTCACAAAAGCTTTTAGAATCTATTTGACAGGGATTTTAGTAACCTAGTCTTCTTCAAAAACTTTATTTTAAAATTAGATTTGTTAAAATTTTATGTCACGCCCCGAGCCCGCCAATTCGGTCGGATTCGGGCGCGCCGACAGACCGCCGAACGGACAGAGTTTCCCCTGTACGTTCAAGGCGTCGCAATCAATACAATTACAAGAGGTTCCAAACAGGAACAGATATTACAATCAGATTGCATAAGGAAGTATCATAAACATAAAGCAGCTGCTTGCTATTACAACCATTCGTCTCAATTTAGAATTTTACATTTAACTTGAAGACTTTAAACTTCCTATTACAATCTAGATATTACAAATTTGATTACAATTTATTACAACTTATTCTCCCCTGTTATACCCCTAAGCTCTGTCAACTGGGGTACTTCTATCTCTGGTCTCCTGGTAGGGCGCTATCTACTGAGCTACGCCCTTGCCTCGCGCTGCTGCCGCTGCGCCGCTCACGTGTATACCTGTACCCCCAAAACCACAACACGGGGGTGAGAACTATTGTCCATAGTTCTCGTGGGTACGGTCACCCAAGAGAACAGCTCGACCAATAGGTCCAAGGAGGCACTGCAGATATGTTAGTCCAAAAACATATATAGATATATAACTTGCAACTAACATAAAAACCTGCCTCACAATATGCAATATGCAAAATTACTCTTTAGCTCTTAGCTTTTCTTTACTTTATTGCTATTCCATTCACACTTAGCTATTTACCAGCTTAGCTATTACTAGCACTATTCATTAGCTATTTACAACTTTAGCTAGTCTTTACGTTCTTTATCTTTTGGCACTTATGCTACTTAGCAATTTATTTCTAAGGTCACTCTACCTCAGCTCACTAAGCCACCCGACTCGGTCTTGAGCCAATCCATTGCGGATAATCCGCCCGCTGTCTAGCCCGAGGTGTTGGACGTCTCGCAACTACCCCAGCTGTCAACAGCCTGTCGCCCTCTGTGACTCAGCCTCATCGCGGCGAAATCGTCGCACACGCGGAACCCAGCTGTCACTTGACATAACCATTCTGGTGGCGATCGCGGCGGACTTACCCAGCGAGGACCCAAGTCATGACTTAACCATCTGGCGGCGAACTAATCGCACCTCACCCAACAATGGTTTGAGTCACTCCTCCGCCTCCTGGCGCGGCCGTATCGTACTTACCCAGCAATGGTGCCCCAAACACGGGGTGTCAACTCATGGCGATCGATCCTCACCGCTTAACCGGTATCGAACACATTTTGGCTCACCCACCCGGCGGCGAAATCGTCGCACAACGCCACGACGGTAGTATAGCCCTGGACGGCGAAATCGTCGCACACGCCCGACACCAACTTAGGTGTCCAAATCTCGGGATTCCACGAATCCGTTCCACTTAACTTGAGGGTTAGCTAGGCCCTCAAGAGACGACCCTCTAGGTCCATTGTCTTTACCTCCTAGGTCTACTTGACACTAGGGTTTATTCTTTGTCACATAACCTAGGTTTTTCTAACTCTAGGTCCAACGTCATTCCAACTCGACCTATGTTTATTCATACTAGGTCCACTGTCTTTATCCAACCTATGTCCATGACACTAGGTTCATTGTTCTTTACCTAGATCCATACGACTCTAGGTTTACTACAACCTATGTTCTTGACACTAGGTTAATTCCCACACTCCTAGGTCCACTGACTCTAGGTTTACTACAACCTATGTTCATTAACAACACTAGGTTAGATGTCATTCTCCTAGGTCCACATGACTCTAGGTTTACTACAACTTATGTTCTTTACACTAAGTTGGATGCCACTCGATCTATATGTGTATTAGTCCATGACTTACATTCTTACTTAGCATTCTCATACTTGGCATTCATATACTTAACATTCTTATGTTAACCATCCCATTTACATGCACATAATTATATCTAGCATGTACTCATTATGCTAAGCATGCATTTATTCATACATTTCATTTACATGCATATTTCTATTATGCTAGGCCTATGTTCTTGCAACATTCTTTACTTAGCATTCCTTGCCTCATTATTTACCTCATGCTTATTCATTTCCTAGCATTTCTATATCATGCTCATTCTTAGCATTTCACACTAGGTTCCTTAGCATGCATCTCTACTTATGCATTTTACACCATGTTCTTTAACATGCAATTTCTATACATGGATCACATGCATCAAGTTGAAACCTTTACTCTAAGACATATTTAGACGACCTAGTCGCTTGTAAACACAACCCACCTTATTATGCTCTCCGATTGCTCGTCGACACTCGCAATCGGCCGCCATGGCACTCTTGACCCGGTTTGGCTCGAACTCTTGCACGACCACCCGAACGATCTCCGAATCCCAATCTGAGACCTTGTGCCGTTGCCCCACGCCTTCAAGTTGCCCCAGTTCCGTTTTCATGAATTTTGGGCTCCTATCTTGCGTGCTGCAGACATCCGGTTTAAATATATTAAATAATTAATATCTTTGTACTCGCTCGTCAGATCACCGAACCGAGCGCACCAACGCGTTCGTTGCACCCCCAATTAGGTTTCTATGGGGTCAAATGAGATCAAACTCATCTATTTCCAAAAACCCCATTTTTAACCCTAGGTTTTGCACTTTTGCAAATCCCACCGATTTGATCCCTAGAACAAGCAATAGAGAGCTTGTCTAACCTCTAGGTACTCATGTAAGAGCACTAGAGCCATCCATAGGGTGTTTAAAACAAACCCTAGAAATCCACCATTAGAGCACCTTGAAGAACACATGACTTTCATGAGTTTCCAAGCCTCTACAAGGTTCTAAAGCTTACAAGAAGCTCAAAACTCTAGATCTAGGGTTTAGAAACCCATTATTTAAGGATCTACCATGAGAGGGAGAGAGCTTACCTCTCAAAAGTTTGCTCTTGCACAAAGGAGAAGAAGAGGATGGCCATCATCATCATCTTCTTCTTCTTCATCTTCTTCTTTTTCTTCTTCTTCTCTCTTTTCTCTTTCTTTCTTTCTTTCTTCTTCCCCCTTCTTCTTGTCGAGAGAGAGGAGAGAGAGAGATCGTAGGAGTGAGAAGGAGAGAAAGGGGTTTTAACCCTTCTCTACACTTAGCCCCCCGCCAAAAATGCTATAAAGCCCCTCAATTCCTTTTTATTTCGAAGCGAGTCAAAAGGCTGTGCGGACCTATCTGTCTGGTATGGAGGGCCTCTGTACGGTATGGGACACCCCGAGGCAAACCCGAGAGTCTCGGATTTTTCGCGACACTTGTCGGTATGGGATCGGGCTTGTACCGGTATGGGCCATAAAATTTCCAAACCCGAGAGCTCTTCTCCTCTCGGTCAAAGTTGCTATACCGGTACAACCACCATGCTTGTACCGGTATAGATTGCCCAGACTTGTGTTTTTCACGTCGTTTCGACTCTAATTCGCGCCGAACAACGCCAAAACCTTTCTAACTCTTTTAGATCCTCTCTTAACCCTTCCAAGCATTTTGGAATGGTTATTGGAACTTGTCCAATTACTCGCTCGCGCACTTTAACCAATTTGGTTAAAGTTCGGGTTGCTACATTTTATTTGTAAATATAGTCTCCGTTGTATATAAATGGTAAAAGCAGTGCATTCGTCAATTTTTTTATGGAGAGAGAAAGCTGCGAATCATTCACCGCTTTTAAAAGGGATATATAAAGAAAGAATGAGAGAAAATGAAAGAAAAAAATAATAAAAGCGGTAAATGATTCACCGCATTTAAAATAACTTTTAGTTTTAAGTAGAATTATGAAAGCGGTGAATGATTCACCGCATTTATAAATCTATTTTTATAATTATTTTTTTCAGAAGACTATTTTTATAATTATAAATGTTGGTAGGATTATATATAAAAAAAATTCTTATTTGACTCTACCCTATGT
The DNA here is from genome assembly GCA_025177825.1 of Aechmea fasciata. Classification (NCBI taxonomy): domain Eukaryota; kingdom Viridiplantae; phylum Streptophyta; class Magnoliopsida; order Poales; family Bromeliaceae; genus Aechmea; species Aechmea fasciata. The sequence continues at coordinate 13,256,279 of CM045933.1, forward strand.
GAGTTTTTATAATGTGGTTTTCATTTTCGCATTCACCATGTATTCAATATCGAATATATTACCAGGAGATATGCCTATAGAAAGAGAATGAGAAGATTGAATTCTGAAAGGGCAACATAAGTGCTAAAGTGGAAAGTGAAGATAGATATATCACAAAATGTTCGTGCATCTCTCTTCAAACCTCACTTGCATGCATTTTTGCCTTTAATTACATAACATAAAAGTCTATCATTCATTAAGCACACAAACAACTATGGTTAAATGAATGAAAAGAGCAAGGAAAAACACAAGACATCAGGTTTACAACTATGTAGTAATCAACATTACCTTAACAAGATTCCCAGCATACTCCAAAACTTGAGCGACAAGCTGTCCGAAGCTCGCATGCATTCTATTCCCTTTCGTCATGAATTTCGTGTCCGAAAGTGATTCCAGTGATTGACGAGAATTTACATATGGCGGCGGTATATGATCAGAACTTCTAGACAAGGAGAAACGTTTCCAGGTTGCGTACGTTTCCGCTTATTATTTAACAAGCCATCCTTATCTCTGCAAAATCAACAACTAAAAAACTGAGGAAAAAGTAAAAAAAAAAAAAAATACAAAATAAAATTTAACTACTTTAGTCCTTTTAGAAGACAAGTAAGAATGGCGATTCTTATGATCGTAAGAAACTTATTCTTGTAAATCAGCTACCGTGCGATACGATTAGGTAATCTCTTTTTCATCTTTACATATAAACACCTAAAACAAGGAGATTAAATTGGTTCGATATTTTAATACTTCAATCGATACCCTAATAACTACTGCTATTACTATGCACATACTCAACATCCGGACCAGAGGTAAATCTTTTCGTTGCTTTGGATGCAGAATGCATACCTTCTATTAAAGAGAAGATCAGCTAAATTGCACAAAGTTCTGGACAACTGCACTGATGCTTGCTTTTTTCCTGCCAAACGAAAGAGGGCGAAATATACAAAGCCATTACAGTAGTCAATTATCTGCCACAGAAATTTCTTTGGGAAAGATTAAATTGGCACTAATTAAACTTACCACGAGAAACAGCTATGTCAACTCTTTCTATAGATTCTCATTAGCAAATAAGCAAAGCTCTTACTTAATTTTAAAGACCAATTTATTTATTTTTTTTCAAATAAAAACACGTTTATGTGACTTTATTTCACATTATTTAACATAATATTAAGAATACGATGTCTTGAGTACGCATCAGGCTCCCTAAGCTAGATGCGAGAGGAGATTAAATATAAAAAGTAAAACATATAGAACCATTTGATTTGATTACCCAACCTTATAATTTAATTGATTTGACTCATCCAACGATACTTTGACAGTTTGACTTTAAAATTTGAATGAATTGTTTATCTTTATAAGATTAGTTAGTATATTTCATGCAAATTAAATAAATTTATTAAAATAAGTAATTATTTTAAATTTTGAAGTCAAAGCATCGTTTGCCAGCTCAAATCAAACAAATTAAAAGATTAAGTAGTAAAATTAAAATATGATTCATAATTTAGAAAAGTTTTGTACATTTTTACCAATATAAAATATCGAAACATAGTTCTCCGACAACTTAAAACTTTTAAAGATGAATACAAATGTTTTGCTAATAAGTGAAAGAGAAATGGGAAGAAAGGACCGGCGTGAAGGTGGAGAAAGGAGCGAAGCGGCTGCGGAGTAGAGAATGCGATCTCGAAGAAGGAAGTGAGGAGGCGGGGTCGCAGAGAAGATGAGCACGCCATCAGTGAAGGAGTGGTTCGAATGTGAACGCTCGTAGTCAAAGAGTAGAGGGGACCCTTCGTAACCCGACCGCGTGTTAGTGGGTAGGATTCTGGGTTCCTTTGGGGATAAAGGCCTTTTTGTTTGGCATTGAAAGCTTACCTAACGTTACAGTCAAACCGAATTGTACGAGTTAGGAAACAAAGGTCTAGTTTAAAAGTATCATTTTTATTTTTAAAAAAAAAATTAAATAAAATTGAGGTAAAAAATATAGAAAAATATATTTATTTCTTTTTTCACTCATTGTGATATATAGAAAAAAATTATATTTTTTAAAATATAATTTCTCATCACATATGACACAAGTGGTCAATAATCCCAAAAGAAATCCATAAATATTTAAATGAATTTAATATAATACTTCTATCATGCATAAGACTCATGTAACAACGCGAACGAGACGAACATAGGAGCAGGAGGGATCCCCCACCTCCTACACCGTTTCTTTGACAAGTAAGGGCGGAATGGATTGACTTTTATACTATTTTAGGAATGGCTTTTTCGCCTCTCACTCTAACCTTTTAGTGGGTATTAATTGATTTTTTTTAAAAAATTTTGCCCCGCCTATCGCAGAGTTGATCAAAGCGGAGCTCCACCAACCTAATGTGTTTGCATCGTTGACTCATCTAACTGTCTAATCAAAACTATGGATTGTTCTATGGCGAGTGCGAACAGGCCATGTACGATTTTTGACGATTTGGAAGAGTGTACACATGAGAGACATCGGACAATAGATCTCCATTTCCTTCCCTCTTTCGTGAGCGAACTTCTCGTAGTTGGATCCCTGGACTAAATCACATCCGCCCGTTACAAACATCCCCCCTCCTCCTCATCGCACATGCTCGACATAGAAATATTCGTGCGATCTCAACAAACGCCGTTGTTCCTTCTCTTCCAACGGAGGAGAACGACGACGTTGTGGTCAAACACCACCAACACACCCACAACAATGGCGGAGGACACCCTCCTAGTGTTTCTTCAAACCCACGACGAGATCTCTGACTCCTACGACTTTGTCGCCTCCCTCGGCGTCACCCACACCAACCTTGAGAACCTCATCAAAAGCCTCAAGAGCTTCGAGATCGTCAACGCCAAGGTCTAAAACCCTAGCCCTCCCCCCACCCCCCGCATTCTCTTCCTATAAAACCCTAACTAGAATCCTAATTTCGCTCCAAGATCCAAGCATTTTTGAGAAATTTTCCGCAGGAGATAACAATTGATAATTGGGTGCTCACCAAGAAGGGGAAATCGTATGTCGTGAATGGGTCACCGAAGGGGCAATTCTTCTTGGCTATACCTCCCGAGGGCATCTCCAAGGCGAATCTCAAGGTGAGGGACTATTAATCTATCTTCGCAATGTATGTGATTGTTGATCGAATATTGCAAAAGATCGATTTGAATTGGTTTTACTTTGGCCTAAGAGAAGTTGGGTGCTGATATTTATGATGTAGGGAGCAAGTCGGCAGCGAAAAATAGATGGGTGGGTTTCGATAAAGAGCAAATTACTAGAAAGGTAATGTATTTTCTCTCTACTTCCCATATGTAGTTGTTGGGTTTTATACCACATCAATGTATTTGCTTACATGTACGTCCCGTATATGTTCTCGCTTATTTTCATCAGATGACAAGCCTACACAGTTTAAAACCTTCTGAAAGAAACAGTGAATGGTGCACATCCGAAAGAAACAGTATAAACACAAGCTTGTAAAGAAAAGAAACAATGAATGATGCACATTTGCATTGTGTAAGAGCATAAAAATATTTGTCAAAATGTGTATTACCATATATATCAAAATATCTTTGACCTTGTGAAAATTTACTTCTCTACTTTTTGGTGATGTTTGAATATCAATTTGAGCAGTCAAGTAGTCATATGCTTGTTTTCCTTGATGTAGAATTTTCTTTCTTTACGGGGACCATATCTGAGATATCTCCATTAAAGATTTGAATATTGTACTTTATTTTGTACTATGATTGTTTCCCTGGATGTAGAATTTTTCTTTTTTTTTTCCGGGTTTGAATACTGGTGCCTCTATAGGTCATTATGGCTTGATGGGTTTGAAGTGTGGTTATATCATTTTTACCAACATTATCTCCAATGTTTATTCTTCTGTGTAGGTTGAAAGTGTAGAGGATGACATCAAAGATCCACATAGAAGAATAGACAATGGGTAGGTATTTGCTCTGTCATTCATCATTCCTGGTTTGACTCTATATTGAAATCAAACGCATGTCAAATCTACATGGTTGTGATGTTGCCTTTTTTGTTTTGAACGTGAGTGTTCATTTCATTGTACAATACTGCTCTGACTATCTAGATAGCTGAAATTATGCCACCCTCTTGACATTTCTCTTTATATATTTTTACCAATATTTTACTTCGGACGGTACATGACGGTTTGTAACTAAACTCTTAAGATGGCACCTCTGGTTAACTGTGGAATTTGGCTATTGTGCAATCCAAAATATCTCAGTAGTGAGCTAAATTGTGTCTGGAAATGCTATCACCTGCTGTAACATGTAATCTGGGTTCAGTTTTTACTGCTCTGGTTACGACTGTTTGCATTTTTCTGCATGTATTATTACGTGGAAAGATAAATAAGAAGATCTGTAGCCAAAAGATTTTATGCATATATCAGAAAAAAGAGGAGAACAAATTAGATTCGCTCCTCTGTAACCTGGAAAGGGATCGCCAACGTAGAGGGAGGAGTAAAGGTAAAGCGAGAGTAGTAGGACGAAGAGAGCGACGAAGAGGCTCACGGAGCACACCCCGTAATGGTGACCCTCCTATAGGAGCACCACTCCGCTCCTCTTCACCCCCATTCTACCACTCCCCTCGCCATTCCGCCGCCACCTTCATGACATCGCCGCCGCCGATGCGACCATCTCCGCGTCGAGAAGAGATGAGGGGATCGGATTGAGGGATTGGGGTCGGGATTTGGTGCTCCCCTTGTTTTTCTTCGGGTTTCCGCAACGGGGGGAAAACGTGGGGCTTGGGGGCGAGTACTGGGGCTTGCGAAGGGGGTCTATCATTTCGGGAGAGTAAATTCCACTTCAGTCCCTAAAGTTTTCACTAATAATATTCATCTTGGTCATCAGACTTATATAAATAGGATGCTACTGACTGCTAAAATAACACTACAATACAAAATGTCGAAGAACATGATCTCCACATTTATGACCCTAAATTTAGTTATACATGGGAAAATATTATGTATGCTTTAACCCGAGACGGTTATAGTAAGTCAGATAACCAGTTCAGCTCATCTGTTTGGTCAATTCTGGGTCTGCTAAAAATATTAAGTTGCACGAAGAAGATAAATAGATTATTATATTAACTTGATCTGCTTGATGGGCTTTAAAACAAGAGAAAAGTTATTTTTTTTGCTTTCTGAACTTTCTGTACTTAAGGACAATAGGATCAGCATAGAACACTCGCTCAACTCTATGACCAACAAATTGTCCAATTACATCGAACCGAAATTTATCTGGATGATCACTTGAAAACACTTGATTTGTTAATCTTATGATTACTTTGTTCATAGAAATGTGGACATTAAGGATATAGTCATTACATAAAGAGCGCATATTGATTGTTCCCAGAAATGTGTGTTAGATGAAGCCAACTAAGCCGACACATGTATTTTTTTAGGACACAAATTTATATTTAATTTAAATATTTTAAATACATTTTGATTATTATTTTCATTCATATTGTGTATGTACCTATTAATCGTCCAAAAAATTAATAAGATAGTGAAACATATTTTAAAGAGTTGAGAATTTGAAATATGTGTCATTGGTGGTTAATGTTAGAATAAAATTCCGCACATAAATCTGATTGTGATTTAAATCTAATTAAATCTTGTTATGAAAATAAATAAATCAACTTACCGATAAACGCTAAATTCCAAAAATATAATTGTAGAAAAGGAATATCAACAAATTGATCCTAAGCGTGCGAAGATCGCCTAAGGCGTATTCCCGTCCTTACGTGCGGGATTAATCAGAAACAACACCCCAAGATACGACCGGAATTCACCTTCTGCGAGCACGATCGTGAAGGAAGTTGACGAAGACTCTTTCAACACCCGATGATAAAATGATCAAATAAAATAAAAGATAATAGTTTAAATTGAACTTCTTTCTCTACCATGACCATATATTTTATGAACAGTAGAAAATAGCCTTTATGAAGGCCTTGGGATTCTGGGAATCCAAAGAAGGTGAAAAAACCGTTTCTAACCAATTAATTCATTGAATTAATTGTAATAAACAATAATAAATGATAATGAATGAGAATTAATTAAAAATAATAAATACTAATAAATACTAATAAAAGAATAAAATAAAAGAATCATAATAATAATTGAGAAATTATTGAATTTTCTCCAACAATCCCCCACAAAATTCAAAATTTCGAAATGAAAATTAAACTCGAAAAACAAAATAAATAAATAGATCACCGGGTGTTTATACTATGCAATCGGTAAGGTGTCTTTAAGAGACTTAACCTCACTTAGTGTAAATAGTTTCCATCAGAAGGAATCGGATTGAACCAGGTCTTGAACTACGTTCCTTTGGCCCTGACTTCAACTACCACACACACAGTACAGAAATCTCCGTCGCGGGTCTGTGCGTTAATGGCCATGCACAGTACCTTGATTTTTCATAAGTGCTTCTATGTATATAGCCCATTCACATAGCCGCGGCCACATACGGATACTCTTATATAGGTGGTTTCCTCCAGGGATGTGTGTAGAGTCACATCTCGCGAAAATTATCGCCTTGGATTCCATTAAGAGCTCTCAGCTCAACCTAATCCACTACACAGAGCACTACTCACCATAGGGATAGGATTGGAGCTAAAGCTCCTCTATATAAACTGTAGAAAGTGCTCTTTGGCCAACCTGACAGCTTGTTTTTATCACATTGAACCTTCTTCAAGGGATCGCCTATCACAAAGGTTGGGTTCCCACTGCAGGAAGGCCCTTTACGGGCAAATCCACATCACCCTCGATGACTCCAGGACCTTAGTCCTACTCAGGCCGCTTGTCAAGCAATCTGCAAGAATCTTATTAGATCTGATAATGCTAAAAAAAATTAATATCATGAGAGGTTAGCCATATTTTAGACTTCTATCTCAATATAATTTATCTGCCAACTTTAGAATTTATCAAATTCTTCTTCTTCTTCTTTTCAAGATGAACATTAATAATAAAAGAGATAAGAAATACGAGAGCAATCATAATATCAAAATTTACCAACAGATAAAAGATTTTCCCCCACAAGTTCTGATATATATCAAAACTTAAAATCATGAAATTAATCATGTCAAACATAGTTTGGTTAATCAAATAAATAGATAACACAAACGAGAATAAAATGATATACTGTAACCAATGTATAAAATACATAGATGTAACAAATATAGTAGCAACTATGAGATGGCTTTATATGTTAGATGATGCTGGTATAAATAATATCCACTCACCAATCATGTAGGTTCAAATTCCACCTGACACTTAAAAGTTTTACGTACTGTAGCAGAATTCTTTTGTTGGGGGCAACAAAATAATATATGTAAATCTTTAAAAATAAGGTTTTAATAAATCCGAACAGCCAAAATAAAAATTATAACAATCCTTTTTTTTTTCAAAACAATATTTACTGTAGTTTTTTCAAATTTGTAAAAGGTTTTGCGAAAGCTCACAAATAATTTTACTGTACTCAAAACAGTAATATATATGTATTTTAATAACAGTAAATAACAAATAAAAATTGCAAATAAACTATATGCAATTAAAATTTGAAAATGCTAATCCCAACTTAAATTAATTTTGTATGTCAACCATACAATCAAGTTATGAAACAAATTATATACATATAAACTTAAAATTGATTTAATACGGATTAGCACCCGTTAGATTTTAATCACGATCAGATAGGGATATACGCCTTAGATTGTTAGAATAAAATTCCGCACATAAATCTGATTGTGATTTAAATCTAATTAAATCTTGTTATGAAAATAAATAAATCAACTTACCGATAAACGCTAAATTCCAAAAATATAATTGTAGAAAAGGAATATCAACAAATTGATCCTAAGCGTGCGAGATCGCCTAAGGCGTATTCCCGTCCTTACGTGCAGGATTAGCCGGGAACAACACCCCAAAATACGACCGGAATTCACCTTCTGCGAGCACGATCGTGAAGGAAGTTGACGAAGACTCTTTCAACACCCGATGATAAAATGATCAAATAAAATAAAAGATAATAGTTTAAATTGAACTTCTTTCTCTACCATGGCCATATATTTTATGAACAGTAGACAATAGCCTATATAAAGGCCTTGGGATTCTGGGAATCCAAAGAAGGTGAAAAAACCGTTTCTAACCAATTAATTCATTGAATTAATTGTAATAAACAATAATAAATGATAATGAATGAGAATTAATTAAAAATAATAAATACTAATAAAATAATAAAATAAAAGAATCATAATAATAATTGAGAAATTATTGAATTTTCTCCAACCGTTAATTCCTACATGCTCTCAAGCGATGGATCATTACGTGGACGGTGATTGATCCTGTAAGATTGGTGCACAAGTCGCTTCTCTTTTTGGGTAGACGAGTCTCGAGTTAACACTGTGGGGACACTAGAGCGAATGTGCAAGTGGTTGTTAGAGAACAAGGGTACTGAGTGTGACCAACGCGAGAAGTCGCTTAGATGTATACTTACTCGCAAGGATTTAAGTGCCGTGGCATGGGGTTGTGCCGGAAACTTGCCGGCACGGTACGGCACGGTGCGTGCCGAGCAGTACCGATGCGTGTCAGTCAAAAAAATTCTTGTGTGCCGACACATCATATCGTGAAATATTTATTTTTTTTAGCAACAAAATATTCTAACTATTTATTATGTCTTTTTATCACATCTTTTGAACTTTATTCAGGATATTACTCACTAATTTAAAGAATAGAGGGTTTTGAACTGTGCCATCGGCACGGGATCTGTATCGTACCGGTAACTTGTTGGCACGGTAGATACGGCCCGTGCCGACGGGCACTTAAAACCTTGCTTACTCGTCAACGACTTACTCAATGTTGTAATAGTATGACTGGTCCGTTAACCTGCGGTTTCTTGGCTATTTACAATGAGATTACTATAGTTTGACTGTACATACACTTGATCCATAACCATTCGGGTAGATTTATTGTAGTAATAGGGTGTGCACCTATATAAAATCTATCTCCCTTGGTAGATATGGGCATTAGTTCGATCTATATGATTTGTGAAATCGAGTTTAGAATACCTTGGCCAGGGCAGAGTTAATAGTGGAAAGGGTTTCTGATATTAAAAGCTCAATTCGAATAAATTTGACATATGACAAACAATGGGATTTGACGAGCTATTCCATGATCTCTGTCTAGTCGGGACTTATGATAGAAGGATATCATACGATGATAACTACACCAAGTGATTCAATATTTCATTCTACTAGAATACCACTACATGCTGCTAGGCGTCACTGGTGGATTGTTAAACTATTGAGAATTATCTGGATGATCGATAATTCTCATTGGGCTGAGTTGGAATTATTTCGATCCACTGAAAATGGTTTTAGTGATATTATTGATAGTGATCCGAATATATCGTACTACCAGATAGAATAGAATCTATGGGATTATACACATAAGAAGTTGTGACTGATCGGGTAGTTGGATCGTGATTTTTGAATCGCCAAAGGACCTAATTATCAATATGTTGATAATTGGACTAATTTGTAATTAAAAAGTACTGTTTTCAAAGATATACTGTTAGGGCGCAACTCAGTAATCTAATGTTGTACCAGTTTTGGTTCTTGTGAACAATGACATCAATACGTTGCAAATTTACACTCTCGGTGCATAATAGAACAATATAATTAGGTTTTACTCTTTGTTCGATTGAATAAGAAAAATCGTTTCTAAAGTTATCTTGTTATATGGCGCAACCGAGTATTCTTATGTTGGTCCGGTTTTGGTTCTTGTGAACGTTGGCATCGATATGTTGCAAATTTACACTCTCGGGGCATAATAGAACAATATAATTAGGTTTTACTTTTTGTTCGATTGAATGAGAAAAAGTACTGTTTCCAAAGTTATATAGTTATGGCGCAACTGAGTAGTCTAATGTTGGTCCGGTTTTGGTTCTTGTGAACGTTGGCATCGATACGTTGTAAATTTACACTCTCGGAGCATAATAGAACAATATAATTAGATTTTACTCTTTGTTCGATTGAATGAGAAAAAGTAGTGTTTCCAAAGTTATACTGTTATGAATCGAGTTGTCTAATGTTGGTCGGTTTGGTTCTAGTGAACGTTGGCATGGATACGTTGCGAATATACACTCTCATAATAGAACAATATAATTAGGTTTTACTCTTTGTTCGATTGAATGAGAAAAAGTACTGTTTCCAAAGTTATACCGTTAGGGCGCAACTGAGTAGTCTAATGTTGGTCCGGTTTTGGTTCTTGTGAACGTTGGCATGGATACGTTGCGAATATACACTCTCGGGGCATAATAGAACAATATAATTAGGTTTTACTTTTTGTTCGATTGAATGAGAAAAAGTACTGTTTCCAAAGATATACTGTTAGGGCGCAACTGAATAAGCTAATGTTGTACCGGTTTTGGTTCTTGTGAACAATGACATCGATACGTTGCAAATTTACACTCCCGGGGCATGATAGAACAATATAATTAGGTTTTACTATTTGTTCGATTGAATGAGAAAAAGTACTGTTTCCAAAGTTATACTATTAGGGCGTAACTGAGTAGTCTAATGTTGGACCGGTTTTGGTTCTTGTGAACGTTGGCATCGATACGTTGCAAATTTACACTCTCGGTGCATAATAGAACAATATAATTAGGTTTTACTCTTTGTTCGATTGAATGAGAAAAATAACTGTTTCTAAAGTTATAATGTTATGACGCAACTGAGTAGTCTAATGTTGGTCCGGTTTTGGTTCTTGTGAACGTTCGCATGGATACGTTGCGAATATACACTCTCGGGGCATAATAGAACAATATAATTAGGTTTTACTCTTTGTTCGATTGAATGAGAAAAAGTACTGTTTCCAAAGTTATCTTGTTATGGCGCAACCGAGTAGTCTAATGTTTGTCCGGTTTTGGTTTTTGTGAACGTTGGCATCGATACGTTGCAAATTTACACTCTCGGGGCATAATAGAACAAAATAATTAGGTTTTACTCTTTGTTCGATTGAATGAGAAAAGTCTTGTTTCCAAAGTTATACCGTTAGGCGTAATCGAGTAGTCTAATGTTGGACCGATTTTTGTTCTTGTGAACGTTTGTATGTATACGTTGCGAATATACACTCTCGGGGCATAATAGAACAATATAATTAGGTTTTACTCTTTGTTCGATTGAATGAGAAAAATAACTGTTTCTAAAGTTATACTGTTATGGCGCAACTGAGTAGTCTAATGTTGGTCCGGTTTTGGTTCTTGTGAACGTTGGCATGGATACGTTGCGAATATACACTCTCGGGGCATAATAGAACAATATAATTAGGTTTTACTTTTTGTTCGATTAAATAAGAAAAAGTACTGTTTCCAAAGTTGTACTGTTATGGCGCAACTGAGTAGTCTAATGTTGGTCCGGTTTTGGTTCTTATGAACGTTGGCATCGATACGTTGCAAATTTTCACTCTCGGGGCATAATAGAACAATATAATTAGGTTTTACTCTTTGTTCGATTGAATGAGAAAAAGTACTGTTTCTAAAGTTATACTGTTAGGGCGCAACTGAGTAGTCTAATGTTGGTCCGATTTTTGTTCTTGTGAACGTTGGCATCGATACGTTGCAAATTTACACTCTCGGGGCATAATAGAACAATATAATTAGGTTTTACTCTTTGTTCGATTGAATGAGAAAAAGTACTGTTTCTAAAGTTATACTGTTATGGCGCAACTGAGTAGTCTAATGTTGGTCCGGTTTTGGTTCTTGTGAACGTTGGCATGGATACGTTGCGAATATACACTCTCGGGGCATAATAGAACAATATAATTAGGTTTTACTCTTTGTTCGATTGAATGAGAAAAATCTTGTTTCCAAAGTTATCTTTGTTATGGGCGCAACTGAGTAGTCTAATGTTTGTCCGGTTTTGGTTCTTGTGAACGTTGGCATCGATACGTTGTAAATTTACACTCTCGGGGCATAATAGAACAATATAATTATGTTTTACTCTTTGTTCGATTGAATGAGAAAAAGTACTGTTTCCAAAGTTATACTGTTATGGCGTAACTGAGTAGTCTAATGTTGGACCGATTTTTGTTCTTGTGAACGTTTGTATGTATACGTTGCGAATATACACTCTCGGGGCATAATAGAACTATATAATTAGGTTTTACTCTTTGTTCGATTGAATGAGAAAAATAACTGTTTCTAAAGTTATACTGTTATGGCGCAACTGAGTAGTCTAATGTTGGTCCGGTTTTGGTTCTTGTGAACGTTGGCATGGATACGTTGCGAATATACACTCTCGGGGCATAATAGAATAATATATTCAGGTTTTACTCTTTGTTCGATTGAATAAGAAAAAGAACTGTTTCCAAAGATATACTGTTAGGGCGCAACTGAGTAATCTAATGTTGTACCGGTTTTGGTTCTTGTGAACAATAACATCGATACGTTGCAAATTTACACTCTCGGTGCATAATAGAACAATATAATTAGGTTTTACTCTTTGTTCGATTGAATGAGAAAAATCGTTACCAAAGATATATTGTTAGAAGAATCGAGTAATCTAATGTTGTACCGATTTTCGTTCTTGTGAACAATGACATCGATACGTTGCAAATTTACTCTCCCGGGGCATAATAGAACAATATAATTATGTTTTACTCTTTGTTCGATTGAATGAGAAAAATTACTATTTCTAAAGTTATACTGTTATGGCGCAACTGAGTAGTCTAATGTTTGTCCGGTTTTGGTTCTTGTGAACGTTGGCAAATTTACACTATCGGGGCATAATAGAACAATATAATTAGGTTTTACTATTTGTTCGATTGAATGAGAAAAAGTACTGTTTCCAAAGTTATACTGTTATGGCTCAACTGAGTAGTCTAATGTTGGTTCGGTTTTGGTTCTTGTGAACGTTGGCATCGATACGTTGCCAATATACACTCTCGGGGGCTAATAGAACAATATAATTAGGTTTTACTGTTTGTTCCGTGGAATGAGAAAAATCGTTTCAAAAGTTATACTGTTATGGCGCAACTAAGTAGTCTAATGTTGGTCCGGTTTTGGTTCTTGTGAACGTTGGCATCGATACGTTGCAAATTTACACTCTCGGTGCATAATAGAACAATATAATTAGGTTTTACTCTTTGTTCGATTGAATGAGAAAAAGTACTGTTTCGAAAGTTATGCTGTTATAGCGCAACTTAGTAGTCTAATGTTTGTCCGGTTTTGGTTCTTGTTAACGTTGGCATCGATACGTTTCAAATTTACTCTCTCGTGGCATAATTGAACAATATAATTAGGTTTTACTCTTTGTTCGATTGAATGAAAAAAAGTACTGTTTCGAAAGTTATACTGTTATGCCGCAACTGAGTAGTCTAATGTTGGTCCGGTTTTGAATCTCGTGAACGTTGGCATCGATACGTTGAAAATTTACACTCTCGGGGCATAATAGAACAATATAATTGGGTTTTACTCTTTGTTCGATTCAATGAGAAAAAGTACGCTTTCTAAAGTTATACTATTATGGCGAATCAGTAGTCTAATGTTGGTCCGGTTTTGGTTCTTGTGAACGTTGGCATGGATACGTTGCGAATTTACACTCTCGGGGCATAATAGAACAATATAATTAGGTTTTACTCTTTGGTCGATTGAATGAGAAAAAGTACTGTTTCCAAAGTTATACTGTTAGGGCGGAACTGAGTAGTCTAATTGTCACGCCCCGCGACCGACTATTTAGTCGGCACGGCACGTCAAACAGACGCCGGACGGACAGCACCTCCCCTGCCCGCCCAAGGCTCAACAAACGAGTCATGTACAAGAACGAGAATTTCATTTTTATTCATGACTAAACAAAACACTAAGAGTGCCAACCAAACAGGAGCAAGCGATACGAGTAAATTCATACGAGTATAAAAGAGAGAAATACTTAGCTATTACATTCATGTTCCAAACATCATTTACAACAAGTTTTTCTTTAAACTTGCAAAATGAATATATACAACATCTCAGAAAATCTCAAGATCTATACTCGACAACTCGGGTGCCTCTAATGCCATAGGTGGCCGCTACCTCGGACTAGGGCGCTATATGCCCTTGCCACGCTCCTCGCCCGGGGTGCTCGCGCTAGGCCCTAAAATAGTGGTGGGGTGAGAACTAACTTCCTTAGTTCCCAGTGGGTTCGGCCGTCGACTCCACCGATCTCCCCACTAAGTCCATACGGGCATAGGTATGCACAGATAGATAATATGGAAAGCTGTAAATCATGCTATCGATATTTCTACTATGTTAAACAACATAAGTAAACATGCTAATTAGCATAAAGGAAACTATCACACTATACTATGTTTAACAGGAAACATATTCTTTCGTTACCCAATCCACTAGGCTACCCCGCCTAAGATCTCAAATCTCATGGTACTCACACTACAAATCTAGTAGGTGAAGAGGTGAAGGGCTACCCCGCCTTTCACCTCTACTGATATCTCATATCTCCCAGTGATGAGCTATCCCGCTCAAATCTAATAGGTAAAGAGCTACCCCGCTCAAATCTCATAGGTGAAGAGCTACCCCGCCCTTCGCCCGACTCACTTCCCAGTCCAATGGGTGAGGAGCTACCCCGCTCGTATCCCACCCGGTGAGCTACCCCGCTCGTGTGACAACTCCGGAGTGCACTGCTTGTGTGGAGCGACCACCACAAGCCTAAACAGACTGCGTGAGTATGATCCAATCCTCGCCAACTGAGGATACCCTATCAACTAAGGTTAACAACTCTCAGAACTATCACCTCTAGTTCATCATGCATAGAGTTCACCTAGACTCTAGTTCAACATGTCATTTGTCAATGTTCTCATTTACTAGATGCCACTCGATCTAGGTTATCATTCAACTAGATGCCACTCGATCTAGGTTATCATTCAACTAGATGCCACTCGATCTATATCGTCATTCGTTCTTTACACTAGAGTTTCAATGTCATCATTCACCTTTATTCATGTATTCTACCCTAGTGTCAAGCTCACCTCGCTACACTAGCTAGAATCACATGCAAATAAAGGAATGTCTTTCAGTTTTGCCAACTCATGTAAGTTTTCTACTTTAGGGTTTCTATGTCATTGTTCGCCTTTATTCATGCATTCTACCCTAGTGTCAAGCTATCTTGCTACACTAGCCAGAATATCATGCAATAAAGGAACTATCTCACCCTAACATGCATTCGACAATTTACACTAGATCGATACTATATACACATGCACATACAGACATAGGGAGCAGCCCAGCTGCTTCGGGATGGACACCCCCCACCTTTTAATATCGTGTAGGCTCCACCGGCGCACTTCGCCGAATTCTCGAAAGCTTTGCCGCACTCTACGGCAATTTGAGCCAATTTAGGCTCCCGGCTTGATTTCTCCGCACTCGCTCGTCGGAATCGCTAACTGTTTTCGCGGGGGCGCTCGCGAGCCTAAAACCATCATAAACATAGGGTTAAACTAGATCAAACCCTAGCCGTTAGCAAATCTGAATTTTGGAGCCCTAGCTCACAACTTCGGCAAAAATAGCCGCAACGATCTCTAGATTCATACTTCTAGCAACCAGCTAGAACTCTAGAGTTCTCTAAATCCAATTCTAAGGTTAATTAACAAAACCCTAGAATATAATGCTTTAGAAAATCCAAAGCCTACCTCAAGGATTTCTCTACTCGATGGAGAAGAAGGCTAGGGAGGGAAAATCCTACTCCACCAAGCTTTTCTCTTCTACTTCTCCTTCTCTTTCTTCTTCTCCTTCTTTTCTCTCTATCACCCAAGAGAGAGAGAGAGAAGAGCCTATTTCCTTGCTTTGGCTGCAAGAAATGAGAGAAAGGGGAAGAGGCCAAGTCCAAATAGCCTTCTTAACACTCTATTTACCAAAATACCCTGACCCCACTGGCATTTCCGGGTGTCAGAATGGCATGAAACTTTAAATCTAGCCTCATAATAATAATCATGACATATCCCCCAGTTTTCATAATTTTCTGACACTGTGCATTTTCTGCTAATTTATCTGTCCCGTTTCTCACAGAAAATTCAAGTCTTCTGTTTTCGCTCCGATTTCAGTACAGGCCATTTCCAATGCACTTTTAGCTTACTTAATGCCTTTAATCACTCTAAGGCCTTCATAACATGACTTTGATCAATTTGAATATAGTCCAGTTTCGAGTCCTTACATCCTCCCCTCCTTAAAAGGAGTTTCGTCCTCGAAACTAACTTACTTCAACCCAATTCATACCCTAACTCGATTTATCGAGCAATCGGGGATTCCAATGCACTTCTCCATCTCGGAGTGGCCTTTTACTCATCGGAATTGTCCAAAGGCCCACTACGAAAGGTGTGAGACCAAATTCCCTCACACTTACCAAGCGTAACGCCGAAAGTGCATTACCGGAATACAAAGAGCTTCTCTTTGCGCTTCACATCCAATCGAAAAAGTTCACTTCAATTCGATCACCGGCACTGCTTAGAAGCAATATCATCGGTGCATCGGGCAATCGCGAGTGCTCTAATCCCAAGCAGATCATAACTCTATCACGAGATGGCACACTCCGGCACATTTCAAATTTCCAATTCTCAAAAGAGCATTATTCCTTATTTCTCGTGGCTATCCATCAGCTCAACATCTCACGAGAGCATTTCATCCTTTGATACCACAAGCCACGTGCAACTCAACTTCCTCATCACAACGAGCTCACACGAACACTTTGTTCATGAATCTAAGCCAAACTCATTAATAGAGTTACCGGCCTTACCGATCCTCGGTCTCCATAGGTGAGCCAAAGGCCGCCAACTTTACGTAGGTCTACCGCTTAACCCCGTCGCAACTACGCCTAGCGTCTCTCGCTCACCGGCGCAGACCCAATTATCATTTCCTGGCGAAATTCTCATTTAGGAATTCGCACACACTCCAACCAGGAGTAACCAAACAAGACCGCAAACCACTATTGATCCTCGGGTTGGGTCAGTGCACACTTGGTGTATCCTCGATCTCATGATCCAACACGCGGCATTCCACGTTTCCGGGTCTAAGCTCGACCACCGTCCCGACCAAAACTCTCTACCCCGGCCGCCGTGATTCACAAATGATCGCGCTCGTCCACGTGGGCCCAGGCTCCACAGTCCACGAGTGGTCCAGGCACGGATCGTCCTCGAGCGGTACCCGTAACCGTCGTTTCACCCGGCATGCTCACCCGAGCAACACACGTCATTACCGGCTCCTAGGCACCCAGTGCGAGCCATCAGCCCAACGAGTGATCCATGGCCCACTTCACACTTAGGAATGCTAAGTGCTACTGCCAACACACTCCCCCGGCTGACTCAACACCGCACTCCACGGGTACCTCCGCTCGAGCGCTATACACGTTGTACACTAAGTCCGGCATTAGGCAACCCTGCCCATGCACACCGGCCACAAGCACGACTCGCCAACCTCACCTCGAGGTACTACTAGGCTCACGTGCTTGCACCAGGCCACCAACCAACCGCTTTCTCAATAGCGATCCGCCACGCTCGTTCTACCTAATCATGTCCGAAATTTCCGACTCTCCAGAGATTCTCAAATACCATGGCTCGACTCTCGCAATCTTCCACTCATTGCCTCGAGAGACGTCCGCCAACTCCATCTCTACCACGAGTCCCATTTTATCCACAGGCCATCACCAACAATTTGCTAGTGCCATCTAGCTCTCTACCTGCTCCAGCAGGCACTACACTCTTACCACATATGCATGCCCGGGTATGTACACCAGCCGGTCCATTTGGTCCCTACTATATTAACATATAAATAGTAGCCCACGACCACAAGACAATGTATGCAATTTTTAAGTCTATATCTTGCAGAAGTGTATGATTGCCTTAATTAAATCATACCTGCCACGATGTCACGTTCCTCGGCCCTAGCAGGTCCCTCCGCTTGAGCGGCAAACAGTCGACCGCTCGGAGCCGACCGGGTCATCTCAGGCCGACGCGACGCCATCGCATGTCCCGCAGGTACGACAGCAGGCGGAACTCCGCCAAACTGCCTCGGAGTCACTGGGGCAGATGCAACAGACGAGATAGGCGGCGGTCCCTCTGGGCACTGACGGCTCACATGCCCCGCCTGACCACACCTAAAACACCGTCCCGCCCGATGCTCACAATTCCCAGCGCGATGCTCCCCACCGCAGATCACACATCGCACAGGTTGCTGGTTCTCAGTCTGCCTCTTCGGGTACTTCGGGGGCTTCTGGGAACCAACTTGTCCCCCCGAACTACCACCAGGGCGCTTTTTCCCGCTGCCCTTGTCGAAGGTCTCGCGCTCCTCTCGAACGCACACATTTCCATGCTCGACCCACAAAGCACGGTCAAGCACCTCCGCAAAGGATAGAAACTTAAAGGCGTGAACCGTTCGGAATACGTCGGGCCGGAGTCCCCGAACGAAGCACTCCGCTCGTTCCTGATCCGTTCTCGCGACATCGGGGACACAGTTCACATAATGAGTGAACTCCCGCTCATACTCCCTAACCGAACGTCCACCCTGCTTTAGCTTCCTGAAGTCCTCTCGCATTTTCCTTTTATCGCTATCGGGAAAGTACTCCGCGAACATAAGTCGCCGAAACTCCTCCCAATTGATCGGCGGAAGACTAGGAGATCTATCTCGCTTCACTCCCCTCCACCAGAGTAGAGCCCTCTTGTCGAAACAATGAGCGGCTAACTGGACTTTATCCCGTTCCGAGGCATAGGTGTTCTCGAACAACGTCTCCATTGTGGCCAACCAATTCTCCACAATCCATGGATCAATCACCTCGCCATCAAACGTCGGAGGGCGAAACTTTGCAAACTTTGTGAGCGCCGTGTAACCACGCTCTCGCTCCGCTTCTTCGGCCGTCGCATCAAGTGTAGCGGAACCCGATGCCGCCAAAGGAGCACTCGCCGGTGGGGAAGGTGCCACCGCCGGCGCCGTCGCAATCCCTCACCCTCAGGCACACTTGGTACTTGTACCGAAGGTGCAGGCGGACCACGGTCCACCGTTGCGCCGCCGCTTGGCGCTCCACTAGTGCTTGAAGCTGCCCAAATCGGACCTCTTGTCGTTGCATTGCTCCGACAAGCGCCAACATTTGTGCTTGCAGCTCCCGCACCATACTCGTCCCAGCCTGCTCAGGTAGCTCACCCTGCTCAGGCAACTCCGCTTGCTCGGGCAGCTCGTCCTGCCCGGGCAACTCCACATGATCAGGCACCGCCGGGGATGATACCGGAACGGTCCTAAGCGTATCGCGTCTCCCAGGCGCCATTAGCTCCTGAAACGCAACAAGTTGATTAACAACTTAAACCAACACTTTCACGTAATTACACGATCGAATAACTCAATAACAAATTCAGGCGGAAGCTTACGAGCGTACTCATTCTGGGCTCTTAGTATTATGTCGTCGGCCGCCGACATAACCACCTCGAGTCAAGAATTTATACCACTCGAGTCCATCTCTAGCAACTACTAGAGACCTATAACCATTACGACCCAATCCATTAACCTCCGCCACCGCAATAGGTCCACGTTCCACTCACGAACCTATCGCCTTAGGTTTCCATCCTAGGGTCTCCTAGGTCATTCTAAACTCTCTCTTTGCTTGCTCTTATGGCTCTGATACCATCTTATCTGTCACGCCCGCGACCGCCTATTTGGCATGGCACGTCAAACAGACGTCAGACGACGGACAAAGACTCTCCCCCTGCCCGCCCAAGGCTCAACAAACGAGTCATGTACAAGAACGAGAATTTCATTTTTATTTATGACTAAACAAAGCACTAAGAGTGCCAACCAAACAAGAGCAAGCGATACGAGTAAATTCATACAAGTATAAAAGAGAGAAATACTTAGCTATTACATTCATGTTCCAAACATCATTTACAACAAGTTTTCCTTTAAACTTGCAAAATGAATATATACAACATCTCACAAAATCTCACACCTATACAAGATCTATACTCGACAACTCGGGTGCCTCTAATGCCATAGGTGGCCGCTACCTCGGACTAGGGCGCTATGCCCTTGCCACGCTCCTCGCCCGGGGTGCTCGCGCTAGGCCCTGAAATAGTGGTGGGGTGAGAACTAACTTCCTTAGTTCCCAGTGGGTTCGGCCGCCGACTCCACCGATCTCCCCACTAGGTCCATACGGGCATAGGTATGCACATATAGATATTTATATGGAAAGCAGTAAAGCATGTTATCAATATCTCTACTATGTTAAACAACATAAGTAAACATGCTAATTAGCATAAAGGAAACTATCACACTACTATGTTTAACAGGAAACATATTCTTTCGTTACCCAATCCACTAGGCTACCCCGCCTTTGATCTCACATCTCATGGTACTCACACTACAAATCTAGTAGGTGAAGAGGTGAAGGGCTACCCGCCTTTCGCCTCTCGATATCTCATATCTCCTGATGAGCTACCCCGCTCATATCTAATAGGTAAAGAGCTACCCCGCTCAAATCTCATAGGTGAAGAGCTACCCCGCTCAATTCTCATAGGTGAGGAGCTACCCTGCCCTTCGCCCGACACACTTCCCACCAATGGGTGAGGAGCTACCCCGCTCGTATCCCACCCGGTGAGCTACCCCGCTCGTGTGACAACTCCGGAGTGCACCGTTGTGTGGAGCGACCACCACAAGCCTAAACAGACGTCGTGAGTATGATCCAATCCTCGCCAACTGAGGATACCCTATCAACTAAGGTTAACAACTCTCAGAACTATCACCTCTAGTTCATCATGCATAGAGTTCACCTAGACTCTAGTTCAACATGTCATTTGTCAATGTTCTCATTTACTAGATGCCACTCGATCTAGGTTATCATTCAACTAGATGCCACTCGATCTAGGTTATCATTCAACTAGATGCCACTCGATCTATATCGTCATTCGTTCTTTACACTAGAGTTTCAATGTCATCATTCACCTTTATTCATGTATTCTACCCTAGTGTCAAGCTCACCTCGCTACACTAGCTAGAATCACATGCAAATAAAGGAATGTCTTTCAGTTTTGCCAACTCATGTAAGTTTTCTACTTTAGGGTTTCTATGTCATTGTTCGCCTTTATTCATGCATTCTACCCTAGTGTCAAGCTATCTTGCTACACTAGCCAGAATATCATGCAATAAAGGAACTATCTCACCCTAACATGCATTCGACAATTTACACTAGATCGATACTATATACACATGCACATACAGACATAGGGAGCAGCCCAGCTGCTTCGGGATGGACACCCCCCACCTTTTAATATCGTGTAGGCTCCACCGGCGCACTTCGCCGAATTCTCGAAAGCTTTGCCGCACTCTACGGCAATTTGAGCCAATTTAGGCTCCCGGCTTGATTTCTCCGCACTCGCTCGTCGGAATCGCTAACTGTTTTCGCGGGGGCGCTCGCGAGCCTAAAACCATCATAAACATAGGGTTAAACTAGATCAAACCCTAGTCGTTAGCAAATCTGAATTTTGGAGCCCTAGCTCACAACTTCGGCAAAAATAGCCGCAACGATCTCTAGATTCATACTTCTAGCAACCAGCTAGAACTCTAGAGTTCTCTAAATCCAATTCTAAGGTTAATTAACAAAACCCTAGAATATAATGCTTTAGAAAATCCAAAGCCTACCTCAAGGATTTCTCTACTCGATGGAGAAGAAGGCTAGGGAGGGAAAATCCTACTCCACCAAGCTTTTCTCTTCTACTTCTCCTTCTCTTTCTTCTTCTCCTTCTTTTCTCTCTATCACCCAAGAGAGAGAGAGAAGAGCCTATTTCCTTGCTTTGGCTGCAAGAAATGAGAGAAAGGGGAAGAGGCCAAGTCCAAATAGCCTTCTTAACACTCTATTTACCAAAATACCCCTCCAATGCACAGCCCAATTCTGGGCATTTTCGGTTGTCAGAATGGCATGAAACTTTAAATATAGCCTCATAATAATAATCCTGACATATCCCCCAGTTTTCATAATTTTCTGACACTGTGCATTTTCTGCTAATTTATCTGTCCCGTTTCTCACAGAAAATTCAAGTCTTCTGTTTTCGCTCCGATTTCAGTACAGGCCATTTCCAATGCACTTTTAGCTTACTTAATGCCTTTAATCACTCTCAGGCCTTCATAACATGACTTTGATCAATTTGAATATAGACTCATGCCTTTAATCACTCTCAGGCCTTTAATCACTCTCAGGCCTCCAATGCAAATTTACACTCTCGGTGCATAATAGAACAATATAATTAGGTTTTACTCTTTGTTTGATTGAACGAGAAAAAGTACTGTTTCTAAAGTTATACTCTTATGGCGCAACTGAGTTGTCTAATGTTGGTCCGGTTTTGGTTCTTGTGAACGTTGGCATCGATACGTTGCAAATTTACGCTCTCGGGGCATAATAGAACAATATAATTAGGTTTTACTCTTGGTTCGATTGAATGAGAAAAGTAACTGCTTGAAAGTTAAGTGCTTTTAGCGCAACTTAGTAGTCTAATGTTGGTCCGGTTTTGGTTCTTGTTAACGTTGGCATCGATACGTTTCAAATTTACTCTCTCGTGGCATAATAGAACAATATAATTAGGTTTTACTCTTTGTTCGAGTGAATGGGAAAAAGTACTGTTTCGAAAGTTATACTGTTTTGGCGCAACTTAGTAGTCTAATGTTGGTGCGGTTTTGGTTCTTGTGAACGTTGGCATCGATACGTTGAAAATTTACACTCTAGGTGCATAATAGAACAATATAATTAGGTTTTACTCTTTGTTCGATTGAATGAGAAAAAGTACTGTTTCTAAAGTTATACTATTATGGCGCAACTGAGTAGTCTAATGTTGGTCCGATTTTGGTTCTTGTGAACGTTGGCATCGATACGTTGTAAATTTACTCTCTCGGGGCATAATAGAACAATATAATGAGGTTTTACTCTTTGTTCGATTGAATGAGAAAAAGTACTGTTTCCAAAGTTATACTGTTAGGGCGCAACTGAGTAGTCTAATGTTGGTCCGGTTTTGGTTCTTGTGAAGGTCGGCATGGATACGTTGCGAATATACACTCTCGGGGCGTAATAGAACAATATAATTAGGTTTTACTCTTTGTTCGATTGAATGAGAAAAAGTACTGTTTCCAAAATTATACTGTTAGGGCGCAACTGAGTAGTCTAATGTTGGTCCGGTTTTGGTTCTTGTGAACGTTGGCATGGATTCGTTGCGAATATACACTCTCGGGGCATAATAGAATAATATAATTAGGTTTTACTCTTTGTTCGTTTGAATGAGAAAAAGTACTGTTTCCAAAGATATACTGTTAGTGAATTGAATAAGATAATGTTGTACCTGCTTTGGTTCTTATGAACAATGACATCGATACGTTGCAAATTTACACTCTCGGGGCATAATAGAACAAAATAATTAGGTTTTACTCTTTGTTCGATTGAATGAGAAAAAGTACTGTTTCCAAAGTTATACTGTTAGGGCGAACCGAGTAGTCTAATGTTGGTCCGGTTTTGGTTCTTGTGAACGTTGGCATCGATACGTTGCAAATTTACACTCTGCATAATAGAACAATATAATTAGGTTTTACTCTTTGTTCGATTGAATGAGAAAAAGTACTGTTTCTAAAGTTATACTCTTATGGCGCAACTGAGTAGTCTAATGTTGGTCTGGTTTTGGTTCTTGTCAACGTTGGCATCGATACGTTGCAAATTTACACTCTCGGGGCATAATAGAACAATATAATTAGGTTTTACTCTTTGTTCGCTTGAATGAGAAAAAGTACTGTTTCCAAAGTTATACTTTTAGGGCGCAACTCAGTAGTCTAATGTTTGTCCAGTTTTGGTTCTTGTGAACGTTGGCATCGATACGTTGTAAATTTACACTCTCGGGGCATAATAGAACAAAATAGTGTGGCTTTACGCTTTATTCGATTGAATGAGAAAAAATCGCTTTCCAAAGTTATACTATTAGGGCGTAACTGAGTAGTCTAATGTTGGACCGGTTTTGGTTCTTGTGAACGTTGGTATGGATACGTTGCGAATATACAATCTCGGGGCATAATAGAACTATATAATTAGGTTTTACTCTTTGTTCGATTGAATGAGAAAAAGTACTGTTTCTAAAGTTATACTGTTATGGCGCAACTGAGTAGTCTAATGTTGGTCCGGTTTTGGTTCTTGTGAACGTTGGCATGGATACGTTGCGAATATACACTCTCGGGGCATAATAGAACAATATAATCAGGTTTTACTCTTTGTTCGATTGAATGAGAAAAAGAACTGTTTCCAAAGATATACTGTTAGGGCGCAACTGAGTAATCTAATGTTGTACCGGTTTTGGTTCTTGTGAACAATGACATCGATACGTTGCAAATTTACACTCCCGGGGCATAATAGAACAATATAATTATGTTTTACTCTTTGTTCGATTGAATGAGAAAAAGTACTGTTTCTAAAGTTATACTGTTATGGCGCAACTGAGTAGTCTAATGTTGGTCCGGTTTTGGTTCTGGTGATCGTTGGCATCGATACATTGCAAATCTACACTATCGGGGCATAATAGAACAATAAAATTAGGTTTTACTATTTGTTCGATTGAATGAGAAAAAGTACTGTTTCCAAAGTTATACTGTTATGGCGCAACTGAGTAGTCTAATGTTGGTACGGTTTTGGTTCTTATGAACGTTGGCATCGATACGTTGCAAATTTACACTCTAGGGGCATAATAGAACAATATAATTAGGTTTTACTCTTTGTTCGATTGAATGAGAAAAAGTACTGTTTCTAAAGTTATACTGTTATGGCGCAACTAAGTAGTCTAATGTTGGTCCGGTTTTGGTTCTTGTGAACGTTGGCATCGATACGTTGCAAATTTACACTCTCGGTGCATAATAGAACAATATAATTAGGTTTTTACTCTTTGTTCGATTGAATGAGAAAAAGTACTGTTTCGAAAGTTACACTATTATGGCGCAACTGAGTAGTTTAATGTTGGTCCGATTATGGTTCTTGTTATCGTTTGCATCGATACGTTGTAAATTTACTCTCTCGGGGCATAATAGAACAATATAATAAGGTTTTACTCTTTGTTCGATTGAATGAGAAAAAGTACTGTTTCCAAAGTTATACTGTTAGGGCGTAACTGAGTAGTCTAATGTTGGTCCGGTTTTGGTTCTTGTGAACGTTGGCATGGATACGTTGCGAATATACACTCTCGGGGCATAATAGAACTATATAATTAGGTTTTACTCTTTGTTCGATTGAATGAGAAAAAGTACTATTTCTAAAGTTATACTGTTATTGCGCAACTGAGTAGTCTAATGTTGGTCCGGTTTTGGTTCTTGTGAACGTTGGCATGGATATGTTGCGAATATACACCCTCGGGGCATAATAGAACAATATAATTAGGTTTTACTTTTTGTTCGATTGAATGAGAAAAAGTACTGTTTCCAAAGTTATACTGTTATGGCGCAACTGAGTAGTCTAATGTTGGTCCGGTTTTGGTTCTTGTGAACGTTGGCATTGATACGTTGCGAATATACACTCTCGGGGCATAATAGAACAATATAATCAGGTTTTACTCATTGTTCGATTGAATGATAAAAAGTACTGTTTCCAAAGATATACTGTTAGGGTGCAACTGAGTAATCTAATGTTGTACCGGTTTTGGTTTTTGTGAACAATAACATCGATACGTTGCAAATTTACACGCTCGGTGCATAATAGAACAATATAATTATGTTTTACTCCTTGTTCGATTGAATGAGAAAAAGTACTGTTTCTAAAGTAATACTGTTATGTCGCAACTGAGTAGTCTAATGTTGGTCCGGTTTTGGTTCTTGCGAACGTTGGCATCGATACGTTGCAAATTTACACTGCCGGGGCATAATAGAACAATATAGTTAGGTTTTACTATTTGTTCGATTGAATAAGAAAAAGTACTGTTTCCAAAGTTATACTGTTATGGCGCAACTGAGTAGTCTAATGTTGGTCCGGTTTTGGTTCTTGTGAACGTTGGCATCGATACGTTGCAAATTTACACTCTCGGGGCATAATAGAATAATATAATTAGGTTTTACTCTTTGTTCGATTGAATGAGAAAAAGTACTGTTTCTAAAATTTTACTGTTATGGCGCAACTGAGTAGTCTAATATTAGTCCGGTTTTGGTTTTTGTGAACGTTGGCATCGATACGTTGCAAATTTACACTCTCGGGGCATAATAGAACAAAATAATTAGGTTTTACTCTTTGTTCGATTGAATGAGAAAAGTACTGCTTCAAAGTTATATCGTTATAGGCAACTTAGTAGTCTAATGTTGGTCCGGTTTTGGTTCTTGTGAACGTTGGCATCGATACGTTGCAAATTTACACTCTCGGTGCATAATAGAACAATATAATTAGGTTTTTACACTTTGTTCGATTGAATGAGAAAAAGTACTGTTTCGAAAGTTATACTGTTATAGCGCAACTTAGTAGTCAAATGTTGGTCCGGTTTTGGTTCTTGTTAACGTTGGCGTCGATACGTTTCAAATTTACGCTCTCGGGGCATAATAGAACAATATAATTAGGTTTTACTCTTTGTTCGATTGAATGAGAAAAAGTACTGTTTCGATAGATATCAGGTTATGGCGCAATTGAGTAGTCTAATGTTGGTCCGGTTTTGGTTCTAGTGAACAATAACATCGATACGTTGCAAATTTACACTCTCGGTGCATAATAGAACAATATAATTAGGTTTTACTCTTTGTTCGATTGAATGAGAAAAAGTACTGTTACCAAAGATATAATCGTTAGTAATAATCGAGTAATCTAATATTGTACCTGCTTTGGTTCTTGTGAACAATGACATCGATACTTTGCAAATTTACACTCCCGGGGAATAATAGAACAATATAATTAGGTTTTACTCTTTGTTCGATTGAATGAGAAAAAGTACTGTTTCTAAAGTTATACTGTTATGGCGCAACTGAGTAGTCTAATGTTGGTCCGGTTTTTGTTCTTGTGAACGTTGGCTAATCTACACTATCGGGACATAATAGAACAATATAATTAGGTTTTACTATTTGTTCGATTGAATGAGAAAAAGTACTGTTTCCAAAGTTATACTGTTATGGCGCAACTGAGTAGTCTAATGTTGGTTCGGTTTTGGTTCTTGTGAACGTTGGCATCGATACGTTGCAAATTTACACTCTCGGTGCATAATAGAACAATATAATTAATTTTTACTCTTTGTTCGATTGAATGAGAAAAAGTACTGTTTCTAAAGTTATACTGTTATGGCGCAACTAGGTAGTCTAATGTTGGTCCGGTTTTGGTTCTCGTGAACGTTGGCAAATCTACACTATCGGGGCATAATAGAACAATATAATTAGGTTTTACTATTTGTTCGATTGAATAAAAAAAAGTACTGTTTCCAAAGTTATACTGTTATGGCGCAACTGAGTAGTCTAATGTTGGTCCGATTTTGGTTCTTGTGAACGATGGCAAATCTACACTATCGGGGCATAATAGAACAATATAATTAGGTTTTACTATTTGTTCGATTGAATGAGAAAAAGTACTGTTTCCAAAGTTATACTGTTATGGCGCAACTGAGTAGTCTAATGTTGGTTCGGTTTTGGTTCTTGTGAACGTTGGCATCGATACGTTGCAAATTTACACTCTCGGGGCATAATAGAACAATATAATTAAGTTTTACTCTTTGTTCGATTGAATGAGAAAAAGTACTGTTTCTAAAGTTATACTGTTATGGCGCAACTAAGTAGTCTAATGTTGGTCCGGTTTTGGTTCTTGTGAACGTTGGCATCGATACGTTGCAAATTTACACTCTCGG
This sequence comes from Aechmea fasciata, assembly GCA_025177825.1. Classification (NCBI taxonomy): domain Eukaryota; kingdom Viridiplantae; phylum Streptophyta; class Magnoliopsida; order Poales; family Bromeliaceae; genus Aechmea; species Aechmea fasciata. The sequence continues at coordinate 13,284,169 of CM045933.1, forward strand.
TGCATAATAGAACAATATAATTAGGTTTTCACTCTTTGTTCGATTGAATGTGAAAAAGTATTGTTTCGAAAGTTATGCTGTTATAGCGCAACTTAGTAGTCTAATGTTGGTCCGGTTTTGGTTCTTGTTAACGTTGGCATCGATACATTTCAAATTTACTCTCTCGTGGCATAATAGAACAATATAATTAGGTTTTACTCTTTGTTCGATTGAATGAGAAAAAGTACTGTTTCTAAAGTTATACTGTTATGGCGCAACTGAGTAGTCTAATGTTGGTCCGGTTTTGGTTCTTGTGAACGTTGGCATCGATACGTTGTAAATTTACACTATCGGGGCATAATAGAACTATATAATTAGGTTTTACTCTTTGTTCGATTGAATGAGAAAAAGTACTGTTTCCAAAGTTATACTGTTAGGGCGGAACTGAGTAGTCTAATGTTGGTCCGGTTTTGGTTCTTGTGAACGTTGGCATGGATACGTTGCGAATATACACTCTCGGGGCATAATAGAACAATATAATTAGGTTTTACTCTTTGTTCGATTGAACGAAAAAAAGTACTGTTTCCAAAATTATACTGTTAGGGCGCAACTGAGTAGTCTAATGTTGGTCCGGTTTTGGTTCTTGTGAACGTTGGCATGGATACGTTGCGAATATACACTCTCGCGTCATAATAGAACAATATAATTAGGTTTCACTCTTTGTTCGATTGAATGAGAAAAAGTACTGTTTCCAAAGATATACTGTTAGGGCGCAACTGAATAAGATAATGTTGTAACGGTTTTGGTTCTTCTGAACAGTGACATCGATACGTTGCAAATTTACACTCCCGGGGCATGATAGAACAATATAATTAGATTTTACTCTTTGTTCGATTGAATGAGAAAAAGTACTGTTTCTAAAGTTATACTGTTATGGCGCAATGAGTAGTCTAATGTGGTTCCGGTTTTGGTTCTTGTGAACGTTGGCATCGATACGTTGCAAATTTACACTCTCGGTGCATAATAGAACAATATAATTAGGTTTTACTCTTTGTTCGATTGAATGAGAAAAAGTACTGTTTCTAAAGTTATACTCTTATGGCGCAACTGAGTAGTCTAATGTTGGTCCGGTTTTGGTTCTTGTGAACGTTGGCATCGATACGTTGCAAATTTACACTCTCGGTGCATAATAGAACAATATAATTAGGTTTTACTCTTTGTTCGATTGAATGAGAAAAAGTATTGTTTCCAAAGTTATACTGTTATGGCGCAACTGAGTAGTCTAATGTTGGTCCGGTTTTGGTTCTTGTGAACGTTGGCATCGATACGTTGTAAATTTACACTCTCGGGGCATAATAGAACAATATAATTAGGTTTTACTCTTTGTTCGATTGAATGAGAAAAAGTACTGTTTCCAAAGTTATACTATTAGGGCGTAACTGAGTAGTCTAATGTTGGACCGGTTTTGGTTCTTGTGAACGTTGGTATGGATACGTTGCGAATATACAATCTCGGGGCATAATAGAACTATATAATTAGGTTTTACTCTTTGTTCGATTGAATGAGAAAAATAACTGTTTCTAAAGTTATACTGTTATGGCGCAACTGAGTAATCTAATGTTGTACCGGTTTTGGTTCTTGTGAACAATGACATCGATACGTTGCAAATTTAAACTCCCGGGGCATAATAGAACAATATAATTATGTTTTACTCTTTGTTCGATTGAATGAGAAAAATCTTGTTTCTAAAGTTATCTTTGTTATGGCGCAAGCGAGTAGTCTAATGTTGGTCCGGTTTTGGTTCTTGTGATCGTTGGCATCGATACGTTGCAAATCTACACTATCGGGGCATAATAGAACAATAAAAATTAGGTTTTACTAGTTGTTCGATTGAATGAGAAAAAGTGCTGTTTCCAAAGTTATACTGTTATGGCGCAACTGAGTAGTCTAATGTTGGTACGGTTTTGGTTCTTATGAACGTTGGCATCGATACGTTGCAAATTTACACTCTCGGGGCATAATAGAACAATATAATTAGGTTTTATTCTTTGTTCGATTGAATGAGAAAAAGTACTGTTTCTAAAGTTATACTATTATGGCGCAACTAAGTAGTCTAATGTTGGTCCGGTTTTGGTTCTTGTGAACGTTGGCATCGATACGTTGCAAATTTACACTCTCGGGGCATAATAGAACAATATAATTAGGTTTTATTCTTTGTTCGATTGAATGAGAAAAATCTTGTTTGAAAGTTATCTTTGTTATGTCTAATGTTGGTCGGTTTTGGTTCTTGTGAACGTTGGCATCGATACGTTGCAAATTTACACTCTCGGTGCATAATAGAACAATATAATTAGGTTTTTACACTTTGTTCGATTGAATGAGAAAAAGTACTGTTTCGAAAGTTATACTGTTATAGCGCAACTTAGTAGTCTAATGTTGGTCCGGTTTTGGTTCTTGTTAACGTTGGCGTCGATACGTTTCAAATTTACTCTCTCGGGGCATAATAGAACAATATAATTAGGGTTTACTCTTTGTTCGATTGAATGAGAAAATGTACTGTTTCGAAAGTTATACTGTTTATGGCGCAACTGAGTTGTCTAATGTTGGTCCGGTTTTGGTTCTAGTGAACAATAACATCGATACGTTGCAAATTTACACTCTCGGTGCATAATAGAACAATATAATTAGGTTTTACTCTTTGTTCGATTGAATGAGAAGAAATCATTACCAAAGATATCTTTGTTAGGCGCAATCGAGTAAGCTAATGTTGGTCCGGTTTTGGTTCTTGTGAACGTTGGCATGGATACGTTGCGAATATACACTCTCGGGGCGTAATAGAACAATATAATTAGGTTTTACTCTTTGTTCGATTGAATGAGAAAAAGTGCTGTGTCCAATGTTATACTGTTAGGGCGCAACTGAGTAGTCTAATGTTGGTCCGGTTTTGGTTCTTGTGAACGTTGGCAAATCTACACTATCGGGGCATAATAGAACAATATAATTAGGTTTTACTATTTGTTCGATTGAATGAGAAAAAGTACTGTTTCCAAAGTTATACTGTTATGGCGCAACTGAGTAGTCTAATGTTGGTCCGGTTTTGGTTCTTGTGAACGTTGGCATCGATACGTTGCAAATTTACACTCTCGGGGGATAATAGAACAATATAATTAAGTTTTACTCTTTGTTTGATTGAATGAGAAAAAGTACTGTTTCTAAAGTTATACTGTTATGGCGCAACTAAGTAGTCTAATGTTGGTCCGGTTTTGGTTCTTGTGAACGTTGGCATCGATACGTTGCAAATTTACACTCTCGGTGCATAATAGAACAATATAATTAGGTTTTACTCTTTGTTCGATTGAATGAGAAAAAGTACTGTTTCTAAAGTTATACTATTATGGCGCAACTGAGTAGTTTAATGTTGGTCCGATTATGGTTCTTGTGAACGTTGGCATCGATACGTTGTAAATTTACACTCTCGGGGCATAATAGAACAATATAATTTGGTTTTACTCTTTGGTCGATTGAATGAGAAAAAGTACTGTTTCCAAAGTTATACTGTTAGGACGGAACTGAGTAGTCTAATGTTGGTCCGATTTTGGTTCTTGCGAACGTTGGCATGGATACGTTGCGAATATACACTCTCGGGGCATAATAGAACAATATAATTTGGTTTTACTCTTTGTCCGATTGAACGAAAAAAAGAAATGTTTCCAAAATTATACTGTTAGGGCGCAACTGAGTAGTCTAATGTTGGTCCGGTTTTGGTTCTTGTGAACGTTGGCATGGATACGTTGCGAATATACACTCTCGGGGCATAATAGAACAATATAATTAGATTTTACTCTTTGTTCGATTGAATGAGAAAAATCTTGTTTCCAAAGATATCTTGTTAGGCGCAATTGAATTAGATAATGTTGTTTTGGTTCTTATGAACAATGACATCGATACGTTGCAAATTTACACTCCCGGGGCATGATAGAACAATATAATTAGATTTTACTCTTTGTTCGATTGAATGAGAAAAAGTACTGTTTCTAAAGTTATACTGTTATGGCGCAACTGAGTAGTCTAATGTTGGTCCGGTTTTGGTTCTTGTGAACGTTGGCATCGATACGTTGCAAATTTACACTCTCGGTGCATAATAGAACAATATAATTAAGTTTTACTCTTTGTTCGATTGAATGAGAAAAAGTACTGTTTCGAAAGTTATACTGTTATAGCGCACCTTAGTAGTCTAATGTTGGTCCGGTTTTGGTTCTTGTGAACGTTGGCATCGATACGTTGCAAATTTACACTCTCGGTGCATAATAGAACAATATAATTAGGTTTTTACACTTTGTTCGATTGAATGAGAAAAATCTTGTTTAAAGTTATACTGTTATAGCGCAACTTAGTAGTCAAATGTTGGTCCGATTTTGGTTCTTGTTAACGTTGGCGTCGATACGTTTCAAATTTACTCTCTCGGGGCATAATAGAACAATATAATTAGGTTTTACTCTTTGTTCGATTGAATGAGAAAAATCTTGTTTGAAAGTTATACTGTTATGGCGCAACTGAGTAGTCTAATGTTGGTCCGGTTTTGGTTCTAGTGAACAATAACATCGATACGTTGCAAATTTACACTCTCGGTGCATAATAGAACAATATAATTAGGTTTTACTCTTTGTTCGATTGAATGAGAAAAAGTACCAAAGATATCTTTGTTAGGGCGCAACTGAGTAATCTAATATTGTACCGATTTTGGTTCTTGTGAACAATGACATCGATACGTTGCAAATATACACTCCCGGGGCATAATAGAACAATATAATTAGGTTTTACTCTTTGTTCGATTGAATGAGAAAAAGTACTGTTTCTAAAGTTATACTGTTATGGCGCAACTGAGTAGTCTAATGTTGATCCGGTTTTGGTTCTTGTGAACGTTGGCAAATCTACACTATCGGGGCATAATAGAACAATATAATTAGGTTTTACTATTTATTCGATTGAATGAGAAAAAGTATTGTTTCCAAAGTTATACTGTTATGGCGCAACTGAGTAGTCTAATGTTGGTTCGGTTTTGGTTCTTGTGAACGTTGGCATCGATACGTTGCAAATTTACACTCTCGGGGGATAATAGAACAATATAATTAAGTTTTACTCTTTGTTCGATTGAATGAGAAAAAGTACTGTTTCTAAAGTTATACTGTTATGGCGCAACTAAGTAGTCTAATGTTGGTCCGGTTTTGGTTCTTGTGAACGTTTGCATCGATACGTTGCAAATTTACACTCTCGGTGCATAATAGAACAATATAATTAGGTTTTACTCTTTCTTCGATTGAATGAGAAAAAGTACTGTTTCTAAAGTTATACTATTATGGCGCAACTGAGTAGTCTAATGTTGGTCCGATTATGGTTCTTGTGAACGTTGGCATCGATACGTTGTAAATTTACACTCTCGGGGCATAATAGAACAATATAATTTGGTTTTACTCTTTGGTCGATTGAATGAGAAAAAGTACTGTTTCTAAAGTTATACTGTTATGGCGCAACTAAGTAGTCTAATGTTGGTCCGGTTTTGGTTCTTGTGAACGTTGGCATCGATACGTTGCAAATTTACACTCTCGGGGCATAATAGAACAATATAATTAGGTTTTACTCTTTGTTCGATTGAATGAGAAAAAGTATTGTTTCTAAAGTTATACTATTATGGCGCAACTGAGTAGTCTAATGTTGGTCCGATTATGGTTCTTGTGAACGTTGGCATCGATACGTTGTAAATTTACACTCTCGGGGCATAATAGAACAATATAATTTGGTTTTACTCTTTGGTCGATTGAATGAGAAAAAGTACTGTTTCCAAAGTTATACTGTTAGGACGGAACTGAGTAGTCTAATGTTGGTCCGATTTTGGTTCTTGTGAACGTTGGCATGGATACGTTGCGAATATACACTCTCGGGGCATAATAGAACAATATAATTAGGTTTTACTCTTTGTTCGATTGAACGAAAAAGTAATGTTTCCAAAATTATCTTGTTTGGGCTTAAGCGAGTAGTCTAATGTTGGTCCGGTTTTGGTTCTTGTGAACGTTGTCATGGATACGTTGCGAATATACACTCTCGGGGCGTAATAGAACAATATAATTAGGTTTTACTCTTTGTTCGATTGAATGAGAAAAAGTACTGTTTCCAAAGATATACTGTTAGGGCGCAACTGAATAGTCTAATGTTGTACCGGTTTTGGTTCTTGTGAACGTAGACAACGATACGTTGCCAATATACACTCTCGGGGCATGATAGAACAATCTAATTAGGTTTTACTCTTTGTTCGATTGAATGAGAAAAATCTTTCTAAAGTTATCTTTGTTGTGCGCAACCGAGTAGTCTAATGTTGGTCCGGTTTTGATTCTTGTGAACGTTGGCATCGATACGTTGCAAATTTACACTCTCGGTGCATAATAGAACAATATAATTAGGTTTTACTCTTTGTTCGATTGAATGAGAAAAAGTACTGTTTCGAAAGTTATACTGTTATAGCACAAGTTAGTAGTCTAATGTTGGTCCGGTTTTGGTTCTTGTGAACGTTGGCATCGATATGTTGCAAATTTACACTCTCGGTGCATAATAGAACAATATAATTAGGTTTTTACTGTTTGTTCGATTGAATGAGAAAAAGTACTGTTTCGAAAGTTATACTGTTATAGCGAAACTTAGTTGTCAAATGTTGGTCCGGTTTTGGTTCTTGTTAACGTTGGCGTCGATACGTTTCAAATTTACTCTCTCGGGGCATAATAGAACAATATAATTAGGTTTTACTCTTTGTTCGATTGAATGAGAAAAAGTACTGTTTCGAAAGTTATACTGTTATGGCGCAACTGAGTAGTCTAATGTTGGTCCTGTTTTGGTTCAAGTGAACAATAACATCGATACGTTGCAAATTTACACCCTCGGTGCATAATAGAACAATATAATTAGGTTTTACTCTTTGTTCGATTGAATGAGAAAAAGTACTGTTACCAAAGATATACTGTTAGGGCGCAACTGAGTAATCTAATATTGTACCGGTTTTGGTTCTTGTGAACAATGACATCGATACGTTGCAAATTTACACTCCCGGGGCATAATAGAACAATATAATTAGGTTTTACTCTTTGTTCGATTGAATGAGAAAAAGTACTGTTTCTAAAGTTATACTGTTATGGCGCAACTGAGTAGTCTAATGTTGGTCCGGTTTTGGTTCTTGTGAACGTTGGCAAATCTACACTATCGGGACATAATAGAACAATATAATTAGGTTTTACTATTTGTTCGATTGAATGAGAAAAAGTACTGTTTCCAAAGTTATACTGTTATGGCGCAACTGAGTAGTCTAATGTTGGTTCGGTTTTGGTTCTTGTGAACGTTGGCATCGATACGTTGCAAATTTACACTCTCGGGTGATAATAGAACAATATAATTATGTTTTACTCTTTGTTCGATTGAATGAGAAAAAGTACTGTTTCTAAAGTTATACTCTTATGGCGCAACTAAGTAGTCTAATGTTGGTCCGGTTTTGGTTCTTGTGAACGTTGGCGTCGATACGTTGCAAATTTACACTCTGCATAATAGAACAATATAATTATGTTTTACTCTTTGTTCGATTGAATGAGAAAAAGTACTGTTTCTAAAGTTATACTATTATGGCGCAACTGAATAGTTTAATGTTGGTCCGATCATGGTTCTTGTGAACGTTGGCATCGATACGTTGCGAATATACACTCTCGGGGCGTAATAGAACAATATAATTAGGTTTTACTCTTTGTTCGATTGAATGAGAAAAAGTACTGCTTCCAAAGTTATACTGTTAGGGCGCAACTGAGTAGTCTAATGTTGGTCCGGTTTTGGTTCTTGTGAACGTTGGCATGGATACGTTACGAATATACACTCTCCGGGCATAATAGAACAATATAATTAGGTTTTACTCTTTGTTCGATTGAACGAAAAAAAGTAATGTTTCCAAAATTATACTGTTAGGGCGCAACTGAGTAGTCTAATGTTGGTCCGGTTTTGGTTCTTGTGAACGTTGTCATGGATACGTTGCGAATATACACTCTCGGGTCATAATAGAACAATATAATTAGGTTTTACTCTTTGTTCGATTGAATGAGAAAAAGTACTGTTTCCAAAGATATACTGTTAGGGCGCAACTGAATAAGATAATGTTGTACCGGTTTTGGTTCTTATGAACAATGACATCGATACGTTGCATATTTACACTCCCGGGGCATGATAGAACAATATAATTAGATTTTACTCTTTGTTCGATTGAATGAGAAAAAGTACTGTTTCTAAAGTTATACTGTTATGGCGCAATTTAGTAGTCTAATGTTGGTCGGTTTTGGTTCTTGTGGACGATGGAATCGATACGTTGTAAATTTACACTCTCAGGGCGTAATAGTACAATATAATTAGGTTTTACTCTTTGTTCGATTGAATGAGAAAAAGTACTGTTTCGAAAGTTATACTGTTATAGCGCAAGTTAGTAGTCTAATGTTGGTCCGGTTTTGGTTCTTGTGAACGTTGGCATCGATATGTTGCAAATTTACACTCTCGGTGAATAATAGAACAATATAATTAGGTTTTTACTGTTTGTTCGATTGAATGAGAAAAAGTACTGTTTCGAAAGTTATACTGTTATAGCGCAACTTAGTTGTCAAATGTTGGTCCGGTTTTGGTTCTTGTTAACGTTGGCGTCGATACGTTTCAAATTTACTCTCGGGCATAATAGAACAATATAATTAGGTTTTACTCTTTGTTCGATTGAATGAGAAAAATACGTTCCGAAAGTTATACTGTTATGGCGCAACTGAGTAGTCTAATGTTGGTCCGGTTTTGGTTCTAGTGAACAATAACATCGATACGTTGCAAATTTACACTCTCGGTGCATAATAGAACAATATAATTAGGTTTTACTCTTTGTTCGATTGAATGAGAAAAAGTACTGTTACTAAAGATATACTGTTAGGGCGCAACTGAGTAATCTAATATTGTACCGGTTTTGGTTCTTGTGAACAATGACATCGATACGTTGCAAATTTACACTCCCGGGGCATAATAGAACAATATAATTAGGTTTTACTCTTTGTTCGATTGAATGAGAAAAATCGTTTCTAAAGTTATACTTTGTTATGGCGCAATCGAGTAGTCTAATGTTGGTCGGTTTTGGTTCTTGTGAACGTTGGCAAATCTACACTATCGGGACATAATAGAACAATATAATTAGGTTTTACTATTTGTTCGATTGAATGAGAAAAATCTTGTTTCCAAAGTTATACTGTTATGGCGCAACTGAGTAGTCTAATGTTGGTTCGGTTTTGGTTCTTGTGAACGTTGGCATCGATACGTTGCAAATTTACACTCTCGGGTGATAATAGAACAATATAATTATGTTTTACTCTTTGTTCGATTGAATGAGAAAAAGTACTGTTTCTAAAGTTATACTCTTATGGCGCAACTAAGTAGTCTAATGTTGGTCCGGTTTTGGTTCTTTTGAACGTTGGCGTCGATACGTTGCAAATTTACACTCTCGGTGCATAATAGAACTATATAATTAGGTTTTACTCTTTGTTCGATTGAATGAGAAAAAGTACTGTTTCTAAAGTTATACTATTATGGCGCAACTGAGTAGTTTAATGTTGGTCCGATTATGGTTCTTGTGAACGTTGGCATCGATGCGTTGTAAATTTACTCTCTCGGGGCATAATAGAACAATATAATTAGGTTTTACTCTTTGGTCGATTGAATGAGAAAAATCTTTCCAAAGTTATCCGTTAGGACGGAACTGAGTAGACTAATGTTGGGCCGGTTTTGGTTCTTGTGAACGTTGGCATGGATACGTTACGAATATACACTCTCGGGGCATAATAGAACAATATAATTAGGTTTTACTCTTTGTTCGATTGAATGAGAAAAAGTCCTGTTTCCAAAATTATCTTTGTTATGGCGCAATCGAGTAGTCTAATGTTTGTCGGTTTTGGTTCTTGTGAACGTTGGCATTGATACGTTGCGAATATACACTCTCGGGTCATAATAGAACAATATAATTAGGTTTTACTCTTTGTTCGATTGAATGAGAAAAAGTATTGTTTCCAAAGATATACTGTTAGGGCGCAACTGAATAAGATAATGTTGTACCGGTTTTGGTTTTTATGAACAATGACATCGATACGTTGCAAATTTACACTCCCGGGGCATGATAGAACAATATAATTAGATTTTACTCTTTGTTCGATTGAATGAGAAAAAGTACTGTTTCTAAAGTTATACTGTTATGGCGCAACTGAGTTGTCTAATGTTGGTCCGGTTTTGGTTCTTGTGAACGTTGGCACCGATACGCTGCAAATTTACACTCTCGGTGCATAATAGAACAATATAATTAGGTTTTACTCTTTGTTCGATTGAATGAGAAAAAGTACTGTTTCGAAAGTTAAGCTGTTATAGCGCAACTTAGTAGTCTATTGTTGGTCCGGTTTTGGTTCTTTTTAACGTTGGCATCAATACGTTTCAAATTTACTCTCTCGTGGCATAATAGAACAATATAATTTGGTTTTACTCTTTGTTCGAGTGAATGGGAAAAAGTACTGTTTCGAAAGTTATACTGTTATGGCGCAACTTAGTAGTCTAATGTTGGTGCGGTTTTGGTTCTTGTGAACGTTGGCATCGATACGTTGTAAATTTACTCTCTCGGGGCATAATAGAACAATATAATGAGGTTTTACTCTTTGGTCGATTGAATGAGAAAAAGTACTGTTTCCAAAGTTATACTGTTAGGGCGCAACTGAGTAGTCTAATGTTGGTCCGGTTTTGGTTCTTGTGAACGTTGGCATGGATACGTTGCGAATATACACTCTCGGGGCGTAATAGAACAATATAATTAGGTTTTACTCTTTGTTCGATTGAATGAGAAAAAGTACTGTTTCCAAAATTATACTGTTAGGGCGCAACTGAGTAGTCTAATGTTGGTCCGGTTTTGGTTCTTGTAAACGTTGGCATGGATACGTTGCGAATATACACTCTCGGGGCATAATAGAACAATATAATTAGGTTTTACTCTTTGTTCGATTGAATGAGAAAAAGTACTGTTTCCAAAGTTATACTGTTATGGCGCAACTGAGTAGTCTAATGTTGGTCCGGTTTTGGTTCTTTTGAACGTTGGCATCGATATGTTGTAAATTTACACTCTCGGGGCATAATAGAACAATATAATTAGGTTTTACTCTTTGTTCGATTGAATGAGAAAAAGTACTGTTTCCAAAGTTATACTGTTAGGGCACAACTGAGTAGTCTAATGTTGGTCCGGTTTTGGTTCTTGTGAACGTTGGCATCGATACGTTGCAAATATACACTCTCGGGGCGTAATAGAACAATATAATTAGGTTTTATTCTTTGTTCGATTGAATGAGAAAAAGTACTGTTTCTAAAGTTATACTGTTATGGCGCAACTGAGTAGTCTAATGTTGGTCCGGTTTTGGCTCTTGTGAACGTTGGCATCGATACGTTGCAAATTTACACTCTCGGTGCATAATAGAACAATATAATTAGGTTTTTACTCTTTGTTCGATTGAATGAGAAAAAGTACTGTTTCGAAAGTTATACTATTATGGCGCAACTGAGTAGTTTAATGTCTGTCCGATTATGGTTCTTGTTAACGTTGGCATCGATACGTTGTAAATTTACTCTCTCGGGGCATAATAGAACAATATAATTAGGTTTTACTCTTTGTTCGATTGAATGAGAAAAAGTACTGTTTCCAAAGTTATCTTGTCGGGCGTAGCGAGTAATCTAATGTTGGTCCGGTTTTGGTTCTTGTGAACGTTGGCATGGATATGTTGCGAATATACACTCTCGGGGCATAATAGAACTATATAATTAGGTTTTACTCTTTGTTCGATTGAATGTGAAAAAGTACTATTTCCAAAGTTATTGTATGGCGCAACCGAGTAGTCTAATGTTGGTCCGGTTTTGGTTCTTATGAACGTTGGCATCGATACGTTGCAAATTTACACTCTCGGGGCATAATAGAACAATATAATTAGGTTTTATTCTTTGTTCGATTGAATGAGAAAAAGTACTGTATCTAAAGTTATACTGTTAAGGCGCAACTAAGTAGTCTAATGTTAGTCCGGTTTTGCCTCTTGTAAACGTTGACATCGATACGTTGCAAATTTACACTCTCGGGGCATAATAGAACAATATAATTAGGTTTTACTCTTTGTTCGATTGAATGAGAAAAATAAGCTGTTTCCAAAGTTATACCGTTATGGCGCAATGAGTAGTCTAATGTTAGTCGGTTTTGGTTCTTGTGAACGTTGGCATTGATACGTTGCGAATATACACTCTCGGGGCATAATAGAACAATATAATTAGGTTTTACTCTTTGTTCGATTGAATGAGAAAAAGTACTGTTTCCAAAGTTATACTGTTATGGCGCAACTCAGTAGTCTAATGTTGGTCCGGTTTTGGTTCTTTGAACGTTGGCATCGATACGTTGTAAATTTACACACTCGGGGCATAATAGAACAATATAATTAGGTTTTACTCTTTTTTCGATTGAATGAGAAAAAGTACTGTTTCCAAAGTTATACTGTTAGGGCGTAACTGAGTAGTCTAATGTTGGACCAGTTATGGTTCTTGTGAACGTTGGTATGGATACGTTGCGAATATGCACTCTCGGGGCATAATAGAACTATATAATTAGGTTTTACTCTTTGTTCGATTGAATGAGAAAAATAACTGTTTTTAAAGTTATACTGTTATGGCGCAACTGAGTAGTCTAATGTTGGTCCGGTTTTGGTTCTTGTGAACGTTGGCATGGATACGTTGCGAATATACACTCTCGGGGCATAATAGAACAATATAATCAGGTTTTATTCTTTGTTCGATTGAATGAGAAAAAGTACTGTTTCTAAAGATATACTGTTAGGGCGCAACTGAGTAATCTAATGTTGTACCGTTTTTGGTTCTTGTGAACAATAACATCGATACGTTGCAAATTTACACTCTCGGTGCATAATAGAACAATATAATTAGGTTTTACTCTTTGTTCGATTGAATGAGAAAAAGTACTGTTACCAAAGATATACTGTTATGGCGCAACTGAGTAATCTAATGTTGTACCGGTTTTGGTTCTTGTGAACAATGACATCGATACGTTGCAAATTTACACTCTCGGGGCGTAATAGAACAATATAATTAGGTTTTACTCTTTGTTCGATTGAATGAGAAAAAGTACTGTTTCCAAAGTTATACTGTTATGGCGAAACTAAGTAGTCTAATGTTGGTCCAGTTTTGGTTCTTGTGAACGTTGGCATCGATACGTTGCAAATTTACATTCTCTGTGCATAATAGAACAATATAATTAGGTTTTACTTTTTGTTCGATTGAATGAGAAAAAGTACTGTTTCTAAAATTTTACTGTTATGGCGCAACTGAGTAGTCTAATATTAGTCCGGTTTTGGTTCTTGTGAACGTTGGCATCGATACGTTGCAAATTTACACTCTCGGTGCATAATAGAACAATATAATTAGGTTTTTACTCTTTGTTCGATTGAATGAGAAAAAGTACTGTTTCGAAAGTTATACTGTTATAGCGCAACTTAGTAGTCTAATGTTGGTCCGGTTTTGGTTCTTGTGAACGTTGGCATCGATACGTTGCAAATTTACACTCTCGGTGCATAATAGAACAATATAATTAGGTTTTTACTCTTTGTTCGATTGAATGAGAAAAAGTACTGTTTCTAAAGTTATACTGTTATGGCGCAACTGAGTAGTCTAATGTTGGTCCGGTTTTGGTTCTTGTGAACGTTGGCAAATCTACACTATCGGGACATAATAGAACAATATAATTAGGTTTTACTATTTGTTCGATTGAATGAGAAAAAGTACTGTTTCCAAAGTTATACTGTTATGGCGCAACTGAGTAGCCTAATGTTGGTTCGGTTTTGGTTCTTGTGAACGTTGGCATCGATACGTTGCAAATTTACACTCTCGGGGCATAATAGAACAATATAATTAGGTTTTACTCTTTGTTCGATTGAATGAGAAAAATATCTGTTTCTAAAGTTATACTGTTATGGCGCAACTAAGTAGTCTAATGTTTGTCCGGTTTTGGTTCTTGTGAACGTTGGCATCGATACGTTGCAAATATACACTCTCGGTGCATAATAGAACAATATAATTAGGTTTTACTCTTTGTTCGATTGAATGAGAAAAAGTACTGTTTCCAAAGTTATGCTGTTATAGCGCAACTTAGTAGTCTAATGTTGGTCCGGTTTTGGTTCTTGTTAACGTTGGCATCGATACATTTCAAATTTACTCTCTCGTGGCATAATAGAACAATATAATTAGGTTTTACTCTTTGTTCGATTGAATGAGAAAAAGTACTGTTTCTAAAGTTATACTATTATGGCGCAACTGAGTAGTCTAATGTTGGTCCGGTTTTGGTTCTTGTTAACGTTGGCATCGATACATTTCAAATTTACTCTCTCGGTGCATAATAGAACAATATAATTAGGTTTTACTCTTTGTTCGATTGAATGAGAAAAAGTACTGTTTCTAAAGTTATACTATTATGGCGCAACTGAGTAGTCTAATGTTGGTCCGGTTTTGGTTCTAGTGAACAATAACATCGATACGTTGCAAATTTACACTCTCGGTGCATAATAGAACAATATAATTAGGTTTTACTCTTTGTTCGATTGAATGAGAAAAATCTTGTTACCAAAGATATCTTTGTTAGGCGCAAGTGAGTAATCTAATATTGTCGGTTTTGGTTCTTGTGAACAATGACATCGATACGTTGCAAATTTGCACTCCGGGGCATAATAGAACAATATAATTAGGTTTTACTCTTTGTTCGATTGAATGAGAAAAAGTACTGTTTCTAAAGTTATACTGTTATGGCGCAACTGAGTAGTCTAATGTTGGTCCGATTTTGGTTCTTGTGAACGTTGGCAAATCTACACTATCGGGACATAATAGAACAATATAATTAGGTTTTACTATTTGTTCGATTGAATGAGAAAAAATCTTGTTTCCAAAGTTATCTTTGTTATGGCGTAGCGAGTAGTCTAATGTTGGTTCGAGTTTTGGTTCTTGTGAACGTTGGCATCGATACGTTGCAAATTTACACTCTCGGGGCGTAATAGAACAATATAATTAAGTTTTACTCTTTGTTCGATTGAATGAGAAAAAGTACTGTTTCTAAAGTTATACTGTTTTGGCGCAACTAAGTAGTCTAATGTTGGTCCGGTTTTGGTTCTTGTGAACGTTGGCATCGATACGTTGCAAATTTACACTCTCGGTGCATAATAGAACAATATAATTAGGTTTTTACTCTTTGTTCGATTGAATGAGAAAAAGTACTGTTTCGAAAGTTATACTGTTATGGCGCAACTGAGTAGTCTAATGTTGGTGCGGTTTTGGTTCTTGTGAACGTTGGCATCGGTACGTTGAAAATTTACACTCTCGGTGCATAATAGAACAATATAATTATGTTTTACTCTTTGTTCGATTGAATGAGAAAAAGTACTGTTTCTAAAGTTATACTATTATGGCGCAACTGAGTAGTCTAATGTTGGTCCGGTTTTGGTTCTAGTGAACAATAACATCGATACGTTGCAAATTTACACTCTCGGTGCATAATAGAACAATATAATTTGGTTTTACTCTTTGTTCGATTGAATGAGAAAAATCTTGTTACCAAAGATATCTTTGTTAGGCGCAAGCGAGTAATCTAATATTGTCGGTTTTGGTGTTTGTGAACAATGACATCGATACGTTGCAAATTTACACTCCGGGCATAATAGAACAATATAATTAGGTTTTACTCTTTGTTCGATTGAATGAGAAAAATCTTGTTTCTAAAGTTATCTTTGTTATGGCGCAACTGAGTAGTCTAATGTTGGTCCGGTTTTGGTTCTTGTGAACGTTGGCAAATCTACACTATCGTGGCAAAATAGAACAATATAATTAGGTTTTACTATTTGTTCGATTGAATGAGAAAAAGTACTGTTTCCAAAGTTATACTGTTATGGCGCAACTGAGTAGTCTAATGTTTGTTCGGTTTTGGTTCTTGTGAACGTTGGCATCGACACGTTGCAAATTTACACTCTCGGGGGATAATAGAACAATATAATTTGGTTTTACTCTTTGGTCGATTGAATGAGAAAAAGTACTGTTTCCAAAGTTATACTGTTAGGACGGAACTGAGTAGTCTAATGTTGGTCCGATTTTGGTTCTTGTGAACGTTGGCATGGATACGTTGCGAATATACACTCTCGGGGCATAATAGAACAATATAATTAGGTTTTACTCTTTGTTCGATTGAACGAAAAAAAGTACTGTTTCCAAAATTATACTGTTAGGGCGCAACTGAGTAGTCTAATGTTGGTCCGGTTTTGGTTCTTGTGAACGTTGGCATGGATACGTTGCGAATATACACTCTTGGGTCATAATAGAACAATATAATTAGGTTTTACTCTTTGTTCGATTGAATGAGAAAAATCTTGTTTCCAAAGATATCTTTGTTAGGCGCAATGAATAAGATAATGTTGTCGGTTTTGGTTCTTATGAACAATGACATCGATACGTTGCAAATTTACACTCCCGGGCATGATAGAACAATATAATTAGATTTTACTCTTTGTTCGATTGAATGAGAAAAATCTTGTTTCTAAAGTTATCTTGTTATGGCGAGTAGTCTAATGTTGGTCGGTTTTGGTTCTTGTGAACTATGGCATCGATACGTTGCAAATTTACACTCTCGGTGCATAATAGAACAATATAATTAGGTTTTACTCTTTGTTCGATTGAATGAGAAAAAGTACTGTTTCGAAAGTTATACTGTTATAGCGCAACTTAGTAGTCTAATGTTGGTCCGGTTTTGGTTCTTGTGAACGTTGGCATCGATACGTTGCAAATTTACACTCTCGGTGCATAATAGAACAATATAATTAGGTTTTTACACTTTGTTCGATTGAATGAGAAAAAATCTTGTTTGAAAGTTATCTTGTTAGAGCGCAACTGAGTAGTCTAATGTTGGTCCGGTTTTGGTTCTTGTGAACGTTGGCATGGATACGTTGCGAATATACACTCTGGGGACATAATAGAACAATATAATTAGGTTTTACTTTTTGTTAGATTGAATGAGAAAAATCTTGTTTGAAAGTTATCTTTGTTATGGCGCAACCGAGGTTGTCTAATGTTGGTCGGTTTTGGTTCTAGTGAACAAAAACATCGATACGTTGCAAATTTACACTCTCGGTGCATAATAGAACAATATAATTAGGTTTTACTCCTTGTTCGATTGAATGAGAAAAAATCTTTGTTACCAAAGATATCTTGTTAGGCGTATAATGAGAAATCTAATATTGTCTAGGTTTTGGTTCTTGTGAACAATGACATCGATACGTTGCAAATTTACACTCGGGCATAATAGAACAATATAATTAGGTTTTACTCTTTGTTCGATTGAATGAGAAAAATCTTGTTTCCAAAGTTATACTGTTATGGCGCAACTGAGTAGTCTAATGTTGGTCCGATTTTGGTTCTTGTGAACGTTGGCAAATCTACACTATCGGGGCATAATAGAACAATATAATTAGGTTTTACTATTTGTTCGATTTAATGAGAAAAAATCTTGTTTCCAAAGTTATACTGTTATGGCGCAACTGAGTAGTCTAATGTTGGTTCAGTTTTGGTTCTTGTGAACGTTGGCATCGATACGTTGCAAATTTACACTCTCGGGGCATAATAGAACAATATAATTAAGTTTTACTCTTTGTTCGATTGAATGAGAAAAAGTACTGTTTCTAAAGTTATACTGTTTTGGCGCAACTAAGTAGTCTAATGTTGGTCCGGTTTTGGTTCTTGTGAACGTTGGCATCGATACGTTGCAAATTTACACTCTCGGTGCATAATAGAACAATATAATTAGGTTTTTACTCTTTGTTCGATTGAATGAGAAAAATCTTGTTTCGAAAGTGATCTTTGTTATGGCGCAACTGAGTAGTCTAATGTTGGTGCGGTTTTGGTTCTTGTGAACGTTGGCATCGGTACGTTGAAAATTTACACTCTCGGTGCATAATAGAACAATATAATTAGGTTTTACTCTTTGTTCGATTGAATGAGAAAAAGTACTGTTTCTAAAGTTATACTATTATGGCGCTACTGAGTAGTCTAATGTTGGTCCGGTTTTTGTTCTAGTGAACAATAACATCGATACGTTGCAAATTTACACTCTCGGTGCATAATAGAACAATATAATTTAGTTTTACTCTTTGTTCGATTGAATGAGAAAAATCGTTACCAAAGATATCTTGTTAGGCGCAAGCGAGTAATCTAATATTGTAGGTTTTGGTGTTTGTGAACAATGACATCGATACGTTGCAAATTTACACTCTCGGGGCATAATAGAACAATATAATTAGGTTTTACTCTTTGTTCGATTGAATGAGAAAAAGTACTGTTTCTAAAGTTATACTGTTATGGCGCAACTGAGTAGTCTAATGTTGGTCCGGTTTTGGTTCTTGTGAACGTTGGCAAATCTACACTATCGTGGCAAAATAGAACAATATAATTAGGTTTTACTATTTGTTCGATTGAATGAGAAAAATCTTGTTTCCAAAGTTATCTTTGTTATGGCGCGAGTAGTCTAATGTTGGTTCGGTTTTGGTTCTTGTGAACGTTGGCATCGACACGTTGCAAATTTACACTCTCGGGGGATAATAGAACAATATAATTTGGTTTTACTCTTTGGTCGATTGAATGAGAAAAATCTTTTTCCAAAGTTATCTTTATTAGGTCGGAACTGAGTAGTCTAATGTTGGTCCGATTTTGGTTCTTGCGAACGTTGGCATGGATACGTTGCGAATATACACTCTCGGGGCATAATAGAACAATATAATTAGGTTTTACTCTTTGTTCGATTGAACGAAAAAAAGTAATGTTTCCAAAATTATACTGTTAGGGCGCAACTGAGTAGTCTAATGTTGGTCCGGTTTTGGTTCTTGTGAACGTTGGCATGGATACGTTGCGAATATACACTCTCGGGTCATAATAGAACAATATAATTAGGTTTTACTCTTTGTTCGATTGAATGAGAAAAATCTTGTTTCCAAAGATATCTTTGTTAGGCGCAATTTGAATAAGATAATGTTGTAGGTTTTGGTTCTTATGAACAATGACATCGATACGTTGCAAATTTACATTCCCGGGGCATGATAGAACAATATAATTAGATTTTACTCTTTGTTCGATTGAATGAGAAAAAGTACTGTTTCTAAAGTTATACTGTTATGGCGCAACTGAGTAGTCTAATGTTGGTCCGGTTTTGGTTCTTGTGAACGATGGCATCGATACGTTGCAAATTTACACTCTCGGTGCATAATAGAACAAAATAATTAGGTTTTACTCTTTGTTCGATTGAATGAGAAAAGTACTGTTTCGAAAGTTATACTGTTATAGCGCAACTTAGTAGTCTAATGTTGGTCCGGTTTTGGTTCTTGTGAACGTTGGCATCGATACGTTGCAAATTTACACTCTCGGTGCATAATAGAACAATATAATTAGGTTTTTACACTTTGTTCGATTGAATGAGAAAAAGTACTGTTTCGAAAGTTATCTTTGTTATAGCGCAACTGAGTTGTCTAATGTTCGTCCGGTTTTGGTTCTTGTGAACGTTGGCATCGATACGTTGCAAATTTACACTCTCGGGGCATAATAGATCAATATAATTAGGTTTTACTCTTTGTTCGATTGAATGAGAAAAATCTTGTTTCGAAAGTTATCTTTGTTATGGCGCAATGAGTTGTCTAATGTTGGTCCGGTTTTGGTTCTAGTGAACAAAAACATCGATACGTTGCAAATTTACACTCTCGGTGCATAATAGAACAATATAATTAGGTTTTACTCTTTGTTCGATTGAATGAGAAAAAGTACTGTTACCAAAGATATCTTTGTTAGGCGCAATGAGTAATCTAATATTGTACCGGTTTTGGTTCTTGTGAACAATGACACCGATACGTTGAAAATTTATACTACCGGGGCATAATAGAACAATATAATTAGGTTTTACAATTTGTTCGATTGAATGAGAAAAAGTACTGTTCCAAAGTTATACTGTTATGGCGCAACTGAGTAGTCTAATGTTGGTTCAGTTTTGGTTCTTGTGAACGTTGGCATCGATACATTGCAAATTTACACTCTCGGGGCATACTAGAACAATATAATTAGGTTTTACTCTTTGTTCGGTTGAATGAGAAAAATCTTGTTTCCAAAGTTATCTTTGTTATGGCGCAACTGAGTAGTCTAATGTTGGTTCAGTTTTGGTTCTTGTAAACGTTGGCATCGATACGTTGCAAATTTACACTCTCGGGGCATAATAGAACAATATAATTAAGTTTTACTCTTTGTTCGATTGAATGAGAAAAAGTACTGTTTCTAAAGTTATACTGTTATGGCGCAACTAAGTAGTCTAATGTTGGTCCGGTTTTGGTTCTTGTGAACGTTGGCATCGATACGTTGCAAATTTACACTCTCGGTGCATAATAGAACAATATAATTAGGTTTTTACTCTTTGTTCGATTGAATGAGAAAAAGTACTGTTTCGAAAGTTATGCTGTTATAGCGCAACTTAGTAGTCTAATGTTGGTCCGGTTTTGGTTCTTGTTAACGTTGGCATCGATACATTTCAAATTTACTCTCTCGTGGCATAATAGAACAATATAATTAGGTTTTACTCTTTGTTCGATTGAATGTGAAAAAAATCTTGTTTCGAAAGTTATCTTTGTTATGGCGCAAAGTAGCTAATGTTGGTCCGGTTTTGGTTCTTGTGAACGTTGGCATCGTTACGTTGCATATTTACTCTCTCGGGGCATAATAGAACAAAATAATTAGGTTTTACTCTTTGTTCGATTGAATGAGAAAAATCTTGTTTCCTAAGTTATCTTGTTAGGACGGGCGAGTAGTCTAATGTTGGTCCGGTTTTGGTTCTTGTGAACGTTGGCATGGATACGTTGCGAATATACACTCTCGGGGCATAATAGAACAATATAATTAGGTTTTACTCTTTGTTCGATTGAACGAAAAAAATCTTGTTTCCAAAATTATCTTTGTTAGGCGCAACTGAGTAGTCTAATGTTGGTCCGGTTTTGGTTCTTGTGAACGTTGGCATGGATACGTTGCGAATATACACTCTCGCGTCATAATAGAACAATATAATTCGGTTTTACTGTTTGTTCGATTGAATGAGAAAAAAATCTTGTTTCCAAAGATATACTCTTAGAGCGCAATGAATAAGATAATGTTGTCTCGGTTTTGGTTCTTATGAAGCAGGTGACATCGATACGTTGCAAATTTACACTCCGGGGCATGACGAACAATATAATTAGATTTTACTCTTTGTTCGATTGAATGAGAAAAATCTTGTTTCTAAAGTTATCTTTTGTTATGGCGCAACTAAGTAGTCTAATGTTGGTCCAGTTTTGGTTCTTGTGAACGGTGGCATCGATACGTGGCAAATTTACACTCTCGGTGCATAACAGAACAATATAATTAGGTTTTACTCTTTGTTTGATTGAACGAGAAAAAGTACTGTTTCTAAAGTTATACTCTTATGGCGCAACTGAGTAGTCTAATGTTGGTCCGGTTTTGGTTCTTGTGAACGTTGGCATCGATACGTTGCAAATTTACACACTCGGTGCATAATAGAACAATATAATTAGGTTTTTACTCTTTGTTCGATTGAGTGAGAAAAAGTACTGTTTCGAAAGTTAAGCTGTTTTAGCGCAACTTAGTAGTCTAATGTTGGTCCGGTTTTGGTTCTTGTTAACGTTGGCATCGATACGTTTCAAATTTACTCTCTCGTGGCATAATAGAACAATATAATTAGGTTTTACTCTTTGTTCGAGTGAATGGGAAAAAGTACTGTTTCGAAAGTTATACTGTATGGCGCAACTTAGTAGTCTAATGTTGGTGCGGTTTTGGTTCTTGTGAACGTTGGCATCGATACGTTGAAAATTTACACTCTCGGTGCATAATAGAACAATATAATTAGGTTTTACTCTTTGTTCGATTGAATGAGAAAAAGTACTGTTTCTAAAGTTATACTGTTATGGCGCAACTGAGTAGTCTAATGTTGGTCCGGTTTTGGTTCTTGTGAACGTTGGCATCGATACGTTGCAAATTTACACTCTCGGTGCATAATAGAACAATATAATTAGGTTTTTACTCTTTGTTCGATTGAATGAGAAAAAGTACTGTTTCGAAAGTTATGCTGTTATAGCGCAACTTAGTAGTCTAATGTTGGTCCGGTTTTGGTTCTTGTTAACGTTGGCATCGATACATTTCAAATTTACTCTCTCGTGGCATAATAGAACAATATAATTAGGTTTTACTCTTTGTTCGATTGAATGTGAAAAAGTACTGTTTCGAAAGTTATACTGTTATGGCGCAACTGAGTAGCTAATGTTGGTCCGATTTTGGTTTTTGTGAACGTTGGCATCGATACGTTGTAAATTTACTCTCTCGGGGCATAATAGAACAATATAATTAGGTTTTACTCTTTGGTCGATTGAATGAGAAAAAGTACTGTTTCCTAAGTTATACTGTTAGGACGGAACTGAGTAGTCTAATGTTGGTCCGATTTTGGTTCTTGTGAACGTTGGCATGGATACGTTGCGAATATACACTCTCGGGGCATAATAGAACAATATAATTAGGTTTTACTCTTTGTTCGATTGAACGAAAAAAAGTACTGTTTCCAAAATTATACTGTTAGGGCGCAACTGAGTAGTCTAATGTTGGTCCGGTTTTGGTTCTTGTGAACGTTGGCATGGATACGTTGCGAATATACACTCTCGGGTCATAATAGAACAATATAATTAGGTTTTACTCTTTGTTCGATTGAATGAGAAAAAGTACTGTTTCCAAAGATATACTGTTAGGGCGCAACTGAATAAGATAATGTTGTACCGGTTTTGGTTCTTATGAACAATGACATCGATACGTTGCAAATTTACACTCCCGGGGCATGATAGAACAATATAATTAGATTTTACTCTTTGTTCGATTGAATGAGAAAAAGTACTGTTTCTAAAGTTATACTGTTATGGCGCAACTGAGTAGTCTAATGTTGGTCCGGTTTTGGTTCTTGTGAACGTTGGCATCGATACGTTGCAAATTTACACTCTCGGTGCATAATAGAACAATTTAATTAGGTTTTACTCTTTGTTCGATTGAATGAGAAAAATCTTGTTTCGAAAGTTATCTTTGTTAGGGCGCAACTGAGTAGTCTAATGTTGGTTCGATTTTGGTTCTTTTGAACGTCGGCATGGACTCGTTGCGAATATACACTCTCGGGGCATAATAGAACAATATAATTAGGTTTTTACTCTTTGTTCGATTGAATGAGAAAAAGTACTGTTTCGAAAGTTATACTGTTATAGCGCAACTTAGTAGTCAAATGTTGGTCCGGTTTTGGTTCTTGTTAACGTTGGCGTCGATACGTTTCAAATTTACTCTCTCGGGGCATAATAGAACAATATAATTAGGTTTTACTGTTTGTTAGATTGAATGAGAAAAAGTACTGTTTCGAAAGTTATACTGTTATGGCGCAACTGAGTTGTCTAATGTTGGTCCGGTTTTGGTTCTAGTGAACAAAAACATCGATACGTTGCAAATTTACACTCTCGGTGCATAATAGAACAATATAATTAGGTTTTACTCTTTGTTCGATTGAATGAGAAAAAGTAATGTTACCAAAGATATCTTGTTAGGGCGCAACCGAGTAATCTAATATTGTACGGTTTGGTTCTTGTGAACAATGACATCGATACGTTGCAAATTTACACTCGTGGCGTAATAGAACAATATAATTAGGTTTTACTCTTTGTTCGATTGAATGAGAAAAAGTACTGTTTCCAAAGTTATACTGTTAGGGCGCAACTGAGTAGTCTAATGTTGGTCAGGTTTTGGTTCTTGTGAACGTTGGCAAATCTACACTATCGGGACATAATAGAACAATATAATTAGGTTTTACTATTTGTTCGATTGAATGAGAAAAAGTACTGTTTCCAAAGTTATACTGTTATGGCGCAACTGAGTAGTCTAATGTTGGTTCAGTTTTGGTTCTTGTAAACGTTGGCATCGATACGTTGCAAATTTACACTCTCGGGGCATAATAGAACAATATAATTAAGTTTTACTCTTTGTTCGATTGAATGAGAAAAGTACTGCTTTCTAAAGTTATCTTGTTATGGCGCAACTAAGTAGTCTAATGTTGTCCCGGTGTTGGTTCTTGTGTACGTTGACGTCGATACGTTGCAAATTTACACTTTGCATAATAGAACAATATAATTAGGTTTTTACTCTTTGTTCGATTGAATGAGAAAAAGTACTATTTCGAAAGTTATGCTGTTATAGCGCAACTTAGTAGTCTAATGTTGGTGCGGTTTTGGTTCTTGTTAACGTTGGCATCGATACATTTCAAATTTACTCTCTCGTGGCATAATAGAACAATATAATTAGGTTTTACTCTTTGTTCGATTGAATTTGAAAAAGTTCTGTTTCGAAAGTTATACTGTTATGGCGCAACTGAGTAGCTAATGTTGGTCCGATTTTGGTTTTTGTGAACGTTGGCATCGATACGTTGTAAATTTACTCTCTCGGGGCATAATAGAACAATATAATTAGGTTTTACTCTTTGTTCGATTGAATGAGAAAAGTACTTGTTTCCTAAGTTATACCGTTAGGACGGAATCGAGTAGTCTAATGTTTGTCCGGTTTTGGTTCTTGTGAACGTTGGCATGGATACGTTGCGAATTTACACTCTCGGGGCATAATAGAACAATATAATTAGGTTTTACTCTTTGTTCGATTGAACGAAAAAAAGTACTGTTTCCAAAATTATACTGTTAGGGCGCAACTGAGTAGTCTAATGTTGGTCCGGTTTTGGTTCTTGTGAACGTTGGCATGGATACGTTGCGAATATACACTCTCGCGTCATAATAGAACAATATAATTAGGTTTTACTGTTTGTTCGATTGAATGAGAAAAAGTACTGTTTCCAAAGATATACTCTTAGGGCGCAACTGAATAAGATAATGTTGTACCGGTTTTGGTTCTTATGAACAGTGACATCGATACGTTGCAAATTTACACTCCCGGGGCATGACAGAACAATATAATTAGATTTTACTCTTTGTTCGATTGAATGAGAAAAAGTACTGTTTCTAAAGTTATACTGTTATGGCGCAACTGAGTAGTCTAATGTTGGTCCGGTTTTGGTTCTTGTGAACGTTGGCATCGATACATGACAAAAAGTACTTTTTCGAAAGTTATACTGTTAGGGCGCAACTGAGTAGTCTAATGTTGGTCCGGTTTTGGTTCTTGTGAACGTTGGCATCGATACGTTGCAAATTTACACACTCGGTGCATAATAGAACAATATAATTAGGTTTTTACTCTTTGTTCGATTGAGTGAGAAAAAGTACTGTTTCGAAAGTTAAGCTGTTTTAGCGCAACTTAGTAGTCTAATGTTGGTCCGGTTTTGGTTCTTGTTAACGTTGGCATCGATACGTTTCAAATTTACTCTCTCGTGGCATAATAGAACAATATAATTAGGTTTTACTCTTTGTTCGAGTGAATGGGAAAAAGTCTTGTTTGAAAGTTATCTTGTTATGGCGCAACTTAGTAGTCTAATGTTGGTGCGTTTTGGTTCTTGTGAACGTTGGCATCGATACGTTGCAAATTTACACTCTCGGGGCATAATAGAACAATATAATTAGGTTTTACTCTTTGTTCGATTGAATGAGAAAAAGTACTGTTTCCAAAGTTATACTATTATGGCGCAACTGAGTAGTCTAATGTTGGTCCGGTTTTGGTTCTTGTGAACGTTGGCATCGATACGTTGCAAATTTACACTCCCGGTGCATAATAGAACAATATAATTAGGTTTTACTCTTTGTTCGATTGAATGAGAAAAAGTACTGTTTCTAAAGTTATACTCTTATGGCGCAACTGAGTAGTCTAATGTTGGTCCGGTTTTGGTTCTTGTGAACGTTGGCATCGATACGTTGCAAATTTACACTCTCGGTGCATAATAGAACAATATAATTAGGTTTTACTCTTTGTTCGATTGAATGAGAAAAAGTACTGTTTCTAAAGTTATACTATTATGGCGCAACTCAGTAGTCTAATGTTGGTCCGGTTTTGGTTCTTTGAACGTTGGCATCGATACGTTGTAAATTTACACACTCGGGGCATAATAGAACAATATAATTAGGTTTTACTCTTTTTTCGATTGAATGAGAAAAAGTACTGTTTCCAAAGTTATACTGTTAGGGCTTAACTGAGTAGTCTTATGTTGTACCAGTTATGGTTCTAGTGAACGTTGGCATCGATACGTTGCAAATTTACACTCTCGGGGCATAATAGAATAATATAATTAAGTTTTACTCTTTGTTCGATTGAATGAGAAAAATAATTGTTTCTAAAGTTATACTGTTATGGCGCAACTGAGTAGTCTAATGTTGGTCCGGTTTTGGTTCTTGTGAACGTTGGCATGGATACGTTGCGAATATACACTCTCGGGGCATAATAGAACAATATAATCAGGTTTTACTCTTTGTTCGATTGAATGAGAAAAAGAATTGTTTCCAAAGATATACTGTTAGGGCGCAACTGAGTAATCTAATATTGTACCGGTTTTGGTTCTTGTGAACAATAACATCGATACGTTGCAAATTTACACTTTGCATAATAGAACAATATAATTAGGTTTTACTCTTTGTTCGATTGAATGAGAAAAAGTATCGTTACCAAAGATATCTTGTTAGGCGCAATCGAGTAATCTAATGTTGTACGGTTTTGGTTCTTGTGAACAATGACATCGATACGTTGCAAATTTACACTCGGGCATAATAGAACAATATAATTAGGTTTTACTCTTTGTTCGATTGAATGAGAAAATGTCTTTTCTAAAGTTATCTTGTTAAGGCGCAACCGAGTAGTCTAATGTTGGTCCGGTTTTGGTTCTTGTGAACGTTGGCATCGATACGTTGCAAATTTACACTCTCGGGGCATAATAGAATAATATAATTAGGTTTTACTCTTTGTTCGATTGAATGAGAAAAAGTACTGTTTCTAAAATTTTACTGTTATGGCGCAACTGAGTAGTCTAATATTAGTCCGGTTTTGGTTCTTGTGAACGTTGGCATCGATACGTTGCAAATTTACACTCTCGGTGCATAATAGAACAATATAATTAGGTTTTTATTCTTTGTTCGATTGAATGAGAAAAAGTACTGTTTCGAAAGTTATACTGTTATAGCGCAACTTAGTAGTCTAATGTTGGTCCGGTTTTGGTTCTTGTGAACGTTGGCATCGATACGTTGCAAATTTACACTCTCGGTGCATAATAGAACAATATAATTAGGTTTTTACACTTTGTTCGATTGAATGAGAAAAAGTACTGTTTCGAAAGTTATACTGTTATAGCGCAACTTAGTAGTCAAATGTTGGTGCGGTTTTGGTTCTTGTTAACGTTGGCGACGATACGTTTCAAATTTACTCTCTCGGGGCATAATAGAACAATATAATTAGGTTTTACTCTTTGTTCGATTGAATGAGAAAAAGTACTGTTTCGAAAGTTATACTGTTATGGCGCAACTGAGTTGTCTAATGTTGGTCCGGTTTTGGTTCTAGTGAACAATAACATCGATACGTTGCAAATTTACACTCTCGGTGCATAATAGAACAATATAATTAGGTTTTACTCTTTGTTCGATTGAATGAGAAAAAGTACTGTTACCAAAGATATACTGTTAGGGCGCAACTGAGTAATCTAATATTGTACCGGTTTTGGTTCTTGTGAACAATGACATCGATACGTTGCAAATTTACACTCCTGGGGCATAATAGAACAATATAATTAGGTTTTACTCTTTGTTCGATTGAATGAGAAAAAGTACTGTTTCTAAAGTTATACTATTATGGCGCAACTGAGTAGTCTAATGTTGATCCGGTTTTGGTTCTTGTGAACGTTGGCAAATCTACACTATCGGGGCTTAATAGAACAATATAATTAGGTTTTACTATTTGTTCGATTGAATGAGAAAAAGTATTGTTTCTAAAGTTATACTGTTATGGCGCAACTGAGTAGTCTAATGTTGGTCCGGTTTTGGTTCTTGTGAACGTTGGCATCGATACGTTGCAAATTTACACTCTCGGGGCATAATAGAACAATATAATTAGGTTTTACTCTTTGTTCGATTGAATGAGAAAAAGTACAGTTTCTAAAGTTATACTGTTATGGCGCAACTAAGTAGTCTAATATTGGTCCAGTTTTGGTTCTTGTGAACGTTGGCATCGATACGTTGCAAATTTACACTCTCGGTGCATAATAGAACAATATAATTTGGTTTTACTCTTGGTTCGTTTGAATGAGAAAAAGTACTGTTTCTAAAGGTATACTATTATGGCGCAACTGAGTAGTTTAATGTTGGTCCGATTATGGTTCTTGTGAACGTTGGCATCGATACGTTGTAAATTTACACTCTCATAATAGAACAATATAATTTGGTTTTACTCTTTGGTCGATTGAATGAGAAAAAGTACTGTTTCCAAAGTTATACTGTTAGGACGGAACTGAGTAGTCTAATGTTGGTCCGATTTTGGTTCTTGCGAACGTTGGCATGGATACGTTGCGAATATACACTCTCGGGGCATAATAGAACAATATAATTAGGTTTTACTCTTTGTTCGATTGAATGAGAAAAAGTAATGTTTCCAAAATTATACTGTTAGGGCGCAACTGAGTAGTCTAATGTTGGTCCGGTTTTGGTTCTTGTGAACGTTGGCATGGATACGTTGCGAATATACACTCTCGGGTCATAATAGAACAATATAATTAGGTTTTACTCTTTGTTCGATTGAATGAGAAAAAGTACTGTTTCCAAAGATAAACTGTTAGGGCGCAACTGAATAAGATAATGTTGTACCGGTTTTGGTTCTTATGAACAATGACATCGATACGTTGCAAATTTACACTCCCGGGGCATGATAGAACAATATAATTAGATTTTACTCTTTGTTCGATTGAATGAGAAAAAGTACTGTTTCTAAAGTTATACTGTTATGGCGCAACTGAGTAGTCTAATGTTGGTCCGGTTTTGGTTCTTGTGAACGTTGGCATCGATACGTTGCAAATTTACACTCTCGGTGCATAATAGAACAATATAATTAGGTTTTACTCTTTGTTCGATTGAATGAGAAAAAGTACTGTTTCTAAAGTTATACTGTTATAGCGCAACTTAGTAGTCTAATGTTGGTCCGGTTTTGGTTCTTGTGAACGTTGGCATCGATACGTTGCAAATTTACACTCTCGGTGCATAATAGAACAATATAATTAGGTTTTTACACTTTGTTCGATTGAATGAGAAAAAGTACTGTTTCGAAAGTTATACTGTTATAGCGCAACTTAGTAGTCAAATTGTCACATATCGAACTTCTAAAGTCTTGAAGTTACGAGGTATGTTGGCTTGGAAGGCCACAAGAATGGTTCCCGTGAAGTTTGGAAGCTTTCGGGTGTTTTCGGTGCACTAGGTGCGAGAAGGAAGCCCGAAAGGCTATCTTGGGCCACGAGCTAAATCCGACGCTTGCGCGGATTTGATAATGATGTGGACATGATCCAAATCATGTGTGGGGAGTCTCGGTGCGATTTGAAACGAATCGGAGGTCAAACGGGCCAAAAGTGAGTTGGAACGGAGAAGAAACGGAAAAAGCTGAAAATTTGGCTAAGTCCTTTGAGTGGGCTGAGGGGACCTGCGGGGTCGGGACATTGATCCAATGTCCGGACATCCAATGTCCGGACAATGGTGGATGTCCGGACCCAGTAAGCTGGAAAATGGGCAAAAGGGCCCTGAGCAGGCCAGGACCGGACATTGTGTGAATGTCCCATCGCACGCGCGATTGGACCCGGGTGAAGATACTTGGAGACCGGACACCATACATGGAGACCGGTCTCAGCAGCCCGAAAATGCCCAGTTTGGGCTGTTGCAAATATTGCAAAGTTGAGGGGCTTTGTTGCATTTTGGCAAGGGGTTAAGTGATTAGAGGGTAACAAAACCCTTTCTTACCCTCTCTCCCTCACAGATCTCTCTCTCTCTCTCTCTCTCTGTTCGACCGAAGCAAGAAGAAGGAGAGAAGAAAGAAAGAAAAGGGAGAAGAAGAAGAAGAAGAAGATGGAGATGGTGAAGAAGATGATGGTGGAGATCACCATGGGCATCTTCTTCCTCCCCTTTGTGCAAGAGGGCTTCTTGTAGAGGTAAGCCTTTGCTCCTCTCATGGTAGATCTTCTAGTAGAGGGTTTCTAAACCCTAGATCTAGTGTTTTGATCTCCTCACAAGCGTAGGAGCCTAGTAGCAACCGAAGAACATATGAAAACCATGTTTTCTTCGTAGAGCACTAATGGTGGATTTCTAGGGTTTGCTCTAAGCACCCTATGGTTGGCTCTAGTACTCTTAGATGCGTTCCTAGAGGTTAGACAAGTTCTCTATTGCTTGTTCTAGAGATCAAATCGGTGGGATTGCATAGATGCAAACCTAGGGCTCCAAAATGGGGTTTTTAGAAATAGATGAGTTTGATCTCATTTGACCCCATAGAAACCTAATTGGGGGCCTAACGAACGCGTTGGCGCGCTCGGTTCGGTCATCCGACGAGCGAGTACAAAGATATTAATTATTTAATATATTCATACCAGATGTCCGACACGCAAGATAGAAGCCCTAAATGCATGAAAGCAGAACTGGGGCAACTTGAAGGCGTGGGGCAACGGCACAAAGTCTCAGATCGAGATTCGGAGACCGTTCGGGTGGTCGTGCAAGAGTTCGAGCCAAACCGGGTCAAGAGTGCCGCGGGCGGCCGATTGCAAGTGTCGACGAGCGATCGGAGTGCGAATTGAGGTGGGTTGTGTTTACCGAAGCGGCTAGGTCGCCTAAATATGTCTAAGAGTAACGGTTTCAAGTTGATGCATGTGAACCATGTGTAGAAATACATGTTAAAGAACACAGTATAAAATACACAAGTAGAAATGCATGTTAAGGAACCTAGTGTGAGAGGCTAAGTATGAGCGTGATATAGAAATGCTAGTGAGCAAGATGGGCATGACAATAGCATGATATAGAAATGCTAGAGAGCAATGGAGCATGAGCTAAATAATGAAGTATTGAATGCTAAATGTAAGAATGCAAAGTAAAGAATGTGAGTCATGGACTAATACACATATAGATCGAGTGGCATCCAACTTAGTGTAAAGAACATAAGTTGTAGTAAACCTAGAGTCATGTGGACCTAGGGGAATGACATCTAACCTAGTGTAAAGGACATAGGTTATAGTAAACCTAGAGTCAAATGGATCTAGGTAAAGAACAGTGAACCTATTGTCAAGGACATAGGTTGGTTAAAGAGGATCGTGGACCTAATGTTAGTAAACCTAGGTCGAGATGGAAGGACATAGAACCTAGAGTTAAGTCAACCTAGGTTATGTGACAAAGAATGAACCCTAGTGTCAAGTGGACCTAGGAGGTAAAGACAATGGACCTAGAGGGTCGTCTCTTGAGGGCCTAGCTAACCCTCAAGCTAAGTGAAACGGATTCATGGAATCCCGTGATATGTGCACCACTGAGGGTGCCGGGCGTGTGCGACGATTTCGCCGTCCAGGGCTATACCACTGACGTGGCGTTGTGCGACGATTTCGCCGCCGGGTGGGTGAGCCAAAATGAGTTCGGTACCGGTCAAGCCGGGTGAGGATCAGACCGCCATGAGTTGACACCATGAGTTTGGAAACCATTGCTGGGTAAGTACGATACGAGCGCGCCAGGAGGCGGAGGAGTGACTCAAACCATTGTTGGGTGAGGTGCGATTAGTTCGCCGCCAGATGGTTAAGTCATGACTTGGGTCCTCGCTAGGTAAGTCCGCCGTGATCGCCACTAGAATGGTTATGTCAAGTGACAGCTGGGTTCCGCGTGTGCGACGATTTCGCCGCGATGAGGCTGCGTCACAGAGGGCGGCGGGCTGTTGACAGCTGGGGTAGTTGTGAGACGTCCAACACCTCGGGCTAGACAGCGGGCGGATTATCCGCATTTGATTGACTCAAGACCGAGTCGGGTGGCATAGTGAGCTAAGGTAGAGTGGACCTTAGACGTATTTGCTAAATAGCGTATGTGCCGAGGATAAAGGATAGAGAATGTGAATAGCTAACTTGATAAGTAGCTAGTGAGGATAAAGGGTAAAAAGTATGGATAGCTAACTTGGTAAATAGCTAAGATAAGAATAAAAGAGCTAAAGTAAAGAATAGCAATAAAGTAAAGAAAAGCTAAGAGCTAAAGAATAATTTTGCATATTGCATTTGTGAGGTGTTTTTATGTTAGTTGCAAACTATATATCCGTATATGCTTTTGGACTAACATATCTGTTGCCTCCTCGGACCTATTGGTCGAGCCGTTCTCTTGGGTGACCGTACCCACGAGAACTATGGACAATAGTTCTCACCCCGTGTTGCGTTTTTGGGGTACAGTATACACGTGAGCGGCGCAAAGACAGTTAGGCGAGGCAAGGGCGTAGCTCAGTAGATAGCGCCCTACCAGGAGACTGAGATAGAAGTACCCCAGTTGACAGAGCTTAGGGGTGTAGCGGGGAAAGGAAAGCAAGTTGTAATAAAAATGTATAATTTACTAGATTGTATTAGGAAGTCTGTAATATGAATGTAAAAGTTTATAGATAATGTAAGATTGTAATCGGGGTTGAATGGATGTAATAGCAAGTAGCTGTTTTATGTTTATGATACTTCCTTATGCAATCTGAATGAGATATCTGTTCCTGTTTGGAACCTCCTTGTAATTGTATTGATTGCGACGCCTTGAACGTACAGGGGAAACTCTGTCCGTTCGGCGGTCTGTCGGCGCGCCCGAATCCGACCGAGTTGGCGGGCTCGGGGCGTGACAGATAAGATGGTATCAAAGCATAAAGTAGTGAATGGGAAAATGGCTTTGTGAACCTAGGAGACCCTAGGATAGCAAAACCTTAGAGGTTAAGGCTCGTGAGAGACGAGGACTTGTCGTTCGTGGCGAAAGTAATACCGATTGGGTTGTGTTGGAACCTCTAAGACGGATATTAGAGGTAGACTTGAGGTGTAGTTTGTTCTCAACCGAGGGTGTTCGTGTTGGGCGCGCACAACATGAACCCGGACGATGAGAATAAACGCCTCGCGTGACTTTCGCCTAATTGGCTTTTGAGCCGGTATTAGTGGTCTCGTGTTCGACCCGAGTTGGTCGAGAACTAATCGAGTTGTCGTATTTCAGGAGACGATGGCACCGCGTAGGCGATCTTCATCCAGATCGGCGCGGGTGGGGACAAGTGGCGTCCCTGAGCAAGTTGACGCGAGCGGAGACTCTGAGCTTCGTGATCAGTTGGCCTCACTCGTGGAGTGGTGAGGCAACAAGCCGATGTGGTGCAGCGGCAGCAGAAGGCTGCCATGCGCCAGGAGGAGCAAATGAAGCGACTCCAAGAGACGTTGGATCAGTTGGTGGCTGCACCGGCTGCGGCTTGTCATGGACGGCCGGGTGTTGCGGCGGAAGCGTTTTCGCCGGGGTCGGGCGATCCGACCGCTGTTGGTTCAGAGGTGGCAGCGGAACGGGAGCGAGCTTTAGCGGCCCTAGTGGATTTTAAGAAGTTTGATCCGCCTACCTTTGACGGAGAGGACGTTGATCCATGGATCGTGGAGATGTGGATTGACTCGATGGAAACCCTCTTTGAGGAGATGTACACCTTAGAGCGAGACAAGGTGCCTTTTGCTGTGCATTGCTTGAAGCAGTCAGCGAAGGTGTGGTGGAAAGGGATTCGGCAAAACCGATCGCCTAGTCTTCCTCCTATGGCGTGGGAAGAGTTTCGGGGAATGCTGTTCTCGGCTTATTTTCCCGATAGCGAGAAAAGGAAGCTCCAGGACAAGTTCCGGAAGCTGCGGCAAGGAGACCGCTCAGTGAGGCAATACGAGCGAGAATTTTCTCGTCTCGTGCATTGTGTCCCGGATGTGGTGCGGGATGACAAGGCTAAGGCCGATAGCTTTGTGCGTGGACTTCAGCCAGATCTTTTTGAGGCTGTGTATATACTTCAGTTGCAGACCTTTGCTGAAGTCCTGGATCGAGCCTTATGGATAGAGCAAGGCAACGCATTTCTCCAGGAAGAGCGCGAGTCATACTACAAGGACAAAGGGAAAGGACGATCGACGGGTGGATCCGCTGGTCAGTCAAGTTCTCGAAAGACTTCGGCAAGTTCGCACTCGCGATCTCGAGCTCCGGGGACATATCACATTCGGTCCTCGGCGGAGTGTGTTATATGTGGGGGCCCTCATTTCCCACAGCAGTGTGAACAGCGAGAGGGCAGGTGCTTCAAGTGTGGACTACCGGGCCATGTGCGGGACCACTGTCCGCAGGGAGAGCGGCCGTTGAGAATGATCCAACCAGAGGGTTCGCGGCGAGTGCCAGGTGGCCGTGGGCGCGCGACCCGAGTAGCAGAACCTGCCGATGCTGATGACGTCGGGGCAGGTATGAGTTTATTAAGCAATCACTATGCTTTTGCATGATTGAAAGTTGGTGCATTGCATGCCATGATCATTGGTTAGTTACTACTAGTTGCGCATTTCATAGTAGGAACCATTGGGCGGGTAAATAGATACCCGGGCATGCTTGTGTGGTAAGAGTAGTGCCTGCTGGAGTAGGTAGAGAATATGATGGCACAGGCAAAGCTGCTAGTAGTGCTCCCGAGACGAGGAGTAAAACTTGTGTTAGAGCCAAGTTGGCCGTGGGCCAAATGGTGCCTCTTTGTGGGGTTAGAAAAGTCGTTTAAAGGACGATGCACGGGTGTGACCGTGCCTAAACTGAGGCTTAGTGTAGAGCGCCGTAGAGGCGTATAGAGTGCACGAGTACAGATACTCGTGGGGTGCAGTTTCGATTCAGCCGGGTGAGTGAGTTGGCTGTAGCACTTTAATTAGGCTAAGTGTGAAGCGGGCCATGGATCACTCGTAGGGCTGGTGGCTCGCACTAGGTGCTTAGGAGCCGATAGAGTGTGTAGCTCTGAGGAGCATGTCGTATAGGACGACGTTGGCGGGTAGCGCTTGGGACGACCCGTGCCTGGACCATTTGTGGACTGTGGAGCCTAGGCCCATTTGGCCGGCGCAGTCAGCTGCTGGTGACAGTGGCCCGATACCTATAGGTAGGGCAAGAGCTTTGGTCAGGACGGTAGTCTGAGCTTGGACCCGAGGACGTGGAAATGCCACGAGTTTGGATCTTAAGATCGAGAATGCACCAAGAGTGCGATTGTGACCCAACCCAAGAATTTGATATGGTTTGGGGTCTTGATAGCTCCTGATTGGAATGTGCGCGGATTCCCAAGTGAGAATTTCGCCCATGAGTGCTAATTGGGTCTACGCTAGTAACAAGAAAACGCTAAGCGTAGTCGAGACAGGTTTAGGCGATAGGCCGACGTTGGGTTTGTGACTATTGGTCCACCCATAGAGATTGAGGAGAATGACTTGGCCGATAACTCTGTTGATGAGTTGGCCTCGAGTCACGAACAAAGCGTTCGTGTGAGTGGTTGCGGCAACAAGGCCGAATAAGCCGTGGCAATTGGAATTGAGATAAGTGGTCTCTAGGAGACACTTGAGTGATGAAAGCCACGTGAGAATTGAGGATAATGCCCTTTTAGGGAGTGGAGTGGTATGACATCTCATAGAGAGCTAGATTTGAATGAGATCGAAATACTCGCAAGGGTTGTAATGCACTTTCGGAGATGTACTTGGCAAATGTGAGCGAAACTAGTCTCACGTTCCTAGTAATGGGCCTGTAAAGAATTCTATTTAGTGAAAGGCCGCTTTGAAGATGAAAAGTGCATTGGAACCCCCCGAATTACACAATAAAGTGAGTTGGGGTGTAAGTTCGCGAAGTGAGTGAGTTTCGCGGACGAAACTCTTTTAAGGAGGGGAGAATGTCACATATCGAACTTCTAAAGTCTTGAAGTTACGAGGTATGTTGGCTTGGAAGGCCACAAGAATGGTTCCCGTGAAGTTTGGAAGCTTTCGGGTGTTTTCGGTGCACTAGGTGCGAGAACGAAGCCCGAAAGGCTATCTTGGGCCACGAGCTAAATCCGACGCTTGCGCGGATTTGATAATGATGTGGACATGATCCAAATCATGTGGGGGAGTCTCGGTGCGATTTGGAACGAATCGGAGGTCAAACGGGCCAAAAGTGAGTTGGAACGGAGAAGAAACGGAAAAAGCTGAAAATTTGGCTAAGTCCTTTGAGTGGGCTGAGGGGACCTGCGGGGTCGGGACATTGATCCAATGTCCGGACATCCAATGTCCGGACAATGGTGGATGTCCGGACCCAGTAAGCTGGAAAATGGGCAAAAGGGCCCTGCGCAGGCCAGGACCGGACATTGTGTGAATGTCCGGACCGCACGCGCGATTGGACCCTGGTGAAGATACTTGGAGTCCGGACACCATACATGGAGACCGGTCTCAGCAGCCCGAAAATGCCCAGTTTGGGCTGTTGCAAATATTGCAAAGTTGAGGGGCTTTGTTGCATTTTGGCAAGGGGTTAAGTGATTAGAGGGTAACAAAACCCTTTCTTACCCTCTCTCCCTCATAGATCTCTCTCTCTCTCTCTCTCTCTGTTCGACCGAAGCAAGAAGAAGGAGAGAAGAAAGAAAGAAGAGGGAGAAGAAGAAGAAGAAGAAGATGGAGATGGTGAAGAAGATGATGGTGGAGATCACCATGGGCATCTTCTTCCTCCCCTTTGTGCAAGAGGGCTTCTTGTAGAGGTAAGCCTTTGCTCCTCTCATGGTAGATCTTCTAGTAGAGGGTTTCTAAACCCTAGATCTAGTGTTTTGATCTCCTCACAAGCGTAGGAGCCTAGTAGCAACCGAAGAACATATGAAAACCATGTTTTCTTCGTAGAGCATGTTAGTCATATGCCCTAGAAGCCTATCAGGCTGACGCATTTTATTTTTTATGGGACATATTTTTGTACTTAATCTTTATTATTTATATAATTGGGCTTTTTATTCCATTCATGTTTAATGTGTCCGTGAATCGTCCTTTGGATTAATAAGATGATAATATGTATTCTCAAGAGTTGAGAATTTGAGATACATATTATTGGTGATTAATTCATAAATGCTCTCAATCGGAGGATCATCATGGGGACGATGATTGATCCGGTAAGATTGATGCGTGTGTCGCTTCTCTTTTGGGATGACGAATCTCAAGTCATCAGTGTGGGGACACTGGAGCGAACATGCTGGTGGTTGTTGGAGAACAAGGGTACTGAGCGTGACCAACTACGAACAGTTACATGGATGTCTACTCATTCGTCAGTAACTAGTTCAATGTTGCAGTGGTACAACTGATCCTTAGACCTGCGACACCACGGCCATTCAATATGAGGCTACTGTAGTTTGACTATGCAACAAACTATGATCCTAACCATGGGTCTTAGTAGTATATGTTGGCTACAGTCGGTTCATATCAGGAATGGGTGTGTGTTTATAGGGGATCTATCGCTCTCGGTAGAGAGATAATTAGTTCTATGCTATTTGTAAGGCAAAGCTCGAAATCCTCACGGGGTAAGATGGTGTATGGAAAGATGTTTCCAAGAGTAACCATAAGAGCTTGTGTCCTATCAAATTTGTCATAAGACGGGTGATGGGGTTTGACGAATATTCCATGACCTCCACTCAGTTGGAACTATGCGATAGAAGGATTGTATTGTAGAATCGCACTAGAGGTTCAGTCCGATATTCACTTCTGACTGGATTGCCACTATATGCTGCTAGGCGTCACCGGTGGATTGTGGGAACCAATAGAAATAATTATAGATAATTAATTATGCGATTAGGGTAGAATGAAAAGAGTTGGAGTCATCGAAAGGAGTTTTGATGATGATGTTTTAGGGGATCGCATCATATCTCGCTACCAGATAGGATTGAACCTAATAGGTCACACACATAAGAAATCGCACATGATCGATATTAAGGAGACAATAAAAGAAGTTTATCGGATGGATTAATACTAAAGTTTACTAATTTATTAGTAAAAGGACTAATTTGCAATTGTTGTAAATTAGAGGTATTTATGTGTAAAAGTTACATGGTGTATTTACTAATCGTTAGTAAATAATATGAGGACTTATGTGTAAATGTTACACACGAATCGAATTAGAATTAGGATTCGAATTCGGTTAATATCATAACCAACTTATGGGTTAATGGATAATCCAATTGGAATAGGATTTCGATTAGGATTAGGATTACGTTAGGGTTTTCTCATTATAAATATATGTCATATGACATATTGAAAGAGAAGAAAAATTAATACAAGAGAGATAGAAAACCCTAGCCGTCAATCCTCTTTCTTCCTTAAGTCCTCCTCGATTAATCCATCGGTTTCGATCTTCAAAAGGTTGCTAGCACATCTAGAAGATTGATTCATCTTCCTCAAGTCGACGCAAGGATTAATTCGTGATCGGATCACGGATTGAAGTGGTCGACTAATTCGATCAAGGGCGTGATTTCGTGTGGACGCGAGTAGAGGCCGGGCGCGTGCGCGGCTAAACGAGGACGAACAAATTTTTAACAACGATTGTCAACTTCGCGGTGATCTCGACCCGCGCAAGGTGAATAATTAGATTATATTTGATTAGATCAACTAGATCTATTATTAATGATCTAAAACGAAACACGAGGTGATCTTTGGTTTTTACAAGAAAATTTTAATTATGCTATTATCTTCCGCTGCGTACACATGATTTTCTTACAGTGGTATCAGAGCCACCCTCGTCGTTTGTTTTAGATCTAATCTCTTTTTCGATATTGGTTGGGTATTCGGATTGATCGAAATCAAAACGATGAAGAATATTTTTTGAACAATTTTAATCGTTTCGAAACATTAATTAAAGCGGATGCACGATGCGCTATTCACACGGCTATGGCACTCGGCATGTGGCCGAGATGGTTGCAACGTGCAAGAAGCGCTTGCATGAATTCGTCATATTGATGACATGCATGCACACTTTAAGCTTTAATGCCTTACACGTGATCTCTTTAATTAGGAAAGCTATGAAATATGTGCGTAGTAGCACTAATTAATTTGATCATGGCATAAGTTTTTTTTATTGCATGTGGTGCGCGGCGATGTGCATGGACAATATGTGTATGATGCTATGTCCGTGCACGTACGCGCCATGTGGGCATGCAGCTTGCGTGCGGTGTTTGCGTGCGACGCGGCTAGGACGCGGCTAAGAAATTTGTCATGCGGATGCATCGTGAATCGCAATTTAAATTAGTTTTAAATTTTAAAATTTAATACATGAGATGTATTAGATCTTTTTGATAATTTCCTGAAAATTGCGATTCTTGAAATAAATAAAGATTTATTTTTAAATTAATCCGAAACCCAATTAATTAGAATTCGAATTAGAGAATTTAATATTATATGCATGTGATGTATATGAGGTGATGATCATGGATAGCGACCTTGTAATGTGCATGTATGATGTAATGATGTGAGTTGGTGTAATTTAATAAGGACCCGGTATTAGATTATTTTTGGTACCTGCGCGTGCCAATTAAGTTATGTAATTTGGAGACTGCGTGTCTCATTAATTTTATGGGTTGTAAAGTTCTTGTTGTAAAATTAAGAAAGGAAAAGGGTAGTTTAGGCTCCAAGAGGATTTGTTGCATTCAAGAGTTGATGCGATGCGGATCAAGTTTGGACCGGATCCGATCAAGGGAGAATTCAAGAGTTGATCAACTCCAATCCGATCGAGACGCAGAATAAGAAAAGGTTTTCTTGTGTGTAATACCCTTATGACCCGATTCCAGCCTAGTGGCTCAGGCCCGAATCAAGATAAAATCCATGATCATCACCGGTAGTTATTTTCTTTTATATATGCGATATATGTATGCATGTGATGCGATGGTTTGCATGAGATGTAAATTAATAATAAATTAAAACTGATGAGACAAGTAATCTCCCTAAATAAAATATTAAGTTAATGGTGTTATGAACCCATTAATGGCCTTCCACTGTTGTAGGGTGTGGGCGTCTCTTTAGTGTTGATTGATGCACCCGGATACGGGGGTCAGTTGCATTAGGGAGCCACAACCATTCTATTGGCATGAGATGTTGTGCGGTAAGAAAGGGGTTGAATCCAAGAATCTGTCAGGATGAGGATTTAATGACATTCTTATTTGCACGATGAACAGTGGGTCTAACTTAACCATGAGATAAGGCCAAGAATGTCGGGATGAGGTCTATATCTTATGGAGGCAAAAGATAAGATTGCAATTTGCTTGAGAAGCATTGAACAAGAGTTGTTCACTCATTTGTTTGCTCATTGCCAAGAATCTGTTAGGATGAGGTGATGCGTAAACAGATGGGACCGCAATACCCACTAGAAACTTTTAAATAAAGTTTCCGTTTTCTCCGCTCGGGGAGTGTGGAGATTCGTCAAATTAGTGGGAGGAATCATTTAGATTTAAAGACCCTAATCAAATGGATTACGATTGAGTACACAACTAATTAGAATCTTAACCTTCTGCAGAAAATGGATGTATCTAACCCGCTTGCCAAAATACTTGATACTAATCGCTTAACTGGACCGAATTTCACCGATTGGCTGAGGAATTTGAGAATTGTTCTCAATTCTGAGAAACTAGCCTATGTGTTGGACACAGAGGCTCCACCGGTGAATGAAAATTCGACAACTCAACAAAGAGCTGCAAGAAATAAATGGACTAATGACGATATGATGGTAAAATGTTACATGCTTGCGTCTATGAGCAATGAGTTGCAACGCCGGCATGAGCACATGGGGAGTGCTGCTGATATTCTACTTCATCTCAAGGAGTTGTATGATGAAGAAAGTCGAACAGCTCACTACGAAGTGTCGAAGCGACTGTTCAAGGCTAAGATATCGGAGATTCATGTCATTGAAACTACTAACTTATCGGTTTGTTCTACTTTAACATGGGTCATTGACTCTGGATGCACCTCGCATTTGTGTATTTCAATGCAAGGGCTAAAACAAAGTAGAAGACTTAGGGATGGAGAGCTTACCCTACGCGTTGGAAACGGAGCAAAAGTTCCGTTGCCGTGGGGACTTATCCTTTATGTCTGTAGGAGTAGTTTTAGAACTTAGAGATTGTCTTTATGTTCCTAGTGCGACTAGAAACCTTATTTCTATTTCACGTTTGGTAATGGACGGTTATAAGTTTATTTTTGAATCAAACGTTTGTTCAATTTATTTGAGAAATAATTTGATCGGTTATGGTTCTTTAATTGACAATCTCTATCACTTACATATGGATGTTAGTGTTAATACAGTTGATAATGGCATGAATGAGAATATCATTGGTTTTAAAAGACCAAGAGAGGCGGTAAATAAAACGTACTTGTGGCATCTTAGACTGGGTGAGATTGGAGGGGATAGTATTAACAAGTTGGCCAAGAATGGTGTCTTAGGGTCCTTACCCTCTGAACCATATCCAGCTTGTGAATCATGTCTT
Source organism: Aechmea fasciata (assembly GCA_025177825.1). Taxonomy (NCBI): domain Eukaryota; kingdom Viridiplantae; phylum Streptophyta; class Magnoliopsida; order Poales; family Bromeliaceae; genus Aechmea; species Aechmea fasciata. The sequence goes on from CM045933.1 coordinate 13,325,782, forward strand.
CAAGGAAAAATGACTAAGTCTCCCTTTGTTGGACAAGGTGAGAGAGCTACTGAAGTACTCGCCCTAATACATAGTGATGTATGTGGACCATTTGATGTGTCTGCTTGGGGTGGCTATCTCTACTTCATTACCTTTACTGATGATTATTCACGGTATGGGTACGTGTACCTAATTAAACACAAGCTGAAGCCTTTGAAAAGTTTAAAGAGTTTAGACAAGAAGTAGAAAAGCAAATGGGAAAACCAATTAAGGCTCTTCGATTAGATCGAGGAGGGAATACCTTAGTACGGATTTCCTAACCTACCTCAAGGACAATGGTATTGTCTCCCAATGGACTCCTCCTGGAGCGCCAGAATTGAATGGGCTATGTGAACGGAGGAATCGAACTTTATTAGATATGGTTCGATCCATGATGAGTTTTACAGATTTACCTATATCGTTTTGGGGTTATGCACTTCTTACGGCTATTTATATTTTGAATAGAGTGCCTTCCAAATCTGTTCCGACCACACCATATGAGATGTGGCATGGTAGGAATCCAAGTTTTACTCATATTAAAACTTGGGGGTGTCTGGCTTATATTAAGAAATTAAAGACGGACAAGTTGGAAAGCAGATCAGTAAAGGGTAGATTCATTGGGTATCCCAAAGAATCACTTGGATACTATTTTTATCTCCCAGAAGGCCATAATGTGATTGTGAGCCGTCATGCCTTCTTTCTTGAAAGTGAATTTATTTCCGCTGGAGGCAGTGGGAGAAAAATAGAACTAAAGGAGAAAGTCTCTTTAGAATCGAATATTCCAAGAACCCTCCCTGATAACTCTGTGACACCAGAGGTTACACCGCCACCTCGCAAGTCTAGTAGGATCTCCCATCCTCCTGATAGATACATGGGATTATTTATAGAGGAGATGGAGGAAATGTTCCTAATGGGAGATAAGGACCATAGAGATGATCCTAAGACTTATAGCGAGGCGATGTCAGACATCGACTCCGATAAATGGTTGGAAGGTATGAAGTCTGAAATAGACTCAATGTACTCCAATCAAGTATGGACTTTGGTTGATCCACCGGAGGGTATTGTACCCATTGGATGTAAATGGATCTTCAAGAGAAAGATTGGTTCTGATGGAAAGGTAGAGACCTATAAAGCTAGGCTAGTAGCAAAAGGTTATAGTCAACGCGAAGGCATTGACTATCAGGATACCTTTTCACCTGTAGCTATGCTTAAGTCTATCAGAACTCTGCTTGCTATTGCTGCACACTATGACTATGAGATCTGGCAAATGGATGTGAAAACTGCTTTCCTAAATGGATATCTTGAAGAAGATATCTATATGGAGCAGCCTTTGGGTTTCACTTCCAAAGATGAGAGTCATAAGGTGTGCAAGCTTCAACGATCCATTTATGGATTGAAGCAAGCTTCTCGGAGTTGGAACACTCGTTTCAATGATGCAATCGAATCGTTCGATTTTATCAGAAATGAGGAAGAGCCGTGTGTTTATAAAAAGATTAGTGGGAGTGCTGTTACTTTTCTCGTACTGTACGTGGACGACATACTCCTGATTGGGAATGACATTCCTATGCTGACATCGGTCAAGTTATGGTTATCAAAAGAGTTTTCTATGAAAGACCTTGGAGAAGCAACTTATATCCTAGGGATAAAGGTCTATAGGGATAGATCTAAGAAGTTGCTTGGTTTATCGCAAGCTATGTACATAGATGAAGTGTTGAAAAGATTCGATGGAGAATTCCAAACGGGGTATGGTACCTCTAAGGCATGGAATTCACCTCTCTAAGACTATGTCTCCTAAGACACCTGAAGAGAGAAGTCGCATGAGTAGGATCCCTTATGCTTCGGCAATAGGGAGCTTAATGTATGCGATGCTATGTACTCGACCTGATATAGCACAGGCTGTGAGTGTCACGAGCCGATATCGATCGAACCTGTGAGAGGAACACTGGTAGCGGTAAAGAATATCCTTAAGTACTTGAGAAGAACGAAGGATATGTTCTTGGTTTTTGGAGGAGGAGAACTCAAAATTGATGGCTATGCGGATTCAGACTTTATGTCTGATATAGACGATAGAAAGTCTACGTCTGGGTATCTATTTATTTGCAATGGTGGGTCAATAGTTTGGAAAAGTTCCAAGCAAGAGACGATTGCAGATTCTACTTTGGAAGCGGAGTACATCGCTGCATCTGAAGCTGCCAAGGAAACTGTTTGGATCAAGAAATTTGTCACTGAGCTTGGCGTGGTTCCTTCCAGTAAGGATCCCTTGCCACTATACTGTGATAATAATGGTGCCATAGCATTAGCTAAGGAGCCAAGGTCTCATCAGAAATCCAAGCACATTGAGCGGCGGTATCACAAGATCAGAGAGTACATCAAGGATAAACATATTGAAGTACAGAAGGTTGCCTCCGCGGATAACGTGGCGGACCCGCTAACTAAGGCATTGACTCGAGAAACTTGAGACTCATCTTGAGAAGATGGGCATTAGATACATGGCCGATTGGCTTTAGTGTGGGAGATTGTTAGTCATATGCCCTAGAAGCCTATCAGGCTGACGCATTTTATTTTTTATGGGACATATATTTGTACTTAATCTTTATTATTTATATAATTGGGCTTTTTATTCCATTCATGTTTAATGTGTCCGTGAATCGTCCTTTGGATTAATAAGATGATAATATGTATTCTCAAGAGTTGAGAATTTGAGATACATATTATTGGTGATTAATTCATAAATGCTCTCAATCGGAGGATCATCATGGGGACGATGATTGATCCGGTAAGATTGATGCGTGTGTCGCTTCTCTTTTGGGATGACGAATCTCAAGTCATCAGTGTGGGGACACTGGAGCGAACATGCAGGTGGTTGTTGGAGAACAAGGGTACTGAGCGTGACCAACTACGAACCGTTACATGGATGTCTACTCATTCACAAGAACTAGTTCAATGTTGCGGTGGTACAACGATCCTTAGACTGCGACACCACGGCCATTCAATATGAGGCTACGTAGTTTGACTATGCAACAAACTATGATCCTAACCATGGGTCTTAGTAGTATATGTTGGCTACGGTCGGTTCATATCAGGTATGGGTGTGTGTTTATAGGGGATCTATCGCTCTCGGTAGAGAGATAATTAGTTCTATGCTATTTGTAAGGCAAAGCTCAGAAATCCTCGGCCGGGGTAAGATGGTGTATGGAAAGATGTTTCCAAGAGTAACCATAAGAGCTTGTGTCCTATCAAATTTGTCATAAGACGGGTGATGGGGTTTGACGAATATTCCATGACCTCCACTCGGTTGGAACTATGCGATAGAAGGATTGTATTGTACTAAGAATCGCACTAGAGGTTGATCCGATATTCACTTATTTGGATTGCCACTATATCTTGCTAGGCGTCACCGGTGGATTGTGGGAACCAATAGAAATAATTATAGATAATTAATTATTCTATTAGGGTAGAATCAAAAGAGTTTGAGCCATCGAAAGGAGTTTTGATGATGATGTTGATGGGGATCGCATCATATCTCACTACCAGATAGAATTGAACCTATTAGGTCACACACATAAGAAATCGCGCATGATCGATATTAAGGAGACAATAAAAGAAGTTTATCGGATGGATTAATACTAAAGTTTACTAATTTATTAGTAAAAGGACTAATTTGCAATTGTTGTAAATTAGAGGTATTTATGTGTAAAAGTTACATGGTGTATTTACTAATCGTTAGTAAATAATATGAGGACTTATGTGTAAATGTTACACACGAATCGAATTAGAATTAGGATTCGAATCGGTTAATATTATAACCAACTTATGGGTTAATGGATAATCCAATTGGAATAGGATTTCGATTAGGATTAGGATTACGTTAGGGTTTTCTCATTATAAATATATGTCATATGATATATTGAAAGAGAAGAAAAATTAATACAAGAGAGATAGAAAACTAGCCGTCAATCCTCTTTCTTCCTTAAGTCCTCCTCGATTAATCCATCGGTTTCGATCTTCAAAAGGTTGCTAGCACATCTAGAAGATTGATTCATCTTCCTCAAGTCGACGCAAGGATTAATTCGTGATCGGATCACGGATTGAAGTGGTCGACTAATTCGATCAAGGGCGTGATTTCGTGTGGACGCGAGTAGAGGCCGGGCGCGTGCGCGGCTAAACGAGGACGAACAAATTTTTAACAACGATTGTCAACTTCGCGGTGATCTCGACCCGCGCAAGGTGAATAATTAGATTATATTTGATTAGATCAACTAGATCTATTATTAATGATCTAAAACGAAACACGAGGTGATCTTTGGTTTTTACAAGAAAATTTTAATTATGCTATTATCTTCCGCTGCGTACACATGATTTTCTTACAGCCCTAGAAGCCTATCAGGCTGACGCATTTTATTTTCACTAATGGTGGATTTCTAGGGTTTGCTCTAAGCACCCTATGGTTGGCTCTAGTACTCTTAGATGAGTTCCTAGAGGTTAGACAAGCTCTCTATTGCTTGTTCTAGAGATCAAATCGGTGGGATTGCATAGATGCAAACCTAGGGCTCCAAAATGGGGTTTTTAGAAATAGATGAGTTTGATCTCATTTGACCCCATAGAAACCTAATTGGGGGCCTAACGAACGCGTTGGCGCGCTCGGTTCGGTCATCCGACGAGCGAGTACAAAGATATTAATTATTTAATATATTCATACCAGATGTCCGCAGCACGCAAGATAGAAGCCCTAAATTCATGAAAGCGGAACTGGGGCAACTTGAAGGCGTGGGGCAACGGCACAAAGTCTCAGATCGAGATTCGGAGACCGTTCGGGTGGTCGTGCAAGAGTTCGAGCCAAACCGGGTCAAGAGTGCCGCGGGCGGCCGATTGCAAGTGTCGACGAGCGATCGGAGTGCGAATTGAGGTGGGTTGTGTTTACCGAAGCGGCTAGGTCGCCTAAATATGTCTAAGAGTAACGGTTTCAAGTTGATGCATGTGAACCATGTGTAGAAATACATGTTAAAGAACACAGTGTAAAATACACAAGTAGAAATGCATGTTAAGGAACCTAGTGTGAGAGGCTAAGTATGAGCGTGATATAGAAATGCTAGTGAGCAAGATGGGCATGACAATAGCATGATATAGAAATGCTAGAGAGCAATGGAGCATGAGCTAAATAATGAAGTATTGAATGCTAAATGTAAGAATGCAAAGTAAAGAATGTGAGTCATGGACTAATACACATATAGATCGAGTGGCATCCAACTTAGTGTAAAGAACATAAGTTGTAGTAAACCTAGAGTCATGTGGACCTAGGGGAATGACATCTAACCTAGTGTAAAGGACATAGGTTATAGTAAACCTAGAGTCAAATGGATCTAGGTAAAGAACAGTGAACCTAGTGTCAAGGACATAGGTTGGTTAAAGAGGATCGTGGACCTAATGTTAGTAAACCTAGGTCGAGATGGAAGGACATAGAACCTAGAGTTAAGTCAACCTAGGTTATGTGACAAAGAATGAACCCTAGTGTCAAGTGGACCTAGGAGGTAAAGACAATGGACCTAGAGGGTCGTCTCTTGAGGGCCTAGCTAACCCTCAAGCTAAGTGAAACGGATTCATGGAATCCCGTGATATGTGCACCACTGAGGGTGCCGGGCGTGTGCGACGATTTCGCCGTCCGGGCTATACCACGACGTGGCGTTGTGCGACGCCGCCGGGTGGGTGAGCCAAAATGAGTTCGATACCGGTCAAGCCGGGTGAGGATCAGACCGCCATGAGTTGACACCATGAGTTTGGAAACCATTGCTGGGTAAGTACGATACGAGCGCGCCAGGAGGCGGAGGAGTGACTCAAACCATTGTTGGGTGAGGTGCGATTAGTTCGCCGCCAGATGGTTAAGTCATGACTTGGGTCCTCGCTGGGTAAGTCCGCCGTGATCGCCACTAGAATGGTTATGTCAAGTGACAGCTGGGTTCCGCGTGTGCGACGATTTCGCCGCGATGAGGCTGCGTCACAAAGGGCGGCGGGCTGTTGACAGCTGGGGTAGTTGTGAGACGTCCAACACCTCGGGCTAGACAGCGGGCGGATTATCCGCATTTGATTGACTCAAGACCGAGTCGGGTGGCATAGTGAGCTAAGGTAGAGTGGACCTTAGACGTATTTGCTAAATAGCGTATGTGCCGAGGATAAAGGATAGAGAATGTGAATAGCTAACTTGATAAGTAGCTAGTGAGGATAAAGGGTAAAAAGTATGGATAGCTAACTTGGTAAATTGCTAAGATAAGAATAAAAGAGCTAAAGTAAAGAATAGCAATAAAGTAAAGAAAAGCTAAGAGCTAAAGAATAATTTTGCATATTGCATTTGTGAGGCAGGTTTTTATGTTAGTTGCAAACTATATATCTGTATATGCTTTTGGACTAACATATCTGCAGTGCCTCCTTGGACCTATTGGTCGAGCTGTTCTCTTGGGTGACCGTACCCACGAGAACTATGGACAATAGTTCTCACCCCCGTGTTGCGTTTTGGGTGTACAGGTACACACGTGAGCGGCGCAGCAGCAGCGCGAGGCAAGGGCGTAGCTCAGTAGATAGCGCCCTACCAGGAGACTGAGATAGAAGTACCCCAGTTGACAGAGCTTAGGGGTGTAGCGGGGAAAGGAAAGCAAGTTGTAATAAAAATGTATAATTTACTAGATTGTATTAGGAAGTCCGTAATATGAATGTAAAAGTTTATAGATAATGTAAGATTGTAATGTGGGTTGAATGGATGTAATAGCAAGTAGGCGTTTTATGTTTATGATACTTCCTTATGCAATCGAATGAGATATCATTCTGTTTGGAACCTCCTTGTAATTGTATTGATTGCGACGCCTTGAACGTACAGGGGAAACTCTGTCCGTTCGGCGGTCTGTCGGCGCGCCCGAATCCGACCGAGTTGGCGGGCTCGGGGCGTGACAGATAAGATGGTATCAGAGCATAAAGTAGTGAATGGGAAAATGGCTTTGTGAACCTTGGAGACCCTAGGATAGCATGGATACGTTGCGAATATACACTCTCGTGTCATAATAGAACAATATAATTAGGTTTTACTCTTTGTTCGATTGAATGAGAAAAAGTACTGTTTCCAAAGATATACTGTTAGGGCGCAACTGAATAAGATAATGTTGTACCGGTTTTGGTTTTTATGAACAATGACATCGATACGTTGCAAATTTACACTCCCGGGGCATGATAGAACAATATAATTAGATTTTACTCTTTGTTCGATTGAATGAGAAAAAGTACTGTTTCTAAAGTTATACTGTTATGGCGCAACTGAGTAGTCTAATGTTGGTCCGGTTTTGGTTCTTGTGAACGTTGGCATCGATACGTTGCAAATTTACACTCTCGGTGCATAATAGAACAATATAATTATGTTTTACTCTTTGTTCGATTGAATGAGAAAAAGTACTGTTTCTAAAGTTATACTATTATGGCGCAACTGAATAGTTTAATGTTGGTCCGATTATGGTTCTTGTGAACGTTGGCATCGATGCGTTGTAAATTTACTCTCTCGGGGCATAATAGAACAATATAATTAGGTTTTACTCTTTGGTCGATTGAATGAGAAAAAGTACTGTTTCCAAAGTTATACTGTTAGGACGGAACTGAGTAGTCTAATGTTGGTCCGGTTTTGGTTCTTGTGAACGTTGGCATGGATACGTTACGAATATACACTCTCGGGGCATAACAGAACAATATAATTAGGTTTTACTCTTTGTTCGATTGAACGAAAAAAAGTACTATTTCCAAAATTATACTGTTAGGGCGCAACAAAGTAGTCTAATGTTGGTCCGGTTTTGGTTCTTGTGAACGTTGGCATTGATACGTTGCGAATATACACTCTCGGGTCATAATAGAACAATATAATTAGGTTTTACTCTTTGTTCGATTGAATGAGAAAAAGTACTGTTTCCAAAGATATCTTTGTTAGGCGCAATCGAATAAGATAATGTTGTACCGGTTTTGGTTCTTGTGAACGTTGGCATCGATACGTTGCAAATTTACACTCCCGGGCCATAATAGAACAAAATAATTAGATTTTACTCTTTGTTCGATTGAATGAGAAAAAGTACTGTTTCCAAAGTTATACTGTTAGGGCACAACTGAGTAGTCTAATGTTGGTCCAGTTTTGGTTCTTGTGAACGTTGGCATCGATACGTTGCAAATTTACACTCTCGGTGCATAATAGAACAATATAATTAGGTTTTACTCTTTGTTCGATTGAATGAGAAAAAGTACTGTTTCTAAAGTTATACTCTTATGGCGCAACTGTGTAGTCTAATGTTGGTCCGGTTTTGGTTCTTGTGAACGTTGGCATCGATACGTTGCAAAGTTACACACTCGGTGCATAATAGAACAATATAATTAGGTTTTTACTCTTTGTTCGATTGAATGAGAAAAAGTACTGTTTCGAAAGTTAAGCTGTTATAGCGCAACTTAGTAGTCTAATGTTGGTCCGGTTTTGGTTCTTTTTAACGTTGGCATCGATACGTTTCAAATTTACTCTCTCGTGGCATAATAGAACAATATAATTTGGTTTTACTCTTTGTTCGAGTGAATGGGAAAAAGTACTGTTTCGAAAGTTATACTGTTATGGCGCAACTTAGTAGTCTAATGTTGGTGCGGTTTTGGTTCTTGTGAACGTTGGCATCGATACGTTGTAAATTTACTCTCTCGGGGCATAATAGAACAATATAATGAGGTTTTACTCTTTGGTCGATTGAATGAGAAAAAGTACTGTTTCCAAAGTTATACTGTTAGGGCGGAACTTAGTAGTCTAATGTTGGTCTGGTTTTGGTTCTTGTGAAGGTTGGCATGGATACGTTGCGAATATACACTCTTGGGGCACAATAGAACAATATAATTAGGTTTTACTCTTTGTTCGATTGAATGAGAAAAAGTACTGTTTCCAAAATTATCTTTGTTAGGCGCAGAGTAGTCTAATGTTGGTCCGGTTTTGGTTCTTGTCAACGTTGGCATGGATACGTTGCGAATATACACTCTCGGGGCGTAATAGAACAATATAATTAGGTTTTACTCTTTGTTCGATTGAATGAGAAAAAAATCTTGTTTCCAAAGTTATACTGTTATGGCGCAACTGAGTAGTCTAATGTTGGTCCGGTTTTGGTTCTTGTGAACGTTGGCATCGATATGTTGTAAATTTACACTCTCGGGGCATAATAGAAACAATAATTAGGTTTTACTCTTTGTTCGATTGAATGAGAAAAAGTACTGTTTCCAAAGTTATACTGTGAGGGCGCAACTGAGTAGTCTATTGTTGGACCGGTTTTGCTTCTTGTGAACGTTGGTATGGATACGTTGCGAATATACACTCTCGGGGCATAATAGAACTATATAATTAGGTTTTACTCTTTGTTCGATTCAATGAGAAAAGAAATCTTTCCAAAGTTATACTGTTAGGGCGTAACTGAGTAGTCTAATGTTGGTCCGGTTTTGGTTCTTGTGAACGTTGGCATGGATACGTTGCGAATAAACACTCTCGGGGCATAATAGAACTATATAATTAGATTTTACTCTTTGTTCGATTGAATGAGAAAAAGTACTGTTTCCAAAGTTATACTGTTATGGCGCAACTGAGTAGTCTAATGTTGGTCCGGTTTTGGTTCTTATGAACGTTGGCATCGATACGTTGCAAATTTACACTCTCGGGGCATAATAGAACAATATAATTAGGTTTTATTCTTTGTTCGATTGAATGAGAAAAAGTACTGTTTCTAAAGTTATACTGTTAAGGCGCAACTAAGTAGTCTAATGTTGGTCCGCTTTTGGTTCTTGTGAACGTTGGCATCGATACGTTGCAAATTTACACTCTCGGGGCATAATAGAACAATATAATTAGGTTTTACTCTTTGTTCGATTGAATGAGAAAAAAACTGTTTCCAAAGTTATACTGTTATGGCGCAATGAGTAGTCTAATGTTAGTCCGGTTTTGGTTCTTGTGAACGTTGGCATTGATACGTTGCGAATATACACTCTCGGGGCATATTAGAACAATATAATCAGGTTTTACTCTTTGTTCGATTGAATGAGAAAAAGTACTGTTTCCAAAGATATACTGTTAGGGCGCAACTGAGTAATCTAATGTTGTACCGGTTTGGTTCTTGTGAACAATAACATCGATACGTTGCAAATTTACACGCTCGGTGCATAATAGAACAATATAATTATGTTTTACTCCTTGTTCGATTGAATGAGAAAAAGTACTGTTTCTAAAGTAATACTGTTATGTCGCAACTGAGTAGTCTAATGTTGGTCCGGTTTTGGTTCTTGCGAACGTTGGCATCGATACGTTGCAAATATACACTCTCGGGGCATAATAGAACAATATAATTAGGTTTTACTCTTTGTGCGAGTGAATGAGAAAAAGTACTGTTTCCAAAGTTATACTGTTAGGGCGCAACTGAGTAGTCTAATGTTGGTCCGGTTTTGGTTCTTGTGAACGTTGGCATCGATACGTTGCAAATTTACACTCTCGGGGCATAATAGAATAATATAATTTGGTTTTACTCTTTGTTCGATTGAATGAGAAAAAGTACTGTTTCTAAAATTTTACTGTTATGGCGCAACTGAGTAGTCTAATATTAGTCCGGTTTTGGTTCTTGTGAACGTTGGCATCGATACGTTGCAAATTTACACTCTCGGTGCATAATAGAACAATATAATTAGGTTTTTACTCTTTGTTCGATTGAATGAGAAAAAGTACTGTTTCGAAAGTTAAGCTGTTATAGCGCAACTTAGTAGTCTAATGTTGGTCCGGTTTTGGTTCTTGTTAACGTTGGCATCGATACGTTTCAAATTTACACTCTCGTGGCATAATAGAACAATATAATTTGGTTTTACTCTTTGTTCGAGTGAATGGGAAAAAGTACTGTTTCGAAAGTTATACTGTTATGGCGCAACTTAGTAGTCTAATGTTGGTCCGGTTTTGGTTCTTGTGAACGTTGGCATGGATACGTTGCGAATATACACTCTCGGGGCATAATAGAACAATATAATGAGGGTTTACTCTTTGTTCGGTTGAATGAGAAAAAGTACTGTTTCCAAAGTTATACTGTTAGGGCGGAACTTAGTAGTCTAATGTTGGTCTGGTTTTGGTTCTTGTGAAGGTTGGCATGGATACGTTGCGAATATACACTCTTGGGGCATAATAGAACAATATAATTAGGTTTTACTCTTTGTTCGATTGAATGAGAAAAAGTACTGTTTCCAAAATTATCTTTGTTAGGCGCAAGTAGTCTAATGTTGGTCCGGTTTTGGTTCTTGTCAACGTTGGCATGGATACGTCGCGAATATACACTCTCGGGGCGTAATAGAACAATATAATTAGGTTTTACTCTTTGTTCGATTGAATGAGAAAAAGTACTGTTTCCAAAGTTATACTGTTAGGGCGCAACTGAGTAGTCTAATGTTGGTCCGGTTTTGGTTCTTGTGAACGTTGGCATCGATATGTTGTAAATTTACACTCTCGGGGCATAATAGAACAATATAATTAGGTTTTACTCTTTGTTCGATTGAATGAGAAAAATCTTTGTTTCCAAAGTTATCTTGTTAGGCGCAAGAGTAGTCTATTGTTGGACCGGTTTACTTCTTGTTAACGTTGGTATGGATACGTTGCCAATATACACTCTCGGGGCATAATAGAACTATATAATTAGGTTTCACTCTTTGTTCGGTTGAATGAGAAAAAGTACTGTTTCTAAAGTTATACTGTTATGGCGCAACTGAGTAGTCTAATGTTGGTCCGGTTTTGGTTCTTGTGAACGTTGGCATGGATACGTTGCGAATATACACTCTCGGGGCATAATAGAACAATATAATCAGGTTTTACTCTTTGTTCGATTGAATGAGAAAAAGAACTGTTTCCAAAGATATACTGTTAGGGCGCAACTGAGTAATCTAATGTTGTACCGTTATTGGTTATTGTGAACAATAACATCTATACGTTGCAAATTTACACTCTCGGTGCATAATAGAACAATATAAATAGGTTTACTGTTTCCAAAGTTATACTGTTATGGCGCAACTGAGTAGTCTAATGTTGGTCCGGTTTTGGTTCTTGTGAACGTTGGCAAATCTACACTATCGGAGCATAATAGAACAATATAATTAGGTTTTACTATTTGTTCGATTGAATGAGAAAAAGTATTGTTTCCAAAGTTATACTGTTATGGCGCAACTGAGTAGTCTAATGTTGGTTCGGTTTTGGTTCTTGTGAACGTTGGCATCGATACGTTGCAAATTTACACTCTCGGGGGATAATAGAACAATATAATTATGTTTTACTCTTTGTTCGATTGAATGAGAAAAAGTACTGTTTCTAAAGTTATACTGTTATGGCGCAACTGAGTAGTCTAATGTTGGTCCGGTTTTGGTTCTTGTGAACGTTGGCATCGATACGTTGCAAATTTACACTCTCGGTGCATAATAGAACAATATAATTAGGTTTTACTCTTTGTTCGATTGAATGAGAAAAAGTACTGTTTCTAAAGTTATACTATTATGGCGCAACTGAGTAGTCTAATGTTGGTCCGATTATGGTTCTTGTGAACGTTGGCATCGATACGTTGTAAATTTACTCTCTCGGGGCATAATAGAACAATATAATTAGGTTTTACTCTTTGGTCGATTGAATGAGAAAAAAATCTTGTTTCCAAAGTTATCTTTGTTATGGCGCAACTGAGTAGTCTAATGTTGGTCCGGTTTTGGTTCTTATGAACGTTGGCATCGATACGTTGCAAATTTACACTCTCGGGGCATAATAGAACAATATAATTAGGTTTTATTTTCTTTGTTCGATTGAATGAGAAAAAGTACTGTTTCTAAAGTTATACTGTTAAGGCGCAACTAAGTAGTCTAATGTTAGTCCGGTTTTGGCTCTTGTAAACGTTGACATCGATGCGTTGCAAATTTACACTCTCGGGGCATAATAGAACAATATAATTAGGTTTTACTCTTTGTTCGATTGAATGAGAAAAATAACTGTTTCCAAAGTTATACTGTTATGGCGCAATGAGTAGTCTAATGTTAGTCCGGTTTTGGTTCTTGTGAACGTTGGCATTGATACGTTGCGAATATACACTCTCGGGGCATAATAGAACAATATAATTAGGTTTTACTCTTTGTTCGATTGAATGAGAAAAATCTTGTTACCAAAGATATCTTTGTTAGGGGCGCAATGAGTAATCTAATATTGTAGGTTTTGGTTCTTGTGAACGTTGGCATCGATACGTTGCAAATTTACACTCACGGGGCATAATAGAATAATATAATTAGGTTTTACTCTTTGTTCGGTTGCATGAGAAAAATCTTGTTTAAAGTTATCTTTGTTATGGCGCAACTGAGTAGTCTAATGTTGGTCCGGTTTTGATTCTTGTGAACGTTGGCATCGATACGTTGCAAATGTACACTCTCGGTGCATAATAGAACAATATAATTAGGTTTTTACACTTTGTTCGATTGAATGAGAAAAAAATCTTGTTTCGAAAGTTATCTTTGTTATAGCGCAACTTAGTAGTCAAATGTTTGTCCGGTTTTGGTTCTTGTTAACGTTGGCGTCGATACGTTTCAAATTTACTCTCTCGGGGCATAATAGAACAATATAATTAGGTTTTACTCTTTGTTCGATTGAATGAGAAAAAGTACTGTTTCGAAAGTTATACTGTTATGGCGCAACTGAGTAGTCTAATGTTGGTCCGGTTTTGGTTCTAGTGAACAATAAGATCGATACGTTGCAAATTTACACTCTCGGTGCATAATAGAACAATATAATTAGGTTTTACTCTTTGTTCGATTGAATGAGAAAAAATCTTGTTACCAAAGATATCTTGTTAGGGCGCAAGAGTAGTCTAATATTGGTCCGGTTTTGGTTCTTGTGAACGATGGCATCGATACATTGCAAATTTGCACTCTCGGGGCATAATAGAACAAAATAATTAGGTTTTACTCTTTGTTCGATTGAATGAGAAAAAAAATCTTGTTTCTAAAGTTATCTTGTTATGGCGCAAGCGATCTAATGTTGGTCCGGTTTTGGTTCTTGTGAACGTTGGCAAATCTACACTATCGGGACATAATAGAACAATATAATTAGGTTTTACTATTTGTTTGTTTGAATGAGAAAAATCTTGTTTCCAAAGTTATCTTTGTTATGGCGCAAGAGTAGTCTAATGTTGGTTCGGTTTTGGTTCTTGTGAACGTTGGCATCGATACGTTGCAAATTTACACTCTCGGGGATAATAGAACAATATAATTATGTTTTACTCTTTGTTCGATTGAATGAGAAAAAGTACTGTTTCTAAAGTTATACTGTTACGGCGCAACTAAGTAGTCTAATGTTGGTCCGATTTTGGTTCTTGTGAACGTTGGCGCCGATACGTTGCAAATTTACACTCTCGGTGCATAATAGAACAATATAATTAGGTTTTACTCTTTGTTCGATTGAATGAGAAAAAGTACTGTTTCTAAAGTTATACTATTATGGCGCAACTGAGTAGTTTAATGTTGGTCCGATTATGGTTCTTGTGAACGTTGGCATCGTCGCGTTGTAAATTTACTCTCTCGGGGCATAATAGAACAATATAATTAGGTTTTACTCTTTGGTCGATTGAATGAGAAAAAGTACTGTTTCCAAAGTTATACTATTAGGACGGAAGTAGTCTAATGTTCGACCGGTTTTGGTTCTTGTGAACGATGGCATGGATACGTTACGAATATACACTCTCGGGGCGTAATAGAACAATATAATTAGGTTTTACTCTTTGTTCGATTGAATGAAAAAAAATCTTGTTCCAAAATTATCTTTGTTAGGCGCATTGAGTAGTCTAATGTTGGTCCGGTTTTGGTTCTTGTGAACGTTGGCATTGATACGTTCCGAATATACACTCTCGGGTCATAATAGAACAATATAATTAGGTTTTACTCTTTGTTCGATTGAATGAGAAAAAGTGTTGTTTCCAAAGATATACTGTTAGGGCGCAACTGAATAAGATAATGTTGTACCGGTTTTGGTTTTTATGAACAATGACATCGATAGGTTGCAAATTTACACTCCCGGGGCATGATAGAACAATATAATTAGATTTTAGTCTTTGTTCGATTGAATGAGAAAAAGTACTGTTTCTAAAGTTATACTGTTATGGCGCAACTGAGTAGTCTAATGTTGGTCCGGTTTTGGTTCTTGTGAACGTTGGCATCGATACGTTGCAAATTTACACTCTCGGTGCATAATAGAACAATATAATTAGGTTTTACTCTTTGTTCGATTGAATGTGAAAAAGTACTGTTTCTAAAGTTATACTCTTATGGCGCAACTGAGTAGTCTAATGTTGGTCCGGTTTTGGTTCTTGTGAACGTTGGCATCGATACGTTGCAAATTTACACACTCAGTGCATAATAGAACAATATAATTAGGTTTTTACTCTTTGTTCGATTGAATGAGAAAAAGTACTGTTTCGAAAGTTAAGCTCTTATAGCGCAACTTAGAAGTCTAATGTTGGTCGGTTTTGGTTCTTTTTAACGTTGGCATCGATACGTTTCAAATTTACTCTCTCGTGGCATAATAGAACAATATAATTTGGTTTTACTCTTTGTTCGAGTGAATGGGAAAAATCTTGTTCGAAAGTTATACTGTTATGGCGCAACTGAGTAGTCTAATGTTGGTGCGGTTTTGGTTCTTGTGAACGTTGGCATCGATACGTTGTAAATTTACTCTCTCGGGGCATAATAGAACAATATAATTAGGTTTTACTCTTTGGTCGATTGAATGAGAAAAAGTACTGTTTCCAAAGTTATACTGTTAGGGCGCAACTGAGTAGTCTAATGTTGGTCCGGTTTTGGTTCTTGTGAACGTTGGCATGGATACGTTGCGAATATACACTCTTGGGGCGTAATAGAACAATATAATTAGGTTTTACTCTTCGTTCGATTGAATGAGAAAAAGTACTGTTTCCAAAATTATACTGTTAGGGCGCAACTGAGTAGTCTAATGTTGGTCCGGTTTTGGTTCTTGTGAACGTTGGCATGGATACGTTTCGAATATACACTCTCGGGGCGTAATAGAACAATATAATTAGGTTTTACTCTTTGTTCGATTGAATGAGAAAAAGTACTGTTTCCAAAGTTATACTGTTATGGCGCAACTGAGTAGTCTAATGTTGGTCCGGTTTTGGTTCTTGTGAACGTTGGCATCGATACGTTGTAAATTTACACTCTCGGGGCATAATAGAACAATATAATTAGGTTTTACTCTTTGTTCGATTGAATGAGAAAAATCTTGTTTCCAAAGTTATCTTTGTTAGGTCGTGGCGAGTAGTCTAATGTTGGACCGGTTTTGGTCCTTGCGAACGTTGGTATGGATACGTTGCGAATATACACTCTCGGGGCATAATAGAACTATATAATTAGGTTTTACTGTTTGTTCGATTGAATGAGAAAAATAAGCATTTCTAAAGTTATCTTGTTATGGCGCAAGAGTAGTCTCTTGTTGGTCCGGTTTTGGTTCTTGTGAACGTTGGCATGGATACGTTGCGAATATACACTCTCGGGGCATAATAGAACAATATAATCGGGTTTTACTTTTTGTTCGATTGAATGAGAAAAAGAATCGTTTCCAAAGATATACTGTTAGGGCGCAACTGAGTAATCTAATGTTGTACCGTTTTTGGTTCTTGTGAACAATAACATCTATACGTTGCAAATTTACACTCTCGGTGCATAATAGAACAATATAATTAGGTTTTACTCTTTGTTCGATTGAATGAGAAAAAGTACTATTACCAAAGATATCTTTGTTAGGCGCAAGAGTAATCTAATGTTGTCGGTTTTGGTTCTTGTGAACAATGACATCGATACGTTGCAAATTTACACTCCCAGGGCATAATAGAACAATATAATTAGGTTTTACTCTTTGTTCGATTGAATGAGAAAAAGTTCTGTTTCTAAAGTTATACTGTTATGGCGCAACTGAGTTGTCTAATGTTGGTCCGGTTTTGGTTCTTGTGATCGTTGGCATCGATACGTTTCAAATCTACACTATCGGGGCATAATAGAACAATATAATTAGCTTTTACTATTTGTTCGATTGAATGAGAAGAAGTACTGTTTCCAAAGTTATACTGTTATGGCGCAACTGAGTAGTTTAATGTTGGTCCGGTTTTGGTTCTTATGAACGTTGGCATCGATACGTTGCAAATTTACACTCTCGGAGCATAATAGAACAATATAATTAGGTTTTACTCTTTGTTCGATTGAATGAGAAAAAGTACTGTTTCCAAAGTTATACTGTTATAGCGCAACTTAGTAGTCTAATGTTGGTCCGGTTTTGATTCTTGTGAACGTTGGCATCGATACGTTGCAAATTTACACTCTCGGTGCATAATAGAACAATATAATTAGGTTTTTACACTTTGTTCGATTGAATGAGAAAAATCTTGTTTGAAAGTTATCTTGTTATAGCGCAACTTAGTAGTCAAATGTTTGTCGGTTTTGGTTCTTGTTAACGTTGGCGTCGATACGTTTCAAATTTACTCTCTCGGGGCATAATAGAACAATATAATTAGGTTTTACTCTTTGTTCGATTGAATGAGAAAAATCTTGTTTGAAAGTTATCTTGTTATGGCGCAACTGAGTAGTCTAATGTTGGTCCGGTTTTGGTTCTAGTGAACAATAAGATCGATACGTTGCAAATTTACACTCTCGGTGCATAATAGAACAATATAATTAGGTTATACTCTTTGTTCGATTGAATGAGAAAAAGTACTGTTACCAAAGATATCTTTGTTAGGCGCAAGCGAGTAATCTAATATTGTCGGTTTGATTCTTGTGAACAATGACATCGATACGTTGCAAATTTACACTCCGGGCATAATAGAACAATATAATTAGGTTTTACTCTTTGTTCGATTGAATTAGAAAAAAATCTTGTTTCTAAAGTTATCTTTGTTATGGCGCAACTGAGTAGTCTAATGTTGGTCCGGTTTTGGTTCTTGCGAACGTTGGCAAATCTACACTATCGGGACATAATAGAACAATATAATTAGGTTTTACTATTTGTTCGATTGAATGAGAAAGAAATCTTGTTTCCAAAGTTATCTTTGTTATGGCGCAACTGAGTAGTCTAATTTTGGTTCGGTTTTGGTTCTTGTGAACGTTGGCATCGATACGTTGCAAATTTACACTCTCGGGGGATAATAGAACAATATAATTATGTTTTACTCTTTGTTCGATTGAATGAGAAAAAGTACTGTTTCTAAAGTTATACTGTTACGGCGCAACTAAGTAGTCTAATGTTGGTCCGATTTTGGTTCTTGTGAGCGTTGGCGCCGATACGTTGCAAATTTACACTCTCGGTGCATAATAGAACAATATAATTAGGTTTTACTCTTTGTTCGATTGAATGAGAAAAAGTACTGTTTCTAAAGTTATACTATTATGGCGCAATGAGTAGTTTAATGTTTGTCCGATTATGGTTCTTACGTTGGCATCGATGCGTTGTAAATTTACTCTCTCGGGGCATAATAGAACAATATAATTAGGTTTTACTCTTTGGTCGATTGAATGAGAAAAAGTACTGTTTCCAAAGTTATACTATTAGGACGGAACTGAGTAGACTAATGTTGGTCCGGTTTTGGTTCTTGTGAACGTTGGCATGGATACGTTACGAATATACACTCTCGGGGCATAATAGAACAATATAATTAGGTTTTACTCTTTGTTCGATTGAACAAAAAAAAAGTACTGTTTCCAAAATTATACTGTTAGGGCGCAACTGAGTAGTCTAATGTTGGTCCGGTTTTGGTTCTTGTGAACGTTGGCATTGATACGTTCCTGATATACACTCTCGGGTCATAATAGAACAATATAATTAGGTTTTACTCTTTGTTCGATTGAATGAGAAAAAGTGTTGTTTCCAAAGATATACTGTTAGGGCGCAACTGAATAAGATAATGTTGTACCGGTTTTGGTTTTTATGAACAATGACATCGATACGTTGCAAATTTACACTCCCGGGACATGATAGAACAATATAATTAGATTTTAGTCTTTGTTCGATTGAATGAGAAAAAATCACATTTCTAAAGTTATCTTTGTTATGGCGCAGTAGTCTAATGTTGGTCCGGTTTTGGTTCTTGTGAACGTTGGCATCGATACGTTGCAAATTTACACTCTCGGGGCATAATAGAACAATATAATTAGGTTTTACTCTTTGTTCGATTGAATGAGAAAAAATCTTATTTCTAAAGTTATACTCTTATAGGCGCAATGAGTAGTCTAATGTTGGTCGGTTTTGGTTCTTGTGAACGTTGGCATCGATACGTTGCAAATTTACACACTCGTGCATAATAGAACAATATAATTAGGTTTTTACTCTTTGTTCGATTGAATGAGAAAAAGTACTGTTTCGAAAGTTAAGCTGTTATAGCGCAACTTAGTAGTCTAATGTTGGTCCGGTTTTGGTTCTTTTTAACGTTGGCATCGATACGTTTCAAATTTACTCTCTCGTGGCATAATAGAACAATATAATTTGGTTTTACTCTTTGTTCGAGTGAATGGGAAAAAGTACTGTTTCGAAACTTATACTGTTATGGCGCAACTTAGTAGTCTAATGTTGGTGCGGTTTTGGTTCTTGTGAACGTTGGCATCGATACGTTGTAAATTTACTCTCTCGGGGCATAATAGAACAATATAATGAGGTTTTACTCTTTGGTCGATTGAATGAGAAAAAGTACTGTTTCTAAAGTTATACTGTTAGGGCGCAACTGAGTAGTCTAATGTTGGTCTGGTTTTGGTTCTTGTGAAGGTTGGCATGGATACGTTGCGAATATACACTCTTGGGGCATAATAGAACAATATAATTAGGTTTTACTCTTTGCTCGATTGAATGAGAAAAAGTACTATTTCTAAAGTTATACTGTTATTGCGCAACTGAGTAGTCTAATGTTGGTCCGGTTTTGGTTCTTGTAAACGTTGGCATGGATACGTTGCGAATATACACTCTCGGGGCATAATAGAACAATATAATTAGGTTTTACTCTTTGTTCGATTGAATGAGAAAAAGCACTGTTTCCAAAGTTATACTGTTATGGCGCAACTGAGTAGTCTAATGTTGGTCCGGTTTTGGTTCTTGTGAACGTTGGCATCGATATGTTGTAAATTTACACTCTCGGGGCATAATAGAACAATATAATTAGGTTTTACTCTTTGTTCGATTGAATGAGAAAAAGTACTGTTTCCAAAGTTATACTGTTAGGGCGTAACTGAGTAGTCTAATGTTGGACCGGTTTTTGTTCTTGCGAACGTTGGTATGGATACGTTGCGAATATACACTCTCGGGGCATAATAGAACTATATAATTAGGTTTTACTGTTTGTTCGATTGAATGAGAAAAATAACTGTTTCTAAAGTTATACTGTTATGGCGCAACTGAGTAGTCTACTGTTGGTCCGGTTTTGGTTCTTGTGAACGTTGGCATGGATACGTTGCGAATATACACTCTCGGGGCATAATAGAACAATATAATCAGGTTTTACTCTTTGTTCGATTGAATGAGAAAAAGAACTGTTTCCAAAGATATACTGTTAGGGCGCAACTGAGTAATCTAATGTTGTACCGTTTTTGGTTCTTGTGAACAATAACATCTATACGTTGCAAATTTACACTCTCGGTGCATAATAGAACAATATAATTAGGTTTTACTCTTTGTTCGATTGAATGAGAAAAAGTACTATTACCAAAGATATACTGTTAGGGCGCAACTGAGTAATCTAATGTTGTACCGGTTTTGGTTCTTGTGAACAATGACATCGATACGTTGCAAATTTACACTCCCGGGGCATAATAGAACAATATAATTAGGTTTTACTCTTTGTTCGATTGAATGAGAAAAAGTACTGTTTCTAAAGTTATACTGTTATGGCGCAAGTAGTCTAATGTGTGTCCGGTTTTGGTTCTTGTGATCGTTGGCATCGATACGTTTCAAATCTACACTATCGGGGCATAATAGAACAATATAATTAGCTTTTACTATTTGTTCGATTGAATGAGAAAAAGTACTGTTTCCAAAGTTATACTGTTATGGCGCAACTGAGTAGTTTAATGTTGGTCCGGTTTTGGTTCTTATGAACGTTGGCATCGATACGTTGCAAATTTACACTCTCGGAGCATAATAGAACAATATAATTAGGTTTTATTCTTTGTTCGATTGAATGAGAAAAAGTACTGTTTCTAAAGTTATACTGTTATGGCGCAACTGAGTAGTCTAATGTTGGTCCGGTTTTGGTTCTTGTGAACGTTGGCATCGATACGTTGCTAATTTACACTCTCGGTGCATAATAGAACAATATAATTAGGTTTTTACTCTTTGTTCGATTGAATGAGAAAAAGTCCTGTTTCGAAAGTTAAGCTGTTTTAGCGCAACTTAGTAGTTTAATGTCCGTCCGATTATGGTTCTTGTGAACGTAGACAACGATACGTTGCCAATATACACTCTCGGGGCATAATAGAACAATATAATTAGGGTTTACTCTTTGTTCGATTGAATGAGAAAAATCTTTGTTTGAAAGTTATACTGTTATGGCGCAACTGAGTAGTCTAATGTTGGTCCGATTTTGGTTCTTGTGAACGTTGGCATGGATACGTTGCGAATATACACTCTCGGGGCATAATAGAACTATATAATTAGGTTTTACTCTTTGTTCGATTGAATGAGAAAAAGTACTGTTTCGAAAGTTATACTGTTATGGCGCAACTGAGTAGTCTAATGTTGGTCCGGTTTTGGCTCTTGTAAACGTTGACATCGATACGTTGCAAATTTACACTCTCGGGGCATAATAGAACAATATAATTAGGTTTTACTCTTTGTTCGATTAAATGAGAAAAATAACTGTTTCCAAAGTTATACTGTTATAGCGCAACTGAGTAGTCTAATGTTAGTCCGGTTTTGGTTCTTGTGAACGTTGGCATTGATACGTTGCGAATATAAACTCTCGGGGCATAATAGAACAATATATTCAGGTTTTACTCTTTGTTCGATTGAATGAGAAAAAGTACTGTTTCCAAAGATATACTGTTAGGCGCAATCGAGTAATCTAATGTTGTACCGGTTTTGGTTCTTGTGAACAATAACATCGATACGTTGCAAATTTACACGCTCGGTGCATAATAGAACAATATAATTATGTTTTACTCCTTGTTCGATTGAATGAGAAAAAGTACTGTTTCTAAAGTAATCTTTGTTATGTGAGAAGTCTAATGTTGGTCCGGTTTGGTTCTTGCGAACGTTGGCATCGATACGTTGCAAATTTACACTTCTTAGGGGCATAATAGAACAATATAGTTAGGTTTTACTATTTGTTCGATTGAATAAGAAAAATCTTGTTTCCAAAGTTATCTTTGTTATGGCGCAAGAGTAGTCTAATGTTGTTCCGGTTTTGGTTCTTGTGAACGTTGGCATCGATACGTTGCAAATTTACACTCTCGGGGCATAATAGAATAATATAATTAGGTTTTACTCTTTGTTCGATTGAATGATAAAAAGTACTGTTTCTAAAATTTTACTTTTATGGCGCAACTGAGTAGTCTAATATTGGTCCGGTTTTGGTTCTTGTGAACGTTGGCATCGATACGTTGCAAATTTACACTCTCGGTGCATAATAGAACAATATAATTAGGTTTTTACTCTTTGTTCGATTGAATGAGAAAAAGTACTGTTCGAAAGTTATACTGTTATAGCGCAACTTAGTAGTCGAATGTTGGTCCGGTTTTGGTTCTTGTGAACGTTGGCATCGATACGTTGCAAATTTACACTCTCGGGGAATAATAGAACAATATAATTAGGTTTTACTCTTTATTCGATTGAATGAGAAAAAGTACTGTTTCTAAAGTAATACTGTTATAGCGCAACTTAGTAGTCAAATGTTGGTCCGGTTTTGGTTCTTGTTTACGTTGGCGTCGATACGTTTCAAATTTACTCTCTCGGGGCATAATAGAACAATATAATTAGGTTTTACTCTTTGTTCGATTGAATGAGAAAAATCTTGTTTGAAAGTTATCTTTGTTATGGCGCAGAATCGAGTAGTCTAATGTTGGTCCGGTTTTGGTTCTAGTGAACAATAACATCGATACGTTGCAAATTTACACTCTCGGTGCATAATAGAACAATATAATTAGGTTTTACTCTTTGTTCGATTGAATGAGAAAAAGTACTTTACCAAAGATATACTGTTAGGGCGCAACTGAGTAATCTAATATTGTACCGGTTTTGGTTCTTGTGAACAATGACATCGATACGTTGCAAATTTACACTCCCGGGGAATAATAGAACAATATAATTAGGTTTTACTCTTTGTTCGATTGAATGAGAAAAAGTACTGTTTCTAAAGTTATACTGTTATGGCGCAACTGCGTAGTCTAATGTTGGTCCGGTTTTGGTTCTTGTGAACGTTGGCAAATCTACACTATCGGGGCATAATAGAACAATATAATTAGGTTTTACTATTTGTTCGATTGAATGAGAAAAAGGACTGTTTCCAATGTTATACTGTTATGGCGCAACTGAGTAGTCTAATGTTGGTTCGGTTTTGGTTCTTGTGAATGTTGGCATCGTTACGTTGCAAATTTACACTATCGGGGGATAATAGAACAATATAATTAAGTTTTACTCTTTGTTCGATTGAATGAGAAAAAGTACTGTTTCTAAAGATATGCTGTTAGGGCGCAACTGAATAAGCTAATGTTGTACCGGTTTTGGTTCTTGTGAACAATGACATCGATACGTTGCAAATTTACACTCCCGGGGCATAATAGAACAATATAATTAGGTTTTACTCTTTGTTCGATTGAATGAGAAAAAAATCTTGTTTCTAAAGTTATACTCTTATGGCGCAACTGAGTGGTCTAATGTTAGTCCGGTTTTGGTTCTTGTGAACGTTGGCATCGATACGTTGCAAATTTACGCTCTCGGGGCATAATAGAACAATATAATTAGGTTTTACTCTTTGTTCGATTGAATGAGAAAAAGTACTGTTTCCAAATTTATACTGTTATGGCGCAACTGAGTAGTCTAATGTTGGTCCGGTTTTGGTTCTTGTGAACGTTGGCATCGATACGTTGTAAATTTACACTCTCGGGGCATAATAGAACAATATAATTAGGTTTTACTCTTTGTTCGATTGAATGAGAAAAATCTTGTTTCCAAAGATATCTTTGTTAGGCGCAAGCTGAATAAGCTAATGTTGTCTTGGTTTTGGTTCTTGTGAACAATGAAATCGATACGTTGCAAATTTACACTCCCGGGCGGGGCATGATAGAACAATAAAATTAGGTTTTACTCTTTGTTCGATTGAATGAGAAAAAGTACTGTTTCTAAAGTTATACTGTTATGGCGCAACTGAGTAGTCTAATGTTGGTCCGGTTTTGGTTCTTGTGAACGTTGGCATCGATACGTTGTAAATTTACACTCTCGGGGCATAATTGAACAATATAATTAGGTTTTACTCTTTGTTCGATTGAATGAGAAAAAGTACTGTTTCCAAAGTTATACTGTTAGGGCGCAACTGAGTAGTCTAATGTTGGACCGGTTTTGGTTCTTGTGAACGTTGGTATGGATACGTTGCGAATATACACTCTCGGGGCATAATAGAACTATATAATTAGGTTTTACTCTTTGTTCGATTGAATGAGAAAAATAACTATTTCTAAAGTTATACTGTTATGGCGCAACTGAGTAGTCTAATGTTGGTTCGGTTTTGGTTCTTGTGAACGTTGGCATGGATACGTTGCAAATTTACACTCTCGGTGCATAATAGAACAATATAATTAGGTTTTTACACTTTGTTCGATTGAATGAGAAAAATTACTGTTTCGAAAGTTATACTGTTATAGCGCAACTTAGTAGTCAAATGTTGGTCCGGTTTTGGTTCTTGTTAACGTTGGCGTCGATACGTTTCAAATTTACTCTCTCGGGGCATAATAGAACAATATAATTAGGTTTTACTCTTTGTTCGATTGAATGAGAAAAAAATCTTGTTTCGAAAGTTATACTGTTATGGCGCAACTGAGTAGTCTAATGTTGGTCCGGTTTTGGTTCTAGTGAACAATAACATCGATACGTTGCAAATTTACACTCCCGGGGCATAATAGAACAATATAATTAGGTTTTACTCTTTGTTCGATTGAATGAGAAAAATCGTTACCAAAGATATCTTGTTAGGCGCAGCGAGTAATCTAATATTGTACCGGTTTTGGTTCTTGTGAATGTTGACATCGATACGTTTCAAATTTACACTGTCGGGGCATAATAGAACAAAATAATTAGGTTTTACTCTTTGTTCGATTGAATGAGAAAAAGTACTGTTTCCAAAGTTATACTGTTATGGCGCAACTGCGTAGTCTAATGTTGGTCCGGTTTGGTTCTTGTGTACGTTGGCAAATCTACACTATCGGGGCATAATAGAACAATATAATTAGGTTTTACTATTTGTTCGATTGAATGAGAAAAAGTACTGTTTCCAAAGTTATACTGTTATGGCGCAACTGAGTAGTCTAATGTTGGTTCGGTTTTGGTTCTTGTGAACGTTGGCATCGATACGTTGCAAATTTACACTCTCGGGGGATAATAGAACAATATAATTAAGTTTTACTCTTTGTTCGATTGAATGAGAAAAAGTACTGTTTCTAAAGTTATACTGTTATGGCGCAACTAAGTAGTCTAATGTTGGTCCGGTTTTGGTTATTGTGAACGTTGGCAACGATACGTTGCAAATTTACACTCTCGGTGCATAATAGAACTATATAATTAGGTTTTTACTCTTTGTTCGATTGAAAGAGAAAAAGTACTGTTTCTAAAGTTATACTCTTATGGCGCAACTGAGTTGTCTAATGTTGGTCCGGTTTTGGTTCTTGTAAACGTTGGCATCGATACGTTGCAAATTTACGCTCTCGGGGCATAATAGAACAATATAATTAGGTTTTACTCTTTGTTCGATTGAATGAGAAAAAGTACTGTTTCCAAATTTATACTGTTATGGCGCAACTGAGTAGTCTAATGTTGGTCCGGTTTTGGTTCTTGTGAACGTTGGCATCGATATGTTGTAAATTTACACTCTCGGGGCATAATAGAACAATATAATTAGGTTTTACTCTTTGTTCGATTGAATGAGAAAAAGTACTGTTTCCAAAGTTATACTGTTAGGGCGTAACTGAGTAGTCTAATGTTGGACCGGTTTTGGTTCTTGCGAACGTTGGTATGGATACGTTGCGAATATACACTCTCGGGGCATAATAGAACTATATAATTAGGTTTTCTTGTTTGTTCGATTGAATGAGAAAAATAAACTGTTTCTAAAGTTATCTTGTTATGGCGCAAGCGAGTAGTCTCTGTTGGTCCGGTTTTGGTTCTTGTGAACGTTGGCATGGATACGTTGCGAATATACACTCTCGGGGCATAATAGAACAATATAATCGGGTTTTACTCTTTGTTCGATTGAATAAGAAAAAGAAGCTGTTTCCAAAGATATACTGTTAGGGCGCAACTGAGTAATCTAATGTTGTACCGTTTTTGGTTCTTGTGAACAATAACATCTATACGTTGCAAATTTACACTCTCGGTGCATAATAGAACAATATAATTAGGTTTTACTCTTTGTTCGATTGAATGAGAAAAAGTACTATTACCAAAGATATCTTGTTAGGCGCAATCGAGTAATCTAATGTTGTACCGGTTTTGGTTCTTGTGAACAATGACATCGATACGTTGCAAATTTACACTCCCGGGGCATAATAGAACAATATAATTAGGTTTTACTCTTTGTTCGATTGAATGAGAAAAAGTACTGTTTCTAAAGTTATACTGTTATGGCGCAACTGAGTTGTCTAATGTTGGTCCGGTTTTGGTTCTTGTGATCGTTGGCATCGATACGTTTCAAATCTACACTATCGGGGCATAATAGAACAATATAATTAGCTTTTACTATTTGTTCGATTGAATGAGAAGAAGTACTGTTTCCAAAGTTATACTGTTATGGCGCAACTGAGTAGTTTAATGTTGGTCCGGTTTTGGTTCTTATGAACGTTGGCATCGATACGTTGCAAATTTACACTCTCGGAGCATAATAGAACAATATAATTAGGTTTTACTCTTTGTTCGATTGAATGAGAAAAAATCTTTGAAAGTTATCTTTGTTATAGCGCAACTTAGTAGTCTAATGTTGGTCCGGTTTTGGTTCTTGTGAACGTTGGCATCGATACGTTGCAAATTTACACTCTCGGTGCATAATAGAACAAAATAATTAAGTTGTACACTTTGTTCGATTGAATGAGAGAAAAATCTTTCAAAGTTATCTTTGTTATGGCGCAACTTAGTAGTCAAATGTTTGTGCGGTTTTGGTTCTTGTTAACGTTGGCGTCGATACGTTTCAAATTTACTCTCTCGGGGCATAATAGAACAATATAATTAGGTTTTACTCTTTGTTCGATTGAATGAGAAAAAGTACTGTTTCGAAAGTTATACTGTTATGGCGCAACTGAGTAGTCTAATGTTGGTCCGGTTTTGGTTCTAGTGAACAATAAGATCGATACGTTGCAAATTTACACTCTCGGTGCATAATAGAACAATATAATTAGGTTATACTCTTTGTTCGATTGAATGAGAAAAAGTACTGTTACCAAAGATATCTTTGTTAGGGCGCAGAGTAATCTAATATTGTACCGGTTTGATTCTTGTGAACAATGACATCGATACGTTGCAAATTTACACTCGGGGCATAATAGAACAATATTATTAGGTTTTACTCTTTGTTCGATTGAATTAGAAAAAGTACTGTTTCTAAAGTTATACTGTTATGGCGCAACTGAGTAGTCTAATGTTGGTCCGGTTTTGGTTCTTGCGAACGTTGGCAAATCTACACTATCGGGACATAATAGAACAATATAATTAGGTTTTACTATTTGTTCGATTGAATGAGAAAAAAATCTTGTTTCCAAAGTTATCTTTGTTATGGCGCAATTTGAGTAGTCTAATGTTGGTTCGGTTTTGGTTCGGTGAACGTTGGCATCGATACGTTGCAAATTTACACTCTCGGGGATAATAGAACAATATAATTATGTTTTACTCTTTGTTCGATTGAATGAGAAAAATCTTTCTAAAGTTATCTTTATTACGCAACTAAGTAGTCTAATGTTGGTCCGATTTTGGTTCTTGTGAGCGTTGGCGCCGATACGTTGCAAATTTACACTCTCGGTGCATAATAGAACAATATAATTAGGTTTTACTCTTTGTTCGATTGAATGAGAAAAAGTACTGTTTCTAAAGTTATACTATTATGGCGCAACTGAGTAGTTTAATGTTGGTCCGATTATGGTTCTTCTGAACGTTGGCATCGTTGCGTTGTAAATTTACTCTCTCGGGGCATAATAGAACAATATAATTAGGTTTTACTCTTTGGTCGATTGAATGAGAAAAAGTACTGTTTCCAAAGTTATACTATTAGGACGGAGCGAGTAGACTAATGTTGGTCCGGTTTTGGTTCTTGTGAACGTTGGCATGGATACGTTACGAATATACACTCTCGGGGCATAATAGAACAATATAATTAGGTTTTACTCTTTGTTCGATTGAACAAAAAAAAAGTACTGTTTCCAAAATTATACTGTTAGGGCGCAACTGAGTAGTCTAATGTTGGTCCGGTTTTGGTTCTTGTGAACGTTGGCATTGATACGTTCCGAATATACACTCTCGGGTCATAATAGAACAATATAATTAGGTTTTACTCTTTGTTCGATTGAATGAGAAAAAGTGTTGTTTCCAAAGATATACTGTTAGGGCGCAACTGAATAAGATAATGTTGTACCGGTTTTGGTTTTTATGAACAATGACATCGATACGTTGCAAATTTACACTCCCGGGACATGATAGAACAATATAATTAGATTTTAGTCTTTGTTCGATTGAATGAGAAAAAGTACTGTTTCTAAAGTTATCTTTGTTATGGCGCAACTGAGTAGTCTAATGTTGGTCCGGTTTTGGTTCTTGTGAACGTTGGCATCGATACGTTGCAAATTTACACTCTCGGTGCATAATAGAACAATATAATTCGGATTTACTCTTTGTTCGATTGAATGAGAAAAAATCTTTCTAAAGTTATACTCTTATGGCGCATGAGTAGTCTAATGTTGGTCCGGTTTTGGTTCTTGTGAACGTTGGCATCGATACGTTGCAAATTTACACACTCGTGCATAATAGAACAATATAATTAGGTTTTTACTCTTTGTTCGATTGAATGAGAAAAATCTTTGTTTCGAAAGTTAATATAGCGCAACTTAGTAGTCTAATGTTGGTCCGGTTTTGGTTCTTTTTAACGTTGGCATCGATACGTTTCAAATTTACTCTCTCGTGGCATAATAGAACAATATAATTTGGTTTTACTCTTTGTTCGAGTGAATGGGAAAAATCTTGTTTGAAACTTATACTGTTATGGCGCAACTTAGTAGTCTAATGTTGGTGCGGTTTTGGTTCTTGTGAACGTTGGCATCGATACGTTGTAAATTTACTCTCTCGGGGCATAATAGAACAATATAATGAGGTTTTACTCTTTGGTCGATTGAATGAGAAAAAAAATCTTGTTTCCAAAGTTATCTTGTTAGGCGGAACTTAGTAGTCTAATGTTGGTGGTTTTGGTTCTTGTGAAGGTTGGCATGGATACGTTGCGAATATACACTCTTGGGGCATAATAGAACAATATAATTAGGTTTTACTCTTTGCTCGATTGAATGAGAAAAAGTACTATTTCTAAAGTTATACTGTTATTGCGCAACTGAGTAGTCTAATGTTGGTCCGGTTTTGGTTCTTGTAAACGTTGGCATGGATACGTTGCGAATATACACTCTCGGGGCATAATAGAACAATATAATTAGGTTTTACTCTTTGTTCGATTGAATGAGAAAAAGTACTATTTCCAAAGATAGACTGTTAGGGCGCAACTGAGTAGTCTAATGTTGGTCCGGTTTTGGTTCTTGTGAACGTTGGCATGGATACGTTGCGAATTTACACTCTCGGGGCATAATAGAACAATATAATTAGGTTTTACTCTTTGTTCGATTGAATGAGAAAAAGTACTGTTTCCAAAGTTATACTGTTAGGGCGTAACTGAGTAGTCTAATGTTGGACCGGTTTTTGTTCTTGCGAACGTTGGTATGGATACGTTGCGAATATACACTCTCGGGGCATAATAGAACTATATAATTAGGTTTTACTGTTTGTTCGATTGAATGAGAAAAATAACTGTTTCTAAAGTTATACTGTTATGGCGCAACTGAGTAGTCTAATGTTGGTCCGGTTTTGGTTCTTGTGAACGTTGGCATGGATACGTTGCGAATATACACTCTCGGGGCATAATAGAACAATATAATCAGGTTTTACTCTTTGTTCGATTGAATGAGAAAAGAAGCTGTTTCCAAAGATATCTTGTTAGGCGCAAGGAGTAATCTAATGTTGTACCGTTTTTGGTTCTTGTGAACAATAACATCTATACGTTGCAAATTTACACTCTCGGTGCATAATAGAACAATATAATTAGGTTTTACTCTTTGTTCGATTGAATGAGAAAAAGTACTATTACCAAAGATATACTGTTAGGCGCAACTGAGTAATCTAATGTTGTACCGGTTTTGGTTCTTGTGAACAATGACATCGATACGTTGCAAATTTACACTCCCGGGGCATAATAGAACAATATAATTAGGTTTTACTCTTTGTTCGATTGAATGAGAAAAAGTACTGTTTCTAAAGTTATACTGTTATGGCGCAACTGAGTAGTCTAATGTGTGTCCGGTTTTGGTTCTTGTGATCGTTGGCATCGATACGTTTCAAATCTACACTATCGGGGCATAATAGAACAATATAATTAGCTTTTACTATTTGTTCGATTGAATGAGAAAAATCTTGTTTCCAAAGTTATCTTTGTTATGGCGCAACTGAGTAGTTTAATGTTGGTCCGGTTTTGGTTCTTATGAACGTTGGCATCGATACGTTGCAAATTTACACTCTCGGAGCATAATAGAACAATATAATTAGGTTTTATTCTTTGTTCGATTGAATGAGAAAAATCTTGTTTCTAAAGTTATCTTTGTTATGGCGCAACTGAGTAGTCTAATGTTGGTCCGGTTTTGGTTCTTGTGAACGTTGGCATCGATACGTTGCTAATTTACACTCTCGGTGCATAATAGAACAATATAATTAGGTTTTTACTCTTTGTTCGATTGAATGAGAAAAATCTTGTTTCGAAAGTTAAGCTGTTTTAGCGCAACTTAGTAGTTTAATGTCTGTCCGATTATGGTTCTTGTTAACGTTGGCATCGATACGTTTCAAATTTACTCTCTCGTGGCATAATTGAACAATATAATTAGGGTTTACTCTTTGTTCGATTGAATGAGAAAAATCTTGTTTCGAAAGTTATCTTTGTTATGGCGCAACTGAGTAGTCTAATGTTGGTCCGATTTTGGTTCTTGTGAACGTTGGCATGGATACGTTGCGAATATACACTCTCGGGGCATAATAGAACTATATAATTAGGTTTTACTCTTTGTTCGATTGAATGAGAAAAATCTTGTTTGAAAGTTATCTTTGTTATGGCGCAAGCCAGTAGTCTAATGTTGGTCCGGTTTTGGCTCTTGTAAACGTTGACATCGATACGTTGCAAATTTACACTCTCGGGGCATAATAGAACAATATAATTAGGTTTTACTCTTTGTTCGATTAAATGAGAAAAATAATCATTTCAAAGTTATACCGTTATAGCGCAGGAGTAGTCTAATGTTAGTCCGGTTTGGTTCTTGTGAACGTTGGCATTGATACGTTGCGAATATAAACTCTCGGGGCATAATAGAACAATATATTCAGGTTTTACTCTTTGTTCGATTTAATGAGAAAAAGTACTGTTTCCAAAGATATACTGTTAGGGCGCAACTGAGTAATCTAATGTTGTACCGGTTTTGGTTCTTGTGAACAATAACATCGATACGTTACAAATTTACACGCTCGGTGCATAATAGAACAATATAATTAGGTTTTACTCCTTGTTCGATTGAATGAGAAAAATCTTGTTTCTAAAGTAATCTTTTGTTATGTCGCATAGAGAAGTCTAATGTTGGTCGGTTTTGGTTCTTGCGAACGTTGGCATCGATACGTTGCAAATTTACATCTTAGGGGCATAATAGAACAATATAGTTAGGTTTTACTATTTGTTCGATTGAATAAGAAAAAATCTTGTTTCCAAAGTTATCTTTGTTATGGCGCAAGAGTAGTCTAATGTTGGTCCGGTTTTGGTTCTTGTGAACGTTGGCATCGATACGTTGCAAATTTACACTCTCGGGGCATAATAGAATAATATAATTAGGTTTTACTCTTTGTTCGATTGAATGATAAAAAGTAATGTTTCTAAAATTTTACTTTTATGGCGCAACTGAGTAGTCTAATGTTGGTCCGGTTTTGGTTCTTGTGAACGTTGGCATCGATACGTTGCAAATTTACACTCTCGGTGCATAATAGAACAATATAATTAGGTTTTTACTCTTTGTTCGATTGAATGAGAAAAAGTACTGTTCGAAAGTTATACTGTTATAGCGCAACTTAGTAGTCGAATGTTGGTCCGGTTTTGGTTCTTGTGAACGTTGGCATCGATACGTTGCAAATTTACACTCTCGGTGCATAATAGAACAATATAATTAGGTTTTTACACTTTGTTCGATTGAATGAGAAAAAGAACTGTTTCGAAAGTTATCTTTGTTATAGCGCAACTTAGTAGTCAAATGTTGGTCCGGTTTTGGTTCTTGTTTACGTTGGCGTCGATACGTTTCAAATTTACTCTCTCGGGGCATAATAGAACAATATAATTAGGTTTTACTCTTTGTTCGATTGAATGAGAAAAATCTTGTTTCGAAAGTTATCTTTGTTATGGCGCAATGAGTAGTCTAATGTTGGTCGGTTTTGGTTCTAGTGAACAATAACATCGATACGTTGCAAATTTACACTCTCGGTGCATAATAGAACAATATAATTAGGTTTTACTCTTTGTTCGATTGAATGAGAAAAGAAATCTTGTTACCAAAGATATCTTTGTTAGGCGCAGTGAGTAATCTAATATTGTAGGTTTTGGTTCTTGTGAACAATGACATCGATACGTTGCAAATTTACACTCGGGAATAATAGAACAATATAATTAGGTTTTACTCTTTGTTCGATTGAATGAGAAAAAAATCTTGTTTCTAAAGTTATACTGTTATGGCGCAACTGCGTAGTCTAATGTTGGTCCGGTTTTGGTTCTTGTGAACGTTGGCAAATCTACACTATCGGGGCATAATAGAACAATATAATTAGGTTTTACTATTTGTTCGATTGAATGAGAAAAAATTTGTTTCCAATGTTATACTGTTATGGCGCAACTGAGTAGTCTAATGTTGGTTCGGTTTTGGTTCTTGTGAATGTTGGCATCGTTACGTTGCAAATTTACACTATCGGGGGATAATAGAACAATATAATTAAGTTTTACTCTTTGTTCGATTGATTGAGAAAAAGTACTGTTTCCAAAGATATACTGTTAGGGCGCAACTGAATAAGCTAATGTTGTACCGGTTTTGGTTCTTGTGAACAATGACATCGATACGTTGCAAATTTACACTCTCGGGGCATAATAGAACAATATAATTAGGTTTTACTCTTTGTTCGATTGAATGAGAAAAATCTGTTTCTAAAGTTATACTCTTATGGCGCAACTGAGTGGTCTAATGTTAGTCCGGTTTTGGTTCTTGTGAACGTTGGCATCGATACGTTGCAAATTTACGCTCTCGGGGCATAATAGAACAATATAATTAGGTTTTACTCTTTGTTCGATTGAATGAGAAAAATCTTTGTTTCCAAATTTATCTTTGTTATGGCGCAACTGAGTAGTCTAATGTTGGTCCGGTTTTGGTTCTTGTGAACGTTGGCATCGATACGTTGTAAATTTACACTCTCGGGGCATAATAGAACAATATAATTAGGTTTTACTCTTTGTTCGATTGAATGAGAAAAAGTACTGTTTCCAAAGATATACTGTTAGGGCGCAATTTGAATAAGCTAATGTTGTCTTGGTTTTGGTTCTTGTGAACAATGAAATCGATACGTTGCAAATTTACACTCCAGAGGCATGATAGAACAATATAATTAGGTTTTACTCTTTGTTCGATTGAATGAGAAAAAGTACTGTTTCCAAAGTTATACTGTTATGGCACAACTGAGTAGTCTAATGTTGGTCCGGTTTTGGTTCTTGTGAACGTTGGCATCGATACGTTGTAAATTTACACTCTCGGGGCATAATTGAACAATATAATTAGGTTTTACTCTTTGTTAGATTGAATAAGAAAAAGTTCTGTTTCCAAAATTATACTATTAGGGCGTAACTGAGTAGTCTAATGTTGGACCGGTTTTGGTTCTTGTGAACGTTGGTATGGATACGTTGCGAATATACACTCTCGGGGCATAATAGAACTATATAATTAGGTTTTACTCTTTGTTCGATTGAATGAGAAAAATAACTATTTCTAAAGTTATACTGTTATGGCGCAACTGAGTAGTCTAATGTTGGTTCGGTTTTGGTTCTTGTGAACGTTGGCATGGATACGTTGCAAATTTACACTCTCGGTGCATAATAGAACAATATAATTAGGTTTTTACACTTTGTTCGATTGAATGAGAAAAAGTACTGTTTCGAAAGTTATACTGTTATAGCGCAACTTAGTAGTCAAATGTTGGTCCGGTTTTGGTTCTTGTTAACGTTGGCGTCGATACGTTTCAAATTTACTCTCTGGGCATAATAGAACAATATAATTAGGTTTTACTCTTTGTTCGATTGAATGAGAAAAAGTACTGTTTCGAAAGTTATACTGTTATGGCGCAACTGAGTAGTCTAATGTTGGTCCGGTTTTGGTTCTAGTGAACAATAACATCGATACGTTGCAAATTTACACTCTCGATGCATAATAGAAAAATATAATTAGGTTTTACTCTTTGTTCGATTGAATGAAAAAAAGTACTGTTACCAAAGATATACTGTTAGTGAATCGAGTAATCTAATATTGTACCTGCTTTTGGTTCTTGTGAACAATGACATCGATACGTTGCAAATTTACACTCTGGGCATAATAGAACAATATAATTAGGTTTTACTCTTTGTTCGATTGAATGAGAAAAGTACTATTTCTAAAGTTATCTTGTTATGGCAAGAATCGCGTAGTCTAATGTTGGTCCGGTTTGGTTCTTGTGTACGTTGGCAAATCTACACTATCGGGGCATAATAGAACAATATAATTAGGTTTTACTATTTGTTCGATTGAATGAGAAAAAGTACTGTTTCCAAAGTTATACTGTTAGGGCACAAATGAGTAGTCTAATGTTGGTCCGGTTTTGGTTCTTGTGAACGTTGGCATCGATACATTGCAAATTTACACTCTCGGGGGATAATAGAACAATATAATTAAGTTTTACTCTTTGTTCGATTGAATGAGAAAAAGTACTGTTTCTAAAGTTATACTGTTATGGCGCAACTAAGTAGTCTAATGTTGGTCCGGTTTGGTTCTTGTGAACGTTGGCATCGATACGTTGCAAATTTACACTCTTGGTGCATAATAGAACTATATAATTAGGTTTTTACTCTTTGTTCGATTGAATGAGAAAAAGTACTGTTTCCAAAGTTATACTCTTAGGGCGCAACTGAGTAGTCTAATGTTGGTCCGGTTTTGGTTCTTGTGAACGTTGGCATGGATACGTTGCGAATATACACTCTCGGGGCATAATAGAACAATATAATTAGGTTTTACTCTTTGTTCGATTGAATGAGAAAAAGCGCTGTTTCCAAAGTTATACTGTTATGGCGCAACTGAGTAGTCTAATGTTGGTCCGGTTTTGGTTCTTGTGAACGTTGGCATCGATATGTTGTAAATTTACACTCTCGGGGCATAATAGAACAATATAATTAGGTTTTACTCTTTGTTCGATTGAATGAGAAAAAGTACTGTTTCCAAAGTTATACTGTTAGGGCGTAACTGAGTAGTCTAATGTTGGACCGGTTTTGGTTCTTGCGAACGTTGGTATGGATACGTTGCGAATATACACTCTCGGGGCATAATAGAACTATATAATTAGGTTTTACTCTTTGTTCGATTGAATGAGAAAAATAACTGTTTCTAAAGTTATACTGTTATGGCGCAACTGAGTAGTCTAATGTTGGTCCGGTTTTGGTTCTTGTGAACGTTGGCATGGATACGTTGCGAATATACACTCTCGGGGCATAATAGAACAATATAATCAGGTTTTACTCTTTGTTCGATTGAATGAGAAAAAGAATCGTTTTCCAAAGATATACTTGTTAGGCGCAATCGAGTAATCTAATGTTGTACCGTTTTTGGTTCTTGTGAACAATAACATCTATACGTTGCAAATTTACACTCTCGGTGCATAATAGAACAATATAATTAGGTTTTACTCTTTGTTCGATTGAATGAGAAAAAGTACTGTTACCAAAGATATACTGTTAGGCCGCAACTGAGTAATCTAATGTTGTACCGGTTTTGGTTCTTGTGAACAATGACATCGATACGTTGCAAATTTACACTCCCGGGGCATAATAGAACAATATAATTAGGTTTTACTCTTTGTTCGATTGAATGAGAAAAAGTTCGTTTCTAAAGTTATATCGTTATGGCGCAATCGAGTTGTCTAATGTTGGTCGGTTTTGGTTCTTGTGATCGTTGGCATCGATACGTTTCAAATCTACACTATCGGGGCATAATAGAACAATATAATTAGCTTTTACTATTTGTTCGATTGAATGAGAAGAAATGCTTTCCAAAGTTATATCTATGGCGCAACCGAGTAGTTTAATGTTGGTCCTGGTTTTGGTTCTTATGAACGTTGGCATCGATACGTTGCAAATTTACACTACATAATAGAACAATATAATTAGGTTTTACTCTTTGTTCGATTGAATGAGAAAAAGTACTGTTTCGAAAGTTATACTGTTATAGCGCAACTTAGTAGTCTAATGTTGGTCCGGTTTTGGTTCTTGTGAACGTTGGCATCGATACGTTGCAAATTTACACTCTCGGTGCATAATAGAACAATATAATTAGGTTTTACTCTTTGTTCGATTGAATGAGAAAAAGTACTGTTTCCAAAGATATACTGTTATAGCGCAACTTAGTAGTCAAATGTTTGTCCGCTTTGGTTCTTGTTAACGTTGGCGTCGATACGTTTCAAATTTACTCTCTGGGCATAATAGAACAATATAATTAGGTTTTACTCTTTGTTCGATTGAATGAGAAAAATCTTGTTTCGAAAGTTATACTTTGTTATGGCGCAAATCGAGTAGTCTAATGTTGGTCCGGTTTGGTTCTAGTGAACAATAAGATCGATACGTTGCAAATTTACACTCTCATAATAGAACAATATAATTAGGTTATACTCTTTGTTCGATTGAATGAGAAAAAGTACTGTTACCAAAGATATACTGTTAGGGCGCAACTGAGTAATCTAATATTGTACCGGTTTTGATTCTTGTGAACAATGACATCGATACGTTGCAAATTTACACTCCCGGGGCATAATAGAACAATATAATTAGGTTTTACTCTTTGTTCGATTGAATTAGAAAAAGTACTGTTTCTAAAGTTATACTGTTATGGCGCAACTGAGTAGTCTAATGTTGGTCCGGTTTTGGTTCTTGCGAACGTTGGCAAATCTACACTATCGGGACATAATAGAACAATATAATTAGGTTTTACTATTTGTTCGATTGAATGAGAAAAAGTACTGTTTCCAAAGTTATACTGTTATGGCGCAACTGAGTAGTCTAATGTTGGTTCGGTTTTGGTTCTGGTGAACGTTGGCATCGATACGTTGCAAATTTACACTCTCGGGGGATAATAGAACAATATAATTATGTTTTACTCTTTGTTCGATTGAATGAGAAAAAGTACTGTTTCTAAAGTTATACTGTTACGGCGCAACTAAGTAGTCTAATGTTGGTCCGGTTTTGGTTCTTGTGAGCATTGCCGATACGTTGCAAATTTACACTCTTGCATAATAGAAAAATATAATTAGGTTTTACTCTTTGTTCGATTGAATGAGAAAAAGTACTGTTTCTAAAGTTATACTATTATGGCGCAACTGAGTAGTTTAATGTTGGTCCGATTATGGTTCTTCTGAACGTTGGCATCGTTGCGTTGTAAATTTACTCTCTCGGGGCATAATAGAACAATATAATTAGGTTTTACTCTTTGGTCGATTGAATGAGAAAAAGTAATGCTTTCCAAAGTTATACTATTAGGACGGAACCGAGTAGACTAATGTTGGTCCTGCTTTGGTTCTTGTGAACGTTGGCATGGATACGTTACGAATATACACTCTCGGGGCATAATAGAACAATATAATTAGGTTTTACTCTTTGTTCGATTGAACAAAAAAAAAGTACTGTTTCCAAAATTATACTGTTAGGGCGCAACTGAGTAGTCTAATGTTGGTCCGGTTTTGGTTCTTGTGAACGTTGGCATTGATACGTTCCGAATATACACTCTCGGGTCATAATAGAACAATATAATTAGGTTTTACTCTTTGTTCGATTGAATGAGAAAAAGTGTTGTTTCCAAAGATATACTGTTAGGGCGCAACTGAATAAGATAATGTTGTACCGGTTTTGGTTTTTATGAACAATGACATCGATACGTTGCAAATTTACACTCCCGGGACATGATAGAACAATATAATTAGATTTTAGTCTTTGTTCGATTGAATGAGAAAAATCGTTTCTAAAGTTATACCGTTATGGCGAACTGAGTAGTCTAATGTTGGTCCGGTTTTGGTTCTTGTGAACGTTGGCATCGATACGTTGCAAATTTACACTCTCGGTGCATAATAGAACAATATAATTCGGATTTACTCTTTGTTCGATTGAATGAGAAAAAGTACTGTTTCTAAAGTTATACTCTTATGGCGCAACTGAGTAGTCTAATGTTGGTCCGGTTTTGGTTCTTGTGAACGTTGGCATCGATACGTTGCAAATTTACACACTCGGTGCATAATAGAACAATATAATTAGGTTTTTACTCTTTGTTCGATTGAATGAGAAAAAGTACTGTTTCGAAAGTTAAGCTGTTATAGCGCAACTTAGTAGTCTAATGTTGGTCCGGTTTTGGTTCTTTTTAACGTTGGCATCGATACGTTTCAAATTTACTCTCTCGTGGCATAATAGAACAATATAATTTGGTTTTACTCTTTGTTCGAGTGAATGGGAAAAATCTTGTTTCGAAACTTATATCGTTAGGGCGCAACTGAGTAGTCTAATGTTGTTCCGGTTTTGGTTCTTGTGAACGTTGGCATCGATACGTTGTAAATTTACTCTCTCGGGGCATAATAGAACAATATAATGAGGTTTTACTCTTTGGTCGATTGAATGAGAAAAAGTACTGTTTCCAAAGTTATACTGTTTGGGCGGAACTGAGTAGTCTAATGTTGGTCTGGTTTTGGTTCTTGTGAAGGTTGGCATGGATACGTTGCGAATATACACTCTCGGGGCATAATAGAACAATATAATTAGGTTTTACTCTTTGCTCGATTGAATGAGAAAAAGTACTATTTCTAAAGTTATACTGTTATTGCGCAACTGAGTAGTCTAATGTTGGTCCGGTTTTGGTTCTTGTAAACGTTGGCATGGATACGTTGCGAATATACACTCTCGGGGCATAATAGAACAATATAATTAGGTTTTACTCTTTGTTCGATTGAATGAGAAAAAGTACTGTTTCCAAAGTTATACTGTTATGGCGCAACTGAGTAGTCTAATGTTGGTCCGGTTTTGGTTCTTGTGAACGTTGGCATCGATATGTTGTAAATTTACACTCTCGGGGCATAATAGAACAATA
Source organism: Aechmea fasciata (assembly GCA_025177825.1). Taxonomy (NCBI): domain Eukaryota; kingdom Viridiplantae; phylum Streptophyta; class Magnoliopsida; order Poales; family Bromeliaceae; genus Aechmea; species Aechmea fasciata. The sequence goes on from CM045933.1 coordinate 13,365,781, forward strand.
TAATTAGGTTTTACTCTTTGTTCGATTGAATGAGAAAAAGTACTGTTTCCAAAGTTATACTGTTAGTATGAATCGAGTAGTCTAATGTTGGACCGGTTTTTGTTCTTGCGAACGTTGGTATGGATACGTTGCGAATATACACTCTCGGGGCATAATAGAACTATATAATTAGGTTTTACTGTTTGTTCGATTGAATGAGAAAAATAACTGTTTCTAAAGTTATACTGTTATGGCGCAACTGAGTAGTCTAATGTTGGTCCGGTTTTGGTTCTTGTGAACGTTGGCATGGATACGTTGCGAATATACACTCTCGGGGCATAATAGAACAATATAATCAGGTTTTACTCTTTGTTCGATTGAATGAGAAAAAGAACTGTTTCCAAAGATATACTGTTAGGGCGCAACTGAGTAATCTAATGTTGTACCGTTTTTGGTTCTTGTGAACAATAACATCTATACGTTGCAAATTTACACTCTCGGTGCATAATAGAACAATATAATTAGGTTTTACTCTTTGTTCGATTGAATGAGAAAAAGTACTATTACCAAAGATATACTTTGTTAGGGCGCAACTGAGTAATCTAATGTTGTACCGGTTTTGGTTCTTGTGAACAATGACATCGATACGTTGCAAATTTACACTCCCGGGGCATAACAGAACAATATAATTAGGTTTTACTCTTTGTTCGATTGAATGAGAAAATGTACTGTTTCTAAAGTTATCCGTTATGGCGCAACCGAGTAGTCTACTGTGTGTCCGGTTTTGGTTCTTGTGATCGTTGGCATCGATACGTTTCAAATCTACACTATCGGGGCATAATAGAACAATATAATTAGCTTTTACTATTTGTTCGATTGAATGAGAAAAAGTACTGTTTCCAAAGTTATACTGTTATGGCGCAACTGAGTAGTCTAATGTTGGTCCGGTTTTGGTTCTTATGAACGTTGGCATCGATACGTTGCAAATTTACACTCTCGGGGCATAATAGAACAATATAATTAGGTTTTATTCTTTGTTCGATTGAATGAGAAAAAGTACTGTTTCTAAAGTTATACTGTTATGGCGCAACTGAGTAGTCTAATGTTGGTCCGGTTTTGGTTCTTGTGAACGTTGGCATCGATACGTTGCTAATTTACACTCTCGGTGCATAATAGAACAATATAATTAGGTTTTTACTCTTTGTTCGATTGAATGAGAAAAAGTACTGTTTCGAAAGTTAAGCTGTTTTAGCGCAACTTAGTAGTTTAATGTCTGTCCGATTATGGTTCTTGTTAACGTTGGCATCGATACGTTTCAAATTTACTCTCTCGTGGCATAATTGAACAATATAATTAGGGTTTACTCTTTGTTCGATTGAATGAGAAAAAGTACTGTTTCGAAAGTTATACTGTTATGGCGCAACTGAGTAGTCTAATGTTGGTCCGATTTTGGTTCTTGTGAACGTTGGCATGGATACGTTGCGAATATACACTCTCGGGGCATAATAGAACTATATAATTAGGTTTTACTCTTTGTTCGATTGAATGAGAAAAAGTACTGTTTCGAAAGTTATACTGTTATGGCGCAACTGAGTAGTCTAATGTTGGTCCGGTTTTGGCTCTTGTAAACGTTGACATCGATACGTTGCAAATTTACACTCTCGGGGCATAATAGAACAATATAATTAGGTTTTACTCTTTGTTCGATTAAATGAGAAAAATAACTGTTTCCAAAGTTATACTGTTATAGCGCAACTGAGTAGTCTAATGTTAGTCCGGTTTTGGTTCTTGTGAACGTTGGCATTGATACGTTGCGAATATAAACTCTCGGGGCATAATAGAACAATATATTCAGGTTTTACTCTTTGTTCGATTGAATGAGAAAAAGTACTGTTTCCAAAGATATACCGTTAGGCGCAATCGAGTAATCTAATGTTGTACGGTTTTGGTTCTTGTGAACAATAACATCGATACGTTGCAAATTTACACGCTCGGTGCATAATAGAACAATATAATTATGTTTTACTCCTTGTTCGATTGAATGAGAAAAAGTACTGTTTCTAAAGTAATACTGTTATGTCGCAACTGAGAAGTCTAATGTTGGTCCGGTTTTGGTTCTTGCGAACGTTGGCATCGATACGTTGCAAATTTACACTGCCGGGGCATAATAGAACAATATAGTTAGGTTTTACTATTTGTTCGATTGAATAAGAAAAAGTACTGTTTCCAAAGTTATACTGTTATGGCGCAACTGAGTAGTCTAATGTTGGTCCGGTTTTGGTTCTTGTGAACGTTGGCATCGATACGTTGCAAATTTACACTCTCGGGGCATAATAGAATAATATAATTAGGTTTTACTCTTTGTTCGATTGAATGAGAAAAAGTACTGTTTCTAAAATTTTACTGTTATGGCGCAACTGAGTAGTCTAATATTGGTCCGGTTTTGGTTCTTGTGAACGTTGGCATCGATACGTTGCAAATTTACACTCTGCATAATAGAACAATATAATTAGGTTTTTACTGTTTGTTCGATTGAATGAGAAAAATTGCTCAAAGTTATACCGTTATAGCGCAACTTAGTAGTCGAATGTTGGTCCGGTTTGGTTCTTGTGAACGTTGGCATCGATACGTTGCAAATTTACACTCTGCATAATAGAACAATATAATTAGGTTTTTACACTTTGTTCGATTGAATGAGAAAAAGTACGTTTCGAAAGTTATCTTGTTATAGCGCAACTTAGTAGTCAAATGTTGGTCGGTTTGGTTCTTGTTAACGTTGGCGTCGATACGTTTCAAATTTACTCTCTCGGGGCATAATAGAACAATATAATTAGGTTTTACTCTTTGTTCGATTGAATGAGAAAAAGTACTGTTTCGAAAGTTATACTGTTATGGCGCAACTGAGTAGTCTAATGTTGGTCCGGTTTTGGTTCTAGTGAACAATAACATCGATACGTTGCAAATTTACACTCTCGGTGCATAATAGAACAATATAATTAGGTTTTACTCTTTGTTCGATTGAATGAGAAAAAGTACTGTTACCAAAGATATACTGTTAGGGCGCAACTGAGTAATCTAATATTGTACCGGTTTTGGTTCTTGTGAACAATGACATCGATACGTTGCAAATTTACACTCCCGGGGAATAATAGAACAATATAATTAGGTTTTACTCTTTGTTCGATTGAATGAGAAAAAGTACTGTTTCTAAAGGTATACTGTTATGGCGCAAATGAGTAGTCTAATGTTGGTCCGGTTTTGGTTCTTGTGAACGTTGGCAAATCTACACTATCGGGGAATAATAGAACAATATAATTAGGTTTTACTATTTGTTCGATTGAATGAGAAAAAGGACTGTTTCCAATGTTATACTGTTATGGCGCAACTGAGTAGTCTAATGTTGGTTCGGTTTTGGTTCTTGTGAACGTTGGCATCGTTACGTTGCAAATTTACACTATCGGGGGATAATAGAACAATATAATTAAGTTTTACTCTTTGTTCGATTGAATGAGAAAAAGTACTGTTTCCAAAGATATACTGTTAGGGCGCAACTGAATAAGCTAATGTTGTACCGGTTTTGGTTCTTGTGAACAATGACATCGATACGTTGCAAATTTACACTCTCGGTGCATAATAGAACAATATAATTAGGTTTTACTCTTTGTTCGATTGAATGAGAAAAAGTACTGTTTCTAAAGTTATACTCTTATGGCGCAACTGAGTGGTCTAATGTTAGTCCGGTTTTGGTTCTTGTGAACGTTGGCATCGATACGTTGCAAATTTACGCTCTCGGGGCATAATAGAACAATATAATTAGGTTTTACTCTTTGTTCGATTGAATGAGAAAAAGTACTGTTTCCAAAGTTATACTGTTATGGCGCAACTGAGTAGTCTAATGTTGGTCCGGTTTTGGTTCTTGTGAACGTTGGCATCGATACGTTGTAAATTTACACTCTCGGGGCATAATAGAACAATATAATTAGGTTTTACTCTTTGTTCGATTGAATGAGAAAAAGTACTGTTTCCAAAGATATACTGTTAGGGCGCAACTGAATAAGCTAATGTTGTACCGGTTTTGGTTCTTGTGAACAATGAAATCGATACGTTGCAAATTTACACTCCCGGGCGGGGCATGATAGAACAATAAAATTAGGTTTTACTCTTTGTTCGATTGAATGAGAAAAAGTACTGTTTCTAAAGTTATACTGTTATGGCACAACTGAGTAGTCTAATGTTGGTCCGGTTTTGGTTCTTGTGAATGTTGGCATCGATACGTTGTAAATTTACACTCTCGGGGCATAATTGAACAATATAATTAGGTTTTACTCTTTGTTAGATTGAATAAGAAAAAGTTCTGTTTCCAAAATTATACTATTAGGGCGTAACTGAGTAGTCTAATGTTGGACCGGTTTTGGTTCTTGTGAACGTTGGTATGGATACGTTGCGAATATACACTCCCGGGGCATAATAGAACTATATAATTAGGTTTTACTCTTTGTTCGATTGAATGAGAAAAATAACTATTTCTAAAGTTATACTGTTATGGCGCAACTGAGTAGTCTAATGTTGGTTCGGTTTTGGTTCTTGTGAACGTTGGCATGGATACGTTGCAAATTTACACTCTCGGTGCATAATAGAACAATATAATTAGGTTTTTACACTTTGTTCGATTGAATGAGAAAAAGTACTGTTTCGAAAGTTATACTGTTATAGCGCAACTTAGTAGTCAAATGTTGGTCCGGTTTTGGTTCTTGTTAACGTTGGCGTCGATACGTTTCAAATTTACTCTCTCGGGGCATAATAGAACAATATAATTAGGTTTTACTCTTTGTTCGATTGAATGAGAAAAAGTACTGTTTCGAAAGTTATACTGTTATGGCGCAACTGAGTAGTCTAATGTTTGTCTGTTTTGGTTCTAGTGAACAATAACATCGATACGTTGCAAATTTACACTCTCGGTGCATAATAGAACAATATAATTAGGTTTTACTCTTTGTTCGATTGAATGAGAAAAAGTACTGTTACCAAAGATATACTGTTATGGCGCAACTGAGTAATCTAATATTGTACCGGTTTTGGTTCTTGTGAACAATGACATCGATACGTTGCAAATTTACACTCCCGGGGCATAATAGAACAATATAATTAGGTTTTACTCTTTGTTCGATTGAATGAGAAAAAGTACTATTTCTAAAGTTATACTGTTATGGCGCAACTGCGTAGTCTAATGTTGGTCCGGTTTGGTTCTTGTGTACGTTGGCAAATCTACACTATCGGGGCATAATAGAACAATATAATTAGGTTTTACTATTTGTTCGATTGAATGAGAAAAAGTATTGTTTCCAAAGTTATACTGTTATGGCGCAACTGAGTAGTCTAATGTTGGTTCGGTTTTGGTTCTTGTGAACGTTGGCATCGATACGTTGCAAATTTACACTCTCGGGGGATAATAGAACAATATAATTAAGTTTTACTCTTTGTTCGATTGAATGAGAAAAAGTACTGTTTCTAAAGTTATACTGTTATGGCGCAACTAAGTAGTCTAATGTTGGTCCGGTTTTGGTTCTTGTGAACGTTGGCAACGATACGTTGCAAATTTACACTCTCGGTGCATAATAGAACTATATAATTAGGTTTTTACTCTTTGTTCGATTGAATGAGAAAAAGTACTGTTTCTAAAGTTATACTCTTATGGCGCAACTGAGTTGTCTAATGTTGGTCCGGTTTTGGTTCTTGTAAACGTTGGCATCGATACGTTGCAAATTTACGCTCTCGGGGCATAATAGAACAATATAATTAGGTTTTACTCTTTGTTCGATTGAATGAGAAAAAGTACTGTTTCCAAAGTTATACTGTTATGGCGCAACTGAGTAGTCTAATGTTGGTCCGGTTTTGGTTCTTGTAAACGTTGGCATCGATACGTTGCAAATTTATACTCTCGGGGCATAATAGAACAATATAATTAGGTTTTACTCTTTGTTCGATTGAATGAGAAAAAGTACGGTTTCCAAAATTATACTGTTATGGCGCAACCGAGTAGTCTAATGTTGGTCCGGTTTTGGTTCTTGTGAACCTTGGCATCGATGCGTTGCAAATTTACACTCTCTGGTAGTACTAGGACAATATAATTAGGTTTTATTCTTTGTTCGATTGAATGAGAAAAAGTACTGTTTCTAAAGTTTTACTGTTATGGCGCAACTGAGTAGTCTAATGTTGGTCCGGTTTTGGTTCTTGTGAACGTTGGCATCGATACGTTGCAAATTTACACTCTCGGTGCATAATAGAACAATATAATTAGGTTTTACTCTTTGTTCGATTGAATGAGAAAAATCTTGTTTCTAAAGTTCTCTTGTTATGGCGCAACTGAGTAGTCTAATGTTGGTCCGGTTTTGGTTCTTGTGAACGTTGGCATCGATACGTTGTAAATTTACACTCTCGGGGCATAATTGAACAATATAATTAGGTTTTACTCTTTGTTCGATTGAATGAGAAAAAGTACTGTTTCCAAAGTTATAATATTAGGCGTAGCGAGTAGACTAATGTTCGAGGTTTTGGTTCTTGTGAACGTTGGCATTGATATGTTGCGGATATACACCCTCGGGGCCTAATCGAACAAAGTAATTAGGTTTTACTCTTTGTTCGATTGAATGAGAAAAATAAGCATTTCTAAAGTTATCTTTGTTATGGCGCAACTGAGTAGTCTAATGTTGGTCCGGTTTTGGTTCTTGTGAACGTTGGCATGGATACGTTCCGAATATAAACTCTCGGCGCATAATAGAACAATATAATTAGGTTTTACCCTTTGTTCGATTGAATGAGAAAAAGTACTGTTTCCAAAGATATACTGTTAGGGCGCAACTGAGTAAGCTAATGTTGTACCGGTTTAGGTTCTTGTGAACAATGAAATTGATACGTTGCAAATTTACACTCTCGGGGCGTAATAGAACAATATAATTAGGTTTTACTCTTTGTTCGATTGAATGAGAAAAAGTACTGTTTCTAAAGTTATACTGTTATGGCGCAACTGAGTAGTCTAATGTTGGTCCGGTTTTGGTTCTTGTGAACGTTGGCATCGATACGTTGTAAATTTACACTCTCGGGGCATAATAGAACAATATAATTAGGTTTTACTCTTTGTTCGATTGAATGAGAAAAAGTACTATTTCTAAAGTTATACTGTTATGGCGCAACTGAGTAGTCTAATGTTGGTTCGGTTTTGCTTCTTGTGAACGTTGGCAACGATACGTTGCAAATTTACACACTCGGGGGATAATAGAACAATATAATTAAGTTTTACTTTTTGTTCGATTGAATGAGAAAAAGTACTGTTTCTAAAGTTATACTGTTATGGCGCAACTAAGTAGTCTAATGTTGGTCCGATTTTTGTTCTTGTGAACGTTGGCATCGATACGTTGCAAATTTACACTCTCGGTGCATAATAGAACTATATAATTAGGTTTTTACTCTTTGTTCGATTGAATGAGAAAAATCTTTATTTGAAAGTTATCTTTGTTATAGCGCAACTTAGTAGTCTAATGTTGGTCCGGATTTGGTTCTTGTTAACGTTGGCATCGATACGTTTCAAATTTACTCTCTCATGGCATAATAGAACAATATAATTAGGGTTTACTCTTTGTTCGATTGAATGAGAAAAAATACTGTTTCGAAAGTTATACTATTATGGCGCAACTGAGTAGTCTAATGTTGTTCCGGTTTTGGTTCTTGTGAACGTTGGCATCGATACGTTGAAAATTCACACTCTCGGTGCATAATAGAACAATATAATTAGGTTTTACTCTTTGTTCGATTCAATGATAAAAAGTAATGTTTCTAAAGTTATACTATTATGGCGCAACTGAGTAGTGTAATGTTGGTCCGATTTTGGTTCTTGTGAACGTTGGCATCGATACGTTGTAAATTTACTCTCTCGGGGCATAATAGAACAATATAATTAGGTTTTACTCTTTGGTCTATTAAATGAGAAAAATCTTGTTTCCAAAGTTATCTTTGTTAGGGCGGGCCCGAGTAGTCAAATGTTGGTCCGGTTTGGTTCTTGTGAACGTAGACAACGATACGTTGCCAATATACACTCTCGGGGCATAATAGAACAATATAATTGGGTTTCACTCTTTGTTCGGTTGAATGAGAAAAATCTTGTTTCCAAAATTATCTTTGTTAGGCGCAACTCGGTAGTCTAATGTTGGTCCGGTTTTGGTTCTTGTGAACGTTGGCATGGATACGTTAGAATATACACTCTCGGGGCATAATAGAACAATATAATTAGGTTTTACTCTTTGTTCGATTGAATGAGAAAAATCTTGTTTCCAAAGATATCTTGTTAGGCGGGCTGAATAAGCTAATGTTGTACAGGTTTTGGTTCTTGTGAACGTTGGCATGGATACGTTGCGAATATACACTCTCGGGGCGTGATAGAACAATATAATTAGGTTTTACTCTTTGTTCGATTGAATGAGAAAAAGTACTGTTTCTAAAGTTATACTGTTATGGCGCAACTAAGTAGTCTAATGTTGGTCCGGTTTTGGTTCTTGTGAACGTTGGCATCGATACGTTGCAAATTTACACTCTCGGTGCATAATAGAACAATATAATTAGGTTTTACTCTTTGTTCGATTGAATGAGAAAAAGTACTGTTTCTAAAGTTATACTCTTATGGCGGCAGGTTGTCTAATGTTGGTCCGGTTTTGGTTCTTGTAAACGTTGGCATCGATACGTTGCAAATTTACGCTCTCGGGGCATAATAGAACAATATAATTAGGTTTTACTCTTTGTTCGATTGAATGAGAAAAAGTACTGTTTCCAAAGTTATACTATTAGGGCGTAACTGAGTAGTCTAATGTTGGACCGGTTTTGGTTCTTGTGAACGTTGGCATGGATACGTTCCGAATATAAACTCTCGTGGCATAATAGAACAATATAATTAGGTTTTACACTTTGTTCGATTGAATAAGAAAAGAAATCTTTGTTTCCAAAGATATACTGTTAGGGCGCAACTGAATAAGCTAATGTTGTACCGGTTTTGGTTCTTGTGAACAATGAAATCGATACGTTGCAAATTTACACTCCCGGGGCATGATAGAACAATATAATTAGGTTTTACTCTTTGTTCGATTGAATGAGAAAAAGTACTGTTTCTAAAGTTCTACTGTTATGGCGCAACTGAGTAGTCTATTGTTGGTCCGGTTTTGGTTCTTGTGAACGTTGGCATCGATACGTTGTAAATTTACACTCTCGGGGCATCATTGAACTATATAATTAGGTTTTACTCTTTGTTCGATTGAATGAGAAAAAGTACTGTTTCCAAAGTTATACTATTAGGGCGTAACTGAGTAGTCTAATGTTGGACCGGTTTTGGTTCTTGTGAACGTTGGTATGGATATGTTGCGAATATACACTCTCGGGGCATAATAGAATTATATAATTAGGTTTTACTCTTTGTTCGATTGAATGAGAAAAATTACTGTTTCTAAAGTTATACTGTTATGGCGCAACTGAGTAGTCTAATGTTGGTCCGGTTTTGGTTCTTGTGAACGTTGGCATGGATACGTTGCGAATATACACTCTCGGGGCATAATAGAACAATATAATTAGGTTTTACCCTTTGTTCGATTGAATGAGAAAAAGTACTGCTTCCAACGTTATACTGTTAGGGCGCAACTACATAAGCTAATGTTGTTCCGGTTTTGGTTCTTGTGAACGTAGACAACGATACGTTGCCAATATACACTCTTGGGGCATGATAGAACAATATAATTAGGTTTCACTCTTTGTTCGGTGGAATGAGAAAAAGTACTGTTTCTAAAGTTATACTGTTATGGCGCAACTGAGTAGTCTAATGTTGGTCCGGTTTTGGTTCTTGTGAACGTTGGCATCGATACTTTGTAAATTTACACTCTCGGGGCATAATTGAACAATATAATTAGGTTTTACTCTTTGTTCGATTGAATGAGAAAAATCTTTCCAAAGTTATACTATTAGGCGGAGTAGTCTAATGTTGGACCGGTTTTGGTTCTTGTGAACGTTGGTATGGATACGTTGCGAATATACACTCTCGGGGCATAATAGAACTATATAATTAGGTTTTACTCTTTGTTTGATTGAATGAGAAAAATAAGCATTTCTAAAGTCATCTTTGTTACGGCGCAGAGTAGTATAATGTTGGTCCGGTTTTGGTTCTTGTGAACGTTGGCATGGATACGTTGCGAATATACACTCTCGGGGCATAATAGAACAATATAATCAGGTTTTACTCTTTTTCGATTGAATGAGAAAAAGAAGCATTTCCAAAGATATCTTGTTAGGCGCAAGCGAGTGATCTAATGTTGTCTAGGTTTTGGTTCTAGAGAACAATAACATCGTTACGTTGCAAATTTACACTCTCGGTGCATAATAGAACATTATAATTAGGTTTTCACTCTTGTTCCATTGAATGAGAAAAAGTACTGTTTCCAAAGTTATACTGTTAGGGCGCAACTGAGTAGTCTAATGTTGGTCCGGTTTTGGTTCTTGTGAACAATAACATCGATACGTTGCAAATTTACACTCTCGGTGCATAATAGAACAATATAATTAGGTTTTACTCTTTGTTCGATTGAATGAGAAAAATCTTGTTACCAAAGATATCTTGTTAGGCCGCAATGAGTAGTCTAATGTTGTACCGGTTTTGGTTCTTGTGAACAATGACATCGATACGTGGCAAATTGACACTCCGGGGGCATAATAGAACAATATAATTAGGTTTTACTCTTTGTTCGATTGAATGAGAAAAAGTACTGTTTCTAAAGTTATACTGTTATGGCGCAACTGAGTAGTCTAATGTTGGTCCGGTTTTGGTTCTTGTGAACGTTGGCAAATCTACACTATCGGGGCATAATAGAACTATATAATTAGGTTTTTACTCTTTGTTCGATTGAATGAGAAAAAGTACTGTTTCGAAAGTTATGCTGTTATAGCGCAACTTAGTAGTCTACTGTTGGTCCGGATTTGGTTCTTGTTAACGTTGGCATCGATACGTTGCAAATTTACTCTCTCGTGGCATAATAGAACAATATAATTAGGTTTTACTCTTTGTTCGATTGAATGAGAAAAATCTTGTTTGAAAGTTATCTTGTAATGGCGCATGAGTAGTCTAATGTTGGTCCGGTGTTGGTTCTTGTGAACGTTGGCATGGATACGTTGCGAATATACACTCCCGGGGCATAATAGAACAATATAATTAGGTTTTACTGTTTGTTCGATTGAATGAGAAAAATCTTGTTTGAAAGTTATCTTTGTTATAGCGCAACTTAGTAGTCTAATGTTGGTCGGTTGGTTCTTGTTAACGTTGGCATCGATACGTTTCAAATTTACTCTCTCGTGGCATAATAGAATAATATAATTAGGGTTTACTCTTTGTTCGATTGAATGAGAAAAAATACTGTTTCGAAAGTTATACTATTATGGCGCAACTGAGTAGTCTAATGTTGGTCCGGTTTTGGTTCTTGTGAACGTTGGCATCGATACGTTGAAAATTCACACTCTCGGTGCATAATAGAACAATATAATTAGGTTTTACTCTTTGTTCGATTCAATGAGAAAAAGTAATGTTTCTAAAGTTATACTATTATGGCGCAACTGAGTAGTGTAATGTTGGTCCGATTTTGGTTCTTGTGAACGTTGGCATCGATACGTTGTAAATTTACTCTCTCGGGGCATAATAGAACAATATAATTAGGTTTTACTCTTTGGTCGATTAAATGAGAAAAAGTACTGTTTCCAAAGTTATACTGTTAGGGCGGAACTGAGTAGTCTAATGTTGGTCCGGTTTTGGTTCTTGTGAACGTTGGCCTGGATACGTTGCGAATATACACTCTCGGGGCATAATAGAACAATATAATTAGGTTTTACTCTTTGTTCGATTGAATGAGAAAAAGTACTGTTTCCAAAGATATACTGTTAGGGCGGAACTGAATAAGCTAATGTTGTACAGGTTTTGGTTCTTGTGAACAATGACATCGATACGTTGCAAATTTACAAACCCGGGGCGTGATAGAACAATATAATTAGGTTTTACTCTTTGTTCGATTGAATGAGAAAAGGTACTGTTTCTAAAGTTATACTGTTATGGCGCAACTAAGTAGTCTAATGTTGGACCAGTTTTGGTTCTTGTGAACGTTGTCATCGATACGTTGCAAATTTACACTCTCGGTGCATAATAGAACAATATAATTAGGTTTTACTCTTTGTTCGATTGAATGAGAAAAAGTACTGTTTCTAAAGTTATACTCTTATGGCGCAACTGAGTTGTCTAATGTTGGTCCGGTTTTGGTTCTTGTGAACGTTGGCATCGATACGTTGCAAATTTACGCTCTCGGGGCATAATAGAACAATATAATTAGGTTTTACTCTTTGTTCGATTGAATGAGAAAAATCTGATTTCCAAAGTTATACTATTAGGGCGTAACTGAGTAGTCTAATGTTGGACCGGTTTTGGTTCTTGTGAACGTTGGCATGGATACGTTCCGAATATAAACTCTCGTGGCATAATAGAACAATATAATTAGGTTTTACACTTTGTTCGATTGAATAAGAAAAATCTTGTTTCCAAAGATATCTTTGTTAGGCGCAATGAATAAGGTAATGTTGTCTGGTTTGGTTCTTGTGAACAATGAAATCGATAAGTTGAAAATTTACACTCCCGCGGCCTGATAGAACAATATAATTAGGTATTACTCATTCTTCGATTGAATGAGAAAAATCTTGTTTCTAAAGTTCTCTTTGTTATGGCGCAAGCGAGTAGTCTATTGTTGGTCGGTTTTGGTTCTTGTGAACGTTGGCATCGATACGTTGTAAATTTACACTCTCGGGGCATCATTGAACTATATAATTAGGTTTTACTCTTTGTTCGATTGAATGAGAAAAAGTACTGTTTCCAAAGTTATACTGTTAGGGCGTAACTGAGTAGTCTAATGTTGGACCGGTTTTGGTTCTTGTGAACGTTGGTATGGATATGTTGCGAATATACACTCTCGGGGCATAATAGAATTATATAATTAGGTTTTACTCTTTGTTCGATTGAATGAGAAAAATAACTGTTTCTAAAGTTATACTGTTATGGCGCAACTGAGTAGTCTAATGTTGGTCCGGTTTTGGTTCTTGTGAACGTTGGCATGGATACGTTCCGAATATAAACTCTCGGCGCATAATAGAACAATATAATTAGGTTTTACCCTTTGTTCGATTGAATGAGAAAAAGTACTGTTTCCAAAGATATACTGTTAGGGCGCAACTACATAAGCTAATGTTGTACCGGTTTTGGTTCTTGTGAACAATGAAATCGATACGTTGCAAATTTACACTCCCGGGGCATGATAGAACAATATAATTAGGTTTTACTCTTTGTTCGATTGAATGAGAAAAAGTACTGTTTCTAAAGTTATACTGTTATGGCGCAACTGAGTAGTCTAATGTTGGTCCGGTTTTGGTTCTTGTGAACGTTGGCATCGATACTTTGTAAATTTACACTCTCGGGGCATAATTGAACAATATAATTAGGTTTTACTCTTTGTTCGATTGAATGAGAAAAAGTACTGTTTCCAAAGTTATACTGTTAGGGCGTAACTGAGTAGTCTAATGTTGGACCGGTTTTGGTTCTTGTGAACGTTGGTATGGATATGTTGCGAATATACACTCTCGGGGCATAATAGAACTATATAATTAGGTTTTACTCTTTGTTCGATTGAATGAGAAAAATAAAGCTGTTTCTAAAGTCATCTTGTTACGGGCGCAATGAGTAGTCTAATGTTGGTCCGGTTTTGGTTCTTGTGAACGTTGGCATGGATACGTTGCGAATATACACTCTCGGGGCATAATAGAACAATATAATCGGGTTTTACTCTTTGTTCGATTGAAAGAGAAAAGAAGCTGTTTCCAAAGATATCTTTGTTAGGCGCAATGAGTGATCTAATGTTGTACGGTTTTGGTTCTTGTGAACAATAACATCGATACGTTGCAAATTTACACTCTCGGTGCATAATAGAACAATATAATTAGGTTTTACTCTTTGTTCGATTGAATGAGAAAAATAAGCATTTCTAAAGTTATCTTTGTTATGGCGCAAGCGAGTAGTCTAATGTTTGTCGGTTTTGGTTCTTGTGAACAATAACATCGATACGTTGCAAATTTACACTCTCGGTGCATAATAGAACAATATAATTAGGTTTTACTCTTTGTTCGATTGAATGAGAAAAATCTTGTTACCAAAGATATCTTTGTTAGGCCCATTTGAGTAATCTAATGTTGTCTGGGTTTTGGTTCTTATGAACAATGACATCGAAACGTTGCAAATTTACACTCCCGGGGCACGATAGAACAATATAATTAGATTTTACTCTTTGTTCGATTGAATGAGAAAAAGTACTGTTTCTAAAGTTATCTTTGTTATGGCGCAACTGAGTAGTCTAATGTTGGTCCGGTTTTGGTTCTTGTGAACGTTGGCAAATCTACACTATCGGGGCATAATAGAACTATATAATTAGGTTTTTACTCTTTGTTCGATTGAATGAGAAAAAGTACTATTTCGAAAGTTATCTTTGTTATAGCGCAACTTAGTAGTCTCTTGTTGGTCGGATTTGGTTCTTGTTAACGTTGGCATCGATACGTTGCAAATTTACTCTCTCGTGGCATAATAGAACAATATAATTAGGTTTTACTCTTTGTTCGATTGAATGAGAAAGAGTACTGTTTCGAAAGTTATACTGTAATGGCGCAACTGAGTAGTCTAATGTTGGTCCGGTTTTGGTTCTTGTGAGCGTTGGCATCGATACGTTGCAAATTTACACTCTCGGTGCATAATAGAACAATATAATTAGGTTTTTACTCTTTGTTCGATTGAATGAGAAAAAGTACTGTTTCGAAAGTTATGCTGTTATAGCGCAACTTAGTAGTCTAATGTTGGTCCGGATTTGGTTCTTGTTAAAGTTGGCATCGATACGTTTCAAATTTACTCTCTCGTGGCATAATAGAACAATATAATTAGGGTTTACTCTTTGTTCGATAGAATGAGAAAAAATACTGTTTCGAAAGTTATACTATTATGGCGCAACTGAGTAGTCTAATGTTGGTCCGGTTTTGGTTCTTGTGAACGTTGGCATCGATACGTTGAAAATTCACACTCTCGGTGCATAATAGAACAATATAATTAGGTTTTACTCTTTGTTCGATTCAATGAGAAAAAGTAATGTTTCTAAAGTTATACTATTATGGCGCAACTGAGTAGTGTAATGTTGGTCCGATTTTGGTTCTTGTGAACGTTGGCATCGATACGTTGTAAATTTACTCTCTCGGGGCATAATAGAACAATATAATTAGGTTTTACTCTTTGGTCGATTAATTGAGAAAAAGTACTGTTTCCAAAGTTATACTGTTAGGGCGGAGCGAGTAGTCTAATGTTGGTCCGGTTTTGGTTCTTGTGAACGTTGGCACAGATACGTTGCGAATATACACTCTCGGGGCATAATAGAACAATATAATTAGGTTTTACTCTTTGTTCGATTGAATGAGAAAAAGTACTGTTTCCAAAGTTATACTGTTAGGGCACAACTCGGTAGTCTAATGTTGGTCCGGTTTTGGTTCTTGTGAACGTTGGCATCGATACGTTAGAATATACACTCTCGGGGCATAATAGAACAATATAATTAGGTTTTACTCTTTGTTCGATTGAATGAGAAAAATCTTGTTTCCAAAGATATACTGTTAGGGCGGAACTGAATAAGCTAATGTTGTACCGGTTTTGGTTCTTGTGAACAATGACATCGATACGTTGCAAATTTACAAACCCGGGGCGTGATAGAACAATATAATTAGGTTTTACTCTTTGTTCGATTGAATGAGAAAAGGTACTGTTTCTAAAGTTATACTGTTATGGCGCAACTAAGTAGTCTAATGCTGGACCAGTTTTGGTTCTTGTGAACGTTGTCATCGATACGTTGCAAATTTACACTCTCGGTGCATAATAGAACAATATAATTAGGTTTTACTCTTTGTTCGATTGAATGAGAAAAAATCTTGTTTCTAAAGTTATACTCTTGTATAAGCCGAGTTGTCTAATGTTGGTCCGGTTTTGGTTCTTGTGAACGTTGGCATCGATACGTTGCAAATTTACGCTCTCGGGGCATAATAGAACAAAATAATTAGGTTTTACTCTTTGTTCGATTGAATGAGAAAAAGTACTGTTTCCAAAGTTATATTCTTAGGGCGAAACTGAGTAGTCTAATGTTGGACCGGTTTTGGTTCTTGTGAACGTTGGCATGGATACGTTCCGAATATAAACTCTCGTGGCATAATAGAACAATATAATTAGGTTTTACACTTTGTTCGATTGAATAAGAAAAAGTACTGTTTCCAAAGATATACTGTTAGGGCGCAACTGAATAAGGTAATGTTGTACCGGTTTTGGTTCTTGTGAACAATGAAATCGATACGTTGCAAATTTACACTCTATGGGGCGTAATAGAACAATATAATTAGGTTTTACTCTTTGTTCGATTGAATGAGAAAAAGTACTGTTTCTAAAGTTCTACTGTTATGGCGCAACTGAGTAGTCTATTGTTGGTCCGGTTTTGGTTCTTGTGAACGTTGGCATCGATACGTTGTAAATTTACACTCTCGGGGCATCATTGAACAATATAATTAGGTTTTACTCTTTGTTCGATTGAAAGAGAAAGAGTACTGTTTCCAAAGTTATACTATTAGGGCGTAACTGAGTAGTCTAATGTTGGACCGGTTTTGGTTCTTGTGAACGTTGGTATGGATATGTTGCGAATATACACTCTCGGGGCATAATAGAATTATATAATTAGGTTTTACTCTTTGTTCGATTGAATGAGAAAAATAACTGTTTCTAAAGTTATACTGTTATGGCGCAACTGAGTAGTCTAATGTTGGTCCTGTTTTGGTTCTTGTGAACGTTGGCATGGATACGTTCCGAATATAAACTCTCGGCGCATAATAGAACAATATAATTAGGTTTTACCCTTTGTTCGATTGAATGAGAAAAAGTACTGTTTCCAAAGATATACTGTTAGGGCGCAACTGAATAAGCTAATGTTGTACCGGTTTTGGTTCTTGTGAACAATGAAATCGATACGTTGCAAATTTACACTCCCGGGGCATGATAGAACAATATAATTAGGTTTTACTCTTTGTTCGATTGAATGAGAAAAAGTACTGTTTCTAAAGTTATACTGTTATGGCGCAACTGAGTAGTCTAATGTTGGTCCGGTTTTGGTTCTTGTGAACGTTGGCATCGATACGTTGTAAATTTACACTCTCGGGGCATAATAGAACAATATAATTAGGTTTTACTCTTTGTTCGATTGAATGAGAAAAAGTACTGTTTCCAAAGTTATACTGTTAGGGCGTAACTGAGTAGTCTAATGTTGGTCCGGTTTTGGTTCTTGTGAACGTTGGCATGGATACGTTGCGAATATACACTCTCGGGGCATAATAGAACAATATAATCAGGTTTTACTCTTTGTTCGATTGAAAGAGAAAAAGAACTGTTTCCAAAGATATACTGTTAGGGCGCAACTGAGTGATCTAATGTTGTACCGGTTTTGGTTCTTGTGAACAATAACATCGATACGTTGCAAATTTACACTCTCGGTGCATAATAGAACAATATAATTAGGTTTTACTCTTTGTTCGATTGAATGGGAAAAATAACTGTTTCTAAAGTTATACTGTTATGGCGCAACTGAGTAGTCTAATGTTTGTCCGGTTTTGGTTCTTGTGAACAATAACTTCGATACGTTGCAAATTTACACTCTCGGTGCATAATAGAACAATATAATTAGGTTTTACTCTTTGTTCGATTGAATGAGAAAAATCTTTATTACCAAAGATATCTTTGTTAGGCGCATATTGAGTAATCTAATGTTGTACCGGTTTTGGTTCTTGTGAACAATGACATCGATACGTTGCAAATTTACTCTCTCGTGGCATAATAGAACAATATAATTAGGTTTTACTCTTTGTTCGATTGAATGAGAAAAATCTTGTTTCTAAAGTTATCTTTGTTATGGCGCAACTGAGTAGTCTAATGTTGGTCCGGTTTTGGTTCTTGTGAACGTTGGCAAATCAACACTATCGGGGCATAATAGAACTATATAATTAGGTTTTTACTCTTTGTTCGATTGAATGAGAAAAAGTACTGTTTCGAAAGTTATGCTGTTATAGCGCAACTTAGTAGTCTACTGTTGGTCCGGATTTGGTTCTTGTTAACGTTGGCATCGATACGTTGCAAATTTACTCTCTCGGGGCATAATAGAACAATATAATTAGGTTTTACTCTTTGTTCGATTGAATGAGAAAGAGTACTGTTTCGAAAGTTATACTGTAATGGCGCAACTGAGTAGTCTAATGTTGGTCCGGTTTTGGTTCTTGTGAGCGTTGGCATCGATACGTTGCAAATTTACACTCTCGGTGCATAATAGAACAATATAATTAGGTTTTTACTCTTTGTTCGATTGAATGAGAAAAATTACTGTTTCGAAAGTTATGCTGTTATAGCGCAACTTAGTAGTCTAATGTTGGTCCGGTTTTGGTTCTTGTTAACGTTGGCATCGATACGTTGAAAATTTACACTCTCGGTGCATAATAGAACAATGTAATTAGGTTTTACACTTTGTTCGATTGAATGAGAAAAAGTACTGTTTCTAAAGTTATACTATTATGGCGCAACTGAGTAGTCTAATGTTGGTCCGATTTTGGTTCTTGCGAACGTTGGCATTGATACGTTGTAAATTTACTCTCTCGGGGCATAATAGAACAATATAATTAGGTTTTACGCTTTGGTCGATTGAATGAGATAAAATCTTGTTTCCAATGTTATCTTGTTAGGACGGAGCGGAGTAGTCTAATGTTGGTCCGGTTTTGGTTCGTGTGAGCGTTGGCATAGATACGTTGCGAATATACACTCTCGGGGCATAATAGAACAATATAATTAGGTTTTCCTCTTTGTTCGATTGAATGAGAAAAAGTACTGTTTCCAAAATTATACTGTTAGGGCGCAACTGAGTAGTCTAATGTTGGTCCGGTTTTGGTTCTTGTGAACGTTGGCATGGATACGTTGCGAATATACACTCTCGGGTCATAATAGAACAAAATAATTAGGTTTTACTCTTTGTTCGATTGAATGAGAAAAAGTACTGTTTCCAAAGATATACTATTAGGGCGCAACTGAATAAGATAATGTTGTACCGGTTTTGGTTCTTATGAACAATGACATCGAAACGTTGCAAATTTACACTCCCGGGGCATGATAGAACAATATAATTAGATTTTACTGTTTGTTCGATTGAATGAGAAAAAGTACTGTTTCTAAAGTTATACTGTTATGGCGCAACTGAGTAGTCTAATGTTGGTCCGGTTTTGGTTCTTGTGAACGTTGGCATCGATACGTTGCAAATTTACACTCTCGGTGCATAATAGAACAATATAATTAGGTTTTACTCTTTGTTCATTTGATTGAGAAAAGTCTTGTTTCTAAAGTTATACTCTTGTTATGGCGATTAGTCTAATGTTGGTCGGTTTTGGTTCTTGTGAACGTTGGCATCGATACGTTGCAAATTTACACTCCCGGTGCATAATAGAACAATATAATTAGGTTTTTACTCTTTGTTCGATTGAATGAGAAAAATCTTGTTTCGAAAGTTAAAATTTGTTATAGCGCAACTTAGTAGTCTAATGTTGGACCGGTTTTGGTTCTTGTTAACGTTGGCATCGATACGTTTCAAATTTACTCTCTCGTGGCATAATAGAACAATATAATTAGGTTATACTCTTTGTTCGATTGAATGAGAAAAAGTACTGTTTCCAAAGTTATACTGTTAGGGCGTAACTGAGTAGTCTAATGTTGGACCGGTTTTGGTTCTTGTAAACGTTGGTATGGATACGTTGCGAATATACACTCTTGGGGCATAATCGAACTATATAATTAGGTTTTACTCTTTGTTCGATTGAATGAGAAAAATAACTGTTTCTAAAGTTATACTGTTATGGCGCAACTGAGTAGTCTAATGTTGGTCTGGTTTTGGTTCTTGTGAACGTTGGCATGGATACGTTGCGAATATACACTCTCGGGGCATAATAGAACAATATAATCAGGATTTACTCTTTGTTCGATTGAATGAGAAATAGAACTGTTACCAAAGATATACTGTTAGGGCGCAACTGAGTAATCTAATGTTGTACCGGTTTTGGTTCTTGTGAACAATGACATCGATACGTTGCAAATTTACACTCCTGGGGCATAATAGAACAATATAATTATGTTTTACTCTTTGTTCGATTGAATGAGAAAAATCTTGTTTCTAAAGTTATCTTTGTTATGGCGCAACTGAGTAGTCTAATGTTGGTCCGGTTTTGGTTCTTGTGATCGTTGGCATCGATACGTTGCAAATCTACACTATCGGGGCATAATAGAATAATATAATTAGGTTTTACTATTTGTTCGATTGAATGAGAAAAAGTACTGTTTCCAAAGTTATCTTTGTTATGGCGCAAGAGTAGTCTAATGTTGGTCCGGTTTTGGTTCTTATGAACGTTGGCATCGATACGTTGCAAATTTATACTCTCGGGGCATAATAGAACAATATAATTAGGTTTTACTCTTTGTTCGATTGAATGAGAAAAAGTACTGTTTCGAAAGTTATACTGTTATGGCGCAACTGAGTAGTCTAATGTTGGTCCGGTTTTGGTTCTTGTGAACGTTGGCATCGATACGTTGAAAATTTACACTCTCGGTGCATAATAGAACAATATAATTAGGTTTTACTCTTTGTTCGATTGAATGAGAAAAATCTTGTTTGAAAGTTATATTGTTATGGCGCAACTGAGTAGCCTAATGTTGGTCCGGTTTTGGTTCTTGTGAACGTTGGCATCGATACGTTGAAAATTTACACTCTCGGTGCATAATAGAAGAATATAATTAGGTTTTACTCTTTGTTCGATTGAATGAGAAAAAGTACTGTTTCTAAAGTTATACTATTATGGCGCAACTGAGTAGTCTAATGTTTGTCCGATTATGGTTCTTGTGAACGTTGGCATCGATACGTTGTAAATTTACTCTCTCGGGGCATAATAAAACAATATAATTAGGTTTTACTCTTTGTTCGATTGAATGAGAAAAAGTACTGTTTCGAAAGTTATACTGTTAGGGCGTAACTGAGTAGTCTAATGTTGATCCGGTTTTGGTTCTTGTGAACGTTGGCATGGATACGTTGCGAATATACACTCTCGGGGCATAATAGAACTATATAATTAGGTTTTACTCTTTGTTCGATTGAATGAGAAAAAGTACTATTTCTAAAGTTATACTGTTATTGCGCAACTGAGTAGTCTAATGTTGGTCCGGTTTTGGTTCTTGTGAACGTTGGCATCGATACGTTGCAAATATACACGCTCGGGGCATAATAGAACAATATAATTAGGTTTTACTCTTTGTTCGATTTAATGAGAAAAAGTACTGTTTCGAAAGTTATACTGTTATGGCGCAACTGAGTAGTCTAATGTTGGTCCGGTTTTGGCTCTTGTAAACGTTGACATCGATACGTTGCAAATTTACACTCTCGGGGCATAATAGAACAATATAATTAGGTTTTACTCTTTGTTCGATTGAATGAGAAAAATAACTATTTCCAAAGTTATACTGTTATGGCGCAACTGAGTAGTCTAATGTTAGTCCGGTTTTGGTTCTTGTGAACGTTGGCATCGATACGTTGCAAATTTACACTCTCGGTGCATAATAGAACAATATAATTAGGTTTTACTCTTTGTTCGATTGAATGAGAAAAAGTACTGTTTCCAAAGATATACTGTTAGGGCGCAACTGAGTAATCTAATGTTGTACCGGTTTTGGTTCTTGTGAACAATAACATCGATACGTTGCAAATTTACACGCTCGGTGCATAATAGAACAATATAATTATGTTTTACTCTTTGTTCGATTGAATTCGAAAAAGTACTGTTTCCAAAGTTATACTGTTAGGGCGCAACTGAGTAGTCTAATGTTGGTCCGGTTTTGGTTCTTGTGAACGTTGGCATCGATACGTTGCAAATTTACACTCTCGGTGCATAATAGAACAATATAATTAGGTTTTACTCTTTGTTCGATTGAATGAGAAAAAGTACTGTTTCTAAAGTTATACTCTTATGGCGCAACTGAGTTGTCTAATGTTGGTCCGGTTTTGGTTCTTGTGAACGTTGGCATCGATACGTTGCAAATTTACACTCTCGGTGCATAATAGAACAATATAATTAGGTTTTTACTCTTTGTTCGATTGAATGAGAAAAAGTACTGTTTCGAAGGTTATGCTGTTATAGCGCAACTTAGTAGTCTAATGTTGGTCCGGTTTTGGTTCTTGTTAACGTTTGCATCGATACATTTCAAATTTACTCTCTCGTGGCATAATAGAACAATATAATTAGGTTTTACTCTTTGTTCGATTGAATGAGAAAAAGTACTGTTTCCAAAGTTATACTGTTTGGGCGTAACTGAGTAGTCTAATGTTGGACCGGTTTTGGTTCTTGTAAACGTTGGTATGGATACGTTGCGAATATACACTCTCGGGGCATAATCGAACTATATAATTCGGAGTTCCTCTTTGTTCGATTGAATGAGAAAAAGTACTGTTTCCAAAGTTATACTGTTATGGCGCAACTGAGTAGTCTAATGTTGGTCCTGTTTTGGTTCTTGTGAACGTTGGCATGGATACGTTGCGAATATACACTCTCGGGGCATAATAGAACAATATAATCAGGTTTTACTCTTTGTTCGATTGAATGAGAAAAAGAACTGTTAACAAAGATATCTTTGTTAGGCGCAATGAGTATTCTAATGTTGGTCCGGTTTTGGTTCTTGTGAACGTTGGCATCGATACGTTGCAAATTTACACTCACGGTGCATAATAGAACAATATAATTAGGTTTTACTCTTAGTTCGATTGAATGAGAAAAAATACTGTTTCTAAAGTTATACTGTTATGGCGCAACTGAGTAGTCTAATGTTGGTCCGGTTTTGGTTCTTGTGATCGTTGGCATCGATACGTTGCAAATCTACACTATCGGGGCATAATAGAACAATATAATTAGGTCTTACTATTTGTTCGATTGAATGAGAAAAAGTACTGTTTCCAAAGTTATACTGTTATGGCGCAACTGAGTAGTCTAATGTTGGTCCGGTTTTGGTTCTTATGACGTTGGCATCGATACGTTGCAAATTTTCACTCTCGGGGCATAATAGAACAATATAATTAGGTTTTACTCTTTGTTCGATTGAATGAGAAAAATCTTGTTTCTAAAGTTATACTGTTATGGCGCAACTAAGTAGTCTAATGTTGGTCCGGTTTTGGTTCTTGTGAACGTTGGCATCGATACGTTGCAAATTTACACTCTCGGTGCATAATAGAACAATATAATTAGGTTTTACTCTTTGTTCGATTGAATGAGAAAAAGTACTGTTTCGAAAGTTATATAGTTATGGCGCAACTGAGTAGTCTAATGTTGGTCCGGTTTTGGTTCTTGTGAACGTTGGCATCGATACGTTGAAAATTTACACTCTCGGTGCATAATAGAACAATATAATTAGGTTTTACTCTTTGTTCGATTGAATGAGAAAAAGTACTGTTTCTAAAGTTATACTATTATGGCGCAACTGAGTAGTTTAATGTTGGTCCGATTATGGTTCTTGTGAACGTTGGCATCGATACGTTGTAAATTTACTCTCTCGGGGCATAATAAAGCAATATAATTAGGTTTTACTCTTTGTTCGATTGAATGAGAAAAATCTTGTTTGAAAGTTATCTTTGTTAGGCGTAGCGAGTAGTCTAATGTTGATCCGGTTTTGGTTCTTGTGAACGTTGGCATGGATACGTTGCGAATATACACTCTCGGGGCATATTAGAACTATATAATTAGGTTTTACTCTTTGTTCGATTGAATGAGAAAAAGTACTATTTCTAAAGTTATACTGTTATTGCGCAACTGAGTAGTCTAATGTTGGTCTGGTTTTGGTTCTTGTGAACGTTGGCCTGAATATGTTGCGAATATACACCCTCGGGGCATAATAGAACAATATAATTGGGTTTTACTCTTTGTTCGATTTAATGAGAAAAAGTACTGTTTCGAAAGTTATACTGTTATGGCGCAACTGAGTAGTCTAATGTTGGTCCGGTTTTGGCTCTTGTAAACGTTGACATCGATACGTTGCAAATTTACACTCTCGGGGCATAATAGAACAATATAATTAGGTTTTACTCTTTGTTCGATTGAATGAGAAAAAGTACTGTTTCTAAAGTTCTACTGTTATGGCGCAACTGAGTAGTCTATTGTTTGTCCGGTTTTGGTTCTTGTAAACGTTGGCATCGATACGTTGTAAATTTACACTCTCGGGGCATCATTGAACAATATAATTAGGTTTTACTCTTTGTTCGATTGAATGAGAAAAAGTACTGTTTCCAAAGTTATACTATTAGGGCGTAACTGAGTAGTCTAATGTTGGACCGGTTTTGGTTCTTGTGAACGTTGGTATGGATATGTTGCGAATATACACTCTCGGGGCATAATAGAATTATATAATTAGGTTTTACTCTTTGTTCGATTGAATGAGAAAAATAACTGTTTCTAAAGTTATACTGTTATGGCGCAACTGAGTAGTCTAATGTTGGTCCGGTTTTGGTTCTTGTGAACGTTGGCATGGATACGTTCCGAATATAAACTCTCGGCGCATAATAGAACAATATAATTAGGTTTTACCCTTTGTTCGATTGAATGAGAAAAAGTACTGTTTCCAAAGATATACTGTTAGGGCGCAACTGAATAAGCTAATGTTGTACCGGTTTTGGTTCTTGTGAACAATGAAATCGATACGTTGCAAATTTACACTCCCGGGGCATGATAGAACAATATAATTAGGTTTTACTCTTTGTTCGATTGAATGAGAAAAAAATCTTGTTTCTAAAGTTATCTTGTTATGGCGAGCGAGTATTCTAATGTTGGTCCGGTTTTGGTCCTTGTGAACGTTGGCATCGATACGTTGTAAATTTACACTCTCGGGGCATAATTGAACAATATAATTAGGTTTTACTCTTTGTTCGATTGAACGAGAAAAAGTACTGTTTCCAAAGTTATACTGTTAGGGCGTAACTGAGTAGTCTAATGTTGGACCGGTTTTGGTTCTTGTGAACGTTGGTATGGATACGTTGCGAATATACACTCTCGGGGCATAATAGAACTATATAATTAGGTTTTACTCTTTGTTCGATTGAATGAGAAAAATAAGCATTTCTAAAGTTATCTTTGTTACGGCGCAAGCGAGTAGTCTAATGTTGGTCGGTTTTTGTTCTTGGGAACGTTGGCATGGATACGTTGCGAATATACACTCTCGGGGCATAATAGAACAATATAATCAGGTTTTACTCTTTGTTCGATTGAAAGAGAAAAAGAACTGTTTCCAAAGTTATCCTGTTAGGGCGCAACTGAGTGATCTAATGTTCTACCGGTTTTGGTTCTTGTGAACGTTGGCATCGATACGTTGCAAATTTACACTCTCGGGGCATAATAGAACAATATAATTAAGTTTTACTCTTTGTTCGATTGAATGAGAAAAAGTACTGTTTCCAAAGTTATACTGTTATGGCGCAACTGAGTAGTCTAATGTTTGTCCGGTTTTGGTTCTTGTGAACAATAACATCGATACGTTGCAAATTTACACTCTCGGTGCATAATAGAACAATATAATTAGGTTTTACTCTTTGTTCGATTGAATGAGAAAAAGTACTGTTACCAAAGATATCTTTGTTAGGCACTTATTTGAGTAATCTAATGTTGTAGGTTTTGGTTCTTGTGAACAATGACATCGATACGTTGCAAATTTACACTCCGGGCATAATAGAACAATATAATTAGGTTTTACTCTTTGTTCGATTGAATGAGAAAAAGTACTGTTTCTAAAGTTATACTGTTATGGCGCAACTGAGTAGTCTAATGTTGGTCCGGTTTTGGTTCTTGTGAACGTTGGCAAATCTACACTATCGGGGCATAATAGAACTATATAATTAGGTTTTTACTCTTTGTTCGATTGAATGAGAAAAAGTACTATTTCGAAAGTTATGCTGTTATAGCGCAACTTAGTAGTCTACTGTTGGTCCGGATTTGGTTCTTGTTAACGTTGGCATCGATACGTTGCAATTTTACTCTCTCGTGGCATAATAGAACAATATAATTAGGTTTTACTCTTTGTTCGATTGACTGAGAAAGAGTACTGTTTCGAAAGTTATACTATTGTGGCGCAACTGAGTAGTCCAATGTTGGTCCGATTTTGGTTACGGCGAACGTTGGCATCGATACGTTGTAAATTTACTCTCTCGGGGCATAATAGAACAATATAATTAGGTTTTACTCTTTGGTCGATTGAATGAGATAAAGTACTGTTTCCAATGTTATACTGTTAGGACGGAACTGAGTAGTCTAATGTTGGTCCGGTTTTGGTTCTTGTGAACGTTGGCATGGATACGTTGCGAATATACACTCTCGGTGCATAATAGAACAATATAATTAGGTTTTTACTCTTTGTTCGATTGAATGAGAAAAAGTACTGTTTCGAAAGTTATGCTGTTATAGCGCAACTTAGTAGTCTAATGTTGGTCCGGTTTTGGTTTTTGTTAACGTTGGCATCGATACGTTGAAAATTTACACTCTCGGTGCATAATAGAACAAAATAATTAGGTTTTACTCTTTGTTCGATTGACTGAGAAAGAGTACTGTTTCGAAAGTTATACTATTGTGGCGCAACTGAGTAGTCCAATGTTGGTCCGATTTTGGTTCTGGCGAACGTTGGCATCGATACGTTGTAAATTTACTCTCTCGGGGCATAATAGAACAATATAATTAGGTTTTACGCTTTGGTCGATTGAATGAGATAAAGTACTGTTTCCAATGTTATACTGTTAGGACGGAACTGAGTAGTCTAATGTTGGTCCGGTTTTGGTTCTTGTGAACGTTGGCATGGATACGTTGCGAATATACACTCTCGGGGCATAATAGAACAATATAATTAGGTTTTCCTCTTTGTTCGATTGAATGAGAAAAAGTACTGTTTCCAAAATTATACTGTTAGGGCGCAACTGAGTAGTCTAATGTTGGTCCGGTTTTGGTTCTTGTGAACGTTGGCATGGATACGTTGCGAATATACACTCTCGGGTCATAATAGAACAATATAATTAGGTTTTACTCTTTGGTCGATTGAATGAGAAAAATCATTTCCAAAGATATACTATTAGGGCGCAACTGAATAAGATAATGTTGTACCGGTTTTGGTTCTTATGAACAATGACATCGAAATGTTGCAAATTTACACTCCCGGGGCATGATAGAACAATATAATTAGATTTACTCTTTGTTCGATTGAATGAGAAAAAAATCTTGTTTCTAAAGTTATCTTTGTTATGGCGCAGCGAGTAGTCTAATGTTGGTCCGGTTTTGGTTCTTGTGAACGTTGGCATCGATACGTTGCAAATTTACACTCTCGGTGCATAATACAACAATATAATTAGGTTTTACTCTTTGTTCGATTGAATGAGAAAAAGTACTATTTCTAAAGTTATACTCTTATGGCGCAACTGATTAGTCTAATGTTGGTCCGGTTTTGGTTCTTGTGAACGTTGGCATCGATACGTTGCAAATTTACACACTCGGTGCATAATAGAACAATATAATTAGGTTTTTACTCTTTGTTCGATTGAATGAGAAAAAGTACTGTTTCGAAAGTTAAGCTGTTATAGCGCAACTTAGTAGTCTAATGTTGGACCGGTTTTGGTTCTTGTTAACGTTGGCATCGATACGTTTCAAATTTACTCTCTCGTGGCATAATAGAACAATATAATTAGGTTTTACTCTTTGTTCGATTGAATGAGAAAAAGTACTGTTTCCAAAGTTATACTGTTAGGGCGTAACTGAGTAGTCTAATGTTGGACCGGTTTTGGTTCTTGTAAACGTTGGTCTGGATACGTTGCGAATATACACTCTCGGGGCATAATCGAACTATATAATTAGGTTTTACTCTTTGTTCGATTGAATGAGAAAAATAAGCATTTCTAAAGTTATCTTTGTTATGGCGCAACTGAGTAGTCTAATGTTGGTCTGGTTTTGGTTCTTGTCAACGTTGGCATCGATACGTTGCAAATTTACACTCTCGGGGCATAATAGAACAATATAATTAGGTTTTACTCTTTGTTCGATTGAATGAGAAAAAGAAGCGTACCAAAGATATCTTGTTAGGCGCAATGAGTAATCTAATGTTGTACCGGTTTTGGTTCTTGTGAACAATGACATCGATACGTTGCAAATTTACACTCCCGCGGCATAATAGAACAATATAATTAGGTTTTACTCTTTGTTCGATTGAATGAGAAAAAATCTTGTTTCTAAAGTTATCTTTGTTATTGCGCAACTGAGTAGTCTAATGTTGGTCCGGTTTTGGTTCTTGTGATCGTTGGCATCGAAACGTTGCAAATCTACACTATCGGGGCATAATAGAACAATATAATTAGGTCTTACTATTTGTTAAATTGAATGAGAAAAAGTACTGTTTCCAAAGTTATACTGTTATGGCGCAACTGAGTAGTCTAATGTTGGTCCGGTTTTGGTTCTTATGAACGTTGGCATCGATACGTTGCAAATTTTCACTCTCGGGGCATAATAGAACAATATAATTAGGTTTTACTCTTTGTTCGATTGAATGAGAAAAAGTACTGTTTCTAAAGTTATACTGTTATGGCGCAACTAAGTAGTCTAATGTTGGTTCGGTTTTGGTTCTTGTGAACGTTGGCATCGATACGTTGCAAATTTACACTCTCGGTGCATAATAGAACAATATAATTAGGTTTTACTCTTTGTTCGATTGAATGAGAAAAAGTACTGTTTCGAAAGTTATATAGTTATGGCGCAACTGAGTAGTCTAATGTTGGTCCGGTTTTGGTTCTTGTGAACGTTGGCATCGATACGTTGAAAATTTACACTCTCGGTGCATAATAGAACAATATAATTAGGTTTTACTCTTTGTTCGATTGAATGAGAAAAAGTACTGTTTCTAAAGTTATACTATTATGGCGCAACTATGTAGTCTAATGTTAGTCCGGTTTTGGTTCCTGTGAACGTTGGCATCGATACGTTGTAAATTTACTCTCTCGGGGCATAATAAAACAATATAATTAGGTTTTACTCTTTGTTCGATTGAATGAGAAAAAGTATTGTTTCGAAATTTATACTGTTAGGGCGTAACTGAGTAGTCTAATGTTGATCCGGTTTTGGTTCTTGTGAACGTTGGCATGGATACGTTGCGAATATACACTCTCGGGGCATATTAGAACTATATAATTAGGTTTTACTCTTTGTTCGATTGAATGAGAAAAAGTACTATTTCTAAAGTTATACTGTTATTGCGCAACTGAGTAGTCTAATGTTGGTCCGGTTTTGGTTCTTGTGAACGTTGGCCTGGATATGTTGCGAATATACACCCTCGGGGCATAATAGAACAATATAATTGGGTGTTACTCTTTGTTCGATTTAATGAGAAAAAGTACTGTTTCGAAAGTTATACTGTTATGGCGCAACTGAGTAGTCTAATGTTGGTCCGGTTTTGGCTCTTGTAAACGTTGATATCGATACGCTGCAAATTTACACTCTCGGGGCATAATAGAACAATATAATTAGGTTTTACTCTTTGTTCGATTGAATGAGAAAAATAACTATTTCCAAAGTTATACTGTTATGGCGCAACTGAGTAGTCTAATGTTAGTCCGGTTTTGGTTCTTGTGAACGTTGGCATTGATACGTTGCGAATATACACTCTCGGGGCATAATAGAACAATATAATTAGGTTTTACTCTTTGTTCGATTGAATGAGAAAAATCTTGTTTCCAAAGATATCTTGTTAGGGCGCAAGCGAGTAATCTAATGTTGTGCGGTTTTGGTTCTTGTGAACAATAACATCGATACGTTGCAAATTTACACGCTCGGTGGATAATAGAACAATATAATTATGTTTTACTCTTTGTTCGATTGAATGAGAAAAAGTACTGTTTCTAAAGTTATACTGTTATGGCGCAACTGAGTAGTCTAATGTTGGTCCGGTTTTGGTTCTTGTGAACGTTGGCATCGATACGTTGCAAATTTACACTCTCGGTGCATAATAGAACAATATAATTAGGTTTTTACTCTTTGTTCGATTGAATGAGAAAAATCATTTCTAAAGTTATACTGTTAGGGCGCAACTGAGTAGTCTAATGTTGGTCCGGTTTTGGTTTTTGTGAACGTTGGCATCGATACGTTGCAAATTTACACTCCCGGTGCATAATAGAACAATATAATTAGGTTTTACTCTTTGTTCGATTGAATGAGAAAAAGTACTGTTTCTAAAGTTATGCTGTTATAGCACAACTTAGTAGTCTAATGTTGGACCGGTTTTGGTTCTTGTTAACGTTGGCATCGATACGTTTCAAATTTACTCTCTCGTGGCATAATAGAACAATATAATTAGGTTTTACTCTTTGTTCGATTGAATGAGAAAAAGTACTGTTTCCAAAGTTATACTGTTAGGGCGTAACTGAGTAGTCTAATGTTGGACCGGTTTTGGTTCTTGTAAACGTTGGTATGGATACGTTGCGAATATAGACTCTCAGGGCATAATCGAACTATATAATTAGGTTTTACTCTTTGTTCGATTGAATGAGAAAAATAAACATTTCTAAAGTTATCTTGTTAGGGCGCAACTGAGTAGTCTAATGTTGGTCCGGTTTTGGTTCTTGTGAACGTTGGCATGGATACGTTGCGAATATACACTCTCGGGGCATAATAGAACAATATAATCAGGTTTTACTCTTTGTTCGATTGAATGAGAAAAAGAAGCTGTTACCAAAGATATCTTGTTATGGCGCAACTGAGTAAGCTAATGTTGTACCGGTTTTGGTTCTTGTCAACATTGACATCGATACGTTGCAAATTTACACTCACGGGGCATAATAGAACAATATAATTAGGTTTTACTATTTGTTCGATTGAATGAGAAAAAGTACTGTTTCCAAAGTTATACTGTTATGGCGCAACTGAGTAGTCTAATGTTGGTCCGGTATTGGTTCTTGTGAACGTTGGCATCGATACGTTGCAAATTTTCACTCTCGGGGCATAATAGAACTATATAATTAGGTTTTACTCTTTGTTCGATTGAATGAGAAAAATCTTGTTTCCAAAGTTATCTTTGTTATGGCGCAAGAGTAGTCTAATGTTGGTCCGGTATTGGTTCTTGTGAACGTTGGCATCGATACGTTGCAAATATACACTCTCGGGGCATAATAGAACAATATAATTAGGTTTTACTCTTTGTTCGATTGAATGAGAAAAAGTACTGTTTCTAAAGTTATACTGTTATGGCGCAACTAAGTAGTCTAATGTTGGTCCGGTTTTGGTTCTTGTGAATGTTGGCATCGATACGTTGCAAATTTACACTCTCGGTGCATAATAGAACAATAGAATTAGCTTTTACCCATTGTTCGATTGAATGAGAAAAATCTTGTTTCTAAAGTTATACTCTTATGGCGAGTTGTCTAATGTTGGTCCGGTTTTGGTTCTTGTGAACGTTGGCATCGATACGTTGCAAATTTACGCTCTCGG
This sequence comes from Aechmea fasciata, assembly GCA_025177825.1. Taxonomy (NCBI): domain Eukaryota; kingdom Viridiplantae; phylum Streptophyta; class Magnoliopsida; order Poales; family Bromeliaceae; genus Aechmea; species Aechmea fasciata. Next base: position 13,397,482 of record CM045933.1, read on the forward strand.
GCATAATAGAACAATATAATTAGGTTTTACTCTTTGTTCGATTGAATGAGAAAAATCTTTTCAAAGTTATCTTGTTATGGCGCGAGTAGTCTAATGTTGGTCCGGTTTTGGTTCTTGTTAAACGTTGGCATCGATACGTTGTAAATTTACACTCTCGGGGCATAATAGAACAATATAATTAGGTTTTACTCTTTGTTCGATTGAATGAGAAAAAGTACTGTTTCCAAAGTTATACTATTAGGGCGTAACTGAGTAGTCTAAAGTTGGACCGGTTTTGGTTTTTGTGAACGTTGGCATGGATACGTTCCGAATATAAACTCTCGGGGCATAATAGAACAATATAATTAGGTTTTACTCTTTGTTCGATTGAATGAGAAAAATCTTGTTTCCAAAGATATCTTGTTAGGGCGCAACTGAATAAGCTAATGTTGTACCAGTTTTGGTTCTTGTGAACAATGACATCGATACGTTGCAAATTTACACTCCCGGGGCATGATAGAACAATATAATTAGGTTTTACTCTTTGTTCGATTGAATGAGAAAAAATACTGTTTCTAAAGTTATACTGTTATGGCGAAACTAAGTAGTCTAATGTTGGTCCAGTTTTGGTTCTTGTGAACGTTGGCATCGATACGTTGCAAATTTACATTCTCGGTGCATAATAGAACAATATAATTAGGTTTACTCTTTGTTCGATTGAATGAGAAAAAGTACTGTTTCTAAAGTTATACTCTTATGGCGCAACTGAGTTGTCTAATGTTGGTCCGGTTTTGGTTCTTGTGAACATTGGCATCGATACGTTGTAAATTTACACTCTTGGGGCATAATAGAACAATATAATTAGGTTTTACTCTTTGTTCGATTGAATGAGAAAAAGTACTGTTTCCAAAGATATACTGTTAGGGCGCAACTGAATAAGCAAATGTTGGACCGGTTTTGGTTCTTGTGAACGTTGGCATGGATACGTTCCGAATATAAACTCTCGGGGCATAATAGAACAATATAATTAGGTTTTACTCTTTGTTCTATTGAATGAGAAAAAGTTCTGTTTCCAAAGATATCTTGTTAGGCGCAAGTGAGTAATCTAATATTGTGCGGTTTTGGTTCTTGTGAACAATGACATCGATACGTTGCAAATTTACACTCCGGGGCATAATAGAACAATATAATTAGGTTTTACTCTTTGTTCGATTGAATGAGAAAAAGTACTGTTTCTAAAGTTATACTGTTATGGCGCAACTGAGTAGTCTAATGTTGGTCCGGTTTTGGTTCTTGTGAACGTTGGCAAATCTACACTATCGGGGAATAATAGAACAATATAATTAGATTTTACTATTTGTTCGATTGAATGAGAAAAAGTACTGTTTTCAAAGTTATACTGTTATGGCGCAACTGAGTAGTCTAATGTTGGTCCGGTTTTGGTTCTTGTGAACGTTGGCATCGATACGTTGAAAATTCACACTCTCGGTGCATAATAGAACAATATAATTAGGTTTTACTCTTTGTTCGATTCAATGAGAAAAAGTACTGTTTCTAAAGTTATACTATTATGGCGCAACTGCGTAGTGTAATGTTTGTCCGATTTTGGTTCTTGTGAACGTTGGCATCGATACGTTGTAAATTTACTCTCTCGGGGCATAATAGAACAATATAATTAGGTTTTACTCTTTGGTCGATTGAATGAGAAAAAGTACTGTTTCCAAAGTTATACTGTTAGGACGGAACTGAGTAGTCTAATGTTGGTCCGGTTTTGGTTCTTGTGAACGTTGGCATGGATACGTTGCGAATATACACTCTCGGGGCATAATAGAACAATATAATTAGGTTTTACTCTTTGTTCGATTAAATGAGAAAAAGTACTGTTTCCAAAATTATACTGTTAGGGCGCAACTGAGTAGTCTAATGTTGGACCGGTTTTGGTTCTTGTGAACGTTGGCATGGATACGTTCCGAATATACACTCTCGGGGCATAATAGAACAATATAATTAGGTTTTACTCTTTGTTCGATTGAATGAGAAAAAATAATGGTTCCAAAGATATCTTTGTTAGGGCGCAAGTTGAATAAGCTAATGTTGTACCGGTTTTGGTTCTTGTGAACAATGACATCGATATGTTGCAAATTTACACTCCCGGGGCGTGATAGAACAATATAATTAGGTTTTACTCTTTGTTCGATTGAATGACAAAAAGTACTGTTTCTAAAGTTATACTGTTATGGCGCAACTAACTAGTCTAATGTTGGTCCAGTTTTGGTTCTTGTGAACGTTGGCATGGATACGTTGCAAATTTACACTCTCGGTGCATAATAGAACAATATAATTAGGTTTTACTCTTTGTTCGATTGAATGAGAAAAAGTACTGTTTCTAAAGTTATACTCTTATGGCGCAACTGAGTTGTCTAATGTTGGTCCGGTTTTGGTTCTTGTGAACGTTGGCATCGATACGTTGCAAATTTACGCTCTCGGGGCATAATAGAACAATATAATTAGGTTTTACTCTTTGTTCGATTGAATGAGAAAAAGTACTGTTTTCAAAGTTATACTGTTATGGCGCAACTGAGTAGTCTAATGTTGGTCCGGTTTTGGTTCTTGTTAAACGTTGGCATCGATACGTTGTAAATTTACACTCTCGGGGCATAATAGAACAATATAATTAGGTTTTACTCTTTGTTCGATTGAATGAGAAAAAGTACTGTTTCCAAAGTTATACTATTAGGGCGTAACTGAGTAGTCTAAAGTTGGACCGGTTTTGGTTTTTGTGAACGTTGGCATGGATACGTTCCGAATATAAACTCTCGGGGCATAATAGAACAATATAATTAGTTTTTACTCTTTGTTCGATTGAATGATAAAAAGTACTGTTTCCAAAGATATACTGTTAGGGCGCAACTGAATAAGCTAATGTTGTACCGGTTTTGGTTCTTGTGAACAATGACATCGATACGTTGCAAATTTACACTCCCGGGGCATGATAGAACAATATAATTAGGTTTTACTCTTTGTTCGATTGAATGAGAAAAAGTACTCGTTTCAAAGTTATAAAGTTAGGGCCTAATTGAGTAGTCTAATGTTGGTCCGGGTTTGGTTCTTGTGAACATTGGCATCGATACGTTGCAAATTTACACTCCCGGTGCATAATAGAACAATATAATTAGGTTTACTCTTTGTTCGATTGAATGAGAAAAAGTACTGTTTCTAAAGTTATACTCTTATGGCGCAACTGAGTTGTCTAATGTTGGTCCGGTTTTGGTTCTTGTGAACGTTGGCATCGATACGTTGTAAATTTACACTCTCGGGGCATAATAGAACAATATAATTAGGTTTTACTCTTTGTTCGATTGAATGAGAAAAAGTACTGTTTCCAAAGTTATACCATTAGGGCGTAACTGATTAGTCTAATGTTGGACCGGTTTTGGTTCTTGTGAACGTTGGCATGGGATACGTTCCGAATATAAACTCTCGGGGCATAATAGAACAATATAATTAGGTTTTACTCTTTGTTCGATTGAATGAGAAAAATTACTGTTTCCAAAGATATACTGTTAGGGCGCAACTGAGTAATCTAATATTGTACCGGTTTTGGTTCTTGTGAACAATTACATCGATACGTTGCAAATTTACACTCCCGGGGCATAATAGAACAATATAATTAGGTTTTACTCTTTGTTCGATTGAATGAGAAGAAGTACTGTTTCTAAAGTTATCTTTGTTATGGCGCAATTGACGATCTAATGTTGGTCGGTTTTGGTTCTTGTGAACGTTGGCAAATCTACACTATCGGGAATAATAGAACAATATAATTAGGTTTTACTATTTGTTCGATTGAATGAGAAAAAGTCGTTTTCAAAGTTATACTGTTAGGGCGCAACTGAGTAGTCTAATGTTGGTTCGGTTTTGGTTCTTGTGAACGTTGACATCGATACGTTGCAAATTTACACTCTCGGGGCATTATAGAACAATATAATTAAGTTTTACTCTTTGTTCGATTGAATGAAAAAGTAATCGCTTTCCAAATTTATACGTTATGGCGCAACTAAGTAGTCTAATGTTGGTCCTGCTTTTGGTTCTTGTGAACGTTGGCATCGATACATTGCAAATTTACACTCTCGGGGCATAATAGAACAAAATAATTAGGTTTTACTCTTTGTTCGATTGAATGAGAAAAAGTACTGTTTGCAAAGTTATGCGGTTATAGCGCAACTTAGTAGTCTAATGTTGGTCCGGATTTGGTTCTTGTTAACGTTGGTATCGATACGTTTCAAATTTACTCGCTCGTGGCATAATAGAACAATATAATTAGGGTTTACTCTTTGTTCGATTGAATGAGAAAAAGTACTGTGTCGAAAGTTATACTGTTATGGCGCAGAATCGAGTAGTCTAATACCGGTCCGCTTTTGGTTCTTGTGAACGTTGGCATCGATACGTTGAAAATTCACACTCTCTGCATAATAGAACAATATAATTTGGTTTTACTCTTTGTTCGATTCAATGAGAAAAGTACTGCTTTCTAAAGTTATACTATTACAAGAATCGCGTAGTGTAATGTTGGTCCGATTTTTGTTCTTGTGAACGTTGGCATCGATACGTTGCAAATTTACACTCTCGGGGCATAATAGAACAAAATAATTAGGTTTTACTTTCTGTTCGATTGAATGAGAAAAAGTACTCGCTTTCCAAAGTTATACTGTTAGGGCGGAACTAAGTAGTCTAATGTTGGTCCGGTTTTGGTTCTTGTAAACGTTGGCATGGATACGTTGCGAATATACACTCTCGGGGCATAATAGAACAATATAATTAGGTTTTACACTTTGTTCGATTGAATGACAAAAAGTACTGTTTCCAAAATTATACTGTTAGGGCGCAACTGAGTAGTCTAATGTTGGTCCGGTTTTGGTTCTTGTGAACGTTAGCACGGAAACGTTGCGAATATAAACTCTCCGGGCATAATAGAACAATATAATTAGGTTTTACTCTTTGTTCGATTGAATGAGAAAAAGTACTGTTTCCAAAGTTATACTGTTAGGGCGCAACTGAGTAGTCTAATGTTGGTCCGGTTTTGGTTCTTGTGAACGTTGGCATCGATACGTTGCAAATTTACACTCTCGGTGCATAATAGAACTATATAATTAGGTTTTTACTCTTTGTTCGATTGAATGAGAAAAATCTGTTTGAAAGTTATCTTTGTTATAGCGCAACTTAGTAGTCTAATGTTGGTCCGGATTTGGTTCTTGTTAACGTTGGCATCGATACGTTTCAAATTTACTCTCTCGTGGCATAATAGAACATTATAATTAGGTTTTACTCTTTGTTCGATTGAATGAGAAAGAGTACTGTTTCGAAAGTTATACTGTAATGGCGCAACTGAGTAGTCTAATGTTGGTCCGGTTTTGGTTCTTGTGAACGTTGGCATCGATACGTTGAAAATTTACACTCTCGGTGCATAATAGAACAATATAATTAGGTTTTACTCTTTGTTCGATTCAATGAGAAAAAGTACTGTTTCCAAAATTATACTGTTAGGGCGCAACTGAGTAGTCTAATGTTGGTCCGGTTTTGGTTCTTGTGAACGTTGGCATGGATACGTTCCGAATATAAACTCTCGGGGCATAATAGAACAATATAATTAGGTTTTACTCTTTGTTCGATTGAATGAGAAAAAGTACTGTTTCTAAAGTTTTACTCTTATGGCGCAACTGAGTAGTCTAATGTTGGTCCGGTTTTGGTTTATTGTGAACGTTGGCATCGAAACGTTGCAAATTTATGCTCTCCGGGCATAATAGAACAATATAATTAGGTTTTACTCTTTGTTCGATTGAATGAGAAAAAGTACTGTTTCCAAAGTTATACTGTTATGGCCCAACTGAGTAGTCTAATGTTGGTCCGGTTTTGGTTCTTGTGAACAATGACATCGATACGTTGCAAATTTACACTCCCGGGGCGTAATAGAACAATATAATTAGATTTTACTCTTTGTTCGATTGAATGAGAAAGAGTACTGTTTCTAAAGTTATACTGTTATGGCGCAACTGAGTAGTCTAATGTTGGTCCGGTTTTGGTTCTTGTGATTGTTGACATCGATACGTTGCAAATCTACACTATCGGGGCATAATAGAACAATATAATTAGGTTTTACTCTTTGTTCGATTGAATGAGAAAAAGTACTGTTTCCAAAGTTATACTGTTATGGCGCAACTGAGTAGTCTAATGTTGGTCCGGTTTTGGTTCTTATGACGTTGGCATCGATACGTTGCAAATTTACACTCTCGGGTCATAATAGAACAATATAATTAGGTTTTACTCTTTGTTCGATTGAATGAGAAAAAGTACTGTTTCTAAAGTTATACTGTTATGGCGCAACTATGTAGTCTAATGTTGGTCCGGTTTTGGTTCTTGTGAACGTTGGCATCGATACGTTGCAAATTTACACTCTCGGTGCATAATAGTACAATATAATTAGGTTTTTACTCTTTGTTCGATTGAATGAGAAAAAGTACTGTTTCGAAAGTTATACTGTTATAGCGCAACTTAGTAGTCTAATGTTGGTCCGGTTTTGGTTTTTGTTAACATTGGCATCGATACGTTTCAAATTTACTCTCTCGGGGCATAATAGAACAATATAATTAGGTTTTACTCTTTGTTCGATTGAATGAGAAAAAGTACTGTTTCGAAAGTTATACTGTTATGGCGCAACTGAGTAGTCTAATGTTGGTCCGGTTTTGGTTCTTGTGAACGTTGGCAAATCTACACTATCGGGGAATAATATAACAATATAATTAGGTTTTACTATTTGTTCGATTGAATGAGAAAAAGTACTGTTTTCAAAGTTATACTGTTATGGCGCAACTAAGTAGTTTAATGTTGTTCCGGTTTTGGTTCTTGTGAACGTAGACAACGATACGTTGCCAATATACACTCTCGGGGCATAATAGAACAATATAATTAAGTTTTACTCTTTCTTCGGTGGAATGAGAAAAATCTTTGCTTTCCAAAGTTATACGTTATGGCGCAACTAAGTAGTCTAATGTTGGTCCGGTTTTGGTTCTTGTGAACGTTGGCATCGATACGTTGTAAATTTACACTCTCGGGGCGTAATAGAACAATATAATTAGGTTTTACTCTATGTTCGATTGAATGAGAAAAATAACTTTTTCTAAAGTTATACGTTATGGCGCAACTGAGTAGTCTAATGTTGGTCCGGTTTTGGTTCTTGTGAACGTTGGCATCGATACGTTGCAAATTTACACTCTCGGGGCATAATAGAACAACATAATTAGGTTTTACTCTTTGTTCGATTGAATGAGAAAAGTACTTACCAAAGATATCTTTGTTAGCCGCAACTGAGTCATCTAATGTTGTACCGGTTTTGGTTATTGTGAACAATGACATCGATACGTTGCAAATTTACACTCCCGGGGCATAATAAAACAATATAATTAGGTTTTAGTCTTTGTTCGATTGAATGAGAAAAAGTACTGTTTCTAAAGTTATACTGTTATGGCGCAACTGAGTAGTCTAATGTTGGTCCGGTTTTGATTCTTGTGAACGTTGGCAAATCTACACTATCGGGGCATAATAGAACAATATAATTAGGTTTTACTATTTGTTAGATTGAATGAGAAAAAGTACTGTTTTCAAAGTTATACTGTTATGGCGCAACTAAGTAGTCTAATGTTGGTCCGGTTTTGGTTCTTGTGAACGTTGGCATCGATACGTTGCAAATTTACACTCTCGGGGCATAATAGAACAATATAATTAAGTTTTACTCTTTGTTCGATTGAATGAGAAAAAGTACTGTTTCCAACGTTATACTGTTAGGGCGCAACTGAGTAGTCTAATGTTGGTCCGGTTTTGGTTCTTGTGAACATTGGCATCGATACGTTGTAAATTTACACTCTCGGGGCATAATAGAACAATATAATTAGGTTTTACTCTTTGTTCGATTGAATGAGAAAAATAACTTTTTCTAAAGTTATACTGTTATGGCGCAACTAAGTAGTCTAATGTTTGTCCGGTTTTGGTTCTTGTGAACAATAACATCGATACGTTGCAAATTCACACTCTCGGTGCATAATAGAACAATATAATTAGGTTTTACTCTTTGTTCGATTGAATGACAAAAAGTACTGTTACCAAAGATATACTGTTAGGCCGCAACTGAGTAATCTAATGTTGTACCGGTTTTGGTTATTGTGAACAATGACATCGATACGTTGCAAATTTACACTCCCGGGGCATAATAGAACAATATAATTAGGTTTTAGTCTTTGTTCGATTGAATGAGAAAAAGTACTGTTTCTAAAGTTATACTGTTATGGCGCAACTGAGTAGTCTAGTGTTGGATCGGTTTTGATTCTTGTGAACGGTGGCAAATCTACACTATCGGGCATAATAGAACAATATAATTAGGTTTTACTATTTGTTCGATTGAATGAGAAAAAGTATGCTTTCCAAAGTTATCTTGTATGGCGCAAGAATCGAGTAGTCTAATGTTGGTTCGGTTTTGGTTCTTGTGAACGTTGGCATCGATACGTTGCAAATTTACACTCTTGCATAATAGAACTATATAATTAGGTTTTTACTCTTTGTTCGATTGAATGAGAAAAATCGTTTCGAAAGTTATCTTTGTTATAGCGCAACTTAGTAGTCTAATGTTGGTCCTGATTTGGTTCTTGTGAACGTAGACAACGATACGTTTCAAATTTACTCTCTCGTGGCATAATAGAACAATATAATTAGGTTTTACTCTTTGTTCGATTGAATGGGAAAGAGTACTGTTTCGAAAGTTATACTGTAATGGCGCAACTGAGTAGTCTAATGTTGGTGCGGTTTTGGTTCTTGTGAACGTTGGCATCGATACGTTGAAAATTTACACTCTCGGTGCATAATAGAACAATATAATTAGGTTTACTCTTTGTTCGATTCAATGAGAAAAAGTACTGTTTCCAAAATTATACTTTGTTAGGCGCAAATCGAGTAGTCTAATGTTGGTCCTGGTTTTGGTTCTTGTGAACGTTGGCATGGATACGTTCGAATATAAACTCTCGGGCATAATAGAACAATATAATTAGGTTTTACTCTTTGTTCGATTGAATGAGAAAAAGTACTGTTTCCAAAGATATACTGTTAGGGCGGAACTGAATAAGCTAATGTTGTACCGGTTTTGGTTCTTGTGAACAATGACATAGATACGTTGCAAATTTACACTCCCGGGGCATGATAGAACAATATAATTAGGTTTTACTCTTTGTTCGATTGAATGAGAAAAAGTACTGTTTCTAAAGTTATACTGTTATGGCGCAACTGAGTTGTCTAATGTTGGTCCGGTTTTGGTTCTTGTGAACGTTTGCATCGATACGTTGCAAATTTACACTCTCGGTGCATAATAGAACAATATAATTAGGTTTTACTCTTTGTTCGATTGAATGAGAAAAAGTACTGTTTCTAAAGTTATACTCTTAGGGCGCAACTGAGTAGTCTAATGTTGGTCCGGTTTTTGTTTATTGTGAACGTTGGCATCGATACGTTGCAAATTTATGCTCTCGGGGCATAATAGAACAATATAATTAGGTTTTACTCTTTGTTCGATTGAATGAGAAAAAGTACTGTTTCCAAAGTTATACTGTTATGGCGCAACTGAGTAGTCTAATGTTGGTCCGGTTTTGGTTCTTGTGAACGTTGGCATCGATACGTTGCAAATTTACACTCCGGGTGCTTAATAGAACAAAATAATTAGATTTTACTCTTTGTTCGATTGAATGAGAAATAATCTTGTTTTCTAAAGTTATACCGTTAAGGCGCAATCGAGTAGTCTAATGTTGGTCCTGGTTTTGGTTCTTGTGATTGTTGACATCGATACGTTGCAAATCTACACTATCGGGCATAATAGAACAATATAATTAGGTCTTACTATTTGTTCGATTGAATGAGAAAAAGTACTTGTTTCCAAAGTTTCTTGTTATGGCGCAACGAGTAGTCTAATGTGGGTCGGTTTTGTTTCTTATGACGTTGGCATCGATACGTTGCAAATTTACACTCTCGGGTCATAATAGAACAATATAATTAGGTTTTACTCTTTGTTCGATTGAATGAGAAAAAGTACTGTTTCTAAAGTTATACTGTTATGGCGCAACTATGTAGTCTAATGTTGGTCCGGTTTTGGTTCTTGTGAACGTTGGCATCGATACGTTGCAAATTTACACTCTCGGTGCATAATAGAACAATATAATTAGGTTTTTACTCTTTGTTCGATTGAATGAGAAAAAATGCTTTGAAAGTTATCTCTTGTTATAGCGCAACTTAGTAGTCTAATGTTTGTCGGTTTTGGTTTTTGTTAACATTGGCATCGATACGTTTCAAATTTACTCTCTCGGGCATAATAGAACAATATAATTAGGTTTTACTCTTTGTTCGATTGAATGAGAAAAAGTACGTTTTAAAGTTATCTTGTTATGGCAATCGAGTAGTCTAATGTTGGTCCGGTTTGGTTCTTGTGAACGTTGGCAAATCTACACTATCGGGAATAATATAACAATATAATTAGGTTTTACTATTTGTTCGATTGAATGAGAAAAAGTACTGTTTTCAAAGTTATACTGTTATGGCGCAACTAAGTAGTTTAATGTTGGTTCGGTTTTGGTTCTTGTGAACGTTGACATCGATACGTTGCAAATTTACACTCTCGGGGCATAATAGAACAATATAATTAAGTTTTACTCTTTGTTCGATTGAATGAGAAAAAGTACTGTTTCCAAAGTTATACTGTTATGGCGCAACTGAGTAGTCTAATGTTGGTCCGGTTTTGGTTCTTGTGAACGTTGGCATCGATACGTTGTAAATTTACACTCTCGGGGCATAATAGAACAATATAATTAGGTTTTACTCTTTGTTCGATTGAATGAGAAAAATATCTGTTTCTAAAGTTATACTGTTATGGCGCAAATAAGTAGTATAATGTTTGTTCGGTTTTGGTTCTTGTGAACAATAACATCGATACGTTGCAAATTCACACTCTTGCATAATAGAACAATATAATTAGGTTTTACTCTTTGTTCGATTGAATGAGAAAAAGTATCGTTACCAAAGATATACCGTTAGGCAATCGAGTAATCTAATGTTGTACTGGTTTTGGTTATTGTGAACAATGACATCGATACGTTGCAAATTTACACTCCCGGGGCATAATAGAACAATATAATTAGGTTTTAGTCTTTGTTCGATTGAATAAGAAAAAGTACTGTTTCTAAAGTTATCTTTATGGCTTAACCGAGTAGTCTAATGTTGGTCCATTTTTGATTCTTGTGAACGTTGGCAAATCTACACTATCGGGCGTAATAGAACAATATAATTAGGTTTTACTATTTGTTCGATTGAATGAGAAAAATCTTGTTTCCAAAGTTATACTTGTTATGGCGCAATCGAGTAGTCTAATGTTGGTCCGGTTTTGGTTCTTATGACGTTGGCATCGATACGTTGCAAATTTACACTCTCGGTCATAATAGAACAATATAATTAGGTTTTACTCTTTGTTCGATTGAATGAGAAAAAGTCTTGTTTCTAAAGTTATCTTGTTATGGCGCAACTAAGTAGTCTAATGTTGGTCCGGTTTTGGTTCTTGTGAACGTTGGCATCGATACGTTGCAAATTTACACTCTCGGTGCATAATAGAACTATATAATTAGGTTTTTACTCTTTGTTCGATTGAATGAGAAAAAGTACTGTTTCGAAAGTTATACTGTTATAGCGCAACTTAGTAGTCTAATGTTGGTCCGGTTTTGGTTTTTGTTAACATTGGCATCGATACGTTTCAAATTTACTCTCTCGGGGCATAATAGAACAATATAATTAGGTTTTACTCTTTGTTCGATTGAATGAGAAAAAGTACTGCTTCCAAAGATATACTGTTAGGGTGCAACTGAGTAGTCTAATGTTGGTCCGGTTTTGGTTCTTGTGAACGTTGGCATGGATACGTTGCGAATATACACTCTCGGGGCATAATAGAACAATATAATTAGGTTTTACTCTTTGTTCGATTGAATGAGAAAAAGTACTGTTTCCAAAGATATACTGTTAGGGCGCAACTGAATAAGCTAATGTTGTACCTGTTTTGGTTCTTGTGAACAATGACATCGATACGTTGCAAATTTACACTCCCGGGGTATGATAGAACAATATAATTAGGTTTTACTCTTTGTTCGATTGAATGAGAAAAAGTACTGTTTCTAAAGTTATACTGTTATGGCGCAACTGAGTTGTCTAATGTTGGTCCGGTTTTGGTTCTTGTGAACGTTTGCATCGATACGTTGCAAATTTACACTCCCGGTGCATAATAGAACAATATAATTAGGTTTTACTCTTTGTTCGATTGAATGAGAAAAAGTACTGTTTCTAAAGTTATACTCTTATGGCGCAACTGAGTTGTCTAATGTTGGTCCGGTTTTGGTTTATAGTGAACGTTGGCATCGATACGTTGCAAATTTATGCTCTCGGGGCATAATAGAACAATATAATTAGGTTTTACTCTTTGTTCGATTGAATGAGAAAAATCGTTTTCCAAAGTTATCTTGTTATGGCCCAACCGAGTAGTCTAATGTTGGTCGGTTTTGGATCTTGTGAACAATGACATCGATACGTTGCAAATTTATACTCCCTGGGCGTAATAGAACAATATAATTAGATTTTACTCTTTGTTCGATTGAATGAGAAAGAGTACTGTTTCTAAAGTTATACTGTTATGGCGCAACTGAGTAGTCTAATGTTGGTCCGGTTTTGGTTCTTGTGATTGTTGACATCGATACGTTGCAAATCTACACTATCGGGCGATAATAGAACAATATAATTAGGTCTTACTATTTGTTCGATTGAATGAGAAAAAGTACTGTTTCCAAAGTTTTACTGTTATGGCGCAACTGAGTAGTCTAATGTTGGTCCGGTTTTGGTTCTTATGACGTTGGCATCGATACGTTGCAAATTTACACTCTCGGGTCATAATAGAACAATATAATTAGGTTTTACTCTTTGTTCGATTGAATGAGAAAAAATACTGTTTACAAAGTTTTACTGTTATGGCGCAACTGAGTAGTCTAATGTTGGTCCGGTTTTGGTTCTTGTGAACGTTGGCATCGATACGTTGCAAATTTACACTCTCGGTGCATAATAGAACAATATAATTAGGTTTTTACTCTTTGTTCGATTGAATGAGAAAAAGTACTGTTTCGAAAGTTATACTGTTATAGCGCAACTTAGTAGTCTAATGTTGGTCCGGTTTTGGTTTTTGTTAACGTTGGCATCGATACGTTTCAAATTTACTCTATTGGGGCATAATAGAACAATATAATTAGGTTTTACTCTTTGTTCGATTGAATGAGAAAAAGTCTTGTTTAAAGTTATATGCATGGCAATCGAGTAGTCTAATGTTGGTCCGGTTTTGGTTCTTGTGAACGTTGGCAAATCTACACTATCGGGGAATAATATAACAATATAATTAGGTTTTACTATTTGTTCGATTGAATGAGAAAAAGTACTGTTTTCAAAGTTATACTGTTATGGCGCAACTAAGTAGTTTAATGTTGGTTCGGTTTTGGTTCTTGTGAACGTTGACATCGATACGTTGCAAATTTACACTCTCGGGGCATAATAGAACAATATAATTAGGTTTTACTCTTTGTTCGATTGAATGAGAAAAAGTACTGTTTCCAAAGTTATACTGTTATGGCGCAACTGAGTAGTCTAATGTTGGTCCGGTTTTGGTTCTTGTGAACGTTGGCATCGATACGTTGTAAATTTACACTCTCGGGGCATAATAGAACAATATAATTAGGTTTTACTCTTTGTTCGATTGAATGAGAAAAAGTACTGTTTCTAAAGTTATACTGTTATGGCGCAACTGAGTAGTCTAATGTTGGTCCGGTTTTGGTTCTTGTGAACGTTGGCATCGATACGTTGCAAATTTACACTCCCGGGGCATAATAGAACAATATAATTAGGTTTTACTCTTTGTTCGATTGAATGAGAGAAAAGTCATTACCAAAGATATACGTTAGGCCGCAAGAATCGAGTAATCTAATGTTGTACCGGTTTTGGTTATTGTGAACAATGACATCGATACGTTGCCAATTTACTCTCTCGGGGCATAATAGAACAATATAATTTGGTTTTACTCTTTGTTCGATTGAATGAGAAAAAGTACTGTTTCTAAAGTTATACTGTTATGGCGCAACTGAGTAGTCTAATGTTGGTCCGGTTTTGGTTCTTGTGAACGTTGGCAAATCTACACTATCGGGGCATAATAGAACAATATAATTAGGTTTTACTATTTGTTCGATTGAATGAGAAAAAGTACTGTTTCCAAAGTTATACTGTTATGGCGCAACTGAGTAGTCTAATGTTGGTCCGGTTTTGGTTCTTATGACGTTGGCATCGATACGTTGCAAATTTACACTCTCGGGTCATAATAGAACAATATAATTAGGTTTTACTCTTTGTTCGATTGAATGAGAAAAAGTACTGTTTCTAAAGTTATACTGTTATGGCGCAACTAAGTAGTCTAATGTTGGTCCAGTTTTGGTTCTTGTGAACGTTGGCATCGATACGTTGCAAATTTACACTCTCGGTGCATAATAGAACTATATAATTAGGTTTTTACTCTTTGTTCGATTGAATGAGAAAATGTATTTTTTCGAAAGTTATACTGTTATAGCGCAACTTAGTAGTCTAATGTTGGTCCGGTTTTGGTTTTTGTTAACATTGGCATCGATACGTTTCAAATTTACTCTTTCTGGGCATAATAGAACAATATAATTAGGTTTTACTCTTTGTTCGATTGAATGAGAAAAATCTTGTTTGAAAGTTATCTTTGTTAGGGCGTAACTGAGTTGTCTAATGTTGGTCCGATTTTGGTTCTTGTGAACGTTGGCATGGATACGTTCCGAATATAAACTCTCGGGGCATAATAGAACAATATAATTAGGTTTTACTCTTTGTTCGATTGAATGAGAAAAAGTACTGTTTCCAAAGATATACTGTTAGGGCGCAACTGAATAAGCTAATGTTGTACCGGTTTTGGTTCTTGTGAACAATGACATAGATACGTTGCAAATTTACACTCTCGGGGCATGATAGAACAATATAATTAGGTTTTACTCTTTGTTCGATTGAATGAGAAAAAGTACTGTTTCTAAAGTTATACTGTTATGGCGCAACTGAGTTGTCTAATGTTGGTCCGGTTTTGGTTCTTGTGAACGTTTGCATCGATACGTTGCAAATTTACTCTCTTGGTGCATAATAGAACAATATAATTAGGTTTTACTCTTTGTTCGATTGAAGGAGAAAAGTACTGTTTCCAAAGTTATACTGTTAGGGCACAACTGAGTAGTCTAATGTTGGTCCGGTTTTGGTTCTTGTGAACGTTGGCATCGATACGTTGCAAATTTATGCTCTCGGGCATAATAGAACAATATAATTAGGTTTTACTCTTTGTTCGATTGAATGAGAAAAAGTACTTGTTTCCAAAGTTATCTTTGTTATGGCCTAACCGAGTAGTCTAATGTTGGTCGGTTTTGGTTCTTGTGAACAATGACATCGATACGTTGCAAATTTACACTGGCATAATAGAACAATATAATTAGGTTTTACTCTTTGTTCGATTGAATGAGAAAGAGTACTGTTTCGAAAGTTATACTGTTATGGCGCAACTGAGTAGTCTAATGTTGGTCCGGTTTTGGTTCTTGTGATCGTTGGCATCGATACGTTGCAAATCTACACTATCGGGGCATAATAGAACAATATAATTAGGTCTTACTATTTGTTCGATTGAATGAGAAAAAGTACTGTTTCCAAAGTTTTACTGTTATGGCGCAACTGAGTAGTCTAATGTTGGTCCGGTTTTGGTTCTTATGACGTTGGCATCGATACGTTGCAAATTTACACTCTCGGGTCATAATAGAACAATATAATTAGGTTTTACTCTTTGTTCGATTGAATGAGAAAAAGTACTATTTCTAAAGTTATACTGTTATGGCGCAACTATGTAGTCTAATGTTGGTCCGGTTTTGGTTCTTGTGAACGTTGGCATCGATACGTTGCAAATTTACACTCTCGGTGCATAATAGAACAATATAATTAGGTTTTTACTCTTTGTTCGATTGAATGAGAAAAAGTACTGTTCGAAAGTTATACTGTTATAGCGCAACTTAGTAGTCTAATGTTGGTCCGGTTTTGGTTTTTGTTAACATTGGCATCGATACGTTTCAAATTTACTCTCTCGGAGCATAATAGAACAATATAATTAGGTTTTACTCTTTGTTCGATTGAATGAGAAAAAGTACTGTTTCGAAAGTTATACTGTTATGGCGCAACTGAGTAGTCTAATGTTGGTCCGGTTTTGGTTCTTGTGAACGTTGGCAAATCTACACTATCGGGGAATAATATAACAATATAATTAGGTTTTACTATTTGTTCGATTGAATGAGAAAAAGTACTGTTTTCAAAGTTATACTGTTATGGCGCAACTAAGTAGTTTAATGTTGGTTCGGTTTTGGTTCTTGTGAACGTTGACATCGATACGTTGCAAATTTACACTGTCGGGGCATAATAGAACAATATAATTAAGTTTTACTCTTTGTTCGATTGAATGAGAAAAAGTACTGTTTCCAAAGTTATACTGTTATGGCGCAACTGAGTAGTCTAATGTTGGTTCGATTTTGCTTCTTGTGCACGTTGGCATCGATACGTTGTAAATTTACACTCTCGGGGCATAATAGAACAATATAATTAGGTTTTACTCTTTGTTCGATTGAATGAGAAAAATAACTGTTTCTAAAGTTATACTGTTATGGCGCAACTGAGTAGTCTAATGTTTGTCCGGTTTTGGTTCTTGTGAACAATAACATCGATACGTTGCAAATTCACACTCTCGGTGCATAATAGAACAATATAATTAGGTTTTACTCTTTGTTCGATTGAATGAGAAAAAGTACTGTTACCAAAGATATACTGTTAGGCCGCAACTGAGTAATCTAATGTTGTACCTGCTTTGGTTCTTGTGAACCTTGGCATCGATACGTTGCAAATTTACACTCCCGGGGCATAATAGAACAATATAATTAGGTTTTAGTCTTTGTTCGATTGAATAAGAAAAAGTACTGTTTCTAAAGTTATACTGTTATGGCGCAACTGAGTAGTCTAATGTTGGTCCGGTTTTGGTTCTTGTGAACGTTGGCAAATCTACACTATCGGGGCGTAATAGAACAATATAATTAGGTGTTTACTCTTTGTTCGATTGAATGAGAAAAAGTCTTGTTTCCAAAGTTATACTTGTTATGGCGCAACTGAGTAGTCTAATGTTGGTTCGGTTTTGGTTCTTGTGAACGTTGGCATCGATACGTTGCAAATTTACACTCTCGGTGCATAATAGAACTATATAATAAGGTTTTTACTCTTTGTTCGATTGAATGAGAAAAATCTTGTTTCGAAAGTTATCTTTGTTATAGCGCAACTGAGTAGTCTAATGTTGGTCCGGATTTGGTTCTTGTTAACGTTGGCATCGATACGTTTCAAATTTACTCTCTCGTGGCATAATAGAACAATATAATTAGGTTTTACTCTTTGTTCGATTGAATGAGAAAGAGTACTGTTTCGAAAGTTATACTGTAATGGCGCAACTGAGTAGTCTAATGTTGGTGCGGTTTTGGTTCTTGTGAACGTTGGCATCGATACGTTGAAAATTTACACTCTCGGTGCATAATAGAACAATATAATTAGGTTTTACTCTTTGTTCGATTCAATGAGAAAAAGTACTGTTTCCAAAATTATACGTTAGGCGCAACCGAGTAGTCTAATGTTGGTCGGTTTTGGTTCTTGTGAACGTTGGCATGGATACGTTGCGAATATACACTCTCGGGGCATAATAGAACAATATAATTAGGTTTTACTCTTTGTTCGATTGAATGAGAAAAAGTACTGTTTCCAAAGATATACTGTTAGGGCGCAACTGAATAAGCTAATGTTGTACCGGTTTTGGTTCTTTTGAACAATGACATAGATACGTTGCAAATTTACACTCCCGGGGCATGATAGAACAATATAATTTGGTTTTACTCTTTGTTCGATTGAATGAGAAAAAGTACTGTTTCTAAAGTTATACTGTTATGGCGCAACCGAGTTGTCTAATGTTGGTCGGTTTGGTTCTTGTGAACGTTTGCATCGATACGTTGCAAATTTACACTCCTGCATAATAGAACAATATAATTAGGTTTTACTCTTTGTTCGATTGAATGAGAAAAAGTACTGTTTCTAAAGTTATACTCTTATGGCGCAACTGAGTTGTCTAATGTTGGTCCGGTTTTGGTTTATTGTGAACGTTGGCATCGATACGTTGCAAATTTATGCTCTCGGGGCATAATAGAACAATATAATTAGGTTTTACTCTTTGTTCGATTGAATGAGAAAAAGTACTATTTCCAAAGTTATCGTTAGGGCCCAACTGAGGAGTCTAATGTTGGTCCGGTTTTGGTTCTTGTGAACAATGACATCGATACGTTGCAAATTTACACTCCCGGGGCGTAATAGAACAATATAATTAGATTTTACTCTTTGTTCGATTGAATGAGAAAGAGTACTGTTTCTAAAGTTATACTGTTATGGCGCAACTGAGTAGTCTAATGTTGGTCCGGTTTTGGTTCTTGTGATTGTTGACATCGATACGTTGCAAATCTACACTATCGGGGCATAATAGAACAATATAATTAGGTCTTACTATTTGTTCGATTGAATGAGAAAAATCTTTTGTTTCCAAAGTTTCTTGTTAGGGCGCAACTGAGTAGTCTAATGTTGGTCCGGTTTTGTTTCTTATGACGTTGGCATCGATACATTGCAAATTTACACTCTCGGGTCATAATAGAACAATATAATTAGGTTTTACTCTTTGTTCGATTGAATGAGAAAAATCTTGTTTCTAAAGTTATCCTGTTATGGCGCAACTATGTAGTCTAATGTTGGTCCGGTTTTGGTTCTTGTGAACGTTGGCATCGATACGTTGCAAATTTACACTCTCGGTGCATAATAGAACAATATAATTAGGTTTTTACTCTTTGTTCGATTGAATGAGAAAAAGTACTGTTTCGAAAGTTATACTGTTATAGCGCAACTTAGTAGTCTAATGTTGGTCCGGTTTTGGTTTTTGTTAACATTGGCATCGATACGTTTCAAATTTACTCTCTCGGGGCATAATAGAACAATATAATTAGGTTTTACTCTTTGTTCGATTGAATGAGAAAAATCTTGTTTGAAAGTTATCTTTGTTATGGCGCAACTGAGTAGTCTAATGTTGGTCCGGTTTTGGTTCTTGTGAACGTTGGCAAATCTACACTATCGGGGAATAATATAACAATATAATTAGGTTTTACTATTTGTTCGATTGAATGAGAAAAAGTACTGTTTTCAAAGTTATACTGTTATGGCGCAACTGAGTAGTCTAATGTTGGTTCGGTTTTGGTTCTTGTGAACGTTGACATCGATACGTTGCAAATTTACACTCTCGGGGCATAATAGAACAATATAATTAAGTTTTACTCCTTGTTCGATTGAATGAGAAAAAAATCGTTTCCAAAGTTATCTTTGTTATGGCGCAACTGAGTAGTCTAATGTTGGTCCGGTTTTGGTTCTTGTGAACGTTGGCATCGATACGTTGTAGATTTACACTCTCGGGGCATAATAGAACAATATAATTAGGTTTTACTATTTGTTCGATTGAATGAGAAAAATAAGCTGTTTCTAAAGTTATCTTGTCATGGCGCAACTAAGTAGTCTAATGTTTGTCGGTTTTGGTTCTTGTGAACAATAACATCGATACGTTGCAAATTTACACTCTCGGTTCATAATAGAACAATATAATTAGGTTTTACTCTTTGTTCGATTGAATGAGAAAAAATCTTGTTACCAAAGATAAGCTGTTAGGCGCAATGAGTAATCTAATGTTGTACCGGTTTTGGTTATTGTGAACAAAGACACCGATACGTTGCAAATTTACACTCCCGGTGCATAATAGAACAATATAATTAGGTTTTAGTCTTTGTTCGATTGAATGAGAAAAATCTTGTTTCTAAAGTTATCTTTGTTATGGCATGAGTAGTCTAATGTTGGTCCGGTTTTGGTTCTTGTGAACGTTGGCATCGATACGTTGTAGATTTACACTCTCGGGGCATAATAGAACAATATAATTAGGTTTTACTCTTTGTTCGATTGAATGAGAAAAATAACTGTTTCTAAAGTTATACTGTTATGGCGCAACTGAGTAGTCTAATGTTGGTCCGGTTTTGGTTCTTGTGAACGTTGGCATGGATACGTTGCAAATTTACACTCTCGGTGCATAATAGAACTATATAATTAGGTTTTTACTCTTTGTTCGATTGAATGAGAAAAAATCTTGTTTCGAAAGTTATCTTTGTTATAGCGCAACTTAGTAGTCTAATGTTGTGTCAGATTTGTTTCTTGTGAACCTTGGCATCGATACGTTTCAAATTTACACTCTCGTGGCATAATAACACAATATAATTAGGCTTTACTCTCTGTTCGATTCAATAAGAAAAATCTTGTTTGAAAGTTATCTTGTAATGGCGCAATCGAGTAGTCTAATGTTGTTCGGTTTTGGTTCTTGTGAACCTTGGCATCGATACGTTGAAAATTTACACTCTCGGGGCATAATAGAACAATATAATTAGGTTTTACTCTTTGTTCGATTCAATGAGAAAAAGAAATCTTGTTTCGAAAATTATCTTTGTTAGGCGCAAGTATGCTAATGTTGGTCCGGTTTTGGTTCTTGTGAACGATGGCAACGATAAGTTTAAAATTTAAACTCTCGGGGCATAATAGAACAATATAATTAGGTTTTACTCTTTGTTCGATTGAATGAGAAAAAGTACTGTTTCCAAAGATATACTGTTAGGGCGCAACTGAATAAGCTAATGTTGTACCGGTTTTGGTTCTTGTGAACAATGACATAGATACGTTGCAAATTACACTCCCGGGGCATGATAGAACAATATAATTAGGTTTTACTCTTTGTTCGATTGAATGAGAAAGAGTACTGTTTCTAAAGTTATACTGTTATGGCGCAACTGAGTTGTCTAATGTTGGTCCGGTTTTGGTTCTTGTGAACGTTTGCATCGATACGTTGCAAATTTACACTCCCGGTGCATAATAGAACAATATAATTAGGTTTTACTCTTTGTTCGATTGAATGAGAAAAAGTACTGTTTCTAAAGTTGTACTCTTATGGCGCAACTGAGTAGTCTAATGTTGGTCCGGTTTTGGTTTATTGTGAACGTTGGCATCGATACGTTGCAAATTTATGCTCTCGGGCATAATAGAACAATATAATTAGGTTTTACTCCTTGTTCGATTGAATGAGAAAAATCTGTTTCCAAAGTTATCTTTGTTATGGCCCAAGAGTAGTCTAATGTTGGTCCTTTTGGTTCTTGTGAACAATGACATCGATACGTTGCAAATTTACACTCCGGGCGTAATAGAACAATATAATTAGATTTTACTCTTTGTTCGATTGAATGAGAAAGAGTACTGTTTCTAAAGTTATACTGTTATGGCGCAACTGAGTAGTCTAATGTTGGTCCGGTTTCGGTTCTTGTGATTGTTGACATCGATACGTTGCAAATCTACACTATCGGGGCATAATAGAACAATATAATTAGGTCTTACTATTTGTTCGATTGAATGAGAAAAAGTACTGTTTCCAAAGTTATATTGTTATGGCGCAACTGAGTAGTCTAATGTTGGTCCGGTTTTGGTTCTTATGACGTTGGCATCGATACGTTGCAAATTTACACTCTCGGGTCATAATAGAACAATATAATTAGGTTTTACTCTTTGTTCAATTGAATGAGAAAAAGTACTATTTCTAAAGTTATACTGTTATGGCGCAACTATGTAGTCTAATGTTGGTCTGGTTTTGGTTCTTGTGAACGTTGGCATCGATACGTTGCAAATTTACACTCTCGGTGCATAATAGAACAATATAATTAGGTTTTTACTCTTTGTTCGATTGAATGAGAAAAAATCTTGTTTCGAAAGTTATCTTTGTTATAGCGCAACTTAGTAGTCTAATGTTGGTCCGGTTTTGGTTTTTGTTAACATTGGCATCGATACGTTTCAAATTTACTCTCTCGGAGCATAATAGAACAATATAATTAGGTTTTACTCTTTGTTCGATTGAATGAGAAAAATCTTGTTTCGAAAGTTATATAGTTATGGCGCAACTGAGTAGTCTAATGTTGGTCCGGTTTTGGTTCTTGTGAACGTTGGCATCGATACGTTGAAAATTTACACTCTCGGTGCATAATAGAACAATATAATTAGGTTTTACTCTTTGTTCGATTGAATGAGAAAAGTATTGTTTCTAAAGTTATACTATTATGGCGCAATGAGTAGTCTAATGTTGGTCCGATTATGGTTCTTGTGAACGTTGGCATCGATACGTTGTAAATTTACTCTCTCGGGGCATAATAGAACAATATAATTAGGTTTTACTTTGTTCGATTGAATGAGAAAAATTACTGTTTCCAAAGTTATACTGTTAGGGCGTAACTTAGTAGTCTAATGTTGGTCCGATTTTGGTTCTTGTGAACGTTGGCATGGATACGTTGCGAATATAAACTCTCGGGGCATAATAGAACTATATAATTAGGTTTCACTCTTTGTTCGATTGAATGAGAGAAAGTACTATTTCTAAAGTTATACTGTTATGGCGCAACTGAGTAGTCTAATGTTGGTCCGGTTTTGGTTCTTGTGAACGTTGGCGTGGATATGTTGCGAATATACACCCTCGGGGCATAATAGAACAATATAATGAGGTTTTACTCTTTGTTCGATTGAATGAGAAAAATCGTTAGAAAGTTATCTTTGTTATGCATGTGAGTAGTCTAATGTTGGTCCTCTTTTGGTTCTTGTGAACGTTGGCATCGATACGTTGCAAATTTACACTCTCAGGGCATAATAGAACAAAATAATTAGGTTTTACTCTTTGTTCGATTGAATGAGAAAAAGTACTGTTTCCAAAGTTATACTGTTAGGGCGCAACTGAGTAGTCTAATGTTAGTCCGGTTTTGGTTCTTGGGAACGTTGGCATTGATACGTTGCGAATATACACTCTCGGGGCATAATAGAACAATATAATCAGGTTTTACTCTTTATTCGATTGAATGAGAAAAAGTACTGTTTCCAAAGATATACTGTTAGGGCGCAACTGAGTAATCTAATGTTGTACCGGTTTTGGTTCTTGTGAACAATAACATCGATACGTTGCAAATTTACAGGCTCGGTGCATAATAGAACAATATAATTAGGTTTTACTCCTTGTTCGATTGAATGAGAAAAAGTACTGTTACCAAAGATATACTGTTAGGGCGCAACTGAGTAGTCTAATGTTTGTCCGGTTTTGGTTCTTGTGAACGTTGGCATGGATACGTTGCGAATATACACTTTATGGGCATAATAGAACAATATAATTATGTTTTACTCTTTGTTCGATTGAATGAGAAAAGAAATCTTGTTTCTAAAGTTATACTGTTATGGCGCAACTGAGTAGTCTAATGTTGGTCCGGTTTTGGTTTTTGTGATTGTTGACATCGATACGTTGCAAATCTACACTATCGGGGCATAATAGAACAATATAATTAGGTTTTACTATTTGTTCGATTGAATGAGAAAAAGTACTGTTTCCAAAGTTATACTGTTATGGCGCAACTGAGTAGTCTAATGTTGGTCCGGTTTTGGTTCTTGTGAACAATGACATCGATACGTTGCAAATTTACACTCCCGGGGCGTAATAGAACAATATAATTAGATTTTACTCTTTGTTCGATTGAATGAGAAAAATCTTGTTTCTAAAGTTATCTTTGTTATGGGCGCAACTGAGTAGTCTAATGTTGGTCCGGTTTTGGTTTTTGTGATTGTTGACATCGATACGTTGCAAATCTACACTATCGGGGCATAATAGAACAATATAATTAGGTTTTACTATTTGTTCGATTGAATGAGAAAAATCTTGTTTCCAAAGTTATCTTTGTTATGGCGCAACTGAGTAGTCTAATGTTGGTCCGGTTTTGGTTCTTATGACGTTGGCATCGATACGTTGCAAATTTACACTCTCGGGTCATAATAGAACAATATAATTAGGTTTTACTCTTTGTTCGATTGAATGAGAAAAAGTACTGTTTCTAAAGTTATACTGTTATGGCGCAACTATGTAGTCTAATGTTGGTCCGGTTTTGGTTCTTGTGAACGTTGGCATCGATACGTTGCAAATTTACACTCTCGGGGCATAATAGAACAATATAATTAGGTTTTACTCTCTGTTCGATTGAATGAGAAAAAGTACTGTTTCCTACGTTATACTGTTATAGCGCAACTTAGTAGTCTAATGTTGGTCCGGTTTTGGTTTTTGTTAACATTGGCATCGATACGTTTCAAATTTACTCTCTCGGGGCATAATAGAACAATATAATTAGGTTTTACTCTTTGTTCGATTGAATGAGAAAAATAATGCGTTTCGAGGAGGATTATCTTTGTTGAAGCTTATTGCAGGTAGTCTAATGTTGGTCCGGTTTTGGTTCTTGTGAACGTTGGCAAATCTACACTATCGGGAATAATATAACAATATAATTAGGTTTTACTATTTGTTCGATTGAATGAGAAAAAGTACTGTTTTCAAAGTTATACTGTTATGGCGCAACTAAGTAGTTTAATGTTGGTTCGATTTTGGTTCTTGTGAACGTTGACATCGATACGTTGCAAATTTACACTGTCGGGGCATAATAGAACAATATAATTAAGTTTTACTCTTTGTTCGATTGAATGAGAAAAAAATCTTGTTTCCAAAGTTATACTGTTATGGCGCAACTGAGTAGTCTAATGTTGGTCCGGTTTTGGTTCTTGTGAACGTTGGCATCGATACGTTGTAAATTTACACTCTCGGGGCATAATAGAACAATATAATTAGGTTTTACTCTTTGTTCGATTGAATGAGAAAAATAACTGTTTCTAAAGTTATACTGTTATGGCGCAACTAAGTAGTCTAATGTTTGTCCGGTTTTGGTTCTTGTGAACAATAACATCGATACGTTGCAAATTCACACTCTCGGTGCATAATAGAACAATATAATTAGGTTTTACTCTTTGTTCGATTGAATGAGAAAAAAATCTTACCAAAGATAACTGTTAGGCCGCAACTGAGTAATCTAATGTTGTACCGGTTTTGGTTATTGTGAACAATGACATCGATACGTTGCAAATTTACACTCCCGGGGCATAATAGAACAATATAATTAGGTTTTAGTCTTTGTTCGATTGAATGAGAAAAAGTACTGTTTCTAAAGTTATACTGTTATGGCGCAACTGAGTAGTCTAATGTTGGTCCGGTTTTGATTCTTGTGAACGTTGGCAAATCTACACTATCGGGGCATAATAGAACAATATAATTAGGTTTTACTATTTGTTCGATTGAATGAGAAAACGTATTGTTTCCAAAGTTATACTGTTATGGCGCAACTGAGTAGTCTAATGTTGGTTCGGTTTTGGTTCTTGTGAACGTTGGCATCGATACGTTGCAAATTTACACTCTCGGTGCATAATAGAACTATATAATAAGGTTTTTACTCTTTGTTCGATTGAATGAGAAAAAGTACTGTTTCGAAAGTTATGCTGTTATAGCGCAACTTAGTAGTCTAATGTTGGTCCGGATTTGGTTCTTGTTAACGTTGGCATCGATACGTTTCAAATTTACTCTCTCGTGGCATAATAGAACAATATAATTAGGTTTTACTCTTTGTTCGATTGAATGAGAAAAAGTACTGTTTCGAAAGTTATACTGTAATGGCGCAACTGAGTAGTCTAATGTTGGTGCGGTTTTGGTTCTTGTGAACGTTGGCATCGATACGTTGAAAATTTACACTCTCGGTGCATAATAGAACAATATAATTAGGTTTTACTCTTTGTTCGATTCAATGAGAAAAAGTACTGTTTCCAAAGTTATACTGTTAGGGCGCAACTGAGTAGTCTAATGTTGGTCCGGTTTTGGTTCTTGTGAACGTTTGCATGGATACGTTCCGAATATAAACTCTCGGGGCATAATAGAACAATATAATTAGGTTTTACTCTTTGTTCGATTGAATGAGAAAAAGTACTGTTTCCAAAGATATACTGTTAGGGCGCAACTGAATAAGCTAATGTTGTACCGGTTTTGGTTCTTTTGAACAATGACATAGATACGTTGCAAATTTACACTCCCGGGGCATGATAGAACAATATAATTTGGTTTTACTCTTTGTTCGATTGAATGAGAAAAAGTACTGTTTCTAAAGTTATACTGTTATGGCGCAACTGAGTTGTCTAATGTTGGTCCGGTTTTGGTTCTTGTGAACGTTTGCATCGATACGTTGCAAATTTACACTCCCGGTGCATAATAGAACAATATAATTAGGTTTTACTCTTTGTTCGATTGAATGAGAAAAAGTACTGTTTCTAAAGTTATACTCTTATTGCGCAACTGAGTAGTCTAATGTTGGTCCGGTTTTGGTTTATTGTGAACGTTGGCATCGATACGTTGCAAATTTATATTCTCGGGGCATAATAGAACAATATAATTAGGTTTTACTCTTTGTTCGATTGAATGAGAAAAAGTACTGTTTCCAAAGTTATCTTTGTTATGGCCCAACCGAGTAGTCTAATGTTGGTCCGGTTTTGGTTCTTGTGAACAATGACATCGATACGTTGCAAATTTACACTCCGGGCGTAATAGAACAATATAATTAGATTTTACTCTTTGTTCGATTGAATGAGAAAAATCTTGTTTCTAAAGTTATCTTTGTTATGGCGCAACTGAGTAGTCTAATGTTGGTCCGGTTTTGGTTCTTGTGATTGTTGACATCGATACGTTGCAAATCTACACTATCGGGGCATAATAGAACAATATAATTAGGTCTTACTATTTGTTCGATTGAATGAGAAAAAGTACTGTTTCCAAAGTTTTACTGTTATGGCGCAACTGAGTAGTCTAATGTTGGTCCGGTTTTGGTTCCTATGACGTTGGCATCGATACGTTGCAAATTTACACTCTCGGGTCATAATAGAACAATATAATTAGGTTTTACTCTTTGTTCGATTGAATGAGAAAAATCGTTTCTAAAGTTATCTTGTTATGGCGCAACTAAGTAGTCTAATGTTGGTCCGGTTTGGTTCTTGTGAACGTTGGCATCGATACGTTGCAAATTTACACTCTCGGTGCATAATAGAACAATATAATTAGGTTTTTACTCTTTGTTCGATTGAATGAGAAAAATCTTGTTTCGAAAGTTATCTTGTTATAGCGCAACTTAGTAGTCTAATGTTGGTCCGGTTTTGGTTTTTGTTAACATTGGCATCGATACGTTTCAAATTTACTCTCTCATAATAGAACAATATAATTAGGTTTTACTCTTTGTTCGATTGAATGAGAAAAAGTACTGTTTCTAAAGTTATACTGTTATGGCGCAACTGAGTAGTCTAATGTTGGTCCGGTTTTGGTTCTTGTGAACGTTGGCAAATCTACACTATCGGGGAATAATATAACAATATAATTAGGTTTTACTATTTGTTCGATTGAATGAGAAAAATCTTGTTTTCAAAGTTATACTGTTATGGCGCAACTGAGTAGTCTAATGTTGGTTCGGTTTTGGTTCTTGTGAACGTTGACATCGATACGTTGCAAATTTACACTCTCGGGGCATAATAGAACAATATAATTAAGTTTTACTCCTTGTTCGATTGAATGAGAAAAAGTACTGTTTCCAAAGTTATACTGTTATGGCGCAACTAAGTAGTCTAATGTTGGTCCGGTTTTGGTTCTTGTGAACGTTGGCATCGATACGTTGTAGATTTACACTCTCGGGGCATAATAGAACAATATAATTAGGTTTTACTCTTTGTTCGATTGAATGAGAAAAATAACTGTTTCTAAAGTTATACTGTCATGGCGCAACTAAGTAGTCTAATGTTTGTCCGGTTTTGGTTCTTGTGAACAATAACATCGATACGTTGCAAATTCACACTCTCGGTGCATAATAGAACAATATAATTAGGTTTTACTCTTTGTTCGATTGAATGAGAAAAATCTTTATTACCAAAGATAACTGTTAGGCCGCAACTGAGTAATCTAATGTTGTACCGGTTTTGGTTATTGTGAACAATGACATCGATACGTTGCAAATTTACACTCCCGGGGCATAATAGAACAATATAATTAGGTTTTAGTCTTTGTTCGATTGAATGAGAAAAAGTACTGTTTCTAAAGTTATACTGTTAGGGCGCAACCGAGTAGTCTAATGTTGGTCCGGTTTTGGTTCTTGTGAACGTTGGCATCGATACATTGCAAATTTACACTCTCGGGGCATAATAGAACAAAATAATTAGGTTTTACTATTTGTTCGATTGAATGAGAAAAATCTGTTTCCAAAGTTATACTGTTATGGCGCAACTGAGTAGTCTAATGTTGGTTCGGTCTTGGTTCTTGTGAACGTTGGCATCGATACGTTGCAAATTTACACTCTCGGTGCATAATAGAACTATATAATTAGGTTTTTACTCTTTGTTCGATTGAATGAGAAAAATCTTGTTTCGAAAGTTATCTTGTTATAGCGCAACTTAGTAGTCTAATGTTGGTCCGGTTTTGGTTCTTGTGAACGTTGGCATCGATACGTTTCAAATTTACTCTCTCGTGGCATAATAGAACAATATAATTAGGTTTTACTCTTTGTTCGATTGAATGAGAAAGAGTACTGTTTCGAAAGTTATACTGTAATGGCGCAACTGAGTAGTCTAATGTTGTTCCGGTTTTGGTTCTTGTGAACGTTGGCATCGATACGTTGAAAATTTACACTCTCGGGGCGTAATAGAACAATATAATTAGGTTTTACTCTTTGTTCGATTGAATGAGAAAAAGTACTTGTTTCGAAAATTATCTTGTTAGGCGCAAGTAGTCTAATGTTGGTCCGGTTTTGGTTCTTGTGAACGTTGGCATGGATACGTTCCGAATATAAACTCTCGGGGCATAATAGAACAATATAATTAGGTTTTACTCTTTGTTCGATTGAATGAGAAAAATCTTTCCAAAGATATCGTTAGGCGCAATCGAATAAGCTAATGTTGTACCGGTTTTGGTTCTTGTGAACAATGACATAGATACGTTGCAAATTACACTCCCGGGGCATGATAGAACAATATAATTAGGTTTTACTCTTTGTTTGATTGAATGAGAAAAAGTACTGTTTCTAAAGTTATACTGTTATGGCGCAACTGAGTTGTCTAATGTTGGTCCGGTTTTGGTTCTTGTGAACGTTTGCATCGATACGTTGCAAATTTACACTCCCGGGGCATAATAGAACAATATAATTAGGTTTTACTCTTTGTTCGATTGAATGAGAAAAATCGTTTCTAAAGTTGTACTCTTATGGCGCAACTGAGTAGTCTAATGTTGGTCCGGTTTTGGTTTATTGTGAACGTTGGCATCGATACGTTGCAAATTTATGCTCTCGGGGCATAATAGAACAATATAATTAGGTTTTACTCCTTGTTCGATTGAATGAGAAAAAGTACTGTTTCCAAAGTTATACTGTTATGGCCCAACTGAGTAGTCTAATGTTGGTCCGGTTTTGGTTCTTGTGAACAATGACATCGATACGTTGCAAATTTACACTCTCGGGGCATAATAGAACAATATAATTAGGTTTTACTCTTTGTTCGATTGCATGAGAAAGAGTACTGTTTCTTCAGTTATACTGTTATGGCGCAACTGAGTAGTATAATGTTGGTCCGGTTTTGGTTCTTGTGATTGTTGCCATCGTTACGTTGCGAATATACACTATCGGGTCATAATAGAACAATATAATTAGGTCTTACTATTTGTTCGATGGAATGAGAAAAAGTACTGTTTCCAAAGTTTTACTGTTATGGCGCAACTGAGTAGTCTAATGTTGGTCCGGTTTTGGTTCTTATGACGTTGGCATCGATACGTTGCAAATTTACACTCGGGTCATAATTGAACAATATAATTAGGTTTTACTCTTTGTTCGATTGAATGAGAAAAATCTTGTTTCTAAAGTTATCTTTGTTATGGCGCAACTATGTAGTCTAATGTTGGTCCGGTTTTGGTTCTTGTGAACGTTGGCATCGATACGTTGCAAATTTACACTCTCGGTGCATAATAGAACAATATAATTAGGTTTTTCCTCTTTGTTCGATTGAATGAGAAAAATCTTTGTTTCGAAAGTTATCTTTGTTATAGCGCAACTTAGTAGTCTAATGTTGGTCCGGTTTTGGTTTTTGTTAACTTTGGCATCGATACGTTTCAAATTTACTCTCTCGGTGCATAATAGAACAATATTATTAGGTTTTACTCTTTGTTCCATTGAATGAGAAAAATCTTGTTTTGAAAGTTATCTTTGTTATGGCGCAACTGAGTAGTCTAATGTTGGTCCGGTTTTGGTTCTTGTGAACGTTGGCATCGATACGTTGAAAATTTACACTCTCGGTGCATAATAGAACAATATAATTAGGTTTTACTCTTTGTTCGATTGAATGAGAAAAAGTACTGTTTCTAAAGTTATACTATTATGGCGCAACTGAGTAGTCTAATGTTGGTCCGATTATGGTTCTTGTGAACGTTGGCATCGATACGTTGTAAATTTACTCTCTCGGGGCATAATAGAACAATATAATTAGGTTTTACTTTGTTCGATTGAATGAGAAAAAGTACCGTTTCCAAAGTTATACTGTTAGGGCGTAACTGAGTAGTCTAATGTTGGTCCGATTTTGGTTCCTGTGAACGTTGGCATGGATACGTTGCGAATATAAACTCTCGGGGCATAATAGAACTATATAATTAGGTTTCACTCTTTGTTCGATTGAATGAGAGAAAGTACTATTTCTAAAGTTATACTGTTATGGCGCAACTGGGTAGTCTAATGTTGGTCCGGTTTTGGTTCTTGTGAACGTTGGCGTGGATATGTTGCGAATATACACCCTCGGGGCATAATAGAACAATATAATGAGGTTTTACTCGTTGTTCGATTGAATGAGAAAAATGTTGTTAGAAAGTTATCTTTGTTATGCCGCAACAGAGTAGTCTAATGTTGGTCCTCTTTTGGTTCGTGTGAACGTTGACATCGATACGTTGCAAATTTACACTCTCGGGGCATAATAGATCAATATAATTAGGTTTTACTCTTTGTTCGATTGAATGAGAAAAATAACTGTTTCCAAAGTTATACTGTTATGGCGCAACTGAGTAGTCTAATGTTAGTCCGGTTTTGGTTCTTGTGAACGTTGGCATTGATACGTTGCGAATATACACTCTCGGGGCATAATAGAACAATATAATCAGGTTTTACTCTTTATTCGATTGAATGAGAAAAAGTACTGTTTCCAAAGATATACTGTTAGGGCGCAACTGAGTAATCTAATGTTGTACCGGTTTTGGTTCTTGTGAACAATAACATCGATACGTTGCAAATTTACAGGCTCGGTGCATAATAGAACAATATAATTAGGTTTTACTCCTTGTTCGATTGAATGAGAAAAAGTACTGTTACCAAAGATATACTGTTAGGGCGCAACTGAGTAGTCTAATGTTTGTCCGGTTTTGGTTCTTGTGAACGTTGGCATGGATACGTTCCGAATATAAACTCTCGGGGCATAATAGAACAATATAATTAGGTTTTACTCTTTGTTCGATTGAATGAGAAAAAGTACTGTTTCCAAAGATATACTGTTAGGGCGCAACTGAGTAGTCTAATGTTGGTCCGGTTTTGGTTCTTGTGAATGTTGGCATGGATACGTTGCGAATATACACTATCGGGGCATAATAGAACAATATAATTAGGTTTTACTATTTGTTCGATTGAATGAGAAAAAGTACTGTTTCCAAAGTTATACTGTTATGGCGCAACTGAGTAGTCTAATGTTGGTCCGGTTTTGGTTCTTGTGAACAATGACATCGATACGTTGCAAATTTACACTCCCGGGGCATAATAGAACAATATAATTAGATTTTACTCTTTGTTCGATTGAATGAGAAAGAGTACTGTTTCTAAAGTTATACTGTTATGGCGCAACTGAGTAGTCTAATGTTGGTCCGGTTTTGGTTTTTGTGATTGTTGACATCGATACGTTGCAAATCTACACTATCGGGGCATAATAGAACAATATAATTAGGTCTTACTCTTTGTTCGATTGAATGAGAAAAAGTACTGTTTCCAAAGTTATACTGTTATGGCGCAACTGAGTAGTCTAATGTTGGTCCGGTTTTGGTTCTTATGACGTTGGCATCGATACGTTGCAAATTTACACTCTCGGGTCATAATAGAACAATATAATTAGGTTTTACTCTTTGTTCGATTGAATGAGAAAAATCTTGTTTCTAAAGTTATCTTGTTATGGCGCAACTATGTAGTCTAATGTTGGTCCGGTTTTGGTTCTTGTGAACGTTGGCATCGATACGTTGCAAATTTACACTCTCGGTGCATAATAGTACAATATAATTAGGTTTTTACTCTCTGTTCGATTGAATGAGAAAAAGTACTGTTTCGAAAGTTATACTGTTATAGCGCAACTTAGTAGTCTAATGTTGGTCCGGTTTTGGTTTTTGTTAACATTGGCATCGATACGTTTCAAATTTACTCTCTCGGGGCATAATAGAACAATATAATTAGGTTTTACTCTTTGTTCGATTGAATGAGAAAAATCTTGTTTTAAAGTTATCTTGTTATGGCGCAACGAGTAGTCTAATGTTGGTCGGTTTTGGTTCTTGTGAACGTTGGCAAATCTACACTATCGGGAATAATATAATAAAATAATTAGGTTTTACTATTTGTTCGATTGAATGAGAAAAAGTACTGTTTTCAAAGTTATACTGTTATGGCGCAACTAAGTAGTTTAATGTTGGTTCGATTTTGGTTCTTGTGAACGTTGACATCGATACGTTGCAAATTTACACTGTCGGGGCATAATAGAACAATATAATTAGGTTTTACTCTTTGTTCGATTGAATGAGAAAAAGTACTGTTTCCAAAGTTATACTGTTATGGCGCAACTGAGTAGTCTAATGTTGGTCCGGTTTTGGTTCTTGTGAACGTTGGCATCGATACGTTGTAAATTTACACTCTCGGGGCATAATAGAACAATATAATTAGGTTTTACTCTTTGTTCGATTGAATGAGAAAAATAAGCATTTCTAAAGTTATCTTGTTATGGCGCAACTAAGTAGTCTAATGTTTGTCCGGTTTTGGTTCTTGTGAACAATAACATCGATACGTTGCAAATTCACACTCTCGGTGCATAATAGAACAATATAATTAGGTTTTACTCTTTGTTCGATTGAATGAGAAAAAGTACTGTTACCAAAGATAAACTGTTAGGCCGCAACTGAGTAATCTAATGTTGTACCGGTTTTGGTTATTGTGAACAATGACATCGATACGTTGCAAATTTACACTCCCGGGGCATAATAGAACAATATAATTAGGTTTTAGTCTTTGTTCGATTGAATGAGAAAAAGTACTGTTTCTAAAGTTATACTGTTATGGCGCAACTGAGTAGTCTAATGTTGGTCCGGTTTTGGTTCTTGTGAACGTTGGCAAATCTACACTATCGGGGCAAAATAGAACAATATAATTAGGTTTTACTATTTGTTCGATTGAATGAGAAAAAAATCTTGTTTCCAAAGTTATCTTTGTTATGGCTAATGTTGGTTCGGTTTTGGTTCTTGTGAACGTTGGCATGGATACGTTGCGAATATACACTCTCGGGGCATAATAGAACAATATAATTGGGTTTTACTCTTTGTTCGATTGAATGAGAAAAAGAAATCGTTCCGAAAGTTATGCTGTTATAGCGCAACTTAGTAGTCTAATGTTGGTCCGGATTTGGTTCTTGTTAACGTTGGCATCGATACGTTTCAAATTTACTCTCTCGTGGCATAATAGAACAATATAATTAGGTTTTACTCTTTGTTCGATTGAATGAGAAAAAGTACTGTTTCGAAAGTTATACTGTTATGGCGCAACTGAGTAGTCTAATGTTGGTGCGGTTTTGGTTCTTGTGAACGTTGGCATCGATACGTTGAAAATTTACACTCTCGGTGCATAATAGAACAATATAATTAGGTTTTACTCTTTGTTCGATTCAATGAGAAAAAGTACTGTTTCCAAAATTATACTGTTAGGGCGCAACTGAGTAGTCTAATGTTGGTCCGGTTTTGGTTCTTGTGAACGTTGGCATGGATACGTTGCGAATATACACTCTCGGGTCATAATAGAACAATATAATTAGGTTTTACTCTTTGTTCGATTGAATGAGAAAAAGTACTGTTTCCAAAGATATACTGTTAGGGCGCAACTGAATAAGCTAATGTTGTACCGGTTTTGGTTCTTGTGAACAATGACATAGATACGTTGCAAATTTACACTCCCGGGGCATGATAGAACAATATAATTAGGTTTTACTCTTTGTTCGATTGAATGAGAAAAAGTACTGTTTCTAAAGTTATACTGTTATGGCGCAACTGAGTTGTCTAATGTTGGTCCGGTTTTGGTTCTCGTGAACGTTTGCATCGATACGTTGCAAATTTACACTCCCGGTGGATAATAGAACAATATAATTAGGTTTTACTCTTTGTTCGATTGAATGAGAAAAAGTACTGTTTCTAAAGTTATACTCTTATGGCGCAACTGAGTAGTCTAATGTTGGTCCGGTTTTGGTTTATTGTGAACGTTGGCATCGATACGTTGCAAATTTATGCTCTCGGGGCATAATAGAACAATATAATTAGGTTTTACTCCTTGTTCGATTGAATGAGAAAAAGTACTGTTTCCAAAGTTATACTGTTATGGCCCAACTGAGTAGTCATATGTTGGTCCGGTTTTGGTTCTTGTGAACAATGACATCGATACGTTGCAAATTTACACTCCCGGGGCGTAATAGAACAATATAATTAGATTTTACTCTTTGTTCGATTGAATGAGAAAAAGTACTGTTTCTAAAGTTATACTGTTATGGCGCAACTGAGTAGTCTAATGTTGGTCCGGTTTTGGTTCTTGTGATTGTTGACATCGATACGTTGCAAATCTACACTATCGGGGCATAATAGAACAATATAATTAGGTCTTACTATTTGTTCGATTGAATGAGAAAAAGTACTGTTTCCAAAGTTATCTTTGTTATGGCGCAACTGAGTAGTCTATTGTTGGTCCGGTTTTGGTTCTTATGACGTTGGCATCGATACGTTGCAAATTTACACTCTCGGGTCATAATAGAACAATATAATTAGGTTTTACTCTTTGTTCGATTGAATGAGAAAAAGTACTGTTTCTAAAGTTATACTGTTATGGCGCAACTATGTAGTCTAATGTTGGTCCGGTTTTGGTTCTTGTGAACGTTGGCAACGATACGTTGCAAATTTACACTCTCGGTGCATAATAGAACAATATAATTAGGTTTTTACTCTTTGTTCGATTGAATGAGAAAAAGTTCTGTTCGAAAGTTTTAATGTTATGTGGCAACTTAGTAGTCTAATGTTGGTCCGATTTTGGTTTTTGTTAACATTGGCATCGATATGTTTCAAATTTACTCTCTCGGGGCATAATAGAACAATATAATTAGGTTTTACTCTTTGTTCGATTGAATGAGAAAAATCTTGTTTCGAAAGTTATCTTTGTTATGGCGCAATGAGTAGTCTAATGTTGGGCCGATTTTGGTTCTTGTGAACGTTGGCGGCGATACGTTGCAAATTTACACTCTCGGTGCATAATAGAACAATATAATTAGGTTTTACTCTTTGTTCGATTGAATGAGAAAAATCTTCTAAAGTTATACTATTATGGCGCAAGAGTAGTCTAATGTTGGTCCGGTTTTGGTTCTTGTGAACGTTGGCATCGATACGTTGTAAATTTACTCTCTGGGGGCATAATAGAACAATATAATTAGGTTTTACTTTGTTCGATTGAATGAGAAAAAGTACCGTTTCCAAAGTTATACTGTTAGGGCGTAACTGAGTAGTCTAATGTTGGTCCGATTTTGGTTCTTGTGAACGTTGGCATGGATACGTTGCGAATATAAACTCTCGGGGCATAATAGAACTATATAATTAGGTTTCACTCTTTGTTCGATTGAATGAGAGAAAGTACTATTTCTAAAGTTATACTGTTATGGCGCAACTGAGTAGTCTAATGTTGGTCCGGTTTTGGTTCTTGTGAACGTTGGCGTGGATATGTTGCGAATATACACCCTCGGGGCATAATAGAACAATATAATGAGGTTTTACTCTTTGTTCGATTGAATGAGAAAAAGTACTGTTCCGAAAGTTATACTGTTATGCCGCAACTGAGTAGTCTAATGTTGGTCCTCTTTTGGTTCGTGTGAACGTTGACATCGATACGTTGCAAATTTACACTCTCGGGGCATAATAGATCAATCTAATTAGGTTTTACTCTTTGTTCGATTGAATGAGAAAAATAACTGTTTCCATAGTTATACTGTTATGGCGCAACTGAGTAGTCTAATGTTAGTCCGGTTTTGGTTCTTGTGAACGTTGGCATTGATACGTTGCGAATATAGACTCTCGGGGCATAATAGAACAATATAATCAGGTTTTACTCTTTATTCGATTGAATGAGAAAAATCATTTCCAAAGATATACTGTTAGGGCGCAACTGAGTAATCTAATGTTGTACCGGTTTTGGTTCTTGTGAACAATAACATCGATACGTTGCAAATTTACAGGCTCGGTGCATAATAGAACAATATAATTAGGTTTTACTCCTTGTTCGATTGAATGAGAAAAATCATTACCAAAGATATCTTTGTTAGGGCGCAGAGTAATCTAATGTTGTAGGTTTTGGTTCTTGTGAACATTGACATCGATACGTTGCAAATTTACACTCGCGGGGCATAATAGAACAATATAATTAGGTTTTACACTTTGTTCGATTGAATGAGAAAAAGTACTGCTTCCAAAGATATACTGTTAGGGCGCAACTGAGTAATCTAATGTTGGTCCGGTTTTGGTTCTTGTGAACGTTGGCATTGATACGTTGCGAATATGCACTCTCGGGGCATAATAGAACAATATAATTATGTTTTACTCTTTGTTCGATTGAATGAGAAAAAGTACTGTTTCCAAAGTTATACTGTTAGGGCGCAACTGAGTAGTCTAATGTTGGTCCGGTTTTGGTTCTTGTGAACGTTGGCATGGATACGTTGCGAATATACACTCTCGGGGCATAATAGAACAATAAAATTATGTTTTACTCTTTGTTAGATTGAATGAGAAAAAGTACTGTTTCCAAAGTTATACTATTATGGCGCAACTGAGTAGTCTAATGTTGGTCCGGTTATGGTTCTTGTGAACGGTGGCATGGATACGTTGCGAATATACACTCTCGGGGCGTAATAGAACAATATAATTAGGTTTTACTCTTTGGTCGATTGAATGAGAAAAAGTTCTGCTTCCAAAGATATACTGTTAGGGCGCAACTGAGTAGTCTAATGTTGGTCCGGTTTTGGTTCTTGTGAACGTTGGCATGGATACGTTGCGAATATACACTCTTGGGGCATAATAGAACAATATAATCAGGTTTTACTCTTTGTTCGATTGAATGAGAAAAAGTACTGTTTCCAAAGTTATACTGTTAGGGCCCCGCTGAGTAGTCTATTGTTGGTCCGGTTTTTGTTCTTGTGAACGTTGGCACGGATACGTTGCGAATATACACTCTCCGGGCATAATAGAACAATATAATTAGGTTTTACTCTTTGTTCGATTGAATGAGAAAAAGAACTATTTCCCAAGATATACTGTTAGGGCGCAACTGAGTAATCTAATGTTGGTCCGGTTTTGGTTCTTGTTAACGTTGGCATGGATACGTTGCGAATATACACTCTAGGGACAAAATAGAACAATATAATTAGGTTTTACTCTTTGTTCGATAGAATGAGAAAAAGTACTGCTTCCAAAGATAAACTGTTAGGGCGCAACTGAGTAGCCTAATGTTGGTCCGGTTTTGGTTCTTGTGAATGTTGGCATGGATACGTTGCGAATATACACTCTCGGGGCATAATAGAACAATAAAATTATGTTTTACTCTTTGTTCGATTGAATGAGAAAAAGTACTGTTTCCAAAGTTACACTGTTAGGGCGCAACTGAGTAGTCTAATGTTGGTCCGGTTTTGGTTCTTTTGAACGGTGGCATGGATACGTTGCGAATATACACTCTCGGGGCATAGTAGAAAATTATAATTAGGTTTTACTCTTTGGTCGATTGAATGAGAAAAAGTACTGCTTCCAAAGATATACTGTTAGGGCGCAACTGAGTAGTCTAATGTTGGTCCGGTTTTGGTTCTTGTGAACGTTGGCATGGATACGTTGCGAATATACACTCTCGGGGCATAATAGAACAATATAATCAGGTTTTACGCTTTGTTCCATTGAATGAGAAAAAGTACTGTTTCCAAAGTTATACTGTTAGGGCGCCACTGAGTAGTCTATTGTTGGTCCGGTTTTTGTTCTTATGAACGTTGGCACGGATACGTTGCGAATATACACTCTCGGGGCATAATAGAACAATATAATTAGGTTTTACGCTTTGTTCGATTGAATGAGAAAAATCTTGTTTCCAAAGTTATACTGTTATGGCGCAACTGAGTAATCTAATGTTGTACCGATTTTGGTTCTTGTGAACGTTGACATCGATACGTTGCAAATTTACACTCTCGGGGCATAATAGAACAATATAATTAGGTTTTACTCTTTGTTCGATTGAATGAGAAAAATCTGACTTCCAAAGATATCTTGTTAGAAATTTGAGTAGTCTAATGTTGGTCCGGTTTTGGTTCTTGTGAACGTTGGCATGGATACGTTGCGAATTTACACTCTCGGGGCATAATAGAACAATATAATTAGGTTTTACTCTTTGTTCGATTGAGTGAGGAAAAATCTTGTTTCCAAAGTTATACTGTTAGGGCGCAACTGAGTAGTCTAATGGTGGTCCGGTTTTGGTTCTTGTGAACGTTGGCATGGATACGTTGCGAATATACACTCTCGGGGCATAAGAGAACAATATAATTAGGTTTTACTCTTTGTTCGATTGAATGAGAGAAATCTTGCTTCCAAAGATATCTTTGTTAGGGCGCAACTGAGTAGTCTAATGTTGGTCCGGTTTTGGTTCTTGTGAACGTTGGCATGGATACGTTGCGAATATACACTCTCCGGACATAATAGAACAATATAATTAGGTTTTACTCTTTGTTCGATTGAGTGAGTAAAAATCTTGCTTCCAAAGATATATACGATTAGGCGCAAGCGAGCGATCTAATGTTGGTCCGGTTTTGGTTCTTGTGAACGTTGGCATGGATACGTTGCGAATATACACTTTATGGGCATAATAGAACAATATAATTATGTTTTACTCTTTGTTCGATTGAATTAGAAAAAGTACTGCTTCCAAAGATATACTGTTAGGGCGCAACTGAGTAGTCTAATGTTTGTCCGGTTTTGGTTCTTGTGAACGTTGGCATGGATACGTTGCGAATATACACTCTCGGGACATAATAGAACAATATAATTAGGTTTTACTCTTTGTTCGATTGAATGAGAAAAATCTTTCCCAAGATATCTTGTTAGGGCGCAACTGAGTAGTCTAATGTTGGTCCGGTTTTGGTTCTTGTGAACGTTGGCATGGATACGTTGCGAATATACACTCTCGGGACATAATAGAACAATATAATTAGGTTTTACTCTTTGTTAGATTGAATGAGAAAATGTACTGCTTCCAAAGATATACTGTTAAGTATGTAATGTTGGTCCGGTTTTGGTTTTGAGAACGTTGGCATGGATACGTTGCGAATATCCACTCTCGGTGCATAATAGAACAATATAATTAGGTTTTACTCTTTGTTCGATAGAATGAGAAAAAGTCTGGCTTCCAAAGATATACTGTTAGGGCGCAACTGAGTAGTCTAATGTTGGTCCGTTTTGGTTCTTGTGAACGTTGGCATGGATACGTTGCGAATATACACTCTCGGGGCATAATAGAAAATTATAATTATGTTTTACTCTTTGGTCGATTGAATGAGAAAAAGTTCTGCTTCCAAAGATATACTGTTAGGGCGCAACTGACTAGTCTAATGTTGGTCCGGTTTTGGTTCTTGTGAACGTTGGCATGGATACGTTGCGAATATACACTCTCGGGGCATAATAGAACAATATAATTATGTTTTACTCTTTGTTCGATTGAATGAGAAAAAATCTTGCTTCCAAAGATATACCGTTAGGCGCAACTGAGTAGTCTAATGTTGGTCCGGTTTTGGTTCTTGTGAACGTTGGCATGGATACGTTGCGAATATACACTCTCGGGACATAATAGAACAATATAATTAGGTTTTACTCTTTGTTAGATTGAATGAGAAAAAGTACTGCTTCCAAAGATATACTGTTAGGGCGCAACTGAGTAGCCTAATGTTGGTCCGGTTTTGGT
The DNA here is from genome assembly GCA_025177825.1 of Aechmea fasciata. Classification (NCBI taxonomy): domain Eukaryota; kingdom Viridiplantae; phylum Streptophyta; class Magnoliopsida; order Poales; family Bromeliaceae; genus Aechmea; species Aechmea fasciata. The sequence continues at coordinate 13,438,044 of CM045933.1, forward strand.
TCTTGTTAACGTTGGCATGGATACGTTGCGAATATACACTCTAGGGACAAAATAGAACAATATAATTAGGTTTTACTCTTTGTTCGATAGAATGAGAAAAAGTACTGCTTCCAAAGATAAACTGTTAGGGCGCAACTGAGTAGCCTAATGTTGGTCCGGTTTTGGTTCTTGTGAATGTTGGCATGGATACGTTGCATATATACACTCTCGGGGCATAATAGAACAATAAAATTATGTTTTACTCTTTGTTCGATTGAATGAGAAAAAGTACTGTTTCCAAAGTTATACTGTTAGGGCGCAACTGAGTAGTCTAATGTTGGTCCGGTTTTGGTTCTTTTGAACGGTGGCATGGATACGTTGCGAATATACACTCTCGGGGCATAGTAGAAAATTATAATTAGGTTTTACTCTTTGGTCGATTGAATGAGAAAAAGTACTGCTTCTAAAGATATACTGTTAGGGCGCAACTGAGTAGTCTAATGTTGGTCCGGTTTTGGTTCTTGTGAACGTTGGCATGGATACGTTGCGAATATACACTCTCGGGGCATAATAGAACAATATAATCAGGTTTTACTCTTTGTTCGATTGAATGAGAAAAAGTACTGTTTCCAAAGTTATACTGTTAGGTCGCCACTGAGTAGTCTATTGTTGGTCCGGTTTTTGTTCTTATGAACGTTGGCACGGATACGTTGCGAATATACACTCTCGGGGCATAATAGAACAATATAATTAGGTTTTACGCTTTGTTCGATTGAATGAGAAAAAGTACTGTTTCCAAAGTTATACTGTTATGGCGCAACTGAGTAATCTAATGTTGTACCGATTTTGGTTCTTGTGAACGTTGACATCGATACGTTGCAAATTTACACTCTCGGGGCATAATAGAACAATATAATTAGGTTTTACTCTTTGTTCGATTCAATGAGAAAAAGTACTGTTTCCAAAATTATACTGTTAGGGCGCAACTGAGTAGTCTAATGTTGGTCCGGTTTTGGTTCTTGTGAACGTTGGCATGGATACGTTCGGAATATAAACTCTCGGGGCATAATAGAACAATATAATTAGGTTTTACTCTTTGTTCGATTGAATGAGAAAAAAATCTTGTTTCCAAAGATATACTGTTAGGGCGCAACTGAATAAGCTAATGTTGTACCGGTTTTGGTTCTTGTGAACAATGACATAGATACGTTGCAAATTTACACTCCCGGGGCATGATAGAACAATATAATTAGGTTTTACTCTTTGTTCGATTGAATGAGAAAAAGTACTGTTTCTAAAGTTATACTGTTATGGCGCAACTGAGTTGTCTAATGTTGGTCCGGTTTTGGTTCTCGTGAACGTTTGCATCGATACGTTGCAAATTTACACTCCCGGTGGATAATAGAACAATATAATTAGGTTTTACTCTTTGTTCGATTGAATGAGAAAAAGTACTGTTTCTAAAGTTATACTCTTATGGCGCAAGAGTAGTCTAATGTTGGTAATGTTGGTTTATTGTGAACGTTGGCATCGATACGTTGCAAATTTATGCTCTCGGGCATAATAGAACAATATAATTAGGTTTTACTCCTTGTTCGATTGAATGAGAAAAAGTACTGTTTCCAAAGTTATACTGTTATGGCCCAACTGAGTAGTCTAATGTTGGTCCGGTTTTGGTTCTTGTGAACAATGACATCGATACGTTGCAAATTTACACTCCGGGCGTAATAGAACAATATAATTAGATTTTACTCTTTGTTCGATTGAATGAGAGAAAATCTTGTTTCTAAAGTTATCTTTGTTATGGCGCGAGTAGTCTAATGTTGGTCCGGTTTTGGTTCTTGTGATTGTTGACATCGATACGTTGCAAATCTACACTATCGGGCATAATAGAACAATATAATTAGGTCTTACTATTTGTTCGATTGAATGAGAAAAAATCGTTTCCAAAGTTATACTGTTATGGCGCAACTGAGTAGTCTAATGTTGGTCCGGTTTTGGTTCTTATGACGTTGGCATCGATACGTTGCAAATTTACACTCTCGAGTCATAATAGAACAATATAATTAGGTTTTACTCTTTGTTCGATTGAATGAGAAAAAGTACTGTTTCTAAAGTTATACTGTTATGGCGCAACTATGTAGTCTAATGTTGGTCCGGTTTTGGTTCTTGTGAACGTTGGCATCGATACGTTGCAAATTTACACTCTCGGTGCATAATAGAACAATATAATTAGGTTTTTACTCTTTGTTCGATTGAATGAGAAAAAGTACTGTTTCGAAAGTTATACTGTTATAGCGCAACTTAGTAGTCTAATGTTGGTCCGGTTTTGGTTTTTGTTAACATTGGCATCGATATGTTTCAAATTTACTCTCTCGGGGCATAATAGAACAATATAATTAGGTTTTACTCTTTGTTCGATTGAATGAGAAAAAGTACTGTTTCGAAAGTTATACTGTTATGGCGCAACTGAGTAGTCTAATGTTGGTCCGGTTTTGGTTCTTGTGAACGTTGGCATCGATACGTTGCAAATTTACACTCTCGGTGCATAATAGAACAATATAATTAGGTTTTACTCTTTGTTCGATTGAATGAGAAAAAGTACTGTTTCTAAAGTTATACTATTATGGCGCAACTGAGTAGTCTAATGTTGGTCCGATTATGGTTCTTGTGAACGTTGGCATCGATACGTTGTAAATTTACTCTCTGGGGGCATAATAGAACAATATAATTAGGTTTTACTTTGTTCGATTGAATGAGAAAAAGTACCGTTTCCAAAGTTATACTGTTAGGGCGTAACTGAGTAGTCTAATGTTGGTCCGATTTTGGTTCTTGTGAACGTTGGCATGGATACGTTGCGAATATAAACTCTCGGGGCATAATAGAACTATATAATTAGGTTTCACTCTTTGTTCGATTGAATGAGAGAAAGTACTATTTCTAAAGTTATACTGTTATGGCGCAACTGAGTAGTCTAATGTTGGTCCGGTTTTGGTTCTTGTGAACGTTGGCGTGGATATGTTGCGAATATACACCCTCGGGGCATAATAGAACAATATAATGAGGTTTTACTCTTTGTTCGATTGAATGAGAAAAAGTACTGTTCCGAAAGTTATACTGTTATGCCGCAACTGAGTAGTCTAATGTTGGTCCTCTTTTGGTTCGTGTGAACGTTGACATCGATACGTTGCAAATTTACACTCTCGGGGCATAATAGATCAATATAATTAGGTTTTACTCTTTAGTCGATTGAATGAGAAAAATAACTGTTTCCAAAGTTATACTGTTATGGCGCAACTGAGTAGTCTAATGTTAGTCCGGTTTTGGTTCTTGTGAACGTTGGCATTGATACGTTGCGAATATACACTCTCGGGGCATAATAGAACAATATAATCAGGTTTTACTCTTTATTCGATTGAATGAGAAAAAGTACTGTTTCCAAAGATATACTGTTAGGGCGCAACTGAGTAATCTAATGTTGTACCGGTTTTGGTTCTTGTGAACAATAACATCGATACGTTGCAAATTTACTCTCTCGGTGCATAATAGAACAATATAATTAGGTTTTACTCCTTGTTCGATTGAATGAGAAAAAGTACTGTTACCAAAGATATACTGTTAGGGCGCAACTGAGTAATCTAATGTTGTACCGGTTTTGGTTCTTGTGAACATTGACATCGATACGTTGCAAATTTACACTCGCGGGGCATAATAGAACAATATAATTAGGTTTTACTCTTTGTTCGATTGAATGAGAAAAAGTACTGCTTCCAAAGATATACTGTTAGGGCGCAACTGAGTAGTCTAATGTTTGTCCGGTTTTGGTTCTTGTGAACGTTGGCATGGATACGTTGCGAATATACACGTTATGGGCATAATAGAACAATATAATTATGTTTTACTCTTTGTTCGATTGAATGAGAAAAAAATCTTGTTTCCAAAGTTATACTGTTAGGGCGCAACTGAGTAGTCTAATGTTGGTCCGGTTTTGGTTCTTGTGAACGTTGGCATGGATACGTTGCGAATATACACTCTCGGGGCATAATAGAACAATAAAATTATGTTTTACTCTTTGTTAGATTGAATGAGAAAAAGTACTGTTTCCAAAGTTATACTGTTAGGGCGCAACTGAGTAGTCTAATGTTGGTCCGGTTTTGGTTCTTGTGAACGGTGGCATGGATACGTTGCGAATATACACTCTCGGGGCATAATAGAACAATATAATTAGGTTTTACTCTTTGGTCGATTGAATGAGAAAAAGTACTGCTTCCAAAGATATACTGTTAGGGCGCAACTGAGTAGTCTAATGTTGGTCCGGTTTTGGTTCATGTGAACGTTGGCATGGATACGTTGCGAATATACACTCTCGGAGCATAATAGAACAATATAATTAGGTTTTACTCTTTGTTCGATTGAATGAGAAAAAGTACTGTTTCCAAAGTTATACTGTTAGGGCGCCACTGAGTAGTCTAATGTTGGTCCGGTTTTGGTTCTTGTGAACGTTGGCATGGATACGTTGCGAATATACACTCTCCGGACATAATAGAACAATATAATTAGGTTTTACTCTTTGTTCGATTGAATGAGAAAAAGTACTGTTTCCAAAGTTATACTGTTAGGGCGCAACTGAGTAGCCTAATGTTGGTCCGGTTTTGGTTCTTGTTAACGTTGGCATGGATACGTTGCGAATATACACTCTAGGGACAAAATAGAACAATATAATTAGGTTTTACTCTTTGTTCGATAGAATGAGAAAAAATCTTGCTTCCAAAGATAAGCTGTTAGGCGCAAGTAGCCTAATGTTGGTCCGGTTTTGGTTCTTGTGAACGTTGGCATGGATACGTTGCGAATATACACTCTCGGGGCGTAATAGAACAATATAATTAGGTTTTACTCTTTGTTCGATTGAATGAGAAAAAGTACTGCTTCCAAAGTTATACTGTTAGGGCGCAACTGAGTAGTCTAATGTTGGTCCGGTTTTGGTTCTTGTGAACGCTGGCATGGATACGTTGCGAATATACACTCTCCGGACATAATACAACAATATAATTAGGTTTTACTCTTTGTTCGATTGAATGAGAAAAAGTACTGTTTCCAAAGTTATACTGTTAGGGCGCAACTGAGTAGTCTAATGTTGGTCCGGTTTTGGTTCTTGTGAACCTTGGCATCGATACGTTGCAAATTTACACTCTCGGGGCATAATAGAACAATATAATCAGGTTTTACGCTTTGTTCCATTGAATGAGAAAAAGTACTGTTTCCAAAGTTATACTGTTAGGGCGCCACTGAGTAGTCTATTGTTGGTCCGGTTTTTGTTCTTATGAACGTTGGCACGGATACGTTGCGAATATACACTCTCGGGGCATAATAGAACAATATAATTAGGTTTTACGCTTTGTTCGATTGAATGAGAAAAAGTACTGTTTCCAAAGTTATACTGTTATGGCGCAACTGAGTAATCTAATGTTGTACCGATTTTGGTTCTTGTGAACGTTGACATCGATACGTTGCAAATTTACACTCTCGGGGCCTAATAGAACAATATAATTAGGTTTTACTCTTTGTTCGATTGAATGAGAAAAAGTACAGCTTCCAAAGATATACTGTTAGAGCTGAGTAATCTAATATTGGTCCGGTTTTGGTTCTTGTGAACGTTGGCATTGATACGTTGCGAATATGCACTCTCGGGGCATAATAGAACAATATAATTAGGTTTTGCTCTTTGTTCGATTGAGTGAGGTAAAGTACTGTTTCCAAAGTTATCTTTATTACGGCGCAAGTCGAGTAGTCTAATGTTGGTCCGGTTTTGGTTCTTGTGAACGTTGGCATGGATACGTTGCGAATATACACTCTCGGGACATAATAGAACAATATAATTAGGTTTTACTCTTTGTTCAATTGAATGAGAAAAAGTACTGCTTCCAAAGATATACTGTTAGGGCGCAACTGAGTAGTCTAATGTTGGTCCGGTTTTGGTTCTTGTGAACGTTGGCATGGATACGTTGCGAATATACACTCTCCGGACATAATAGAACAATATAATTAGGTTTTACTCTTTGTTCGATTGAGTGAGTAAAAGTACAGCTTCCAAAGATATATACAGTTAGGGCGCAACTGAGCAGTCTAATGTTGGTCCGGTTTTGGTTCTTGTGAACGTTGGCATGGATACGTTGCGAATATACACTTTATGGGCATAATAGAACAATATAATTATGTTTTACTCTTTGTTCGATTGAATTAGAAAAAGTACTGCTTCCAAAGATATACTGTTAGGGCGCAACTGAGTAGTCTAATGTTTGTCCGGTTTTGGTTCTTGTGAACGTTGGCATGGATACGTTGCGAATATACACTCTCGGGGCGTAATAGAACAATATAATTAGGTTTTACTCTTTGTTCGATTGAATGAGAAAAAAACCGTTTCCCAAGATATACTGTTAGGGCGCAACTGAGTAGTCTAATGTTGGTCCGGTTTTGGTTCTTGTGAACGTTGGCATGGATACGTTGCGAATATACACTCTCGGGACATAATAGAACAATATAATTAGGTTTTACTCTTTGTTAGATTGAATGAGAAAAAGTACTGCTTCCAAAGATATCTTTGTTAGGCGCAACTGAGTAGCCTAATGTTGGTCCGGTTTTGGTTCTTGTTAACGTTGGCATGGATACGTTGCGAATATACACTCTTGGGGCATAATAGAACAATATAATTAGGTTTTACTCTTTGTTCGATAGAATGAGAAAAATCGCTTCCAAAGTTATACTGTTAGGGCGCAACTGAGTAGTCTAATGTTGGTCCGTTTTGGTTCTTGTGAACGTTGGCATGGATACGTTGCGAATATACACTCTCGGGGCATAATAGAAAATTATAATTAGGTTTTACTCTTTGGTCGATTGAATGAGAAAAAGTACTGCTTCCAAAGATATACTGTTAAGGCGCAACTGAGTAGTCTAATGTTGGTCCGGTTTTGGTTCTTGTGAACGTTGGCATGGATACGTTGCGAATATACACTCTCGGGGCATAATAGAACAATATAATCAGGTTTTACTCTTTGTTCGATTGAATGAGAAAAAATACTGCTTCCAAAGATATACTGTTAGGGCGCAACTGAGTAGTCTAATGTTGGTCCGGTTTTGGTTCTTGTGAACGTTGGCATGGATACGTTGCGAATATACACTCTCGGGACATAATAGAACAATATAATTAGGTTTTACTCTTTGTTAGATTGAATGAGAAAAAGTAATGCTTCCAAAGATATACTGTTAGGGCGCAACTGAGTAGCCTAATGTTGGTCCGGTTTTGGTTCTTGTTAACGTTGGCATGGATACGTTGCGAATATACACTCTAGGGACAAAATAGAACAATATAATTAGGTTTTACTCTTTGTTCGATTGAATGAGAAAAATCTTGCTTCCAAAGATAAACTGTTAGGGCGCAACTGAGTAGCCTAATGTTGGTCCGGTTTTGGTTCTTGTGAATGTTGGCATGGATACGTTGCATATATACACTCTCGGGGCATAATAGAACAATAAAATTATGTTTTACTCTTTGTTCGATTGAAAGAGAAAAAGTACTGTTTCCAAAGTTACACTGTTAGGGCGCAACTGAGTAGTCTAATGTTGGTCCGGTTTTGGTTCTTTTGAACGGTGGCATGGATACGTTGCGAATATACACTCTCGGGGCATAGTAGAAAATTATAATTAGGTTTTACTCTTTGTTCGATTGAATGAGAAAAAGAACTATTTCCCAAGATATACTGTTAGGGCGCAACTGAGTAGTCTAATGTTGGTCCGGTTTTGGTTCTTGTGAACGTTGGCATGGATACGTTGCGAATATACACTCTCGGGGCATAATAGAACAATATAATCAGGTTTTACGCTTTGTTCCATTGAATGAGAAAAAGTACTGTTTCCAAAGTTATACTGTTAGGGCGCAACTGAGTAGTCTATTGTTGGTCCGGTTTTTGTTCTTATGAACGTTGGCACGAATACGTTGCGAATATACACTCGCGGGGCATAATAGAACAATATAATTAGGTTTTACGCTTTGTTCGATTGAATGAGAAAAAGTACTGTTTCCAAAGTTATACTGTTATGGCGCAACTGAGTAATCTAATGTTGTACCGATTTTGGTTCTTGTGAACGTTGACATCGATACGTTGCAAATTTACACTCTCGGGGCATAATAGAACAATATAATTTGGTTTTACTCTTTGTTCGATTGAATGAGAAAAAGTACTGCTTCCAAAGATATACTGTTAGAGCTGAGTAATCTAATATTGGTCCGGTTTTGGTTCTTGTGAACGTTGGCATTGATACGTTGCGAATATGCACTCTCGGGGCATAATAGAACAATATAATTAGGTTTTACTCTTTGTTCGATTGAATGAGGAAAATCTTGTTTCCAAAGTTATCTTTGTTACGGCGCAACTGAGTAGTCTAATGTTGGTCCGGTTTTTTTTCTTGTGAAGGTCGGCATGGATACGTTGCGAATATACACTCTCGGGGCATAAGAGAACAATATAATTAGGTTTTACTCTTTGTTCGATTGAATGAGAGAAATCTGCTTCCAAAGATATCTTGTTAGGCGCAACCGAGTAGTCTAATGTTGGTCCGGTTTTGGTTCTTGTGAACGTTGGCATGGATACGTTGCGAATATACACTCTCGGACATAATAGAACAATATAATTAGGTTTTACTCTTTGTTCGATTGAGTGAGTAAAAATCTTGCTTCCAAAGATATATACGGTTAGGCGCAATCGAGTCTAATGTTGGTCCGGTTTTGGTTCTTGTGAACGTTGGCATGGATACGTTGCGAATATACACTTTATGGGCATAATAGAACAATATAATTATGTTTTACTCTTTGTTCGATTGAATGAGAAAAATCTTGCTTCCAAAGATATCTTGTTAGGCGCAATGAGTAGTCTAATGTTTGTCCGGTTTTGGTTCTTGTGAACGTTGGCATGGATACGTTGCGAATATACACTCTCGGGACATAATAGAACAATATAATTAGGTTTTACTCTTTGTTCGATTGAATGAGAAAAAGTACTTGTTTCCCAAGATATCTTTGTTAGTAGGCGCAACTGAGTAGTCTAATGTTGGTCCTGTTTTGGTTCTTGTGAACGTTGGCATGGATACGTTGCGAATATACACTCTCGGGACATAATAGAACAATATAATTAGGTTTTACTCTTTGTTAGATTGAATGAGAAAATGTACTGCTTCCAAAGATATACTGTTAGGGCGCAACTGAGTAGCCTAATGTTGGTCCGGTTTTGGTTCTTGTTAACGTTGGCATGGATACGTTGCGAATATACACTCTTGGGGCATAATAGAACAATATAATTAGGTTTTACTCTTTGTTCGATAGAATGAGAAAAATCTTGCTTCCAAAGATATACTGTTAGGGCGCAACTGAGTAGTCTAATGTTGGTCCGGTTTTGGTTCTTGTGAACGTTGGCATGGATACGTTGCGAATATACACTCTTGGGGCATAATAGAACAATATAATTAGGTTTTACTCTTTGTTCGATTGAATGAGAAAAAGTACTTCTTCCAAAGATATACAGTTAGGGCGCAACTGAGTAGTCTAATGTTGGTCCGGTTTTGGTTCTTGTGAACGTTGGCACGGATACGTTGCGAATATACACTCTCGGGGCATAATAGAACAATATAATTAGGTTTTACTCTTTGTTCGATTGAATGAGAAAAAGAACTATTTCCCAAGATATACTGTTAGGGCGCAACTGAGTAGCCTAATGTTGGTCCGGTTTTGGTTCTTGTTAACGTTGGCATGGATACGTTGCGAATATACACTCTAGGGACAAAATAGAACAATATAATTAGGTTTTACTCTTTGTTCGGTAGAATGAGAAAAAGTACTGCTTCCAAAGATAAACTGTTAGGGCGCAACTGAGTAGCCTAATGTTGGTCCGGTTTTGGTTCTTGTGAATGTTGGCATGGATACGTTGCGAATATACACTCTCGGGGCATAATAGAACAATAAAATTATGTTTTACTCTTTGTTCGATTGAATGAGAAAAAGTACTGTTTCCAAAGTTATACTGTTAGGGCGCAACTGAGTAGTCTAATGTTGTTCCGTTTTGGTTCTTTTGAACGGTGGCATGGATACGTTGCGAATATACACTCTCGGGGCATAGTAGAAAATTATAATTAGGTTTTACTCTTTGGTCTATTGAATGAGAAAACTACTGCTTCCAAAGATATACTGTTAGGGCGCAACTGAGTAGTTAATGTTGGTCCGGTTTTGGTTCTTGTGAACGTTGGCATGGATACGTTGCGAATATACACTCTCGGGGCGTAATAGAACAATATAATTAGGTTTTACTCTTTGTTCCATTGAATGAGAAAAATCTTGTTTCCAAAGTTATCTTGTTAGGGCGCCACTGAGTAGTCTATTGTTGGTCCGGTTTTTGTTCTTATGAACGTTGGCACGGATACGTTGCGAATATACACTCTCGGGGCATAATAGAACAATATAATTAGGTTTTACGCTTTGTTCGATTGAATGAGAAAAAGTACTGTTTCCAAAGTTATACTGTTATGGCGCAACTGAGTAATCTAATGTTGTACCGATTTTGGTTCTTGTGAACGTTGACATCGATACGTTGCAAATTTACACTCTCGGGGCCTAATAGAACAATATAATTAGGTTTTACTCTTTGTTCGATTGAATGAGAAAAATCTGACTTCCAAAGATATCTTAGAGCTGAGTAATCTAATGTTGGTCCGGTTTTGGTTCTTGTGAACGTTGGCATTGATACGTTGCGAATATGCACTCTCGGGGCATAATAGAACAATATAATTAGGTTTTGCTCTTTGTTCGATTGAATGAGGAAAATCGTTTCCAAAGTTATCTTTATTACTGCGCAACTGAGTAGTCTAATGTTGGTCCGGTTTTGGTTCTTGTGAAGGTCGGCATGGATACGTTCTGAATATACACTCTCGGGGCATAATAGAACAATATAATTAGGTTTTACTCTTTGTTCGATTGAATGAGAGACAGTACTGCTTCCAAAGATATACTGTTAGGGCGCAACTGAGTAGTCTAATGTTGGTCCGGTTTTGGTTCTTGTGAACGTTGGCATGGATACGTTGCGAATATACACTCTCCGGACATAATAGAACAATATAATTAGGTTTTACTCTTTGTTCGATTGAGTGAGTAAAAGTACTGCTTCCAAAGATATATACAGTTAGGGCGCAACTGAGCAGTCTAATGTTGGTCCGGTTTTGGTTCTTGTGAACGTTGGCATGGATACGTTGCGAATATACACTTTATGGGCATAATAGAACAATATAATTATGTTTTACTCTTTGTTCGATTGAATGAGAAAAAGTATTGCTTCCAATGATATATTGTTAGGCGCAGTAGTCTAATGTTTGTCGGTTTTGGTTCTTGTGAACGTTGGCATGGATACGTTGCGAATATACACTCTCGGGGCATAATAGAACAATATAATTAGGTTTTACTCTTTGTTCGATTGAATGAGAAAAATACTGTTTCCCAAGATATAATGTTAGGGCGCAACTGAGTAGTCTAATGTTGGTCCGGTTTTGGTTTTTGTGAACGTTGGCATGGATACGTTGCGAATATACACTCTCGGGACATAATAGAACAATATAATTAGGTTTTACTCTTTGTTAGATTGAATGAGAAAAAGTACTGATTCCAAAGATATACTGTTAGTGCGCAACTGAGTAGCCTAATGTTGGTCCGGTTTTGGTTCTTGTTAACGTTGGCATGGATACGTTGCGAATATACACTCTTGGGGCATAATAGAACAATATAATTAGGTTTTACTCTTTGTTCGATAGAATGAGAAAAAGTACTGCTTCCAAAGATATACTGTTAGGGCGCAACTGAGTAGTCTAATGTTGGTCCGTTTTGGTTCTTGTGAACGTTGGCATGGATACGTTGCGAATATACACTCTCGGGGCATAATAGAAAATTATAATTATGTTTTACTCTTTGGTCGATTGAATGAGAAAAAGTACTGCTTCCAAAGATATACTGTTAAGGCGCAACTGAGTAGTCTAATGTTGGTCCGGTTTTGGTTCTTGTGAACGTTGGCATGGATACGTTGCGAATATACACTCTCGGGGCATAATAGAACAATATAATCAGGTTTTACTCTTTGTTCGATTGAATGAGAAAAAGTAATGTTTCCAATGTTTTACTGTTAGGGCGCAACTGAGTAGTCTAATGTTGGTCCGGTTTTGGTTCTTGTGAACGTTGGCATGGATACGTTGCGAATATACACTCTCGGGACATAATAGAACAATATAATTAGGTTTTACTCTTTGTTAGATTGAATGAGAAAAAGTACTGCTTCGAAAGATATACTATTAGGGCGCAACTAAGTAGCCTAATGTTGGTCCGGTTTTGGTTCTTGTGAACGGTGGCATGGATACGTTGCGAATATACACTCTCGGGGCATAATAGAACAATATAATTAGGTTTTACTCTTTGTTCGATTGAATGAGAAAAAATCGCTTCCAAAGATATACTGTTAGGGCGCAACTGAGTAGCCTAATGTTGGTCCGGTTTTGGTTCTTGTGAATGTTGGCATGGATACGTTGCATATATACACTCTCGGGGCATAATAGAACAATAAAATTATGTTTTACTCTTTGTTCGATTGAAAGAGAAAAATACTGTTTCCAAAGTTACCTTTGTTAGGGCGCAACTGAGTAGTCTAATGTTGGTCCGGTTTTGGTTCTTTTGAACGGTGGCATGGATACGTTGCGAATATACACTCTCGGGGCATAGTAGAAAATTATAATTAGGTTTTACTCTTTGGTCGATTGAATGAGAAAAAGTACTGCTTCCAAAGATATACTGTTAGGGTGCAACTGAGTAGTCTAATGTTGGTCCGGTTTTGGTTCTTGTGAACGTTGGCATGGATACGTTGCGAATATACACTCTCGGGGCATAATAGAACAATATAATCAGGTTTTACGCTTTGTTCCATTGAATGAGAAAAAGTACTGTTTCCAAAGTTATACTGTTAGGGCGCAACTGAGTAGTCTAATGTTGGTCCGGTTTTGTTTCTTGTGAACGTTGGCATGGATACGTTGCGAATATACACTCTCGGGGCATAATAGAACAATATAATTAGGTTTTACGCTTTGTTCGATTGAATGAGAAAAAGTACTGTTTCCAAAGTTATACTGTTATGGCGCAACTGAGTAATCTAATGTTGTACCGATTTTGGTTCTTGTGAACGTTGACATCGATACGTTGCAAATTTACACTCTCGGGGCATAATAGAACAATATAATTAGGTTTTACTCTTTGTTCGATTGAATGAGAAAAAGTACAGCTTCCAAAGATATACTGTTAGAGCTGAGTAATCTAATATTGGTCCGGTTTTGGTTCTTGTGAACGTTGGCATTGATACGTTGCGAATATGCACTCTCGGGGCATAATAGAACAATATAATTAGGTTTTGCTCTTTGTTCGATTGAATGAGGAAAAGTACTGTTTCCAAAGTTATACTGTTACGGCGCAACTGAGTAGTCTAATGTTGGTCCGGTTTTTGTTCTTGTGAAGGTCGGCATGGATACGTTGCGAATATACACTCTCGGGGCATAAGAGAACAATATAATTAGGTTTTACTCTTTGTTCGATTGAATGAGAGAAAATACTGCGTCCAAAGATATCTTTGTTATGGCGCAACTGAGTAGTCTAATGTTGGTCCGGTTTTGGTTCTTGTGAACGTTGGCATGGATACGTTGCGAATATACACTCTCCGGACATAATAGAACAATATAATTAGGTTTTACTCTTTGTTCGATTGAGTGAGTAAAATCTTGCTTCCAAAGATATATACGATTAGGGCGCAATGAGCGAGTCTAATGTTGGTCCGGTTTTGGTTCTTGTGAACGTTGGCATGGATACGTTGCGAATATACACTTTATGGGCATAATAGAACAATATAATTATGTTTTACTCTTTGTTCGATTGAATGAGAAAAAGTACTGCTTCCAAAGATATACTGTTAGGGCGCAACTGAGTAGTCTAATGTTTGTCCGGTTTTGGTTCTTGTGAACGTTGGCATGGATACGTTGCGAATATACACTCTCGGGGCATAATAGAACAATATAATTAGGTTTTACTCTTTGTTCGATTCAATGAGAAAAAAAATCTTGTTTCCCAAGATATCTTGTTAGGGCGCAAGCGAGTAGTCTAATGTTGGTCCGGTTTTGGTTCTTGTGAACGTTGGCATGGATACGTTGCGAATATACACTCTCGGGACATAATAGAACAATATAATTAGGTTTTACTCTTTGTTAGATTGAATGAGAAAAAGTATTGCTTCCAAAGTTATACTGTTAGGGCGCAACTGAGTAGCCTAATGTTGGTCCGGTTTTGGTTCTTGTTAACGTTGGCATGGATACGTTGCGAATATACACTCTTGGGGCATAATAGAACAATATAATTAGGTTTTACTCTTTGTTCGATAGAATGAGAAAAAGTACTGTTTCCAAAGATATACTGTTAGGGCGCAACTGAGTAGTCTAATGTTGGTCCGTTTTGGTTCTTGTGAACGTTGGCATGGATACGTTGCGAATATACACTCTCGGGGCATAATAGAAAATTATAATTATGTTTTACTCTTTGGTCGATTGAATGAGAAAAAGTACTGCTTCCAAAGATATACTATTAAGGCGCAACTGAGTAGTCTAATGTTGGTCCGGTTTTGGTTCTTGTGAACATTGGCATGGATACGTTGCGAATATACACTCTCGGGGCATAATAGAACAATATAATCAGGTTTTACTCTTTCTTCGATTGAATGAGAAAAAGTACTGTTTCCAAAGATATACTGTTAGGGCGCAACTGAGTAGTCTAATGTTGGTCCGGTTTTGGTTCTTGTGAACGTTGGCATGGAAACGTTGCGAATATACACTCTCGGGGCATAATAGAACAATATAATTAGGTTTTACTCTTTGTTCGATTGAATGAGAAAAATCTTGTTTCCAAAATTATACCGTAAGGCGCAACCGAGTAGTCTAATGTTGGTCGGTTTTGGTTCTTGTGAACGTTGGCATGGATACGTTCGAATATAAACTCTCGGGGCATAATAGAACAATATAATTAGGTTTTATTCTTTGTTCGATTGAATGAGAAAAAGTACTACTTCCAAAGATATCTTTGTTAGGCGCAGTAGTCTAATGTTGGTCCGGTTTTGGTTCTTGTGAACGTTGGCGTGGATACGTTCCGAATATAAACTCTCGGGGCATAATAGAACAATATAATTAGGTTTTACTCTTTGTTCGATTGAATGAGAAAAAGTACTGTTTCCAAAGTTATCTTTGTTAGGGCCCACCGAGTAGTCTATTGTTGGTCCGGTTTTTGTTATTGTGAACGTTGGCACGGATACGTTGCGAATATAAACTCTCCGGGCATAATAGAACAATATAATTAGGTTTTACTCTTTGTTCGATTGAATGAGAAAAAGAACTATTTCCCAAGATATCTTTGTTAGGCGCAATGAGTAGTCTAATGTTGGTCCGGTTTTGGTTCTTGTGAACGTTGGCATGGATACGTTGCGAATATACACTTTATGGGCATAATAGAACAATATAATTATGTTTTACTCTTTGTTCGATTGAATGAGAAAAATCTTGCTTCCAAAGATATCTTGTTACGGCGCAGAGTAGTCTAATGTTGGTCCGGTTTTGGTTCTTGTGAACGTTGGCATGCATACGTTGCGAATATACACTCTCGGGACATAATAGAACAATATAATTAGGCTTTACTCTTTGTTCGATTGAATGAGAAAAAGTACTGTTTCCAAAGATATACTGTTAGGGCGCAACTGAGTAGCCTAATGTTGGTCCGGTTTTGGTTCTTGTGAATGTTGGCATGGATACGTTGCGAATATACACTCTCGGGGCATAATAGAACAATAAAATTATGTTTTACTCTTTGTTCGATTTAATGAGAAAAAGTACTGTTTCCAAAGTTATACTGTTAGGGCGCAACTGAGTAGTCTAATGTTGGTCCGGTTTTGGTTCTTTTGAACGGTGGCATGGATACGTTGCGAATATACACTCTCGGGGCATAGTAGAAAATTATAATTATGTTTTACTCTTTGGTCGATTGAATGAGAAAAAGTACTACTTCCAAAGATATACTGTTAGAGCGCAACTGAGTAGTCTAATGTTGGTCCGGTTTTGGTTCTTGTGAACGTTGGCATGGATACGTTGCGAATATACACTCTCGGGGTATAATAGAACAATATAATCAGGTTTTACTCTTTGTTCCATTGAATGAGAAAAAGTACTGTTTCCAAAGTTATACTGGTAGGGCGCCACGGAGTAGTCCATTGTTGGTCCGGTTTTTGTTCTTGTGAACGTTGGCACGGATACGTTGCGAATATACACTCTCGGGGCGTAATAGAACAATATAATTAGGTTTTACACTTTGTTCGATTGAATGAGAAAAAGTACTGTTTCCAAAGTTATACTGTTATGGCGCAACTGAGTAATCTAATGTTGTACCGATTTTGGTTCTTGTGCACATTGACATCGATACGTTGCAAATTTACACTCTCGGGGCATAATAGAACAATATAATTATGTTTTACTCTTTGTTCGATTGAATGAGAAAAAGTACTGCTTCCAAAGATATACTGTTAGGGCGCAACTGAGTAATCTAATATTGGTCCGGTTTTGGTTCTTGTGAACGTTGGCATTGATACGTTGCGAATATGCACTCTCGGGGCATAATAGAACAATATAATTAGGTTTTACTCTTTGTTCGATTGAATGAGTAAAAGTACTGTTTCCAAAGTTATACTGTTAGGGCGCAACTGAGTAGTCTAATGTTGGTCCGGTTTTGGTTCTTGTGAACGTTGGCATGGATACGTTGCGAATATACACTCTCGGGCATAAGAGAACAATATAATTAGGTTTTACTCTTTGTTCGATTGAATGAGAGAAAGTACGCTCCAAAGTTATACTGTTAGGGCGCAACTGAGTAGTCTAATGTTGGTCCGGTTTTGGTTCTTGTGAATGTTGGCATGGATACGTTGCGAATGTACACTCTCGGGGCATAATAGAACAATAAAATTATGTTTTACTCTTTGTTCGATTTAATGAGAAAAAGTACTGTTTCCAAAGTTATACTGTTAGGGCGCAACTGAGTAGTCTAATGTTGGTCCGGTTTTGGTTCTTTTGAACGGTGGCATGGATACGTTGCGAATATACACTCTCGGGGCATAGTAGAAAATTATAATTATGTTTTACTCTTTGGTCGATTGAATGAGAAAAAGTACTACTTCCAAAGATATACTGTTAGGGCGCAACTGAGTAGTCTAATGTTGGTCCGGTTTTGGTTCTTGTGAACGTTGGCATGGATACGTTGCGAATATACACTCTCGGGGCATAATAGAACAATATAATCAGGTTTTACTCTTTGTTCCATTGAGTGAGAAAAAGTACTGTTTCCAAAGTTATACTGTTAGGGCGCCACTGAGTAGTCTATTGTTGGTCCAGTTTTTGTTCTTGTGAACGTTGGCACGGATACGTTGCGAATATACAGTCTCTGGGCATAATAGAACAATATAATTAGGTTTTACTCTTTGTTCGGTCGAATGAGAAAAAGTACTGTTTCTAAAGTTATACTGTTAGGGCGCAACTGAGTAGTCTAATTGTAAGGACTCGAAATTGCGAAACGAGAAACTGGACTATGATTCAAATTGATCAAAGTCAAGTTAGGAATGCCTTAGAGTGATTAAAGGCATTAAGTAAGCTAAAAGTGCATTGGAATGACCTGTCAAATCGAGTTAAATGTAAGATTTAAAATTTTCGTGAGAAACGAGTATAAATTAGCAGAAAATGCACAGTGTCGGAAAATTATGGAAACTGGAGGGTATGTCAGGATTATTATTATGAGGTTAGAATTAAAGTTTCATGCCATTCTGACACCCAAAAATGCCCAAAATTGGACTGTGCATTAGAGGGGTATTTTGGTAATTATAGATACAAGAGAGCTATTTGTATTTGACTTCTCTCTTGACCCTCATTACTTGCACCCTAAGCAAAGGAAAAGGCTCCTCTCTCTCTCTCTTTTGGCTGATAGAAAGAGAAGGAGAAAAAGAAGAGAAAAAGAAGAGAAGGAAGAAGAAGTTGGAGAAAGAGCTTGGAGGAGTGAGATTTCCCTCACTAGCCTTCTTCTTCATCGAGAGAAGAGTTTCTCAAGGTAGGCTTCAGATTTTCTAAAGCCTTATATTTCTAGGGTTTTGTTAGTTAGCCTTAGAATGGGATTTTAGAGAACTCTAGAATGCTAGCTAGTTGCTAGAAGCATAATCTAGAGACCGTTACGGCTGTTTTTGCCGAAGTTGTGAGCTAGGGCTCTAAAATGCGATTTTGCTAATGGTTAGGGTTTGATCTAGTTTAACCCTATGTTTATGATGGTTTTAGGCTCGGGAGCACCCCCGCGAAAACAGTTAGCGATTCCGACGAGCGAGTGCGGAGAAATCGAGCCGGGAGCCTAATCGGGCTCAAATTGCCGTAGAATGCGGCGAAGCCTTCGAGAATTCGGCGAAGTGCGCCGGTGGAGCCTACACGGTATTAGAAGGTGGGGGGTGTCCATCCCGAAGCAGCTGGTGCTCCCTATGTCCGTATGTGCATATGTATATAGTATCGATCTAATGTAAATTGTCGGAAACAGGTTAGGGTAAGATACTCCTTTATTGCATGTAGTTCTAGCTAGTGTAGCTGGATATTCTTGACACTAGGGTAGAATACATGAATAAAGGCGAGTGATGACATTGAAACCCTAAGTAGAAAACTTATATGAGTTGGCAAAACTGAAAGACATTCCTTTATTTGCATGTGATTCTAGCTAGTGTAGCGTGATATGCTTGACACTAGGGTAGAATACATGAATAAAGGTGAATGATGACATTGAAATTCTAGTGTAAAGAACTTGGATGAGTTTGACAGAACTAAGAACAAACGACAACCTAGATCGAGTGGCATCTAGTTGAATGATAACCTAGATCGAGTGGCATCTAGTTGAATGATAACCTAGATCGAGTGGCATCTAGTAAATAAGAACATTGACAAATGACATGTTGAACTAGAGTCTAGGTGAACTCTATGCATGATGAACTAGAGGTGATAGTTCTGAGAGTTGTTAACCTTAGTTGGTAGGGTATCCTCAGTTGGCGAGGATTGGATCATACTCACACAGTCTGTTTGAGCTTGTGGTGGTCGCTCCACACAAGCAAAGGCACTCCGGAGTTGTCACACGAGCGGGGTAGCTCACCGGGTGGGATACGAGCGGGTAGCTCCTCACCCATTGGACTGGGAGGTGAGTCGGGCGAAGGGCGGGGTAGCTCTTCACCAGTGAGATTTGAGCGGGGTAGCTCTTCACCTATGAGGTTTGAGCGGGGTAGCTCTTAACCTATTAGATTTGAGCGGGGTAGCTCATCACTGGGAGATTTGAGAGATCAGTAGAGGCGAAAGGCGGGGTAGCCCTTCACCTCTTCACCTACTAGATTTGTAGTGTGAGTTGAGGGCGAACCTTGAGGGTAAGCCAAGAGATTGAATAAAGACAAGAATATGTTTCCTGTTAAACATAGTAAAGTGATAGTTTCCTTATGCTGTACTTAGCATGATAGTTCTTAAACTATAGTGAGCATGCTTGTTTATACGGTTGTGTATAGTAGAAATATCGATAGCATGATTTACAGCTTTCCATATTATCGATAGCATAATTTACTGCTTTTCTATATAAATATCTATCTGTGCATACCTATGCCGTATGGACCTAGTGGGGAGATCGGTGGAGTCGGCGGCCGAACCCACTGGGAACTAAGGAAGTTAGTTCTCACCCCACCACTATTACAGGGGATAGCGCGAGTACCCCGGGCGAGGAGCGTGGCAAGGGCATAGCGCCCTAGTCCGAGGTAGCGGCCACCTATGGTATTAGAACCACCGTCATGTGTATGAGTGTGGAAATGATGTATAGATGAGAGGTTGTGAGATATGTGTATATATGTTATTTTGCAAGTCAAGGAAACTTGTTGTAAATGATGTTTGGGACGTTAATGTAATAGCTAAGTATTTCTCTCTTTTATACTTGTATGAATTTACTTGTTGTACTTGCTCTTGTTGGTATGCACTCTTAGTGCTTCGTTTAGTCGTGTATGTTATAAGTTGATTGCCTGGAATCTCCTTGTACATGACTTGTTGTTGAGCCTTGGACGGTACAGGGGAGGTGTTGTCCGTCCGGCGTCTGTTTGACGTGCCCGTGCCGACCAAATTGGCGGTCGCGGGGCGTGACACTAATGTTGTACCGATTTTGGTTCTTGTGCACATTGACATCGATACGTTGCAAATTTACACTCTCGGGGCATAATAGAACAATATAATTATGTTTTACTCTTTGTTCGATTGAATGAGAAAAAGTACTGCTTCCAAAGATATACTGTTAGGGCGCAACTGAGTAATCTAATATTGGTGCGGTTTTGGTTCTTGTGAACGTTGGCATTGATACGTTGCGAGTATTCACTCTCGGGGCATAATAGAACAATATAATTAGGTTTTACTCTTTGTTCGATTGAATGAGGAAAAGTACTGTTTCCAAAGTTATACTGTTACGGCGCAACTAAGTAGTCTAATGTTGGACCGGTTTTTGTTCTTGTGAAGGTCGGCATGGATACGTTGCGAATATACACTCTCGGGGCATAAGAGAACAATATAATTAGGTTTTACTCTTTGTTCGATTGAATGAGAGAAAGTACTGCTTCCAAAGATATACTGTTAGGGCGCAACTGAGTAGCCTAATGTTGGTTCGGTTTTGGTTCTTGTTAACGTTGGCATGGATACGTTGCGAATATACACTCTTGGGGCATAATAGAACAATATAATTAGGTTTTACTCTTTGTTCGATAGAATGAGAAAAAGTACTGCTTCCAAAGATATACTGTTAGGGCGCAACTGAGTAGTCTAATGTTGGTCCGTTTTGGTTCTTGTGAACGTTGGCATGGATACGTTGCGAATATACACTCTCGGGGCATAATAGAAAATTATAATTAGGTTTTACTCTTTGGTCGATTGAATGAGAAAAAGTACTGCTTCCAAAGATATACTGTTAGGGCGCAACTGAGTAGTCTAATGTTGGTCCGGTTTTGGTTCTTGTGAACGTTGGCATGGATACGTTGCGAATATACACTCTCGGGACATAATAGAACAATATAATTAGGTTTTACTCTTTGTTCGATTGAATGAGAAAAGTACTGTTTCCAAAGATATACTGTTAGGGCGCAACTGAGTAATCTAATGTTGGTCCGGTTTTGGTTCTTGTGAACGTTGGCATGGAAACGTTGCGAATATACACTCTCGGGGCATAATAGAACAATATAATTAGGTTTTACTCTTTGTTCGATTGAATGAGAAAAAGTACTGTTTCCAAAATTATACTGTTAGGGCGCAACTGAGTAGTCTAATGTTGGTCCGGTTTTGGTTCTTGTGAACGTTGGCATGGATACGTTCCGAATATAAACTCTCGGGGCATAATAGAACAATATAATTAGGTTTTACTCTTTGTTCGATTGAATGAGAAAAAGTACTACTTCCAAAGATATACTGTTAGGGCGCAACTGAGTAGTCTAATGTTGGTCCGGTTTTGGTTCTTGTGAACGTTGGCGTGGATACGTTCCGAATATAAACTCTCTGGGCATAATAGAACAATATAATTAGGTTTTACTCTTTGTTCGATTGAATGAGAAAAAGTACTGTTTCCAAAGTTATACTGTTAGGGCGCCACTCAGTAGTCTATTGTTTGTCCGGTTTTTGTTCTTGTGAACGTTGGCACGGATACGTTGCGAATATACAGTCTCTGGGCATAATAGAACAATATAATTAGGTTTTACACTTTGTTCGATTGAATGAGAAAAAGTACTGTTTCCAAAGTTATACTGTTATGGCGCAACTGAGTAATCTAATGTTGTACCGATTTTGGTTCTTGTGCACATTGACATCGATACGTTGCAAATTTACACTCTCGGGGCATAATAGAACAATATAATTATGTTTTACTCTTTGTTCGATTGAATGAGAAAAAGTTGTGCTTCCAAAGATATACTGTTAGGGCGCAACTGAGTAATCTAATATTGGTCCGGTTTTGGTTCTTGTGAACGTTGGCATTGATACGTTGCGAGTATTCACTCTCGGGGCATAATAGAACAATATAATTAGGTTTTACTCTTTGTTCGATTGAATGAGGAAAAGTACTGTTTCCAAAGTTATACTGTTACGGCGCAACTAAGTAGTCTAATGTTGGACCGGTTTTTGTTCTTGTGAAGGTCGGCATGGATACGTTGCGAATATACACTCTCGGGGCATAAGAGAACAATATAATTAGGTTTTACTCTTTGTTCGATTGAATGAGAGAAAGTACTGCTTCCAAAGATATACTGTTAGGGCGCAACTGAGTAGCCTAATGTTGGTCCGGTTTTGGTTCTTGTGAATGTTGGCATGGATACGTTGCGAATATACACTCTCGGGGCATAATAGAACAATAAAATTATGTTTTACTCTTTGTTCGATTTAATGAGAAAAAGTACTGTTTCCAAAGTTATACTGTTAGGGCGCAACTGAGTAGTCTAATGTTGGTCCGGTTTTGGTTCTTTTGAACGGTGGCATGGATACGTTGCGAATATACACTCTCGGGGCATAGTAGAAAATTATAATTATGTTTTACTCTTTGGTCGATTGAATGAGAAAAAGTACTACTTCCAAAGATATACTGTTAGGGCGCAACTGAGTAGTCTAATGTTGGTCCGGTTTTGGTTCTTGTGAACGTTGGCATGGATACGTTGCGAATATACACTCTCGGGGTATAATAGAACAATATAATCAGGTTTTACTCTTTGTTCCATTGAGTGAGAAAAAGTACTGTTTCCAAAGTTATACTGTTAGGGCGCCACTGAGTAGTCTATTGTTGGTCCAGTTTTTGTTCTTGTGAACGTTGGCACGGATACGTTGCGAATATACACTCTCGGGGCATAATAGAACAATATAATTAGGTTTTACGCTTTGTTCGATTGAATGAGAAAAAGTACTGTTTCCAAAGTTATACTGTTATGGCGCAACTGAGTAATCTAATGTTGTACCGATTTTGGTTCTTGTGCACATTGACATCGATACGTTGCAAATTTACACTCTCGGGGCATAATAGAACAATATAATTATGTTTTACTCTTTGTTCGATTGAATGACAAAAAGTACTGCTTCCAAAGATATACTGTTAGGGCGCAACTGAGTAATCTAATATTGGTGCGGTTTTGGTTCTTGTGAACGTTGGCATTGATACGTTGCGAATATTCACTCTCGGGGCATAATAGAACAATATAATTAGGTTTTACTCTTTGTTCGATTGAATGAGTAAAAGTACTGTTTCCAAAGTTATACTGTTACGGCGCAACTAAGTAGTCTAATGTTGGACCGGTTTTTGTTCTTGTGAAGGTCGGCATGGATATGTTGCGAATATACACTCTCGGGGCATAAGAGAACAATATAATTAGGTTTTACTCTTTGTTCGATTGAATGAGAAAAAGTACTGCTTCCAAAGATATACTGTTAGGGCGCAACTGAGTAGCCTAATGTTGGTCCGGTTTTGGTTCTTGTTAACGTTGGCATGGATACGTTGCGAATATACACTCTTGGGGCATAATAGAACAATATAATTAGGTTTTACTCTTTGTTCGATAGAATGAGAAAAAGTACTGCTTCCAAAGATATACTGTTAGGGCGCAACTGAGTAGTCTAATGTTGGTCCGTTTTGGTTCTTGTGAACGTTGGCATGGATACGTTGCGAATATACACTCTCGGGGCATAATAGAAAATTATAATTAGGTTTTACTCTTTGGTCGATTGAATGAGAAAAAGTACTGCTTCCAAAGATATACTGTTAAGGCGCAACTGAGTAGTCTAATGTTGGTCCTGGTTTTGGTTCTTGTGAACGTTGGCATGGATACGTTGCGAATATACACTCTCGGGGCATAATAGAACAATATAATCAGGTTTTACTCTTTGTTCGATTGAATGAGAAAAAGCATCGTTTCCAAAGATATACCGTTAGGCGCAAATCGAGTAGTCTAATGTTGGTCCGGTTTTGGTTCTTGTGAACGTTGGCATGGATACGTTGCGAATATACACTCTCGGGGCATAATAGAACAATATAATTAGGTTTTACTCTTTGTTCGATTCAATGAGAAAAAGTACTGTTTCCAAAATTATACTGTTAGGGCGCAACTGAGTAGTCTAATGTTGGTCCGGTTTTGGTTCTTGTGAACGTTGGCATGGATACGTTCCGAATATAAACTCTCGGGGCATAATAGAACAATATAATTAGGTTTTATTCTTTGTTCGATTGAATGAGAAAAAGTACTACTTCCAAAGATATACTGTTAGGGCGCAACTGAGTAGTCTAATGTTGGTCCGGTTTTGGTTCTTGTGAACGTTGGCGTGGATACGTTCCGAATATAAACTCTCTGGGCATAATAGAACAATATAATTAAGTTTTACTCTTTGTTCGATTGAATGAGAAAAAGTACTGTTTCCAAAGTTATACTGTTAGGGCGCAACTGAGTAGTCTAATGTTGGTCCGATTTTGGTTCTTGTGAACGTTGGCACGGATACGTTGCGAATATACACTCTCGGGGCATAATAGAACAATATAATTAGGTTTTACACTTTGTTCGATTGAATGAGAAAAAGTACTGTTTCCAAAGTTATACTGTTATGGCGCAACTGAGTAATCTAATGTTGTACCGATTTTGGTTCTTGTGCACATTGACATCGATACGTTGCAAATTTACACTCTCGGGGCATAATAGAACAATATAATTATGTTTTACTCTTTGTTCGATTGAATGAGAAAAAGTACTGCTTCCAAAGATATACTGTTAGGGCGCAACTGAGTAATCTAATATTGGTCCGGTTTTGGTTCTTGTGAACGTTGGCATTGATACGTTGCGAACATGCACTCTCGGGGCATAATAGAACAATATAATTAGGTTTTACTCTTTGTTCGATTGAATGAGGAAAAGTACTGTTTCCAAAGTTATACTGTTACGGCGCAACTAAGTAGTCTAATGTTGGACCGGTTTTTGTTCTTGTGAAGGTCGGCATGGATACGTTGCGAATATACACTCTCGGGGCATAATAGAACAATATAATTAGGTTTTACTCTTTGTTCGATTGAATGAGAGAAAATACTGCTTCCAAAGATATACTGTTAGGGCGCAACTGAGTAGCCTAATGTTGGTTCGGTTTTGGTTCTTGTTAACGTTGGCATGGATACGTTGCGAATATACACTCTTGGGGCATAATAGAACAATATAATTAGGTTTTACTCTTTGTTCGATAGAATGAGAAAAAGTACTGCTTCCAAAGATATACTATTAGGGCGCAGATGAGTAGTCTAATGTTGGTCCGTTTTGGTTCTTGTGAACGTTGGCATGGATTCGTTGCGAATATACACTCTCGGGGCATAATAGAAAATTATAATTAGGTTTTACTCTTTGGTCGATTGAATGAGAAAAAGTACTGCTTCCAAAGATATACTGTTAAGGCGCAACTGAGTAGTCTAATGTTGGTCCGGTTTTGGTTCTTGTGAACGTTGGCATGGATACGTTGCGAATATACACTCTCGGGGCATAATAGAACAATATAATCAGGTTTTACTCTTTGTTCGATTGAATGAGAAAAAGTACTCGTTTCCAAAGATATACCGTTAGGCGCAACTGAGTAGTCTAATGTTGGTCTGGTTTTGGTTCTTGTGAACGTTGGCATGGATACGTTGCGAATATACACTCTCGGGGCATAATAGAACAATATAATTAGGTTTTACTCTTTGTTCGATTCAATGAGAAAAAGTACTGTTTCCAAAATTATACTGTTAGGGCGCAACTGAGTAGTCTAATGTTGGTCCGGTTTTGGTTCTTGTGAACGTTGGCATGGATACGATCCGAATATAAACTCTCGGGGCATAATAGAACAATATAATTAGGTTTTACTCTTTGTTCGATTGAATGAGAAAAAGTACTACTTCCAAAGATATACTTTTAGGGCGCAACTGAGTAGTCTAATGTTGGTCCGGTTTTGGTTCTTGTGAACGTTGGCGTGGATACGTTCCGAATATAAACTCTCGGGGCATAATAGAACAATATAATTAGGTTTTACTCTTTGTTCGATTGAATGAGAAAAAGTACTGTTTCCAAAGTTATACTGTTAGGGCCCCACTGAGTAGTCTATTGTTGGTCCGGTTTTTGTTATTGTGAACGCTGGCACGGATACGTTGCGAATATAAACTCTCCGGGCATAATAGAACAATATAATTAGGTTTTACTCTTTGCTCGATTGAATGAGAAAAAGAACTATTTCCCAAGATATACTGTTAGGGCGCAACTGAGTAATCTAATGTTTGTCCGGTTTTGGTTCTTGTGAACGTTGGCATGGATACGTTGCGAATATACACTTTATGGGCATAATAGAACAATATAATTATGTTTTACTCTTTGTTCGATTGAATGAGAAAAAGTACTGTTTCCAAAGTTATACTGTTAGGGCGCAACTGAGTAGTCTAATGTTGGTCCCGTTTTGGTTCTTGTGAACGTTGGCATGGATACGTTGCGAATATACACTCTCGGGACATAATAGAACAATATAATTAGGTTTTACTCTTTGTTAGATTGAATGAGAAAAAGTAATGCTTCCAAAGATATACTGTTAGGGCGCAACTGAGTAGCCTAATGTTGGTCCGGTTTTGGTTCTTGTTAACGTTGGCATGGATACGTTGCGAATATAGACTCTAGGGACAAAATAGAACAATATAATTAGGTTTTACTCTTTGTTCGATAGAATGAGAAAAAGTACTGCTTCCAAAGATATACTGTTAGGGCGCAACTGAGTAGCCTAATGTTGGTCCGGTTTTGGTTCTTGTGAATGTTGGCATGGATACGTTGCGAATATACACTCTCGGGGCATAATAGAACAATAAAATTATGTTTTACTCTTTGTTCGATTGAATGAGAAAAAGTACTGTTTCCAAAGTTATACTGTTAGGGCGCAACTGAGTAGTATAATGTTGGTCCGGTTTTGGTTCTTGTGAACGTTGGCATGGATACGTTGCGAATATACACTCTCGGGGCATAATAGAACAATATAATCAGGTTTTACTCTTTGTTCCATTGAGTGAGAAAAAGTACTGTTTCCAAAGTAATACTGTTAGGGCGCCACTAAGTAGTCTATTGTTGGTCCGGTTTTTGTTCTTGTGAACGTTGGCACGGATACGTTGCGAATATACACTCTCGGGGCATAATAGAACAATATAATTAGGTTTTACACTTTGTTCGATTGAATGAGAAAAAGTACTGTTTCCAAAGTTATACTGTTATGGCGCAACTGAGTAATCTAATGTTGTACCGATTTTGGTTCTTGTGAACATTGACATCGATACGTTGCAAATTTACACTCTCGGGGCATAATAGAACAATATAATTAGGTTTTACTCTTTGTTCGATTGAATGAGAAAAAGTACTGCTTCCAAAGATATACTGTTAGGGCGCAACTGAGTAGTCTAATGTTGGTCCGGTTTTGGTTCTTGTGAACGTTGGCATGGATACGTTGCGAATATACACTCTCGGGACATAATAGAACAATATAATTAGGTTTTACTCTTTGTTAGATTGAATGAGAAAATGTACTGCTTCCAAAGATATACTGTTAAGGCGCAACTGAGTAGCCTAATGTTGGTCTGGTTTTGGTTCTTGTTAGCGTTGGCATGGATACGTTGCGAATATACACTCTTGGGGCATAATAGAACAATATAATTAGGTTTTACTCTTTGTTCGATAGAATGAGAAAAAGTACTGCTTCCAAAGATATACTGTTAGGGCGCAACTGAGTAGTCTAATGTTGGTCCGTTTTGGTTCTTGTGAACGTTGGCATGGATACGTTGCGAATTTACACTCTCGGGGCATAATAGAAAATTATAATTAGGTTTACTCTTTGGTCGATTGAATGAGAAAAAGTACTGCTTCCAAAGATATACTGTTAAGGCGCAACTGAGTAGTCTAATGTTGGTTCGGTTTTGGTTCTTGTGAACGTTTGCAAGGATACGTTGCGAATATATACTCTCGGGGCATAATAGAACAATATAATCAGGTTTTACTCTTTGTTCGATTGAATGAGAAAAAGTCGTTTCCAAAGATATATTGTTAGGGCGCAACTGAGTAGTCTAATGTTGGTCCGGTTTTGGTTCTTGTGAACGTTGGCATGGATACGTTGCGATTATACACTCTCGGGGCATAATAGAACAATATAATTAGATTTTACTCTTTGTTCGATTCAATGAGAAAAAGTACTGTTTCCAAAATTATACTGTTAGGGAGCAACTGAGTAGTCTAATGTTGGTCCGGTTTTGGTTCTTGTGAACGTTGGCATGGATACGTTGCGAATATACACTCTCGGGGCATAATAGAACAATATAATTTGGTTTTACTCTTTGTTCGATTGAATGAGAAAAAGTACTGTTTCTAAAGATATACTGTTAGGGCGCAATCGAATAAGCTAATGTTGTACTGTTTTGGTTCTTGTGAACAATGACATCGATACGTTGCAAATTTACACTCCCGGGGTATGATAGAACAATATAATTAGGTTTTACTCTTTGTTCGATTGAATGAGAAAAAGTACTGTTTCTAAAGTTATACTGTTATGGCGCAACTAAGTAGTCTAATGTTGGTCCGGTTTTGGTTTTTGTGAACGTTGGCATCGATACGTTGCAAATTTACACTCTCGGGGCATAATAGAACAATATAATTAGGTTTTATTCTTTGTTCGATTGAATGAGAAAAAGTACTGTTTCCAAAGTTATACTGTTAGGGCGCAACTGAGTAGTCTAATGTTGGTCCGGTTTTGGTTCTTGTGAACGTTGGCATGGATACGTTGCAAATTTATGCTCTCGGGCATAGTAGAACAATATAATTAGGTTTTACTCTTTGTTCGATTGAATGAGAAAAATCGTTTCCAAAGTTATCTTGTTATGGCGCAACCGAGTAGTCTAATGTTGGTCCGGTTTTGGTTCTTGTGAACGTTGGCATGGATACGTTGCGAATATACACTCTCGGGGCATAATAGAACAATATAATTAGGTTTTACTCTTTGTTCGATTGAAAGAGAAAATCTTGTTTCTAAAGTTATACTGTTAAGGCGCAACTGAGTAGTCTAATGTTGGTCCGGTTTTGGTTCTTGTGATCGTTGGCATCGATACGTTGCAAATCTACACTATCGGGGCATAATAGAACAATATAATTAGGTCTTACTATTTGTTCGATTGAATGAGAAAAAGTACTGTTTCCAAAGTTATACTGTTATGGCGCAACTGAGTAGTCTAATGTTGGTCCGGTTTTGGTTTTTATGACGTTGGCATGGATACGTTGCAAATTTACACTCTCGGGTCATAATAGAACAATATAATTAGTTTTACTCTTTGTTCGATTGAATGAGAAAAAGTACTGTTTCTAAAGTTATACTGTTATGGCGCAACTAAGTAGTCTAATGTTGGTCCGGTTTTGTTTCTTGTGAACGTTGGCATCGATACGTTGCAAATTTACACTCTCGGTGCATAATAGAACAATATAATTAGGTTTTTACTCTTTGTTCGATTGAATGAGAAAAATCTTGTTTCGAAAGTTATCTTTGTTATAGCGCAACTTAGTAGTCTAATGTTGGTCCGATTTTGGTTTTTGTTAACATTGGCATCGATACGTTTCAAATTTACTCTCTCGGGGCATAATAGAACAATATAATTAGGTTTTACTCTTTGTTCGATTGAATGAGAAAAAGTACTGTTTCGAAAGTTATACTGTTATGGCGCAACTGAGTAGTCTAATGTTGGTCCGATTTTGGTTCTTGTGAACGTTGGCATCGATACGTTGAAAATTTACACTCTCGGTGCATAATAGAACAATATAATTAGGTTTTACTCTTTGTTCGATTGAATGAGAAAAAGTATTGTTTCTAAAGTTATACTATTATGGCGCAACTGAGTAGTCTAATGTTGGTCCGATTATGGTTCTTGTGAACGTTGTCATCGATACGTTGTAAATTTACTCTCTCGGGGCATAATAGAACAATATAATTAGGTTTTACTCTTTGTTCGATTGAATGAGAAAAAGTACTGTGTCCAAAGTTATACTGTTAGGGCGTAACTGAGTAGTCTAATGTTGGTCCGGTTTTGGTTCTTGTGAACGTTGGCATGGATACGTTGCGAATATACACTCTCGGGGCATAATAGAACTATATAATTAGGTTTTACTCTTTGTTCGATTGAATGAGAAAAGTACTGTTTCCCAAGATATACTGTTAGGGCGCAACTGAGTAATCTAATGTTGGTCCGGTTTTGGTTCTTGTGAACGTTGGCATCGATACGTTGCAAATTTACACTCTCGGGGCATAATAGAACAAAATAATTAGGTTTTACTCTTTGTTAGATTGAATGAGAAAATGTATCGCTTCCAAAGATATACCGTTAGGCGCAACCGAGTAGCCTAATGTTGATCCGGTTTTGGTTCTTGTTAACGTTGGCATGGATACGTTGCGAATATACACTCTCGGGGCATAATAGAACAATATAATTACGTTTTACTCTTTGTTCGATAGAATGAGAAAAAGTACTGCTTCCAAAGATATACTGTTAGGGCGCAACTGAGTAGTCTAATGTTGGTCCGTTTTGGTTCTTGTGAACGTTGGCATGGATACGTTGCGAATATACACTCTCGGGGCATAATAGAAAATTATAATTATGTTTTACTCTTTGGTCGATTGAATGAGAAAAAGTACTGCTTCCAAAGATATACTGTTAGGGCGCAACTGAGTAGTTTAATGTTGGTCCGGTTTTGGTTCTTGTGAACGATGGCATCGATACGTTGCAAATTTACACTCTCGGGGCATAATAGAACAAAATAATTAGGTTTTACTCTTTGTTCGATTGAATGAGAAAAAGTACTGTTTCCAAAGTTATACTGTTAGGGCGCAACTGAGTAGCCTAATGTTGGTCCGGTTTTGGTTCTTGTGAACGTTGGCATGGATACGTTGCGAATATACACTCTCGGGGCATAATAGAACAATATAATTAGGTTTTACTCTTTGTTCGATAGAATGAGAAAAAGTACTGCTTCCAAAGATATACTATTAGGGCGCAGATGAGTAGTCTAATGTTGGTCCGTTTTGGTTCTTGTGAACGTTGGCATGGATACGTTGCGAATATACACTCTCGGGGCATAATAGAAAATTATAATTAGGTTTTACTCTTTGGTCGATTGAATGAGAAAAAGTACTGCTTCCAAAGATATACTGTTAAGGCGTAATCGAGTAGTCTAATGTTGGTCCGGTTTTGGTTTTTGTGAACGTTGGCATCGATACGTTGCAAATTTACACTATCGGGGCATAATAGAACAATATAATTAGGTTTTACTCTTTGTTCGATTGAATGAGAAAAAGTACTGTTTCCAAAGTTATACTGTTAGGGCGCAACTGAGTAGTCTAATGTTGGTCCGGTTTTGGTGCTTGTTAACGTTGGCATGGAAACGTTGCGAATATACACTCTCGGGGCATAATAGAACAATATAATTAGGTTTTACTCTTTGTTCGATTCAATGAGAAAAAGTACTGTTTCCAAAATTATACTGTAAGGGCGCAACTGAGTAGTCTAATGTTGGTCCGGTTTTGGTTCTTGTGAACGTTGGCATGGATACGTTCCGAATATAAACTCTCGGGGCATAATAGAACAATATAATTAGGTTTTATTCTTTGTTCGATTGAATGAGAAAAAGTACTGCTTCCAAAGATATACTGTTAGGGCGCAACTGAGTAGTCTAATGTTGGTCCGGTTTTGGTTCTTGTGAACGTTGGCGTGGATACGTTCCGAATATAAACTCTCGGGGCATAATAGAACAATATAATTAGGTTTTACTCTTTGTTCGATTGAATGAGAAAAAGTACTGTTTCCAAAGTTATACTGTTTGGGCCCCACTGCGTAGTCCATTGTTGGTCGGTTTTGGTTCTTGTGAACGTTGGCATGGATACGTTGCGAATATACACTCTCGGGGCATAATAGAACAATATAATTAGGTTTTACTCTTTGTTCGATTGAATGAGAAAAAGAACTGTTTCCAACGTTATACTGTTAGGCCGCAACTGAGAAGTCTAATGTTGGTCCGGCTTTGGTTCTTGTGAACGTTGGCATGGATACGTTGCGAATATACACTTTATGGGCATAATAGAACAATATAATTATGTTTTACTCTTTGTTCGATTGAATGAGAAAAAGTACTGCTTCCAAAGATATACTGTTAGGGCGCAACTGAGTAGTCTAATGTTGGTCCGGTTTTGGTTCTTGTGAACGTTGGCATGGATACGTTGCGAATATACACTCTCGGGACATAATAGAACAATATAATTAGGTTTTACTCTTTGTTAGATTGAATGAGAAAAAGTACTGCTTCCAAAGATATACTGTTAGGGCGCAACTGAGTAGCCTAATGTTGGTCCGGTTTTGGTTCTTGTTAACGTTGGCATGGATACGTTGCGAATATAGACTCTAGGGACAAAATAGAACAATATAATGAGGTTTTACTCTTTGTTCGATAGAATGAGAAAAAGTACTGCTTCCAAAGATATACTGTTAGGGCGCAACTGAGTAGCCTAATGTTGGTCCGATTTTGGTTCTTGTGAATGTTGGCATGGATACGTTGCGAATATACACTCAAGGGGCATAATAGAACAATAAAATTATGTTTTACTCTTTGTTCGATTGAATGAGAAAAAGTACTGTTTCCAAAGTTATACTGTTAGGGCGCAACTGAGTAGTCTAATGTTGGTCCGGTTTTGGTTCTTTTGAACGGTGGCATGGATACGTTGCGAATATACACTCTCGGGGCATAATAGAACAATATAATTAGGTTTTACTCTTTGGTCGATTGAATGAGAAAAAGTACTGTTTCCAAAGATATACTGTTAGGGCGCAACTGCGTAGTCTAATGTTGGTCCGGTTTTGGTTCTTGTGAACGTTGGCATGGATACGTTGCGAATATACACTCTCGGGGTATAATAGAACAATATAATCAGGTTTTACTCTTTGTTCCATTGAGTGAGAAAAAGTACTGTTTCCAAAGTTATACTGTTAGGGCGCCACTGAGTAGTCTATTGTTGGTCCGGTTTTTGTTCTTGTGAACGTTGGCACGGATACGTTGCGAATATACACTCTCGGGGCATAATAGAACAATATAATTAGGTTTTACACTTTGTTCGATTGAATGAGAAAAAGTACTGTTTCCAAAGTTATACTGTTATGGCGCAACTGAGTAATCTAATGTTGTACCGATTTTGGTTCTTGTGAACA
This sequence comes from Aechmea fasciata, assembly GCA_025177825.1. Taxonomy (NCBI): domain Eukaryota; kingdom Viridiplantae; phylum Streptophyta; class Magnoliopsida; order Poales; family Bromeliaceae; genus Aechmea; species Aechmea fasciata. Next base: position 13,471,480 of record CM045933.1, read on the forward strand.
TTGACATCGATACGTTGCAAATTTACACTCTCGGGGCATAATAGAACAATATAATTAGGTTTTACTCTTTGTTCGATTGAATGAGAAAAAGTACTGCTTCCAAAGATATACTGTTAGGGCGCAACTGAGTAGTCTAATGTTGGTCCGGTTTTGGTTCTTGTGAACGTTGGCATGGATACGTTGCGAATATACACTTTATGGGCATAATAGAACAATATAATTATGTTTTACTCTTTGTTCGATTGAATGAGAAAAAGTACTGCTTCCAAAGATATACTGTTAGGGCGCAACTGAGTAGTGTAATGTTGGTCCGGTTTTGGTTCTTGTGAACGTTGGCATGGATACGTTGCGAATATACACTCTCGGGACATAATAGAACAATATAATTAGGTTTTACTCTTTGTTCGATTGAATGAGAAAAAGTACTGCTTCCGAAGATATACTGTTAGGGCGCAACTGAGTAGCCTAATGTTGGTCCGGTTTTGGTTCTTGTGAACGTTGGCATGGATACGTTGCGAATATACACTCTCGGGGCATAATAGAACAATATAATTAGGTTTTACTCTTTGTTCGATTGAATGAGAAAAAGTACTGTTTCCAAAGTTATACTGTTAGGGCGCAACTGAGTAGTCTAATGTTGGTCCGGTTTTGGTTCTTGTGAACGTTGCCATGGATACGTTGCGAATATACACTCTCGGGACATAATAGAACAATATAATTAGGTTTTACTCTTTGTTAGATTGAATGAGAAAATGTACTGCTTCCAAAGATATACTGTTAAGGCGCAACTGAGTAGCCTAATGTTGGTCCGGTTTTGGTTCTTGTTAACGTTGGCCTGGATACGTTGCGAATATACACTCTTGGGGCATAATAGAACAATATAATTACGTTTTACTCTTTGTTCGATAGAATGAGAAAAAGTACTGCTTCCAAAGATATACTGTTAGGGCGCAACTGAGTAGTCTAATGTTGGTCCGTTTTGGTTCTTGTGAACGTTGGCATGGATACGTTGCGAATATACACTCTCGGGGCATAATAGAAAATTATAATTAGGTTTTACTCTTTGGTCGATTGAATGAGAAAAAGTACTGCTTCCAAAGATATACTGTTAGGGCGCAACTGAGTAATCTAATATTGGTCCGGTTTTGGTTCTTGTGAACGTTGGCATTGATACGTTGCGAATATACACTTTATGGGCATAATAGAACAATATAATTATGTTTTACTCTTTGTTCGATTGAATGAGAAAAAGTACTGCTTCCAAAGATATACTGTTAGGGCGCAACTGAGTAGTCTAATGTTGGTCCGGTTTTGGTTCTTGTGAACGTTGGCATGGATACGTTGCGAATATACACTCTCGGGACATAATGGAACAATATAATTAGGTTTTACTCTTTGTTCGATTGAATGAGAAAAAGTACTGCTTCCAAAGATATACTGTTAGGGCGCAACTGAGTAGCCTAATGTTGGTCCGGTTTTGGTTCTTGTGAACGTTGGCATGGATACGTTGCGAATATACACTCTCGGGACATAATAGAACAATATAATTAGGTTTTACTCTTTGTTCGATTGAATGAGAAAAAGTACTGTTTCCCATGATATACTGTTAGGGCGCAACTGAGTAGTCTAATGTTGGTCCGGTTTTGGTTCTTGTGAAAGTTGGCATGGATACGTTGCGAATATACACTCTCGGGGCATAATAGAACATTATAATTAGGTTTTACTCTTTGTTCGATTGAATGCGAAAATGTCTTTCCAAAGATATACTGTTAAGGCGCAACTGAGTAGCCTAATGTTGGTCCGGTTTTGGTTCTTGTTAACGTTGGCCTGGATACGTTGCGAATATACACTCTTGGGGCATAATAGAACAATATAATTACGTTTTACTCTTTGTTCGATAGAATGAGAAAAATTACTACTTCCAAAGATATACTGTTAGGGCGCAACTGAGTAGTCTAATGTTGGTCCGTTTTGGTTCTTGTGAACGTTGGCATGGATACGTTGCGAATATACACTCTCGGGGCAAAATAGAAAATTATAATTAGGTTTTACTCTTTGGTCGATTGAATGAGAAAAAGTACTGCTTCCAAAGATATTCTGTTAAGGCGCAACTGAGTAATCTAATGTTGGTCCGGTTTTGGTTCTTGTGAACGTTGGCATGGATACGTTGCGAATATACACTCTCGGGGCATAATAGAACAATATAATTAGGTTTTACTCTTTGTTCGATTGAATGAGAAAAAGTACTGTTTCCAAAGATATACTGTTAGGGCGCAACTGAGTAGTCTAATGTTGGTCCGGTTTTGGTTCTTGTGAACGTTGGCATGGATACGTTGCGAATATACACTCTCCGGGCATAATAGAACAATATAATTAGGTTTTACTCTTTGTTCGATTGAATGAGAAATAGTACTGCTTTCCAAAATTATACGTTAGGGCGCAACCGAGTAGTCTAATGTTGGTCCGGTTTTGGTTCTTGTGAACGTTGGCATGGATACGTTCCGAATATAAACTCTCGGGGGCATAATAGAACAATATAATTAGGTTTTACTCTTTGTTCGATTGAATGAGAAAAGTACGCTTCCAAAGATATACCGTTAGGCGCAAGCGAGTAGTCTAATGTTGGTCCGGTTTTGGTTCTTGTGAACGTTGGCATGGATACGTTCCGAATATAAACTCTCGGGGCATAATAGAACAATATAATTAGGTTTTACTCTTTGTTCGATTGAATGAGAAAAAGTACTTTTTCCAAAGTTATACTGTTAGGGCCCCACTGAGTAGTCGATTGTTGGTCCGGTTTTTGTTCTTGTGAACGTTGGCACGGATACGTTGCGAATATTAACTCTCCGTGAATAATAGAACAATATAATTAGGCTTTACTCTTTGTTCGATTGAATGAGAAAAAGAACTATTTCCCAAGATATACTGTTAGGGCGCAACTGAGTAATCTAATGTTGGTCCGGTTTTGGTTCTTGTGAACGTTGGCATGGATACGTTGCGAATATACACTTTATGGGCATAATAGAACAATATAATTATGTTTTACTCTTTGTTCGATTGAATGAGAAAAAGTACTGCTTCCAAAGATATACTGTTAGGGCGCAACTGAGTAGTCTAATGTTGGTCCGGTTTTGGTTCTTGTGAATGTTGGCATGGATACGTTGCGAATATACACTCTCGGGGCGTAATAGAACAATATAATTAGGTTTTACTCTTTGTTCGATTGAATGAGAAAAAGTACTGTTTCCAAAGTTATACTGTTAGGGCGCAACTGAGTAGTCTAATGTTGGTCCGGTTTTGGTTCTTTTGAACGGTGGCATGGATACGTTGCGAATATACACTCTCGGGGCATAGTAGAAAATTATAATTAGGTTTTACTTTTGGTCGATTGAATGAGAAAAAGTACTGCTTCTAAAGATATACTGTTAGGGCGCAACTGAGTAGTCTAATGTTGGTCCGGTTTTGGTTCTTGTGAACGTTGGCATGGATACGTTGCGAATATACACTCTCGGGGCATAATAGAACAATATAATCAGGTTTTACTCTTTGTTCCATTGAATGAGAAAAAGTACTGTTTCCAAAGTTATACTGTTAGGGCGCCACTGAGTAGTCTATTGTTGGTCCGGTTTTTGTTCTTGTGAAGGTTGGCACGGAAACGTTGCGAATATACACTCTCGGGGCATAATAGAACAATATAATTAGGTTTTACACTTTGTTCGATTGAATGAGAAAAAGTACTGTTTCCAAAGTTATACTGTTATGGCGCAACTGAGTAATCTAATGTTGTACCGATTTTTGTTCTTGTGAACATTGATATCGATACGTTGCAAATTTACACTCTCGGGGCATAATAGAACAATATAATTAGGTTTTACTCTATGTTCGATTGAATGAAAAAAAATCGCTTCCAAAGATAAACTGTTAGGCGCAATCGAGTAATCTAATTTTGGTCCGGTTTTGGTTCTTTTGAACGTTGGCATTGATACGTTGCGAATATACACTCTCGGGGCATAATAGAACAATATAATTAGGTTTTACTCTTTGTTCGATTGAATGAGAAAAAGTACTGTTTCCAAAGTTATACTATTAGCGCGCAACTGAGTAGTCTAATGTTGGTCCGGTTTTTTTTCTTGTGAAGGTCGGCATGGATACGTTGCGAATATACACTCTCGGGGCATAAGAGAACAATATAATTAGGTTTTACTCTTTGTTCGATTGAATGAGAAAAAGTACTACTTCCAAAGATATACTGTTAGGGCGCAACCGAGTAGTCTAATGTTGGTCCGGTTTTGGTTCTTGTGAATGTTGGCATGGATACGTTGCGAATATACACTCTCGGGGCGTAATAGAACAATATAATTATGTTTTACTCTTTGTTCGATTGAATGAGAAAAAGTACTGTTTCCAAAGTTATACTGTTAGGGCGCACCTGAGTAGTCTAATGTTGGTCCGGTTTTGGTTCTTTTGAACGGTGGCATGGATACGTTGCGAATATACACTCTCGGGGCATAGTAGAAAATTATAATTTGGTTTTACTCTTTGGACGTTTGAATGAGAAAAAGTACTGCTTCCAAAGTTATACTGTTAGGGCGCAACTGAGTAGTCTAATGTTGGTCCGGTTTTGGTTCTTGTGAACGTTGGCATGGATACGTTGCGAATATACACTCTGAGGGCGTAATAGAACAATATAATTAGGTTTTACTCTTTGTTCGATTGAGTGAGTAAAAGTACTGCTTCCAAAGATATACTGTTAGGGCGCAACTGAGTAGTCTAATGTTGGTCCGGTTTTGGTTCTTGTGAACGTTGGCATGGATACGTTGCGAATATACACTCTCGGGACATAATAGAACAATATAATTAGGTTTTACTCTTTGTTAGATTGAATGAGAAAAAGTACTGTTTCCAAAGATATCTTGTTAGGGGCGCAACTGAGTAGCCTAATGTTGGTCCGGTTTTGGTTCTTGTGAACGTTGGCATGGATACGTTGCGAATATACACTCTCGGGGCATAATAGAACAATATAATTAGGTTTTGCTCTTTGTTCGATTGAATGAGAAAAATCTTGTTTCCCAAGATATACCGTTAGGCGCAACGAGTAGTCTAATGTTGGTCCGGTTTTGGTTCTTGTGAACGTTGGCATGGATACGTTGCGAATATACACTCTCGGGACATAATAGAACAATATAATTAGGTTTTACTCTTTGTTAGATTGAATGAGAAAAAGTACTGCTTCCAAAGATATACTGTTAGGGCGCAACTGAGTAGCCTAATGTTGGTCCGGTTTTGGTTCTTGTGAACGTTGGCATGGATACGTTGCGAATATACAATCTTGGGGCATAATACAACAATATAATTAGGTTTTACTCTTTGTTCGATAGAATGAGAAAAAGTACTGCTTCCAAAGATATACTTTTAGGGCGCAACTGAATATTCTAATGTTGGTCCGGTTTTGGTTCTTGTGAACGTTGGCATGGATACGTTGCGAATATACAATCTCGGGGCATAATAGAACAATATAATTATGTTTTACTCTTTGTTCGATTGAATGAAAAAAGTACTGTTTCCAAAGATATACTGTTAGGGCGCAACTGAATAAGCTAATGTTGTACCGGTTTTGGTTCTTGTGAACATTGACATCGATACGTTGCAAATTTACACTCCCGGGGCATGATAGAACAATATAATTAGGTTTTACTCTTTGTTCGATTGAATGAGAAAAGTACTTCCAAAGATATACTTAGGCGCAACTAAGTAGCCTAATGTTGATCCGGTTTTGGTTCTTGTGAACGTTGGCATGGATACGTTGCGAATATACACTCTCGGGGCATAATAGAACAATATAATTAGGTTTTACTCTTTGTTCGATTGAATGAGAAAAGTACTGTTTCCCAAGATATACTGTTAGGGCGCAACTGAGTAGTGTAATGTTGGTCCGGTTTTGGTTCTTGTGAACGTTGGCATGGATACGTTGCGAATATACACTCTCGGGACATAATAGAACAATATAATTAGGTTTTACTCTTTGTTAGATTGAATGAGAAAATGTCTTTCCAAAGATATACTGTTAGGGCGCAACTGAGTAGTCTAATGTTGGTCCGGTTTTGGTTCTTGTTAACGTTGGCATGGATACGTTGCGAATATACTCTCTTGGGGCATAATAGAACAATATAATTAGGTTTTACTCTTTGTTCGATAGAATGAGAAAAAGTACTGTTTCCAAAGATATACTGTTAGGGCGCAACTGAGTAGTCTAATGTTGGTCCGTTTTGGTTCTTGTGAACGTTGGCATGGATACGTTGCGAATATACACTCTCGGGGCATAATAGAAAATTATAATTAGGTTTTACTCTTTGGTCGATTGAATGAGAAAAATCGCTTCCAAAGATATACTGTTAGGGCGCAACTGAGTAGTCTAAAGTTGGTCCGGTTTTGGTTCTTGTGAACGTTGGCATTGATACGTTGCGAATATACACTTTATGGGCATAATAGAACAATATAATTATGTTTTACTCTTTGTTCGATTGAATGAAAAAAAGTACTGCTTCCAAAGATATACTGTTAGGGCGCAACTGAGTAGTCTAATGTTGGTCCGGTTTTGGTTCTTGTGAACGTTGGCATGGATACGTTGCGAATATACACTCTCGGGACATAATGGAACAATATAATTAGGTTTTACTCTTTGTTCGATTGAATGAGAAAAAGCACTGCTTCCAAAGATATATTGTTAGGGCGCAACTGAGTAGCCTAATGTTGGTCCGGTTTTGGTTCTTGTGAACGTTGGCATGGATACGTTGCGAATATACACTCTCGGGGCATAATAGGACAATATAATTAGGTTTTACTCTTTGTTCGATTGAATGAGAAAAACTTCTGTTTCTAAAGTTATACTGTTAGGGCGCAACTGAGTAGTCTAATGTTGGTCCGGTTTTGGTTCTTGTGAACGTTGGCATGGATACGTTGCGAATATACACTCTCGGGACATAATAGAACAATATAATTAGGTTTTACTCTTTGTTAGATTGAATGAGAAAATGTACTGCTTCCAAAGATATACTGTTAGGGCGCAACTGAGTAGCCTAATGTTGGTCCGGTTTTGGTTCTTGTTAACGTTGGCCTGGATACGTTGCGAATATACACTCTTGGGGCATAATAGAACAATATAATTACGTTTTACTCTTTGTTCGATAGAATGAGAAAAAGTACTGCTTCCAAAGATATACTGTTAGGGCGCAACTGAGTAGTCTAATGTTGGTCCGTTTTGGTTCTTGTGAACGTTGGCATGGATACGTTGCGAATATACACTCTCGGGGCAAAATAGAAAATTATAATTAGGTTTTACTCTTTGGTCGATTGAATGAGAAAAAGTACTGCTTCCAAAGATATACTGTTAAGGCGCAACTGAGTAGTCTAATGTTGGTCCGGTTTTGGTTCTTGTGAACGTTGGCATGGATACGTTGCGAATATACACTCTCCGGGCATAATAGAACAATATAATTAGGTTTTACTCTTTGTTCGATTGAATGAGAAAAAGTACTGCTTCCAAAGATATACTGTTAGGGCGCAACTGAGTAGTCTAATGTTGTTCCGGTTTTGGTTCTTGTGAACGTTGGCATGGATACGTTGCGAATATACACTCTCGGGGCATAATAGAACAATATAATTAGGTTTTACTCTTTGTTCGATTCAATGAGAAAAAGTACTGTTTCCAAAATTATACGCTTAGGCGCAACGAGTAGTCTAATGTTGGTCCGGTTTTGGTTCTTGTGAACGTTGGCATGGATACGTTCCGAATATAAACTCTCGGGCATAATAGAACAATATAATTAGGTTTTACTCTTTGTTCGATTGAATGAGAAAAATTTACTGCTTCCAAAGATATACTGTTAGGGCGCAACTGAGTAGTCTAATGTTGGTCCGGTTTTGGTTCTTGTGAACGTTGGCATGGATACGTTCCGAATATAAACTCTCGGGGCATAATAGAACAATATAATTAGGTTTTACTCTTTGTTCGATTGAATGAGAAAAAGTACTGTTTCCAAAGTTATACTGTTAGGGCCCCACTGAGTAGTCTATTGTTGGTCCGGTTTTTGTTCTTGTGAACGTTGGCACGGATACGTTGCGAATATAAACTCTCCGGGCATAATAGAACAATATAATTAGGTTTTACTCTTTGTTCGATTGAATGAGAAAAAGAACTATTTCCCAAGATATACTGTTAGGGCGCAACTGAGTAATCTAATGTTGGTCCGGTTTTGGTTCTTGTGAACGTTGGCATGGATACGTTGCGAATATACACTTTATGGGCATAATAGAACAATATAATTATGTTTTACTCTTTGTTCGATTGAATGAGAAAACTACTGCTTCCAAAGATATACTGTTAGGGCGCAACTGAGTAGTTAATGTTGGTCCGGTTTTGGTTCTTGTGAACGTTGGCATGGATACGTTGCGAATATACACTCTCGGGGCATAATAGAACAATAAAATTATGTTTTACTCTTTGTTCGATAGAATGAGAAAAAGTACTGTTTCCAAAGTTATACTGTTAGGGCGCAACTGAGTAGTCTAATGTTGGTCCGGTTTTGGTTCTTTTGAACGGTGGCATGGATACGTTGCGAATATACACTCTCGGGGCATAGTAGAAAATTATAATTAGGTTTTACTTTTGGTCGATTGAATGAGAAAAAGTACTTTCTAAAGATATACCGTTAGGCGCAATCGAGTAGTCTAATGTTGGTCCGGTTTTGGTTCTTGTGAACGTTGGCATGGATACGTTGCGAATATACACTCTCGGGGCATAATAGAACAATATAATCAGGTTTTACTCTTTGTTCCATTGAATGAGAAAAAGTACTGTTTCCAAAGTTATACTGTTAGGGCGCCACTGAGTAGTCTATTGTTGGTCCGGTTTTTGTTCTTGTGAAGGTTGGCACGGAAACGTTGCGAATATACACTCTCGGGGCATAATAGAACAATATAATTAGGTTTTACTCTTTGTTCGATTGAATGAGAAAAGTACTTTTTCCAAAGTTATACTGTTATGGCGCAACTGAGTAATCTAATGTTGTACCGATTTTTGTTCTTGTGAACATTGATATCGATACGTTGCAAATTTACACTCTCGGGGCATAATAGAACAATATAATTAGGTTTTACTCTATGTTCGATTGAATGAGAAAAAGTACTGCTTCCAAAGATAAACTGTTAGGGCGCAACTGAGTAATCTAATTTTGGTCCGGTTTTGGTTCTTTTGAACGTTGGCATTGATACGTTGCGAATATGCACTCTCGGGGCATAATAGAACAATATAATTAGGTTTTACTCTTTGTTCGATTGAATGAGGAAAAGTACTGTTTCCAAAGTTATACTGTTACGGCGCAACTGAGTAGTCTAATGTTGGTCCGGTTTTTTTTCTTGTGAAGGTCGGCATGGATACGTTGCGAATATACACTCTCGGGGCATAAGAGAACAATATAATTAGGTTTTACTCTTTGTTCGATTGAATGAGAAAAAGTACTACTTCCAAAGATATACTGTTACGGCGCAACTGAGTAGCCTAATGTTGGTCCGGTTGTGGTTCTTGTGAATGTTGGCATGGATACGTTGCGAATATACACTCTCGGGGCATAATAGAACAATAAAATTATGTTTTACTCTTTGTTCGATTGAATGAGAAAAAGTACTGTTTCCAAAGTTATACTGTTAGGGCGCAACTGAGTAGTCTAATGTTGGTCCGGTTTTGGTTCTTTTGAACGGTGGCATGGATACGTTGCGAATATACACTCTCGGGGCATAGTAGAAAATTATAATTTGGTTTTACTCTTTGGACGTTTGAATGAGAAAAAGTACTGCTTCCAAAGATATACTGTTAGGGCACAACTGAGTAGTCAAATGTTGGCCCGGTTTTGGTTCTTGTGAACGTTGGCATGGATACGTTGCGAATATACACTCTCCGGACATAATAGAACAATATAATTAGGTTTTACTCTTTGTTCGATTGAGTGTGTAAAAGTACTGTTTCCTAAGATATACTGTTAGGGCGCAACTGAGTAGTCTAATGTTGGTCCGATTTTGGTTCTTGTGAACGTTGGCATGGATACGTTGCGAATATACACTCTCGGGACATAATAGAACAATATAATTAGGTTTTACTCTTTGTTCGATTGAATGAGAAAAAGTACTGCTTCCAAAGATATACTGTTAGGGCGCAACTGAGTAGCCTAATGTTGGTCCGGTTTTGGTTCTTGTGAACGTTGGCATGGATACGTTGCGAATATACACTCTCGGGGCATAATAGAACAATATAATTAGGTTTTGCTCTTTGTTCGATTGAATGAGAAAAGTATTATTTCCCAAGATATCGTGTGAGGGCGCAACCGAGTAGTCTAATGTTGGTCCGGTTTTGGTTCTTGTGAACGTTGGCATGGATACGTTGCGAATATACACTCTCGGGACATAATAGAACAATATAATTAGGTTTTACTCTTTGTTAGATTGAATGAGAAAATGTACTGCTTCCAAAGATATACTGTTAGGGCGCAACTGAGTAGCCTAATGTTGGTCCGGTTTTGGTTCTTGTTAACGTTCTGATGGATACGTTGCGAATATACAATCTTGGGGCATAATACAACAATATAATTAGGTTTTACTCTTTGTTCGATAGAATGAGAAAAAGTACTGCTTCCAAAGATATACTGTTAGGGCGCAACTGAGTAGCCTAATGTTGGTCCGGTTTTGGTTCTTGTGAACGTTGGCATGGATACGTTGCGAATATACACTCTCGGGGCATAATAGAACAATATAATTAGGTTTTACTCTTTGTTCGATTGAATGAAAAAAGTACTGTTTCCAAAGATATACTGTTAGGGCGCAACTGAATAAGCTAATGTTGTACCGGTTTTGGTTCTTGTGAACATTGACATCGATACGTTGCAAATTTACACTCTCGGGGCATAATAGAACAATATAATTAGGTTTTACTCTTTGTTCGATTGAATGAGAAAAAGTACTGTTTCCAAAGTTATACTGTTAGGGCGCAACTGAGTAGTGTAATGTTGGTCCGGTTTTGGTTCTTGTGAACGTTGGCATGGATACGTTGCGAATATACACTCTCGGGACATAATAGAACAATATAATTAGGTTTTACTCTTTGTTCGATTGAATGAGAAAAAGTACTGTTTCCAAAGTTATACTGTTAGGGCGCAACTGAGTAGTCTAATGTTGGTCCGGTTTTGGTTCTTGTGAACGTTGGCATGGATGCGTTGCGAATATACACTCTCGGGGCATAATAGAACAATATAATTAGGTTTTACACTTTGTTCGATTGAATGAGAAAAAGTACTGTTTCCCAAGATATACTGTTAGGGCGCAACTGAGTAGTCTCATGTTGGTCCGGTTTTGGTTCTTGTGAACGTTGGAATGGATACGTTGCGAATATACACTCTCGGGACATAATAGAACAATATAATTAGGTTTTACTCTTTGTTAGATTGAATGAGAAAATGTACTGCTTCCAAAGATATGCTGTTAAGGCGCAACTGAGTAGCCTAATGTTGGTCCGGTTTTGGTTCTTGTTAACGTTGGCATGGATACGTTGCGAATATACTCTCTTGGGGCATAATAGAACAATATAATTAGGTTTTACTCTTTGTTCGATTGAATGAGAAAAAGTACTGTTTCCAAAGATATACTGTTAGGGCGCAACTGAGTAGTCTAATGTTGGTCCGTTTTGGTTCTTGTGAACGTTGGCATGGATACGTTGCGAATTTACACTCTCGGGGCATAATAGAAAATTATAATTAGGTTTACTCTTTGGTCGATTGAATGAGAAAAAGTACTGCTTCCAAAGATATACTGTTAAGGCGCAACTGAGTAGTCTAATGTTGGTCCGGTTTTGGTTCTTGTGAACGTTGGCAAGGATACGTTGCGAATATACACTCTCGGGGCGTAATAGAACAATATAATTAGGTTTTACTATTTGTTCGATTGAATGAGAAAAAGTACTGTTTCCAAAGTTATACTGTTATGGCGCAACTGAGTAGTCTAATGTTGGTCCGGTTTTGGTTCTTGTGAACGTTGGCATGGATACGTTGCGAATATACACTCTCGGGGCATAATAGAACAATATAATTAGGTTTTACTCTTTGTTCGATTCAATGAGAAAAAGTACTGTTTCCAAAATTATACTGTTAGGGCGCAACTGAGTAGTCTAATGTTGGTCCGGTTTTGGTTCTTGTGAACGTTGGCATGGATACGTTCCGAATATAAACTCTCGGGGCATAATAGAACAATATAATTAGGTTTTACTCTTTGTTCGATTGAATGAGAAAAATCTTGTTTCCAAAGATATCTTGTTAGGCGCAATTGAATAAGCTAATGTTGGTCCGGTTTTGGTTCTTGTGAACGTTGACATCGATACGTTGCAAATTTACACTCCCGGGGCATGATAGAACAATATAATTAGATTTTACTCTTTGTTCGATTGAATGAGAAAAAGTACTGTTTCTAAAGTTATACTGTTATGGCGCAACTGAGTAGTCTAATGTTGGTCCGGTTTTGGTTCTTGTGAACGTTGGCATGGATACGTTGCGAATATACACTCTCGGGGCATAATTGAACAATATAATTAGGTTTTACTCTTTGTTCGATTGAATGAGAAAAAGTACTGTTTCCAAAGTTATACTCTGAGGGCGCAACTGAGTAGTCTAATGTTGGTCCGGTTTTGGTTTATTGTGAACGTTGGCATCGATACGTTGCAAATTTATGCTCTCGGGGCATAGTAGAACAATATAATTAGGTTTTACTCTTTGTTCGATTGAATGAGAAAAAGTACTGTTTCCAAAGTTATACTCTTATGGCGCAACTGAGTAGTCTAATGTTGGTCCGGTTTTGGTTCTTGTGAACAATGACATCGATACGTTGCAAATTTACACTCCCGGGGCATAATAGAACAATATAATTAGATTTTACTCTTTGTTCGATTGAATGAGAAAGAGTACTGTTTCTAAAGTTATACTGTTATGGCGCAACTGAGTAGTCTAATGTTGGTCCGGTTTTGGTTCTTGTGATCGTTGGCATCGATACGTTGCAAATTTACACTCCCGGAGCATAATAGAACAATATAATTAGGTCTTACTATTTGTTCGATTAATATGAGAAAAAGTACTGTTTCCAAAGTTATACTGTTATGGCGCAACTGAGTAGTCTAATGTTGGTCCGGTTTTGGTTCTTATGACGTTGGCATCGATACGTTGCAAATTTACACTCTCGGGTCATAATAGAACAATATAATTAGGTTTTACTCTTTGTTCGATTGAATGAGAAAAAGTACTGTTTCTAAAGTTATACTGTTATGGCGCAACTAAGTAGTCTAATGTTGGTCCGGTTTTGTTTCTTGTGAACGTTGGCATCGATACGTTGCAAATTTACACTCTCGGTGCATAATAGAACAATATAATTAGGTTTTTACTCTTTGTTCGATTGAATGAGAAAAAGTACTGTTTCGAAAGTTATACTGTTATAGCGCAACTTAGTAGTCTAATGTTGGTCCGATTTTGGTTTTTGTTAACATTGGCATCGATACGTTTCAAATTTACTCTCTCGGGGCATAATAGAACAATATAATTAGGTTTTACTCTTTGTTCGATTGAATGAGAAAAATCTTGTTTCGAAAGTTATCTTGTTATGGCGCAATGAGTAGTCTAATGTTGGTCCGATTTTGGTTCTTGGTAACGTTGGCATCGATACGTTGCAAATTTACACTCTCGGTGCATAATAGAACAATATAATTAGGTTTTACTCGTTGTTCGATTGAATGAGAAAAATCTTGTTTCTAAAGTTATACTATTATGGCGCAAGCGAGTAGTCTAATGTTGGTCCGATTATGGTTCTTGTGAACGTTGGCATCGATACGTTGTAAATTTACTCTCTCGGGGCATAATAGAACAATATAATTAGGTTTTACTCTTTGTTCGATTGAATGAGAAAAATCTTGTGTCCAAAGTTATCTTGTTAGGCGCAAGCGAGTCTAATGTTGGTCCGATTTTGGTTCTTGTGAACGTTGGCATGGATACGTTGCGAATATAAACTCTCGGGGCATAATAGAACTATATAATTAGGTTTTCTTGTTTGTTCGATTGAATGAGAAAAATCTTGTTTCCCAAGATATCTTGTTAGGCGCAAGCGAGTAGTGTAATGTTGGTCCGGTTTTGGTTCTTGTGAACGTTGGCATGGATACGTTGCGAATATACACTCTCGGGACATAATAGAACAATATAATTAGGTTTTACTCTTTGTTAGATTGAATGAGAAAATGTACTGCTTCCAAAGATATCTTTGTTAGGCGCAAGCGAGTAGTCTAATGTTGGTCCGGTTTTGGTTCTTGTGAACGTTGGCATGGATACGTTGCGAATATACACTCTTGGGGCATAATAGAACAATATAATTAGGTTTTACTCTTTGTTCGATAGAATGAGAAAAATCTTGCTTCCAAAGATATCTTGTTAGGCGCAAGTGAGTAGTCTAATGTTGGTCCGTTGGTTCTTGTGAACGTTGGCATGGATACGTTGCGAATATACACTCTCGGGGCAAAATAGAAAATTATAATTAGGTTTTACTCTTTGTTCGATTGAATGAGAAAAAGTACTGTTTCCAAAGTTATACTGTTAGGGCGCAACTGAGTAGTCTAATGTTGGTCCGGTTTTGGTTCTTGTGAACGGTGGCATGGATACGTTGCGAATATACACTCTCGGGGCATAATAGAACAATATAATTAGGTTTTACTCTTTGTTCGATTCAATGAGAAAAAGTACTGTTTCCAAAATTATACTGTTAGGGCGCAACTGAGTAGTCTAATGTTGGTCCGGTTTTGGTTCTTGTGAACGTTGGCATGGATACGTTCCGAATATAAACTCTCGGGGCATAATAGAACAATATAATTAGGTTTTACTCTTTGTTCGATTGAATGAGAAAAAGTACTGCTTCCAAAGATATACTGTTAAGGCGCAACTGAGTAGTCTAATGTTGGTCCGGTTTTGGTTCTTGTGAACGTTGGCATGGATACGTTGCGAATATACACTCTCGGGGCATAATAGAACAATATAATTAGGTTTTACTCTTTGTTCGATTGAATGAGAAAAAGTACTGTTTCCAAAGTTATCTTATTAGGGCCCAGAGTAGTCGATTGTTGGTCGGTTTTGTTCTTGTGAACGTTGGCACGGATACGTTGCGAATATAAACTCTCAGGAATAATAGAACAAAATAATTAGGTTTTACTCTTTGTTCGATTGAATGAGAAAAAGTACTGTTTCCAAAGATATACTGTTAGGGCGCAACTGAGTAGTCTAATGTTGGTCCGGTTTTGGTTCTTGTGAACGTTGGCATGGATACGTTGCGAATATACACTTTATGGGCATAATAGAACAATATAATTATGTTTTACTCTTTGTTCGATTGAATGAGAAAAATCTGCTTCCAAAGATATCTTGTTAGGCGCAAGTAGTAGCCTAATGTTGGTCCGGTTTTGGTTCTTGTTAATGTTGGCATGGATACGTTGCGAATATACACTCTAGGGACAAAATAGAACAATATAATTAGGTTTTACTCTTTGTTCGATCGAATGAGAAAAAGTACTGCTTCCAAAGATATCTTTGTTAGGGCGCAACTGAGTAGCCTAATGTTGGTCCAGTTTTGGTTCTTGTGAATGTTGGCTTGGATACGTTGCGAATATACACTCTCGGGGCATAATAGAACAATATAATTAGGTTTTACTTTTTGTTCGATTGAATGAGAAAAAGTACTGTTTCCAAAGTTATCTTTGTTAGGCGCGCAAATGTTGGTCCGGTTTGGTTCTTTTGAACGGTGGCATGGATACGTTGCGAATATACACTCTCGGGGCATAGTAGAAAATTATAATTAGGATTTACTTTTGGTCGATTGAATGAGAAAAATCTTGCTTCCAAAGATATCCTGTTAGGGCGCAACAGAGTAGTTAATGTTGGTCCGGTTTTGGTTCTTGTGAACGTTGGCATGGATACGTTGCGAATATACACTCTCGGGGCGTAATAGAACAATATAATTAGGTTTTACTCTTTGTTCGATTGAATGAGAAAAAGTACTGTTTCCAAAGTTATACTGTTAGGGCGCAACTGAGTAGTCTAATGTTGGTCCGGTTTTGGTTCTTGTGAACGTTGGCACGGATACGTTGCGAATATACACTCTCGGGACATAATAGAACAATATAATTAGGTTTTACTCTTTGTTCGATTGAATGAGAAAAAGTACTGTTTCCAAAGTTATACTGTTATGGCGCAACTGAGTAATCTAATGTTGTACCGATTTTTGTTCTTGTGAACATTGATATCGATACGTTGCAAATTTACACTCTCGGGGCATAATAGAACAATATAATTAGGTTTTACTCTATGTTCGATTGAATGAGAAAAATCTTGCTTCCAAAGATAAAGCTGTTAGGCGCAATGAGTAGTCTAATTTTGGTCCGGTTTTGGTTCTTGTGAACGTTGGCATGGATACGTTGCGAATATACTCTCTTGGGGCATAATAGAACAATATAATTAGGTTTTACTCTTTGTTCGATAGAATGAGAAAAAGTACTGCTTCCAAAGATATACTGTTAGGGCGCAACTGAGTAGTCTAATGTTGGTCCGTTTTGGTTCTTGTGAACGTTGGCATGGATACGTTGCGAATATACACTCTCGGGGCATAATAGAAAATTATAATTAGGTTTACTCTTTGGTCGATTGAATGAGAAAAATCTTGCTTCCAAAGATATCTTTGTTAAGGCGCAACTGAGTAGTCTAATGTTGGTCCGGTTTTGGTTCTTGTGAACGTTGGCAAGGATACGTTGCGAATATACACTCTCGGGGCATAATAGAACAATATAATCAGGTTTTACTATTTGTTCGATTGAATGAGAAAAAGTACTGTTTCCAAAGATATATTGTTAGGGCGCAACTGAGTAGTCTAATGTTGGTCCGGTTTTGGTTCTTGTGAACGTTGGCATGGATACGTTGCGAATATACACTCTCGGGGCGTAATAGAACAATATAATTAGATTTTACTCTTTGTTCGATTCAATGAGAAAAATCTTTGTTTCCAAAATTATCGTTAGGCGCAACTAGTAGTCTAATGTTGGTCCGGTTTTGGTTCTTGTGAATGTTGGCATGGATACGTTGCGAATATACACTCTCGGGGCGTAATAGAACAATATAATTAGGTTTTACTCTTTTGTTCGATTGAATGAGAAAAATCTTGTTTCCAAAGATATCTTGTTAGGCGCAATGAATAAGCTAATGTTGTCGGTTTTGGTTCTTGTGAACAATGACATCGATACGTTGCAAATTTACACTCCCGGGCATGATAGAACAATATAATTAGGTTTTACTCTTTGTTCGATTGAATGAGAAAAATCTTGTTTCTAAAGTTATACTGTTATGGCGCAACTAAGTAGTCTAATGTTGGTCCGGTTTTGGTTTTTGTGAACGTTGGCATCGATACGTTGCAAATTTTCACTATCGGTGCATAATAGAACAATATAATTAGGTTTTACTCTTTGTTCGATTGAATGAGAAAAATCTTGTTTCTAAAATTATACTGTTATGGCGCAATTGAGTAGTCTAATGTTGGTCGGTTTTGGTTTATTGTGAACGTTGGCATCGATACGTTGCAAATTTATGCTCTCGGGCATAGTAGAACAATATAATTAGGTTTTACTCTTTGTTCGATTGAATGAGAAAAATCTTGTTTCCAAAGTTATACTCTTATGGCGCAACTGAGTAGTCTAATGTTGGTCCGGTTTTGGTTCTTGTGAACAATGACATCGATACGTTGCAAATTTACACTCGGGGCATAATAGAACAATATAATTAGGTTTTACTCTTTGTTCGATTGAATGAGAAAAAGTACTGTTTCTAAAGTTATACTGTTATGGCGCAACTGAGTAGTCTAATGTTGGTCCGGTTTTGGTTCTTGTGAACGTTGGCATCGATACGTTACAAATTTACACTCTCGGGGCATAATAGAACAATATAATTAGGTCTTACTATTTGTTCGATTGAATGAGAAAAAGTACTGTTTCCAAAGTTATACTATTATGGCGCAACTGAGTAGTCTAATGTTGGTCCGGTTTTGTTTCTTATGACGTTGGCATCGATACGTTGCAAATTTACACTCTCGGGTCATAATAGAACAATATAATTAGGTTTTACTCTTTGTTCGATTGAATGAGAAAAAGTACTGTTTCTAACGTTATACTGTTAGGGCGCAACTGAGTAGTCTAATGTTGGTCCGGTTTTGTTTCTTGTGAACGTTGGCATCGATACGTTGCAAATTTACACTCTCGGTGCATAATAGAACAATATAATTAGGTTTTTACTCTTTGTTCGATTGAATGAGAAAAAGTACTGTTTCTAAAGTTATACTGTTATAGCGCAACTTAGTAGTCTAATGTTGGTCCGATTTTGGTTTTTGTTAACATTGGCATCGATACGTTTCAAATTTACTCTCTCGGGGCATAATAGAACAATATAATTAGGTTTTACTCTTTGTTCGATTGAATGAGAAAAATCTTGTTTCAAAGTTATCTTTGTTATGGCGCAAGCGAGTAGTCTAATGTTGGTCCGGTTTGGTTCTTGAACGTTGGCATCGATACGTTGCAAATTTACACTATCGGGGCATAATAGAACAAAATAATTAGGTTTTACTCTTTGTTCGATTGAATGAGAAAAAATCTTGTTTCTAAAGTTATACTATTATGGCGCAAGCGAGTAGTCCAATGTTGGTCCGGTTTTGGTTCTTGTGAACGTTGGCATCGATACGTTGTAAATTTACACTCTCGGGGCGTAATAGAACAAAATAATTTGGTTTTACTCTTTGTTCGATTGAATGAGTAAAAGTACTGTTTCCAAAGTTATACTGTTAGGGCGTAACTTAGTAGTCTAATGTTGGTCCGATTTTGGTTCTTGTGAACGTTGGCATGGATGCGTTGCGAATATAAACTCTCGGGGCATAATAGAACTTTATAATTAGGTTTTGTTTGTTCGATTGAATGAGAAAAATCTTGTTTCCCAAGATATCTTGTTAGGGCGCAAGCGAGTAGTGTAATGTTGGTCGGTTTTGGTTCTTGTGAACGTTGGCATGGATACGTTGCGAATATACACTCTCGGGACATAATAGAACAATATAATTAGGTTTTACTCTTTGTTAGATTGAATGAGAAAATGTCTTGCTTCCAAAGATATCTTGTTAGGGCGAGTAGCCTAATGTTGGTCCGTTTTGGTTCTTGTTAACGTTGGCATGGATACGTTGCGAATATACACTCTTGGGGCATAATAGAACAATATAATTACGTTTTACTCTTTGTTCGATAGAATGAGAAAAAATCTTGCTTCCAAAGATATCTTGTTAGGGCGCAAGTAGTAGTCTAATGTTGGTCCGTTGGTTCTTGTGAACGTTGGCATGGATACGTTGCGAATATACACTCTCGGGGCATAATAGAAAATTATAATTATGATTAACTCTTTGGTCGATTGAATGAGAAAAATGACTGCTTCCAAAGATATCTTTGTTAAGAGTAGTCTAATGTTGGTCCGGTTTTGGTTCTTGTGAACGTTGGCATGGATACGTTGCGAATATACACTCTCGGGGCATAATAGAACAATATAATTAGGTTTTACTCTTTGTTCGATTCAATGAGAAAAAGTACTGTTTCCAAAATTATACAGTTAGGGCGCAACTGAGTAGTCTAATGTTGGTCCGGTTTTGGTTCTTGTGAACGTTGGCATGGATACGTTCCGAATATAAACTCTCGGGGCATAATAGAACAATATAATTAGGTTTTACTCTTTGTTCGATTGAATGAGAAAAAGTACTGTTTCCAAAGATATACTGTTAGGGCGCAACTGAGAAGTCTAATGTTGGTCCGGTTTTGGTTCTTGTGAACGTTGGCATGGATACGTTCCGAATATAAACTCTCGGGGCATAATAGAACAATATAATTAGGTTTTACTCTTTGTTCGATTGAATGAGAAAAAGTACTGTTTCCAAAGATATACTGTTAGGGCCCACGAGTAGTCGATTGTTGGTCGGTTTTGTTCTTGTGAACGTTGGCACGGATACGTTGCGAATATAAACTCTCGGGAATAATAGAACAATATAATTAGGTTTTACTCTTTGTTCGATTGAATGAGAAAAAGAACTATTTCCCAAGATATCTTTGTTAGGCGCAACTGAGTAGTCTAATGTTGGTCCGGTTTTGGTTCTTGTGAACGTTGGCATGGATACGTTGCGAATATACACTTTATGGGCATAATAGAACAATATAATTATGTTTTACTCTTTGTTCGATTGAATGAGAAAAATCTTGCTTCCAAAGATATCTTGTTAGGCGCAACTGAGTAGCCTAATGTTGGTCCGGTTTTGGTTCTTGTTAACGTTGGCATGGATACGTTGCGAATATACACTCTAGGGACAAAATAGAACAATATAATTAGGTTTTACTCTTTGTTCGGTAGAATGAGAAAAAGAAGCACTTCCAAAGATATCTTAGGGCGCAAAGTAGCCTAGTGTTGGTGCGGTTTTGGTGCTTGTGAATGTTGGCATAGATACGTTGAGAATATACTCTCTCGGGGCATAATAGAACAATAAAAATATGTTTTACTCTTTGTTCGATTGAATGAGAAAAAAATCTTGTTTCCAAAGTTATCTTTGTTAGGCGCAATGAGTAGTCTAATGTTGGTCCGGTTTTGGTTCTTTTGAACGGTGGCATGGATACGTTGCGAATATACACTCTCGGGGCATAGTAGAAAATTATAATTAGGATTTACTTTTGGTCGATTGAATGAGAAAAATCTTTTCTAAAGATATCTTGTTAGGCGCAACCAGGTAGTCTAATGTTGGTCCGGTTTTGGTTCTTGTGAACGTTGGCATGGATACGTTGCGAATATACACTCTCGGGGCGTAATAGAACAATATAATAGGTTTTACTCTTTGTTCGATTGAATGAGAAAAAGTACTGTTTCCAAAGTTATACTGTTAGGGCGCTGAGTAGTCTATTGTTGGTCCGGTTTTGTTCTTGTGAAGGTTGGCACGGATACGTTGCGAATATACACTCTCGGGCATAATAGAACAATATAATTAGGTTTTACACTTTGTTCGATTGAATGAGAAAAATCTTGTTTCCAAAGTTATCTTTGTTATGGCGCAACGAGTAATCTAATGTTGTACCGATTTTTGTTCTTGTGAACATTGATATCGATACGTTGCAAATTTACACTCTCGGGGCATAATAGAACAATATAATTAGGTTTTACTCTATGTTCGATTGAATGAGAAAAATCTTGCTTCCAAAGATAAAGCGTTAGCGCAACTGAGTAATCTAATTTTGGTCCGGTTTTGGTTCTTGTGAACGTTGGCATTGATACGTTGCGAATATGCACTCTCGGGGCATAATAGAACAATATAATTTGGTTTTACTCTTTGTTCGATTGAATGAGGAAAAGTACTGTTTCCAAAGTTATACTGTTACGGCGCAACTGAGTAGTCTAATGTTGGTCTGGTTTTTGTTCTTGTGAAGGTCGGCATGGATACGTTGCGAATATACACTCTCGGGGCATAAGAGAACAATATAATTAGGTTTTACTCTTTTTTCGATTGAATGCGAAAAAGTACTACTTCCAAAGATATACTGTTACGGCGCAACTGAGTAGCCTAATGTTGGTCCGGTTGTGGTTCTTGTGAATGTTGGCATGGATACGTTGCGAATATACACTCTCGGGGCATAATAGAACAATAAAATTATGTTTTACTCTTTGTTCGATTGAATGAGAAAAAGTACTGTTTCCAAAGTTATACTGTTAGGGCGCAACTGAGTAGTCTAATGTTGGTCCGGTTTTGGTTCTTTTGAACGGTGGCATGGATACGTTGCGAATATACACTCTCGGGGCGTAATAGAACAATATAATTAGGTTTTACTCTTTGTTCGATTGAATGAGAAAAAGTACTGTTTCCAAAGTTATACTGTTAGGGCGCAACTGAGTAGTCAAATGCTGGTCCGGTTTTGGTTCTTGTGAACGTTGGCATGGATACGTTGCGAATATACACTCTGGGGGCGTAATAGAACAATATAATTAGGTTTTACTCTTTGTTCGATTGAATGAGTAAAAATCTTTGCTTCCAAAGATATCTTTGTTAGGGCGCAACTGAGTAGTCTAATGTTGGTCCGGTTTTGGTTCTTGTGAACTATGGCATGGATACGTTGCGAATATACACTCTCGGGGCGTAATAGAACAATATAATTAGGTTTCACTCTTTGTTCGATTGAATGAGAAAAATCTTGCTTCCAAAGATATCTTGTTAGGGCGCAATGAGTAGCCTAATGTTGGTCGGTTTTGGTTCTTGTGAACGTTGGCATGGATACGTTGCGAATATACACTCTCGGGGCATAATAGAACAATATAATTAGGTTTTGCTCTTTGTTCGATTGAATGAGAAAAAGTACTGTTTCCCAAGAT
Source organism: Aechmea fasciata (assembly GCA_025177825.1). Taxonomy (NCBI): domain Eukaryota; kingdom Viridiplantae; phylum Streptophyta; class Magnoliopsida; order Poales; family Bromeliaceae; genus Aechmea; species Aechmea fasciata. The sequence continues at coordinate 13,494,006 of CM045933.1, forward strand.
ATACTGTTAGGGCGCAACTGAGTAGTCTAATGTTGGTCCGGTTTTGGTTCTTGTGAACGTTGGCATGGATACGTTGCGAATATACACTCTCGGGACATAATAGAACAATATAATTAGGTTTTACTCTTTGTTAGATTGAATGAGAAAATGTCTGCTTCCAAAGATATCTTGTTAAGGCGCAACTAAGTAGCCTAATGTTGGTCGGTTTTGGTTCTTGTTAACGTTCGGATGGATACGTTGCGAATATACAATCTTGGGGCATAATAGAACAATATAATTAGTTTTTACTCTTTGTTCAATGGAAGGAGAAAAGTACTGCTTCCAAAGATATACTGTTAGGGTGCAACTGAGTAGTCTAATGTTGGTCCGGTTTTGGTTCTTGTGAACGTTGGCATGGATACGTTGCGAATATACAATCTCGGGGCATAATAGAACAATATAATTAGGTTTTACTCTTTGTTCGATTGAATGAGAAAAAATACAGTTTCCAACGATATCTTGTTAGGGCGCAACTGAATAAGCTAATGTTGTACCGGTTTTGGTTCTTGTGAACAATGACATCGATACGTTGCAAATTTACACTCCCGGGGCATGATAGAACAATATAATTAGTTTTTACTCTTTGTTCGATTGAATGAGAAAAAGTACTGTTTCTAAAGTTATACTGTTATGGCGCAACTGAGTAGTCTAATGTTGGTCCGGTTTTGGTTTTTGTGAACGTTGGCATCGATACGTTGCAAATTTACACTCCCGGTGCATAATAGAACAATATAATTAGGTTTTACTCTTTGTTCGATTGAATGAGAAAAAGTACTGTTTCTAAAGTTATACTCTTGTAATGGCGAGTAGTCTAATGTTGGTCCTGGTTTTTGTTTATTGTGAACGTTGGTATCGATACGTTGCAAATTTATGCTCTCGGGGCATAATAGAACAATATAATTAGGTTTTACTCTTTGTTCGATTGAATGAGAAAAAGTACTGTTTCCAAAGTTATACTGTTATGGCCCAACTGAGTAGTCTAATGTTGGTCCGGTTTTGGTTCTTGTGAACAATGACATCGATACGTTGCAAATTTACCCTCTCTGGGCATAAGAGAGCAAGATAATTAGGTTTTACTCTTTGTTCGATTGAATGAGAAAAAGTACTGTCTCTAAAGTTATACTGTAATGGCGCAACTGAGTAGTCTAATGTTGGTCCGGTTTTGGTTCTTGTGATCGTTGACATCGATACGTTGCAAATCTACACTATCGGAGCATAATAGAACAATATAATTAGGTCTTACTATTTGTTCGATTAAATGAGAAAAAGTACTGTTTCCAAAGTTATACTGTTATGGCGCAACTGAGTAGTCTAATGTTGGTCCGGTTTTGGTTCTTATGACGTTGGCATCGATACGTTGCAAATTTACACTCTCGGGTCATAATAGAACAATATAATTAGGTTTTACTCTTTGTCCGATTGAATGAGAAAAAGTACTGTTTCTAAAGTTATACTGTTATGACGCAACTAAGTAGTCTAATGTTGGTCCGGTTTTGTTTCTTGTGAACGTTGGCATCGATACGTTGCAAATTTACACTCTCGGTGCATAATAGAACAATATAATTAGGTTTTTACTCTTTGTTCGATTGAATGAGAAAAAGTACTGTTTCGAAAGTTAGACTGTTATAGCGCAACTTAGTAGTCTAATGTTGGTCCGGTTTTGGTTTTTGTTAACATTGGCATCGATACGTTTCAAATTTACTCTCTCGGGGCACAATAGAACAAAATAATTAGGTTTTACTCTTTGTTCGATTGAATGAGAAAAAGTACTGTTTCGAAAGTTATACTGTTATGGCGCAACTGAGTAGTCTAATGTTGGTCCGGTTTTGATTCTTGTGAACGTTGGCATCGATACGTTGAAAATTTACACTCTCGGTGCATAATAGAACAATATAATTAGGTTTTACGCTTTGTTCGATTGAATGAGAAAAAGTACTGTTTCTAAAGTTATACTATTATGGCGCAACTGAGTAGTCTAATGTTGGTCCGATTATGGTTCTTGTGAACGTTGGCATCGATACGTTGTAAATTTACTCTCTCGGGGCATAATAGAACAATATAATTAGGTTTTACTCTTTGTTCGATTGAATGAGAAAAAGTACTGTGTCCAAAGTTATACTGTTAGGGCGTAACTGAGTAGTCTAATGTTGGTCCGATTTTGGTTCTTCTGAACGTTGACATGGATACGTTGCGAATATAAACTCTCGGGGCATAATAGAACTATATAATTAGGTTTTACTCTTTGTTCGATTGAATGAGAAAAAGTACTGTTTCCCAAGATATACTGTTAGGGCGCAACTGAGTAGTCTAATGTTGGTCCGGTTTTGGTTCTTGTGAACGTTGGCATGGATACGTTGCGAATATACACTCTCGGGACATAATAGAACAATATAATTAGGTTTTAGTTTTTGTTAGATTGAATGAGAAAATGTACTGCTTCCAAAGATATACTGTTAGGGCGCAACTGAGTAGTCTAATGTTGGTCCGGTTTTGGTTCTTGTGAACGTTGGCATGGATACGTTGCGAATATACACTCTCGGGGCATAATAGAACAATATAATTAGGTTTTACTCTTTGTTCGATTCAATGAGAAAATGTACTGTTTCCAAAATTATACTGTTAGGGCGCAACTGAGTAGTCTAATGTTGGTCCGGTTTTGGTTCTTGTGAACGTTGGCATGGATACGTTCCGAATATAAACTCTCGGGGCATAATAGAACAATATAATTAGGTTTTACTCTTTGTTCGATTGAATGAGAAAAAGTACTACTTCCAAAGATATACTGTTAGGGCGCAACTGAGTAGTCTAATGTTGGTCCGGTTTTGGTTCTTGTGAACGTTGGCGTGGATACGTTCCGAATATAAACTCTCGGGGCATAATAGAACAATATAATTAGGTTTTACTCTTTGTTCGATTGAATGAGAAAAAGTACTGTTTCCAAAGTTATACTGTTAGGGCCCCACTGAGTAGTCTATTGTTGGTCCGGTTTTTGTTATTGTGAACGTTGGCACGGATACGTTGCGAATATAAACTCTCCGGGCATAATAGAACAATATAATTAGGTTTTACTCTTTGTTCGATTGAATGAGAAAAAGAACTATTTCCCAAGATATACTGTTAGGGCGCAACTGAGTAATCTAATGTATGTCCGGTTTTGGTTCTTGTGAACGTTGGCATGGATACGTTGTGAATATACACTTTATGGGCATAATAGAACAATATAATTATGTTTTACTCTTTGTTCGATTGAATGAGAAAAAGTACTGCTTCCAAAGATATACTGTTAGGGCGCAACTGAGTAGTCTAATGTTGGTCCGGTTTTGGTTCTTGTGAACGTTGGCATGGATACGTTGCGAATATACACTCTCGGGACATAATAGAACAATATAATTAGGCTTTACTCTTTGTTCGATAGAATGAGAAAAAGTACTGCTTCCAAAGATATACTGTTAGGGCGCAACTGAGTAGCCTAATGTTGGTCCGGTTTTGGTTCTTGTGAATGTTGGCATGGATACGTTGCGAATATACACTCTCGGGGCATAATAGAACAAAAAAATTATGTTTTACTCTTTGTTCGATTTAATGAGAAAAAGTACTGTTTCCAAAGTTATACTGTTAGGGCGCAACTGAGTAGTCTAATGTTGGTCCGGTTTTGGTTCTTTTGAACGGTGGCATGGATACGTTGCGAATATACACTCTCGGGGCATAGTAGAAAATTATAATTATGTTTTACTCTTTGGTCGATTGAATGAGAAAAAGTACTACTTCCAAAGATATACTGTTAGGGCGCAACTGAGTAGTCTAATGTTGGTCCGGTTTTGGTTCTTGTGAACGTTGGCATGGATACGTTGCGAATATACACTCTCGGGGTATAATAGAACAATATAATCAGGTTTTACTCTTTGTTCGATTGAGTGAGAAAAAGTACTGTTTCCAAAGTTATACTGTTAGGGCGCCACTGAGTAGTCTATTGTTGGTCCAGTTTTTGTTCTTGTGAACGTTGGCACGGATACGTTGCGAATATACACTCTCGGGGCATAATAGAACAATATAATTAGGTTTTACACTTTGTTCGATTGAATGAGAAAAAGTACTGTTTCCAAAGTTATACTGTTATGGCGCAACTGAGTAATCTAATGTTGTACCGATTTTGGTTCTTGTGCACATTGACATCGATACGTTGCAAATTTACACTCTCGGGGCATAATAGAACAATATAATTATGTTTTACTCTTTGTTCGATTGAATGAGAAAAAGTACTGCTTCCAAAGATATACTGTTAGGGCGCAACTGAGTAATCTAATATTGGTCCGGTTTTGGTTCTTGTGAACGTTGGCATTGATACGTTGCGAGTATTCACTCTCGGGGCATAATAGAACAATATAATTAGGTTTTACTCTTTGTTCGATTGAATGAGGAAAAGTACTGTTTCCAAAGTTATACTGTTACGGCGCAACTAAGTAGTCTAATGTTGGACCGGTTTTTGTTCTTGTGAAGGTCGGCATGGATACGTTGCGAATATACACTCTCGGGGCATAAGAGAACAATATAATTAGGTTTTACTCTTTGTTCGATTGAATGAGAGAAAGTACTGCTTCCAAAGATATACTGTTAGGGCGCAACTGAGTAGCCTAATGTTGGTCCGGTTTTGGTTCTTGTGAATGTTGGCATGGATACGTTGCGAATATACACTCTCGGGGCATAATAGAACAATAAAATTATGTTTTACTCTTTGTTCGATTTAATGAGAAAAAGTACTGTTTCCAAAGTTATACTGTTAGGGCGCAACTGAGTAGTCTAATGTTGGTCCGGTTTTGGTTCTTTTGAACGTTGGCATGGATACGTTGCGAATATACACTCTGGGGCGTAATAGAACAATATAATTAGGTTTTACTCTTTGTTCGATTGAATGAGAAAAAGTACTGCTTCCAAAGATATACTGTTAGGGCGCAACTGAGTAGTCTAATGTTGGTCCGTTTTTGGTTCTTGTGAACGTTGGCATGGATACGTTGCGAATATACACTCTCGGGGCATAATAGAACAATATAATTAGGTTTTACTCTTTGTTCGATTGAATGAGAAAAAGTACTGTTTCCAAAGTTATACTGTTAGGGCGCCACTGAGTAGTCTATTGTTGGTCCAGTTTTTGTTCTTGTGAACGTTGGCACGGATACGTTGCGAATATACAGTCTCTGGGCATAATAGAACAATATAATTAGGTTTTACACTTTGTTCGATTGAATGAGAAAAAGTACTGTTTCCAAAGTTATACTGTTATGGCGCAACTGAGTAATCTAATTGTAAGGACTCGAAATTGCGAAACGAGAAACTGGACTATGATTCAAATTGATCAAAGTCAAGTTAGGAATGCCTTAGAGTGATTAAAGGCATTAAGTAAGCTAAAAGTGCATTGGAAATGACCCGTACTGAAATCGGAGCGGAAACAGAAGATTTAAAATTTTCTGTGAGAAACGGGGCAGATAAATTAGCAGAAAATGCACAGTGTCGGAAAATTATGAAAACTGGAGGGTATGTCAGGATTATTATTATGAGGCTAGAATTAAAGTTTCATGCCATTCTGACACGAAAATGCCCAAAATTGGGCTGTGCATTAGAGGGGTATTTTGGTAATTATAGATACAAGAGAGCTATTTGTATTTGACTTCTCTCTTGACCCTCATTACTTGCACCCTAAGCAAAGGAAAAGGCTCCTCTCTCTCTCTCTCTTGGCTGATAGAAAGAGAAGGAGAAAAAGAAGAGAAAAAGAAGAGAAGGAAGAAGAAGTTGGAGAAAGAGCTTGGAGGAGTGAGATTTCCCTCACTAGCCTTCTTCTTCATCGAGAGAAGAGTTTCTCAAGGTAGGCTTCAGATTTTCTAAAGCCTTATATTTCTAGGGTTTTGTTAGTTAGCCTTAGAATGGGATTTTAGAGAACTCTAGAATGCTAGCTAGTTGCTAGAAGCATAATCTAGAGACCGTTACGCCTGTTTTTGCCGAAGTTGTGAGCTAGGGCTCCAAAATGCGATTTTGCTAACGGTTAGGGTTTGATCTAGTTTAACCCTATGTTTATGATGGTTTTAGGCTCGGGAGCACTCCCGCGAAAACGATTAAGCGATTAAACGAGCGAGTGCGGAGAAATCGAGCCGGGAGCCTAATCGGGCTCAAATTGCCGTAGAATGCGGCGAAGCCTTCGAGAATTCGGCGAAGTGCGCCGGTGGAGCCTACACGGTATTAGAAGGTGGGGGGTGTCCATCCCAGCGGTGGGCTGCTCCCTATGTCTGTATGTGCATATGTATATAGTATCGATCTAATGTAAATTGTCGAAAACAAGTTAGGGTAAGATACTCCTTTATTGCATGTAGTTCTAGCTAGTGTAGCTGGATATGCTTGACACTAGGGTAGAATACATGAATAAAGGCGAGTGATGACATTGAAACCCTAAGTAGAAAACTTATATGAGTTGGTAAAACTGAAAGACATTCCTTTATTTGCATGTGATTCTAGCTAGTGTAGCGTGATATGCTTGACACTAGGGTAGAATACATGAATAAAGGTGAATGATGACATTGAAATTCTAGTGTAAAGAACAAACGACAACCTAGATCGAGTGGCATCTAGTTGAATGATAACCTAGATCGAGTGGCATCTAGTTGAATGATAACCTAGATCGAGTGGCATCTAGTAAATAAGAACATTGACAAATGACATGTTGAACTAGAGTCTAGGTGAACTCTATGCATGATGAACTAGAGGTGATAGTTCTGAGAGTTGTTAACCTTAGTTGGTAGGGTATCCTCAGTTGGCGAGGATTGGATCATACTCACACAGTCTATTTGAGCTTGTGGTGGTCGCTCCACACAAGCAGTGCACTTCGGAGTTGTCACACGAGCGGGGTAGCTCACCGGGTGGGATACGAGCGGGGTAGCTCCTCACCCATTGGACTGGGAGGTGAGTCGGGCGAAGGGCGGGGTAGCTCTTCACCAGTGAGATTTGAGCGGGGTAGCTCTTCACCTATGAGGTTTGAGCGGGGTAGCTCTTAACCTATTAGATTTGAGCGGGGTAGCTCATCACTGGGAGATTTGAGAGATCAGTAGAGGCGAAAGGCGGGGTAGCCCTTCACCTCTTCACCTACTAGATTTGTAGTGTGAGTTGAGGGCGAACCTTGAGGGTAAGCCAAGAGATTGAATAAAGACAAGAATATGTTTCCTGTTAAACATAGTAAAGTGAGAGTTGCCTTATGCTGTACTTAGCATGATAGTTCTTAAACTATAGTGAGCATGCTTGTTTATACGGTTGTGTATAGTAGAAATATCGATAGCATGATTTACAGCTTTCCATATTATCGATAGCATAATTTACTGATTTTCTATATAAATATCTATCTGTGCATACCTATGCCGTATGGACCTAGTGGGGAGATCGGTGGAGTCGGTGGCCGAGCCCACTGGGAACTAAGGAAGTTAGTTCTCCCCCCACCACTATTACGGGGGTTAGCGCGAGTACCCCGGGCGAGGAGCGTGGCAAGGGCATAGCGCCCTAGTCCGAGGTAGCGGCCACCTATGGTATTAGAACCACCGTCATGTGTATGAGTGTGGAAATGATGTATAGATGAGAGGTTGTGAGATATGTGTATATATGTTATTTTGCAAGTCAAGGAAACTTGTTGTAAATGATGTTTGGGACGTTAATGTAATAGCTAAGTATTTCTCTCTTTTATACTTGTATGAATTTACTTGTTGTACTTGCTCTTGTTGGTATGCACTCTTAGTGCTTCGTTTAGTCGTGTATGTTATAAGTTGATTGCCTGGAATCTCCTTTTACATGACTTGTTGTTGAGCCTTGGACGGTACAGGGGAGGTGTTGTCCGTCCGGCGTCTGTTTGACGTGCCCGTGCCGACCAAATTGGCGGTCGCGGGGCGTGACACTAATGTTGTACCGATTTTGGTTCTTGTGCACATTGACATCGATACGTTGCAAATTTACACTCTCGGGGCATAATAGAACAATATAATTATGTTTTACTCTTTGTTCGATTGAATGAGAAAAATCTTGCTTCCAAAGATATCTTTTGTTAGGGCGCAACTGAGTAATCTAATATTGGTGCGGTTTTGGTTCTTGTGAACGTTGGCATTGATACGTTGCGAGTATTCACTCTCGGGGCATAATAGAACAATATAATTAGGTTTTACTCTTTGTTCGATTGAATGAGGAAAAATCATTTCCAAAGTTATCTTTACTACGGCGCAACTAAGTAGTCTAATGTTGTTCCGGTTTTGGTTCTTGTGAACGTAGACAACGATACGTTGCCAATATACACTCTCGGGGCATAATAGAACAATATAATTGGGTTTTACTCTTTGTTCGATTGAATGAGAGAGAAAATCTTGCTTCCAAAGATATCTTTGTTAGGCGCATGAGTAGCCTAATGTTGGATTGGTTTTCTTTCTTTTTAACGTTGGCATGGATACGTTGCGAATATACACTCTAGGGGCATAATAGAACAATATAATTAGGTTTTACTCTTTGTTCGATAGAATGCGAAAAAGTACTGCTTCCAAAGATATACTGTTAGGGCGCAACTGAGTAGTCTAATGTTGGTCCGTTTTGGTTCTTGTGAACGTTGGCATGGATTCGTTGCGAATATACACTCTCGGGGCATAATAGAAAATTATAATTATGTTTTACTCTTTGGTCGATTGAATGAGAAAAAAAATCTTGCTTCCAAAGATATCTTGTTAAGGCGCAATGAGTAGTCTAATGTTGGTCCGATTTTGGTTCTTGTGAACGTTGGCATGGATACGTTGCGAATATACACTCTCGGGGCATAATAGAACAATATAATCGGGTTTTACTCTTTGTTCGATTGAATGAGAAAAAATCTTGTTTCCAAAGATATCTTGTTAGGCGCAACCGAGTAGTCTAATGTTGGTCGGTTTTGGTTCTTGTGAACGTTGGCATGGATACGTTGCGAATATACACTCTCGGGGCATAATAGAACAATATAATTAGGTTTTACTCTTTGTTCGATTCAATGAGAAAAATCATTTCCAAAATTATACTGTAGGCGCAAGCGAGTAGTCTAATGTTGGTTCGGTTTTGCTTCTTGTGAACGTTGGCATGGATACGTTGCAAATTTAAACTCTCGGGGCATAATAGAACAATATAATTAGGTTTTATTCTTTGTTCGATTGAATGAGAAAAAGTACTACTTCCAAAGATATACTGTTAGGGCGCAACTGAGTAGTCTAATGTTGGTCCGGTTTTGGTTCTTGTGAACGTTGGCGTGGATACGTTCCGAATATACACTCTCCGGGCATAATAGAACAAAATAATTAGGTTTCACTCTTTGTTCGATTGAATGAGAGAAAGAAATCTTGTTTCCAAAGTTATCTTTGTTAGGGCCCCAGAGTAGTCTAATGTTGGTCCGGTTTTGGTTCTTGTGAACGTTGGTATGGATACGTTGCGAATATACACTCTCGGGGCATAATAGAACAATATAATTAGGTTTTACTCTTTGTTCGATTGAATGAGAAAAAGTACTGTTTCCAAAGTTATACTGTTATGGCGCAACTGAGTAATCTAATGTTGTACCGATTTTGGTTCTTGTGCACATTGACATCGATACGTTGCAAATTTACACTCTCGGGGCATAATAGAACAATATAATTATGTTTTACTCTTTGTTCGATTGAATGAGAAAAAGTACTGCTTCCAAAGATATACTGTTAGGGCGCAACTGAGTAATCTAATATTGGTCCGGTTTTGGTTCTTGTGAACGTTGGCATTGATACGTTGCGAGTATTCACTCTCGGGGCATAATAGAACAATATAATTAGGTTTTACTCTTTGTTCGATTGAATGAGGAAAAGTACTGTTTCCAAAGTTATACTGTTACGGCGCAACTAAGTAGTCTAATGTTGGACCGGTTTTTGTTCTTGTGAAGGTCGGCATGGATACGTTGCGAATATACACTCTCGGGGCATAAGAGAACAATATAATTAGGTTTTACTCTTTGTTCGATTGAATGAGAGAAATCGCTTCCAAAGATATCTTGTTAGGCGCAAGCGAGTAGCCTAATGTTGGTCCGGTTTTGGTTCTTGTGAATGTTGGCATGGATACGTTGCGAATATACACTCTCGGGGCATAATAGAACAATAAAATTATGTTTTACTCTTTGTTCGATTGAATGAGAAAAATCTTGTTTCCAAAGTTATACTGTTAGGGCGCAACTGAGTAGTCTAATGTTGGTCCGTTTTGGTTCTTGTGAACGTTGGCATGGATACGTTGCAAATATACACTCTCGGGGCATAATAGAAAATTATAATTATGTTTTACTCTTTGGTCGATTGAATGAGAAAAAGTACTGCTTCCAAAGATATCGTTAGGCGCAAAGAGTAGTCTAATGTTGGTCCGGTTTTGGTTCTTGTGAACGTTGGCATGGATACGTTGCGAATATACACTCTCGGGGTATAATAGAACAATATAATCAGGTTTTACTCTTTGTTCCATTGAGTGAGAAAAAGTACTGTTTCCAAAGTTATACTGTTAGGGCGCCACAGAGTAGTCTATTGTTGGTCCAGTTTTTGTTCTTGTGAACGTTGGCACGGATACGTTGCGAATATACGATCTCTGGGCATAATAGAACAATATAATTAGGTTTTACACTTTGTTCGATTGAATGAGAAAAATCTGTTTCCAAAGTTATACTGTTATGGCGCAACTGAGTAATCTAATGTTGTACCGATTTTGGTTCTTGTGCACATTGACATCGATACGTTGCAAATTTACACTCTCGGGGCATAATAGAACAATATAATTATGTTTTACTCTTTGTTCGATTGAATGAGAAAAATCGCTTCCAAAGATATACTGTTAGGGCGCAACTGAGTAATCTAATATTGGTGCGGTTTTGGTTCTTGTGAACGTTGGCATTGATACGTTGCGAGTATTCACTCTCGGGGCATAATAGAACAATATAATTAGGTTTTACTCTTTGTTCGATTGAATGAGTAAAAATCTTATTTCCAAAGTTATCTTTGTTACGGCGCAACTAAGTAGTCTAATGTTGGACCGGTTTTTGTTCTTGTGAAGGTCGGCATGGATATGTTGCGAATATACACTCTCGGGGCATAAGAGAACAATATAATTAGGTTTTACTCTTTGTTCGATTGAATGAGAGAAATCTTGCTTCCAAAGATATCTTTGTTAGGCGCAACCGAGTAGCCTAATGTTGGTTCGGTTTTGGTTCTTGTTAACGTTGGCATGGATACGTTGCGAATATACACTCTTGGGGCATAATAGAACAATATAATTAGGTTTTACTCTTTGTTCGATAGAATGAGAAAAATCGCTTCCAAAGATATACTATTAGGCGCAGATGAGTAGCCTAATGTTGGTCCGGTTTTGGTTCTTGTGAACGTTGGCATGGATACGTTGCGAATATACACTCTCGGGGCATAATAGAAAATTATAATTATGTTTTACTCTTTGGTCGATTGAATGAGAAAAATCTGCTTCCAAAGATATCTTTGTTAAGCGCATGAGTAGTCTAATGTTGGTCCGGTTTTGGTTCTTGTGAACGTTGGCATGGATACGTTGCGAATATACACTCTCGGGGCATAATAGAACAATATAATCAGGTTTTACTCTTTGTTCGATTGAATGAGAAAAAGTACTGTTTCCAAAGATATACTGTTAGGGCGCAACTGAGTAGTCTAATGTTGGTCCGGTTTTGGTTCTTGTGAACGTTGGCATGGAAACGTTGCGAATATACACTCTCGGGGCATAATAGAACAATATAATTAGGTTTTACTCTTTGTTCGATTCAATGAGAAAAAGTACTGTTTCCAAAATTATACTGTTAGGGCGCAACTGAGTAGTCTAATGTTGGTCCGGTTTTGGTTCTTGTGAACGTTGGCATGGATACGTTGCGAATATAAACTCTCGGGGCGTAATAGAACAATATAATTAGGTTTTATTCTTTGTTCGATTGAATGAGAAAAAGTACTGTTTCCAAAGTTATACTGTTAGGGCGCAACTGAGTAGTCTAATGTTGGTCCGGTTTTGGTTCTTGTGAACATTGGCACGGAAACGTTGCGAATATAAACTCTCTGGGCATAATAGAACAATATAATTAGGTTTTACTCTTTGTTCGATTGAATGAGAAAAAATCTTTGTTTCCAAAGTTATCTTGTTAGGGCCCATGAGTAGTCTATTGTTGGTCCGATTTTGTTCTTGTGAACGTTGGCACGGATACGTTGCGAATATACGATCTCTGGGCATAATAGAACAATATAATTAGGTTTTACACTTTGTTCGATTGAATGAGAAAAATCTTGTTTCCAAAGTTATACTGTTATGGCGCAACTGAGTAATCTAATGTTGTACCGATTTTGGTTCTTGTGCACATTGACATCGATACGTTGCAAATTTACACTCTCGGGGCATAATAGAACAATATAATTATGTTTTACTCTTTGTTCGATTGAATGAGAAAAATCTTGCTTCCAAAGATATCTTGTTAGGCGCAGTAATCTAATATTGGTCCGGTTTTGGTTCTTGTGAACGTTGGCATTGATACGTTGCGAGTATTCACTCTCGGGGCATAATAGAACAATATAATTAGGTTTTACTCTTTGTTCGATTGAATGAGGAAAATCTTGTTTCCAAAGTTATCTTGTTACGGCGCAACTAAGTAGTCTAATGTTGGACCGGTTTTTGTTCTTGTGAAGGTCGGCATGGATACGTTGCGAATATACACTCTCGGGGCATAAGAGAACAATATAATTAGGTTTTACTCTTTGTTCGATTGAATGAGAAAAAGTACTGTTTCCAAAGTTATACTGTTAGGGCGCAACTGAGTAGTCTAATGTTGGTCCGGTTTTGGTTCTTGTGAATGTTGGCATGGATACGTTGCGAATATACACTCTCGGGGCATAATAGAACAATAAAATTATGTTTTACTCTTTGTTCGATTGGATGAGAAAAATCTTGTTTCCAAAGATATACTGTTAGGGCGCAACTGAGTAGTCTAATGTTGGTCCGGTTTTGGTTCTTTTGAACGGTGGCATGGATACGTTGCGAATATACACTCTCGGGGCATAGTAGAAAATTATAATTATGTTTTACTCTTTGGTCGATTGAATGAGAAAAAGTACTACTTCCAAAGATATACTGTTAGGGCGCAACTGAGTAGTCTAATGTTGGTCCGGTTTTGGTTCTTGTGAACGTTGGCATGGATACGTTGCGAATATACACTCTCGGGGTATAATAGAACAATATAATTAGGTTTTACTCTTTGTTCCATTGAATGAGAAAAAGTACTGTTTCCAAAGTTATACTGTTAGGGCGCCGAGTAGTCTATTGTTGGTCCAGTTTTTGTTCTTGTGAACGTTGGCACGGATACGTTGCGAATATACAGTCTCTGGGCATAATAGAACAATATAATTAGGTTTTACACTTTGTTCGATTGAATGAGAAAAATCTTGTTTCCAAAGTTATACTGTTATGGCGCAACTGAGTAATCTAATGTTGTACCGATTTTGGTTCTTGTGCACATTGACATCGATACGTTGCAAATTTACACTCTCGGGGCATAATAGAACAATATAATTATGTTTTACTCTTTGTTCGATTGAATGAGAAAAATCTTGCTTCCAAAGATATCGTTAGGCGCAACTGAGTAATCTAATATTGGTGCGGTTTTGGTTCTTGTGAACGTTGGCATTGATACGTTGCGAGTATTCACTCTCGGGGCATAATAGAACAATATAATTAGGTTTTACTCTTTGTTCGATTGAATGAGGAAAAATCTTGTTTCCAAAGTTATACTGTTACGGCGCAACTAATTATTCTAATGTTGGAACGTTTTTTGTTCTTGTGTAGGTCGGCATGGATACGTTGCGAATATACACTCTCGGGGCATAAGAGAACAATATAATTAGGTTTTACTCTTTGTTCGATTGAATGAGAGAAATCTTGCTTCCAAAGATATCTTGTTAGGCGCAGAGTAGCCTAATGTTGGTTCGGTTTTGGTTCTTGTTAACGTTGGCATGGATACGTTGCGAATATACACTCTTGGGGCATAATAGAACAATATAATTAGGTTTTACTCTTTGTTCGATAGAATGAGAAAAAGTACTGCTTCCAAAGATATACTGTTAGGGCGCAACTGAGTAGTCTAATGTTGGTCCGTTTTGGTTCTTGTGAACGTTGGCATGGATTCGTTGCGAATATACACTCTCGGGGCATAATAGAAAATTATAATTAGGTTTTACTCTTTGGTCGATTGAATGAGAAAAAGTAATGCTTCCAAAGATATACTGTTAGGGCGCAACTGAGTAGTCTAATGTTGGTCCGGTTTTGGTTCTTGTGAACGTTGGCATGGATACGTTGCGAATATACACTCTCGGGGCATAATAGAACAATATAATCAGGTTTTACTCTTTGTTCGATTGAATGAGAAAAAGTACTGTTTCCAAAGTTATACTGTTAGGGCGCAACTGAGTAGTCTAATGTTGGTCCGGTTTTGGTTCTTGTGAACGTTGGCATGGAAACGTTGCGAATATATACTCTCGGGGCATAATAGAACAATATAATTAGGTTTTACTCTTTGTTCGATTCAATGAGAAAAATCTTGTTTCCAAAATTATACGTAAGGCGCAGGCGAGTAGTCTAATGTTGGTCCGGTTTTGGTTCTTGTGAACGTTGGCATGGATACGTTCCGAATATAAACTCTCGGGGCATAATAGAACAATATAATTAGGTTTTATTCTTTGTTCGATTGAATGAGAAAAAGTACTACTTCCAAAGTTATACTGTTAGGGCGCAACTGAGTAGTCTAATGTTGGTCCGGTTTTGGTTCTTGTGAACGTTGGCATGGATACGTTGCGAATATACACTCTCGGGCATAATAGAACAATATAATTAGGTTTTACTCTTTGTTCGATTGAATGAGAAAAATCTTGTTTCCAAAGTTATCTTTATTAGGGCCCCAGAGTAGTCTATTGTTGGTCCGGTTTTGTTATTGTGAACGTTGGCACGGATACGTTGCGAATATAAACTCTCCGGGCATAATAGAACAATATAATTAGGTTTTACTCTTTGTTCGATTGAATGAGAAAAAGAACTATTTCCCAAGATATACTGTTAGGGCGCAACTGAGTAGTCTAATGTTTGTCCGGTTTTGGTTCTTGTGAACGTTGGCATGGATACGTTGCGAATATACACTTTATGGGCATAATAGAACAATATAATTATGTTTTACTCTTTGTTCGATTGAATGAGAAAAAGTACTGCTTCCAAAGATATACTGTTAGGGCGCAACTGAGTAGTCTAATGTTGGTCTGGTTTTGGTTCTTGTGAACGTTGGCATGGATACGTTGCGAATATACACTCTCGGGACATAATAGAACAATATAATTAGGTTTTACTCTTTGTTCGATTGAATGAGAAAAAGTACTGTTTCCAAAGTTATACTGTTAGGGCGCAACTGAGTAGCCTAATGTTGGTCCGGTTTTGGTTCTTGTGAACTATGGCATGGATACGTTGCGAATATACACTCTCGGGGCGAAATAGAACAATATAATTAGGTTTTACTCTTTGTTCGATTGAATGAGAAAAAGTACTGTTTCCAAAGATATCTTGTTAGGCGCAAGAGTAGTCTAATGTTGGTCCGGTTTTGGTTCTTGTGAATGTTGGCATGGATACGTTGCGAATATACACTCTCGGGGCATAATAGAACAATAAAATTATGTTTTACTCTTTGTTCGATTGAATGAGAAAAAGTACTGTTTCCAAAGTTATACTGTTAGGGCGCAACTGAGTAGTCTAATGTTGGTCCGGTTTTGGTTCTTGCGAACGTTGGCATGGATACGTTGCGAATATACACTCTCGGGGCGTAATAGAACAATATAATTAGGTTTTACTCTTTGTTCGATTGAATGAGAAAAATCTTTGTTTCCAAAGTTATCTTGTTAGGGCGCCTCGAGTAGTCTATTGTTGGTCCGGTTTTGTTCTTGTGAACGTTGGCATGGATACGTTGCGAATATACGCTCTCGGGGCATAAGAGAACAAAATAATTAGGTTTTACGCTTTGTTCGATTGAATGAGAAAAAGTACTGTTTCCAAAGTTATACTGTTATGGCGCAACTGAGTAATCTAATGTTGTACCGATTTTGGTTCTTGTGAACATTGACATCGATACGTTGCAAATTTACACTCTCGGGGCATAATAGAACAATATAATTATGTTTTACTCTTTGTTCGATTGAATGAGAAAAAGTACTGCTTCCAAAGATATACTGTTAGGGCGCAACTGAGTAATCTAATATTGGTCCGGTTTTGGTTCTTGTGAACGTTGGCATTGATACGTTGCGAGTATTCACTCTCGGGGCATAATAGAACAATATAATTAGGTTTTACTCTTTGTTCGATTGAATGAGGAAAAATCTTGTTTCCAAAGTTATCTTTATTACGCAACTAAATAGTCTAATGTTGGACCGGTTTTTGTTCTTGTGAAGGTCGGCATGGATACGTTGCGAATATACACTCTCGGGGCATAAGAGAACAATATAATTAGGTTTTACTCTTTGTTCGATTGAATGAGAGAAAATACTGCTTCCAAAGATATCTTTGTTAGGCGCAATCGAGTAGTCTAATGTTGGTCCGGTTTTGGTTCTTGTGAACGTTGGCATGGATACGTTGCGAATATACACTCTCCGGACATAATAGAACAATATAATTAGGTTTTACTCTTTGTTCGATTGAGTGAATAAAAATACTGATTCCAAAGATATACTGTTAGGGCGCAACTGAGTAGTCTAATGTTGGTCCGGTTTTGGTTCTTGTGAACGTTGGCATGGATACGTTGCGAATATACACTTTATGGGCATAATAGAACAATATAATTATGTTTTACTCTTTGTTCGATTGAATGAGAAAAAGTACTGCTTCCAAAGATATACTGTTAGGGCGCAACTGAGTAGTCTAATGTTGGTCCGGTTTTGGTTCTTGTGAACGTTGGCATGGATACGTTGCGAATATACACTCTCGGGACATAATAGAACAATATAATTAGATTTTACTCTTTGTTCGATTGAATGAGAAAAATCGCTTCCAAGGATATCTTTGTTAGGGCGCAACTGAGTAGCCTAATGTTGGTCCGGTTTTGGTTCTTGTGAACCATGGCATGGATACGTTGCGAATATACACTCTCGGGGCGTAATAGAACAATATAATTAGGTTTTACTCTTTGTTCGATTGAATGAGAAAAAATCTTGTTTCCCAAGATATCTTTGTTAGGCGCAATGAGTAGTCTCATGTTGGTCCGGTTTTGGTTCTTGTGAACGTTGGCATGGATACGTTGCGAATATACACTCTCGGGACATAATAGAACAATATAATTAGGTTTTACTCTTTGTTAGATTGAATGAGAAAATGTACTGCTTCCAAAGATATACTGTTAAGGCGCAACTGAGTAGCCTAATGTTGGTCTGGTTTTGGTTCTTGTTAGCGTTGGCATGGATACGTTGCGAATATACACTCTTGGGGCATAATAGAACAATATAATTAGGTTTTACTCTTTGTTCGATAGAATGAGAAAAAGTACTGCTTCCAAAGATATACTGTTAGGGCGCAACTGAGTAGTCTAATGTTGGTCCGTTTTGGTTCTTGTGAACGTTGGCATGGATACGTTGCGAATTTACACTCTCGGGGCATAATAGAAAATTATAATTAGGTTTACTCTTTGGTCGATTGAATGAGAAAAAGTACTGCTTCCAAAGATATACTGTTAAGGCGCAACTGAGTAGTCTAATGTTGGTTCGGTTTTGGTTCTTGTGAACGTTTGCAAGGATACGTTGCGAATATATACTCTCGGGGCATAATAGAACAATATAATCAGGTTTTACTCTTTGTTCGATTGAATGAGAAAAAGTACTGTTTCCAAAGATATATTGTTAGGGCGCAACTGAGTAGTCTAATGTTGGTCCGGTTTTGGTTCTTGTGAACGTTGGCATGGATACGTTGCGATTATACACTCTCGGGGCATAATAGAACAATATAATTAGGTTTTACTCTTTGTTCGATTGAATGAGAAAAAGTACTGTTTCCAAAATTATACTGTTAGGGCGCAACTGAGTAGTCTAATGTTGGTCCGGTTTTGGTTCTTGTGAACGTTGGCATGGATACGTTCCGAATATAAACTCTCGGGGCATAATAGAACAATATAATTTGGTTTTACTCTTTGTTCGATTGAATGAGAAAAAGTACTGTTTCCAAAGATATACTGTTAGGGCGCAACTGAATAAGCTAATGTTGTACCTGTTTTGGTTCTTGTGAACAATGACATCGATACGTTGCAAATTTACACTCCCGGGGTATGATAGAACAATATAATTAGGTTTTACTCTTTGTTCGATTGAATGAGAAAAATCTTGTTTCTAAAGTTATCTTTGTTATGGCGCAACTAAGTAGTCTAATGTTGGTCCGGTTTTGGTTTTTGTGAACGTTGGCATCGATACGTTGCAAATTTACACTCCCGGTGCATAATAGAACAATATAATTAGGTTTTATTCTTTGTTCGATTGAATGAGAAAAAGTACTGTTTCTAAAGTTATACTCTTATGGCGCAACTGAGTAGTCTAATGTTGGTCCGGTTTTGGTTTATTGTGAACGTTGGCATCGATACGTTGCAAATTTATGCTCTCGGGGCATAATAGAACAATATAATTAGGTTTTACTCTTTGTTCGATTGAATGAGAAAAAGTACTGTTTCCAAAGTTATACTGTTATGGCGCAACTGAGTAGTCTAATGTTGGTCCGGTTTTGGTTCTTGTGAACAATGACATCGATACGTTGCAAATTTACACTCCCGGGGCATAATAGAACAATATAATTAGATTTTACTCTTTGTTCGATTGAATGAGAAAGAGTACTGTTTCTAAAGTTATACTGTTATGGCGCAACTGAGTAGTCTAATGTTGGTCCGGTTTTGGTTCTTGTGATCGTTGGCATCGATACGTTGCAAATCTACACTATCGGAGCATAATAGAACAATATAATTAGGTCTTACTATTTGTTCGATTGAATGAGAAAAATCTTGTTTCCAAAGTTATACTGTTATGGCGCAACTGAGTAGTCTAATGTTGGTCCGGTTTTGGTTTTTATGACGTTGGCATGGATACGTTGCAAATTTACACTCTCGGGTCATAATAGAACAATATAATTAGTTTTACTCTTTGTTCGATTGAATGAGAAAAAGTACTGTTTCTAAAGTTATACTGTTATGGCGCAACTAAGTAGTCTAATGTTGGTCCGGTTTTGTTTCTTGTGAACGTTGGCATCGATACGTTGCAAATTTACACTCTCGGTGCATAATAGAACAATATAATTAGGTTTTTACTCTTTGTTCGATTGAATGAGAAAAAGAACTGTTTCGAAAGTTATACTGTTATAGCGCAACTTAGTAGTCTAATGTTGGTCCGATTTTGGTTTTTGTTAACATTGGCATCGATACGTTTCAAATTTACTCTCTCGGGGCATAATAGAACAATATAATTAGGTTTTACTCTTTGTTCGATTGAATGAGAAAAGGTCCTGTTCCAAAAGTTATCTTTTTATGGCGCAACTAAGTAGTCTAATGTTGGTCCGGTTTTGTTTCTTGTGAACGTTGGCATCGATACGTTGCAAATTTACACTCTCGGTGCATAATAGAACAATATAATTAGGTTTTTACTTTTTTTTCGATTGAATGGGAAAAAAATCTTGTTTCTAAATTTATACTATTATGGCGCAACTGAGTAGTCTAATGTTGGTCCGATTATGGTTCTTGTGAACGTTGGCATCGATACGTTGTAAATTTACTCTCTCGGGGCATAATAGAACAATATAATTAGGTTTTACTCTTTGTTCGATTGAATGAGAAAAAGAAGTGTGTCCAAAGTTATACTGTTAGGGCGCAACTGAGTAGTCTAATGTTGGTCCGATTTTGGTTCTTGTGAACGTTGACATGGATACGTTGCGAATATAAACTCTCGGGGCATAATAGAACTATATAATTAGGTTTTACTCTTTGTTCGATTGAATGAGAAAAAGTACTGTTTCCCAAGATATACTGTTAGGGCGCAACTGAGTAGGGTAATGTTGGTCCGGTTTTGGTTCTTGTGAACGTTGGCATGGATACGTTGCGAATATACACTCTCGGGACATAATAGAACAATATAATTAGGTTTTACTCTTTGTTAGATTGAATGAGAAAAAGTACTGCTTACAAAGATATACTGTTAGGGCGCAACTGAGTAGTCTAATGTTGGTCCGGTTTTGGTTCTTGTGAACGTTGGAATTGATACGTTGCGAATATACACTCTCGGGGCGTAATAGAACAATATAATTACGTTTTACTCTTTGTTCGATAGAATGAGAAAAAGTACTGTTTCCAAAGATATACTGTTAGGGCGCAACTGAGTAGTCTAATGTTGGTCCGTTTTGGTTCTTGTGAACGTTGGCATGGATACGTTGCGAATATACACTCTCGGGGCATAATAGAAAATTATAATTAGGTTTTACTCTTTGGTCGATTGAATGAGAAAAAGTACTGTTTCCAAAGTTATACTGTTAGGGCGCAACTGAGTAGTCTAATGTTGGTCCGGTTTTGGTTCTTGTGAACGTTGGCATGGATACGTTGCGAATATACACTCTCGGGACATAATAGAACAATATAATTAGGTTTTACTCTTTGTTAGATTGAATGAGAAAAAGTACTGCTTCCAAAGATATACTGTTAGGGCGCAACTGAGTAGCCTAATGTTGGTCCGGTTTTGGTTCTTGTTAACGTTGGCATGGATACGTTGCGAATATACACTCTCGGGGCATAATAGAACAATATAATTAGGTTTTACTCTTTGTTCGATAGAATGAGAAAAAGTACTGCTTCCAAAGATATACTATTAGGGCGCAGATGAGTAGTCTAATGTTGGTTCGTTTTGGTTCTTGTGAACGTTGGCATGGATACGTTGCGAATATACACTCTCGGGGCATAATAGAAAATTATAATTAGGTTTTACTCTTTGTTCGATTGAATGAGGAAAAGTACTGTTTCCAAAGTTATTCTGTTAGGGCGCAACTGAGTAGTCTAATGTTGGTCCGGTTTTGGTTCTTGTGAACGTTGGCATGGATACGTTGCGAATATACACTCTCGGGGCGTAATAGAACAATATAATCGGGTTTTACTCTTTGTTCGATTGAATGAGAAAAATCTTGTTTCCAAAGTTAAACTTTTAGGGCGCAACTGAGTAGTCTAATGTTGGTCCGGTTTTGGTTCTTGTGAACGTTGGCATGGAAACGTTGCGAATATACACTCTCGGGGCATAATAGAACAATATAATTAGGTTTTACTCTTTGTTCGATTCAATGAGAAAAAGTACTGTTTCTAAAATTATCGTAAGGCGCAAGTGAGTAGTCTAGTGTTGGTCCGGTTTTGGTTCTTGTGAACGTTGGCATGGATACGTTCGAAATATAAACTCTCGGGGCATAATAGAACAATATAATTAGGTTTTACTCTTTGTTCGATTGAATGAGAAAAAGTACTACTTCCAAAGATATCTTGTTAGGCGCAAGAGTAGTCTAATGTTGGTCCGGTTTTGGTTCTTGTGAACGTTGGCGTGGATACGTTCCGAATATAAACTCTCGGGGCATAATAGAACAATATAATTAGGTTTTACTCATTGTTCGATTGAATGAGAAAAAGTACTGTTTCCAAAGTTATACTGTTAGGGCCCCACTGCGTAGTCTATTGTTGGTCCGGTTTTTGTTCTTGTGAACGTTGGCACGGATACGTTGCGAATATAAACTCTCCGGGCATAATAGAACAATATAATTAGGTTTTACTCTTTGTTCGATTGAATGAGAAAAAGAACTATTTCCCAAGATATACTGTTAGGGCGCAACTGAGTAATCTAATGTTTGTCCGGTTTTGGTTCTTGTGAACGTTGGCATGGATACGTTGCGAATATACACTTTATGGGCATAATAGAACGATATAATTATGTTTTACTCTTTGTTCGATTGAATGAGAAAAATCTGCTTCCAAAGATATCTTTGTTAGGGCGCAACTGAGTAGTCTAATGTTGGTCCGGTTTTGGTTCTTGTGAACGTTGGCATGGATACGTTGCGAATATACACTCTCGGGACATAATAGAACAATATAATTAGGTTTTACTCTTTGTTAGATTGAATGAGAAAAAGTACTGAATCCAAAGATATACTGTTAGTGCGCAACTGAGTAGCCTAATGTTGGTCCGGTTTTGGTTCTTGTTAACGTTGGCATGGATACGTTGCGAATATAGACTCTAGGGACAAAATAGAACAATATAATGAGGTTTTACTCTTTGTTCGATAGAATGAGAAAAAGTACTGCTTCCAAAGATATCTTGTTAGGCGCAAGAGTAGCCTAATGTTGGTCCGATTTTGGTTCTTGTGAATGTTGGCATGGATACGTTGCGAATATACACTCAAGGGGCATAATAGAACAATAAAATTATGTTTTACTCTTTGTTCGATTGAATGAGAAAAAGTACTGTTTCCAAAGTTATACTGTTAGGGCGCAACTGAGTAGTCTAATGTTGGTCCGGTTTTGGTTCTTTTGAACGGTGGCATGGATACGTTGCGAATATACACTCTCGGGGCATAGTAGAAAATTATAATTAGGTTTTACTCTTTGGTCGATTGAATGAGAAAAAGTACTACTTCCAAAAAATATCTTGTTAGGCCGCAACTGAGTAGTCTAATGTTGGTTCGGTTTTGGTTCTTATGAACGTTGGCATGGATACGTTGCAAATTTACACTCTCGGGGCATAATAGAACAAAATAATTGGGTTTTACTCTTTGTTCGATTGAATGAGAAAAGGTGCTGTTTCCAAAGATATTCTGTTAGGGCGCCTCTGAGTAGTCTATTGTTGGTCCGGTTTTTGTTCTTGTGAACGTTGGCACGGATACGTTGCGAATATACAGTCTCTGGGCATAATAGAACAATATAATTAGGTTTTACACTTTGTTCGATTGAATGATAAAAAGTACTGTTTCCAAAGTTATACTGTTATGGCGCAACTGAGTAATCTAATGTTGTACCGATTTTGGTTCTTGTGAACATTGACATCGATACGTTGCAAATTTACACTCTCGGGGCATAATAGAACAATATAATTAGGTTTTACTCTTTGTTCGATTGAATGAGAAAAATCTTGCTTCCAAAGATATCTTGTTAGGCGCAATAATGAGTAGTCTAATGTTGGTCCGGTTTTGGTTCTTGTGAACGTTGGCATGGATACGTTGCGAATATACACTTTATGGGCATAATAGAACAATATAATTATGTTTTACTCTTTGTTCGATTGAATGAAAAAATCTTCTTCCAAAGATATACTGTTAGGTCGCAACTGAGTAGTCTAATGTTGGTCCGGTTTTGGTTCTTGTGAACGTTGGCATGGATACGTTGCGAATATACACTCTCGGGACATAATAGAACAATATAATTAGGTTTTACTCTTTGTTCGATTGAATGAGAAAAATCTTGCTTCCAAAGATATCTTTGTTAGGCGCAAGCGAGTAGCCTAATGTTGGTCGGTTTTGGTTCTTGTGAACGTTGGCATGGATACGTTGCGAATATACACTCTCGGGGCATAATAGAACAATATAATTAGGTTTTACTCTTTGTTCGATTGAATGAGAAAAAGTACTGCTTCCAAAGATATACTGTTAGGGCGCAACTGAGTAGTCTAATGTTGGTCCGGTTTTGGTTCTGGTGAACGTTGGCATGGATACGTTGCGAATATACACTCTCGGGACATAATAGAACAATATAATTAGGTTTTACTCTTTGTTAGATTGAATGAAAAAAAGTACTGCTTCCAAAGATATACTGTTAGGGCGCAACTGAGTAGTCTAATGTTGGTCCGGTTTTGGTTCTTGTGAACGTTGGCATGGATACGTTGCGAATATACACTCTAGGGGCGTAATAGAACAATATAATTAGGTTTTACTCTTTGTTCGATAGAATGAGAAAAAGTACTGCTTCCAAAGATATACTGTTATGGCGCAACTGAGTAGTCTAATGTTGGTCCGTTTTGGTTCTTGTGAACGTTGGCATGGATACGTTGCGAATATACACTCTCGGGGCAAAATAGAAAATTATAATTAGGTTTTACTCTTTGGTCGATTGAATGAGAAAAAGCTCTTCTTCCAAAGATATACTGTTAGGGCGCAACTGAGTAATCTAATATTGGTCCGGTTTTGGTTCTTGTGAACGTTGGCATTGATACGTTGCGAATATACACTTTATGGGCATAATAGAACAATATAATTATGTTTTACTCTTTGTTCGATTGAATGAAAAAAATCTTGCTTCCAAAGATATCTTTGTTAGGCGCAAGCGAGTAGTCTAATGTTGGTCGGTTTTGGTTCTTGTGAACGTTGGCATGGATACGTTGCGAATATACACTCTCGGGACATAATAGAACAATATAATTAGGTTTTACTCTTTGTTCGATTGAATGAGAAAAATCTTGTTTCCCGAGATATACTGTTAGGGCGCAACTGAGTAGTGTAATGTTGGTCCGGTTTTGGTTCTTGTGAACGTTGGCATGGATACGTTGCGAATATACACTCTCGGGACATAATAGAACAATATAATTAGGTTTTACTCTTTGTTAGATTGAATGAGAAAATGTCTTTGCTTCCAAAGATATCTTTGTTAAGGCGCAAGTAGCCTAATGTTGTTCCGGTTTTGGTTCTTGTTAACGTTGGCATGGATACGTTGCGAATATACACTCTCGGGACATAATAGAACAATATAATTAGGTTTTACTCTTTGTTCGATAGAATGAGAAAAAGTACTGCTTCCAAAGATATACTGTTAGGGCGCAAATGAGTAGTCTATTGTTGGTCCGTTTTGGTTCTTGTGAACGTTGGCATGGATACGTTGCGAATATACACTCTCGGGGCAAAATAGAAAATTATAATTAGGTTTTACTCTTTGGTCGATTGAATGAGAAAAAGTACTGCTTCCAAAGATATCTTTGTTAAGGCGCAAGTGAGTAGTCTAATGTTGGTCGGTTTTGGTTCTTGTGAACGTTGGCATGGATACGTTGCGAATATACACTCTCGGGCATAATAGAACAATATAATCGGGTTTTACTCTTTGTTCGATTGAATGAGAAAAAGTATCTTGTTTCCAAAGATATCTTGTTAGGCGCAAGAGTAGTCTAATGTTGGTCGGTTTTGGTTCTTGTGAACGTTGGCATGGATACGTTGCGAATATACACTCTCGGGGCGTAATAGAACAATATAATTAGGTTTTACTCTTTGTTCGATTGAATGAGAAAAAGTACTGTTTCCAAAATTATACTGTTAGGGCGCAACTGAGTAGTCTAATGTTGGTCCGGTTTTGGTTCTTGTGAACGTTGGCATGGATACGATCCGAATATAAACTCTCGGGGCATAATAGAACAATATAATTAGGTTTTACTCTTTGTTCGATTGAATGAGAAAAAGTACTGTTTCCAAAGATATACTGTTATGGCGCAACTGAGTAGTCTAATGTTGGTCCGGTTTTGGTTCTTGTGAACGTTGGCATGGATACGTTCCGAATATAAACTCTCGGGGCATAATAGAACAATATAATTAGGTTTTACTCTTTGTTCGATTGAATGAGAAAAATTACTGTTTCCAAAGATATCTTTGTTAGGGCCCCAGAGTAGTCTATTGTTGGTCGGTTTTGTACTTGTGAACGTTGGAACAGATACATTGCGAATATAAACTCTACGGGCATAATAGAACAATATAATTAGGTATTACTCTTTGTTCGATTGAATGAGAAAAAGAACTATTTCCCAAGATATATTGTTAGGGCGCAACTGAGTAGTCTAATGTTGGTCCGGTTTTGGTTCTTGTGAACGTTGGCATGGATACGTTGCGAATATACACTTTATGGGCATAATAGAACAATATAATTATGTTTTACTCTTTGTTCGATTGAATGAGAAAAATCTTGCTTCAGATATCTTGTTAGGCGCAGTAGTGTAATGTTGGTCGGTTATGGTTCTTGTGAATGTTGGCACGGATACGTTGCGAATATACACTCTCGGGGCATAATAGAACAATATAATTAGGTTTTACTCTTTGTTCGATTGAATGAGAAAAAGTACTGTTTCCAAAGTTATACTGTTAGGACGCAACTGAGTAGTCTAATGTTGGTCCGGTTTTGGTTCTTTTGAACGGTGGCATGGATACGTTGCGAATATACACTCTCGGGGCATAGTAGAAAATTATAATTAGGTTTTACTTTTGGTCGGTTTAATGAGAAAAATCTTGCTTCTAAAGATATCTTGTTAGGGCGCAACTGAGTAGTCTAATGTTGGTCCGGTTTTGGTTCTTGTGAACGTTGGCATGGATACGTTGCGAATATACACTCTCGGGGCATAATAGAACAATATAATCAGGTTTTACTCTTTGTTCCATTGAATGAGAAAAAGTACTGTTTCCAAAGATATACTGTTAGGGCGCAACTGAGTAGTCTAATGTTGGTCCGGTTTTGGTTCTTGTGAAGGTTGGCATGGATACGTTGCGAATATACACTCTCGGGGCGTAATAGAACAATATAATTAGGTTTTACACTTTGTTCGATTGAATGAGAAAAATCTTGTTTCCAAAGTTATCTTGTTATGGCGCAATGAGTAATCTAATGTTGTACCGATTTTTGTTCTTGTGAACATTGATATCGATACGTTGCAAATTTACACTCTCGGGGCATAATAGAACAATATAATTAGGTTTTACTCTATGTTCGATTGAATGAGAAAAATCTTGCTTCCAAAGATAAAGCTGTTAGAGTAGTCTAATGTTGGTCCGGTTTTGGTTCTGGTGAACGTTGGCATGGATACGTTGCGAATATACACTCTCGGGGCATAATAGAACAATATAATTCGGCTTTACTCTTTGTTCGATTGAATGAGGAAAATCTTGTTTCCAAAGTTATCTTTGTTACGGCGCAAAGTAGTCTAATGTTGGTCCGGTTTTGTTCTTGTGAAGGTCGGCATGGATACGTTGCGAATATACACTCTCGGGGCATAAGAGAACAATATAATTAGGTTTTACTCTTTGTTCGATTGAATGAGAAAAAGTACTACTTCCAAAGATATACTGTTAGGGCGCAACTGAGTAGCCTAATGTTGGTCCGGTTGTGGTTCTTGTGAATGTTGGCATGGATACGTTGCGAATATACACTCTCGGGGCATAATAGAACAATAAAATTATGTTTTACTCTTTGTTCGATTGAATGAGAAAAATCTTGTTTCCAAAGTTATCTTGTTAGGGCGCACGAGTAGTCTAATGTTGGTCCGGTTTGGTTCTTGTGAACGTTGGCATTGATACGTTGCGAATATACACTCTCGGGGCATAGTAGAAAATTATAATTTGGTTTTACTCTTTGGACGTTTGAATGAGAAAAAGTACTGCTTCCAAAGATATACTGTTAGGGCACAACTGAGTAGTCAAATGTTGGCCCGGTTTTGGTTCTTGTGAACGTTGGCATGGATACGTTGCGAATATACACTCTCGGACATAATAGAACAATATAATTAGGTTTTACTCTTTGTTCGATTGAGTGAGTAAAAATCTTGCTTCCAAAGATATCTTGTTAGGGCGCAACTGAGTAGTCTCATGTTGGTCCGGTTTTGGTTCTTGTGAACGTTGGCATGGATACGTTGCGAATATACACTCTCGGGACATAATAGAACAATATAATTAGGTTTTACTCTTTGTTAGATTGAATGAGAAAAATCTTGCTTCCAAAGATATCTTTGTTAGGCGCAGTAGTCTAATGTTGGTCCGGTTTTGGTTCTTGTGAACGTTGGCATGGATACGTTGCGAATATACACTCTCGGGGCGTAATAGAACAATATAGTTAGGTTTTGCTCTTTGTTCGATTGAATGAGAAAAATCTTGTTTCCCAAGATATCTTTGTTAGGCGCAAGCGAGTAGTCTAATGTTGGTCCGATTTTGGTTCTTGTGAACGTTGGCATGGATACGTTGCGAATATACACTCTCGGGACATAATAGAACAATATAATTAGGTTTTACTCTTTGTTAGATTGAATGAGAAAATGTCTTGCTTCCAAAGATATCTTTGTTAAGGCGCAACTGAGTAGCCTAATGTTGGTCCGGTTTTGGTTCTTGTTAACGTTCGGATGGATACGTTGCGAATATACAATCTTGGGGCATAATACAACAATATAATTAGGTTTTACTCTTTGTTCGATAGAATGAGAAAAATCGCTTCCAAAGATATACTGTTAGGGCGCAACTGAGTAGTCTAATGTTGGTCCGGTTTTGGTTCTTGTGAACGTTGGCATGGATACGTTGCGAATATACAATCTCGGGGCATAATAGAACAATATAATTATGTTTTACTCTTTGTTCGATTGAATGAAAAAAATCTTGTTTCCAAAGATATCTTTGTTAGGCGCAACTGAATAAGCTAATGTTGTACCGGTTTTGGTTCTTGTGAACATTGACATCGATACGTTGCAAATTTACACTCCCGGGGCATGATAGAACAATATAATTAGGTTTTACTCTTTGTTCGATTGAATGAGAAAAATCTTGTTTCTAAAGTTATACTGTTAGGGCGCAACTGAGTAGTCTAATGTTGGTCCGGTTTTGGTTCTTGTGAACGTTGGCATGGATACGTTGCGAATATACACTCTCGGGACATAATAGAACAATATAATTAGGTTTTACTCTTTGTTCGATTGAATGAGAAAAAGTACTGCTTCCAAAGATATACTGTTAGGGCGCAACTGAGTAGCCTAATGTTGGTCCGGTTTTGGTTCTTGTGAACGTTGGCATGGATGCGTTGCGAATATACACTCTCGGGGCATAATAGAACAATATAATTAGGTTTTACTCTTTGTTCGATAGAATGAGAAAAAATCTTGTTTCCCAAGATATCTTTGTTAGGGCGCAATGAGTAGTCTCATGTTGGTCGGTTTGGTTCTTGTGAACGTTGGCATGGATACGTTGCGAATATACACTCTCGGGACATAATAGAACAATATAATTAGGTTTTACTCTTTGTTAGATTGAATGAGAAAATGTCTGCTTCCAAAGATATCTTTGTTAAGGCGCAATGAGTAGCCTAATGTTGGTCGGTTTTGGTTCTTGTTAACGTTGGCATGGATACGTTGCGAATATACTCTCTTGGGGCATAATAGAACAATATAATTAGGTTTTACTCTTTGTTCGATAGAATGAGAAAAATCGCTTCCAAAGATATCTTTGTTAGGCGCAAGTAGTGGTCTAATGTTGGTCCGTTTTGGTTCTTGTGAACGTTGGCATGGATACGTTGCGAATATACACTCTCGGGGCATAATAGAAAATTATAATTAGGTTTACTCTTTGGTCGATTGAATGAGAAAAATCTTGCTTCCAAAGATATCTTTGTTAAGGCGCAAAGTAGTCTAATGTTGGTCCGGTTTTGGTTCTTGTGAACGTTGGCAAGGATACGTTGCGAATATACACTCTCGGGGCATAATAGAACAATATAATCAGGTTTTACTATTTGTTCGATTGAATGAGAAAAAATCTTGTTTCCAAAGATATATTGTTAGGCGCAATGAGTAGTCTAATGTTGGTCGGTTTTGGTTCTTGTGAACGTTGGCATGGATACGTTGCGAATATACACTCTCGGGCATAATAGAACAATATAATTAGATTTTACTCTTTGTTCGATTCAATGAGAAAAATCTTGTTTCCAAAATTATCTTTGTTAGGGCGCAACTGAGTAGTCTAATGTTGGTCCGGTTTTGGTTCTTGTGAATGTTGGCATGGATACGTTCCGAATATAAACTCTCGGGGCATAATAGAACAATATAATTAGGTTTTACTCTTTGTTCGATTGAATGAGAAAAAAATCTTGTTTCCAAAGATATCTTGTTAGGCGCAATCTTGAATAAGCTAATGTTGTACCGGTTTTGGTTCTTGTGAACATTGACATCGATACGTTGCAAATTTACACTCCCGGGGCATGATAGAACAATATAATTAGGTTTTACTCTTTGTTCGATTGAATGAGAAAAAGTACTGTTTCTAAAGTTATACTGTTATGGCGCAACTGAGTAGTCTAATGTTGGTCCGGTTTTGGTTTTTGTGAACGTTGGCATCGATACGTTGCAAATTTACACTCCCGGTGCATAATAGAACAATATAATTAGGTTTTACTCTTTGTTCGATTGAATGAGAAAAAGTACTGTTTCTAAAGTTATACTCTTATGGCGCAACTGAGTAGTCTAATGTTGGTCCGGTTTTGGTTTATTGTGAACGTTGGCATCGATACGTTGCAAATTTATGCTCTCGGGGCATAGTAGAACAATATAATTAGGTTTTACTCTTTGTTCGATTGAATGAGAAAAAGTACTGTTTCCAAAGTTATACTCTTAGGGCGCAACTGAGTAGTCTAATGTTGGTCCGGTTTTGGTTCTTGTGAACGTTGGCATGGATACGTTGCGAATATACACTCTCGGGGCATAATAGAACAATATAATTACGTTTTACTCTTTGTTCGATTGAATGAGAAAAAGTACTGTTTCCAAAGTTATACTGTGGGCGCAACTTAGTATTCTAATGTTGGTCCGGTTTTGGTTCTTGTGAACGTTGGCATGGATACGTTGCGAATGTACACTCTCGGGGCATAATAGAACAATATAATTAGGTTTTACTCTTTGGTCGATTGAATGAGAAAAAGTACTGCTTCCAAAGATATACTGTTAGGGCGCAACTGAGTAATCTAATATTGGTCCGGTTTTGGTTCTTGTGAACGTTGGCATTGATACGTTGCGAATATACACTTTATGGGCATAATAGAACAATATAATTATGTTTTACTCTTTGTTCGATTGAATGAGAAAAAGTACTGTTTCCAAAGTTATACTGTTAGGGCGCAACTGAGTAGTCTAATGTTGGTCCGGTTTTGGTTCTTGTGGACATTGACATCGATACGTTGCAAATTTACACTCTCGGGGCATAATAGAACAATATAATTAGGTTTTACTCTTTGTTCGATTAAATGAGAAAAAGTATTGCTTCCAAAGATATACTGTTAGGGCGCAACTGAGTAGCCTAATGTTGGTCCGGTTTTGGTTCTTGTGAACGTTGGCATGGATACGTTGCGAATATACACTCTCGGGGCATAATAGAACAATATAATTAGGTTTTACTCTTTGTTCGATTGAATGAGAAAAGTACGTTTCCCAAGATATACTGTTAGGGCGCAACTGAGTAGTGTAATGTTGGTCCGGTTTTGGTTCTTGTGAACGTTGGCATGGATACGTTGCGAATATACACTCTCGGGACATAATAGAACAATATAATTAGGTTTTACTCTTTGTTAGATTGAATGAGAAAATGTCGCTTCCAAAGATATCTTGTTAAGGCGCAAATCGAGTAGCCTAATGTTGGTCCGGTTTTGGTTCTTGTGAACGTTGGCATGGATACGTTGCGAATATACACTCTCGGGACATAATAGAACAATATAATTAGGTTTTACTCTTTGTTCGATTGAATGAGAAAAAGTACTGTTTCCAAAGATATACTGTTAGGCGCAAATCGAGTAGTCTAATGTTGGTCCGTTTTGGTTCTTGTGAACGTTGGCATGGATACGTTGCGAATATACACTCTCGGGCAAAATAGAAAATTATAATTAGGTTTTACTCTTTGGTCGATTGAATGAGAAAAAGTACTGCTTCCAAAGATATACTGTTAGGGCGCAACTGAGTAGTCTAATGTTGGTCCGGTTTTGGTTCTTGTGAACGTTGGCATGGATACGTTGCGAATATACACTCTCCGGGCATAATAGAACAATATAATCAGGTTTTACTCTTTGTTCGATTGAATGAGAAAAAGTACTGTTTCCAAAGATATACTGTTAGGGCGCAACTGAGTAGTCTAATGTTGGTCCGGTTTTGGTTCTTGTGAACGTTGGCATGGATACGTTGCGAATATACACTC
Source organism: Aechmea fasciata (assembly GCA_025177825.1). Lineage (NCBI taxonomy): Eukaryota > Viridiplantae > Streptophyta > Magnoliopsida > Poales > Bromeliaceae > Aechmea > Aechmea fasciata. The sequence continues at coordinate 13,526,097 of CM045933.1, forward strand.
TCGGGGCATAATAGAACAATATAATTAGGTTTTACTCTTTGTTCGATTCAATGAGAAAAATCTTGTTTCCAAAATTATACGGTTAAGCGCAACGAGTAGTCTAATGTTGGCCCGTTTTTGGTTCTTGTGAACGTTGGCATGGATACGTTGCGAATATAAACTCTCGGGGCATAATAGAACAATATAATTAGGTTTTACTCTTTGTTCGATTGAATGAGAAAAAGTACTGCTTCCAAAGATATACTGTTAGGGCGCAACTGAGTAGTCTAATGTTGGTCCGGTTTTGGTTCTTGTGAACGTTGGCATGGATACGTTGCGAATATAAACTCTCGGGGCATAATAGAACAATATAATTAGGTTTTACTCTTTGTTCGATTGAATGAGAAAAAGTACTGTTTCCAAAGTTATACTGTTAGGGCCCCACTGAGTAGTCTATTGTTGGTCCGGTTTTTGTTCTTGTGAACGTTGGCACGGATACGTTGCGAATATAAACTCTCCGGGCATAATAGAACAATATAATTAGGTTTTACTCTTTGTTCGATTGAATGAGAAAAAGAACTATTTCCCAAGATATACTGTTAGGGCGCAACTGAGTAATCTAATGTTGGTCCGGTTTTGGTTCTTGTGAACGTTGGCATGGATACGTTGCGAATATACACTTTATGGGCATAATAGAACAATATAATTATGTTTTACTCTTTGTTCGATTGAATGAGAAAAAGTACTGCTTCCAAAGATATACTGTTAGGGCGCAACTGAGTAGCCTAATGTTGGTCCGGTTTTGGTTCTTGTGAATGTTGGCATGGATACGTTGCGAATATACACTCTCGGGGCATAATAGAACAATATAATTATGTTTTACTCTTTGTTCGATAGAATGAGAAAAAGTACTGTTTCCAAAGTTATACTTGTTAGGGCGCAATCGAGTAGTCTAATGTTGGTCGGTTTGGTTCTTTTGAACGGTGGCATGGATACGTTGCGAATATACACTCTCGGGCATAGTAGAAAATTATAATTAGGTTTTACTTTTGGTCGATTGAATGAGAAAAAGTACTTTCTAAAGATATCTTGTTAGGCGCAATCGAGTAGTCTAATGTTGGTCCGGTTTTGGTTCTTGTGAACGTTGGCATGGATACGTTGCGAATATACACTCTCGGGGCATAATAGAACAATATAATCAGGTTTTACTCTTTGTTCCATTGAATGAGAAAAAGTACTGTTTCCAAAGTTATACTGTTAGGGCGCCACTGAGTAGTCTATTGTTGGTCCGGTTTTTGTTCTTGTGAAGGTTGGCACGGAAACGTTGCGAATATACACTCTCGGGGCATAATAGAACAATATAATTAGGTTTTACACTTTGTTCGATTGAATGAGAAAAAGTACTGTTTCCAAAGTTATACTGTTATGGCGCAACTGAGTAATCTAATGTTGTACCGATTTTTGTTCTTGTGAACATTGATATCGATACGTTGCAAATTTACACTCTCGGGGCATAATAGAACAATATAATTAGGTTTTACTCTATGTTCGATTGAATGAGAAAAAGTACTGCTTCCAAAGATAAACTGTTAGGGCGCAACTGAGTAATCTAATTTTGGTCCGGTTTTGGTTCTTTTGAACGTTGGCATTGATACGTTGCGAATATGCACTCTCGGGCATAATAGAACAATATAATTAGGTTTTACTCTTTGTTCGATTGAATGAGGAAAATCTGTTTCCAAAGCATTACTGTTAGGGCGCAACTGAGTAGTCTAATGTTGGTCCGGTTTTTGTTCTTGTGAAGGTCGGCATGGATACGTTGCGAATATACACTCTCGGGGCATAAGAGAACAATATAATTAGGTTTTACTCTTTGTTCGATTGAATGAGAAAAAGTACTGCTTCCAAAGATATACAGTTAGGGCGCAACTGAGTAGCCTAATGTTGGTCCGGTTTTGGTTCTTGTGAACGTTGGCATGGATACGTTGCGAATATACACTCTCGGGGCATAATAGAACAATAAAATTATGTTTTACTCTTTGTTCGATTGAATGAGAAAAAGTACTGTTTCCAAAGTTATACTGTTAGGGCGCAACTGAGTAGTCTAATGTTGGTCCGGTTTTGGTTCTTTTGAACGGTGGCATGGATACGTTGCGAATATACACTCTCGGGGCATAGTAGAAAATTATAATTTGGTTTTACTCTTTGGACGTTTGAATGAGAAAAAGTACTGCTTCCAAAGATATACTGTTAGGGCACAACTGAGTAGTCAAATGTTGGCCCGGTTTTGGTTCTTGTGAACGTTGGCATGGATACGTTGCGAATATACACTCTCCGGACATAATAGAACAATATAATTAGGTTTTACTCTTTGTTCGATTGAGTGAGTAAAAGTACTGCTTCCAAAGATATATACAGTTAGGGCGCAACTGAGTAGTCTAATGTTGGTCCGATTTTGGTTCTTGTGAACGTTGGCATGGATACGTTGCGAATATACACTCTCGGGACATAATAGAACAATATAATTAGGTTTTACTCTTTGTTCGATTGAATGAGAAAAAGTACTGCTTCCAAAGATATACTGTTAGGGCGCAACTGAGTAGCCTAATGTTGGTCCGGTTTTGGTTCTTGTGAACGTTGGCATGGATACGTTGCGAATATACACTCTCGGTGCATAATAGAACAATATAATTAGGTTTTTTCTCTTTGTTCGATTGAATGAGAAAAGTACGTTTCCCAAGATATACTGTTAGGGCGCAACTGAGTAGTCTAATGTTGGTCCGGTTTTGGTTCTTGTGAACGTTGGCATGGATACGTTGCGAATATACACAATCGGGACATAATAGAACAATATAATTAGGTTTTACTCTTTGTTAGATTGAATGAGAAAAAGTACAGCTTCCAAAGATATACTGTTAGGGCGCAACTGAATAGCCCAATGTTGGTCCGGTTTTGGTTCTTGTTAACGTTCTGATGGATACGTTGCGAATATACAATCTTGGGGCATAATACAACAATATAATTAGGTTTTACTCTTTGTTCGATAGAATGAGAAAAAGTACTGCTTCCAAAGATATACTGTTAGGGCGCAACTGAGTATTCTAATGTTGGTCCGGTTTTGGTTCTTGTGAACGTTGGCATGGATACGTTGCGAATATACAATCTCGGGGCATAATAGAACAATATAATTATGTTTTACTCTTTGTTCGATTGAATGAAAAAAGTACTGTTTCCAAAGATATACTGTTAGGGCGCAACTGAATAAGCTAATGTTGTACCGGTTTTGGTTCTTGTGAACATTGACATCGATACGTTGCAAATTTACACTCCCGGGGCATGATAGAACAATATAATTAGGTTTTACTCTTTGTTCGATTGAATGAGAAAAAGTACTGTTTCTAAAGTTATACTGTTATGGCGCAACTGAGTAGTCTAATGTTGGTCCGGTTTTGGTTCTTGTGAACGTTGGCATGGATACGTTGCGAATATACACTCTCGGGGCATAATAGAACAATATAATTAGGTTTTACTCTTTGTTCGATTGAATGAGAAAAGTACTGTTTCCAAAGTTATACTGTTAGGGCGCAACTGAGTAGTCTAATGTTGGTCCGGTTTTGGTTCTTGTGAACGTTGGCATGGATGCGTTGCGAATATACACTCTCGGGGCGTAATAGAACAATATAATTAGGTTTTACTCTTTGTTCGATTGAATGAGAAAAAGTACTGTTTCCCAAGATATACTGTTAGGGCGCAACTGAGTAGTCTCATGTTGGTCCGGTTTTGGTTCTTGTGAACGTTGGCATGGATACGTTGCGAATATACACTCTCGGGACATAATAGAACAATATAATTAGGTTTTACTCTTTGTTAGATTGAATGAGAAAATGTACTGCTTCCAAAGATATACTGTTAGGGCGCAACTGAGTAGCCTAATGTTGGTCCGGTTTTGGTTCTTGTTAACGTTGGCATGGATACGTTGCGAATATACTCTCTTGGGGCATAATAGAACAATATAATTAGGTTTTACTCTTTGTTCGATTGAATGAGAAAAATCTTTCCAAAGATATACCGTTGTTAGGCGCAACTGAGTAGTCTAATGTTGGTCCGTTTTGGTTCTTGTGAACGTTGGCATGGATACGTTGCGAATTTACACTCTCGGGGCATAATAGAAAATTATAATTAGGTTTACTCTTTGGTCGATTGAATGAGAAAAAGTACTGCTTCCAAAGATATCTTGTTAAGGCGCAACGAGTAGTCTAATGTTGGTCGGTTTTGGTTCTTGTGAACGTTGGCAAGGATACGTTGCGAATATACACTCTCGGGCATAATAGAACAATATAATCGGTTTTACTATTTGTTCGATTGAATGAGAAAAATCTGTTTCCAAAGATATATTGTTAGGCGCAACCGAGTAGTCTAATGTTGGTCCGGTTTTGGTTCTTGTGAACGTTGGCATGGATACGTTGCGAATATACACTCTCGGGGCATAATAGAACAATATAATTAGGTTTTACTCTTTGTTCGATTCAATGAGAAAAAGTACTGTTTCCAAAATTATACTGTTAGGGCGCAACTGAGTAGTCTAATGTTGGTCCGGTTTTGGTTCTTGTGAACGTTGGCATGGATACGTTCCGAATATAAACTCTCGGGGCATAATAGAACAATATAATTAGGTTTTACTCTTTGTTCGATTGAATGAGAAAAAGTACTGTTTCCAAAGATATCTTGTTAGGCGCAATTGAATAAGCTAATGTTGTACCGGTTTTGGTTCTGTGAACAATGACATCGATACGTTGCAAATTTACACTCCGGGCATGATAGAACAATATAATTAGGTTTTACTCGTTGGTCGATTGAATGAGAAAAAGTACTGTTTCCAAAGATATACTGTTAGGGCGCAACTGAGTAGTCTAATGTTGGTCCGGTTTTGGTTTTTGTGAACGTTGGCATCGATACGTTGCAAATTTACACTCTCGGGGCATAATAGAACAATATAATTAGGTTTTACTCTTTGTTCGATTGAATGAGAAAAAGTACTGTTTCTAAAGTTATACTCTTATGGCGCAACTGAGTAGTCTAATGTTGGTCCGGTTTTGGTTTATTGTGAACGTTGGCATCGATACGTTGCAAATTTATGCTCTCGGGGCATAGTAGAACAATATAATTAGGTTTTACTCTTTGTTCGATTGAATGAGAAAAAGTACTGTTTCCAAAGTTATACTCTTATGGCGCAACTGAGTAGTCTAATGTTGGTCCGGTTTTGGTTCTTGTGAACAATGACATCGATACGTTGCAAATTTACACTCCCGGGGCATAATAGAACAATATAATTAGATTTTACTCTTTTTTCAATTGAATTAGAAAAAGTACTGTTTCTAAAGTTATACTGTTATGGCGCAACTGAGTAGTCTAATGTTGGACCGGTTTTGGTTCTTGTGATCGTTGGCATCGATACGTTGCAAATTTACACTCCCGGAGCATAATAGAACAATATAATTAGGTCTTACTATTTGTTCGATTAATATGAGAAAAAAATCTTGTTTCCAAAGTTATCCGTTATGGCGCAACTGAGTAGTCTAATGTTGGTCCGGTTTTGGTTCTTATGACGTTGGCATCGATACGTTGCAAATTTACACTCTCGGGTCATAATAGAACAATATAATTAGGTTTTACTCTTTGTTCGATTGAATGAGAAAAAGTACTGTTTCTAAAGTTATCGTTATGGCGCAACTAAGTAGTCTAATGTTGGTCCGGTTTTGTTTCTTGTGAACGTTGGCATCGATACGTTGCAAATTTACACTCTCGGTGCATAATAGAACAATATAATTAGGTTTTTACTCTTTGTTCGATTGAATGAGAAAAAGTCCTGTTTCGAAAGTTATACTGTTATAGCGCAACTTAGTAGTCTAATGTTGGTCCGATTTTGGTTTTTGTTAACATTGGCATCGATACGTTTCAAATTTACTCTCTCGGGGCATAATAGAACAATATAATTAGGTTTTACTCTTTGTTCGATTGAATGAGAAAAATCTTTTCGAAAGTTATACTGTTATGGCGCAACTGAGTAGTCTAATGTTGGTCCGGTTTTGGTTCTTCTGAACGTTGGCATCGATACGTTGAAAATTTACACTCTCGGTGCATAATAGAACAATATAATTAGGTTTTACTCTTTGTTCGATTGAATGAGAAAAAGTATTGTTTCTAAAGTTATACTATTATGGCGCAATGAGTAGTCTAATGTTGGTCCGATTATGGTTCTTGTGAACGTTGGCATCGATACGTTGTAAATTTACTCTCTCGGGGCATAATAGAACAATATAATTAGGTTTTACTCTTTGTTCGATTGAATGAGAAAAAGTACTGTGTCCAAAGTTATACTGTTAGGGCGCAACTGAGTCTAATGTTGGTCCGATTTTGGTTCTTGTGAACGTTGACATGGATACGTTGCGAATATAAACTCTCGGGGCATAATAGAACTATATAATTAGGTTTTACTGTTTGTTCGATTGAATGAGAAAAAGTACTGTTTCCAAAGTTATACTGTTAGGGCGCAACTGAGTAGTCTAATGTTGGTCCGGTTTTGGTTCTTGTGAACGTTGGCATGGATACGTTGCGAATATACACTCTCGGGACATAATAGAACAATATAATTAGGTTTTACTCTTTGTTCGATTGAATGAGAAAAAGTACTGCTTCCAAAGATATACTGTTAAGGCGCAACTGAGTAGCCTAATGTTGGTCCGGTTTTGGTTCTTGTTAACGTTGGCATGGATACGTTGCGAATATACACTCTTGGGGCATAATAGAACAATATAATTACGTTTTACTCTTTGTTCGATAGAATGAGAAAAAAATCTTGCTTCCAAAGATATACTGTTAGGGCGCAACTGAGTAGTCTAATGTTGGTCCGTTCTGGTTCTTGTGAACGTTGGCATGGATACGTTGCGAATATACACTCTCGGGGCATAATAGAAAATTATAATTAGGTTTTACTCTTTGGTCGATTGAATGAGAAAAAGTACTGCTTCCAAAGATATACTGTTAGGGCGCAACTGAGTAGTCTAATGTTGGTCCGGTTTTGGTTCTTGTGAACGTTGGCATGGATACGTTGCGAATATACACTCTCGGGGCATAATAGAACAATATAATTAGATTTTACTCTTTGTTCGATTCAATGAGAAAAAGTACTGTTTCCAAAATTATACTGTTAGGGCGCAACTGAGTAGTCTAATGTTGGTCCGGTTTTGGTTCTTGTGAACGTTGGCATGGATACGTTCCGAATATAAACTCTCGGGGCATAATAGAACAATATAATTAGGTTTTACTCTTTGTTCGATTGAATGAGAAAAAGTACTGCTTCCAAAGATATACTGTTAGGGCGCAACTGAGAAGTCTAATGTTGGTCCGGTTTTGGTTCTTGTGAACGTTGGCATGGATACGTTCCGAATATAAACTCTCGGGGCATAATAGAACAATATAATTAGGTTTTACTCTTTGTTCGATTGAATGAGAAAAAGTACTTTTTCCAAAGTTATACTGTTAGGGCCCCACTGAGTAGTCGATTGTTGGTCCGGTTTTTGTTCTTGTGAACGTTGGCACGGATACGTTGCGAATATAAACTCTCGGGGCATAATAGAACAATATAATTAGGTTTTACTCTTTGTTCGATTGAATGAGAAAAAGAACTATTTCCCAAGATATACTGTTAGGGCGCAACTGAGTAATCTAATGTTGGTCCGGTTTTGGTTCTTGTGAACGTTGGCATGGATACGTTGCGAATATACACTTTATGGGCATAATAGAACAATATAATTATGTTTTACTCTTTGTTCGATTGAATGAGAAAAAGTACTGCTTCCAAAGATATACTGTTAGGGCGCAACTGAGTAGTCTAATGTTGGTCCGGTTTTGGTTCTTGTTAACGTTGGCATGGATACGTTGCGAATATACACTCTAGGGACAAAATAGAACAATATAATTAGGTTTTACTCTTTGTTCGATAGAATGAGAAAAAGAACTGCTTCCAAAGATATACTGTTAGGGCGCAACTGAGTAGCCTAATGTTGGTCCGGTTTTGGTTCTTGTGAATGTTGGCTTGGATACGTTGCGAATATACACTCTCGGGGCATAATAGAACAATAAAATTATGTTTTACTCTTTGTTCGATAGAATGAGAAAAAGTACTGTTTCCAAAGTTATACTGTTAGGGCGCAACTAAGTAGTTTAATGTTGGTACGGTTTTGGTTCTTTTGAACGGTGGCATGGATACGTTGCGAATATACACTCTCGGGCATAGTAGAAAATTATAATTAGGATTTACTTTTGGTCGATTGAATGAGAAAAAGTACGCTTCTAAAGATATACTGTTAGGGCGCAACTGAGTAGTCTAATGTTGGTCCGGTTTTGGTTCTTGTGAACGTTGGCATGGATACGTTGCGAATATACACTCTCGGGGCATAATAGAACAATATAATCAGGTTTTACTCTTTGTTCCATTGAATGAGAAAAAGTACTGTTTCCAAAGATATACTGTTAGGGCGCAACTGAGTAGTCTAATGTTGGTCCGGTTTTGGTTCTTGTGAACGTTGGCACGGATACGTTGCGAATATACACTCTCGGGGCATAATAGAACAATATAATTAGGTTTTACTCTTTGTTCGATTGAATGAGAAAAAGTACTGTTTCCAACGTTATACTGTTATGGCGCAACTGAGTAATCTAATGTTGTACCGATTTTTGTTCTTGTGAACATTGATATCGATACGTTGCAAATTTACACTCTCGGGGCATAATAGAACAATATAATTAGGTTTTACTCTATGTTCGATTGAATGAGAAAAAGTACTGCTTCCAAAGATAAACTGTTAGGGCGCAACTGAGTAGTCTAATTTTGTTCCGGTTTTGGTTCTTGTGAACGTTGACATGGATACGTTGCCAATATACACTCTCGGGGCATAATAGAACAATATAATTAGGTTTCACTCTTTGTTCGGTGGAATGAGAAAAATCTTGCTTCCAAAGATATACTGTTAGGGCGCAACTGAGTAGTCTAATGTTGGTCCGGTTTTGGTTCTTGTGAACGTTGGCATGGATACGTTGCGAATTTACACTCTCGGGGCATAATAGAACAATATAATTAGGTTTTACTCTTTGTTCGATTGAATGAGAAAAAGTACTGTTTCCAAAGTTATACTGTTAGGGCGCAACTGAGTAGTCTAATGTTGGTCCGGTTTTGGTTCTTGTGAACGTTGGCATGGATACGTTGCGAATATACACTCTGGGGGCGTAATAGAACAATATAATTAGGTTTTACTCTTTGTTCGATTGAATGAGAAAAATCTTGTTTCCAAAGATATATTGTTAGAAATCCGAGTAGTCTAATGTTGGTCCTGCTTTGGTTCTTGTGAACGTTGGCATGGATACGTTGTAATATACACTCGGGCATAATAGAACAATATAATTAGGTTTTACTCTTTGTTCGATTGAATGAGAAAAAGTACTGTTTCCAAAGTTATACTGTTAGGGCCCAACTGAGTAGTCTAATGTTGGTCCGGTTTTGGTTCTTGTGAATGTTGGCATGGATACGTTGCGAATATACACTCTCGGGGCGTAATAGAACAATATAATTAGGTTTTACTCTTTGTTCGATTGAATGAGAAAAAGTACTGTTTCCAATGTTATACTTTTAGGGCGCAACTAAGTAGCCTAATGTTGGTCCGGTTTTGGTTCTTGTTAACGTTCGGATGGATAAGTTGCGAATATACAATCTTGGGGCATAATAGAACAATATAATTAGTTTTTACTCTTTGTTCGATTGAATGAGAAAAAGTACTGTTTCCAAAGATATACTGTTAGGGCGCAACTGAGTATTCTAATGTTGGTCCGGTTTTGGTTCTTGTGAACGTTGGCATGGATACGTTGCGAATATACAATCTCGGGGCATAATAGAACAATATAATTATGTTTTACTCTTTGTTCGATTGAATGAGAAAAAGTACTGTTTCCAAAGTTATACTGTTAGGGCGCAACTGAATAAGCTAATGTTGTACCGGTTTTGGTTCTTGTGAACAATGACATCGATACGTTGCAAATTTACACTCCCGGGGCATAATAGAACAATATAATTAGTTTTTACTCTTTGTTCGATTGAATGAGAAAAAGTACTGTTTCTAAAGTTATACTGTTATGGCGCAACTGAGTAGTATAATGTTGGTCCGGTTTTGGTTCTTGTGAACGTTGGCATCGATACGTTGCAAATTTACACTCTCGGGGCATAATAGAACAATATAATTAGGTTTTACTCTTTGTTCGATTGAATGAGAAAAAGTACTGTTTCTAAAGTTATACTCTTATGGCGCAACTGAGTAGTCTAATGTTGGTCCGGTTTTGGTTTATTGTGAACGTTGGTATCGCTACGTTGCAAATTTATGCTCTCGGGGCATAATAGAACAATATAATTAGGTTTTACTCTTTGTTCGATTGAATGAGAAAAAGTACTGTTTCCAAAGTTATACTGTTATGGCGCAACTGAGTAGTCTAATGTTGGTCCGGTTTTGGTTCTTGTGAACAATGACATCGATACGTTGCAAATTTACACTCCCGGGGCATAATAGAACAATATAATTAGATTTTACTCTTTGTTCGATTGAATGAGAAAAAGTACTGTTTCTAAAGTTATACTGTTATGGCGCAACTTAGTAGTCTAATGTTGGTCCGGTTTTGGTTCTTGTGATCGTTGACATCGATACGTTGCAAATCTACACTATCGGAGCATAATAGAACAATATAATTAGGTCTTACTATTTGTTCGATTAAATGAGAAAAAGTACTGTTTCCAAAGTTATATTGTTATGGCGCAACTGAGTAGTCTAATGTTGGTCCGGTTTTGGTTCTTATGACGTTGGCATCGATACGTTGCAAATTTACACTCTCGGGTCATAATAGAATAATATAATTAGGTTTTACTCTTTGTTCGATTGAATGAGAAAAAGTCATGTTTCTAAAGTTATCTTTGTTATGACGCAACTAAGTAGTCTAATGTTGGTCGGTTTTGTTTCTTGTGAACGTTGGCATCGATACGTTGCAAATTTACACTCTCGGTGCATAATAGAACAATATAATTAGGTTTTTACTCTTTGTTCGATTGAATGAGAAAAAGTACTGTTTCGAAAGTTATACTGTTATAGCGCAACTTAGTAGTCTAATGTTGGTCGGTTTTGGTTTTTGTTAACATTGGCATCGATACGTTTCAAATTTACTCTCTCGGGCATAATAGAACAATATAATTAGGTTTTACTCTTTGTTCGATTGAATGAGAAAAATCTTGTTTCTAAAGTTATACTGTTATGGCGCAACTGAGTAGTCTAATGTTGGTCCGGTTTTGGTTCTTGTGAACGTTGGCATAGATACGTTGCAAATTTACACTCTCGGTGCATAATAGAACAATATAATTAGGTTTTACGCTTTGTTCGATTGAATGAGAAAAAGTACTGTTTCTAAAGTTATACTATTATGGCGCAACTGAGTAGTCTAATGTTGGTCCGATTATGGTTCTTGTGAACGTTGGCATCGATACGTTGTAAATTTACTCTCTCGGGGCATAATAGAACAATATAATTAGGTTTTACTCTTTGTTCGATTGAATGAGAAAAAGTACTGTTTCCAAAATTATACTTTGTTAGGGCGTAAGCGAGTAGTCTAATGTTGGTCCGATTTTGGTTCTTCGAACGTTGACATGGATACGTTGCGAATATAAACTCTCGGGCATAATAGAACTATATAATTAGGTTTTACTCTTTGTTCGATTGAATGAGAAAAAATCGTTTCCCAAGATATCTTGTTAGGCGCAGAGTAGTCTAATGTTGGTCCGGTTTTGGTTCTTGTGAACGTTGGCATGGATACGTTGCGAATATACACTCTCGGGACATAATAGAACAATATAATTAGGTTTTAGTTTTTGTTAGATTGAATGAGAAAATGTCTTTCCAAAGATATCTTGTTAAGGCGCAACTGAGTAGCCTAATGTTGGTCCGGTTTTGGTTCTTGTTAACGTTGGCATGGATACGTTGCGAATATACACTCTTGGGGCATAATAGAACAATATAATTAGGTTTTACTCTTTGTTCGATTGAATGAGAAAAAGTACTGTTTCCAAAGATATACTGTTAGGCGCAACTGAGTAGTCTAATGTTGGTCCGGTTTTGGTTCTTGTGAACGTTGGCATGGATACGTTGCGAATATACACTCTCGGGACATAATAGAACAATATAATTAGGTTTTACTCTTTGTTAGATTGAATGAGAAAAAGTACTGCTTCCAAAGATATACTGTTAAGGCGCAACTAAGTAGCCTAATGTTGGTCCGGTTTTGGTTCTTGTTAACGTTCGGATGGATACGTTGCGAATATACAATCTTGGGGCATAATAGAACAATATAATTAGGTTTTACTCTTTGTTCGATTGAATGAGAAAAAGTACTGCTTCCAAAGATATACTGTTAAGGCGCAACTGAGTAGTCTAATGTTGGTCCGGTTTTGGTTCTTGTGAACGTTGGCATGGATACGTTGCGAATATACACTCTCGGGGCATAATAGAACAATATAATCAGGTTTTACTCTTTGTTCGATTGAATGAGAAAAAGTACTGTTTCCAAAGATATACTATTAGGGCGCAACTGAGTAGTCTATTGTTGGTCCGGTTTTGGTTCTTGTGAACGTTGGCATGGATACGTTGCGAATATACACTCTCGGGGCATAATAGAACAATATAATTAGATTTTACTCTTTGTTCGATTCAATGAGAAAAATCTTTTCCAAAGTTATACTGTTAGGGCGCAACTGAGTAGTCTAATGTTGGTCCGGTTTTGGTTCTTGTGAATGTTGGCATGGATACGTTGCGAATATACACTCTCGGGGCATAATAGAACAATATAATTAGGTTTTACTCTTTGTTCGATTGAATGAGAAAAATCTTGTTTCCAAAGATATCTTGTTAGGCGCAATTGAATAAGCTAATGTTGTACGATTTAGGTTCTTGTGAACATTGATATCGATACGTTGCAAATTTACACTCTCGGGGCATAATAGAACAATATAATTAGGTTTTACTCTTTGTTCGATTGAATGAGAAAAAAATCTTTCTAAAGTTATCTTGTTATGGCGCAACTAAGTAGTCTAATGTTGGTCCTGTTTTGTTTTTTGTGAACGTTTGCATCTATACGTTGCAAATTTACTCTCCCGGTGCATAATAGAACAATATAATTAGGTTTTACTCTTTGTTCGATTGAATGAGAAAAAGTACTGTTTCTAAAGTTATACTCTTATGGCGCAACTGAGTAGTCTAATGTTGGTCCGGTTTTGGTTTATTGTGAACGTTGGCATCGATACGTTGCAAATTTATGCTCTGGGGCATAGTAGAACAATATAATTAGGTTTTACTCTTTGTTCGATTGAATGAGAAAAAGTACTGTTTCCAAAGTTATACTCTTATGGCGCAACTGAGTAGTCTAATGTTGGTCCGGTTTTGGTTCTTGTGAACAATGACATCGATACGTTGCGAATATACACTCTCGGGGCATAATAGAACAATATAATTAGATTTTACTCTATGTTCGATTGAATGAGAAAAATCTTGTTTCTAAAGTTATCTTGTTATGGCGCAACTGAGTAGTCTAATGTTGGTCCGGTTTTGGTTCTTGTGATCGTTGGCATCGATACGTTGCAAATCTACACTATCGGGGCATAATAGAACAATATAATTAGGTCTTACTATTTGTTCGATTGAATGAGAAAAATTACTGTTTCCAAAGTTATACTGTTATGGCGCAACTGAGTAGTCTAATGTTGGTCCGGTTTTGGTTCTTATGACGTTGGCATCGATACGTTGCAAATTTACACTCTCGGGTCATAATAGAACAATATAATTAGGTTTTACTCTTTGTTCGATTGAATGAGAAAAATCTTGTTTCTAAAGTTATCTTGTTATGCCGCAACTAAGTAGTCTAATGTTGGTCCGGTTTTGTTTCTTGTGAACGTTGGCATCGATACGTTGCAAATTTACACTCTCGGTGCATAATAGAACAATATAATTAGGTTTTTACTCTTTGTTCGATTGAATGAGAAAAATCTTGTTTTCGAAAGTTATCTTGTTATAGCGCAACTTAGTAGTCTAATGTTGGTCCGGTTTAGGTTTTTGTTAACATTGGCATCGATACGTTTCAAATTTACTCTCTCGGGGCATAATAGAACAATATAATTAGGTTTTACTCTTTGTTCGATTGAATGAGAAAAAGTACTGTTTCGAAAGTTATACTGTTATGGCGCAACTGAGTAGTCTAATGTTGGTCCGGTTTTGGTTCTTGTGAACGTTGGCATCGATACGTTGAAAATTTACACTCTCGGTGCATAATAGAACAATATAATTAGGTTTTACTCTTTGTTCGATTGAATGAGAAAAAGTACTGTTTCTAAAGTTATACTATTATGGCGCAACTGAGTAGTCTAATGTTGGTCCGATTATGGTTCTTGTGAACGTTGGCATCGATACGTTGTAAATTTACTCTCTCGGGGCATAATAGAACAATATAATTAGGTTTTACTCTTTGTTCGATTGAATGAGAAAATGTACTGCTTCCAAAGATATGCTGTTAAGGCGCAACTGAGTAGCCTAATGTTGGTCCGGTTTTGGTTCTTGTTAACGTTGGCATGGATACGTTGCGAATATACTCTCTTGGGGCATAATAGAACAATATAATTAGGTTTTACTCTTTGTTCGATAGAATGAGAAAAAGTACTGCTTCCAAAGATATACTGTTAGGGCGCAACTGAGTAGTCTAATGTTGGTCCGTTTTGGTTCTTGTGAACGTTGGCATGGATACGTTGCGAATATACACTCTCGGGGCATAATAGAAAATTATAATTAGGTTTTACTCTTTGGTCGATTGAATGAGAAAAAGTACTGCTTCCAAAGATATACTGTTAGGGCGCAACTGAGTAGTCTAATGTTGGTCCGGTTTTGGTTCTTGTGAACGTTGGCATGGATACGTTGCGAATATACACTCTCGGGGCATAATAGAACAATATAATCAGGTTTTACTCTTTGTTCGATTGAATGAGAAAAAGTACTGTTTCCAAAGATATATTGTTAGGGCGCAACTGAGTAGTCTAATGTTGGTCCGGTTTTGGTTCTTGTGAACGTTGGCATGGATACGTTGCGAATATACACTCTCGGGGCATAATAGAACAATATAATTAGATTTTACTCTTTGTTCGATTCAATGAGAAAAAGTACTGTTTCCAAAATTATACTGTTAGGGCGCAACTGAGTAGTCTAATGTTGGTCCGGTTTTGGTTTTTGTGAATGTTGGCATGGATACGTTCCGAATATAAACTCTCGGGGCATAATAGAACAATATAATTAGGTTTTACTCTTTGTTCGATTGAATGAGAAAAATCTTGTTTCCAAAGATATCTTGTTAGGCGCAAGCGAATAAGCTAATGTTGTTCCGGTTTTGGTTCTTGTGAACGTAGACAACGATACGTTGCCAATATACACTCTCGGGGCATGATAGAACAATATAATTAGGTTTTACTCTTTGTTCGATTGAATGAGAAAAAGTACTGTTTCTAAAGTTATACTGTTATGGCGCAACTAAGTAGTCTAATGTTGGTCCGGTTTTGGTTCTTGTGAACGTTGGCATCGATACGTTGCAAATTTACACTCTCGGTGCATAATAGAACAATATAATTAGGTTTTACTCTTTGTACGATGGATTGAGAAAAATCTTGTTTCTAAAGTTATACTCTTATGCGCAACCGAGTAGTCTAATGTTGGTCGGTTTGGTTTATTGTGAACGTTGGCATCGATACGTTGCAAATTTATGCTCTCGGGCATAGTAGAACAATATAATTAGGTTTTACTCTTTGTTCGATTGAATGAGAAAAAGTACTGTTTCCAAAGTTATACTCTTAGGGCGCAACTGAGTAGTCTAATGTTGGTCCGGTTTTGGTTCTTGTGAACGTTGGCATGGATACGTTGCAAATTTACACTCTCGGGGCATAATAGAACAATATAATTAGATTTTACTCTTTGTTCGATTGAATGAGAAAAAGTACTGTTTCTAAAGTTATACTGTTATGGCGCAACTGAGTAGTCTAATGTTGGTCCGGTTTTGGTTCTTGTGAACGTTGGCATCGATACGTTGCAAATTTACACTCTCGGGGCATAATAGAACAATCTAATTAGGTTTTACTCTTTGTTCGATTGAATGAGAAAAAGTACTGTTTCCAAAGTTATTCTGTTATGGCGCAACTGAGTAGTCTAATGTTGGTCCGGTTTTGGTTCTTATGACGTTGGCATCGATACGTTGCAAATTTACACTCTCGGGTCATAATAGAACAATATAATTAGGTTTTACTCTTTGTTCGATTGAATGAGAAAAAGTGATGTTTCTAAAGTTATACTGTTATGGCGCAACTAAGTAGTCTAATGTTGGTCCGGTTTTGTTTCTTGTGAACGTTGGCATCGATACGTTGCAAATTTACACTCTCGGTGCATAATAGAACAATATAATTAGGTTTTTATTCTTTGTT
Organism: Aechmea fasciata; assembly: GCA_025177825.1. Lineage (NCBI taxonomy): Eukaryota > Viridiplantae > Streptophyta > Magnoliopsida > Poales > Bromeliaceae > Aechmea > Aechmea fasciata. The sequence continues at coordinate 13,542,664 of CM045933.1, forward strand.
CGATTGAATGAGAAAAAGTACTGTTTCGAAAGTTTTCCTGTTATAGCGCAACTTAGTAGTCTAATGTTGGTCCGGTTTTGGTTTTTGTTAACATTGGCATCGATACGTTTCAAATTTACTCTCGGGGCATAATAGAACAATATAATTAGGTTTTACTCTTTGTTCGATTGAATGAGAAAAATCTTGTTTGAAAGTTATATAGTTATGGCGCAACTGAGTAGTCTAATGTTGGTCCGGTTTTGGTTCTTGTGAACGTTGGCATCGATACGTTGAAAATTTACACTCTCGGTGCATAATAGAACAATATAATTAGGTTTTACTCTTTGTTCGATTGAATGAGAAAAAGTACTGTTTCTAAAGTTATAATATTATGGCGCAACTGAGTAATCTAATGTTGGTCCGATTATGGTTCTTGTGAACGTTGGCATCGATACGTTGTAAATTTACTCTCTCGGGGCATAATAGAACAATATAATTAGGTTTTACTCATTGTTCGATTGAATGAGAAAATGTACTGTGTCCAAAGTTATACTGTTAGGGCGCAACTGAGTCTAATGTTGGTCCGATTTTGGTTCTTGTGAACGTTGACATGGATACGTTGCGAATATAAACTCTCGGGGCATAATAGAAGTATATAATTAGGTTTTACTGTTTTTTCGATTGAATGAGAAAAAGTACTGTTTCCCAAGATATACTGTTAGGGCGCAACTGAGTAGTGTAATGTTGGTCCGGTTTTGGTTCTTGTGAACGTTGGCATGGATACGTTGCGAATATACACTCTCGGGACATAATAGAACAATATAATTAGGTTTTACTCTTTGTTAGATTGAATGAGAAAATGTACTGCTTCCAAAGATATACTGTTAGGGCGCAACTGAGTAGCCTAATGTTGGTCCGGTTTTGGTTCTTGTTAACGTTGGCATGGATACGTTGCGAATATACACTCTTGGGGCATAATAGAACAATATAATTACGTTTTACTCTTTGTTCGATAGAATGAGAAAAATGCTTCCAAAGATATCTTGTTAGGCGCAACGGAGTAGTCTAATGTTGGTCCGTTGGTTCTTGTGAACGTTGGCATGGATACTTTGCGAATATACACTCTCGGGGCATAATAGAAAATTATAATTAGGTTTTACTCTTTGGTCGATTGAATGAGAAAAAGTACTGCTTCCAAAGATATCTTGTTAAGGCGCAATGAGTAGTCTAATGTTGGTCCGGTTTTGGTTCTTGTGAACGTTGGCATGGATACGTTGCGAATATACACTCTCGGGGCATAATAGAACAATATAATTAGGTTTTACTCTTTGTTCGATTCAATGAGAAAAAGTACTGTTTCCAAAATTATACAGTTAGGGCGCAACTGAGTAGTCTAATGTTGGTCCGGTTTTGGTTCTTGTGAACGTTGGCATGGATACGTTGCGAATATACACTCTCGGAGCATAATAGAAGAATATAATTAGGTTTTACTCTTTGTTCGATTGAATGAGAAAAAGTACTGTTTCCAAAGTTATACTGTTAGGGCGCAACTGAGTAGTCTAATGTTGGTCCGGTTTTGGTTCTTGTGAACGTTGGCATGGATACGTTCCGAATATAAACTCTCGGGGCATAATAGAACAATATAATTAGGTTTTACTCTTTGTTCGATTGAATGAGAAAAAGTACTGTTTCCAAAGTTATACTGTTAGGGCCCCACTGAGTAGTCGATTGTTGGTCCGGTTTTTGTTCTTGTGAACGTTGGCACGGATACGTTGCGAATATAAACTCTCCGGGAATAATAGAACAATATAATTAGGTTTTACTCTTTGTTCGATTGAATGAGAAAAAGAACTATTTCCCAAGATATACTGTTAGGGCGCAACTGAGTAATCTAATGTTGGTCCGGTTTTGGTTCTTGTGAACGTTGGCATGGATACGTTGCGAATATACACTTTATGGGCATAATAGAACAATATAATTATGTTTTACTCTTTGTTCGATTGAATGAGAAAAAGTACTGTTTCCAAAGTTATACTGTTAGGGCGCAACTGAGTAGCCTAATGTTGGTCCGGTTTTGGTTCTTGTTAACGTTGGCATGGATACGTTGCGAATATACACTCTAGGGACAAAATAGAACAATATAATTAGGTTTTACTCTTTGTTCGATAGAATGAGAAAAAGAACTGCTTCCAAAGATATACTGTTAGGGCGCAACTGAGTAGCCTAATGTTGGTCCGGTTTTGGTTCTTGTGAATGTTGGCATGGATACGTTGCGAATATACACTCTCGGGGCATAATAGAACAATAAAATTATGTTTTACTCTTTGTTCGATAGAATGAGAAAAAGTACTGTTTCCAAAGTTATACTGTTAGGGCGCAACTGAGTAGTCTAATGTTGGTCCGGTTTTGGTTCTTTTGAACGGTGGCATGGATACGTTGCGAATATACACTCTCGGGGCATAGTAGAAAATTATAATTAGGATTTACTTTTGGTCGATTGAATGAGAAAAAGTACTGTTTCCAAAGTTATACTGTTAGGGCGCAACAGAGTAGTCTAATGTTGGTCCGGTTTTGGTTCTTGTGAACGTTGGCATGGATACGTTGCGAATATACACTCTCGGGGCATAATAGAACAATATAATTAGGTTTTACTCTTTGTTCCATTGAATGAGAAAAAGTACTGTTTCCAAAGTTATACTGTTAGGGCGCCACTGAGTAGTCTATTGTTGGTCCGGTTTTTGTTCTTGTGAAGGTTGGCACGGATACGTTGCGAATATACACTCTCGGGGCATAATAGAACAATATAATTAGGTTTTACACTTTGTTCGATTGAATGAGAAAAAGTACTGTTTCCAAAGTTATACTGTTATGGCCTAACTGAGTAATCTAATGTTGTACCGATTTTTGTTCTTGTGAACATTGATATCGATACGTTGCAAATTTACACTCTCGGGGCATAATAGAACAATATAATTAGGTTTTACTCTATGTTCGATTGAATGAGAAAAAGTACTGCTTCCAAAGATAAACTGTTAGGGCGCAACTGAGTAATCTAATTTTGGTCCGGTTTTGGTTCTTGTGAACGTTGGCATTGATACGTTGCGAATATGCACTCTCGGGGCATAATAGAACAATATAATTAGGTTTTACTCTTTGTTCGATTGAATGAGAAAAAGTACTGCTTCCAAAGTTATACTGTTACGGCGCAACTGAGTAGTCTAATGTTGGTCCGGTTTTTGTTCTTGTGAAGGTCGGCATGGATACGTTGCGAATATACACTCTCGGGGCATAATAGAACAATATAATTAGGTTTTACTCTTTGTTCGATTGAATGCGAAAAAGTACTACTTCCAAAGATATACTGTTACGGCGCAACTGAGTAGCCTAATGTTGGTCCGGTTGTGGTTCTTGTGAATGTTGGCATGGATACGTTGCGAATATACACTCTCGGGGCGTAATAGAACAATATAATTATGTTTTACTCTTTGTTCGATTGAATGAGAAAAAGTACTGTTTCCAAAGTTATACTGTTAGGGCGCAACTGAGTAGTCTAATGTTGGTCCGGTTTTGGTTCTTTTGAACGGTGGCATGGATACGTTGCGAATATACACTCTCGGGGCATAGTAGAAAATTATAATTAGGTTTTACTCTTTGGACGTTTGAATGAGAAAAAGTACTGCTTCCAAAGATATACTGTTAGGGCACAACTGAGTAGTCAAATGTTGGCCCGGTTTTGGTTCTTGTGAACGTTGGCATGGATACGTTGCGAATATACACTCTCCGGGCATAATAGAACAATATAATTGGGTTTTACTCTTTGTTCGATTGAGTGAGTAAAAGTACTGCTTCCAAAGATATACTATTAGGGCGCAACTGAGTAGTCTAATGTTGGTCCGATTTTGGTTCTTGTGAACGTTGGCATGGATACGTTGCGAATATACACTCTCGGGACATAATAGAACAATATAATTAGGTTTCACTCTTTGTTCGATTGAATGAGAAAAAGTACTGCTTCCAAAGATATACTGTTAGGGCGCAACTGAGTAGCCTAATGTTGGTCCGGTTTTGGTTCTTGTGAACGTTGGCATGGATACGTTGCGAATATACACTCTCGGGGCATAATAGAACAATATAATTAGGTTTTGCTCTTTGTTCGATTGAATGAGAAAAAGTACTGTTTCCCAAGATATACTGGTAGGGCGCAACTGAGTAGTCTAATGTTGGTCCGGTTTTGGTTCTTGTGAACGTTGGCATGGATACGTTGCGAATATACACTCTCGGGACATAATAGAACAATATAATTAGGTTTTACTCTTTGTTAGATTGAATGAGAAAAAGTACTGCTTCCAAAGATATACTGTTAAGGCGCAACTAAGTAGCCTAATGTTGGTCCGGTTTTGGTTCTTGTTAACGTTCGGATGGATAAGTTGCGAATATACAATCTTGGGGCATAATAGAACAATATAATTAGTTTTTACTCTTTGTTCGATAGAATGAGAAAAAGTACTGCTTCCAAAGTTATACTGTTAGGGCGCAACTGAGTAGTCTAATGTTGGTCCGGTTTTGGTTCTTGTGAACGTTGGCATGGATACGTTGCGAATATACAATCTCGGGGCATAATAGAACAATATAATTATGTTTTACTCTTTGTTCGATTGAATGAGAAAAGTACTGTTTCCAAAGATATACTGTTAGGGCGCAACTGAATAAGCTAATGTTGTACCGGTTTTGGTTCTTGTGAACAATGACATCGATACGTTGCAAATTTACACTCCCGGGGCATGATAGAACAATATAATTAGGTTTTACTCTTTGTTCGATTGAATGAGAAAAAGTACTGTTTCTAAAGTTATACTGTTATGGCGCAACTGAGTAGTCTAATGTTGGTCCGGTTTTGGTTTTTGTGAACGTTGGCATCGATACGTTGCAAATTTACACTCTCGGGGCATAATAGAACAATATAATTAGGTTTTACTCTTTGTTCGATTGAATGAGAAAAAGTACTGTTTCTAAAGTTATACTCTTATTGCGCAACTGAGTAGTCTAATGTTGGTCCGGTTTTGGTTTATTGTGAACGTTGGCATCGATACGTTGCAAATTTATACTCTCGGGGCATAATAGAACAATATAATTAGGTTTTACTCTTTGTTCGATTGAATGAGAAAAATCTTGTTTCCAAAGTTATACTGTTAGGGCGCAACTGAGTATTCTAATGTTGGTCCGGTTTTGGTTCTTGTGAACAATGGCATCGATACGTTGCAAATTTACACTCCCGGGGCATAATAGAACAATATAATTAGATTTTACTCTTTGTTCGATTGAATGAGAAAGAGTACTGTTTCTAAAGTTATACTGTTATGGCGCAACTTAGTAGTCTAATGTTGGTCCGGTTTTGGTTCTTGTGATCGTTGACATCGATACGTTGCAAATCTACACTATCGGAGCATAATAGAACAATATAATTAGGTCTTACTATTTGTTCGATTAAATGAGAAAAAGTACTGTTTCCAAAGTTATACTGTTATGGCGCAACTGAGTAGTCTAATGTTGGTCCGGTTTTGGTTCTTATGACGTTGGCATCGATACGTTGCAAATTTACACTCTTGGGTCATAATAGAACAATATAATTAGGTTTTACTCTTTGTCCGATTGAATGAGAAAAAGTACTGTTTCTAAAGTTATACTGTTATGGCGCAACTAAGTAGTCTAATGTTGGTCCGGTTTTGTTTCTTGTGAACGTTGGCATCGATACGTTGCAAATTTACACTCTCGGTGCATAATAGAACAATATAATTAGGTTTTTACTCTTTGTTCGATTGAATGAGAAAAAGTACTGTTTCGAAAGTTAGACTGTTATAGCGCAACTTAGTAGTCTAATGTTGGTCCGGTTTTGGTTTTTGTTAACATTGGCATCGATACGTTTCAAATTTACTCTCTCGGGGCATAATAGAACAATATAATTAGGTTTTACTCTTTGTTCGATTGAATGAGAAAAATTACTGTTTCGAAAGTTATCCGTTATGGCGCAACCGAGTAGTCTAATGTTGGTCCGGTTTGATTCTTGTGAACGTTGGCATCGATACGTTGAAAATTTACACTCTCGGTGCATAATAGAACAATATAATTAGGTTTTACGCTTTGTTCGATTGAATGAGAAAAAGTACTGTTTCTAAAGTTATACTATTATGGCGCAACTGAGTAGTCTAATGTTGGTCCGATTATGGTTCTTGTGAACGTTGGCATCGATACGTTGTAAATTTACTCTCTCGGGGCATAATAGAACAATATAATTAGGTTTTACTCTTTGTTCGATTGAATGAGAAAAAGTACTGTGTCCAAAGTTATACTGTTAGGGCGTAACTGAGTAGTCTAATGTTGGTCCGATTTTGGTTCTTGTGAACGTTGGCGTGGATACGTTGCGAATATAAACTCTCAGGGCATAATAGAACTATATATTTAGGTTTTACTCTTTGTTCGATTGAATGAGAAAAAGTACTGTTTCCCAAGTTATAATGTTAGGGCGCAACTGAGTAGTCTAATGTTGGTCAGGTTTTGGTTCTTGTGAACGTTGGCATGGATACGTTGCGAATATACACTCTCGGGACATAATAGAACAATATAATTAGGTTTTAGTTTTTGTTAGATTGAATGAGAAAATGTACTGCTTCCAAAGATATACTGTTAGGGCGCAACTGAGTAGCCTAATGTTGGTCCGGTTTTGGTTCTTGTTAACGTTGGCATGGATACGTTGCGAATATACACTCTTGGGGCATAATAGAACAATATAATTAGGTTTTACTCTTTGTTCGATTGAATGAGAAAAAGTACTGTTTCCCAAGATATACTGTTAGGGCGCAACTGAGTAGTCTAATGTTGGTCCGGTTTTGGTTCTTGTGAACGTTGGCATGGATACGTTGCGAATATACACTCTCGGGACATAATAGAACAATATAATTAGGTTTTACTCTTTGTTAGATTCAATGAGAAAATGTCTGCTTTCCAAAGATATCTTGTTAGGGCGCAACTAAGTAGCCTAATGTTGGTCCGGTTTTGGTTCTTGTTAACGTTCGGATGGATACGTTGCGAATATACAATCTTGGGGCATAATAGAACAATATAATTAGGTTTTACTCTTTGTTCGATAGAATGAGAAAAAGTACTGCTTCCAAAGATATACTGTTAAGGCGCAACTGAGTAGTCTAATGTTGGTCCGGTTTTGGTTCTTGTGAACGTTGGCATGGATACGTTGCGAATATACACTCTCGGGGCATAATATAACAATATAATTAGGTTTTACTCTTTGTTCGATTGAATGAGAAAAAGTACTGTTTCCAAAGATATACTGTTAGGGCGCAACTGAATAAGCTAATGTTGTACCGGTTTTGGTTCCTGTGAACAATGACATCGATACGTTGCAAATTTACACTCCCGGGGCATGATAGAACAATATAATTAGGTTTTACTCTTTGTTCGATTGAATGAGAAAAAGTACTGTTTCTAAAGTTATACTGTTATGGCGCAACTAAGTAGTCTAATGTTGGTCCGGTTTTGGTTTTTGTGAACGTTGGCATCGATACGTTGCAAATTTACACTCCCGGTGCATAATAGAACAATATAATTAGGTTTTACTCTTTGTTCGATTGAATGAGAAAAAGTACTGTTTCTAAAGTTATACTCTTATGGCGCAACTGAGTAGTCTAATGTTGGTCCGGTTTTGGTTTATTGTGAACGTTGGCATCGATACGTTGCAAATTTATGCTCTCGGGGCATAGTAGAACAATATAATTAGGTTTTACTCTTTGTTCGATTGAATGAGAAAAAGTACTGTTTCCAAAGTTATACTCTTATGGCGCAACTGAGTAGTCTAACGTTGGTCCGGTTTTGGTTCTTGTGAACAATGACATCGATACGTTGCAAATTTACACTCCCGGGGCATAATAGAACAATATAATTAGATTTTACTCTTTGTTCGATTGAATGAGAAAAAGTACTGTTTCTAAAGTTATACTGTTATGGCGCAACTGAGTAGTCTAATGTTGGTCCGGTTTTGGTTCTTGTGATCGTTGGCATCGATACGTTGCAAATCTACACTATCGGGGCATAATAGAACAATATAATTAGGTCTTACTATTTGTTCGATTGAATGAGAAAAAGTACTGTTTCCAAAGTTATACTGTTATGGCGCAACTGAGTAGTCTAATGTTGGTCCGGTTTTGTTTCTTATGACGTTGGCATCGATACATTGCAAATTTACACTCTCGGGTCATAATAGAACAATATAATTAGGTTTTACTCTTTGTTCGATTGAATGAGAAAAAGTACTATTTCTAAAGTTATACTGTTATGGCGCAACTAAGTAGTCTAATGTTGGTCCGGTTTTGTTTCTTGTGAACGTTGGCATCGATACGTTGCAAATTTACACTCTCGGTGCATAATAGAACAATATAATTAGGTTTTTACTCTTTGTTCGATTGAATGAGAAAAAGTACTGTTTCTAAAGTTATACTGTTATGGCGCAACTGAGTAGTCTAATGTTGGTCCGATTTTGGTTCTTGTGAACGTTGGCATCGATACGTTGTAAATTTACTCTCTCGGGGCATAATAGAACAATATAATTAGGTTTTACTCTTTGTTCGATTGAATGAGAAAAAGTACTGTTTCCAAAGTTATACTGTTAGGGCGTAACTGAGTAGTCTAATGTTGGTCCGATTTTGGTTCTTCCGAACGTTGGCATCGATACGTTGAAAATTTACACTCTCGCATAATAGAACAATATAATTAGGTTTTACTCTTTGTTCGATTGAATGAGAAAAGTCGTTTCTAAAGTTATACTATTATGGCGCAACTGAGTAGTCTAATGTTGGTCCGATTATGGTTCTTGTGAACGTTGGCATCGATACGTTGTAAATTTACTCTCTCGGGGCATAATAGAACAATATAATTAGGTTTTACTCTTTGTTCGATTGAATGAGAAAAAGTACTGTGTCCAAAGTTATACTGTTAGGGCGCAACTGAGTAGTCTAATGTTGGTCCGATTTTGGTTCTTGTGAACGTTGACATGGATACGTTGCGAATATAAACTCTCGGGGCATAATAGAACTATATAATTAGGTTTTACTCTTTGTTCGATTGAATGAGAAAAAGTACTGTTTCCCAAGATATACTGTTAGGGCGCAACTGAGTAGTGTAATGTTGGTCCGGTTTTGGTTCTTGTGAACGTTGGCATGGATACGTTGCGAATATACACTCTCGGGACATAATAGAACAATATAATTAGGTTTTACTCTTTGTTAGATTGAATGAGAAAATGTACTGCTTCCAAAGATATACTGTTAGGGCGCAACTGAGTAGCCTAATGTTGGTCCGGTTTTGGTTCTTGTTAACGTTGGCATGGATACGTTGCGAATATACACTCTCGGGGCATAATAGAACAATATAATTAGGTTTTACTCTTTGTTCGATAGAATGAAAAAAAGTACTGCTTCCAAAGATATACTGTTAGGGCGCAACTGAGTAGTCTAATGTTGGTTCGTTTTGGTTCTTGTGAACGTTGGCATGGATACGTTGCGAATATACACTCTCGGGGCATAATAGAAAATTATAATTAGGTTTTACTCTTTGGTCGATTGAATGAGAGAAAGTACTGCTTCCAAAGATATACTGTTAGGGCGCAACTGAGTAGTCTAATGTTGGTCCGGTTTTGGGTCTTGAGAACGTTGGCATGGATACGTTGCGAATATACACTCTCGGGACATAATAGAACAATATAATTAGGTTTTACTCTTTGTTCGATTGAATGAGAAAAAGTACTGTTTCCAAAGATATACCGTTAGGGCGCAACGGAGTTTCCTAATGTTGGTCCGGTTCTGGATCTTGTGAACGTTGGCATGGATACGTTGCGAATATACACTCTCGGGGCATAATAGAACAATATAATTAGGTTTTACTCTTTGTTCGATTCAATGAGAAAATGTACTGTTTCCAAAATTATACTGTTAGGGCGCAACTGAGTAGTCTAATGTTGGTCCGGTTTTGGTTCTTGTGAACGTTGGCATGGATACGTTCCGAATATAAACTCTCGGGGCATAATAGAACAATATAATTAGGTTTTACTCTTTGTTCGATTGAATGAGAAAAAGAACTGCTTCCAAAGATATACCGTTAGGGCGCAACTGAGTAGCCTAATGTTGGTCCGGTTTTGGTTCTTGTGAACGTTGGCATGGATACGTTGCGAATATACACTCTCGGGGCATAATAGAACAATATAATTAGGTTTTAGTCTTTGTTCGATTGAATGAGAAAAATCTTTCCAAAGTTATGCGTTAGGGCCCCACCGAGTAGTCGATTGTTGGTCGGTTTTTGTTCTTGTGAACGTAGACAACGATACGTTGCCAATATACACTCTCGGGGCATAATAGAACAATATAATTGGGTTTCACTCTTTGTTCGGTCGAATGAGAAAAGAACTATTTCCAAAGATATACGGTTAGGGCGCAACTGAGTAGTCTAATGTTGGTCCGGTTTTGGTTCTTATGAACGTTGGCATGGATACGTTGCGAATATACACTTTACGGGCATAATAGAACAATATAATTATGTTTTACTCTTTGTTCGATTGAATGAGAAAAAGTACTGCTTCCAAAGATATACTGTTAGGGCGCAACTGAGTAGCCTAATGTTGGTCCGGTTTTGGTTCTTGTTAACGTTGGCATGGATACGTTGCGAATATACACTCTAGGGACAAAATAGAACAATATAATTAGGTTTTACTCTTTGTTTGATAGAATGAGAAAAAGTACTGCCTCCAAAGATATACTGGTAGGGCGCAACTGAGTAGCCTAATGTTGGTCCGGTTTTGGTTCTTGTGAATGTTGGCATGGATACGTTGCGAATATACACTCTCGGGGCATAATAGAACAATAAAATTATGTTTTACTCTTTGTTCGATTGAATGAGAAAAAGTACTGTTTCCAAAGTTATACTGTTAGGGCGCAACTGAGTAGTCTAATGTTGGTCCGGTTTTGGTTCTTTTGAACGGTGGCATGGATACGTTGCGAATATACACTCTCGGGGCATAGTAGAAAATTATAATTAGGATTTACTTTTGGTCGATTGAATGAGAAAAAGTACTGCTTCTAAAGATATACTGTTAGGGCGCAACTGAGTAGTCTAATGTTGGTCCGGTTTTGGTTCTTGTGAACGTTGGCATGGATACGTTGCGAATATACACTCTCGGGGCATAATAGAACAATATAATTAGGTTTTACTCTTTGTTCCATTGAATGAGAAAAAGTACTGTTTCCAAAGTTATACTGTTAGGGCGCCACTGAGTAGTCTATTGTTGGTCCGGTTTTTGTTCTTGTGAACGTTGGCACGGATACGTTGCGAATATACACTCTCGGGGCATAATAGAACAATATAATTAGGTTTTACACTTTGTTCGATTGAATGAGAAAAAGTACTGTTTCCAAAGTTATACTGTTATGGCGCAACTGAGTAATCTAATGTTGTACCGATTTTTGTTCTTGTGAACATTGATATCGATACGTTGCAAATTTACACTCTCGGGGCATAATAGAACAATATAATTAGGTTTTACTCTATGTTCGATTGAATGAGAAAAAGTACTGCTTCCAAAGATAAACCGTTAGGGCGCAAATCGAGTAATCTAATGTTGTTCCTGTTTTCGTTCTTGTCAACGTGGGCATTGATACTTTGCGCATTTGCACTCTCGGGGCATAATAGAACAATATAATTAGGTTTTACTCTTTGTTCGATTGAATGAGAAAAAGTACTGTTTCCAAAGTTATACTGTTACGGCGCAACTGAGTAGTCTAATGTTGGTCCGGTTTTTGTTCTTGTGAAGGTCGGCATGGATACGTTGCGAATATACACTCTCGGGGCATAAGAGAACAATAAAATTAGGTTTTACTCTTTGTTCGATTGAATGAGAAAAAGTACTACTTCCAAAGATATACTGTTACGGCGCAACTAAGTAGCCTAATGTTGCTCCGGTTGTGGTTCTTGTGAATGTTGGCATGGATACGTTGCGAATATACACTCTCGGGGCATAATAGAACAATAAAATTATGTTTTACTCTTTGTTCGATTGAATGAGAAAAAGTACTGTTTCCAAAGTTATACTGTTAGGGCGCACCTGAGTAGTCTAACGTTGGTCCGGTTTTGGTTCTTTTGAACGGTGGCATGGATACGTTGCGAATATACACTCTCGGGGAATAGTAGAAAATTATAATTAGGTTTTACTCTTTGGACGTTTGAATGAGAAAAAGTACTGCTTCCAAAGATATACTGTTAGGGCACAACTGAGTAGTCAAATGTTGGCCCGGTTTTGGTTCTTGTGAACGTTGGCATGGATACGTTGCGAATATACACTCTCGGGACATAATAGAACAATATAATTAGGTTTTACTCTTTGTTCGATTGAGTGAGTAAAAGTACAGCTTCCAAAGATATACTGTTAGGGCGCAACTGAGTAGTCTAATGTTTGTCCGGTTTTGGTTCTTGTGAACGTTGGCATGGATACGTTGCGAATATACACTCTCGGGACATAATAGAACAATATAATTAGGTTTCACTCTTTGTTCGATTGAATGAGAAAAAGTACTGCTTCCAAAGATATACTGTTAGGGCGCAACTGAGTAGCCTAATGTTGGTCCGGTTTTGGTTCTTGTTAACGTTCGGATGGATACGTTGCGAATATACAATCTTGGGGCATAATAGAACAATATAATTAGGTTTTACTCTTTGTTCGATAGAATGAGAAAAAGTGCTGCTTCCAAAGATATACTGTTAGGGCGCAACTGAGTAGTCTAATGTTGGTCCGGTTTTGGTTCTTGTGAACGTTGGCATGGATACGTTGCGAATATACACTCTCGGGGCATAATAGAACAATATAATTATGTTTTACTCTTTGTTCGATTGAATGAGAAAAATCTTGTTTCTAAAGATATGCTGTTATGGCGCAACTGAATAAGCTAATGTTGTACCGGTTTTGGTTCTTGTGAACAATGACATCGATACGTTGCAAATTTACACTCCCGGGGCATGATAGAACAATATAATTAGGTTTTACTCTTTGTTCGATTGAATGAGAAAAAGTACTGTTTCTAAAGTTATACGTTATGGCGCAACCGAGTAGTCTAATGTTGGTCGGTTTTGGTTTTTGTGAACGTTGGCATCGATACGTTGCAAATTTACACTGCTCTGCATAATAGAACAATATAATTAGGTTTTACTCTTTGTTCGATTGAATGAGAAAAAGTACTGTTTCTAAAGTTATACTCTTATGGCGCAACTGAGTAGTCTAATGTTGGTCCGGTTTTGGTTTATTGTGAACGTTGGCATCGATACGTTGCAAATTTATGCTCTCGGGGCATAATAGAACAATATAATTAGGTTTTACTCTTTGTTCGATTGAATGAGAAAAAGTACTGTTTCCAAAGTTATACTGTTATGGCGCAACTGAGTAGTCTAATGTTGGTCCGGTTTTGGTTCTTGTGAACAATGACATCGATACGTTGCAAATTTACACTCCCGGGGCATAATAGAACAATATAATTAGATTTTACTCTTTGTTCGATTGAATGAGAAAAAGTACTGTTTCTAAAGTTATACTGTTATGGCGCAACTTAGTAGTCTAATGTTGGTCCGGTTTTGGTTCTTGTGATCGTTGACATCGATACGTTGCAAATCTACACTATCGGAGCATAATAGAACAATATAATTAGGTCTTACTATTTGTTCGATTAAATGAGAAAAAGTACTGTTTCCAAAGTTATACTGTTATGGCGCAACTGAGTAGTCTAATGTTGGTCCGGTTTTGGTTCTTATGACGTTGGCATCGATACGTTGCAAATTTACACTCTCGGGGCATAATAGAACAATATAATTAGGTTTTACTCTTTGTTCGATTGAATGAGAAAAAGTACTGTTTCTAAAGTTATACTGTTATGACGCAACTAAGTAGTCTAATGTTGGTCCGGTTTTGTTTCTTGTGAACGTTGGCATCGATACGTTGCAAATTTACACTCTCGGTGCATAATAGAACAATATAATTAGGTTTTTACTCTTTGTTCGATTGAATGAGAAAAAGTACTGTTCGAAAGTTATACTGTAATAGCGCAACTGAATAAGCTAATGTTGTTCCGGTTTTGGTTCGTGTGAACAATGAAATCGATACGTTGCAAATTTACACTCCCGGGGCATAATAGAACAATATAATTAGGTTTTAGTCTTTGTTCGATTGAATGAGAAAAAGTACTGTTTCGAAAGTTATACTGTTATGGCGCAACTGAGTAGTCTAATGTTGGTCCGGTTTTGATTCTTGTGAACGTTGGCATCGATACGTTGAAAATTTACACTCTCGGTGCATAATAGAACAATATAATTAGGTTTTACTCTTTGTTCGATTGAATGAGAAAAAGTACTGTTTCCAAAGTTATACCGTTAGGGCGTCGAGTAGTCTAATGTTGGTCCGATTTTGGTTCTTGTGAACGTTGACATGGATACGTTGCAAATATAAACTCTCGGGGCATAATAGAACTATATAATTAGGTTTTACTCTTTGTTCGATTGAATGAGAAAAAGTACTGTTTCCCAAGATATACTGTTAGGGCGCAACTGAGTAGTCTAATGTTGGTCCGGTTTTGGTTCTTGTGAACGTTGGCATGGATACGTTGCGAATATACACTCTCGGGACATAATAGAACAATATAATTAGGTTTTAGTTTTTGTTAGATTGAATGAGAAAATGTACTGCTTCCAAAGATATACTGTTAGGGCGCAACTGAGTAGCCTAATGTTGGTCCGGTTTTGGTTCTTGTTAACGTTGGCATGGATACGTTGCGAATATACACTCTTGGGGCATAATAGAACAATATAATTAGGTTTTACTCTTTGTTCGATTGAATGAGAAAAAGTACTGTTTCCAAAGTTATACTGTTAGGGCGCAACTGAGTAGTCTAATGTTGGTCCGGTTTTGGTTCTTGGGTACGTTGGCATGGATACGTTGCGAATATACACTCTCGGGACATAATAGAACAATATAATTAGGTTTTACTCTTTGTTAGATTGAATGAGAAAATGTACTGCTTCCAAAGATATACTGTTAGGGCGCAACTGAGTAGCCTAATGTTGGTCCGGTTTTGGTTCTTGTTAACGTTCGGATGGATACGTTGCGAATATACAATCTTGGGGCATAATAGAACAATATAATTAGGTTTTACTCTTTGTTCGATAGAATGAGAAAAATACTGCTTCCAAAGATATACTATTAAGGCGCAACCGAGTAGTCTAATGTTGGTCCGGTTTTGGTTCTTGTGAACGGTGGCATGGATACGTTACGAATATACACTCTCGGGGCATAATAGAACAATATAATTAGGTTTTACTCTTTGTTCGATTGAATGAGAAAAAGTACTGTTTCCAAAGATATACTATTAGGGCGCAACTGAGTAGTCTATTGTTGGTCCGGTTTGGGTTCTTGTGAACGTTGGCATAGATACGTTGCGAATATACACTCTCGGGGCATAATAGAACAATATAATTATGTTTTACTCTTTGTTCGATTCAATGTGAAAAATCTTGTTTCCAAAATTATCCGTTAGGGCGCAATCGAGTAGTCTAATGTTGGTCCGGTTTTGGTTCTTGTGAACGTTGGCATGGATACGTTCCGAATTTAAACTCCTGGGGCATAATAGAACAATATAATTAGGTTTTACACTTTGTTCGATTCAATGAGAAAAATCTGTTTCCAAAGATATCTTGTTAGGCGCAATTGAATAAGCTAATGTTGGTCCGGTTTTGGTTCTTGTGAACCTTGGCATCGATACGTTGCAAATTTACACTCTCGGGGCATGATAGAACAATATAATTAGGTTTTACTCTTTGTTCGATTGAATGAGAAAAAGTACTGTTTCCAAAGTTATACTGTTAGGGCGCAACTGAGTAGTCTAATGTTGGTCCGGTTTTGGTTTTTGTGAACGTTGGCATCGATACGTTGCAAATTTACACTCCCGGTGCATAATAGAACAATATAATTAGGTTTTACTCTTTGTTCGATTGAATGAGAAAAAGTACTGTTTTTAAAGTTATACTCTTATGGCGCAACTGAGTAGTCTAATGTTGGTCCGGTTTTGGTTTATTGTGAACGTTGGCATCGATACGTTGCAAATTTATGCTCTCGGGGCATAATAGAACAATATAATTAGGTTTTACTCTTTGTTCGATTGAATGAGAAAAATCTTGTTTCCTAAAGTTATCTTTGTTATGGCGCAATCGAGTAGTCTAATGTTGGTCCGGTTTTGGTTCTTGTGAACAATGACATCGATACGTTGCAAATTTACACTCGGGCATAATAGAACAATATAATTAGATTTTACTCTTTGTTCGATTGAATGAGAAAAGTACTTGTCTCTAAAGTTATCGTAATGGCGCAACTGAGTAGTCTAATGTTGGTCCGGTTTTGGTTCTTGTGATCGTTGACATCGATACGTTGCAAATCTACACTATCGGAGCATAATAGAACAATATAATTAGGTCTTACTATTTGTTCGATTGAATGAGAAAAAGTACTGTTTCCAAAGTTACTGTTATGGCGCAACTGAGTAGTCTAATGTTGGTCCGGTTTTGGTTCTTATGACGTTGGCATCGATACGTTGCAAATTTACACTCTCGGGTCATTATAGAACAATATAATTAGGTTTTACTCTTTGTGCGATTGAGTGAGAAAAAGTACTGTTTCCAAAGTTATACTGTTAGGGCGCAACTAAGTAGTCTAATGTTGGTCCGGTTTTGTTTCTTGTGAACGTTGGCATGGATACGTTGCGAATTTACACTCTCGGGCATAATAGAACAATATAATTAGGTTTTTACTCTTTGTTCGATTGAATGAGAAAAATCTTGTTTAGAAAGTTATCTTGTTATAGCGCAACTTAGTAGTCTAATGTTGGTCCGGTTTTGGTTTTTGTTAACATTGGCATCGATACGTTTCAAATTTACTCTCTCGGGGCATAATAGAACAATATAATTAGGTTTTTACTCTTTGTTCGATTGAATGAGAAAAAGTACTGTTTAGAAAGTTATACTGTTATAGCGCAACTTAGTAGTCTAATGTTGGTCCGGTTTTGGTTTTTGTTAACATTGGCATCGATACGTTTCAAATTTACTCTCTCGGGGCATAATAGAACAATATAATTAGGTTTTACT
Source organism: Aechmea fasciata (assembly GCA_025177825.1). NCBI lineage: Eukaryota > Viridiplantae > Streptophyta > Magnoliopsida > Poales > Bromeliaceae > Aechmea > Aechmea fasciata. The sequence continues at coordinate 13,559,869 of CM045933.1, forward strand.
CTTTGTTCGATTGAATGAGAAAAAGTACTGTTTCGAAAGTTATACTGTTATAGCGCAACTGAGTAGTCTAATGTTGGTCCGGTTTTGATTCTTGTGAACGTTGGCATCGATACGTTGAAAATTTACACTCTCGGTGCATAATAGAACAATATAATTAGGTTTTACTCTTTGTTCGATTGAATGAGAAAAAGTAATGTTTCTAAAGTTATACTATTATGGCGCAACTGAGTAGTCTAATATTGGTCCGATTATGGTTCTTGTGAACGTTGTCATCGATACGTTGTAAATTTACTCTCTCGGGGTATAATAGAACAATATAATTAGGTTTTACTCTTTGTTCGATTGAATGAGAAAAAGTACTGTGTCCAAAGTTATACTGTTAGGGCGTAACTGAGTAGTCTAATGTTGGTCCGATTTTGGTTCTTCTGAACGTTGACATGGATACGTTGCGAATATAAACTCTCGGGGCATAATAGAACTATATAATTAGGTTTTACTCTTTGTTCGATTGATTGAGAAAAAGTACTGTTTCCCAAGATATACTGTTAGGGCGCAACTGAGTAGTCTAATGTTGGTCCGGTTTTGGTTCTTGTGAACGTTGGCATGGATACGTTGCGAATATACACTCTCGGGACATAATAGAACAATATAATTAGGTTTTACTTTTTGTTAGATTGAATGAGAAAATGTACTGCTTCCAAAGATATACTGTTAGGGCGCAACTGAGTAGCCTAATGTTGGTCCGGTTTTGGTTCTTGTTAACGTTGGCATGGATACGTTGCGAATATACACTCTTGGGGCATAATAGAACAATATAATTAGGTTTTACTCTTTGTTCGATAGAATGAGAAAAAGTACTGCTTCCAAAGATATCTTTGTTAGGCGCAACTGAGTAGTCTAATGTTGGTCCGTTTTGGTTCTTGTGAACGTTGGCATGGATACGTTGCGAATATACACTCTCGGGGCGTAATAGAAAATTATAATTAGGTTTTACTCTTTGGTCGATTGAATGAGAAAAAGTACTGTTTCCAACGTTTTACTGTTAGGGCGCAACTGAGTAGTATAATGTTGGTCCGGTTTTGGTTCTTGTGAACGTTGGCATGGATACGTTGCGAATATACACTCTCGGGGCATAATAGAACAATATAATTAGGTTTTACTCTTTGTGCGAGTGAATGAGAAAAAGTACTGTTTCCCAAGATATACTGTTAGGGCGCAACTGAGTAGTCTAATGTTGGTCCGATTTTGGTTCTTGTGAACGTTGGCATGGATACGTTGCGAATATACACAATCGGGACATAATAGAACAATATAATTAGGTTTTACTCTTTGTTAGATTGAATGAGAAAAAGTACTGCTTCCAAAGATATACTGTTAGGGCGCAACTGAGTAGTCTAATGTTGGTCCGGTTTTGGTTCTTGTGAACGTTGGCGTGGATACGTTCCGAATATAAACTCTCTGGGCATAATAGAACAATATAATTAGGTTTTACTCTTTGTTCGATTGAATGAGAAAAATCGCTTCCAAAGATATCTGTTATGGCGCAACTGAGTAGTCTAATGTTGGTCCGGTTTTGGTTCTTGTGAACGTTGGCATGGATACGTTCCGAATATAAACTCTCGGGGCATAATAGAACAATATAATTAGGTTTTACTCTTTGTTCGATTGAATGAGAAAAAGTACTGTTTCCAAAGTTATACTGTTAGGGCGCAACTGAGTAGTCTAATGTTGGTCCGGTTTTGGTTCTTGTGAACGTTGGCATGGATACATTGCGAATATACACTCTCGGGGAATAATAGAACAATATAATTGGGTTTTACTCTTTGTTCGATTGAATGAGAAAAAGTACTATTTCCCAAGATATCTTGTTAGGGCGCAACTGAGTAATCTAATGTTGGTCCGGTTTTGGTTCTTGTGAACGTTGGCATGGATACGTTGCGAATATACACTTTATGGGCATAATAGAACAATATAATTATGTTTTACTCTTTGTTCGATTGAATGAGAAAAATCTGCTTCCAAAGATATCCGTTAGGCGCAATCGAGTAGTCTAATGTTGGTCCGGTTTTGGTTCTTGTGAATGTTGGCATGGATACGTTGCGAATATACACTCTCGGGGCATAATAGAACAATAAAATTATGTTTTACTCTTTGTTCGATTGAATGAGAAAAAGTACTGTTTCCAAAGTTATACTGTTAGGGCGCAACTGAGTAGTCTAATGTTGGTCCGGTTTTGGTTCTTTTGAACGGTGGCATGGATACGTTGCGAATATACACTCTCGGGCATAGTAGAAAATTATAATTAGGATTTACTTTTGGTCGATTGAATGAGAAAAAGTACTGCTTCTAAAGATATACTGTTAGGGCGCAACTGAGTAGTCTAATGTTGGTCCGGTTTTGGTTCTTGTGAACGTTGGCATGGATACGTTGCGAATATACACTCTCGGGGCATAATAGAACAATATAATTAGGTTTTACTCTTTGTTCCATTGAATGAGAAAAAGTACTGTTTCCAAAGTTATACTGTTAGGGCGCCACAGAGTAGTCTATTGTTTGTCCGGTTTTTGTTCTTGTGAAGGTTGGCACGGATACGTTGCGAATATACACTCTCGGGGCATAATAGAACAATATAATTAGGTTTTACACTTTGTTCGATTGAATGAGAAAAAGTACTGTTTCCAAAGTTATACTGTTATGGCGCAACTGAGTAATCTAATGTTGTACCGATTTTTGTTCTTGTGAACATTGATATCGATACGTTGCAAATTTACACTCTCGGGGCATAATAGAACAATATAATTAGGTTTTACTCTATGTTCGATTGAATGAGAAAAAGTACTGCTTCCAAAGATAAACTGTTAGGGCGCAACTGAGTAATCTAATTTTGGTCCGGTTTTGGTTCTTGTGAACGTTGGCATTGATACGTTGCGAATATGCACTCTCGGGGCATAATAGAACAATATAATTAGGTTTTACTCTTTGTTCGATTGAATGAGAAAAAGTACTGTTTCCAAAGATATACTGTTAGGGCGCAACTGAGTAGTCTAATGTTGGTCCGGTTTTGGTTCTTGTGAACGTTGGCATGGATACGTTGCGAATATACACTCTCGGGGCATAATAGAACAATAAAATTAGGTTTTACTCTTTGTTCGATTGAATGAGAAAAAGTACTACTTCCAAAGATATACTGTTACGGCGCAACTGAGTAGCCTAATGTTGGTCCGGTTGTGGTTCTTGTGAATGTTGGCATGGATACGTTGCGAATATACACTCTCGGGGCATAATAGAACAATAAAATTATGTTTTACTCTTTGTTCGATTGAATGAGAAAAAGTACTGTTTCCAAAGTTATACTGTTAGGGCGCAACTGAGTAGTCTAATGTTGGTCCGGTTTTGGTTCTTTTGAACGGTGGCATGGATACGTTGCGAATATACACTCTCGGGGAATAGTAGAAAATTATAATTAGGTTTTACTCTTTGGACGTTTGAATGAGAAAAAGTACTGCTTCCAAAGATATACTGTTAGGGCACAACTGAGTAGTCAAATGTTGGCCCGGTTTTGGTTCTTGTGAACGTTGGCATGGATATGTTGCGAATATACACTCTCCGGACATAATAGAACAATATAATTAGGTTTTACTCTTTGTTCGATTGAGTGAGTAAAAGTACTGCTTCCAAAGATATACTGTTAGGGCGCAACTGAGTAGTCTAATGTTGGTCCGATTTTGGTTCTTGTGAACGTTGGCATGGATACGTTGCGAATATACACTCTCGGGACATAATAGAACAATATAATTAGGTTTCACTCTTTGTTCGATTGAATGAGAAAAAGTACTGTTTCCAAAGATATACTGTTAGGGCGCAACTGAGTAGCCTAATGTTGGTCCGGTTTTGGTTCTTGTGAACGTTGGCATGGATACGTTGCGAATATACACTCTCGGGGCATAATAGAACAATATAATTAGGTTTTGCTCTTTGTTCGATTGAATGAGAAAAAGTACTGTTTCCAAAGATATACTGTTAGGGCGCAACTGAGTAGTCTAATGTTGGTCCGGTTTTGGTTCTTGTGAACGTTGGCATGGATACGTTGCGAATATACACTCTCGGGACATAATAGAACAATATAATTAGGTTTTACTCTTTGTTAGATTGAATGAGAAAATGTACTGCTTCCAAAGATATACTGTTAAGGCGCAACTAAGTAGCCTAATGTTGGTCCGGTTTTGGTTCTTGTTAACGTTCGGATGGATACGTTGCGAATATACAATCTTGGGGCATAATAGAACAATATAATTAGGTTTTACTCTTTGTTCGATAGAATGAGAAAAAGTACTGCTTCCAAAGATATACTGTTAGGGCGCAACTGAGTATTCTAATGTTGGTCCGGTTTTGGTTCTTGTGAACGTTGGCATGGATACGTTGCGAATATACAATCTCGGGGCATAATAGAACAATATAATTATGTTTTACTCTTTGTTCGATTGAATGAGAAAAAGTACTGTTTCCAAAGATATACTGTTAGGGCGCAACTGAATAAGCTAATGTTGTACCGGTTTTGGTTCTTGTGAACAATGACATCGATACGTTGCAAATTTACACTCCCGGGGCATGATAGAACAATATAATTAGGTTTTACTCTTTGTTCGATTGAATGAGAAAAAGTACTATTTCTAAAGTTATACTGTTATGGCGCAACTAAGTAGTCTAATGTTGGTCCGGTTTTGTTTCTTGTGAACGTTGGCATCGATACGTTGCAAATTTACACTCTCGGTGCATAATAGAACAATATAATTAGGTTTTACTCTTTGTTCGATTGAATGAGAAAAAGTACTATTTCTAAAGTTATACTCTTATGGCGCAACTGAGTAGTCTAATGTTGGTCCGGTTTTGGTTTATTGTGAACGTTGGTATCGCTACGTTGCAAATTTATGCTCTCGGGGCATAATAGAACAATATAATTAGGTTTTACTCTTTGTTCGATTGAATGAGAAAAAGTACTGTTTCCAAAGTTATACTGTTATGGCGCAACTGAGTAGTCTAATGTTGGTCCGGTTTTGGTTCTTGTGAACAATGACATCGATACGTTGCAAATTTACACTCCCGGGGCATAATAGAACAATATAATTAGATTTTACTCTTTGTTCGATTGAATGAGAAAAAGTACTGTTTCTAAAGTTATACTGTTATGGCGCAACTTAGTAGTCTAATGTTGGTCCGGTTTTGGTTCTTGTGATCGTTGACATCGATACGTTGCAAATCTACACTATCGGAGCATAATAGAACAATATAATTAGGTCTTACTATTTGTTCGATTAAATGAGAAAAAGTACTGTTTCCAGAGTTACTGTTATGGCGCAACTGAGTAGTCTAATGTTGGTCCGGTTTTGGTTCTTATGACGTTGGCATCGATACGTTGCAAATTTACACTCTCGGGTCATAATAGAACAATATAATTAGGTTTTACTCTTTGTCCGATTGAATGAGAAAAAGTACTGTTTCTAAAGTTATACTGTTATGGCGCAACTAAGTAGTCTAATGTTGGTCCGGTTTTGTTTCTTGTGAACGTTGGCATCGATACGTTGCAAATTTACACTCTCGGTGCATAATAGAACAATATAATTAGGTTTTTACTCTTTGTTCGATTGAATGAGAAAAAGTACTGTTTCGAAAGTTATACTGTTATGGCGCAACTTAGTAGTCTAATGTTGGTCCGGTTTTGGTTTTTGTTAACATTGGCATCGATACGTTTCAAATTTACTCTCTCGGGGCATAATAGAACAATATAATTAGGTTTTACTCTTTGTTCGATTGAATGAGAAAAAGTACTGTTTCGAAAGTTATACTGTTATGGCGCAACTGAGTAGTCTAATGTTGGTCCGGTTTTGGTTCTTGTGAACGTTGGCATCGATACGTTGAAAATTTACACTCTCGGTGCATAATAGAACAATATAATTAGGTTTTACGCTTTGTTCGATTGAATGAGAAAAAGTACTGTGTCCAAAGTTATACTGTTAGGGCGTAACTGAGTAGTCTAATGTTGGTCCGATTTTGGTTCTTCTGAACGTTGACATGGATACGTTGCGAATATAAACTCTCGGGGCATAATAGAACTATATAATTAGGTTTTACTGTTTGTTCGATTGAATGAGAAAAAGTACTGTTTCCCAAGATATACTGTTAGGGCGCAACTGAGTAGTCTAATGTTGGTCCGGTTTTGGTTCTTGTGAACGTTGGCATGGATACGTTGCGAATATACACTCTCGGGACATAATAGAACAATATAATTAGGTTTTAGTTTTTGTTAGATTGAATGAGAAAATGTACTGCTTCCAAAGATATACTGTTAGGGCGCAACTGAGTAGCCTAATGTTGGTCCGGTTTTGGTTCTTGTTAACGTTGGCATGGATACGTTGCGAATATACACTCTTGGGGCATAATAGAACAATATAATTAGGTTTTACTCTTTGTTCGATTGAATGAGAAAAAGTACTGTTTCCCAAGATATACTGTTAGGGCGCAACTGAGTAGTCTAATGTTGGTCCGGTTTTGGTTCTTGTGAACGTTGGCATGGATACGTTGCGAATATACACTCTCGGGACATAATAGAACAATATAATTAGGTTTTACTCTTTGTTCGATTGAATGAGAAAATGTACTGCTTCCAAAGATATACTGTTAGGGCGCAACTGAGTAGCCTAATGTTGGTCCGGTTTTGGTTCTTGTTAACGTTCGGATGGATACGTTGCGAATATACAATCTTGGGGCATAATAGAACAATATAATTAGGTTTTACTCTTTGTTCGATAGAATGAGAAAAAGTACTGCTTCCAAAGATATACTGTTAGGGCGCAACTGAGTAGTCTAATGTTGGTCCGGTTTTGGTTCTTGTGAACGTTGGCATGGATACGTTGCGAATATACACTCTCGGGGCATAATATAACAATATAATCAGGTTTTACTCTTTGTTCGATTGAATGAGAAAAAGTACTGTTTCCAAAGATATACTATTAGGGCGCAACTGAGTAGTCTATTGTTGGTCCGGTTTGGGTTCTTGTGAACGTTGGCATGGATACGTTGCGAATATACACTCTCGGGGCATAATAGAACAATATAATTATGTTTTACTCTTTGTTCGATTCAATGTGAAAAAGTACTGTTTCCAAAATTATACTGTTAGGGCGCAACTGAGTAGTCTAATGTTGGTCCGGTTTTGGTTCTTGTGAACGTTGGCATGGATACGTTCCGAATATAAACTCTCGGGGCATAATAGAACAATATAATTAGGTTTTACTCTTTGTTCGATTGAATGAGAAAAAGTACTGTTTCCAAAGATATACTGTTAGGGCGCAACTGAATAAGCTAATGTTGTACCGGTTTTGGTTCTTGTGAACAATGACATCGATACGTTGCAAATTTACACTCCCGGGGCATGATAGAACAATATAATTAGGTTTTACTCTTTGTTCGATTGAATGAGAAAAAGTACTGTTTCTAAAGTTATACTGTTATGGCGCAACTTAGTAGTCTAATGTTGGTCCGGTTTTGGTTCTTGTGATCGTTGGCATCGATACGTTGCAAATTTACCCTATCGGGGCATAATAGAACAATATAATTAGGTTTTACTCTTTGTTCGATTGAATGAGAAAAAGTACTGTTTCTAAAGTTATACTCTTATGGCGCAACTGAGTAGTCTAATGTTGGTCCGGTTTTGGTTTATTGTGAACGTTGGCATCGATACGTTGCAAATTTATGCTCTCGGGGCATAATAGAACAATATAATTAGGTTTTACTCTTTGTTCGATTGAATGAGAAAAAGTACTGTTTCCAAAGTTATACTGTTATGGCGCAACTGAGTAGTCTAATGTTGGTCCGGTTTTGGTTCTTGTGAACAATGACATCGATACGTTGCAAATTTACACTCCCGGGGCATAATAGAACAATATAATTAGATTTTACTCTTTGTTCGATTGAATGAGAAAAAGTACTGTCTCTAAAGTTATACTGTAATGGCGCAACTGAGTAGTCTAATGTTGGTCCGGTTTTGGTTCTTGTGATCGTTGACATCGATACGTTGCAAATCTACACTATCGGAGCATAATAGAACAATATAATTAGGTCTTACTATTTGTTCGATTGAATGAGAAAAAGTACTGTTTCCAAAGTTACTGTTATGGCGCAACTGAGTAGTCTAATGTTGGTCCGGTTTTGGTTCTTATGACGTTGGCATCGATACGTTGCAAATTTACACTCTCGGGTCATTATAGAACAATATAATTAGGTTTTACTCTTTGTCCGATTGAATGAGAAAAAGTACTGTTTCTAAAGTTATACTGTTATGGCGCAACTAAGTAGTCTAATGTTGGTCCGGTTTTGTTTCTTGTGAACGTTGGCATCGATACGTTGCAAATTTACACTCTCGGTGCATAATAGAACAATATAATTAGGTTTTTACTCTTTGTTCGATTGAATGAGAAAAATCGTTTCGAAAGTTATCTTTGTTATAGCGCAACTTAGTAGTCTAATGTTGGTCCGGTTTTGGTTTTTGTTAACATTGGCATCGATACGTTTCAAATTTACTCTCTCGGGGCATAATAGAACAATATAATTAGGTTTTTACTCTTTGTTCGATTGAATGAGAAAAAGTACTGTTTAGAAAGTTATACTGTTATAGCGTAACTTAGTAGTCTAATGTTGGTCCGGTTTTGGTTTTTGTTAACATTGGCATCGATACGTTTCAAATTTACTCTCTCGGAGCATAATAGAACAATATAATTAGGTTTTACTCTTTGTTCGATTGAATGAGAAAAAGTCTTGTTTCGAAAGTTATATTGTTAGGGCACAACTGAGTAGTCTAATGTTGGTCCGGTTTTGATTCTTGTGAACGTTGGCATCGATACGTTGAAAATTTACACTCTCGGTGCATAATAGAACAATATAATTAGGTTTTACTCTTTGTTCGATTGAATGAGAAAAAGTACTGTTTCTAAAGTTATACTATTATGGCGCAACTGAGTAGTCTAATGTTGGTCCGATTATGGTTCTTGTGAACGTTGTCATCGATACGTTGTAAATTTACTCTCTCGGGGCATAATAGAACAATATAATTAGGTTTTACTCTTTGTTCGATTGAATGAGAAAAAGTACTGTGTCCAAAGTTATACTGTTAGGGCGTAACTGAGTAGTCTAATGTTGGTCCGATTTTGGTTCTTCTGAACGTTGACATGGATACGTTGCGAATATAAACTCTCGGGCATAATAGAACAATATAATTGGGTTTCACTCTTTGTTCGGTTGAATGAGAAAAATCTGTTTCCCAAGATATACCGTTATGGCGCAACTGAGTAGTCTAATGTTGGTCCGGTTTTGGTTCTTGTGAACGTTGGCATGGATACGTTGCGAATATACACTCTGGGGACATAATAGAACAATATAATTAGGTTTTACTTTTTGTTAGATTGAATGAGAAAATGTACTGCTTCCAAAGATATACTGTTAGGGCGCAACTGAGTAGCCTAATGTTGGTCCGGTTTTGGTTCTTGTTAACGTTGGCATGGATACGTTGCGAATATACACTCTTGGGGCATAATAGAACAATATAATTAGGTTTTACTCTTTGTTCGATTGAATGAGAAAAAGTACTGCTTCCAAAGATATACTGTTAGGGCGCAACTGAGTAGTCTAATGTTGGTCCGTTTTGGTTCTTGTGAACGTTGGCATGGATACGTTGCGAATATACACTCTCGGGGCGTAATAGAAAATTATAATTAGGTTTTACTCTTTGGTCGATTGAATGAGAAAAAGTACTGCTTCCAAAGATATACTGTTAAGGCGCAACTGAGTAGTATAATGTTGGTCCGGTTTTGGTTCTTGTGAACGTTGGCATGGATACGTTGCGAATATACACTCTCGGGGCATAATAGAACAATATAATTATGTTTTACTCTTTGTTCGATTGAATGAGAAAAAGTACTGCTTCCAAAGATATACTGTTAGGGCGCAACTGAGTAGTCTAATGTTGGTCCGATTTTGGTTCTTGTGAACGTTGGCATGGATACGTTGCGAATATACACTCTCGGGGCATAATAGAACAATATAATTAGGTTTTACTCTTTGTTCGATTCAATGAGAAAATGTACTGTTTCCAAAATTATACTGTTAGGGCGCAACTGAGTAGTCTAATGTTGGTCCGGTTTTGGTTCTTGTGAACGTTGGCATGGATACGTTCCGAATATAAACTCTCGGGGCATAATAGAACAATATAATTAGGTTTTACTCTTTGTTCGATTGAATGAGAAAAATCTGCTTCCAAAGATATCTTTGTTAGGGCGCAACTGAGTAGTCTAATGTTGGTCCGGTTTTGGTTCTTGTGAACGTTGGCATGGATACGTTCCGAATATAAACTCTCGGGGCATAATAGAACAATATAATTAGGTTTTACTCTTTGTTCGATTGAATGAGAAAAAGTACTGTTTCCAAAGTTATACTGTTAGGGCCCCACTGAGTAGTCGATTGTTGGTCCGGTTTTTGTTCTTGTGAACGTTGGCACGGATACGTTGCGAATATAAACTCTCCGGGAATAATAGAACAATATAATTAGGTTTTACTCTTTGTTCGATTGAATGAGAAAAAGAACTATTTCCCAAGATATACTGTTAGGGCGCAACTGAGTAATCTAATGTTGGTCCGGTTTTGGTTCTTGTGAACGTTGGCATGGATACGTTGCGAATATACACTTTATGGGCATAATAGAACAATATAATTATGTTTTACTCTTTGTTCGATTGAATGAGAAAAAGTACTGCTTCCAAAGATATACTGTTAGGGCGCAACTGAGTAGCCTAATGTTGGTCCGGTTTTGGTTCTTGTGAATGTTGGCATGGATACGTTGCGAATATACACTCTCGGGGCATAATAGAACAATAAAATTATGTTTTACTCTTTGTTCGATTGAATGAGAAAAAGTACTGTTTCCAAAGTTATACTGTTAGGGCGCAACTGAGTAGTCTAATGTTGGTCCGGTTTTGGTTCTTTTGAACGGTGGCATGGATACGTTGCGAATATACACTCTCGGGGCATAGTAGAAAATTATAATTAGGATTTACTTTTGGTCGATTGAATGAGAAAAAGTACTGCTTCTAAAGATATACTGTTAGGGCGCAACTGAGTAGTCTAATGTTGGTCCGGTTTTGGTTCTTGTGAACGTTGGCATGGATACGTTGCGAATATACACTCTCGGGGCATAATAGAACAATATAATCAGGTTTTACTCTTTGTTCCATTGAATGAGAAAAAGTACTGTTTCCAAAGTTATACTGTTAGGGCGCCACAGAGTAGTCTATTGTTTGTCCGGTTTTTGTTCTTGTGAAGGTTGGCACGGATACGTTGCGAATATACACTCTCGGGGCATAATAGAACAATATAATTAGGTTTTACACTTTGTTCGATTGAATGAGAAAAAGTACTGTTTCCAAAGTTATCTTGTTATGGCGCAACGAGTAATCTAATGTTGTAACGATTTTTGTTCTTGTGAATATGTATATCGATACGTTGCAAATTTACACTCTCGGGGCATAATAGAACAATATAATTAGGTTTTACTCTATGTTCGATTGAATGAGAAAAAGTACTGCTTCCAAAGATATACTGTTAGGGCGCAACTGAGTAATCTAATGTTGGTCCGGTTTTGGTTCTTGTGAACGTTGGCATTGATACGTTGCGAATATGCACTCTCGGGGCATAATAGAACAATATAATTAGGTTTTACTCTTTGTTCGATTAATTGAGGAAAAATCTGTTTCCAAAGTTATACGTTACTGGCGCAACGAGTAGTCTAATGTTGGTCCGGTTTTGTTCTTGTGAAGGTCGGCATGGATACGTTGCGAATATACACTCTCGGGGCATAATAGAACAATAAAATTAGGTTTTACTCTTTGTTCGATTGAATGAGAAAAAGTACTACTTCCAAAGATATACTGTTAGGGCGCAACTGAGTAGCCTAATGTTGGTCCGGTTTTGGTTCTTGTGAACGTTGGCATGGATACGTTGCGAATATACACTCTCGGGGCATAATAGAACAATAAAATTATGTTTTACTCTTTGTTAGATTGAATGAGAAGAAAAAGTACCGTTTCCAAAGTTATACCGTTGTCGCACCCGAGTAGTCTAATGTTGGTCCGGTTTTGGTTCTTGTGAACGTTGGCATGGATACGTTGCGAATAGAACAATATAATTAGGTTTTACTCTTTGGTCGATTGAATGAGAAAAAGTACTGCTTCCAAAGATATACTGTTAGGGCGCAACTGAGTAGTCTAATGTTGGTCCGGTTTTGGTTCTTGTGAACGTTGGCACGGATACGTTGCGAATATACACTCTCGGGGCATAATAGAACAATATAATTAGGTTTTACTCTTTGTTCGATTGAGTGAGTAAAAGTACTGCTTCCAAAGATATACTGTTAGGGCGCAACTGAGTAGTCTAATGTTGGTCCGGTTTTGGTTCTTGTGAACGTTGGCATGGATACGTTGCGAATATACACTCTCGGGGCATAATAGAACAATATAATTAGGTTTTACTCTTTGTTCGATTGAATGAGAAAAAGTACTGCTTCCAAAGATATACTGTTAGGGCGCAACTGAGTAGTCTAATGTTGGTCCGGTTTTGGTTCTTGTGAACGTTGGAATGGATACGTTGCGAATATACACTCTCGGGACATAATAGAACAATATAATTAGGTTTTACTCTTTGTTAGATTGAATGAGAAAAAGTACTGCTTCCAAAGATATACTGTTAGGGCGCAACTGAGTAGCCTAATGTTGGTCCGGTTTTGGTTCTTGTTAACGTTGGCATGGATACGTTGCGAATATACACTCTTGGGGCATAATAGAACAATATAATTAGGTTTTACTCTTTGTTCGATAGAATGAGAAAAAGTACTGCTTCCAAAGATATACTGTTAGGGCGCAACTGAGTAGTCTAATGTTGGTCCGTTTTGGTTCTTGTGAACGTTGGCATGGATACGTTGCGAATATACACTCTCGGGGCATAATAGAAAATTATAATTAGGTTTTACTCTTTGGTCGATTGAATGAGAAAAAGTACTGCTTCCAAAGATATACTGTTAGGGCGCAACTGAGTAGTCTAATGTTGGTCCGGTTTTGGTTCTTGTGAACCTTGGCATGGATACGTTGCGAATATACACTCTCGGGGCATAATAGAACAATATAATTAGGTTTTACTCTTTGTTCGATTGAATGAGAAAAAGTACTGTTTCCAAAGATATACTGTTAGGGCGCAACTGAATAAGCTAATGTTGTACCGGTTTTGGTTCTTGTGAACAATGACATCGATACGTTGCAAATTTACACTCCCGGGGCATGATAGAACAATATAATTAGGTTTTACTCTTTGTTCGATTGAATGAGTAGGTTTTACTCTGTTTCTAAAGTTATACTGTTATGGCGCAACTGAGTAGTCTAATGTTGGTCCGGTTTTGGTTTTTGTGAACGTTGGCATCGATACGTTGCAAATTTACACTCCCGGTGCATAATAGAACAATATAATTAGGTTTTACTCTTTGTTCGATTGAATGAGAAAAAGTACTGTTTCTAAAGTTATACTCTTATGGCGCAACTGAGTAGTCTAATGTTGGTCCGGTTTTGGTTCTTATGACGTTGGCATCGATACGTTGCAAATTTACACTCTCGGGTCATAATAGAACAATATAATTAGGTTTTACTCTTTGTTCGATTGAATGAGAAAAAGTACTGTTTCTAAAGTTATACTGTTATGGCGCAACTAAGTAGTCTAATGTTGGTCCGGTTTTGTTTCTTGTGAACGTTGGCATCGATACGTTGCAAATTTACACTCTCGGTGCATAATAGAACAATATAATTAGGTTTTTACTCTTTGTTCGATTGAATGAGAAAAAGTACTGTTTCGAAAGTTATACTGTTATAGCGCAACTTAGTAGTCTAATGTTGGTCCGATTTTGGTTTTTGTTAACATTGGCATCGATACGTTTCAAATTTACTCTCTCGGAGCATAATAGAACAATATAATTAGGTTTTACTCTTTGTTCGATTGAATGAGAAAAAGTACTGTTTCGAAAGTTATACTGTTATGGCGCAACTGAGTAGTCTAATGTTGGTCCGGTTTTGGTTCTTGTGAACGTTGGCATCGATACGTTGAAAATTTACACTCTCGGTGCATAATAGAACAATATAATTAGGTTTTACTCTTTGTTCGATTGAATGAGAAAAAGTACTGTTTCTAAAGTTATACTATTATGGCGCAACTGAGTAGTCTAATGTTGGTCCGATTATGGTTCTTGTGAACGTTGGCATCGATACGTTGTAAATTTACTCTCTCGGGGCATAATAGAACAATATAATTAGGTTTTACTCTTTGTTCGATTGAATGAGAAAAAGTACTGTTTCCAAAGTTATACTGTTAGGGCGTAACTGAGTAGTCTAATGTTGGTCCGATTTTGGTTCTTGTGAACGTTGGCATGGATACGTTGCGAATATAAACTCTCGGGGCATAATAGAACTATATAATTAGGTTTCACTCTTTGTTCGATAGAATGAGAGAAAGTACTATTTCTAAAGTTATACTGTTATGGCGCAACTGAGTAGTCTAATGTTGGTCCGGTTTTGGTTCTTGTAAAGGTTGGCGTGGATATGTTGCGAATATACACCCTCGGGGCATAATAGAACAATATAATAAGGTTTTACTCTTTGTTCGATTGAATGAGAAAAAGTACTGTTCCGAAAGTTATACTGTTATGGCGCAACTGAGTAGTCTAATGTTGATCCTCTTTTGGTTCTTGTGAACGTTGGCATGGATACGTTGCGAATATACACTCTCGGGGCATAATAGAAAATTATAATTAGGTTTTACTCTTTGGTCGATTGAATGAGAAAAAGTACTGCTTCCAAAGATATACTGTTAAGGCGCAACTGAGTAGTCTAACGTTGGTCCGGGTTTGGTTCTTGTGAACGTTGGCATTGATACGTTGCGAATATACACTCTCGGGGCATAATAGAACAATATAATCAGGTTTTACTCTTTGTTCGATTGAATGAGAAAAAGTACTGTTTCCAAAGATATACTGTTAGGGCGCAACTGAGTAGTCTAATGTTGGTCCGGTTTTGGTTCTTGTGAACGTTGGCATGGATACGTTGCGAATATACACTCTCGGGGCATAATAGAACAATATAATTAGGTTTTACTCTTTGTTCGATTCAATGAGAAAAAGTACTGTTTCCAAAATTATACTGTTAGGGCGCAACTGAGTAGTCTAATGTTGGTCCGGTTTTGGTTCTTGTGAACGTTCGCATGGATACGATCCGAATATAAACTCTCGGGGCATAATAGAACAATATAATTAGGTTTTACTCTTTGTTCGATTGAATGAGAAAAAGTACTGTTTCCAAAGATATACTGTTAGGGCGCAACTGAATAAGCTAATGTTGTACCGGTTTTGGTTCTTGTGAACAATGACATCGATACGTTGCAAATTTACACTCCCGGGGCATGATAGAACAATATAATTAGGTTTTACTCTTTGTTCGATTGAATGAGAAAAAGTACTGTTTCTAAAGTTATACTGTTATGGCGCAACTGAGTAGTCTAATGTTGGTCCGGTTTTGGTTTTTGTGAACGTTGGCATCGATACGTTGCAAATTTA
The DNA here is from genome assembly GCA_025177825.1 of Aechmea fasciata. Taxonomy (NCBI): domain Eukaryota; kingdom Viridiplantae; phylum Streptophyta; class Magnoliopsida; order Poales; family Bromeliaceae; genus Aechmea; species Aechmea fasciata. The sequence goes on from CM045933.1 coordinate 13,575,557, forward strand.
CACTCCCGGTGCATAATAGAACAATATAATTAGGTTTTACTATTTGTTAAATTGAATGAGAAAAAGTACTGTTTCCAAAGTTATACTGTTATGGCGCAACTGAGTAGTCTAATGTTGGTCCGGTTTTGGTTCTTATGACGTTGGCATCGATACGTTGCAAATTTACACTCTCGGGTCATAATAGAACAATATAATTAGGTTTTACTCTTTGTTCGATTGAATGAGAAAAAGTACTGTTTCTAAAGTTATAATGTTAGGGCGTAACTGAGTTGTCTAATGTTGGTCCGATTTTGGTTCTTGTGAACGTTGGCATGGATACGTTGCGAATATAAACTCTCGTGGCATAATAGAACTATATAATTAGGTTTCACTCTTTGTTCGATTGAATGAGAGAAAGTACTATTTCTAAAGTTATACTGTTATGGCGCAACTGAGTAGTCTAATGTTGGTCCGGTTTTGGTTCTTGTAAAGGTTGGCGTGGATATGTTGCGAATATACACCCTCGGGGCAAAATAGAACAATATAATAAGGTTTTACTCTTTGTTCGATTGAATGAGAAAAAGTACTGTTCCGAAAGTTATACTGTTATGGCGCAACTGAGTAGTCTAATGTTGGTCCTCTTTTGGTTCTTGTGAACGTTGGCATGGATACGTTGCGAATATACACTCTCGGGGCATAATAGAAAATTATAATTAGGTTTTACTCTTTGGTCGATTGAATGAGAAAAAGTACTGCTTACAAAGATATACTGTTAAGGCACAACTGAGTAGTCTAATGTTGGTCCGGTTTTGGTTCTTGTGAACGTTGGCATGGATACGTTGCGAATATACACTCTCGGGGCATAATAGAACAATATAATCCGGTTTTACTCTTTGTTCGATTGAATGAGAAAAAGTACGTTTCCAAAGATAGACCGTTAGGGCGCAACTGAGTAGTCTAATGTTGGTCCGGTTTTGGTTCTTGTGAACGTTGGCATGGATACGTTGCGAATATACACTCTCGGGGCATAAAAGAACAATATAATTAGGTTTTTCTCTTTGTTCGATTCAATGAGAAAAAGTACTGTTTCCAAAATTATACTGTTAGGGCGCAACTGAGTAGTCTAATGTTGGTCCGGTTTTGGTTCTTGTGAACGTTGGCATGGATACGATCCGAATATAAACTCTCGGGGCATAATAGAACAATATAATTAGGTTTTACTCTTTGTTCGATTGAATGAGAAAAAGTACTGTTTCCAAAGATATACTGTTAGGGCGCAACTGAATAAGCTAATGTTGTACCGGTTTTGGTTCTTCTAATCGTTGGCATCGATACGTTGCAAATCTACACTATCGGGGCATAATAGAACAATATAATTAGGTCTTACTATTTGTTCGATTGAATGAGAAAAAGTACTGTTTCCAAAGTTATACTGTTATGGCGCAACTGAGTAGTCTAATGTTGGTCCGGTTTTGGTTCTTATGACGTTGGCATCGATACGTTGCAAATTTACACTCTCGGGTCATAATAGAACAAAATAATTAGGTTTTACTCTTTGTTCGATTGAATGAGAAAAAGTACTGCTTCTAAAGTTATACTGTTATGGCGCAACTAAGTAGTCTAATGTTGGTCCGGTTTTGTTTCTTGTGAACGTTGGCATCGATACGTTGCAAATTTACACTCTCGGTGCATAATAGAACAATATAATTAGGTTTTTACTCTTTGTTCGATTGAATGAGAAAAAGTACTGTTTCGAAAGTTATACTGTTATAGCGCAACTTAGTAGTCTAATGTTGGTCCGATTTTGGTTTTTGTTAACATTGGCATCGATACGTTTCAAATTTACTCTCTCGGGGCATAATAGAACAATATAATTAGGTTTTACTCTTTGTTCGATTGAATGAGAAAAAGTACTGTTTCGAAAGTTATACTGTTATGGCGCAACTGAGTAGTCTAATGTTGGTCCGGTTTTGGTTCTTGTGAACGTTGGCATCGATACGTTGAAAATTTACACTCTCGGTGCATAATAGAACAATATAATTAGGTTTTACTCTTTGTTCGATTGAATGAGAAAAAGTACTGTTTCCAAAGTTATACTGTTAGGGCGTAACTGAGTAGTCTAATGTTGGTCCGATTTTGGTTCTTGTGAACGTTGGCATGGATACGTTGCGAATATAAACTCTCGGGGCATAATAGAACTATATAATTAGGTTTCACTCTTTGTTCGATTGAATGAGAGAAAGTACTGTTTCCAAAGTTATACTGTTAGGGCGTAACTGAGTAGTCTAATGTTGGTCCTCTTTTGGTTCTTGTGAACGTTGACATCGATACGTTGCAAATTTACACTCTCGGGGCATAATAGAGCAATATAATTAGGTTTTACTCTTTGTTCGATTGAATGAGAAAAAAACTGTTTCCAAAGTTATACTGTTATGGCGCAACTGAGTAGTCTAATGTTAGTCCGGTTTTGGTTCTTGTGAACGTTGGCATTGATACGTTGCGAATATACACTCTCGGGGCATAATAGAACAATATAATCAGGTTTTACTCTTTATTCGATTGAATGAGAAAAAGTACTGTTTCCAAAGATATACTGTTAGGGCACAACTGAGTAATCTAATGTTGTACCGGTTTTGGTTCTTGTGAACAATAACATCGATACGTTACAAATTTACACGCTCGGTGCATAATAGAACAATATAATTAGGTTTTACTCCTTGTTCGATTGAATGAGAAAAAGTACTGTTACCAAAGATATACTGTTAGGGCGCAATTGAGTAATCTAATGTTGTACCGGTTTTGGTTCTTGTGAACATTGACATCGATACGTTGCAAATTTACACTCTCGGGGCATAATAGAACAATATAATTAGGTTTTACTCTTTGTTTGATTGAATGAGAAAAAGTACTGCTTCCAAAGATATACTGTTAGGGCGCAACTGAGTAATCTAATGTTGGTCCGGTTTTGGTTCTTGTGAACGTTGGCATGGATACGTTGCGAATATACACTCTCGGGGCATAATAGAACAATATAATTATGTTTTACTCTTTGTTCGATTGAATGAGAAAAAGTATTGCTTCCAAAGATATACTGTTAGGGCGCAACTGAGTAATCTAATGTTGGTCCGGTTTTGGTTCTTGTCAACGTTGGCATTGATACGTTGCGAATATGCACTCTCGGGGCATAATAGAACAATATAATTAGGTTTTACTCTTTGTTCGATTGAATGAGGAAAAGTACTGTTTCCAAAGTTATACTGTTAGGGCGCAACTGAGTAGTCTAATGTTGGTCCGGTTTTGGTTCTTGTGAAGGTCGGCATGGATACGTTGCGAATATACACTCTCGGGGCATAATAGAACAATATAATTAGGTTTTACTCTTTGTTCGATTGAATGAGAGAAAGTACTGCTTCCAAAGATATACTGTTAGGGCGCAACTGAGTAGTCTAATGTTGGTCCGGTATTGGTTCTTGTGAACGTTGGCATGGATACGTTGCGAATATACACTCTCCGGACATAATAGAACAATATAATTAGGTTTTACTCTTTGTTCGATTGAGTGAGAAAAAGTACTGCTTCCAAAGATATACTGTTAGGGCGCAACTGAGTAGTCTAATGTTGGTCCGGTTTTGGTTCTTGTGAACGTTGGCATGGATACGTTGCGAATATACACTTTATGGGCATAATAGAACAATATAATTATGTTTTACTCTTTGTTCGATTGAATGAGAAAAAGTACTGCTTCCAAAGATATACTGTTAGGGCGCAACTGAGTAGTCTAATGTTGGTCCGGTTTTGGTTCTTGTGAACGTTGGCATGGATACGTTGCGAATATACACTCTCGGGGCATAATAGAACAATAAAATTATGTTTTACTCTTTGTTAGATTGAATGAGAAAAAGTACTGTTTCCAAAGTTATACTGTTAGGGCGCAACTGAGTAGTCTAATGTTGGTCCGGTTTTGATTCTTGTGAACGGTGGCATGGATACGTTGCGAATATACACTCTCGGGACATAATAGAACAATATAATTAGGTTTTACTCTTTGGTCGATTGAATGAGAAAAAGTACTGCTTCCAAAGATATACTGTTAGGGCGCAACTGAGTAGTCTAATGTTGGTCCGATTTTGGTTCTTGTGAACGTTGGCATGGATACGTTGCGAATATACACTCTCGGGGCATAATAGAACAATATAATCAGGTTTTACTCTTTGTTCGATTGAATAAGAAAAAGTACTGTTTCCAAAGTTATACTATTAGGGCCCCACTGAGTAGTCTATTGTTGGTCCTGTTTTTGTTCTTGTGAACGTTGGCACGGATACGTTGCGAATATAAACTCTCCGGGCATAATAGAACAATATAATTAGGTTTTACTCTTTGTTCGATTGAATGAGAAAAAGAACTATTTCCCAAGATATACTGTTAGGGCGCAACTGAGAAATCTAATGTTGGTCCGGTTTTGGTTCTTGTGAACGTTGGCATGGATACGTTGCGAATATACACTTTATGGGCGTAATAGAACAATATAATTATGTTTTACTCTTTGTTCGATAGAATGAGAAAAAGTACTTCCAAAGATATCTTTGTTAGGCGCAACGAGTAGTCTAATGTTGGTCCGGTTTTGGTTCTTGTGAACGTTGGCATGGATACGTTGCGAATATACACTCTCGGGACATAATAGAACAATATAATTAGGTTTTACTCTTTGTTAGATTGAATGAGAAAAAGTACTGCTTCCAAAGATATACTGTTAGGGCGCAACTGAGTAGCCTAATGTTGGTCCGGTTTTGGTTCTTGTTAACGTTGGCATGGATACGTTGCGAATATACACTCTAGGGACAAAATAGAACAATATAATTAGGTTTTACTCTTTGTTCGATAGATTGAGAAAAAGTACTGCTTCCAAAGATATACTGTTAGGGCGCAACTGAGTAGCCTAATGTTGGTCCGGTTTTGGTTCTTGTGAATGTTGGCATGGATACGTTGCGAATATACACTCTCGGGGCATAATAGAACAATAAAATTATGTTTTACTCTTTGTTCGATTGAATGAGAAAAAGTACTGTTTCCAAAGTTATACTGTTAGGGCGCAACTGAGTAGTCTAATGTTGGTCCGGTTTTGGTTCTTTTGAACGGTGGCATGGATACGTTGCGAATATACACTCTCGGGGCATAGTAGAAAATTATAATTAGGTTTTACACTTTGGTCGATTGAATGAGAAAAAGTACTACTTCCAAAGATATACTGTTAGGGCGCAACTGAGTAGTCTAATGTTGGTCCGGTTTTGGTTCTTGTGAACGTTGGCATGGATACGTTGCGAATATACATTCTCGGGGCATAATAGAACAATATAATCAGGTTTTACTCTTTGTTCCATTGAATGAGAAAAAGTACTGTTTCCAAAGTTATACTGTTAGGGCGCCACTGAGTAGTCTATTGTTGGTCCGGTTTTTGTTCCTGTGAACGTTGGCATGGATACGTTGCGAATATACACTCTCGGGGCATAATAGAACAATATAATTAGGTTTTACACTTTGTTCGATTGAATGAGAAAAAGTACTGTTTCCAAAGTTATACTGTTATGGCGCAACTGAGTAATCTAATGGTGTACCGATTTTGGTTCTTGTGAACATTGACATCGATACGTCGCAAATTTACACTCTCGGGGCATAATAGAACAATATAATTAGGTTTTACTCTTTGTTCGATTGAATGAGAAAAAGTACTGCTTCCAAAGATATACTGTTAGGGCGCAACTGAGTAATCTAATGTTGGTCCGGTTTTGGTTCTTGTCGACGTTGGCATTGATACGTTGCGAATATGCACTCTCGGGGCATAATAGAACAATATAATTAGGTTTTACTCATTGTTCGATTGAATGAGGAAAAGTACTGTTTACAAAGTTATACTGTTAGGGCGCAACTGAGTAGTCTAATGTTGGTCCGGTTTTGGTTCTTGTGAAGGTCGGCATGGATACGTTGCGAATATACACTCTCGGGGCATAATAGAACAATATAATTAGGTTTTACTCTTTGTTCGATTGAATGAGAGAAAGTACTGCTTCCAAAGATATACTGTTAGGGCGCAACTGAGTAGTCTAATGTTGGTCCGGTTTTGGTTCTTGTGAACGCTGGCATGGATACGTTGCGAATATACACTCTCCGGACATAATAGAACAATATAATTAGGTTTTACTCTTTGTTCGATTGAGTGAGTAAAAGTACTGCTTCCAAAGATATACTGTTAGGGCGCAACTGAGTAGTCTAATGTTGGTCCGGTTTTGGTTCTTGTGAACGTTGGCATGGATACGTTGCGAATATACACTCTCGGGGCATAATAGAACAATATAATTAGGTTTTACTCTTTGTTCGATTGAATGAGAAAAAGTACTGTTTCCCAAGATATACTGTTAGGGCGCAACTGAGTAGTCTAATGTTGGTCCGGTTTTGGTTCTTGTGAACGTTGGCATGGATACGTTGCGAATATACACTCTCGGGACATAATAGAACAATATAATTAGGTTTTACTCTTTGTTAGATTGAATGAGAAAAAGTACTGCTTCCAAAGATATACTGTTAGGGCGCAACTGAGTAGCCTAATGTTGGTCCGGTTTTGGTTCTTGTTAACGTTGGCATGGATACGTTGCGAATATACACTCTACGGGCATAATAGAACAATATAATTAGGTTTTACTCTTTGTTCGATTGAATGAGAAAAAGTACTGCTTCCAAAGATATACTGTTAGGCGCAACTGAGTAGTCTAATGTTGGTCCGGTTTTGGTTCTTGTGAACGTTGGCATGGATACGTTGCGAATATACACTCTCGGGGCATAATAGAACAATATAATTAGGTTTTACTCTTTGTTCGATTGAATGAGAAAAAGTACTGCTTCCAAAGATATACTGTTAGGGCGCAACTGAGTAGCCTAATGTTGGTCCGGTTTTGGTTCTTGTTAACGTTGGCATGGATACGTTGCGAATATACACTCTACGGGCATAATAGAACAATATAATTAGGTTTTACTCTTTGTTCGATAGAATAAGAGAAAGTACTGCTTCCAAAGATATACTGTTAGGGCGCAACTGAGTAGTCTAATGTTGGTCCGGTTTTGGTTCTTGTGAACGCTGGCATGGATACGTTGCGAATATACACTCTCCGAACATAATAGAACAATATAATTAGGTTTTACTCTTTGTTCGATTGAGTGAGTAAAAGTACTGCTTCCAAAGATATACTGTTAGGGCGCAACTGAGTAGTCTAATGTTGGTCCGGTTTTGGTTCTTGTGAACGCTGGCATGGATACGTTGCGAATATACACTCTCCGGACATAATAGAACAATATAATTAGGTTTTACTCTTTGTTCAATTGAGTGAGTAAAAGTACTGCTTCCAAAGATATACTGTTAGGGCGCCACTGAGTAGTCTATTGTTGGTCCGGTTTTTATTCTTGTGAACGTTCGCACGGATACGTTGCGAATATACACTCTCGGGGCAAAATAGAATAATATAATTAGGTTTTACACTTTATTCGATTGAATGAGAAAAAGTACTGTTTCCAAAGTTATACTGTTAAGGCGCAACTGAGTAATCTAATGTTGTACCGGTTTTGGTTCTTGTGAACATTGACATCGATACGTTGCAAATTTACACTCTCGGGGCATAATAGAACAATATAATTAGGTTTTACTCTTTGTTCGATTGAGTGAGAAAAAGTACTGCTTCCAAAGATATACTGTTAGGGCGCAACTGAGTAGTCTAATGTTGGTCCGGTTTTGGTTCTTGTGAACGTTGGCATGGATACGTTGCGAATATACACGTTATGGGCATAATAGAACAATATAATTAGGTTTTACTCTTTGTTCGATTGAATGAGGAAAAGTACTGTTTCCAAAGTTATACTGTTAGGGCGCAACTGAGTAGTCTAATGTTGGTCCGGTTTTGGTTTTTGTGAAGGTCGGCATGGATACGTTGCGAATATACACTCTCGGGGCATAATAGAACAATATAATTAGGTTTTACTCTTTGTTCGATTGAATGAGAGAAAGTACTGCTTCCAAAGATATACTGTTAGGGTGCAACTGAGTAGTCTAATGTTGGTCCGGTTTTGGTTCTTGTGAACGTTGGCATGGATACGTTGCGAATATACACTCTCGGGGCATAATAGAACAATATAATTTGGTTTTACTCTTTGTTCGATTGAATGAGAAAAAGTACTTCCAAAGATATACCGTTAGGCGCTAATCGAGTAATCTAATGTTGGTCCGGTTTTGGTTCTTGTGAACGTTGGCATTGATACGTTGCGAATATGCACTCTCGGGCATAATGGAACAATATAATTAGGTTTTACTCTTTGTTCGATTGAATGAGGAAAAGTCTTGTTTCCAAAGTTATACCGTTAGGCGCAAATCGAGTAATCTAATGTTGGTCCGGTTTTGGTTCTTGTGAACGTTGGCATTGATACGTTGCGAATATGCACTCTCGGGCATAATAGAACAATATAATTAGGTTTTACTCTTTGTTCGATTAAATGAGGAAAAGTACTGTTTCCTAAGTTATACTGTTAGGGCGCAACTGAGTAGTCTAATGTTGGTCCGGTTTTGGTTCTTGTGAAGGTCGGCATGGATACGTTGCGAATATACACTCTCGGGACATAATAGAACAATATAATTAGGTTTTACTCTTTGCTCGATTGAATGAGAGAAAGTACTGCTTCCAAAGATATACTGTTAGGGCGCAACTAAGTAGTCAAATGTTGGTCCTGCTTGGTTCTTTTGAATGTTGGCAAGGATACGTTGCGAATATACACTCTCGGGACATAATAGAATAATATAATTAGGTTTTACTCTTTGTTGGATTGAATGAGAAAAGTACTGTTTCCCAAGATATACTGTTAGGGCGCAACTGAGTAATCTAATGTTGGTCCGGTTTTGGTTCTTGTTAACGTTGGCATGGATACGTTGCGAATATACACACTAGGGACATAATAGAACAATATAATTAGGTTTTACTCTTTGTTCGATTGAATGAGAAAAAGTAATGCTTCCAAAGATATACTGTTAGGGCGCAACTGAGTAGTCTAATGTTGGTCCGATTTTGGTTCTTGTGAACGTTGGCATGGATACGTTTCGGATATACACTCGGGACATAATAGAACAATATAATTAGGTTTTACTTTTTGTTCGATTGAGTGAGAAAAAGTACTGCTTTCCCAAGATATACTCGTTAGGCTAACCGAGTAGTCTAATGTTGGTCCGGTTTTGGTTCTTGTGAACGTTGGCATGGATACGTTGCGAATATACACTCTCGGGACATAATAGAACAATATAATTAGGTTTTACTCTTTGTTAGATTGAATGAGAAAAAGTAATGCTTCCAAAGATATACTGTTAGGGCGCAACTGAGTAGCCTAATGTTGGTCCGGTTTTGGTTCTTGTTAACGTTGGCATGGACACGTTGCGAATATACACTCTCGGGACATAATAGAACAATATAATTAGGTTTTACTCTTTGTTCGATTGAATGAGAAAAAGTACTGCTTCCAAAGATATATTGTTAGGGCGCAACTGAGTAGCCTAATGTTGGTCCGGTTTTGGTTCTTGTGAATGTTGGCATGGATACGTTGCGAATATACACTCTCGGGGCATAATAGAACAATAAAATTATGTTTTACTCTTTGTTCGATTGAATGAGAAAAAGTACTGTTTCTAAAGTTATACTGTTAGGGCGCAACTGAGTAGTCTAATGTTGGTCCGGTTTTGGTTCTTTTGAACGGTGGCATGGATACGTTGCGAATATACACTCTCGGGGCATAGTAGAAAATTATAATTAGGTTTTACTCTTTGGTCGATTGAATGAGAAAAAGTACTACTTCCAAAGATATACTGTTAGGGCGCAACTGAGTAGTTTAATGTTGGTCCGGTTTTCGTTCTTGTGAACGTTGGCATGGATACGTTGCGAATATACATTCTCGGGGCATAATAGAACAATATAATCAGGTTTTACTCTTTGTTCCATTGAATGAGAAAAAGTACTGTTTCCAAAGTTATACTGTTAGGGCGCCACTGAGTAGTCTATTGTTGCTCCGGTTTTTGTTCCTATGAACGTTGGCATGGATACGTTGCGAATATACACTCTCGGGGCATAATAGAACAATATAATTAGGTTTTACACTTTGTTCGATTGAATGAGAAAAAGTACTGTTTCCAAAGTTATACTGTTATGGCGCAACTGAGTAATCTAATGGTGTACCGATTTTGGTTCTTGTGAACATTGATATCGATACGTTGCAAATTTACACTCTCGGGGCATAATAGAACAATATAATTAGGTTTTACTCTTTGTTCGATTGAATGAGAAAAAGTACTGCTTCCAAAGATATACTGTTAGGGCGCAACTGAGTAATCTAATGTTGGTCCGGTTTTGGTTCTTGTCAACGTTGGCATTGATACGTTGCGAATATGCACTCTCGGGGCATAATAGAACAATATAATTAGGTTTTACTCTTTGTTCGATTGAATGAGAAAAAGTACTGTTTCCAAAGTTATACTGTTAGGGCGCAACTTCGTAGTCTAATGTTGGTCCGGTTTTGGTTCTTGTGAAGGTCGGCATGGATACGTTGCGAATATACACTCTCGGGGCATAATAGAACAATATAATTAGGTTTTACTCTTTGTTCGATTGAATGAGAAAAAGTTCTGCTTCCAAAGATATACTGTTAGGGCGCAACTGAGTAGTCTAATGTTGGTCCGGTATTGGTTCTTGTGAACGTTGGCATGGATACGTTGCGAATATAAACTCTCCGGACATAATAGAACAATATAATTAGGTTTTACTCTTTGTTCGATTGAATGAGAAAAAGTACTGCTTCCAAAGATATACTGTTAGGGCGCAACTGAGTAGTCTAATGTTGGTCCGGTTTTGGTTCTTGTGAACGTTGGCATGGATACGTTGCGAATATACACTTTATGGGCATAATAGAACAATATAATTATGTTTTACTCTTTGCTCGATTGAATGAGAAAAAGTACTGTTTCCAACGTTATACTGTTAGGGCGCAACTGAGTAGTCTAATGTTGGTCCGGTTTTGGTTCTTGTGAACGTTGGCATGGATACGTTGCGAATATACACTCTCGGGGCATAATAGAACAATATAATTATGTTTTACTCTTTGTTAGATTGAATGAGAAAAAGTACTGTTTCCAAAGTTATACTGTTAGGGCGCAACTGAGTAGTCTAATGTTGGTCCGGTTTTGGTTCTTGTGAACGGTGGCATGGATACGTTGCGAATATACACTCTCGGGGCATAATAGAACAATATAATTAGGTTTTACTCTTTGGTCGATTGAATGAGAAAAAGTACTGTTTCCAAAGATATACTGTTAGGGCGCAACTGAGTAGTCTAATGTTGGTCCGGTTTTGGTTCTTGTGAACGTTGGCATGGATACGTTGCGAATATACACTCTCGGGGCATAATAGAACAATATAATCAGGTTTTACTCTTTGTTCGATTGAATGAGAAAAAGTACTGTTTCCAAAGTTATACTGTTAGGGCGTAACTGAGTAGTCTAATGTTGGTCCGATTTTGGTTCTTGTGAACGTTGGCATGGATACGTTGCGAATATAAACTCTCGGGGCATAATAGAACTATATAATTAGGTGTCACTCTTTGTTCGATTGAATGAGAAAGAGAACTATTTCCCAAGATATCTTTGTTAGGCGCAAGAGAAATCTAATGTTGGTCCGGTTTTGGTTCTTGTGAACCTTGTCATGGATACGTTGCGAATATACACTTTATGGGCGTAATAGAACAATATAATTATGTTTTACTCTTTGTTCGATTGAATGAGAAAAAGTACTGTTTCCAAAGATATACTGTTAGGGCGCAACTGAGTAGTCTAATGTTGGTCCGGTTTTGGTTCTTGTGAACGTTGGGATGGATACGTTGCGAATATACACTCTCGGGACATAATAGAACAATATAATTAGGTTTTACTCTTTGTTAGATTGAATGAGAAAAAGTACTGCTTCCAAAGATATACTGTTAGGGCGCAACTGAGTAGCCTAATGTTGGTCCGGTTTTGGTTCTTGTTAACGTTGGCATGGATACGTTGCGAATATACACTCTAGGGACAAAATAGAACAATATAATTAGGTTTTACTCTTTGTTCGATAGATTGAGAAAAATCTTGCTTCCAAAGATATCTTTGTTAGGGCGCAGTAGCCTAATGTTGGTCCGGTTTTGGTTCTTGTGAATGTTGGCATGGATACGTTGCGAATATACACTCTCGGGGCATAATAGAACAATAAAATTATGTTTTACTCTTTGTTCGATTGAATGAGAAAAAGTACTGTTTCCAAAGTTATACTGTTAGGGCGCAACTGAGTAGTCTAATGTTGGTCCGGTTTTGGTTCTTTTGAACGGTGGCATGGATACGTTGCGAATATACACTCTCGGGGCATAGTAGAAAATTATAATTAGGTTTTACTCTTTGGTCGATTGAATGAGAAAAAGTACTACTTCCAAAGATATACTGTTAGGGCGCAACTGAGTAGTCTAATGTTGGTCCGGTTTTGGTTCTTGTGAACGTTGGCATGGATACGTTGCGAATATACATTCTCGGGGCATAATAGAACAATATAATCTGGTTTTACTCTTTGTTCCATTGAATGAGAAAAAGTACTGTTTCCAAAGTTATACTGTTAGGGCGCCACTGAGTAGTCTATTGTTGGTCCGGTTTTTGTTCCTGTGAACGTTGGCATGGATACGTTGCGAATATACACTCTCGGGGCATAATAGAACAATATAATTAGGTTTTACTCTTTGTTCGATTGAATGAGAAAAAGTACTGCTTCCAAAGATATACTGTTAGGGCGCAACTGAGTAATCTAATATTGGTCCGGTTTTGGTTCTTGTGAACGTTGGCATTGATACGTTGCGAATATGCACTCTCGGGGCATAATAGAACAATATAATTAGGTTTTACTCTTTGTTCGATTGAATGAGGAAAAATCTTTGTTTCCAAAGTTATCTTTGTTATGGCGCAACTGAGTAATCTAATGGTGTACCGATTTTGGTTCTTGTGAACATTGACATCGATACGTCGCAAATTTACACTCTCGGGGCATAATAGAACAATATAATTAGGTTTTACTCTTTGTTCGATTGAATGAGAGAAAGTACTGCTTCCAAAGATATACTGTTAGGGCGCAACTGAGTAATCTAATGTTGGTCCGGTTTTGGTTCTTGTCAACGTTGGCATTGATACGTTGCGAATATGCACTCTCGGGGCATAATAGAACAATATAATTAGGTTTTACTCTTTGTTCGATTGAATGAGGAAAAGTACTGTTTCCAAAGTTATACTGTTAGGGCGCAACTGAGTAGTCTAATGTTGGTCCGGTTTTGGTTCTTGTGAACGTTGGCATGGATACGTTGCGAATATACACTCTCGGGACATAATAGAACAATATAATTAGGTTTTACTCTTTGTTAGATTGAATGAGAAAAAGTAATGCTTCCAAAGATATACTGTTAGGGCGCAACTGAGTAATCTAATGTTGGTCCGGTTTTGGTTCTTGTTAACGTTGGCATGGACACGTTGCGAATATACACTCTAGGGACAAAATAGAACAATATAATTAGGTTTTACTCTTTGTTCGATAGATTGAGAAAAAGTACTGCTTCCAAAGATATACTGTTAGGCGCAAGCGAGTAGCCTAATGTTGGTCCGGTTTTGGTTCTTGTGAATGTTGGCATGGATACGTTGCGAATATACACTCTCGGGGCATAATAGAACAATAAAATTATGTTTTACTCTTTGTTCGATTGAATGAGAAAAAGTACTGTTTCCAAAGTTATACTGTTAGGGCGCAACTGAGTAGTCTAATGTTGGTCCGGTTTTGGTTCTTTTGAACGGTGGCATGGATACGTTGCGAATATACACTCTCGGGGCATAGTAGAAAATTATAATTAGGTTTTACTCTTTGGTCGATTGAATGAGAAAAAGTACTGCTTCCAAAGATATCTTGTTAGGCGCAAGGAGTAGTTTAATGTTGGTCCGGTTTTGGTTCTTGTGAACGTTGGCATGGATACGTTGCGAATATACACTCTCGGGGCATAATAGAACAATATAATCAGGTTTTACTCTTTGTTCCATTGAATGAGAAAAAGTACTGTTTCCAAAGTTATACTGTTAGGGCGCCACTGAGTAGTCTATTGTTGCTCCGGTTTTTGTTCCTATGAACGTTGGCATGGATACGTTGCGAATATACACTCTCGGGGCATAATAGAACAATATAATTAGGTTTTACACTTTGTTCGATTGAATGAGAAAAAGTACTGTTTCCAAAGTTATACTGTTATGGCGCAACTGAGTAATCTAATGGTGTACCGATTTAGGTTCTTGTGAACATTGATATCGATACGTTGCAAATTTACACTCTCGGGGCATAATAGAACAATATAATTAGGTTTTACTCTTTGTTCGATTGAATGAGAAAAAGTACTGCTTCCAAAGATATACTGTTAGGGCGCAACTGAGTAATCTAATGTTGGTCCGGTTTTGGTTCTTGTCAACGTTGGCATTGATACGTTGCGAATATGCACTCTCGGGGCATAATAGAACAATATAATTAGGTTTTACTCTTTGTTCGATTGAATGAGGAAAAGTACTGTTTCCAAAGCTATACTGTTAGGGCGCAACTGAGTAGTCTAATGTTGGTCCGGTTTTGGTTCTTGTGAAGGTCGGCATGGATACGTTGCGAATATACACTCTCGGGGCATAATAGAACAATATAATTAGGTTTTACTCTTTGTTCGATTGAATGAGACAAAGTCCTGCTTCCAAAGATATCTTGTTTAGGGCGCAACTGAGTAGTCTAATGTTGGTCCGGTTTTGGTTCTTGTGAACGTTGGCATGGATACGTTGCGAATATACACTCTCCGGACATAATAGAACAATATAATTAGGTTTTACTCTTTGTTCGATTGAGTGAGTAAAAATCTTGCTTCCAAAGATATCGTTAGGCGCAAGAGTAGTCTAATGTTGGTCCGGTTTTGGTTCTTGTGAACGTTGGCATGGATACGTTGCGAATATACACTTTATGGGCATAATAGAACAATATAATTATGTTTTACTCTTTGCTCGATTGAATGAGAAAAAGTACTGCTTCCAAAGTTATACTGTTAGGGCGCAACTGAGTAGTCTAATGTTGGTCCGGTTTTGGTTCTTGTGAACGTTGGCATGGATACGTTGCGAATATACACTCTCGGGGCGTAATAGAACAATATAATTAGGTTTTACTCTTTGTTAGATTGAATGAGAAAAGTAATGTTTCCAAAGTTATACTGTTAGGGCGCAACTGAGTAGTCTAATGTTGGTCCGGTTTTGATTCTTGTGAACGGTGGCATGGATACGTTGCGAATATACACTCTCGGGGCATAATAGAACAATATAATTAGGTTTTACTCTTTGGTCGATTGAATGAGAAAAATCTTGCTTCCAAAGATATCTTGTTAGGGCGCAACTGAGTAGTCTAATGTTGTTCCGGTTTTGGTTCTTGTGAACGTTGGCATGGATACGTTGCGAATATACACTCTCGGGGCATAATAGAACAATATAATCGGGTTTTACTCTTTGTTCGATTGAATAAGAAAAAGTACTATTTCCAAAGTTATACTGTTAGGGCCCCACTGAGTAGTCTATTGTTGGTCCTGTTTTTGTTCTTGTGAACGTTGGCACGGATACGTTGCGAATATAAACTCTCCGGGCATAATAGAACAATATAATTAGGTTTTACTCTTTGTTCGATTGAATGAGAAAAAGAACTATTTCCCAAGATATACTGTTAGGGCGCAACTGAGAAATCTAATGTTGGTCCGGTTTTGGTTCTTGTGAACGTTGGCATGGATACGTTGCGAATATACACTTTATGGGCGTAATAGAACAATATAATTATGTTTTACTCTTTGTTCGACAGAATGAGAAAAAGTACTGCTTCCAAAGATATTCTTTTAGGGCGCGACTGAGAAGCCTAATGTTGGTCCGGTTTTGGTTCTTGTGAACGTTGGCATGGATACGTTGCGAATATACACTCTCGGGACATAATAGAACAATATAATTAGGTTTTACTCTTTGTTAGATTGAATGAGAAAAAGTACTGCTTCCAAAGATATACTGTTAGGGCGCAACTGAGTAGCCTAATGTTGGTCCGGTTTTGGTTCTTGTTAACGTTGGCATGGATACGTTGCGAATATACACTCTAGGGGCAAAATAGAACAATATAATTAGGTTTTACTCTTTGTTCGATTGAATGAGAAAAAGTACTGCTTCCAAAGATATACTGTTAGGGCGCAACTGAGTAGCCTAATGTTGGTCCGGTTTTGGTTCTTGTGAATGTTGGCATGGATACGTTGCGAATATACACTCTCGGGGCATAATAGAACAATATAATTAGGTTTTACTCTTTGTTCGATTGAATGAGAAAAGAAATCTTGTTTCCAAAGTTATACTGTTAGGGCGCAACTGAGTAGTCTAATGTTGGTCCGGTTTTGGTTCTTTTGAACGGTGGCATGGATACGTTGCGAATATACACTCTCGGGGCATAGTAGAAAATTATAATTAGGTTTTACTCTTTGGTCGATTGAATGAGAAAAAGTACTACTTCCAAAGATATACTGTTAGGGCGCAACTGAGTAGTCTAATGTTGGTCCGGTTTTGGTTCTTGTGAACGTTGGCATGGATACGTTGCGAATATACACTCTCGGGGCATAATAGAACAATATAATCAGGTTTTACTCTTTGTTCCATTGAATGAGAAAAAGTACTGTTTCCAAAGTTATACTGTTAGGGCGCCACTGAGTAGTCTATTGTTGGTCCGGTTTTTGTTCCTGTGAACGTTGGCATGGATACGTTGCGAATATACACTCTCGGGGCTTAATAGAACAATATAATTAGGTTTTACTCTTTGTTCGATTGAATGAGAAAAAGTACTGTTTCCAAAGTTATACTGTTAGGGCGCAACTGAGTAATCTAATGTTGGTCCGGTTTTGGTTCTTGTGAACGTTGGCATTGATACGTTGCGAATATGCACTCTCGGGGCATAATAGAACAATATAATTAGGTTTTACTCTTTGTTCGATTGAATGAGGAAGAAATCTTGTTTCCAAAGTTATCTTGTTATGGCGCAACGAGTAATCTAATGGTGTACCGATTTTGGTTCTTGTGAACATTGACATCGATACGTCGCAAATTTACACTCTCGGGGCATAATAGAACAATATAATTAGGTTTTACTCTTTGTTCGATTGAATGAGAAAAATCGCTTCCAAAGATATCTTTGTTAGGCGCAACTGAGTAAGCTAATGTTGGTCCGGTTTTGGTTCTTGTGAACGTTGGCATTGATACGTTGCGAATATGCACTCTCGGGGCATAATAGAACAATATAATTAGGTTTTACTCTTTGTTCGATTGAATGAGAAAAAGTACTGTTTCCAAAGTTATAATGTTAGGGCGCAACTGAGTAGTCTAATGTTGGTCCGGTTTTGGTTCTTGTGAACGTTGGCATGGATACGTTGCGAATATACACTCACGGGGCATAATAGAACAATATAATTAGGTTTTACTCTTTGTTCGATTGAATGAGAGAAAGTACTGTTTCCAAAGTTATACTGTTAGGGCGCAACAGAGTAGTCTAATGTTGGTCCGGTATTGGTTCTTGTGAACGTTGGCATGGATACGTTGCGAATATACACTCTCGGGGCGTAATAGAACAATATAATTAGGTTTTACTCTTCGTTCGATTGAGTGAGTAAAAAATCTTGCTTCCAAAGATATACTGTTAGGGCGCAACTGAGTAGTCTAATGTTGGTCCGGTTTTGGTTCTTGTGAACGTTGGCATGGATACGTTGCGAATATACACTTTATGGGCATAATAGAACAATATAATTATGTTTTACTCTTTGCTCGATTGAATGAGAAAAAGTACTGCTTCCAAAGATATACTGTTAGGGCGCAACTGAGTAGTCTAATGTTGGTCCGGTTTTGGTTCTTGTGAACGTTGGCATGGATACGTTGCGAATATACACTCTCGGGGCATAATAGAACAATAAAATTGTGTTTTACTCGTTGGTCGATTGAATGAGAAAAATCTTGTTTCCAAAGTTATCGTTAGGCGCAAGCGAGTAGTCTAATGTTGGTCCGGTTTTGGTTCTTGTGAACGGTGGCATGGATACGTTGCGAATATACACTCTCGGGGCATAATAGAACAATATAATTAGGTTTTACTCTTTGGTCGATTGAATGAGAAAAATCTTGCTTCCAAAGATATCTTGTTAGGGCGCAACTGAGTAGTCTAATGTTGGTCCGGTTTTGGTTCTTGTGAACGTTGGCATGGATACGTTGCGAATATACACTCTCGGGGCATAATAGAACAATATAATCAGGTTTTACTCTTTGTTCGATTGAATGAGAAAAAGTACTGTTTCCAAAATTATACTGTTAGGGCGCAACTGAGTAGTCTAATGTTGGTCCGGTTTTGGTTCTTGTGAACGTTAGCACGGAAACGTTGCGAATATAAACTCTCCGGGCATAATAGAACAATATAATTAGGTTTTACTCTTTGTTCGATTGAATGAGAAAAAGAACTATTTCCCAAGATATACTGTTATGGCGCAACTGAGAAATCTAATGTTGGTCCGTTTTTGGTTCTCGTTAACGTTGGCATGGATACGTTGCGAATATACACTTTATGGGCGTAATAGAACAATATAATTATGTTTTACTCTTTGTTCGACGAGAATGAGAAAAATCTTGCTTCCAAAGATATCTTTGTTAGGCGTAACTGAGTAGTCTAATGTTGGTCCGGTTTTGGTTCTTGTGAACGTTGGGATGGATACGTTGCGAATATACACTCTCGGGACATAATAGAACAATATAATTAGGTTTTACTCTTTGTTAGATTGAATGAGAAAAAGTAATGCTTCCAAAGATATACTGTTAGGGCGCAACTGAGTAGCCTAATGTTGGTCCGGTTTTGGTTCTTGTTAACGTTGGCATGGATACGTTGCGAATATACACTCTAGGGACAAAATAGAACAATATAATTAGGTTTTACTCTTTGTTCGATAGATTGAGAAAAAGTACTGCTTCCAAAGATATACTGTTAGGGCGCAACTGAGTAGCCTAATGTTGGTCCGGTTTTGGTTCTTGTGAATGTTGGCATGGATACGTTGCGAATATACACTCTCGGGGCATAATAGAACAATAAAATTATGTTTTACTCTTTGTTCGATTCAATGAGAAAAAGTACTGTTTCCAAAGTTATACTGTTAGGGCGCAACTGAGTAGTCTAATGTTGGTCCGGTTTTGGTTCTTTTGAACGGTGGCATGGATACGTTGCGAATATACACTCTCGGGGCATAGTAGAAAATTATAATTAGGTTTTACTCTTTGGTCGATTGAATGAGAAAAAGTACTACTTCCAAAGATATACTGTTAGGGCGCAACTGAGTAGTCTAATGTTGGTCCGGTTTTGGTTCTTGTGAACGTTGGCATGGATACGTTGCGAATATACATTCTCGGGGCATAATAGATGTCACGCCCCGAGACCCACTACCAATTTGGTCCGGTTCGGGCGCGTCGAACAGACGCCAGACGGACAGCACCTCCCCTGTCCGCCTAAGGCCGACAACGAGATCGTGTACAACAAGTGCCCAGAACAACTTGATACAATATACACAATCAACCACAAAGAGGGCACCACCAGTGCCAAAACACACGAGAGCAAGCGACACAAGTAATTCACAAGTGAAAAAGAGAGATAACTTATCTATTACATTCATTCATTTGTCTTAAAGTCTTTCCTTACATTAAATCCTCATAAATATAGAAGTAGCATACATCATCACAAAACCTCACCACCTATACAAGATCTACTCTCAAAAGGGGTAAAAGCGAGGTACTCTAATGCAGTACGAAGGTAAACTAGTGATACCACTAGGGCGCCAAGCCCTTGCCGCGATCCTCACCCGGTGTCGACGAACTAGGACCTGAAATAGAGTGGGGTGAGAACTATCTTCCATAGTTCCCAGTGGGTTCGGCCTCCGACTCCGCCGATCTACCCACTAGGTCCAAGGAGGCAAAAGGTAGACGATAGATAGATACGAGAATATCTGAAAGCGGTAAGATGCTATAAAAAGTAAATGCATAAATCTACTATGCCTCAAATCTGAAGTTATATGCATGCAACTCATAATAAAGGATAGCTATTACTCTATTATGCTCAATGAGTTCACAATTCCCTTGAATACCCAATCCACTTGGCTTGCCCAAAGGCTTGCCACACTCTCGCGTCCCTTGCCTCGACGACGAGGAGTCTAAACTGCTCAACTCGCCCGAGGCCGTCTGTGGATAGCTAGCAGCTGCCGGTCAAGCCACTACTACCATAGCGTGTGCCTAGTACTCCGGAGTGCACGTCTCGTCTGGAGCGACCACCACGAGGGAAAAACAGACAACGCGAGCACGGTCCAATCCTCGCCCACGGAGGATACCCTAGCTAATAGGGATGTCATCACACTTGTTTTCGACTCTATAGTGTTCACACTAATTAATGCCACTCGTTCATGTTTACTAGGTGCCACTCGTTCATGTTTAGATCACTCGGCTATATCGCATACTAGTAGCCCTCATCTCACACTGCACCTAATTCTCATGCATACTAAGTTTGATACATAAAGTAGGCTAGGTTAATTAACATCTATACGGACATTATGCGAGATATGCAAGATTAACCGCTATTCTACGCTCGGACATAAAAGGTAGCCCGGTGACTTCGGGATGGACACCACCCACCTTTTGACGTAGCAACACGGTGGAAGGTCTTGTTCTCACGTTCACTTGTCGCCGCTTAGCACTTGAGCAACGGCGAAGTAGCGACGAACCTCACTCGGCGATATCTTTACTTAGACTCGACGGATCGCAAAACGGTCTCCGCCAACGAGTTCAAACACCTATTAATTAGGTTTACAAATGATCACAAGAGATCAAAACCCCACATTAAGAAAAATCCCATTTTTGATGCCCTAGGGCTTCACACATGGAAATCATGTATTAGAAGCCCTAGAAGCATGAATTTAGGGCCTAATAGCACCCCTAGGTTCTATCAAAACAACCCCAAAAGCTCAAAACCTAGAACCCTAGAAACCACCATTAAAGGGTTTGAAGGTTACCTTGAGCTTTGCTCCAATGGAGAGGAAGAAGAGGTGGAGAAGATGATGGTGTTCTTCTCCTTAGTCTTCTCCTTCTTCTTCTACTTCTTCTCCTTCTCCTCCTTCTCCTTCTTCTTCTTCTTCTTTCTAGAGAGAGAGAGGGAGAGAGATGTGTGTGAATGAGAGGGAAATGAGGAAATAAGATTGGGGAAACCACCTCTATACCCTCATTTGTAACAATATGCCAAAAGCCCCCTCAACAATTCAAAGCGTACCAAATCGGCATTTTCTGCATTGTCCTGGACAAAGACCCCATTGTCCTGGACAAAGACTCTGCGAAATCCATTTTTGCCCATTTGACATCGTGTCCTGGACAAAGATCCATTGTCCGGACATCCATTGTCCTGGACAAAGATTCCTTTATCCGGACCCAGTGGGTCTCCTCAGCCCAACATTTAAGGACTTAGCCAAATTTCAGCACTTTTCGTTTCTTCTCCGTTTTCGCCCGTTTTCGCTCGTCTTGCGTCCGATTCTTTTCAAATCGCACCGAGACTTTCCAAACATGTTTTCGAACACGTTTTCATCATCTTTTCATCCACGCTAATGTCGGATTTAGCTCGCGACCCGACATAGCTTTTCGGGTTCCGTTTTCGCGCCTATGCGCACAAAAACGCCCAAAGGCTTCCGAACTTCCCCGGGAGCAACTCCGGTGCACTTTCTGCCTTCGGATCAACTTCGAACTTTCCGAAGTCCATCCAATCGACAATCAGTCGATTCTGAACATAGTGAAACTCTCGGATTTCGAGAATTCACTTCGTTACAATAGAACAATTTAATTAGGTTTTACTCTTTGTTCGATTGAATGAGAAAAAGTACTGTTTCCAAAGTTATACTATTAGGGCGCAACTGAGTAGTCTAATGTTGTTCCGTTTTTTGTTCTTGTGAACGTTGGCATGGATACGTTGCGAATATACACTCTCGGGGCATAATAGAACAATATAATTAGGTTTTACTCTTTGTTCGATTGAATGAGAAAAAGTACTGCTTCCAAAGATATACTGTTAGGGCGCAACTGAGTAATCTAATGTTGGTCCGGTTTTGGTTCTTGTCAACGTTGGCATTGATACGTTGCGAATATGCACTCTCGGGGCAAAATAGAACAATATAATTAGGTTTTACTCTTTGTTCGATTGAATGAGGAAAAGTACTGTTTCCAAAGTTATACTGTTATGGCGCAACTGAGTAATCTAATGGTGTACCGATTTTGGTTCTTGTGAACATTGACATCGATACGTCGCAAATTTACACTCTCGGGGCATAATAGAACAATATAATTAGGTTTTACTCTTTGTTCGATTGAATGAGAAAAATCTTGCTTCCAAAGATATCTTGTTAGGCGCAGGCGAGTAGTCTAATGTTGGTCCGGTTTTGGTTCTTGTCAACGTTGGCATGGATACGTTGCGAATATACACTCTCGGGGCATAATAGAACAATATAATTAGGTTTTACTCTTTGTTCGATTGAATGAGGAAAAATCTTGTTTCCAAAGTTATCTTTGTTAGGCGCAAGAGTAGTCTAATGTTGGTCCGGTTTTGGTTCTTGTGAAGGTCGGCATGGATACGTTGCGAATATACACTCTCGGGGCATAATAGAACAATATAATTAGGTTTTACTCTTTGTTCGATTGAATGAGAAAAAGTACTGTTTCCAAAGATATCTTGTTAGGGCGAAAATGAGTAATTTAATGTTGGTCCGGTATTGGTTCTTGTGAACGTTGGCATGGATACGTTGCGAATATACACTCTCGGGGCATAATAGAACAATATAATTAGGTTTTACTCTTTGTTCGATTGAATGAGTAAAAATCTTGCTTCCAAAGATATCTTTGTTAGGCGCAAGAGTAGTCTAATGTTGGTCCGGTTTTGGTTCTTGTGAACGTTGGCATGGATACGTTGCGAATATACACTTTATGGGCATAATAGAACAATATAATTATGTTTTACTCTTTGTTCGATTGAATGAGAAAAATTACTGCTTCCAAAGATATACTGTTAGGGCGCAACTGAGTAGTCTAATGTTGGTCCAGTTTTGGTTCTTGTGAACGTTGGCATGGATACGTTGCGAATATACACTCTCGGGGCATAATAGAACAATATAATTAGGTTTTACTCTTTGTTCGATTGAATGAGAAAAATCTGCTTCCAAAGATATACTGTTAGGGCGCAACTGAGTAGCCTAATGTTGGTCCGGTTTTGGTTCTTGAGAACGTTGGCATGGATACGTTGCGAATATACACTCTCGGGGCATAATAGAACAATATAATTAGGTTTTACTCTTTGTTCGATTGAATGAGAAAAATCTTTGCTTCCAAAGATATACTGTTAGGGCGCAACTGAGTAGTCTAATGTTGGTCCGGTTTTGGTTCTTGTGAACGTTGGCATGGATACGTTGCGAATATACACTCTCGGAACATAATAGAACAATATAATTAGGTTTTACTCTTTGTTAGATTGAATGAGAAAAAGTACTGATTCCAAAGATATACTGTTAGTGCGCAACTGAGTAGCCTAATGTTGGTCCGGTTTTGGTTCTTGTTAACGTTGGCATGGATACGTTGCGAATATACACTCTAGGGGCATAATAGAACAATATAATTAGGTTTTACTCTTTGTTCGATTGAATGAGAAAAAGTACTGTTTCCAAAGTTATCTTTGTTAGGCGCAAGCGAGTAGTCTAATGTTGATCCGGTTTTGGTTCTTGTGAAGGTCGGCATGGATACGTTGCGAATATACACTCTCGGGGCATAATAGAACAATATAATTAGGTTTTACTCTTTGTTCGATAGAATAAGAGAAAGTACTGCTTCCAAAGATATACTGTTAGGGCGCAACTGAGTAGTCTAATGTTGGTCCGGTTTTGGTTCTTGTGAACGCTGGCATGGATACGTTGCGAATATACACTCTCCGGACACAATAGAACAATATAATCAGGTTTTACTCTTTGTTCGATTGAATGAGAAAAAGTACTGTTTCCAAAGTTATACTGTTAGGGCGCCACTGAGTAGTCTATTGTTGGTCCGGTTTTTGTTCCTGTGAACGTTGGCATGGATACGTTGCGAATATACACTCTCGGGGCATAATAGAACAATATAATTAGGTTTTACTCTTTGTTCGATTGAATGAGAAAAAGTACTGCTTCCAAAGATATACTGTTAGGGCGCAACTGAGTAATCTAATGTTGGTCCGGTTTTGGTTCTTGTCAACGTTGGCATTGATACGTTGCGAATATGCACTCTCGGGGCATAATAGAACAATATAATTAGGTTTTACTCTTTGTTCGATTGAATGAGGAAAAGTACTGTTTCCAAAGTTATACTGTTATGGCGCAACTGAGTAATCTAATGGTGTACCGATTTTGGTTCTTGTGAACATTGACATCGATACGTCGCAAATTTACACTCTCGGGGCATAATAGAACAATATAATTAGGTTTTACTCTTTGTTCGATTGAATGAGAAAAAGTACTGCTTCCAAAGATATACTGTTAGGGCGCAACTGAGTAATCTAATGTTGGTCCGGTTTTGGTTCTTGTCAACGTTGGCATTGATACGTTGCGAATATGCACTCTCGGGGCAAAATAGAACAATATAATTAGGTTTTACTCTTTGTTCGATTGAATGAGGAAAAAATCTGTTTCCAAAGTTATCTTTGTTAGGCGCAAGCGAGTAGTCTAATGTTGGTCCGGTTTTGGTTCTTGTGAAGGTCGGCATGGATACGTTGCGAATATACACTCTCGGGCATAATAGAACAATATAATTAGGTTTTACTCTTTGTTCGATTGAATGAGAGAAAGTACCGCTTCCAAAGATATACTGTTAGGGCGCAACTGAGTAGTCTAATGTTGGTCCGGTATTGGTTCTTGTGAACGTTGGCATGGATACGTTGCGAATATACACTCTCCGGACATAATAGAACAATATAATTAGGTTTTACTCTTTGTTCGATTGAGTGAGTAAAAGTACTGCTTCCAAAGATATACTGTTAGGGCGCAACTGAGTAGTCTAATGTTGGTCCGGTTTTGGTTCTTGTGAACGTTGGCATGGATACGTTGCGAATATACACTTTATGGGCATAATAGAACAATATAATTATGTTTTACTCTTTGTTCGATTGAATGAGAAAAAGTACTGTTTCCAAAGTTATACTGTTAGGGCGCAACTGAGTAGTCTAATGTTGGTCCGGTTTTGGTTCTGGTGAACGTTGGCATGGATACGTTGCGAATATACACTCTCGGGGCATAATAGAACAATATAATTAGGTTTTACTCTTTGTTCGATTGAATGAGAAAAAGTACTGTTTCCAAAGTTATACTGTTAGGGCGCAACTGAGTAGCCTAATGTTGGTCCGGTTTTGGTTCTTGTGAACGTTGGCATGGATACGTTGCGAATATACACTCTCGGGGCGTAATAGAACAATATAATTAGGTTTTACTCTTTGTTCGATTGAATGAGAAAAAGTACTGTTTCCAATGTTATACTGTTAGGGCGCAACTGAGTAGCCTAATGTTTGTCCGGTTTTGGTTCTTGTGAACTATGGCATGGATACGTTGCGAATATACACTCTCGGGGCGTAATAGAACAATATAATTAGGTTTTACTCTTTGTTAGATTGAATGAGAAAAAGTACTGCTTCCAAAGATATACTGTTAGGGCGCAACTGAGTAGCCTAATGTTGGTCCGGTTTTGGTTCTTGTTAACGTTGGCATGGATACGTTGCGAATATACACTCTACGGGCATAATAGAACAATATAATTAGGTTTTACTCTTTGTTCGATTGAATGAGGAAAAGTACTGTTCCCAAAGTTATACTGTTAGGGCGCAACTGAGTAGTCTAATGTTGGTCCGGTTTTGGTTCTTGTGAAGGTCGGCATGGATACGTTGCGAATATACACTCTCGGGGCATAATAGAACAATATAATTAGGTTTTACTCTTTGTTCGATAGAATGAGAGAAAATCGCTTCCAAAGATATCTTTGTTAGGGCGCAACTGAGTAGTCTAATGTTGGTCCGGTTTTGGTTCTTGTGAACGCTGGCATGGATACGTTGCGAATATACACTCTCCGGACATAATAGAACAATATAATTAGGTTTTACTCTTTGTTCGATTGAGTGAGTAAAAGTACTACTTCCAAAGATATACTGTTAGGGCGCAACTGAGTAGTCTAATGTTGGTCCGGTTTTGGTTCTTGTGAACGCTGGCATGGATACGTTGCGAATATACACTCTCCGGACATAATAGAACAATATAATTAGGTTTTACTCTTTGTTCGATTGAGTGAGTAAAAGTACTGCTTCCAAAGATATACTGTTAGGGCGCCACTGAGTAGTCTATTGTTGGTCCGGTTTTATTCTTGTGAACGTTGGCATGGATACGTTGCGAATATAAACTCTCGGGGCATAATAGAACAATATAATTAGATTTTACACTTTATTCGATTGAATGAGAAAAAGTACTGTTTCCAAAGTTATACTGTTAAGGCGCAACTGAGTAATCTAATGTTGTACCGGTTTTGGTTCTTGTGAACATTGACATCGATACGTTGCAAATTTACACTCTCGGGGCATAATAGAACAATATAATTAGGTTTTACTCTTTGTTTGATTGAATGAGAAAAAGTACTGCTTCCAAAGATATCTTTGTTAGGCGCGAGTAATCTAATGTTGGTCCGGTTTTGGTTCTTGTGAACGTTGGCATTGATACGTTGCGAATATGCACTCTCGGGGCATAATAGAACAATATAATTAGGTTTTACTCTTTGTTCGATTGAATGAGGAAAAATCTTGTTTCCAAAGTTATCTTTGTTAGGCGCAAGTAGTCTAATGTTGGTCCGGTTTTGGTTTTTGTGAAGGTCGGCATGGATACGTTGCGAATATACACTCTCGGGGCATAATAGAACAATATAATTAGGTTTTACTCTTTGTTCGATTGAATGAGAGAAATCGCTTCCAAAGATATACTGTTAGGGCGCAACTAAGTAGTCTAATGTTGGTCCGGTTTTGGTTCTTTTGAACGTTGGCATGGATACGTTGCGACTATACACTCTCGGGACATAATAGAACAATATAATTAGGTTTTACTCTTTGTTCGATTGAATGAGAAAAAGTACTGCTTCCAAAGATATACTGTTAGGGCGCAACTGAGTAATCTAATGTTGGTCCGGTTTTGGTTCTTGTGAACGTTGGCATTGATACGTTGCGAATATGCACTCTCGGGGCATAATGGAACAATATAATTAGGTTTTACTCTTTGTTCGATTGAATGAGGAAAAAATCTTGTTTCCAAAGTTATCTTTGTTAGGGCGCAACTGAGTAATCTAATGTTGGTCCGGTTTTGGTTCTTGTGAACGTGGGCATTGATACGTTGCGAATATGCACTCTCGGGGCATAATAGAACAATATAATTAGGTTTTACTCTTTGTTCGATTGAATGAGGAAAATCTTGTTTCCAAAGTTATCTTTGTTAGGCGCAACTGAGTAGTCTAATGTTGGTCCGGTTTTGGTTCTTGTGAAGGTCGGCATGGATACGTTGCGAATATACACTCTCGGGGCATAATAGAACAATATAATTAGGTTTTACTCTTTGTTCGATTGAATGAGAGAAAATCTGCTTCCAAAGATATCTTGTTAGGCGCAACTGAGTAGTTAAATGTTGGTCCGGTTTTGGTTCTTTTGAACATTGGCATGGATACGTTGCGAATATACACTCTCGGGGCATAATAGAACAATATAATTAGGTTTTACTCTTTGTTTGATTGAATGAGAAAAAATCTGTTTCCCAAGTATATCTTGTTAGGCGCAAATGAGTAATCTAATGTTGGTCCGGTTTTGGTTCTTGTTAACGTTGGCATGGATACGTTGCGAATATACACACTCGGGACATAATAGAACAATATAATTAGGTTTTACTCTTTGTTCGATTGAATGAGAAAAAGTACTGCTTCCAAAGATATACTGTTAGGGCGCAACTGAGTAGTCTAATGTTGGTCCGATTTTGGTTCTCGTTAACGTTGGCATGAATACGTTTCGGATATACACTCTCGGGACATAATAGAACAATATAATTAGGTTTTACTCTTTGTTCGATTGAGTGAGAAAAAATCTTTGTTTCCCAAGATATCTTGTTAGGGCGCAACTGAGTAGTCTAATGTTGGTCCGGTTTTGGTTCTTGTGAACGTTGGCATGGATACGTTGCGAATATACACTCTCGGGGCATAATAGAACAATATAATCAGGTTTTACTCTTTGTTCGATTGAATGAGAAAAAGTACTGTTTCCAAAGTTATACTGTTAGGGCGCCACTGAGTAGTCTATTGTTGGTCCGGTTTTTGTTCTTGTGAACGTTCGCACGGATACGTTGCGAATATACACTCTCGGGGCATAATAGAACAATATAATTAGGTTTTACTCTTTGTTCGATTGAGTGAGTAAAAGTACTGCTTCCAAAGATATACTGTTAGGGCGCCACTGAGTAGTCTATTGTTGGTCCGGTTTTTATTCTTGTGAACGTTCGCACGGATACGTTGCGAATATACACTCTCGGGACATAATAGAACAATATAATTAGGTTTTACTCTTTGTTCGATTGAATGAGAAAAAGTACTGTTTCCAAAGTTATACTGTTAAGGCGCAACTGAGTAATCAAATGTTGTACCGGTTTTGGTTCTTGTGAACATTGACATCGATACGTTGCAAATTTACACTCTCGGGGCATAATAGAACAATATAATTAGGTTTTACTCTTTGTTCGATTGAATGAGAAAAAATCTTCTTCCAAAGATATACTGTTAGGGCGCAACTGAGTAATCTAATGTTGGTCCGGTTTTGGTTCTTGTGAACGTTGGCATTGATACGTTGCGAATATGCACTCTCGGGGCATAATAGAACAATAAAATTAGGTTTTACTCTTTGTTCGATTGAATGAGGAAAAGTACTGTTTCCAAAGTTATACTGTTAGGGCGCAACTAAGTAGTCTAATGTTGGTCCGGTTTTGGTTCTTGTGAAGGTCGGCATGGATACATTGCGAATATACACTCTCGGTGTAAGGACTCGAAACTGCGAAACGAGAAACTGGACTATGATTCAAATTGATCAAAGTCAAGTTAGGAATGGCTTAGTGTGATTAAAGGCATTAAGTAAGCTAAAAGTGCTTTGGAAATGGCCTGTACTGAAATCGGAGCGAAAACAGAAGACTTGAATTTTACGCGAAACGGGACGGATAAATTAGCGGAATATGCAAAGTGTAAGAAAATTATGAAAACTAATGGATATGTCAGGATTATTATTATGAGGCTAGATTTAAAGTTTCATGCCATTCTGACACCTGAAAATGCCCAAAATTGGGCTGTGCATTAGAGGGGCATTTTGGTAATTATGGGTACAAGAGAGCTATTTGTATTTGACTACCCTCTTTTCCCCTCATTCTTGCAGCCCAAGTAAAGGGGAAAAGTGCCCTCTTTCTCTCTCTTGGCTGATAGAAGGAGAAGGAGAAAGAGAGGAAGAAAAAGAAGAGGAAGAAGGAGAAGTTGAGGATAAAGGCTAGGAGAGTGGGATTTCTTCTCCTTGATCATCCTCTTTATCAAGAGAAGAGCCTCTTGAGGTAGGCTTTAGGTTTTCTAAAGATTTAAATTCTAGGGTTTTGTTATTTAGCCTTAGAATTGGATTTAGAGAACTCTAGAGTTCTAGCTGGTTGCTAGAAGTATGAATCTAGAGATCGTTACGGCTATTTTTGCCGAAGTCGCGAGCTAGGGCTCCAAATGGGATTTTGCAAATGGCTAGGGTTTGATCATGTTTAACCCTATCTTTGTGATGGTTTTAGGCTCACAAGTACCCCCGCGAAATCAGTTAGCGGTTCCGCCAAGCGAGTGCGGAGAAATTGAGCCGGGAGCCTAATTCAACTCAAATTGCCGTAGAGTGCGGCGAAGCTTTTGGAAAGTCGGCGAAACGCGCCGGTGGAGTCGACACGGTATTAGAAGGTGGGGGGTGTTGTCCGAAGCAGCTGGGCTGCTCCCTATGTCTATTTGTGCATATATGTCCACAAATATGTAATATCGATCTAGTGTAATTGTTAAGTATATGATAGGGTTGAGATATTCTCTTTATTTGCATGTATTCTAGCTAGTGTAGCAAATTGAGCTGGACGCTAGGAGAGAATACAGGAATAAAGGTGAATGATAATGTAGAAACCCTAATGTAAAGAACTTGTATGAGTGACAAGAACAAAGGACATTGACAATATAGATCGAGTGGCATCTAGGAGAAATGATAACCTAGGTTGAATGACATCTAGGAAAATGATAACCTAGATTGAGTGACATCTAGATGAATGAGAACCTAGATCGAGTGGCATCTAGGAGAAATGATAACCTAGGTTGAATGACATCTAGGAAAATGATAACCTAGATTGAGTGACATCTAGATGAATGAGAACCTAGATCGAGTGGCATCTAGTAAACAAGAACATTGACAAGAATCTGTCGAACTAGTGTGTAGATGTACACCGTGCATATTGGGCTAGCATTGATAGCTTTGAGAGATTGCACCAGTGGTACACCGTGCATATTGGGCTAGCATTGATAGCTTTGAGAGATTGCACCAGTGGTACACCGTGCATATTGGGCTAGCAATGATAGCTTTGAGAGATTGCACTAGTGGTACACCGTGCATATTGGGCTAGCAATGATAGCTTTGAGAGATTGCACTTGTAGTTGACAGGGTATCCTCCTGAGTGAGGATTGGATCATACTCACGTGTACATTCGAGCTTGTGGAGGTCGCTCCTCACAAGCGTGCACTCCGGAGTTGTCACACGAGGGGCTAACGTACTTGCCCATGGACTAACGTACCTGTCCAGCAGACGGTCTCAGGTAGACGAGTGACCAGTACCTCTTACCTGGAGATTGTGTGAGTCGGGGCGAACCTTGAGGGTAAGCCAAGAGATTTGATAAAGTAAAGAACATGTTTCTTTTGAGCATAGTAGCATGGTTGTTTACTCTGTATTATATTGAGCATGCTTACTTGTGGTTTGGGCATAGTAGGATAGATGACTTAGCATGATAGTTCTTTAAACTATATTGAACATGCTTGTTTATCCTGTTGAGTATCGTAGAAATATCTGTAGCCTGGTTTACAGCTTTCCATATAAATATCTATCTGTTCATGTTTATGCCCTATGAACCTAGTGGGGAGATCGGTGAGGTCGGCGGCGAGCCCACCGGGAACGAAGGAAGTTAGTTCTCACCCCACCATTATTACAGGGGCTAGCGGGAGTGGACCGGCAGAGGACCGAGGTTGGGGCACAGTGCCCTAGTAGCTAGCGGCTTCCAGGATGCATTAGAGTACCCTCGTGTACATTCGAGTTATTGGTGAGGTTAAATGTATTCATTGGTGAGGTTATGTATATTTAATTGAGAGATGAAATATGTGTATTCATTTGAGAGTTGAAAGAAGAAAAGTGTAAATTATATTGTGAATGTCAAAAATGGATGTAATAGCTAGATGTTTCTCTCTTTATTTACTTGTATAGTATACTTGTATCTTGCTCTTACTTACTAGCACTTGTGGTGCTTCGTCTCCTGTCATGTATGCTTTTGAATTCTTCCTGGGAAATTCATGTACATGACTTGTTGTCGAGCCTTGGGCGGACAGGGGAGGTGCTGTCCGTTCGGCGTCTGTTTGACGTGCCCGGACCGGACCAAATTGGAAGCGGTCGCGGGGCGTGACACTCGGGGCATAATAGAACAATATAATTAGGTTTTACTCTTTGTTCGATTGAATGAGAGAAAGTACTGCTTCCAAAGATATACTGTTAGGGCGCAACTGAGTAGTCTAATGTTGGTCCGGTTTTGGTTCTTGTGAACGTTGGCATGGATACGTTGCGAATATACACTCTCGGGGCATAATAGAACAATATAATTAGGTTTTACTCTTTGTTCGATTCAATGAGAGAAAGTACTGCTTCCAAAGATATACTGTTAGGGCGCAACTGAGTAGTCTAATGTTGGTCCGGTTTTGGTTCTTGTGAACGTTGGCATGGATACGTTGCGAATATACACTCTCGGGACATAATAGAACAATATAATTAGGTTTTACTCTTTGTTCGATTGAATGAGAAAAAGTACTGCTTCCAAAGATATACTGTTAGGGCGCAACTGAGTAGTCTAATATTGGTCCGGTTTTGGTTCTTGTTAACGTTGGCATGGATACGTTGCGAATATACACTCTCGGGACATAATAGAACAATATAATTAGGTTTTACTCTTTGTTCGATTGAATGAGAAAAAGTACTGTTTCCCAAGATATACTGTTAGGGC
Organism: Aechmea fasciata; assembly: GCA_025177825.1. Taxonomy (NCBI): domain Eukaryota; kingdom Viridiplantae; phylum Streptophyta; class Magnoliopsida; order Poales; family Bromeliaceae; genus Aechmea; species Aechmea fasciata. The sequence goes on from CM045933.1 coordinate 13,608,110, forward strand.
GCAACTGAGTTGTCTAATGTTGGTCCGGTTTTGGTTCTTGTGAACGTTGGCATGGATACGTTGCGAATATACACTCTCGGGGCATAATAGAACAATATAATTAGGTTTTACTCTTTGTTCGATTCAATGAGAGAAAGTACTGCTTCCAAAGATATACTGTTAGGGCGCAACTAAGTTGTCAAATGTTGGTCCGGTTTTGGTTCTTTTGAACGTTGGCATGGATACGTTGCGAATATACGCTCTCGGGACATAATAGAACAATATAATTAGGTTTTACTCTTTGTTCGATTGAATGAGAAAAAGTACTGCTTCCAAAGATATACTGTTAGGGCGCAACTGAGTAATCTAATGTTGGTCCGGTTTTGGTTCTTGTGAACGTTGGCATTGATACGTTGCGAATATGCACTCTCGGGGCATAATAGAACAATATAATTAGGTTTTACTCTTTGTTCGATTGAATAAGGAAAAGTACTGTTTCCAAAGTTATACTGTTAGGCTTTGTTTGGTTAAGGGATAGGGATAGGAATAGGCCCTTATCCTCCCTTTTATACCCAAACGTTAATTTTTTACTCGAGAATAGTAGTTCTCGGTTATCCCCACCAACAAATTCATTTTCTATATAAAACTATCTAATATTTTTCTTATCCTCGGGAACAATCCAATTTTCATCCAAACGCTATTTTTCTTATCCCCATACTTGTACCTATCCCTGTAATAACTAGTTCTTGCTTATACCCGAACCAAACGGTACCTTAGGGCGCAACTGAGTAGTCTAATGTTGGTCCGGTTTTTGTTCTTGTGAAGGTCGGCATGGATACGTTGCGAATATACACTCTCGGGGCATAATAGAACAATATAATTAGGTTTTACTCTTTGTTCGATTGAATGAGAGAAAGTACTGCTTCCAAAGATATACTGTTAGGGCGCAACTAAGTAGTCAAATGTTGGTCCGGTTTTGGTTCTTTTGAATGTTGGCATGGATACGTTGCGAATATACACTCTCGGGACATAATAGAACAATATAATTAGGTTTTACTCTTTGTTTGATTGAATGAGAAAAAGTACTGTTTCCCAAGATATACTGTTAGGGCGCAAATGAGTAATCTATTGTTGGTCCGGTTTTGGTTCTTGTTAACGTTGGCATGGATACGTTGCGAATATACACACTAGGGACATAATAGAACAATATAATTAGGTTTTACTCTTTGTTCGATTGAATGAGAAAAAGTACTGCTTCGAAAGATATCTTTGTTAGGCGCAATCGAGTAGTCTAATGTTGGTCCGATTTTGGTTCTCGTTAACGTTGGCATGAATACGTTTCGAATATACACTCTCGGGACATAATAGAACAATATAATTAGGTTTTACTCTTTGTTCGATTGAGTGAGAAAAAGTACTGTTTCCCAAGATATACTGTTAGGGCGCAACTGAGTAGTCTAATGTTGGTCCGGTTTTGGTTCTTGTGAACGTTGGCATGGATACGTTGCGAATATACACTCTCGGGGCATAATAGAACAATATAATCAGGTTTTACTCTTTGTTCGATTGAATGAGAAAAAGTACTGTTTCCAAAGTTATACTGTTAGGGCGCCACTCAGTAGTATATTGTTGGTCCGGTTTTTGTTCTTGTGAACGTTCGCACGGATACGTTGCGAATATACACTCTCGGGGCATAATAGAACAATATAATTAGGTTTTACACTTTATTCGATTGAATGAGAAAAAGTACTGCTTCCAAAGATATACTGTTAGGGCGCAACTGAGTAGTCTAATGTTGGTCCGGTTTTGGTTCTTGAGAATGTTGGCATGGACACGTTGCGAATATACACTCTCAGGACATAATAGAACAATATAATTAGGTTTTACTCTTTGTTCGATTGAATGAGAAAAAGTACTGTTTCCAAAGTTATACTGTTATGGCGCAACTGAGTAATCTAATGTTGTACCGGTTTTGGTTCTTGTCAACATTGACATCGATACGTTGCAAATTTACACTCTCGGGGCATAATAGAACAATATAATTAGGTTTTACTCTTTGTTCGATTGAATGAGAAAAAGTACTGCTTCCAAAGATATACTGTTAGGGCGCAACTGAGTAATCTAATGTTGGTCCGGTTTTGGTTCTTGTCAGCGTTGGCATTGATACGTTGCGAATATGCACTCTCGGGGCATAATAGAACAATATAATTAGGTTTTACTCTTTGTTCGATTGAATGAGGAAAAGTACTGTTTCCAAAGTTATACTGTTAGGGCGCAACTGAGTAGTCTAATGTTGGTCCGGTTTTGGTTCTTGTGAAGGTCGGCATGGATACGTTGCGAATATACACTCTCGGGGCATAATAGAACAATATAATTAGGTTTTACTCTTTGTTCGATTGAATAAGAGAAAGTACTGCTTCCAAAGATATACTGTTAGGGCGCAACTGAGTAGTCTAATGTTGGTCCGGTTTTGGTTCTTGTGAACGCTGGCATGGATACGTTGCGAATATACACTCTCCGGACATAATAGAACAATATAATTAGGTTTTACTCTTTGTTCGATTGAGTGAGTAAAAGTACTACTTCCAAAGATATACTGTTAGGGCGCCACTGAGTAGTCTATTGTTGGTCCGGTTTTTATTCTTGTGAACGTTCGCACGGATACGTTGCGAATATACACTCTCGGGGCATAATAGAACAATATAATTAGGTTTTACACTTTATTCGATTGAATGAGAAAAAGTACTGTTTCCAAAGTTATACTGTTAAGGCGCAACTGAGTAATCTAATGTTGTACCGGTTTTGGTTCTTGTGAACATTGACGTCGATACGTTGCAAATTTACACTCTCGGGGCATAATAGAACAATATAATTAGGTTTTACTCTTTGTTCGATTGAATGAGAAAAAGTACTGCTTCCAAAGATATACTGTTAGGGCGCAACTGAGTAATCTAATGTTGGTCCGGTTTTGGTTCTTGTGAACGTTGGCATTGATACGTTGCGAATATGCACTCTGGGCATAATAGAACAATAAAATTAGGTTTTACTCTTTGTTCGATTGAATGAGGAAAAGTACTTGTTTCCAAAGTTATCTTTGTTAGGGCGCAAATGAGTAGTCTATTGTTGGTCCGTTTTGGGTCTTGTGAACGGTGGCATGGATACGTTGCGAATATACACTCTCGGGGCAAAATAGAACAATATAATTAGGTATTACTCTTTGTTCGATTGAATGAGAAAAAGTACTGCTTCCAAAGATATACTGTTAGGGCGCAACTGAGTAATCTAATGTTGGTCCGGTTTTGGTTCTTGTGAACGTTGGCATTGATACGTTGCGAATATGCACTCTCGGGGCATAATAGAACAATATAATTAGGTTTTACTCTTTGTTCGATTGAATGAGGAAAAGTACTGTTTCCAAAGTTATACTGTTAGGGCGCAACTGAGTAGTCTAATGTTGGTCCGGTTTTGGTTTTTGTGAAGGTCGGCTTGGATACGTTGCGAATATACACTCTCGGGGCATAATAGAACAATATAATTAGGTTTTACTCTTTGTTCGATTGAATGAGAAAAAGTACTGCTTCCAAAGATATACTGTTAGGGCGCAACTGAGTAGTCTAATGTTGGTCCGGTTTTGGTTCTTTTGAACGTTGGCATGGATACGTTGCGAATATACACTCTCGGGACATAATAGAACAATATAATTAGGTTTTACTCTTTGTTCGATTGAATGAGAAAAAGTACTGCTTCCAAAGATATACTGTTAGGGCGCAACTGAGTAGTCTAATGTTGGTCCGGTTTTGGTTCTTGTGAACGTTGGCATGGATACGTTGCGAATATACACTCTCGGGACATAATAGAACAATATAATTAGGTTTTACTCTTTGTTCGATTGAATGAGAAAAAGTACTGTTTCCCAAGATATACTGTTAGGGCGCAACTGAGTAATCTAATGTTGGTCCGGTTTTGGTTCTTGTGAACGTTGGCATGGATACGTTGCGAATATACACTCTCGGGGCATAATAGAACAATATAATTAGGTTTTACTCTTTGTTCGATTGAATGAGAGAAAGTACTGCTTCCAAAGATATACTGTTAGGGCGCAACTAAGTAGTCTAATGTTGGTCCGGTTTTGGTTCTTTTGAACGTTGGCATGGATACGTTGCGACTATACACTCTCGGGACATAATAGAACAATATAATTAGGTTTTACTCTTTGTTCGATTGAATGAGAAAAAGTACTGCTTTCAAAGATATACTGTTAGGGCGCAACTGAGTAGTCTAATATTGGTCCGGTTTTGGTTCTTGTTAACGTTGGCATGGATACGTTGCGAATATACACTCTCGGGACATAATAGAACAATATAATTAGGTTTTACTCTTTGTTCGATTGAATGAGAAAAAGTACTGTTTCCCAAGATATACTGTTAGGGCGCAACTGAGTTGTCTAATGTTGGTCCGGTTTTGGTTCTTGTGAACGTTGGCATGGATACGTTGCGAATATACACTCTCGGGGCATAATAGAACAATATAATTAGGTTTTACTCTTTGTTCGATTCAATGAGAGAAAGTACTGCTTCCAAAGATATACTGTTAGGGCGCAACTAAGTTGTCAAATGTTGGTCCGGCTTTGGTTCTTTTGAACGTTGGCATGGATACGTTGCGAATATACACTCTCGGGACATAATAGAACAATATAATTAGGTTTTACTCTTTGTTCGATTGAATGAGAAAAAGTACTGCTTCCAAAGATATACTGTTAGGGCGCAACTGAGTAATCTAATGTTGGTCCGGTTTTGGTTCTTGTGAACGTTGGCATTGATACGTTGCGAATATGCACTCTCGGGGCATAATAGAACAAAGCAATATGGTTTTACTCTTTGTTCGATTGAATAAGAAAAAAGACAGTTTCCAAAGATATACTGTTAGGGCGCAACTGAGTAGTCTAATGTTTGTTCCGGTTTTGGTTCTTCTGAAGGTCGGCATGGATACGTTGCGAATATACACTCTCGGGGCATAATAGAACAATATAATTAGGTTTTACTCTTTGTTCGATTGAATGAGAGAAAGTATTGCTTCCAAAGATATACTGTTAGGGCGCAACTGAGTAGTCAAATGTTGGTCCGGTTTTGGTTCTTTTGAATGTTGGCATGGATACGTTGCGAATATACACTCTCGGGACATAATAGAACAATATAATTAGGTTTTACTCTTTGTTTGATTGAATGAGAAAAAGTACTGTTTCCAAAGATATACTGTTAGGGCGCAAATGAGTAATCTAATGTTGTATCGGTTTTGGTTCATGTCAACATTGACATCGATACGTTGCAAATTTACACTCTCGGGGCATAATAGAACAATATAATTAGGTTTTACTCTTTGTTCGATTGAATGAGAAAAGTACTGTTTCCCAAGATATACTGTTAGGGCGCAACTGAGTAATCTAATGTTGGTCCGGTTTTGGTTCTTGTTAACGTTGGCATGGATACGTTGCGAATATACACACTAGGGACATAATAGAACAATATAATTAGGTTTTACTCTTTGTTCGATTGAATGAGAAAAAGTACTGCTTCCAAAGATATACTGTTAGGGCGCAACTGAGTAGTCTAATGTTGGTCCGATTTTGGTTCTTGTTAACGTTGGCATGAATACGTTGCGAATATACACTCTCGGGACATAATAGAACAATATAATTAGGTTTTACTCTTTGTTCGATTGAGTGAGAAAAAGTACTGTTTCCCAAGATATACTGTTAGGGCGCAACTGAGTAGTCTAATGTTGGTCCGGTTTTGGTTCTTGTGAACGTTGGCATGGATACGTTGCGAATATACACTCTCGGGGCATAATAGAACAATATAATCAGGTTTTACTCTTTGTTCGATTGAATGAGAAAAAGTACTGTTTCCAAAGTTATACTGTTAGGGCGCCACTGAGTAGTCTATTGTTGGTCCGGTTTTTGTTCTTGTGAACGTTCGCACGGATACGTTGCGAATATACACTCTCGGGGCATAATAGAACAATATAATTAGGTTTTACACTTTCTTCGATTGAATGAGAAAAAGTAATGTTTCCAAAGTTATCTTTGTTATGGCGCAACTGAGTAATCTAATGTTGTCTCGGTTTTGGTTCATGTCAACATTGACATCGATACGTTGCAAATTTACACTCTCGGGGCATAATAGAACAATATAATTAGGTTTTACTCTTTGTTCGATTGAATGAGAAAAAGTACTGCTTCCAAAGATATACTGTTAGGGCGCAACTGAGTAATCTAATGTTGGTCCGGTTTTGGTTCTTGTGAACGTTGGCATTGATACGTTGCGAATATGCACTCTCGGGGCATAATAGAACAATATAATTAGGTTTTACTCTTTGTTCGATTGAATGAGGAAAAGTACTTTTTCCAAAGTTATACCGTTAGGCTAACGAGTAGTCTAATGTTGGTCCGGTTTTGGTTCTTGTGAAGGTCGGCATGGATACGTTGCGAATATACACTCTCGGGGCATAATAGAACAATATAATTAGGTTTTACTCTTTGTTCGATTGAATTAGGAAAAGTACTGTTTCCAAAGTTATACTGTTAGGGCGCAACTGAGTAGTCTAATGTTGGTCCGGTTTTGGTTCTTGTGAAGGTCGGCATGGATACGTTGCGAATATACACTCTCGGGGCATAATAGAACAATATAATTAGGTTTTACTCTTTGTTCGATTGAATAAGAGAAAGTACTGCTTCCAAAGATATACTGTTAGGGCGCAACTGAGTAGTCTAATGTTGGTCCGGTTTTGGTTCTTGTGAACGCTGGCATGGATACGTTGCGAATATACACTCTCCGGACATAATAGAACAATATAATTAGGTTTTACTCTTTGTTCGATTGAGTGAGTAAAAGTACTACTTCCAAAGATATACTGTTAGGGCGCAACTGAGTAGTCTAATATTGGTCCGGTTTTGGTTCTTGTTAACGTTGGCATGGATACGTTGCGAATATACACTCTCGGGACATAATAGAACAATATAATTAGGTTTTACTCTTTGTTCGATTGAATGAGAAAAGTACTGTTTCCCAAGATATACTGTTAGGGCGCAACTGAGTTGTCTAATGTTGGTCCGGTTTTGGTTCTTGTGAACGTTGGCATGGATACGTTGCGAATATACACTCTCGGGGCATAATAGAACAATATAATTAGGTTTTACTCTTTGTTCGATTCAATGAGAGAAAGTACGACTTCCAAAGATATACGTTAGGCGCAACTGAGTAGTCTAATGTTGGTCCGGTTTTGGTTCTTGTGAACGTTGGCATGGATACGTTGCGAATATACGCTCTCGGGGCATAATAGAACAATATAATTAGGTTTTACTCTTTGTTCGATTGAATGAGAAAAAGTACTGCTTCCAAAGATAGTTAGGGCGCAACTGAGTAGTCTAATGTTGGTCCGGTTTTGGTTCTTTTGAACATTGGCATGGATACGTTGCGAATATACACTCTCGGGGCATAATAGAACAATATAATTAGGTTTTACTCTTTGTTCGATTGAATGAGAAAAGTATTGTTTCCCAAGATATACTGTTAGGGCGCAACTGAGTAATCTAATGTTGGTCCGGTTTTGGTTCTTGTTAACGTTGGCATGGATACGTTGCGAATATACACTCTCGGGGCATAATAGAACAATATAATTAGGTTTTACTCTTTGTTCGATTGAATGAGAGAAAGTACAGCTTCCAAAGATATACTGTTAGGGCGCAACTAAGTAGTCTAATGTTGGTCCGGTTTTGGTTCTTTTGAACGTTGGCATGGATACGTTGCGACTATACACTCTCGGGACATAATAGAACAATATAATTAGGTTTTACTCTTTGTTCGATTGAATGAGAAAAATCTTGCTTCCAAAGATATACTGTTAGGGCGCAACTGAGTAGTCTAATATTGGTCCGGTTTTGGTTCTTGTTAACGTTGGCATGGATACGTTGCGAATATACACTCTCGGGACATAATAGAACAATATAATTAGGTTTTACTCTTTGTTCGATTGAATGAGAAAAAGCACTGTTTCCCAAGATATACTGTTAGGGCGCAACTGAGTTGTCTAATGTTGGTCCGGTTTTGGTTCTTGTGAACGTTGGCATGGATACGTTGCGAATATACACTCTCGGGGCATAATAGAACAATATAATTAGGTTTTACTCTTTGTTCGATTGAATGAGAAAAAGTACTGCTTCCAAAGATATAATGTTAGGGCGCAACTAAGTAGTCTAATGTTGGTCCGGCTTTGGTTCTTTTGAACGTTGGCATGGATACGTTGCGAATATACACTCTCGGGACATAATAGAACAATATAATTAGGTTTTACTCTTTGTTCGATTGAATGAGAAAAAGTACTTCTTCCAAAGATATACTGTTAGGGCGCAACTGAGTAATCTAATGTTGGTCCGGTTTTGGTTCTTGTGAACGTTGGCGTTGATACGTTGCGAATATGCACTCTCGGGGCATAATAGAACAATATAACTAGGTTTTACTCTTTGTTCGATTGAGTAAGGAAAAGTACTGTTTCCAAAGTTATACTGTTAGGGCGCAACTGAGTAGTCTAATGTTTGTTCCGGTTTTGGTTCTTCTGAAGGTCGGCATGGATATGTTGCGAATATACACTCTCGGGGCATAATAGAACAATATAATTATGTTTTACTCTTTGTTCGATTGAATGAGAAAAAGTACTGCTTCCAAAGATATACTGTTAGGGCGCAACTGAGTAGTCAAATGTTGGTCCGGTTTTGGTTCTTGTGAACGTTGGCATGGATACGTTGCGAATATACACTCTCGGGACATAATAGAACAATATAATTAGGTTTTACTCTTTGTTCGATTGAATGAGAAAAAGTACTATTTCCCAAGATATACTGTTAGGGCGCAACTGAGTAATCTAATGTTGTATCGGTTTTGGTTCATGTCAACATTGACATCGATACGTTGCAAATTTACACTCTCGGGGCATAATAGAACAATATAATTAGGTTTTACTCTTTGTTCGATTGAATGAGAAAAAGTACTGTTTCCCAAGATATACTGTTAGGGCGCAACTGAGTAATCTAATGTTGGTCCGGTTTTGGTTCTTGTTAACGTTGGCATGGATACGTTGCGAATATACACACTAGGGACATAATAGAACAATATAATTAGGTTTTACTCTTTGTTCGATTGAATGAGAAAAAGTACTGCTTCCAAAGATATACTGTTAGGGCGCAACTGAGTAGTCTAATGTTGGTCCGATTTTGGTTCTTGTTAACGTTGGCATGAATACGTTGCGAATATACACTCTCGGGACATAATAGAACAATATAATTAGGTTTTACTCTTTGTTCGATTGAGAAAAATGCTTTCCCAAGATATACTGTTAGGGCGCAACTGAGTAGTCTAATGTTCGTCCGGTTTTGGATCTTGTGAACGTTGGCATGGATACGTTGCGAATATACACTCTCGGGGCATAATAGAACAATATAATCAGGTTTTACTCTTTGTTCGATTGAATGAGAAAAAGTACTGTTTCCAAAGTTATACTGTTAGGGCGCCACTCAGTAGTCTATTGTTGGTCCGGTTTTTGTTCTTGTGAACGTTCGCACGGATACGTTGCGAATATACACTCTCGGGGCATAATAGAACAATATAATTAGGTTTTACACTTTCTTCGATTGAATGAGAAAAAGTACTGTTTCCAAAGTTATACTGTTATGGCGCAACTGAGTAATCTAATGTTGTCTCGGTTTTGGTTCATGTCAACATTGACATTGATACGTTGCAAATTTACACTCTCGGGGCATAATAGAACAATATAATTAGGTTTTACTCTTTGTTCGATTGAATGAGAAAAAGTACTGCTTCCAAAGATATACTGTTAGGCGCAATCGAGTAATCTAATGTTGGTCCGGTTTTGGTTCTTGTGAACGTTGGCATTGATACGTTGAGAATATGCACTCTCGGGGCATAATAGAACAATATAATTAGGTTTTACTCTTTGTTCGATTGAATAAGGAAAAGTACTGTTTCCAAAGTTATACTGTTAGGGCGCAACTGAGTAGTCTAATGTTGGTCCGGTTTTGGTTCTTCTGAAGGTCGGCATGGATACGTTGCGAATATACACTCTCGGGGCATAATAGAACAATATAATTAGGTTTTACTCTTTGTTCGATTGAATTAGGAAAAGTACTGTTTCCAAAGTTATACTGTTAGGGCGCAACTGAGTAGTCTAATGTTGGTCCGGTTTTGGTTCTTGTGAAGGTCGGCATGGATACGTTGCGAATATACACTCTCGGGGCATAATAGAACAATATAATTAGGTTTTACTCTTTGTTCGATTGAATAAGAGAAAGTACTGCTTCCAAAGATATACTGTTAGGGCGCAACTGAGTTGTCTAATGTTGGTCCGGTTTTGGTTCTTGTGAACGCTGGCATGGATACGTTGCGAATATACACTCTCCGGACATAATAGAACAATATAATTAGGTTTTACTCTTTGTTCGATTGAGTGAGTAAAAGTACTGCTTCCAAAGATATACTGTTAGGGCGCAACTGAGTAGTCTAATATTGGTCCGGTTTTGGTTCTTGTTAACGTTGGCATGGATACGTTGCGAATATACACTCTCGGGACATAATAGAACAATATAATTAGGTTTTACTCTTTGTTCGATTGAATGAGAAAAAGTACTGTTTCCCAAGATATACTGTTAGGGCGCAACTGAGTTGTCTAATGTTGGTCCGGTTTTGGTTCTTGTGAACGTTGGCATGGATACGTTGCGAATATACACTCTCGGGGCATAATAGAACAATATAATTAGGTTTTACTCTTTGTTCGATTCAATGAGAAAAAGTACAGCCTTCCAAAGATATATCGTTAGGCGCAACTAAGTTGTCAAATGTTGGTCCGGTTTTGGTTCTTTTGAACGTTGGCATGGATACGTTGCGAATATACGCTCTCGGGACATAATAGAACAATATAATTAGGTTTTACTCTTTGTTCGATTGAATGAGAAAAAGTACGCTTTCCAAAGATATACCGTTAGGGCGCAAATCGAGTAGTCTAATGTTGGTCCGGTTTTGGTTCTTGTGAACGTTGGCATGGATACGTTGCGAATATGCACTCTGGGGGCGTAATAGAACAATATAATTAGGTTTTACTCTTTGTTCGATTGAATAAGGAAAAGTACTGTTTCCAAAGTTATACTGTTAGGGCGCAACTGAGTAGTCTAATGTTGGTCCGGTTTTGGTTCTTGTGAAGGTCGGCATGGATACGTTGCGAATATACACTCTCGGGGCATAATAGAACAATATAATTAGGTTTTACTCTTTGTTCGATTGAATGAGAGAAAGTACTGCTTCCAAAGATATACTGTTAGGGCGCAACTAAGTAGTCAAATGTTGGTCCGGTTTTGGTTCTTTTGAATGTCGGCATGGATACGTTGCGAATATACACTCTCGGGACATAATAGAACAATATAATTAGGTTTTACTCTTTGTTCGATTGAATGAGAAAAAGTACTGTTTCCCAAGATATACTGTTAGGGCGCAACTGAGTAGTCTAATGTTGGTCCGGTTTTGGTTCTTGTGAACGTTGGCATGGATACGTTGCGAATATACACACTAGGGACATAATAGAACAATATAATTAGGTTTTACTCTTTGTTCGATTGAATGAGAAAAAGTACTGCTTCCAAAGATATACTGTTAGGGCGCAACTGAGTAGTCTAATGTTGGTCCGATTTTGGTTCTCGTTAACGTTGGCATGAATACGTTTCGAATATACACTCTCGGGACATAATAGAACAATATAATTAGGTTTTACTCTTTGTTCGATTGAGTGAGAAAAAGTACTGTTTCCCAAGATATACTGTTAGGGCGCAACTGAGTAGTCTAATGTTGGTCCGGTTTTGGTTCTTGTGAACGTTGGCATGGATACGTTGCGAATATACACTCTCGGGGCATAATAGAACAATATAATCAGGTTTTACTCTTTGTTCGATTGAATGAGAAAAAGTACTGTTTCCAAAGTTATACTGTTAGGGCGCCACTCAGTAGTCTATTGTTTGTCCGGTTTTTGTTCTTGTGAACGTTCGCACGGATACGTTGCGAATATACACTCTCGGGGCATAATAGAACAATATAATTAGGTTTTACACTTTATTCGATTGAATGAGAAAAAGTACTGTTTCCAAAGTTATACTGTTATGGCGCAACTGAGTAGTCTAATGTTGGTCCGGTTTTTGTTCTTGAGAACGTTGGCATGGACACGTTGCGAATATACACTCTCGGGACATAATAGAACAATATAATTAGGTTTTACTCTTTGTTCGATTGAATGAGAAAAAGTACTGCTTCCAAAGATATACTGTTAGGGCGCAACTAAGTAGTCAAATGTTGGTCCGGTTTTGGTTCTTTTGAATGTTGGCATGGATACGTTGCGAATATACACTCTCGGGACATAATAGAACAATATAATTAGGTTTTACTCTTTGTTTGATTGAATGAGAAAAAGTACTGTTTCCCAAGATATACTGTTAGGGCGCAACTGAGTAATCTAATGTTGGTCCGGTTTTGGTTCTTGTTAACGTTGGCATGGATACGTTGCGAATATACACTCTCGGGACATAATAGAACAATATAATTAGGTTTTACTCTTTGTTCGATTGAATGAGAAAAAGTACTGTTTCCAAAGATATACTGTTAGGGCGCAACTAAGTAGTCTAATGTTGGTCCGGTTTTGGTTCTTTTGAACGTTGGCATGGATACGTTGCGACTATACACTCTCGGGACATAATAGAACAATATAATTAGGTTTTACTCTTTGTTCGATTGAATGAGAAAAAGTACTGCTTCCAAAGATATACTGTTAGGGCGCAACTGAGTAGTCTAATATTGGTCCGGTTTTGGTTCTTGTTAACGTTGGCATGGATACGTTGCGAATATACACTCTCGGGACATAATAGAACAATATAATTAGGTTTTACTCTTTGTTCGATTGAATGAGAAAAAGCACTGCTTCCAAAGATATACTGTTAGGGCGCAACTGAGTAATCTAATGTTGGTCCGGTTTTTGTTCTTGTGAACGTTGGCATTGATACGTTGCGAATATGCACTCTCGGGGCATAATAGAACAATATAATTAGGTTTTACTCTTTGTTCGATTCAATGAGAGAAAGTACTGCTTCCAAAGATATACTGTTAGGGCGCATCAAAGTTGTCAAATATTGTTCCGGTTTTGGTTCTTTTGAACGTTGGCATGGATACGTTGCGAATATACACTCTCGGGACATAATAGAACAATATAATTAGGTTTTACTCTTTGTTCGATTGAATGAGAAAAAGTACTGCTTCCAAAGATATACTGTTAGGGCGCAACTGAGTAATCTAATGTTGGTCCGGTTTTGGTTCTTGTGAACGTTGGCGTTGATACGTTGCGAATATACACTCTCGGGACATAATAGAACAATATAATTAGGTTTTACTCTTTGTTCGATTGAATAAGGAAAAGTACTGTTTCCAAAGTTATACTGTTAGGGCGCAACTGAGTAGTCTAATGTTTGTTCCGGTTTTGGTTCTTCTGAAGGTCGGCATGGATACGTTGCGAATATACACTCTCGGGGCATAATAGAACAATATAATTAGGTTTTACTCTTTGTTCGATTGAATGAGAGAAAGTACTGCTTCCAAAGATATACTGTTAGGGCGCAACTGAGTAGTCAAATGTTGGTCCGGTTTTGGTTCTTTTGAATGTTGGCATGGATACGTTGCGAATATACACTCTCGGGACATAATAGAACAATATAATTAGGTTTTACTCTTTGTTTGATTGAATGAGAAAAAGTACTGTTTCCCAAGATATACTGTTAGGGCGCAACTGAGTAATCTAATGTTGTATCGGTTTTGGTTCATGTCAACATTGACATCGATACGTTGCAAATTTACACTCTCGGGGCATAATAGAACAATATAATTAGGTTTTACTCTTTGTTCGATTGAATGAGAAAAAGTACTGTTTCCCAAGATATACTGTTAGGGCGCAACTGAGTAATCTAATGTTGGTCCGGTTTTGGTTCTTGTTAACGTTGGCATGGATACGTTGCGAATATACACACTAGGGACATAATAGAACAATATAATTAGGTTTTACTCTTTGTTCGATTGAATGAGAAAAAGTACTGCTTCCAAAGATATACTGTTAGGGCGCCACTGAGTAGTCTAATGTTGGTCCGATTTTGGTTCTTGTTAACGTTGGCATGAATACGTTGCGAATATACACTCTCGGGACATAATAGAACAATATAATTAGGTTTTACTCTTTGTTCGATTGAGTGAGAAAAAGTACTGCTTCCAAAGATATACTGTTAAGGCGCAACTGAGTAGTCTAATGTTGGTCCGGTTTTGGTTCTTGTGAACGTTGGCATGGATACGTTGCGAATATACACTCTCGGGGCATAATAGAACAATATAATCAGGTTTTACTCTTTGTTCGATTGAATGAGAAAAAGTACTGTTTCCAAAGTTATACTGTTAGGGCGCCACTCGTAGTCTAATGTTGGTTCGGTTTTGGTTATTGTTAACGTTCGCATGGATACGTTGCGAATATACACTCTCGGGGCATAATAGAACAATATAATTAGGTTTTACACTTTCTTCGATTGAATGAGAAAAAGTACTGTTTCCAAAGTTATACTGTTATGGCGCAACTGAGTAATCTAATGTTGTCTCGGTTTTGGTTCATGTCAACATTGACATCGATACGTTGCAAATTTACACTCTCGGGGCATAATAGAACAATATAATTAGGTTTTACTCTTTGTTCGATTGAATGAGAAAAAGTACTGCTTCCAAAGATATACTGTTAGGGCGCAACTGAGTAATCTAATGTTGGTCCGGTTTTGGTTCTTGTTAACGTTGGCATTGATACGTGGCGAGTATACACGCGCGGGTCATAATAGAACAATATAATTAGGTTTTACTCTTTGTTCGATTGAATGAGGAAAAGTACTGTTTCCAAAGTTATACTGTTAGGGCGCAACTGAGTAGTCTAATGTTGGTCCGGTTTTGGTTCTTGTGAAGGTCGGCATGGATACGTTGCGAATATACACTCTCGGGGCATAATAGAACAATATAATTAGGTTTTACTCTTTGTTCGATTGAATGAGAGAAAGTACTGCTTCCAAAGATATACTGTTAGGGCGCAACTAAGTAGTCAAATGTTGGTCCGGTTTTGGTTCTTTTGAATGTCGGCATGGATACGTTGCGAATATACACTCTCGGGACATAATGGAACAATATAATTAGGTTTTACTCTTTGTTTGATTGAATGAGAAAAAGTACTGTTTCCCAAGATATACGGTTAGGGCGCAAATGAGTAATCTATTGTTGGTCCGGTTTTGGTTCTTGTTAACGTTGGCATGGATACGTTGCGAATATACACACTAGGGACATAATAGAACAATATAATTAGGTTTTACTCTTTGTTCGATTGAATGAGAAAAAGTACTGCTTCCAAAGATATACTGTTAGGGCGCAACTGAGTAGTCTAATGTTGGTCCGATTTTGGTTCTCGTTAACGTTGGCATGAATACGTTTCGAATATACACTCTCGGGACATAATAGAACAATATAATTAGGTTTTACTCTTTGTTCGATTGAGTGAGAAAAAGTACTGTTTCCCAAGATATACTGTTAGGGCGCAACTGAGTAGTCTAATGTTGGTCCGGTTTTGGTTCTTGTGAACGTTGGCATGGATACGTTGCGAATATACACTCTCGGGGCATAATAGAACAATATAATCAGGTTTTACTCTTTGTTCGATTGAATGAGAAAAAGTACTGTTTCCAAAGTTATACTGTTAGGGCGCCACTCAGTAGTCTATTGTTTGTCCGGTTTTTGTTCTTGTGAACGTTCGCACGGATACGTTGCGAATATACACTCTCGGGGCATAATAGAACAATATAATTAGGTTTTACACTTTATTCGATTGAATGAGAAAAAGTACTGTTTCCAAAGTTATACTGTTATGGCGCAACTGAGTAGTCTAATGTTGGTCCGGTTTTTGTTCTTGAGAACGTTGGCATGGACACGTTGCGAATATACACTCTCGGGACATAATAGAACAATATAATTAGGTTTTACTCTTTGTTCGATTGAATGAGAAAAAGTACTGCTTCCAAAGATATACTGTTAGGGCGCAACTGAGTAGTCAAATGTTGGTCCGGTTTTGGTTCTTGTGAACGTTGGCATGGATACGTTGCGAATATACACTCTCGGGACATAATAGAACAATATAATTAGGTTTTACTCTTTGTTTGATTGAATGAGAAAAAGTACTGTTTCCCAAGATATACTGTTAGGGCGCAACTGAGTAATCTAATGTTGGTCCGGTTTTGGTTCTTGTTAACGTTGGCATGGATACGTTGCGAATATACACTCTCGGGGCATAATAGAACAATATAATTAGGTTTTACTCTTTGTTCGATTGAATGAGAAAAAGTACTGCTTCCAAAGATATACTGTTAGGGCGCAACTGAGTAGTCTAATGTTGGTCCGGTTTTGGTTCTTTTGAACGTTGGCATGGATACGTTGCGACTATACACTCTCGGGACATAATAGAACAATATAATTAGGTTTTACTCTTTGTTCGATTGAATGAGAAAAAGTACTGCTTCCAAAGATATACTGTTAGGGCGCAACTGAGTAGTCTAATATTGGTCCGGTTTTGGTTCTTGTTAACGTTGGCATGGATACGTTGCGAATATACACTCTCGGGACATAATAGAACAATATAATTAGGTTTTACTCTTTGTTCGATTGAATGAGAAAAAGCACTGTTTCCCAAGATATACTGTTAGGGCGCAACTGAGTTGTCTAATGTTGGTCCGGTTTTGGTTCTTGTGAACGTTGGCATGGATACGTTGCGAATATACACTCGCGGGGCATAATAGAACAATATAATTAGGTTTTACTCTTTGTTCGATTCAATGAGAGAAAGTACTGCTTCCAAAGATATACTGTTAGGGCGCAACTAAGTTGTCAAATGTTGGTCCGGCTTTGGTTCTTTTGAACGTTGGCATGGATACGTTGCGAATATACACTCTCGGGACATAATAGAACAATATAATTAGGTTTTACTCTTTGTTCGATTGAATGAGAAAAAGTACTGCTTCCAAAGATATACTGTTAGGGCGCAACTGAGTAATCTAATGTTGGTCCGGTTTTGGTTCTTGTGAACGTTGGCATTGATACGTTGCGAATATGCACTCTCGGGGCATAATAGAACAATATAACTAGGTTTTACTCTTTGTTCGATTGAATAAGAAAAAGTACTGTTTCCAAAGTTATACTGTTAGGGCGCAACTGAGTAGTCTAATGTTGGTCCGGTTTTGGTTCTTCTGAAGGTCGGCATGGATACGTTGCGAATATACACTCTCGGGGCATAATAGGACAATATAATTAGGTTTTACTCTTTGTTCGATTGAATGAGAGAAAGTACAGCTTCCAAAGATATACCGTTAGGCGCAACTAAGTAGTCAAATGTTGGTCGGTTTTGGTTCTTTTGAATGTTGGCATGGATACGTTGCGAATATACACTCTCGGGACATAATAGAACAATATAATTAGGTTTTACTCTTTGTTTGATTGAATGAGAAAAAGTACTGTTTCCCAAGATATACTGTTAGGGCGCAAATGAGTAATCTAATGTTGTATCGGTTTTGGTTCATGTCAACATTGACATCGATACGTTGCAAATTTACACTCTCGGGGCATAATAGAACAATATAATTAGGTTTTACTCTTTGTTCGATTGAATGAGAAAAAGTACTGTTTCCCAAGATATACTGTTAGGGCGCAACTGAGTAATCTAATGTTGGTCCGGTTTTGGTTCTTGTTAACGTTGGCATGGATACGTTGCGAATATACACACTAGGGACATAATAGAACAATATAATTAGGTTTTACTCTTTGTTCGATTGAATGAGAAAAAGTACTGCTTCCAAAGATATACTGTTAGGGCGCAACTGAGTAGTCTAATGTTGGTCCGATTTTGGTTCTTGTTAACGTTGGCATGAATACGTTGCGAATATACACTCTCGGGACATAATAGAACAATATAATTAGGTTTTACTCTTTGTTCGATTGAGTGAGAAAAAGTACTGTTTCCCAAGATATACTGTTAGGGCGCAACTGAGTAGTCTAATGTTGGTCCGGTTTTGGTTCTTGTGAACGTTGGCATGGATACGTTGCGAATATACACTCTCGGGGCATAATAGAACAATATAATCAGGTTTTACTCTTTGTTCGATTGAATGAGAAAAAGTACTGTTTCCAAAGTTATACTGTTAGGGCGCCACTGAGTAGTCTATTGTTGGTCCGGTTTTTGTTCTTGTGAACGTTCGCACGGATACGTTGCGAATATACACTCTCGGGGCATAATAGAACAATATAATTAGGTTTTACACTTTCTTCGATTGAATGAGAAAAAGTACTGTTTCCAAAGTTATACTGTTATGGCGCAACTGAGTAATCTAATGTTGTCTCGGTTTTGGTTCATGTCAACATTGACATCGATACGTTGCAAATTTACACTCTCGGGGCATAATAGAACAATATAATTAGGTTTTACTCTTTGTTCGATTGAATGAGAAAAAGTACTGCTTCCAAAGATATACTGTTAGGGCGCAACTGAGTAATCTAATGTTGGTCCGGTTTTGGTTCTTGTGAACGTTGGCATTGATACGTTGCGAATATGCACTCTCGGGGCATAATAGAACAATATAATTAGGTTTTACTCTTTGTTCGATTGAATAAGTAAAAGTACTGTTTCCAAAGTTATACTGTTAGGGAGCAACTGAGTAGTCTAATGTTGGTCCGGTTTTGGTTCTTCTGAAGGTCGGCATGGATACGTTGCGAATATACACTCTCGGGGCATAATAGAGCAATATAATTAGGTTTTACTCTTTGTTCGATTGAATTAGGAAAAGTACTGTTTCCAAAGTTATACTGTTAGGGCGCAACTGAGTAGTCTAATGTTGGTCCGGTTTTGGTTCTTGTGAAGGTCGGCATGGATACGTTGCGAATATACACTCTCGGGGCATAATAGAACAATATAATTAGGTTTTACTCTTTGTTCGATTGAATAAGAGAAAGTACTGCTTCCCAAGATATACTGTTTGGGCGCAACTGAGTAGTCTAATGTTGTTCCGGTTTTGGTTCTTGTGAACGCTGGCATGGATACGTTGCGAATATACACTCTCGGGGCATAATAGAACAATATAATTAGGTTTTACTCTTTGTTCGATTGAGTGAGTAAAAGTACTGCTTCCAAAGATATACTGTTAGGGCGCAACTGAGTAGTCTAATGTTGGTCCGGTTTTGGTTCTTGTGAACGTTGGCATGGATACGTTGCGAATATACACTCTCGGGACATAATAGAACAATATAATTAGGTTTTACTCTTTGTTCGATTGAATGAGAAAAAGTACTGCTTCCGAAGATATACTGTTAGGGCGCAACTGAGTAGTCTAATGTTGGTCCGGTTTTGGTTCTTGTGAACGTTGGCATGGATACGTTGCGAATATACACTCTGGGGGCGTAATAGAACAATATAATTAGGTTTTACTCTTTGTTCGATTGAATGAGAGAAAGTACTGCTTCCAAAGATATACTGTTAGGGCGCAACTAAGTAGTCTAATGTTGGTCCGGTTTTGGTTCTTTTGAACGTTGGCATGGATACGTTGCGAATATACGCTCTCGGGACATAATAGAACAATATAATTAGGTTTTACTCTTTGTTCGATTGAATGAGAAAAAGTACTGCTTCCAAAGATATACTGTTAGGGCGCAACTGAGTAATCTAATGTTGGTCCGGTTTTGGTTCTTGTGAACGTTGGCATTGATACGTTGCGAATATGCACTCTCGGGGCATAATAGAACAATATAATTAGGTTTTACTCTTTGTTCGATTGAATAAGGAAAAGTACTGTTTCCAAAGTTATACTGTTAGGGCGCAACTGAGTAGTCTAATGTTGGTCCGGTTTTGGTTCTTGTGAAGGTCGGCATGGATACGTTGCGAATATACACTCTCGGGGCATAATAGAACAATATAATTAGGTTTTACTCTTTGTTCGATTGAATGAGAGAAAGTACTGCTTCCAAAGATATACTGTTAGGGCGCAACTAAGTAGTCAAATGTTGGTCCGGTTTTGGTTCTTTTGAATGTCGGCATGGATACGTTGCGAATATACACTCTCGGGACATAATAGAACAATATAATTAGGTTTTACTCTTTGTTCGATTGAATGAGAAAAAGTACTGTTTCCCAAGATATACTGTTAGGGCGCAAATGAGTAATCTATTGTTGGTCCGGTTTTGGTTCTTGTTAACGTTGGCATGGATACGTTGCGAATATACACACTAGGGACATAATAGAACAATATAATTAGGTTTTACTCTTTGTTCGATTGAATGAGAAAAAGTACTGCTTCCAAAGATATACTGTTAGGGCGCAACTGAGTAGTCTAATGTTGGTCCGATTTTGGTTCTCGTTAACGTTGGCATGAATACGTTTCGAATATACACTCTCGGGACATAATAGAACAATATAATTAGGTTTTACTCTTTGTTCGATTGAGTGAGAAAAAGTACTGTTTCCCAAGATATACTGTTAGGGCGCAACTGAGTAGTCTAATGTTGGTCCGGTTTTGGTTCTTGTGAACGTTGGCATGGATACGTTGCGAATATACACTCTCGGGGCATAATAGAACAATATAATCAGGTTTTACTCTTTGTTCGATTGAATGAGAAAAAGTACTGTTTCCAAAGTTATACTGTTAGGGCGCCACTGAGTAGTCTATTGTTTGTCCGGTTTTTGTTCTTGTGAACGTTCGCACGGATACGTTGCGAATATACACTCTCGGGGCATAATAGAACAATATAATTAGGTTTTACACTTTATTCGATTGAATGAGAAAAAGTACTGTTTCCAAAGTTATACTGTTAAGGCGCAACTGAGTAATCTAATGTTGTACCGGTTTTGGTTCTTGTGAACATTGACATCGATACGTTGCAAATTTACACTCTCGGGGCATAATAGAACAATATAATTAGGTTTTACTCTTTGTTCGATTGAATGAGAAAAAGTACTGCTTCCAAAGATATACTGTTAGGGCGCAACTGAGTAGTCTAATGTTGGTCCGGTTTTGGTTCTTGTGAATGTTGGCATGGATACGTTGCGAATATACACTCTCGGGGCATAATAGAACAATAAAATTATGTTTTACTCTTTGTTCGATTTAATGAGAAAAAGTACTGTTTCCAAAGTTATACTGTTAGGGCGCAACTGAGTAGTCTATTTGTAAGGACTCGAAACTGCGAAACGAGAAATTGGACTATGATTCAAATTGATCAAAGTCAAGTTAGGAATGCCTTAGAGTGATTAAAGGCATTAAGTAAGCTAAAAGTGCATTGGAAATGACCTGTACTGAAATCGGAGCGGAAACAGAAGATTTAAAATTTTCTGTGAGAAACGGGGCAGATAAATTGGCAGAAAATGCACAGTGTCGGAAAATTATGAAAACTGTAGGGTATGTCAGGATTATTATTATGAGGCTAGATTTAAAGTTTCATGCCATTCTGACACCCGAAAATACCCAAAATTGGGCTGTGCATTAGAGGGGTAATTTGGTAATTATGGATACAAGAGAGCTATTTGTATTTGACTTCTCTCTTGTCCCCTCATTACTTGCACCCTAAGCAAAGGAAAAGGCTCCTCTCTCTCTCTTTTGGCTGATAGAAAGAAAAGGAGAAAAAGAAGAAGAGAAGGAAGGAAAAGAAGAGAAGTGGAGAAAAAGCTTTGGAGAGTGGGATTTCTCTCCTTTGGGCTTTCCTCTACATCAAGTAGAGATCTTCTCAAGGTAAGCTTGGGATTTCTAAAGCTTAGATTTTTCTAGGGTTTCTAGGGTTTTGTGATATGACCTTAGAATGAGTTTTGGTGACCTCTAGAATTCTAGCTAGTTGCTAGAAGTATGATCTAGAGTCCGTTTCGGCTAGTTTAGCCGAAGTTGTGAGCTAGGGCTCCAAAATGCGATTTTGCTAACGGTTAGGGTTTGATCTAGTTTAACCCTATGTTTGTGATGGTTTTAGGCTCGGGAGCACTCCCGCGAAATCAGTTAGCGATTCCGACGAGCGAGCGCGGCGGAATTGAGCCGGGAGCCTAAATTGGTTTAAATTGCCGTAGAGTGCGGCGAAGCCTTCGAGAATTCGGCGAAGTGCGTCGGTGGAGCCTACACGATATTAGAAGGTGGGGGTGTCCATCCCGGCACTGGGCTGCTCCCTATGTCCGTATGTGCATATGTATATAGTATCGATCTAATGTAAATTGTCGAAAACAAGTTAGGGTAAGATACTCCTTTATTGCATGTAGTTCTAGCTAGTGTAGGATATGCTTGACACTAGGGTAGAATACATGAATAAAGGCGAGTGATGACATTGAAACCCTAAAGTAGAAAACTTATATGAGTTGGCAAAACTGAAAGACATTCCTTTATTTGCATGTGATTCTAGCTAGTGTAGCGTGATATGCTTGACACTAGGGTAGAATACATGAATAAAGGTGAATGATGACATTGAAACTCTAGTGTAAAGAACTTGTATGAGTTTGACAGAACTAAGAACAAACGACAACCTAGATCGAGTGGCATCTAGTTGAATGATAACCTAGATCGAGTGGCATCTAGTTGAATGATAACCTAGATCGAGTGGCATCTAGTAAATAAGAACATTGACAAATGACATGTTGAACTAGAGTCTAGGTGAACTCTATGCATGATGAACTAGAGGTGATAGTTCTGAGAGTTGTTAACCTTAGTTGATAGGGTATCCTCAGTTGGCGAGGATTGGATCATACTCACACAGTCTGTTTGAGCTTGTGGTGGTCGCTCCACACAAGCAGTGCACTCCGGAGTTGTCACACGAGCGGGGTAGCTCACCGGGTGGGATACGAGCGGGGTAGCTCCTCACCCATTGGACTGGGAGGTGAGTCGGGCGAAGGGCGGGGTAGCTCTTCACCTGTGAGATTTGAGCGGGGTAGCTCTTCACCTATGAGGTTCGAGCGGGGTAGCTCTTCACCTATTAGATTTGAGCGGGGTAGCTCATCACTGGGAGATTTGAGAGATCAGTAGAGGGGAAAGGCGGGGTAGCCCTTCACCTCTTCACCTACTAGATTTGTAGTGTGAGTTGAGGGCGAACCTTGAGGGTAAGCCAAGAGATTGAATAAAGACAAGAATATGTTTCCTGTTAAACATAGTAAAGTGATAGTTTCCTTATGCTCTACTTAGCATGATAGTTCTTAAACTATAGTGAGCATGCTTGTTTATACGGTTGTGTATAGTAGAAATATCGATAGCATGATTTACAGCTTTCCATATTATCGATAGCATGATTTACTGCTTTTCTATATAAATATCTATCTGTGCATACCTATGCCGTATGGACCTAGTGGGGAGATCGGTGGAGTCGGTGGCCGAGCCCACTGGGAACTAAGGAAGTTAGTTCTCACCCCACCACTATTACAGGGATAGCGCGAGTACCCCGGACGAGGAGCGTGGCAAGGGCATAGCGCCCTAGTCCGAGGTAGCGGCCACCTATGGTATTAGAACCACCGTCATGTGTATGAGTGTGGAAATGATGTATAGATGAGAGGTTGTGAGATATGTGTATATATGTTATTTTGCAAGTCAAAGAAACTTGTTGTAAATGATGTTTGGAACGTTAATGTAATAGCTAAGTATTTCTCTCTTTTATACTTGTATGAATTTACTCGTATCGCTTGCTCTTGTTTGGTTGGCACTTTTAGTGCTTTGCTTAGTCATGAATAAAAATGAATTCTGTTCTTGTACATGACTCGTTTGTTGAGCCTTGGTCGGACAGGGGAGGTGCTGTCCGCCCGGCGTCTGTTTGACGTACCCGTGCCGACCAAATTGGCGGTCGCGGGCGTGACAGATAAGATGGTATCAGAGCCATAAGAGCAAGTAAAGAGAGAGTCTAGGACGACCTAGGAGACCCTAGGATGGAAGCCTAAGGCGATAGGTGCGTGAGGGGAACGTGGACCTATTGCGGTGAGGTTAAAGGATTGGGTCAACAGGTTTTTGTGTCTCTATAAGGTACTAGAGATGGACTTGAGTGGTATAAATTCTTGATCGGAGGTGATTATGTCGAGCGCCGACGACATAATACTAAGAGCCCAGAATGAGTACGCTCGCGAGCTTCCGCCCGATTTTTGCTAATGAGTTATACGATTGTTAATTGTGTAGACGTTGTTGGTTTAAGTTGTTAACCAACTTGTTGCGTTTCAGGAGCTAATGGCACCTAGGAGACGCGATACGCATAGGACCGTTCCGGTATCACCCCCGGCGGTGCCCGATCACGCGGAGTTGCCCGGGCAGGACGAGCTGCCCGAGCAAGCCGAGTTGCCTGAGCAGGGTGAGCTACCTGAGCAGGCTGGGACGAGTATGGTGCGGGAGCTGCAAGCACAAATGTTGGCGCTTGTCGGAGCAATGCAACGGCAAGAGGTTCAATTTGGGCAGCTTCAAGCACTAGTGGAGCGCCAAGTGACGGCGGCGGCGGCGGCCGCGACGGCAACGGTGGACGTTCGGTTAGGGAATATGAGCGGGAGTTCACTCATTATGTGAACTGTGTCCCCGATGTCGCGAGAACGGATCAGGAACGAGCGGAGTGCTTCGTTCGGGGACTCCGGCCCGATGTGTTCCGAACGGTTCACGCCTTTAAGTTTCTATCCTTTGCGGAGGTGCTTGACCGTGCTTTGTGGGTCGAGCATGGAAGTGTGTGCGTTCGAGATGAACGCGAGACCTTCGATTTGGGCATGCTTATGTGGTGAGAATGTAGCACCTGCCGGAGCAGGTAGAGAGCTAGATGGCACTAGCAAATTGCTGGTGATGGCCTGTGGATAAAATGGGACTCGTGGTAGAGATGGAATTGGCGGACGTCTCTCAAGGCAATGAGTGAAAGATTGCGAGAATTGAGCCATGTTATTTGAGGATCTCTGGAGAGTCCGGGAAATTTCGGACATGATTCCCGTAGAACGAGCAGTGAAAGCTGGATCGCTATTGAGAAAGCGGTTGGTTGGTGGCCAAGTGCAAGCACGTGGGCCTAGTAGTACCTCGAAGTGAGGTTGGCGAGTCGTGCTTGTGGCCGGTGTGCATAGGCATGGTTGCCTAGTGCCGGACTTAGCGTACGAGGTGTATGGCGCGCGAGTAGAGGTATCCGTGGAGTGCGGTGTTGATTCAGCCGGGGGAGTTTGTAGGCAGTAGCACCGTAGCATTGCTAGGTGTGAAGCGTGCCTGGGATAACTCGTTGGGCTGATGGCTTGCACTGGGTGCCTAGGAGCCGATAATGTCATGTGTTGCTCGGGTGAGCAAGCCGGTTGAGACAACAGTTGTGGGTACTGCTTGAGGACGATCCGTGCCCGGACTACTCGTGGATCGTGGAGCCCGGGCCCACGTGGACAAAGCGCAATGGGCCGTGAATCGCGCGGCCCGGGGGTAGGGCGAGTTTGGTCGTGACGGTAGTCCGAGCTTGGACCCGGGAACGTGGAATGCCACGTGTTGGATCGTGAGATCGAGGATACACCAAGTGTGTACTGACCCAACCTGAGGATCTGTAGTGGTTTGGGGTCTTGTTTGTTTACTCCTAGTTGGAGTGTGTGCGAATTTCTAAATGAGAATCTCGCCAGGAAATGATAATTGGGTGCGCCGGTAAGCGAGAGACGCTAGGCGTAGTTGCGACGGGTTTAAGCGGTAGACCTATGTAAAGTTGGTGGCCTTTGGCTCACCTATGGAAACCGAGGATCGGTAAGGCCGGTAACTCTATTAATGAGTCTGGCTTAGATTCATGAACGGAGTGTTCGTGTGAGCTCGTTGCAATGACGAAGTTGAATTGGATGTGAAGCGCAAAGAGAAGCTCTTTGTATGCCGGTAATGCACTTTCGGCGTTACGCTTAGTAAGTGTGAGGGAATTTGGTCTCACATCTTCCGTAGTGGGCCTTTGGACAATTCCGATGAGTAAAAGGCCACTCCGAGATGGAAAAGTGCATTGGAATCCCCGATTGCCCGATAAATCGAGTTAGGGTATGAATTGGGTTGAATTGAGTTAGTTTCGAGGATGGAACTTCTTTTAAGGAGGGGAGGATGTAAGGACTCGAAACTGCGAAACGAGAAATTGGACTATGATTCAAATTGATCAAAGTCAAGTTAGGAATGCCTTAGAGTGATTAAAGGCATTAAGTAAGCTAAAAGTGCATTTGAAATGACCTATACTGAAATCGGAGCGGAAACAGAAGATTTAAAATTTTCTGTGAGAAACGGGGCAGATAAATTGGCAGAAAATGCACAGTGTCGGAAAATTATGAAAACTGTAGGGTATGTCAGGATTATTATTATGAGGCTAGATTTAAAGTTTCATGCCATTCTGACACCCGAAAATACCCAAAATTGGGCTGTGCATTAGAGGGGTAATTTGGTAATTATGGATACAAGAGAGCTATTTGTATTTGACTTCTCTCTTGTCCCCTCATTACTTGCACCCTAAGCAAAGGAAAAGGCTCCTCTCTCTCTCTCTTTTGGCTGATAGAAAGAAAAGGAGAAAAAGAAGAAGAGAAGGAAGGAAAAGAAGAGAAGTGGAGAAAAAGCTTTGGAGAGTGGGATTTCTCTCCTTTGGGCTTTCCTCTACATCAAGTAGAGATCTTCTCAAGGTAAGCTTGGGATTTCTAAAGCTTAGATTTTTCTAGGGTTTCTAGGGTTTTGTGATATGACCTTAGAATGAGTTTTGGTGACCTCTAGAATTCTAGCTAGTTGCTAGAAGTATGATCTAGAGTCCGTTTCGGCTAGTTTAGCCGAAGTTGTGAGCTAGGGCTCCAAAATGCGATTTTGCTAACGGTTAGGGTTTGATCTAGTTTAACCCTATGTTTGTGATGGTTTTAGGCTCGGGAGCACTCCCGCGAAATCAGTTAGCGATTCCGACGAGCGAGCGCGGAGGAATTGAGCCGGGAGCCTAAATTGGTTTAAATTGCCGTAGAGTGCGGCGAAGCCTTCGAGAATTCGGCGAAGTGCGTCGGTGGAGCCTTTACGATATTAGAAGGTGGGGGGTGTCCATCCCGAAGCAGCTGGGCTGCTCCCTATGTCTGTATGTGCATATGTATATAGTATCGATCTAATGTAAATTGTCGAAAACAAGTTAGGGTAAGATACTCCTTTATTGCATGTAGTTCTAGCTAGTGTAGCTGGATATGCTTGACACTAGGGTAGAATACATGAATAAAGGCGAGTGATGACATTGAAACCCTAAAGTAGAAAACTTATATGAGTTGGCAAAACTGAAAGACATTCCTTTATTTGCATGTGATTCTAGCTAGTGTAGCGTGATATGCTTGACACTAGGGTAGAATACATGAATAAAGGTGAATGATGACATTGAAACTCTAGTGTAAAGAACTTGTATGAGTTTGACAGAACTAAGAACAAACGACAACCTAGATCGAGTGGCATCTAGTTGAATGATAACCTAGATCGAGTGGCATCTAGTTGAATGATAACCTAGATCGAGTGGCATCTAGTAAATAAGAACATTGACAAATGACATGTTGAACTAGAGTCTAGGTGAACTCTATGCATGATGAACTAGAGGTGATAGTTCTGAGAGTTGTTAACCTTAGTTGATAGGGTATCCTCAGTTGGCGAGGATTGGATCATACTCACACAGTCTGTTTGAGCTTGTGGTGGTCGCTTCACACACGAGCGGGGTAGCTCACCGGGTGGGATACGAGCGGGGTAGCTCCTCACCCATTGGACTGGGAGGTGAGTCGGGCGAAGGGCGGGGTAGCTCTTCACCTGTGAGATTTGAGCGGGGTAGCTCTTCACCTATGAGGTTTGAGCGGGGTAGCTCTTCACCTATTAGATTTGAGCGGGGTAGCTCATCACTGGGAGATTTGAGAGATCAGTAGAGGGGAAAGGCGGGGTAGCCCTTCACCTCTTCACCTACTAGATTTGTAGTGTGAGTTGAGGGCGAACCTTGAGGGTAAGCCAAGAGATTGAATAAAGACAAGAATATGTTTCCTGTTAAACATAGTAAAGTGATAGTTTCCTTATGCTGTACTTAGCATGATAGTTCTTAAACTATAGTGAGCATGCTTGTTTATACGGTTGTGTATAGTAGAAATATCGATAGCATGATTTACAGCTTTCCATATTATCGATAGCATGATTTACTGCTTTTCTATATAAATATCTATCTGTGCATACCTATGCCGTATGGACCTAGTGGGGAGATCGGTGGAGTCGGTGGCCGAGCCCACTGGGAACTAAGGAAGTTAGTTCTCACCCCACCACTATTACAGGGGATAGCGCGAGTACCCCGGGCGAGGAGCGTGGCAAGGGCATAGCGCCCTAGTCCGAGGTAGCGGCCACCTATGGTATTAGAACCACCGTCATGTGTATGAGTGTGGAAATGATGTATAGATGAGAGGTTGTGAGATATGTGTATATATGTTATTTTGCAAGTCAAAGAAACTTGTTGTAAATGATGTTTGGAACGTTAATGTAATAGCTAAGTATTTCTCTCTTTTATACTTGTATGAATTTACTCGTATCGCTTGCTCTTGTTTGGTTGGCACTTTTAGTGCTTTGCTTAGTCATGAATAAAAATGAATTCTGTTCTTGTACATGACTCGTTTGTTGAGCCTTGGTCGGACAGGGGAGGTGCTGTCCGTCCGGCGTCTGTTCGACGTACCCGTGCCGACCAAATTGGCGGTCGCGGGGCGTAACACTATTGTTGGTCCGGTTTTGGTTTTTGTGAAGGTCGGCATGGATACGTTGCGAATATACACTCTCGGGGCATAATAGAACAATATAATTAGGTATTACTCTTTGTTCGATTGAATGAGAAAAAGTACTGCTTCCAAAGATATACTGTTAGGGTGCAACTGAGTAATCTAATGTTGGTCCGGTTTTGGTTCTTGTGAACGTGGGCATTGATACGTTGCGAATATGCACTCTCGGGGCATAATAGAACAATATAATTAGGTTTTACTCTTTGTTCGATTGAATGAGGAAAAGTACTGTTTCAAAAGTTATATTGTTAGGGTGCAGCTGGGTAGTCTAATGTTGGTCCGGTTTTGGTTTTTGTGAAGGTCGGCATGGATACGTTGCGAATATACACTCTCGGGGCATAATAGAACAATATAATTAGGTTTTACTCTTTGTTCGATTGAATGAGAGAAAGTACTGCTTCCAAAGATATACTGTTAGGGCGCAACTAAGTAGTCTAATGTTGGTCCGGTTTTGGTTCTTTTGAACGTTGGCATGGATACGTTGCGACTATACACTCTCGGGACATAATAGAACAATATAATTAGGTTTTACTCTTTGTTCGATTGAATGAGAAAAAGTACTGCTTCCAAAGATATACTGTTAGGGCGCAACTGAGTAGTCTAATATTGGCCCGGTTTTGGTTCTTGTTAACGTTGGCATGGATACGTTGCGAATATACACTCTCGGGACATAATAGAACAATATAATTAGGTTTTACTCTTTGTTCGATTGAATGAGAAAAAGTACTGTTTCCCAAGATATACTGTTAGGGCGCAACTGAGTAGTCTAATGTTGGTCCGGTTTTGGTTCTTGTGAAGGTCGGCATGGATACGTTGCGAATATACACTCTCGGGGCATAATAGAACAATATAATTAGGTTTTACTCTTTGTTCGATTGAATGAGAAAAATACGTTTCCCAAGATATCTTTGTTAGGGCGCAACTGTGTTATCTAATGTTGGTCCGGTTTTGGTTCTTGTTAACGTTGGCATGGATACGTTGCGAATATACACACTAGGGACATAATAGAACAATATAATTAGGTTTTACTCTTTGTTCGATTGAATGAGAAAAAGTACTGCTTCCAAAGATATACTGTTAGGGCGCAACTGAGTAGTCTAATGTTGGTCCGGTTTTGGTTCTTGTGAACGTTGGCATGGACACGTTGCGAATATACACTCTCGGGACATAATAGAACAATATAATTAGGTTTTACTCTTTGTTCGATTGAGTGAGAAAAATCTGTTTCCCAAGATATGTTGTTAGGGCGCAACTGCGAAGTCTAATGTTGGCCCGGTTTTGGTTCTTGTGAACGTTGGCATCGATACGTTGTGAATTTACACTCTCGGGGCATAATAGAATAATATAATTCGGTTTTACTCTTTGTTCGATTGAATGAGAAAAATCACTGTTTCCAAAGTTATCTTTGTTAGGGCGCCACTGAGTAGTCTATTGTTTGTCCGGTTTTTGTTCTTGTGAACGGTCGCACCGATACGTTGCCAATATACACTCTCGGGGCATAATAGAACAATATACTTGGGTTTTACACTTTATTCGATTGAATGAGAAAAGTCGTTTCCAAAGTTATCGTTAGGGCGCAACTGAGTAGTCTAATGTTGGTCCGGTTTTGGTTCTTGAGAACGTTGGCATGGACACGTTGCGAATATACACTCTCGGGACATAATAGAACAATATAATTAGGTTTTACTCTTTGTTCGATTGAATGAGAAAAAGTACTGTTTCCAAAGTTATACTGTTAAGGCGCAACTGAGTAATCTAATGTTGTACCGGTTTTGGTTCTTGTGAACATTGACATCGATACGTTGCAAATTTACACTCTCGGGGCATAATAGAACAATATAATTAGGTTTTACTCTTTGTTCGATTGAATGAGAAAAATCTTGCTTCCAAAGATATCTTTGTTAGGGCGCAACTGAGTAATCTAATGTTGGTCCGGTTTTGGTTCTTGTCAGCGTTGGCATTGATACGTTGCGAATATGCACTCTCGGGGCATAATAGAACAATATAATTAGGTTTTACTCTTTGTTCGATTGAATGAGGAAAAGTACTGTTTCCAAAGTTATACTGTTATGGCGCAACTGAGTAATATAATGTTGTTCCGGTTTTGGTTCTTGTGAAGGTCGGCATGGATACGTTGCGAATATACACTCTCGGGGCATAATAGAACAATATAATTAGGTTTTACTCTTTGTTCGATTGAATAAGAGAAAGTACTGCTTCCAAAGATATACTGTTAGGGCGCAACTGAGTAGTCTAATGTTGGTCCGGTTTTGGTTCTTGTGAACGCTGGCATGGATACGTTGCGAATATACACTCTCCGGACATAATAGAACAATATAATTAGGTTTTACTCTTTGTTCGATTGAGTGAGTAAAAGTACTACTTCCAAAGATATACTGTTAGGGCGCCACTGAGTAGTCTATTGTTGGTCCGGTTTTTATTCTTGTGAACGTTCGCACGGATACGTTGCGAATATACACTCTCGGGGCAAAATAGAACAATATAATTAGGTTTTACACTTTATTCGATTGAATGAGAAAAAGTACTGTTTCCAAAGTTATACTGTTAAGGCGCAATTGATTAATCTAATGTTGTACCGGTTTTGGTTCTTGTGAACATTGACATCGATACGTTGCAAATTTACACTCTCGGGGCATAATAGAACAATATAATTAGGTTTTACTCTTTGTTCGATTGAATGAGAAAAATCCTTCCAAAGATATACCGTTAGGCGCAACCGAGTAATCTAATGTTGGTCGGTTTTGGTTCTTGTGAACGTTGGCATTGATACGTTGCGAATATGCACTCTCGGGCATAATAGAACAATATAATTAGGTTTTACTCTTTGTTCGATAGAATGAGAAAAAGTACTGTTTCCAAAGTTATACTGTTAGGGCGCAACTGAGTAGTCTAATGTTGGTCCGTTTTTGGTTTTTGTGAAGGTCGGCATGGATACGTTGCGAATATACACTCTCGGGGCATAATAGAACAATATAATTAGGTATTACTCTTTGTTCGATTGAATGAGAAAAAGTACTGCTTCCAAAGATATACTGTTAGGGCGCAACTGAGTAATCTAATGTTGGTCCGGTTTTGGTTCTTGTGAACGTGGGCATTGATACGTTGCGAATATGCACTCTCGGGGCATAATAGAACAATATAATTAGGTTTTACTCTTTGTTCGATTGAATGAGGAAAAGTACTGTTTCCAAAGTTATACTGTTAGGGCGCAACTGAGTAGTCTAATGTTGGTCCGGTTTTGGTTTTTGTGAAGGTCGGCATGGATACGTTGCGAATATACACTCTCGGGGCATAATAGAACAATATAATTAGGTTTTACTCTTTGTTCGATTGAATGAGAGAAAGTACTGCTTCCAAAGATATACTGTTAGGGCGCAACTAAGTAGTCTAATGTTGGTCTGGTTTTGGTTCTTTTGAACGTTGGCATGGATACGTTGCGACTATACACTCTCGGGACATAATAGAACAATATAATTAGGTTTTACTCTTTGTTCGATTGAATGAGAAAAAGTACTGCTTCCAAAGATATCGTTAGGGCGCAACCGAGTAGTCTAATATTGGCCGGTTTTGGTTCTTGTTAACGTTGGCATGGATACGTTGCGAATATACACTCTCGGGACATAATAGAACAATATAATTAGGTTTTACTCTTTGTTCGATTGAATGAGAAAAATCTTGTTTCCCAAGATATACCGTTAGGCGCAAATCGAGTAGTCTAATGTTGGTCGGTTTTGGTTCTTGTGAAGGTCGGCATGGATACGTTGCGAATATACACTCTCGGGGCATAATAGAACAATATAATTAGGTTTTACTCTTTGTTCGATTGAATGAGAAAAAGTACTGTTTCCAAAGATATACTGTTAGGGCGCAAATGAGTAATCTATTGTTGGTCCGGTTTTGGTTCTTGTTAACGTTGGCATGGATACGTTGCGAATATACACACTAGGGACATAATAGAACAATATAATTAGGTTTTACTCTTTGTTCGATTGAATGAGAAAAAGTACTGCTTCCAAAGATATACTGTTAGGGCGCAACTGAGTAGTCTAATGTTGGTCCGATTTTGGTTCTCGTTAACGTTGGCATGGATACGTTGCGAATATACACTCTCGGGACATAATAGAACAATATAATTAGGTTTTACTCTTTGTTCGATTGAGTGAGAAAAAGTACTGTTTCCCAAGATATACTGTTAGGGCGCAACTGAGTAGTCTAATGTTGGTCCGGTTTTGGTTCTTGTGAACGTTGGCATGGATACGTTGCGAATATACACTCTCGGGGCATAATAGAACAATATAATCAGGTTTTACTCTTTGTTCGATTGAATGAGAAAAAGTACTGTTTCCAAAGTTATACTGTTAGGGCGCCACTCAGTAGTCTATTGTTTGTCCGGTTTTTGTTCTTGTGAACGTTCGCACGGATACGTTGCGAATATACACTCTCGGGGCATAATAGAACAATATAATTAGGTTTTACACTTTATTCGATTGAATGAGAAAAAGTACTGTTTCCAAAGTTATACTGTTATGGCGCAACTGAGTAGTCTAATGTTGGTCCGGTTTTGGTTCTTGAGAACGTTGGCATGGATACGTTGCGAATATACACTCTCGGGGCATAATAGAACAATATAATTAGGTTTTACTCTTTGTTCGATTGAATGAGAAAAAGTACAGTTTCCAAAGTTATACTGTTAAGGCGCAACTGAGTAATCTAATGTTGTACCGGTTTTGGTTCTTGTGAACATTGACATCGATACGTTGCAAATTTACACTCTCGGGGCATAATAGAACAATATAATTAGGTTTTACTCTTTGTTCGATTGAATGAGAAAAAGTACTGCTTCCAAAGATATACTGTTAGGGCGCAACTGAGTAATCTAATGTTGGTCCGGTTTTGGTTCTTGTCAGCGTTGGCATTGATACGTTGCGAATATGCACTCTCGGGGCATAATAGAACAATATAATTAGGTTTTACTCTTTGTTCGATTGAATGAGAAAAAGTACTGTTTCCAAAGTTATACTGTTAGGGCGCAACTGAGTAGTCTAATGTTGGTCCGGTTTTGGTTCTTGTGAAGGTCGGCATGGATACGTTGCGAATATACACTCTCGGGGCATAATAGAACAATATAATTAGGTTTTACTCTTTGTTCGATTGAATAAGAGAAAGTACTGCTTCCAAAGATATACTGTTAGGGCGCAACTGAGTAGTCTAATGTTGGTCCGGTTTTGGTTCTTGTGAACGCTGGCATGGATACGTTGCGAATATACACTCTCCGGACATAATAGAACAATATAATTAGGTTTTACTCTTTGTTCGATTGAGTGAGTAAAAGTACTACTTCCAAAGATATACTGTTAGGGCGCCACTGAGTAGTCTATTGTTGGTCCGGTTTTTATTCTTGTGAACGTTCGCACGGATACGTTGCGAATATACACTCTCGGGGCAAAATAGAACAATATAATTAGGTTTTACACTTTATTCGATTGAATGAGAAAAAGTACTGTTTCCAAAGTTATACTGTTAAGGCGCAACTGAGTAATCTAATGTTGTACCGGTTTTGGTTCTTGTGAACATTGACATCGATACGTTGCAAATTTACACTCTGCATAATAGAACAATATAATTAGGTTTTACTCTTTGTTCGATTGAATGAGAAAAAGTACTGCTTCCAAAGATATACCGTTAGGGCGCAACTGAGTAATCTAATGTTGGTCCGGTTTTGGTTCTTGTGAACGTTGGCATTGATACGTTGCGAATATGCACTCTCGGGCATAATAGAACAATAAAATTAGGTTTTACTCTTTGTTCGATTGAATGAGGAAAATCTTGTTTCCAAAGTTATCCTGTTAGGGCGCAACTGAGTAGTCTAATGTTGGTCCGGTTTTGGTTTTTGTGAAGGTCGGCATGGATACGTTGCGAATATACACTCTCGGGGCATAATAGAACAATATAATTAGGTATTACTCTTTGTTCGATTGAATGAGAAAAAGTACTGCTTCCAAAGATATACTGTTAGGGTGCAACTGAGTAATCTAATGTTGGTCCGGTTTTGGTTCTTGTGAACGTGGGCATTGATACGTTGCGAATATGCACTCTCGGGGCGTAATAGAACAATATAATTAGGTTTTACTCTTTGTTCGATTGAATGAGGAAAAGTACTGTTTCCAAAGTTATACTGTTAGGGCGCAACTGAGTAGTCTAATGTTGGTCCGGTTTTGGTTTTTGTGAAGGTCGGCATGGATACGTTGCGAATATACACTCTCGGGGCATAATAGAACAATATAATTAGGTTTTACTCTTTGTTCGATTGAATGAGAGAAAGTACTGCTTCCAAAGATATACTGTTAGGGCGCAACTGAGTAGTCTAATGTTGGTCCGGTTTTGGTTCTTTTGAACGTTGGCATGGATACGTTGCGACTATACACTCTCGGGACATAATAGAACAATATAATTAGGTTTTACTCTTTGTTCGATTGAATGAGAAAAAGTACTGCTTCCCAAGATATACTGTTAGGGCGCAACTGAGTAGTCTAATATTGGTCCGGTTTTGGTTCTTGTTAACGTTGGCATGGATACGTTGCGAATATACACTCTCGGGACATAATAGAACAATATAATTAGGTTTTACTCTTTGTTCGATTGAATGAGAAAAAGTACTGTTTCCCAAGATATACTGTTAGGGCGCAACTGAGTAGTCTAATGTTGGTCCGGTTTTGGTTCTTGTGAAGGTCGGCATGGATACGTTGCGAATATACACACTCGGGGCATAATAGAACAATATAATTAGGTTTTACTCTTTGTTCGATTGAATGAGAAAAAGTACTGTTTCCCAAGATATACTATTAGGGCGCAACTGAGTAGTCTAATGTTGGTCCGGTTTTGGTTCTTGTGAACGTTGGCATGGATACGTTGCGAATATACACTCTCGGGGCATAATAGAACAATATAATCAGGTTTTACTCTTTGTTCGATTGAATGAGAAAAAGTAATTGTTTCCAAAGTTATACCGTTGTTAGGGCGCCACTGAGTAGTCTATTGTTGGTCCGGTTTTTGTTCTTGTGAACGTTCGCACGGATACGTTGCGAATATACACTCTCGGGGCATAATAGAACAATATAATTAGGTTTTACACTTTATTCGATTGAATGAGAAAAAGTACTGTTTCCAAAGTTATACTGTTATGGCGCAACTGAGTAATCTAATGTTATACCGGTTTTGGTTCTTGTCAACATTGACATCGATACGTTGCAAATTTACACTCTCGGGGCATAATAGAACAATATAATTAGGTTTTACTCTTTGTTCGATTGAATGAGAAAAATCGCTTCCAAAGATATCTTTGTTAGGGCGCAACTGAGTAATCTAATGTTGGTCCGGTTTTGGTTCTTGTCAGCGTTGGCATGGATTCGTTGTGAATATGCACTCTCGGGCATAATAGAACAATATAATTAGGTTTTACTCTTTGTTCGATTGAATGAGGAAAAGTATCTTGTTTCCAAAGTTATACCGTTAGGGGCGCAACTGAGTAGTCTAATGTTGGTCCGGTTTTGGTTCTTGTGAAGGTCGGCATGGATACGTTGCGAATATACACTCTCGGGGCATAATAGAACAATATAATTAGGTTTTACTCTTTGTTCGATTGAATAAGAGAAAGTACTGCTTCCAAAGATATACTGTTAGGGCGCAACTGAGTAGTCTAATGTTGGTCCGGTTTTGGTTCTTGTGAACGCTGGCATGGATACGTTGCGAATATACACTCTCCGGACATAATAGAACAATATAATTAGGTTTTACTCTTTGTTCGATTGAGTGAGTAAAAGTACTACTTCCAAAGATATACTGTTAGGGCGCCACTGAGTAGTCTATTGTTGGTCCGGTTTTTATTCTTGTGAACGTTCGCACGGATACGTTGCGAATATACACTCTCGGGGCAAAATAGAACAATATAATTAGGTTTTACACTTTATTCGATTGAATGAGAAAAAGTACTGTTTCCAAAGTTATACTGTTAAGGCGCAACTGAGTAATCTAATGTTGTACCGGTTTTGGTTCTTGTGAACATTGACATCGATACGTTGCAAATTTACACTCTCGGGGCATAATAGAACAATATAATTAGGTTTTACTCTTTGTTCGATTGAATGAGAAAAATCTGCTTCCAAAGATATACTTGTTAGGCGCAAGCGAGTAATCTAATGTTGGTCCGGTTTTGGTTCTTGTGAACGTTGGCATTGATACGTTGCGAATATGCACTCTCGGGCATAATAGAACAATAAAATTAGGTTTTACTCTTTGTTCGATTGAATGAGGAAAAATCGTTTCCAAAGTTATCTTGTTAGGCGCAACCGAGTAGTCTATTGTTGGTCCGGTTTTGGTTTTTGTGAAGGTCGGCATGGATACGTTGCGAATATACACTCTCGGGCATAATAGAACAATATAATTAGGTTTTACTCTTTGTTCGATTGAATGAGAAAAAGTACTGTTTCCAAAGTTATACTGTTAGGGCGCAACTGAGTAGTCTAATGTTGGTCCGGTTTTGGTTCTTGTGAACGTGGGCATGGATACGTTGCGAATATGCACTCTCGGGCATAATAGAACAATATAATTAGGGTTTACTCTTTGTTCGATTGAATGAGGAAAAGTACTGTTTCCAAAGTTATACTGTTAGGGCGCAACTGAGTAGTCTAATGTTGGTCCGGTTTTGGTTCTTGTGAAGGTCGGCATGGATACGTTCTGAATATACACTCTCGGGGCATAATAGAACAATATAATTAGGTTTTACTCTTTGTTCGATTGAATGAGAGAAAGTACTGCTTCCAAAGATATACTGTTAGGGCGCAACTAAGTAGTCTAATGTTGGTCCGGTTTTGGTTCTTTTGAACGTTGGCATGGATACGTTGCGACTATACACTCTCGGGACATAATAGAACAATATAATTAGGTTTTACTCTTTGTTCGATTGAATGAGAAAAAGTACTGCTTCCAAAGATATACTGTTAGGGCGCAACTGAGTAGTCTAATATTGGTCCGGTTTTGGTTCTTGTTAACGTTGGCATGGATACGTTGCGAATATACACTCTCGGGACATAATAGAACAATATAATTAGGTTTTACTCTTTGTTCGATTGAATGAGAAAAATCTTGTTTCCCAAGATATACCGTTAGGCGCAAGCGAGTAGTCTAATGTTGGTCCGGTTTTGGTTCTTGTGAAGGTCGGCATGGATACGTTGCGAATATACACTCTCGGGGCATAATAGAACAATATAATTAGGTTTTACTCTTTGTTCGATTGAATGAGAAACAGTACTGTTTCCCAAGATATACTATTAGGGCGCAACTGAGTAGTCTAATGTTGGTCCGGTTTTGGTTCTTGTGAACGTTGGCATGGATACGTTGCGAATATACACTCTCGGGGCATAATAGAACAATATAATTCGGTTTTACTCTTTGTTCGATTGAATGAGAAAAATCTTGTTTCCAAAGTTATCTTGTTAGGCGCCATGAGTAGTCTATTGTTGGTCGGTTTTGTTCTTGTGAACGTTCGCACGGATACGT
Organism: Aechmea fasciata; assembly: GCA_025177825.1. NCBI lineage: Eukaryota > Viridiplantae > Streptophyta > Magnoliopsida > Poales > Bromeliaceae > Aechmea > Aechmea fasciata. Next base: position 13,646,573 of record CM045933.1, read on the forward strand.
TGCGAATATACACTCTCGGGCATAATAGAACAATATAATTAGGTTTTACACTTTATTCGATTGAATGAGAAAAAGTACTGTTTCCAAAGTTATACTGTTATGGCGCAACTGAGTATTCTAATGTTATACCGGTTTTGGTTCTTGTCAACATTGACATCGATACGTTGCAAATTTACACTCTCGGGGCATAATAGAACAATATAATTAGGTTTTACTCTTTGTTCGATTGAATGAGAAAAAGTACTGCTTCCAAAGATATACTGTTAGGGCGCAACTGAGTAATCTAATGTTTGTCCGGTTTTGGTTCTTGTGAACGTTGGAATTGATACGTTGCGAATATACGCTCTCCGGACATAATAGAACAATATAATTAGGTTTTACTCTTTGTTCGATTGAATGAGGAAAATCTTGTTTCCAAAGTTATACTGTTAGGGCGCAACTGAGTAGTCTAATGTTGGTCCGGTTTTGGTTCTTGTGAAGGTCGGCATGGATACGTTGCGAATATACACTCTCGGGCCATAATAGAACAATATAATTAGGTTTTACTCTTTGTTCGATTGAATGAGAGAAATCACGCTCCAAAGATATCGTTAGGCGCAACTAAGTAGTCTAATGTTGGTCCGGTTTTGGTTCTTGTGAACGTTGGCATGGATACGTTGCGACTATACACTCTCGGGACATAATAGAACAATATAATTAGGTTTTACTCTTTGTTCGATTGAATGAGAAAAATCTTGCTTCCCAAGATATCGTTAGGGCGCAACTGAGTAGTCTAATATTGGTCCGGTTTTGGTTCTTGTTAACGTTGGCATGGATACGTTGCGAATATACACTCTCGGGACATAATAGAACAATATAATTAGGTTTTACTCTTTGTTCGATTGAATGAGAAAAATCATTTCCCAAGATATCTTGTTAGGGCGCAAGCGAGTAGTCTAATGTTGGTCCGGTTTTGGTTCTTGTGAAGGTCGGCATGGATACGTTGCGAATATACACTCTCGGGGCATAATAGAACAATATAATTAGGTTTTACTCTTTGTTCGATTGAATGAGAAAAAGTACTGTTTCCCAAGATATACTATTAGGGCGCAACTGAGTAGTCTAATGTTGGTCCGGTTTTGGTTCTTGTGAACGTTGGCATGGATACGTTGCGAATATACACTCTCGGGGCATAATAGAACAATATAATCAGGTTTTACTCTTTGTTCGATTGAATGAGAAAAAGTACTGTTTCCAAAGTTATCGTTAGGGCGCCACTGAGTAGTCTATTGTTGGTCCGGTTTTTGTTCTTGTGAACGTTCGCACGGATACGTTGCGAATATACACTCTCGGGGCATAATAGAACAATATAATTAGGTTTTACACTTTATTCGATTGAATGAGAAAAAGTACTGTTTCCAAAGTTATACTGTTATGGCGCAACTGAGTAGTCTAATGTTGGTCCGGTTTTGGTTCTTGTCAACATTGACATCGATACGTTGCAAATTTACACTCTCGGGGCATAATAGAACAATATAATTAGGTTTTACTCTTTGTTCGATTGAATGAGAAAAAGTACTGCTTCCAAAGATATCTTTGTTAGGCGCAATCGAGTAGTCTAATGTTGGTCCGGTTTTGGTTCTTGTGAACGTTGACTTCGATACGTTGCAAATTTACACTCTCGGGGCGTAATAGAATAATATAATTATGTTTTACTATATGTTCGATTGAATGAGGAAAATCTTGATTCCAAAGTTATACTGTTAGGGCGCAACTGAGTAGTCTAATGTTGGTCCGGTTTTGGTTCTTGTGAAGGTCGGCATGGATACGTTGCGAATATACACTCTCGGGGCATAATAGAACAATATAATTAGGTTTTACTCTTTGTTCGATTGAATAAGAGAAAGTACTGCTTCCAAAGATATACTGTTAGGGCGCAACTGAGTAGTCTAATGTTGGTCCGGTTTTGGTTCTTGTGAACGCTGGCATGGATACGTTGCGAATATACACTCTCCGGACATAATAGAACAATATAATTAGGTTTTACTCTTTGTTCGATTGAGTAAAAGTACTACTTCCAAAGATATACTGTTAGGGCGCCACTGAGTAGTCTATTGTTGGTCCGGTTTTTATTCTTGTGAACGTTCGCACGGATACGTTGCGAATATACACTCTCGGGGCAAAATAGAACAATATAATTAGGTTTTACACTTTATTCGATTGAATGAGAAAAAGTACTGTTTCCAAAGTTATACTGTTAAGGCGCAACTGAGTAATCTAATGTTGTACCGGTTTTGGTTCTTGTGAACATTGACATCGATACGTTGCAAATTTACACTCTCGGGGCATAATAGAACAATATAATTAGGTTTTACTCTTTGTTCGATTGAATGAGAAAAAGTACTGCTTCCAAAGATATACTGTTAGTTTAAACCGAGTAATCTAATGTTGGTCCGGTTTTGGTTCTTGTGAACGTTGGCATTGATACGTTGCGAATATGCACTCTCGTGGTATAATAGAACAATAAAATTAGGTTTTACTCTTTGTTCGATTGAATGAGGAAAAGTACTGTTTCCAAAGTTATACTGTTAGGGCGCAACTGAGTAGTCTATTGTTGGTCCGGTTTTGGTTTTTGTGAAGGTCGGCATGGATACGTTGCGAATATACACTCTCGGGGCATAATAGAACAATATAATTAGGTATTACTCTTTGTTCGATTGAATGAGAAAAAGTACTGCTTCCAAAGATATACTGTTAGGGCGCAACTGAGTAATCTAATGTTGGTCCGGTTTTGGTTCTTGTGAACGTGGGCATTGATACGTTGCGAATATGCACTCTCGGGGCATAATAGAACAATATAATTAGGTTTTACTCTTTGTTCGATTGAATGAGGAAAAGTACCGTTTCCAAAGTTATACTGTTAGGGCGCAACTGAGTAATCTAATGTTGGTCCGGTTTTGGTTCTTGTGAACGTTGGCATTGATACGTTGCGAATATGCGCTCTCGGGGCATAATAGAACAATATAATTAGGTTTTACTCTTTGTTCGATTGAATGAGAAAAAGTACTGCTTCCAAAAAATATACTGTTAGGGCGCAACTAAGTAGTCTAATGTTGGTCCGGCTTTGGTTCTTTTGAACGTTGGCATGGATACGTTGCGAATATACACTCTCGGGACATAATAGAACAATATAATTAGGTTTTACTCTTTGTTCGATTGAATGAGAAAAAGTACTGCTTCCAAAGATATACTGTTAGGGCGCAACTAAGTAGTCTAATGTTGGTCCGGTTTTGGTTCTTGTTAACGTTGGCATGGATACGTTGCGAATATACACTCTCGGGACATAATAGAACAATATAATTAGGTTTTACTCTTTGTTCGATTGAATGAGAAAAATCTTTCCCAAGATATACTTGTTAGGGCGCCGAGTAGTCTAATGTTGGTCCGGTTTTGGTTCTTGTGAAGGTCGGCATGGATACGTTGCGAATATACACTCTCGGGGCATAATAGAACAATATAATTAGGTTTTACTCTTTGTTCGATTGAATGAGAAAAAGTACTGTTTCCCAAGATATACTATTAGGGCGCAACTGAGTAGTCTAATGTTGGTCCGGTTTTGGTTCTTGTGAACGTTGGCATGGATACGTTGCGAATATACACTCTCGGGGCATAATAGAACAATATAATCAGGTTTTACTCTTTGTTCGATTGAATGAGAAAAAGTACTGTTTCCAAAGTTATACTGTTAGGGCGCCACTGAGTAGTCTATTGTTGGTCCGGTTTTTGTTCTTGTGAACGTTCGCACGGATACGTTGCGAATATACACTCTCGGGGCATAATAGAACAATATAATTAGGTTTTACACTTTATTCGATTGAATGAGAAAAAGTACTGTTTCCAAAGTTATACTGTTATGGCGCAACTGAGTAATCTAATGTTATACCGGTTTTGGTTCTTGTCAACATTGACATCGATACGTTGCAAATTTACACTCTCGGGGCATAATAGAACAATATAATTAGGTTTTACTCTTTGTTCGATTGAATGAGAAAAAGTATTGCTTCCAAAGATATACTGTTAGGGCGCAACTGAGTAATCTAATGTTGGTCCGGTTTTGGTTCTTGTCAGCGTTGGCATTGATACGTTGCGAATATGCACTCTCGGGGCATAATAGAACAATATAATTAGGTTTTACTCTTTGTTCGATTGAATGAGGAAAAGTACTGTTTCCAAAGTTATACTGTTAGGGCGCAACTGAGTAGTCTAATGTTGGTCCGGTTTTGGTTCTTGTGAAGGTCGGCATGGATACGTTGCGAATATACACTCTCGGGGCATAATAGAACAATATAATTAGGTTTTACTCTTTGTTCGATTGAATAAGGAAAAGTACTGTTTCCAAAGTTATACTGTTAGGGCGCAACTGAGTAGTCTAATGTTGGTCCGGTTTTGGTTCTTGTGAACGCTGGCATGGATACGTTGCGAATATACACTCTCCGGACATAATAGAACAATATAATTAGGTTTTACTCTTTGTTCGATTGAGTGAGTAAAAGTACTACTTCCAAAGATATACTGTTAGGGCGCCACTGAGTAGTCTATTGTTGGTCCGGTTTTGATTCTTGTGAACGTTCGCACGGATACGTTGCGAATATACACTCTCGGGGCAAAATAGAACAATATAATTAGGTTTTACACTTTATTCGATTGAATGAGAAAAAGTACTGTTTCCAAAGTTATACTGTTAAGGCGCAACTGAGTAATCTAATGTTGTACCGGTTTTGGTTCTTGTGAACATTGACATCGATACGTTGCAAATTTACACTCTCGGGGCATAATAGAACAATATAATTAGGTTTTACTCTTTGTTCGATTGAATGAGAAAAAGTACTGCTTCCAAAGATATACTGTTAGGGCGCAACTGAGTAATCTAATGTTGGTCCGGTTTTGGTTCTTGTGAACGTTGGCATTGATACGTTGCGAATATGCACTCTCGGGGCATAATAGAACAATAAAATTAGGTTTTACTCTTTGTTCGATTGAATGAGGAAAATCTTGTTTCCAAAGTTATCTTGTTAGGCGCTCGAGTAGCCTATTGTTGGTCCGGTTTTGGTTTTTGTGAAGGTCGGCATGGATACGTTGCGAATATACACTCTCGGGGCATAATAGAACAATATAATTAGGTTGTACTCTTTGTTCGATTGAATGAGAAAAAGTACTGCTTCCAAAGATATACTGTTAGGGTGCAACTGAGTAATCTAATGTTGGTCCGGTTTTGGTTCTTGTGAACGTTGGCATTGATACGTTGCGAATATACACTCTCGGGGCATAATAGAACAATATAATTAGGTTTTACTCTTTGTTCGATTGAATGAGGAAAAGTACTGTTTCCAAAGTTATACTGTTAGGGCGAAACTGAGTAGTCTAATGTTGGTCCGGTTTTGGTTTTTGTGAAGGTCGGCATGGATACGTTGCGAATATACACTCTCGGGGCATAATAGAACAATATAATTAGGTTTTACTCTTTGTTCGATTGAATGAGAGAAAGTACTGCTTCCAAAGATATACTGTTAGGGCGCAACTGAGTAGTCTAATGTTGGTCCGTTTTGGTTCTTGTGAACGTTGGCATGGATACGTTGCGAATATACACTCTCGGGTCATAATAGAACAATATAATTAGGTTTTACTCTTTGTTCGATTGAATGAGAAAAAGTACTGCTTCCAAAGATATACTGTTAGGGCGCAACTGAGTAGTCTAATATTGGTCCGGTTTTGGTTCTTGTTAACGTTGGCATGGATACGTTGCGAATATACACTCTCGGGACATAATAGAACAATATAATTAGGTTTTACTCTTTGTTCGATTGAATGATAAAAAGTACTGTTTCCCAAGATATACTGTTAGGGCGCAACTGAGTAGTCTAATGTTGGTCCGGTTTTGGTTCTTGTGAAGGTCGGCATGGATACGTTGCGAATATACACTCTCGGGGCATAATAGAACAATATAATTAGGTTTTACTCTTTGTTCGATTGAATGAGAAAAAGTACTGTTTCCCAAGATATACTGTTAGGGCGCAACTGAGTAGTCTAATGTTGGTCCGGTTTTGGTTCTTGTTAACGTTGGCATGGATACGTTGCGAATATACACTCTCGGGGCATAATAGAACAATATAATTAGGTTTTACTCTTTGTTCGATTGAATGAGAAAAAGTACTGCTTCCAAAGATATACTGTTAGGGCGCAACTGAGTAGTCTAATGTTGGTCCGATTTTGGTTCTCGTTAACGTTGGCATGAATACGTTTCGAATATACACTCTCGGGACATAATAGAACAATATAATTAGGTTTTACTCTTTGTTCGATTGAGTGAGAAAAAGTACTGTTTCCCAAGATATACTGTTAGGGCGCAACTGAGTAGTCTAATGTTGGTCCGGTTTTGGTTCTTGTGAACGTTGGCATGGATACGTTGCGAATATACACTCTCGGGGCATAATAGAACAATATAATCAGGTTTTACTCTTTGTTCGATTGAATGAGAAAAAGTACTGTTTCCAAAGTTATACTGTTAGGGCGCCACTCGCAGTCTATTGTTTGTCGGTTTTGTTCTTGTGAACGTTCGCACGGATACGTTGCGAATATACACTCTCGGGGCATAATAGAACAATATAATTAGGTTTTACACTTTATTCGATTGAATGAGAAAAAGTACTGTTTCCAAAGTTATACTGTTATGGCGCAACTGTGTAGTCTAATGTTGGTCCGGTTTTTGTTCTTGTGAACGTTGGCATGGACACGTTGCGAATATACACTCTCGGGGCATAATAGAACAATATAATTAGGTTTTACTCTTTGTTCGATTGAATGAGAAAAAGTACTGTTTCCAAAGTTATACTGTTATGGCGCAACTGAGTAATCTAATGTTGTACCGGTTTTGGTTCTTGTGAACATTGACATCGATACGTTGCAAATTTACACTCTCGGGGCATAATAGAACAATATAATTAGGTTTTACTCTTTGTTCGATTGAATGAGAAAAAGTACTGCTTCCAAAGATATACTGTTAGGGCGCAACTGAGTAATCTAATGTTGGTCCGGTTTTGGTTCTTGTCAGCGTTGGCATTGATACGTTGCGAATATGCACTCTCGGGGCATAATAGAACAATATAATTAGGTTTTACTCTTTGTTCGATTGAATGAGGAAAAGTACTGTTTCCAAAGTTATACTGTTAGGCGCAACTGAGTAGTCTAATGTTGGTCCGGTTTTGGTTCTTGTGAAGGTCGGCATGGATACGTTGCGAATATACACTCTCGGGGCATAATAGAACAATATAATTAGGTTTTACTCTTTGTTCGATTGAATAAGAGAAAGTACTGTTTCCAAAGATATACTGTTAGGGCGCAACTGAGTAGTCTAATGTTGGTCCGGTTTTGGTTCTTGTGAACGCTGGCATGGATACGTTGCGAATATACACTCTCCGGACATAATAGAACAATATAATTAGGTTTTACTCTTTGTTCGATTGAGTGAGTAAAAGTACTACTTCCAAAGATATACTGTTAGGCGCCACCAAGTAGTCTATTGTTGGTCCTGCTTATTCTTGTGAACGTCGCACGGATACGTTGCGAATATACACTCTCGGGGCAAAATAGAACAATATAATTAGGTTTTACACTTTATTCGATTGAATGAGAAAAAGTACTGTTTCCAAAGTTATACTGTTAAGGCGCAACTGAGTAATCTAATGTTGTACCGGTTTTGGTTCTTGTGAACATTGACATCGATACGTTGCAAATTTACACTCTCGGGGCATAATAGAACAATATAATTAGGTTTTACTCTTTGTTCGATTGAATGAGAAAAATCTTGCTTCCAAAGATATCTTTGTTAGGCGCAGGCGAGTAATCTAATGTTGGTCCGATTTTGGTTCTTGTGAACGTTGGCAATGATACGTTGCGAATATGCACTCTCGGGGCATAATAGAACAATATAATTAGGTTTTACTCTTTGTTCGATTGAATGAGGAAAAATCTTGTTTCCAAAGTTATCTTTGTTAGGGCGCAACTGAGTAGTCTATTGTTGGTCCGGTTTTGGTTTTTGTGAAGGTCGGCATGGATACGTTGCGAATATACACTCTCGGGGCATAATAGAACAATATAATTAGGTATTACTCTTTGTTCGATTGAATGAGAAAAGGTACTGCTTCCAAAGATATACTGTTAGGGTGCAACTGAGTAATCTAATGTTGGTCCGGTTTTGGTTCTTGTGAACGTGGGCATTGATACGTTGCGAATATGCACTCTCGGGGCATAATAGAACAATATAATTAGGTTTTACTCTTTGTTCGATTGAATGAGGAAAAATCTTTGTTTCCAAAGTTATCTTGTTAGGCGCAATGAGTGGTCAAATGTTGGTCCGGTTTGGTTCTTGTGAAGGTCGGCATGGATACGTTGCGAATATACACTCTCGGGGCATAATAGAACAATATAATTAGGTTTTACTCTTTGTTCGATTGAATGAGAGAAAATCGCTTCCAAAGATATACTGTTAGGGCGCAACTAAGTAGTCTAATGTTGGTCCGGTTTTGGTTCTTTTGAACGTTGGCATGGATACGTTGCGACTATACACTCTCGGGACATAATAGAACAATATAATTAGGTTTTACTCTTTGTTCGATTGAATGAGAAAATGTCTTGCTTCCAAAGATATCTTTGTTAGGGCGCAACTGAGTAGTCTAATGTTGGTCCGGTTTTGGTTCTTGTTAACGTTGGCATGGATACGTTGCGAATATACACTCTCGGGACATAATAGAACAATATAATTAGGTTTTACTCTTTGTTCGATTGAATGAGAAAAAGTACTGTTTCCCAAGATATACTGTTAGGGCGCAACTGAGTAGTCTAATGTTGGTCCGGTTTTGGTTCTTGTGAAGGTCGGCATGGATACGTTGCGAATATACACACTCGGGGCATAATAGAACAATATAATTAGGTTTTACTCTTTGTTCGATTGAATGAGAAAAAGTACTGTTTCCAAAGTTATACTGTTAGGGCGCAACTGAGTAGTCTAATGTTGGTCCGGTTTTGGTTCTTGTGAACGATGGCATGGATACGTTCCGAATATACACTCTCGGGGCGTAATAGAACAATATAATTAGGTTTTACTCTTTGTTCGATTGAATGAGAAAAAGTACTGTTTCCAAAGTTATACTGTTAGGGCGCCACTGAGTAGTCTATTGTTGGTCCGGTTTTTGTTCTTGTGAACGTTCGCACGGATACGTTGCGAATATACACTCTCGGGGCATAATAGAACAATATAATTAGGTTTTACACTTTATTCGATTGAATGAGAAAAATCTTGTTTCCAAAGTTATCTTTGTTATGGCGCAACTGAGTAATCTAATGTTATACCGGTTTTGGTTCTTGTCAACATTGACATCGATACGTTGCAAATTTACACTCTCGGGGCATAATAGAACAATATAATTAGGTTTTACTCTTTGTTCGATTGAATGAGAAAAAGTACTGCTTCCAAAGATATACTGTTAGGGCGCAACTGAGTAATCTAATGTTGGTCCGGTTTTGGTTCTTGTCAGCGTTGGCATTGATACGTTGCGAATATGCACTCTCGGGGCATAATAGAACAATATAATTAGGTTTTACTCTTTGTTCGATTGAATGAGGAAAAATCTTGTTTCCAAAGTTATCTTTGTTAGGGCGCAACTGAGTAGTCTAATGTTGGTCCGGTTTTGGTTCTTGTGAACGTTGGCATGGATACGTTGCGAATATACACTCTCGGGGCATCATAGAACAATATAATTAGGTTTTACTCTCTGTTCGATTGAATGAGAAAAAGTACTGCTTCCAAAGATATACTGTTAGGGCGCAACTGAGTAGTCTAATGTTGGTCCGGTTTTGGTTCTTGTGAACGTTGGCATGGATACGTTGCGAATATACACTCTCGGGACATAATAGAACAATATAATTAGGTTTTACTCTTTGTTCGATTGAGTGAGTAAAAGTACTGCTTCCAAAGATATACTGTTAGGGCGCCACTGAGTAGTCTATTGTTGGTCCGGTTTTTATTCTTGTGAACGTTCGCACGGATACGTTGCGAATATACACTCTCGGGGCAAAATAGAACAATATAATTAGGTTTTACACTTTATTCGATTGAATGAGAAAAATCATTTCCAAAGTTATCGTTAAGTAAGAGTAATCTAATGTTGTACCGGTTTTGGTTCTTGTGAACATTGACATCGATACGTTGCAAATTTACACTCTCGGGGCATAATAGAACAATATAATTAGGTTTTACTCTTTGTTCGATTGAATGAGAAAAAGTACTGCTTCCAAAGATATACTGTTAGGGCGCAACTGAGTAATCTAATGTTGGTCCGGTTTTGGTTCTTGTGAACGTTGGCATTGATACGTTGCGAATATGCACTCTCGGGGCATAATAGAACAATATAATTAGGTTTTACTCTTTGTTCGATTGAATGAGGAAAAATCTTGTTTCCAAAGTTATCTTTGTTAGGGCGCAACTGAGTAGTCTAATGTTGGTCCGGTTTTGGTTCTTGTGAACGTTGGCATGGATACGTTGCGAATATACACTCTCGGGACATAATAGAACAATATAATTAGGTATTACTCTTTGTTCGATTGAATGAGAAAAAGTACTGCTTCCAAAGATATACTGTTAGGGTGCAACTGAGTAATCTAATGTTGGTCCGGTTTTGGTTCTTGTGAACGTGGGCATTGATACGTTGCGAATATGCACTCTCGGGGCATAATAGAACAATATAATTAGGTTTTACTCTTTGTTCGATTGAATGAGGAAAAAATCTTGTTTCCAAAGTTATCTTGTTAGGCGAGCGAGTAGTCTAATGTTGGTCCGGTTTTGGTTTTTGTGAAGGTCGGCATGGATACGTTGCGAATATACACTCTCGGGGCATAATAGAACAATATAATTAGGTTTTACTCTTTGTTCGATTGAATGAGAGAAATCTGCTTCCAAAGATATACTGTTAGGGCGCAACTAAGTAGTCTAATGTTGGTCCGGTTTTGGTTCTTTTGAACGTTGGCATGGATACGTTGCGACTATACACTCTCGGGACATAATAGAACAATATAATTAGGTTTTACTCTTTGTTCGATTGAATGAGAAAAATCTGCTTCCAAAGATATCTTGTTAGGCGCAAGAGTAGTCTAATATTGGTCCGGTTTTGGTTCTTGTGAACGTTGGCATCGATACGTTGCAAATTTACACTCTCGGGGCATAATAGAACAAAATAATTAGGTTTTACTCTTTGTTCGATTGAATGAGAAAAATCTTGTTTCCAAAGATATCTTGTTAGGCGCAAGCGAGTAGTCTATTGTTGGTCCGGTTTTGGTTCTTGTGAAGGTCGGCATGGATACGTTGCGAATATACACTCTCGGGGCATAATAGAACAATATAATTAGGTTTTACTCTTTGTTCGATTGAATGAGAAAAAGTACTGCTTCCAAAGATATACTGTTAGGGCGCAACTGAGTAGTCTAATGTTGGTCCGATTTTGGTTCTTGTTAACGTTGGCAATGATACGTTGCGAATATACACACTAGGGACATAATAGAACAATATAATTAGGTTTTACTCTTTGTTCGATTGAATGAGAAAAAGTACTGCTTCCAAAGATATACTGTTAGGGCGCAACTGAGTAGTCTAATGTTGGTCCGATTTTGGTTCTCGTTAACGTTGGCATGAATACGTTTCGAATATACACTCTCGGGACATAATAGAACAATATAATTAGGTTTTACTCTTTGTTCGATTGAGTGAGAAAAAGTACTGTTTCCAAAGTTATACTGTTAGGGCGCAACTGAGTAGTCTAATGTTGGTCCGGTTTGGTTCTTGTGAACGTTGGCATGGATACGTTGCGAATATACACTCTCGGGGCATAATAGAACAATATAATCATGTTTTACTCTTTGTTCGATTGAATGAGAAAAAATACTGTTTTCAAAGTTATACTGTTAGGCGCCACTCGGTAGTCTATTGTTTGTCGGTTTTGTTCTTGTGAACGTTCGCACGGATACGTTGCGAATATACACTCTCGGGGCATAATAGAACAATATAATTAGGTTTTACACTTTATTCGATTGAATGAGAAAAAGTACTGTTTCCAAAGTTATACTGTTATGGCGCAACTGTGTAGTCTAATGTTGGTCCGGTTTTTGTTCTTGAGAACGTTGGCATGGACACGTTGCGAATATACACTCTCGGGACATAATAGAACAATATAATTAGGTTTTACTCTTTGTTCGATTGAATGAGAAAAAGTACAGTTTCCAAAGTTATTGTTAGGGCGCAACTGAGTAGTCTAATGTTCTTACGGTTTTGGTTCTTGTGAACGTTGGCATCGATAGGTTGCAAATTTACACTCTCGGGGCGTAATAGAACAAAATAATTAGGTTTTACTCTTTGTTCGATTGAATGAGAAAAATCGCTTCCAAAGATATCTTGTTAGGCGCAGTGAGTAATCTAATGTTGGTCCGGTTTTGGTTCTTGTCAGCGTTGGCATTGATACGTTGCGAATATGCACTCTCGGGGCATAATAGAACAATATAATTAGGTTTTACTCTTTGTTCGATTGAATGAGGAAAAATCTTGTTTCCAAAGTTATACTGTTAGGGCGCAACTGAGTAGTCTAATGTTGGTCCGGTTTTGGTTCTTGTGAAGGTCGGCATGGATACGTTGCGAATATACACTCTCGGGGCATAATAGAACAATATAATTAGGTTTTACTCTTTGTTCGATTGAATAAGAGAAAATCTTTGCTTCCAAAGATATCTTTGTTAGGGCGCAACTGAGTAGTCTAATGTTGGTCCGGTTTTGGTTCTTGTGAACGTTGGCATGGATACGTTGCGAATATACACTCTCCGGACATAATAGAACAATATAATTAGGTTTTACTCTTTGTTCGATTGAGTGAGTAAAAGTACTACTTCCAAAGATATACTGTTAGGGTGCAACTGAGTAATCTAATGTTGGTCCGGTTTTGGTTCTTGTGAACGTGGGCATTGATACGTTGCGAATATGCACTCTCGGGGCATAATAGAACAATATAATTAGGTTTTACTCTTTGTTCGACTGAATGAGGAAAAATCTTGTTTCCAAAGTTATCTTTGTTAGGGCGCAACTGAGTAGTCTAATGTTGGTCCGGTTTTGGTTTTTGTGAAGGTCGGCATGGATACGTTGCGAATATACACTCTCGGGGCATAATAGAACAATATAATTAGGTTTTACTCTTTGTTCGATTGAATGAGAGAAAGTACTGCTTCCAAAGATATACTGTTAGGGCGCAACTAAGTAGTCTAATGTTGGTCCGGTTTTGGTTCTTTTGAACGTTGGCATGGATACGTTGCGAATATACACTCTCGGGACATAATAGAACAATATAATTAGGTTTTACTCTTTGTTCGATTGAATGAGAAAAAATCTGCTTCCAAAGATATCTTGTTAGGCGCAAGAGTAGTCTAATATTGGTCCGGTTTTGGTTCTTGTTAACGTTGGCATGGATACGTTGCGAATATACACTCTCGGGACATAATAGAACAATATAATTAGGTTTTACTCTTTGTTCGATTGAATGAGAAAAATCTTGTTTCCAAAGTTATACTGTTAGGGCGCAACTGAGTAGTCTAATGTTGGTCCGGTTTTGGTTCTTGTGAAGGTCGGCATGGATACGTTGCGAATATACACTCTCGGGGCATAATAGAACAATATAATTAGGTTTTACTCTTTGTTCGATTGAATGAGAAAAATCTTGTTTCCCAAGATATCTTGTTAGGCGCAAATGAGTAATCTATTGTTGGTCCGGTTTTGGTTCTTGTTAACGTTGGCATGGATACGTTGCGAATATACACACTAGGGACATAATAGAACAATATAATTAGGTTTTACTCTTTGTTCGATTGAATGAGAAAAAATCTTGCTTCCAAAGATATCTTTGTTAGGGCGCAACTGAGTAGTCTAATGTTGGTCCGATTTTGGTTCTCGTTAACGTTGGCATGGATACGTTGCGAATATACACTCTCGGGACATAATAGAACAATATAATTAGGTTTTACTCTTTGTTCGATTGAGTGAGAAAAAATCTTGTTTCCCAAGATATCTTGTTAGGCGCAGAGTAGTCTAATGTTGGTCCGGTTTTGGTTCTTGTGAACGTTGGCATGGATACGTTGCGAATATACACTCTCGGGGCATAATAGAACAATATAATCGGGTTTTACTCTTTGTTCGATTGAATGAGAAAAATCTTGTTTCCAAAGTTATACGTTAGGCGCCACTCGGTAGTCTATTGTTTGTCCGGTTTTGTTCTTGTGAACGTTCGCACGGATACGTTGCGAATATACACTCTCGGGGCATAATAGAACAATATAATTAGGTTTTACACTTTATTCGATTGAATGAGAAAAAGTACTGTTTCCAAAGTTATACTGTTATGGCGCAACTGAGTAGTCTAATGTTGGTCCGGTTTTGGTTCTTGAGAACGTTGGCATGGACACGTTGCGAATATACACTCTCGGGACATAATAGAACAATATAATTAGGTTTTACTCTTTGTTCGATTGAATGAGAAAAATACGAGTTTCCAAAGTTATCTTTGTTAAGGCGCAACTGAGTAATCTAATGTTGTACCGGTTTTGGTTCTTGTGAACATTGACATCGATACGTTGCAAATTTACACTCTCGGGGCATAATAGAACAATATAATTAGGTTTTACTCTTTGTTCGATTGAATGAGAAGAAATCGCTTCCAAAGATATCGTTAGGCGCAACTTAGTAATCTAATGTTGGTCCGGTTTTGGTTCTTGTCGCGTTGGCATTGATACGTTGCGAATATGCACTCTCGGGGCATAATAGAACAATATAATTAGGTTTTACTCTTTGTTCGATTGAATGAGGAAAAATCTTGTTTCCAAAGTTATCTTGTTAGGGCGCAACTGAGTAGTCTAATGTTGGTCCGGTTTTGGTTCTTGTGAAGGTCGGCATGGATACGTTGCGAATATACACTCTCGGGGCATAATAGAACAATATAATTAGGTTTTACACTTTGTTCGATTGAATGAGAGAAAATCTTGCTTCCAAAGATATCTTTGTTAGGCGCAACTGAGTAGTCTAATGTTGGTCCGGTTTTGGTTCTTGTGAACGCTGGCATGGATACGTTGCGAATATACACTCTCCGGACATAATAGAACAATATAATTAGGTTTTACTCTTTGTTCGATTGAGTGAGTAAAAGTACTACTTCCAAAGATATACTGTTAGGGCGCCACTGAGTAGTCTATTGTTGGTCCGGTTTTTATTCTTGTGAACGTTCGCACGGATACGTTGCGAATATACACTCTCGGGGCAAAATAGAACAATATAATTAGGTTTTACACTTTATTCGATTGAATGAGAAAAAGTACTGTTTCCAAAGTTATCGTTAAGGCGCAACTGAGTAATCTAATGTTGTACCGGTTTTGGTTCTTGTGAACATTGACATCGATACGTTGCAAATTTACACTCTCGGGGCATAATAGAACAATATAATTAGGTTTTACTCTTTGTTCGATTGAATGAGAAAAATCTTGCTTCCAAAGATATACTTTTAGGCGCGAGTAATCTAATGTTGGTCCGGTTTTGGTTCTTGTGAACGTTGGCATTGATACGTTGCGAATATGCACTCTCGGGGCATAATAGAACAATATAATTAGGTTTTACTCTTTGTTCGATTGAATGAGGAAAAGTACTGTTTCCAAAGTTATACTGTTAGGGCGCAACTGAGTAGTCTATTGTTGGTCCGGTTTTGGTTTTTGTGAAGGTCGGCATGGATACGTTGCGAATATACACTCTCGGGGCATAATAGAACAATATAATTAGGTATTACTCTTTGTTCGATTGAATGAGAAAAAGTACTGCTTCCAAAGATATACTGTTAGGGTGCAACTGAGTAATCTAATGTTGGTCCGGTTTTGGTTCTTGTGAACGTGGGCATTGATACGTTGCGAATATGCACTCTCGGGGCATAATAGAACAATATAATTAGGTTTTACTCTTTGTTCGATTGAATGAGGAAAATCTTGTTTCCAAAGTTATCTTTGTTAGGCGCAAGTGATTAGTCTAATGTTGGTCCGGTTTTGGTTTTTGTGAAGGTCGGCATGGATACGTTGCGAATATACTCTCGGGGCATAATAGAACAATATAATTAGGTTTTACTCTTTGTTCGATTGAATGAGAGAAAATCTTGCTTCCAAAGATATCTTGTTAGGCGCAATTGAGTAGTCTAATGTTGGTCCGGTTTTGGTTCTTTTGAACGTTGGCATGGATACGTTGCGACTATACACTCTCGGGACATAATAGAACAATATAATTAGGTTTTACTCTTTGTTCGATTGAATGAGAAAAATCTTGCTTCCAAAGATATCTTGTTAGGCGCAAGCGAGTAGTCTAATATTGGTCCGGTTTTGGTTCTTGTTAACGTTGGCATGGATACGTTACGAATATACACTCTCGGGACATAATAGAACAATATAATTAGGTTTTACTCTTTGTTCGATTGAATGAGAAAAATCATTTCCCAAGATATCTTGTTAGGCGCAAGAGTAGTCTAATGTTGGTCCGGTTTTGGTTCTTGTGAAGGTCGGCATGGATACGTTGCGAATATACACACTCGGGGCATAATAGAACAATATAATTAGGTTTTACTCTTTGTTCGATTGAATGAGAAAAAGTACTGTTTCCCAAGATATACTATTAGGGCGCAACTGAGTAGTCTAATGTTGGTCCGGTTTTGGTTCTTGTGAACGTTGGCATGGATACGTTGCGAATATACACTCTCGGGGCATAATAGAACAATATAATTAGGTTTTACTCTTTGTTCGATTGAATGAGAAAAAGTACTGTTTCCAAAGTTATATTGTTAGGGCGCCACTGAGTAGTCTATTGTTGGTCCGGTTTTGGTTCTTGTGAACGTTCGCACGGATACGTTGCAAATATACACTCTCGGGGCATAAAAGAACAATATAATTAGGTTTTACACTTTGTTCGATTGAATGAGAAAAATCTTGTTTCCAAAGTTATCTTTGTTATGGCGCAACTGAGTAATCTAATGTTATACCGGTTTTGGTTCTTGTCAACATTGACATCGATACGTTGCAAATTTACACTCTCGGGGCATAATAGAACAATATAATTAGGTTTTACTCTTTGTTCGATTGAATGGGAAAAAGTACTGCTTCCAAAGTTATACTGTTAGGGCGCAACTGAGTAGTCTAATGTTGGTCCGGTTTTGGTTCTTGTGAACGTTGGCATGGATACGTTGCGAATATACACTCTCGGGGCATAATAGAACAATAAAATTATGTTTTACTCTTTGTTAGATTGAATGAGGAAAAATCTTGTTTCCAAAGTTATCTTGTTAGGCGCAAGTAGTCTATTGTTGGTCCGGTTTTGGTTTTTGTGAAGGTCGGCATGGATACGTTGCGAATATACACTCTCGGGGCATAATAGAACAATATAATTAGGTATTACTCTTTGTTCGATTGAATGAGAAAAAGTACTGCTTCCAAAGATATACTGTTAGGGCGCAACTGAGTAATCTAATGTTGGTCCGGTTTTGGTTCTTGTGAACGTGGGCATTGATACGTTGCGAATATGCACTCTCGGGGCATAATAGAACAATATAATTAGGTTTTACTCTTTGTTCGATTGAATGAGGAAAAATCTTGTTTCCAAAGTTATCTTTGTTAGGCGAGCGAGTAGTCTAATGTTGGTCGGTTTTGGTTTTTGTGAAGGTCGGCATGGATACGTTGCGAATATACACTCTCGGGGCATAATAGAACAATATAATTAGGTTTTACTCTTTGTTCGATTGAATGAGAGAAAATCGCTTCCAAAGATATACTGTTAGGGCGCAACTAAGTAGTCTAATGTTGGTCCGGTTTTGGTTCTTTTGAACGTTGGCATGGATACGTTGCGACTATACACTCTCGGGACATAATAGAACAATATAATTAGGTTTTACTCTTTGTTCGATTGAATGAGAAAAAGTACTGCTTCCAAAGATATACTGTTAGGGCGCAACTGAGTAGTCTAATATTGGTCCGGTTTTGGTTCTTGTTAACGTTGGCATGGATACGTTGCGAATATACACTCTCGGGACATAATAGAACAATATAATTAGGTTTTACTCTTTGTTCGATTGAATGAGAAAAATCTTGTTTCCCAAGATATCTTGTTAGGCGCAAGAGTAGTCTAATGTTGGTCCGGTTTTGGTTCTTCTGAAGGTCGGCATGGATACGTTGCGAATATACACTCTCGGGGCATAATAGAACAATATAATTAGGTTTTACTCTTTGTTCGATTGAATGAGAAAAATCTTGTTTCCCAAGATATCTTGTTAGGCGCAAATGAGTAATCTATTGTTGGTCGGTTTTGGTTCTTGTTAACGTTGGCATGGATACGTTGCGAATATACACACTAGGGACATAATAGAACAATATAATTAGGTTTTACTCTTTGTTCGATTGAATGAGAAAAATCTTCCAAAGATATCTTTGTTAGGGCGCAAGTAGTCTAATGTTGGTCCGATTTTAGTTCTCGTTAACGTTGGCATGAATACGTTTCGAATATACACTCTCGGGACATAATAGAACAATATAATTAGGTTTTACTCTTTGTTCGATTGAGTGAGAAAGAAATCTTGTTTCCCAAGATATCTTTGTTAGGCGCAAGCCGAGTAGTCTAATGTTGGTCCGGTTTTGGTTCTTGTGAACGTTGGCATGGATACGTTGCGAATATACACTCTCGGGGCATAATAGAACAATATAATCGAGGTTTTACTCTTTGTTCGATTGAATGAGAAAAATCTTGTTTCCAAAGTTATCTTGTTAGGGCGCCACTCGGTAGTCTATTGTTTGTCGGTTTTGTTCTTATGAACGTTCGCACGGATACGTTGCGAATATACACTCTCGGGGCATAATAGAACAATATAATTAGGTTTTACACTTTATTCGATTGAATGAGAAAAATCTTGTTTCCAAAGTTATCTTGTTATGGCGCAATTTGTGTAGTCTAATGTTGGTCCGGTTTTGGTTCTTGTGAACGTTGGCAGGGATACGTTGCGAATATACACTCTCGGGGCATAATAGAACAATATAATTAGGTTTTACTCTTTGTTCGATTGAATGAGAAAAATCGATTTCCAAAGTTATCTTTGTTAAGGCGCAAGTGAGTAATCTAATGTTGTCGGTTTTGGTTCTTGTCAACATTGACATCGATACGTTGCAAATTTACACTCTCGGGGCATAATAGAACAATATAATTAGGTTTTACTCGTTGTTCGATTGAATGAGAAAAAGTACTGCTTCCAAAGATATACTGTTAGGGCGCAACTGAGTAATCTAATGTTGGTCCGGTTTTGGTTCTTGTCAGCGTTGGCATTGATACGTTGCGAATATGCACTCTCGGGGCATAATAGAACAATATAATTAGGTTTTACTCTTTGTTCGATTGAATGAGGAAAAGAAATCTTGTTTCCAAAGTTATCTTTGTTAGGCGCAACTGAGTAGTCTAATGTTGGTCCGGTTTTGGTTCTTGTGAAGGTCGGCATGGATACGTTGCGAATATACACTCTCGGGGCATAATAGAACAATATAATTAGGTTTTACTCTTTGTTCGATTGAATAAGAGAAAGTACTGCTTCCAAAGATATACTGTTAGGGCGCAACTGAGTAGTCTAATGTTGGTCCGGTTTTGGTTCTTGTGAACGCTGGCATGGATACGTTGCGAATATACACTCTCCGGACATAATAGAACAATATAATTAGGTTTTACTCTTTGTTCGATTGAGTGAGTAAAAGTACTACTTCCAAAGATATACTGTTAGGGTGCAACTGAGTAATCTAATGTTGGTCCGGTTTTGGTTCTTGTGAACGTGGGCATTGATACGTTGCGAATATGCACTCTCGGGGCATAATAGAACAATATAATTAGGTTTTACTCTTTGTTCGATTGAATGAGGAAAAGTACTGTTTCCAAAGTTATACTGTTAGGGCGCAACTGAGTAGTCTAATGTTGGTCCGGTTTTGGTTCTTGTGAAGGTCGGCATGGATACGTTGCGAATATACACTCTCGGGGCATAATAGAACAATATAATTAGGTTTTACTCTTTGTTCGATTGAATGAGAGAAAATCGCTTCCAAAGATATCTTGTTAGGCGCAACTAAGTAGTCTAATGTTGGTCCGGTTTTGGTTCTTTTGAACGTTGGCATGGATACGTTGCGACTATACACTCTCGGGACATAATAGAACAATATAATTAGGTTTTACTCTTTGTTCGATTGAATGAGAAAAAATCTTGCTTCCAAAGATATCTTTGTTAGGGCGCAACTGAGTAGTCTAATATTGGTCCGGTTTTGGTTCTTGTTAACGTTGGCATGGATACGTTGCGAATATACACTCTCGGGACATAATAGAACAATATAATTAGGTTTTACTCTTTGTTCGTTTGAATCAGAAAAAGTACTGCTTCCAAAGATATACTGTTAGGGCGCAACTGAGTAGTCTAATGTTGGTCCGGTTTTGGTTCTTGTGAAGGTCGGCATGGATACGTTGCGAATATACACTCTCGGGGCATAATAGAACAATATAATTAGGTTTTACTCTTTGTTCGATTGAATGAGAAAAATCTTATTTCCCAAGATATCTTTGTTAGGCGCAAATGAGTAATCTATTGTTGGTCCGGTTTTGGTTCTTGTTAACGTTGGCATGGATACGTTGCGAATATACACACTAGGGACATAATAGAACAATATAATTAGGTTTTACTCTTTGTTCGATTGAATGAGAAAAATCTTGCTTCCAAAGATATCTTTGTTAGGGCGCAACTGAGTAGTCTAATGTTGGTCCGATTTTGGTTCTCGTTAACGTTGGCATGGATACGTTGCGAATATACACTCTCGGGACATAATAGAACAATATAATTAGGTTTTACTCTTTGTTCGATTGAATGAGAAAAAGTACTGTTTCCAAAGATATACTGTTAGGGCGCAGCTGAGTAGTCTAATGTTGGTCCGGTTTTGGTTCTTGTGAACGTTGGCATGGATACGTTGCGAATATACACTCTCAGGGCATAATAGAACAATATAATCAGGTTTTACTCTTTGTTCGATTGAATGAGAAAAATCTTGTTTCCAAAGTTATCTTGTTAGGGCGCCACTCGGTAGTCTATTGTTTGTCGGTTTTGTTCTTGTGAACGTTCGCACGGATACGTTGCGAATATACACTCTCGGGCATAATAGAACAATATAATTAGGTTTTACTCTTTGTTCGATTGAATGAGCGAAAGTGCTGCTTCCAAAGTCATACTGTTAGGGAGCAACTGAGTAGTCTCATGTTGGTCCGGTTTTAGTTCTTGAGAACGTTGGCATGGATACGTTGCGAATATACACTCTCGGGACATAATAGAACAATATAATTAGGTTTTACTCTTTGTTCGATTGAATGAGAAAAAGTACTGTTTCCAAAGTTATCTTTGTTAAGGCGCAACTGAGTAATCTAATGTTGTACCGGTTTTGGTTCTTGTGAACATTGACATCGATACGTTGCAAATTTACACTCTCGGGGCATAATAGAACAATATAATTAGGTTTTACTCTTTGTTCGATTGAATGAGAAAAAGTACTGCTTCCAAAGATATACTGTTAGGGCGCAACTGAGTAATCTAATGTTGGTCCGGTTTTGGTTCTTGTCAGCGTTGGCATTGATACGTTGCGAATATGCACTCTCGGGGCATAATAGAACAATATAATTAGGTTTTACTCTTTGTTCGATTGAATGAGGAAAAATCTTGTTTCCAAAGTTATCTTAGGGCGCAACTGAGTAGTCTAATGTTGGTCCGGTTTTGGTTCTTGTGAAGGTCGGCATGGATACGTTGCGAATATACACTCTCGGGGCATAATAGAACAATATAATTAGGTTTTACTCTTTGTTCGATTGAATAAGAGAAAGTTCTGCTTCCAAAGATATATCTTGTTAGGGCGCAAGAGTAGTCTAATGTTGGTCCGGTTTTGGTTCTTGTGAACGTAGGCATGGATACGTTGCGAATATACACTCTCGGGGCATAATAGAACAATATAATTAGGTTTTACTCTTTATTCGATTGAGTGAGTAAAAGTACTACTTCCAAAGATATCGTTAGGCGCCAGAGTAGTCTATTGTTGGTCCGGTTTTTATTCTTGTGAACGTTCGCACGGATACGTTGCGAATATACACTCTCGGGGCAAAATAGAACAATATAATTAGGTTTTACACTTTATTCGATTGAATGAGAAAAAGTACTGTTTCCAAAGTTATACTGTTAAGGCGCAACTGAGTAATCTAATGTTGTACCGGTTTTGGTTCTTGTGAACATTGACATCGATACGTTGCAAATTTACACTCTCGGGGCATAATAGAACAATATAATTAGGTTTTACTCTTTGTTCGATTGAATGAGAAAAAGTACTGCTTCCAAAGATATACTTTTAGGGCGCAACTGAGTAATCTAATGTTGGTCCGGTTTTGGTTCTTGTGAACGTTGGCATTGATACGTTGCGAATATGCACTCTCGGGGCATAATAGAACAATAAAATTAGGTTTTACTCTTTGTTCGATTGAATGAGGAAAAAATCTTGTTTCCAAAGTTATACTGTTAGGGCGCAACTGAGTAGTCTATTGTTGGTCCGGTTTTGGTTTTTGTGAAGGTCGGCATGGATACGTTGCGAATATACACTCTCGGGGCATAATAGAACAATATAATTAGGTATTACTCTTTGTTCGATTGAATGAGAAAAAGTACTGCTTCCAAAGATATACTGTTAGGGTGCAACTGAGTAATCTAATGTTGGTCCGGTTTTGGTTCTTGTGAACGTGGGCATTGATACGTTGCGAATATGCACTCTCGGGGCATAATAGAACAATATAATTAGGTTTTACTCTTTGTTCGATTGAGTGAGGAAAATCTTGTTTCCAAAGTTATCTTGTTAGGGCGCAACTGAGTAGTCTAATGTTGGTCCGGTTTTGGTTTTTGTGAAGGTCGGCATGGATACGTTGCGAATATACACTCTCGGGGCATAATAGAACAATATAATTAGGTTTTACTCTTTGTTCGATTGAATGAGAGAAATCTTGCTTCCAAAGATATCTTGTTAGGGCGCAACTAAGTAGTCTAATGTTGGTCCGGTTTTGGTTCTTTTGAACGTTGGCATGGATACGTTGCGACTATACACTCTCGGGACATAATAGAACAATATAATTAGGTTTTACTCTTTGTTCGATTGAATGAGAAAAATTACTGTTTCCCAAGATATACTGTTAGGGCGCAACTGAGTAGTCTAATGTTGGTCCGGTTTTGGTTCTTGTGAACGTTGGCATGGATACGTTGCGAATATACACTCTCGGGGCATAATAGAACAATATAATTAGGTTTTACTCTTTGTTCGATTGAATGAGAAAAAATCTTGTTTCCCAAGATATCTTTGTTAGGCGCAATGAGTAGTCTAATGTTGGTCCGGTTTTGGTTCTTGTGAAGGTCGGCATGGATACGTTGCGAATATACACACTCGGGGCATAATAGAACAATATAATTAGGTTTTACTCTTTGTTCGATTGAATGAGAAAAAGTACTGTTTCCCAAGATATACTATTAGGCGCAATGAGTAGTCTAATGTTGGTCCGGTTTTGGTTCTTGTGAACGTTGGCATGGATACGTTGCGAATATACACTCTCGGGGCATAATAGAACAATATAATCGGTTTTACTCTTTGTTCGATTGAATGAGAAAAATCTTGTTTCCAAAGTTATCTTTGTTAGGCGCCAGAGTAGTCTATTGTTGGTCCGGTTTTGTTCTTGTGAACGTTCGCACGGATACGTTGCGAATATACACTCTCGGGGCATAATAGAACAATATAATTAGGTTTTACACTTTATTCGATTGAATGAGAAAAAGTACTGTTTCCAAAGTTATCTTGTTATGGCGCAAGCGAGTAATCTAATGTTATACGGTTTTGGTTCTTGTCAACATTGACATCGATACGTTGCAAATTTACACTCTCGGGCATAATAGAACAATATAATTAGGTTTTACTCTTTGTTCGATTGAATGGGAAAAATCTTTGCTTCAAAGATATCTTTGTTAGGCGCAATGAGTAATCTAATGTTGGTCCGGTTTTGGTTCTTGTCCGTTGGCATTGATACGTTGCGAATATGCACTCTCGGGGCATAATAGAACAATATAATTAGGTTTTACTCTTTGTTCGATTGAATGAGGAAAATCTTGTTTCCAAAGTTATCTTGTTAGGCGCAAGAGTAGTCTAATGTTGGTCCGGTTTTGGTTCTTGTGAAGGTCGGCATGGATACGTTGCGAATATACACTCTCGGGGCATAATAGAACAATATAATTAGGTTTTACTCTTTGTTCGATTGAATGAGAGAAATCTTGCTTCCAAAGATATCTTGTTAGGCGCAATGAGTAGTCTAATGTTGGTCCGGTTTTGGTTCTTGTGAACGCTGGCATGGATACGTTGCGAATATACACTCTCAGGACATAATAGAACAATATAATTAGGTTTTACTCTTTGTTCGATTGAGTGAGTAAAAGTACTACTTCCAAAGATATACTGTTAGGGCGCCACTGAGTAGTCTATTGTTGGTCCGGTTTTTATTCTTGTGAACGTTCGCACGGATACGTTGCGAATATACACTCTCGGGGCAAAATAGAACAATATAATTAGGTTTTACACTTTATTCGATTGAATGAGAAAAAGTACTGCTTCCAAAGTTATATTGTTAAGGCGCAAGCGAGTAATCTAATGTTGTCGGTTTTGGTTCTTGTGAACATTGACATCGATACGTTGCAAATTTACACTCTCGGGGCATAATAGAACAATATAATTAGGTTTTACTCTTTGTTCGATTGAATGAGAAAAATCTTGCTTCCAAAGATATCTTTGTTAGGGCGCAAGAGTAATCTAATGTTGGTCCGGTTTGGTTCTTGTGAACGTTGGCATTGATACGTTGCGAATATGCACTCTCGGGGCATAATAGAACAATAAAATTAGGTTTTACTCTTTGTTCGATTGAATGAGGAAAAATCTTGTTTCCAAAGTTATCTTTATTAGGCGCAACTGAGTAGTCTATTGTTGGTCCGGTTTTGGTTTTTGTGAAGGTCGGCATGGATACGTTGCGAATATACACTCTCGGGGCATAATAGAACAATATAATTAGGTATTACTCTTTGTTCGATTGAATGAGAAAAATCTTGCTTCCAAAGATATCTTGTTAGGGTGCAATGAGTAATCTAATGTTGGTCGGTTTTGGTTCTTGTGAACGTGGGCATTGATACGTTGCGAATATGCACTCTCGGGCATAATAGAACAATATAATTAGGTTTTACTCTTTGTTCGATTGAATGAGGAAAAGAAATCTTGTTTCCAAAGTTATCTTGTTAGGGCGAAGCAGGTAGTAGTCTAATGTTGTTAGGTTTTGGTTTTTGTGAAGGTCGGCATGGATACGTTGCGAATATACACTCTCGGGGCATAATAGAACAATATAATTAGGTTTTACTCTTTGTTCGATTGAATGAGAGAAATTACTGCTTCCAAAGATATACTGTTAGGGCGCAACTAAGTAGTCTAATGTTGGTCCGGTTTTGGTTCTTTTGAACGTTGGCATGGATACGTTGCGACTATACACTCTCGGGACATAATAGAACAATATAATTAGGTTTTACTCTTTGTTCGATTGAATGAGAAAAATCTTGTTTCCAAAGTTATACTGTTAGGGCGCAACTGAGTAGTCTAATATTGGTCCGGTTTTGGTTCTTGTTAACGTTGGCATGGATACGTTGCGAATATACACTCTCGGGACATAATAGAACAATATAATTAGGTTTTACTCTTTGTTCGATTGAATGAGAAAAATCTGTTTCCCAAGATATCTTGTTAGGCGCAACTGAGTAGTCTAATGTTGGTCCGGTTTTGGTTCTTGTGAAGGTCGGCATGGATACGTTGCGAATATACACTCTCGGGGCATAATAGAACAATATAATTAGGTTTTACTCTTTGTTCGATTGAATGAGAAAAATCTTGTTTCCCAAGATATCTTGTTAGGGCGCAAATGAGTAATCTATTGTTGGTCCGGTTTTGGTTCTTGTTAACGTTGGCATGGATACGTTGCGAATATACACACTAGGGACATAATAGAACAATATAATTAGGTTTTACTCTTTGTTCGATTGAATGAGAAAAATCTTGCTTCCAAAGATATCTTGTTAGGCGCAAGGCGAGTAGTCTAATGTTGGTCCGGTTTTGGTTCTTGTGAACGTTGGCATGGATACGTTGCGAATATACACACTCGGGGCATAATAGAACAATATAATTAGGTTTTACTCTTTGTTCGATTGAATGAGAAAAAGTACTGTTTCCCAAGATATACTATTAGGGCGCAACTGAGTAGTCTAATGTTGGTCCGGTTTTGGTTCTTGTGAACGTTGGCATGGATACGTTGCGAAGATACACTCTCGGGGCATAATAGAACAATATAATTAGGTTTTACTCTTTGTTCGATTGAATGAGAAAAAGTACTGTTTCCAAAGTTATACTGTTAGGGCGCCACTGAGTAGTCTATTGTTGGTCGGTTTTGTTCTTGTGAACGTTCGCACGGATACGTAGCGAATATACACTCTCGGGGCATAATAGAACAATATAATTAGGTTTTACACTTTATTCGATTGAATGAGAAAAAGTATTGTTTCCAAAGTTATACTGTTATGGCGCAACTGAGTAATCTAATGTTATACCGGTTTTGGTTCTTGTCAACATTGACATCGATACGTTGCAAATTTACACTCTCGGGGCATAATAGAACAATATAATTAGGTTTTACTCTTTGTTCGATTGAATGGGAAAAAGTACTGCTTCCAAAGATATACTGTTAGGGCGCAACTGAGTAATCTAATGTTGGTCCGGTTTTGGTTCTTGTCAGCGTTGGCATTGATACGTTGCGAATATGCACTCTCGGGGCATAATAGAACAATATAATTAGGTTTTACTCTTTGTTCGATTGAATGAGGAAAATCTTGTTTCCAAAGTTATACTGTTAGGGCGCAACTGAGTAGTCTAATGTTGGTCCGGTTTTGGTTCTTGTGAAGGTCGGCATGGATACGTTGCGAATATACACTCTCGGGGCATAATAGAACAATATAATTAGGTTTTACTCTTTGTTCGATTGAATAAGAGAAATCTTGCTTCCAAAGATATCTTGTTAGGGCGCAACTGAGTAGTCTAATGTTGGTCCGGTTTTGGTTCTTTTGAAGGCCGGCATGGATACGTTGCGAATATACACTCTCGGGGCATAATAGAACAATATAATTAGGTTTTACTCTTTGTTCGATTGAGTGAGTAAAAGTACTACTTCCAAAGATATACTGTTAGGGCGCCACTGAGTAGTCTATTGTTGGTCCGGTTTTATTTCTTGTGAACGTTCGCACGGATACGTTGCGAATATACACTCTCGGGGCAAAATAGAACAATATAATTAGGTTTTACACTTTATTCGATTGAATGAGAAAAAGTACTGTTTCCAAAGTTATACTGTTAAGGCGCAACTGAGTAATCTAATGTTGTACCGGTTTTGGTTCTTGTGAACATTGACATCGATACGTTGCAAATTTACACTCTCGGGGCGTAATAGAATAATATAATTAGGTTTTACTCTTTGTTCGATTGAATGAGAAAAAATCTTGCTTCCAAAGATATCTTGTTAGGCGCAAGAGTAATCTAATGTTGGTCGGTTTTGGTTCTTGTGAACGTTGGCATGGATACGTTGCGAATATGCACTCTCGGGGCATAATAGAACAATCTAATTAGGTTTTACTCTTTGTTCGATTGAATGAGAAAAATCTTGTTTCCAAAGTTATCTTGTTAGGCGCAAGGAGTAGTCTAATGTTGGTCCGGTTTTGGTTCTTGTGAACGTTGGCATGGATACGTTGCGAATATACACTCTCGGGACATAATAGAACAATATAATTAGGTATTACTCTTTGTTCGATTGAATGAGAAAAAGTACTGCTTCCAAAGATATACTGTTAGGGCGCAACTGAGTAATCTAATGTTGGTCCGGTTTTGGTTCTTGTGAACGTTGGCATTGATACGTTGCGAATTTACACTCTCGGGGCGTAATAGAACAATATAATTAGGTTTTACTCTTTGTTCGATTGAATGAGAAAAAGTACTGTTTCCAAAGTTATACTGTTAGGGCGAAACTGAGTAGTCTAATGTTGGTCCGGTTTTGCTTCTTGTGAACTTTGGCATGGATACGTTGCGAATATACACTCTCGGGGCATAATAGAACAATATAATTAGGTTTTACTCTTTGTTCGATTGAATGAGAGAAATCTTCCAAAGATATCTTGTTAGGCGCAACTAAGTAGTCTAATGTTGGTCCGGTTTTGGTTCTTTTGAACGTTGGCATGGATACGTTGCGACTATACACTCTCGGGACATAATAGAACAATATAATTAGGTTTTACTCTTTGTTCGATTGAATGAGAAAAAGTACTGTTTCCAAAGTTATACTGTTAGGGCGCAACTGAGTAGCCTAATGTTGGTCCGGTTTTGGTTCTTGTTAACGTTGGCATGGATACGTTGCGAATATGCACTCTCGGGGCGTAATAGAACAATATAATTAGGTTTTACTCTTTGTTCGATTGAATGAGAAAAATCTTGTTTCCCAAGATATCTTGTTAGGCGCGAGTAGTCTAATGTTGGTCCGGTTTTGGTTCTTGTGAAGGTCGGCATGGATACGTTGCGAATATACACTCTCGGGGCATAATAGAACAATATAATTAGGTTTTACTCTTTGTTCGATTGAATGAGAAAAATCTTTCCCAAGATATCTTGTTAGGGCGCAAATGAGTAATCTATTGTTGGTCCGGTTTTGGTTCTTGTTAACGTTGGCATGGATACGTTGCGAATATACACACTAGGGACATAATAGAACAATATAATTAGGTTTTACTCTTTGTTCGATTGAATGAGAAAAATCTTGCTTCCAAAGATATCTTGTTAGGGCGCAAGAGTAGTCTAATGTTGGTCCGATTTTGGTTCTCGTTAACGTTGGCATGAATACGTTTCGAATATACACTCTCGGGACATAATAGAACAATATAATTAGGTTTTACTCGTTGTTCGATTGAGTGAGAAAAATCTTGTTTCCCAAGATATCTTGTTAGGCGCATAGTCTAATGTTGGTCCGGTTTTGGTTCTTGTGAACGTTGGCATGGATACGTTGCGAATATACACTCTCGGGGCATAATAGAACAATATAATCGGGTTTTACTCTTTGTTCGATTGAATGAGAAAAAATCTTGTTTCCAAAGTTATCTTTGTTAGGCGCCACTCGGTAGTCTATTGTTTGTCGGTTTTGTTCTTGTGAACGTGCGCATGGATACGTTGCGAATATACACTCTCGGGGCATAATAGAACAATATAATTAGGTTTTACACTTTATTCGATTGAATGAGAAAAATCTTGTTTCCAAAGTTATCTTTGTTATGGCGCAAGTGAGTAGTCTAATGTTGGTCGGTTTTTGTTCTTGAGAACGTTGGCATGGACACGTTGCGAATATACACTCTCGGGACATAATAGAACAATATAATTAGGTTTTACTCTTTGTTCGATTGAATGAGAAAAATCGAGTTTCCAAAGTTATCTTTGTTAAGCGCAAGCGAGTAATCTAATGTTGTGTAGGTTTTGGTTCTTGTGAACATTGACATCGATACGTTGCAAATTTACACTCTCGGGGCATAATAGAACAATATAATTAGGTTTTACTCTTTGTTCGATTGAATGAGAAAAATCTTGCTTCCAAAGATATACTGTTAGGGCGCAACTGAGTAATCTAATGTTGGTCCGGTTTTGGTTCTTGTCAGCGTTGGCATTGATACGTTGCGAATATGCACTCTCGGGGCATAATAGAACAATATAATTAGGTTTTACTCTTTGTTCGATTGAATGAGGAAAAATCTTGTTTCCAAAGTTATCTTGTTAGGCGCAAGCGAGTAGTCTAATGTTGGTCCGGTTTTGGTTCTTGTGAAGGTCGGCATGGATACGTTGCGAATATACACTCTCGGGGCATAATAGAACAATATAATTAGGTTTTACTCTTTGTTCGATTGAATGAGAAAATCTTGCTTCCAAAGATATCTTGTTAGGGCGCAGTAGTCTAATGTTGGTCCGGTTTTGGTTCTTGTGAACGTTGGCATGGATACGTTGCGAATATACACTCTCCGGACATAATACAACAATATAATTAGGTTTTACTCTTTGTTCGATTGAGTGAGTAAAAGTACTGCTTCCAAAGATATACTGTTAGGGCGCCACTGAGTAGTCTATTGTTGGTCTGGTTTTTATTCTTGTGAACGTTCGCACGGATACGTTGCGAATATATACTCTTGAGGCATAATAGAACAATATAATTAGGTTTTACACTTTATTCGATTGAATGAGAAAAATCTTGTTTCCAAAGTTATCTTTGTTAAGGCGCAGAGTAATCTAATGTTGTCGGTTTTGGTTCTTGTGAACATTGACATCGATACGTTGCAAATTTACACTCTCGGGGCATAATAGAACAATATAATTAGGTTTTACTCTTTGTTCGATTGAATGAGAAAAAGTACTGTTTCCAAAGTTATACTGTTAGGGCGCAACTGAGTAGTCTAATGTTGGTCCGGTTTTGGTTCTTGAGAATGTTGGCATGGACACGTTGCGAATATACACTCTCGGGACATAATAGAACAATATAATTAGGTTTTACTCTTTGTTCGATTGAATGAGAAAAAGTACTGTTTCCAAAGTTATACTGTTAAGGCGCAACTGAGTAATCTAATGTTGTACCGGTTTTGGTTCTTGTGAACATTGACATCGATACGTTGCAAATTTACACTCTCGGGGCATAATAGAACAATATAATTAGGTTTTACTCTTTGTTCGATTGAATGAGAAAAATCTTGCTTCCAAAGATATCTTTGTTAGGCGCAATGAGTAATCTAATGTTGGTCGGTTTTGGTTCTTGTGAACGTTGGCATTGATACGTTGCGAATATGCACTCTCGGGGCATAATAGAACAATAAAATTAGGTTTTACTCTTTGTTCGATTGAATGAGAAAAAGTACTGTTTCCAAAGTTATACTGTTAGGGCGCAACTGAGTAGTCGATTGTTGGTCCGGTTTTGGTTTTTGTGAAGGCCGGCATGGATACGTTGCGAATATACACTCTCGGGGCATAATAGAACAATATAATTAGGTATAACTCTTTGTTCGATTGAATGAGAAAAAGTACTGCTTCCAAAGATATACTGTTAGGGTGCGAGTAATCTAATGTTGGTCCGGTTTTGGTTCTTGTGAACGTGGGCATTGATACGTTGCGAATATGCACTCTCGGGGCATAATAGAACAATATAATTAGGTTTTACTCTTTGTTCGATTGAATGGGGAAAAATCTTGTTTCCAAAGTTATCTTGTTAGGGCGAGTAGTCTAATGTTGGTCGGTTTTGGTTTTTGTGAAGGTCGGCATGGATACGTTGCGAATATACACTCTCGGGGCATAATAGAACAATATAATTAGGTTTTACTCTTTGTTCGATTGAATGAGAGAAAATCTTGCTTCCAAAGATATCTTGTTAGGGCGCAACTAAGTAGTCTAATGTTGGTCGGTTTGGTTCTTTTGAACGTTGGCATGGATACGTTGCGAATATACACTCTCGGGACATAATAGAACAATATACTTTGGTTTTACTCTTTGTTCGATTGAATGAGAAAAATCTTGCTTCCAAAGATATCTTTGTTAGGGCGCAACTGAGTAGTCTAATGTTGGTCCGGTTTTGGTTCTTGTGAACGTTGGCATGGATACGTTGCGAATATACACTCTCGGGGCATAATAGAACAATATACACTCTCGGGACATAATAGAACAATATAATTAGGTTTTACTCTTTGTTCGATTGAATGAGAAAAAATCTTGTTTCCCAAGATATCTTGTTAGGCGCAATGAGTAGTCTAATGTTGGTCGGTTTTGGTTCTTGTGAAGGTCGGCATGGATACGTTGCGAATATACACTCTCGGGGCATAATAGAACAATATAATTAGGTTTTACTCTTTGTTCGATTGAATGAGAAAAATCTTGTTTCCCAAGATATCTTGTTAGGCGCAACTGAGTAGTCTATTGTTGGTCCGGTTTTGGTTCTTGTTAACGTTGGCATGGATACGTTGCGAATATACACTCTAGGGGCATAATAGAACAATATAATTAGGTTTTACTCTTTGTTCGATAGAATGAGAAAAAATCTTGCTTCCAAAGATATCTTGTTAGGCGCAAGCGAGTAGTCTAATGTTGGTCGATTTTGGTTCTCGTTAACGTTGGCATGAATACGTTTCGAATATACACTCTCGGGACATAATAGAACAATATAATTAGGTTTTACTCTTTGTTCGATTGAGTGAGAAAAAAATCTTGTTTCCCAAGATATCTTGTTAGGCGCAAGCGAGTAGTCTAATGTTGGTCGGTTTTGGTTCTTGTGAACGTTGGCATGGATACGTTGCGAATATACACTCTCGGGGCATAATAGAACAATATAATCGGGTTTTACTCTTTGTTCGATTGAATGAGAAAAATCTTGTTTCCAAAGTTATCTTTGTTAGGGCGCCACTCGGTAGTCTATTGTTTGTCGGTTTTGTTCTTGTGAACGTTCGCACGGATACGTTGCGAATATACACTCTCGGGGCATAATAGAACAATATAATTAGGTTTTACACTTTATTCGATTGAATGAGAAAAAGTACTGTTTCCAAAGTTATCTTGTTATGGCGCAAGCGAGTAGTCTAATGTTGGTCCGGTTTTGTTCTTGAGAACGTTGGCATGGGCACGTTGCGAATATACACTCTCGGGACATAATAGAACAATATAATTAGGTTTTACTCTTTGTTCGATTGAATGAGAAAAAATACGATTTCCAAAGTTATCTTTGTTAAGGCGCAATGAGTAATCTAATGTTGTAGGTTTTGGTTCTTGTGAACATTGACATCGATACGTTGCAAATTTACACTCTCGGGGCATAATAGAACAATATAATTAGGTTTTACTCTTTGTTCGATTGAATGAGAAAAATCTTGCTTCCAAAGATATCTTTGTTAGGCGCAAGTGAGTAATCTAATGTTGGTCGGTTTTGGTTCTTGTCGGCGTTGGCATTGATACGTTGCGAATATGCACTCTCGGGGCATAATAGAACAATATAATTAGGTTTTACACTTTGTTCGATTGAATGAGGAAAAATCTTGTTCCCAAAGTTATACTGTTAGGGCGCAACTGAGTAGTCTAATGTTGGTCCGGTTTTGGTTCTTGTGAAGGTCGGCATGGATACGTTGCGAATATACACTCTCGGGGCATAATAGAACAATATAATTAGGTGTTACTCTTTGTTCGATTGAATAAGAGAAAATCTTGCTTCCAAAGATATCTTGTTAGGGCGCAACTGAGTAGTGTAATGTTGGTCCGGGTTTGGTTCTTGTGAACTTTGGCATGGATACGTTGCGAATATACACTCTCGGGGCATAATAGAACAATATAATTAGGTTTTACTCTTTGTTCGATTGAGTGAGTAAAAGTACTACTTCCAAAGATATACTGTTAGGGCGCCACTGAGTAGTCTATTGTTGGTCCGGTTTTATTCTTGTGAACGTTCGCACGGATACGTTGCGAATATACACTCTCGGGGCAAAATAGAACAATATAATTAGGTTTTACACTTTCTTCGATTGAATGAGAAGAAATCTTGTTTCCAAAGTTATCTTTGTTAAGGCGCAATGAGTAATCTAATATTGTTCCGGTTTTGGTTCTTGTGAACATTGACATCGATACGTTGCAAATTTACACTCTCGGGGCATAATAGAACAATATAATTAGGTTTTACTCTTTGTTCGATTGAATGAGAAAAAGTACTTCTTCAAAAGATTTACTGTTAGGGCGCAACTGAGTAATCTAATGTTGGTCCGGTTTTGGTTCTTGTGAACGTTGGCATTGATACGTTGCGAATATGCACTCTCGGGGCATAATAGAACAATAAAATTAGGTTTTACTCTTTGTTCGATTGAATGAGGAGAAATCTTGTTTCTAAAGTTATCTTTGTTAGGCGCAGAGTAATCTAATGTTGGTCCGGTTTTGGTTTTTGTGAAGGTCGGCATGGATACGTTGCGAATATACACTCTCGGGGCATAATAGAACAATATAATTAGGTATTACTCTTTGTTCGTTTGAATGAGAAAAGAAATCTTGCTTCCAAAGATATCTTGTTAGGGTGCAAGAGTAATCTAATGTTGGTCGGTTTTGGTTCTTGTGAACGTGGGCATTGATACGTTGCGAATATGCACTCTCGGGGCATAATAGAACAATATAATTAGGTTTTACTCTTTGTTCGATTGAATGAGGAAAATCTTGTTTCCAAAGTTATCTTGTTAGGGCGCAGCGAGTAGTCTAATGTTGGTCCGGTTTTGGTTTTGTGAAGGTCGGCATGGATACGTTGCGAATATACACTCTCGGGGCATAATAGAACAATATAATTAGGTTTTACTCTTTGTTCGATTGAATGAGAGAAAATCTTGCTTCAAAGATATCTTGTTAGGCGCAACTAAGTAGTCTAATGTTGGTCGGTTTTTGTTCTTTTGAACGTTGGCATGGATAGGTTGCGACTATACACTCTCGGGACATAATAGAACAATATAATTAGGTTTTACTCTTTGTTCGATTGAATGAGAAAAATCTTGCTTCCAAAGATATCTTTGTTAGGCGCAGAGTAGTCTAATATTGGTCCTGTTTTGGTTCTTGTTAACGTTGGCATGGATACGTTGCGAATATACACTCTCGGGACATAATAGAACAATATAATTAGGTTTTACTCTTTGTTCGATTGAATGAGAAAAAATCTTGTTTCCCAAGATATCTTGTTAGGCGCAAGCGAGTAGTCTAATGTTAGTCCGGTTTTGGTTCTTGTGAACGTTGGCCTGGATACGTTGCGAATATACACACTCGGGGCATAATAGAACAATATAATTAGGTTTTACTCTTTGTTCGATTGAATGAGAAAAATCTTGTTTCCCAAGATATACTATTAGGCGCAAGCGAGTAGTCTAATGTTGGTCGGTTTTGGTTCTTGTGAACGTTGGCATGGATACGTTGCGAATATACACTCTCGGGGCATAATAGAACAATATAATCAGGTTTTACTCTTTGTTCGATTGAATGAGAAAAAATCTTTGTTTCCAAAGTTATCTTTGTTAGGGCGCCAACGAGTAGTCTATTGTTGGTCCGGTTTTGTTCTTGTGAACGTTCGCACGGATACGTTGCGAATATACACTCTCGGGGCATAATAGAACAATATAATTAGGTTTTACACTTTATTCGATTGAATGAGAAAAATCTTGTTTCCAAAGTTATCTTGTTATGGCGCAATGAGTAATCTAATGTTATACGGTTTTGGTTCTTGTCAACATTGACATCGATACGTTGCAAATTTACACTCTCGGGGCATAATAGAACAATATAATTAGGTTTTACTCTTTGTTCGATTGAATGAGAAAAATCTTGCTTCCAAAGATATCTTGTTAGGCGCAACTGAGTAATCTAATGTTGGTCCGGTTTTGGTTCTAGTGAACGTCGGCATTGATACGTTGCGAATATGCACTCTCGGGGCATAATAGAACATTATAATTAGGTTTTACTCTTTGTTCGATTGAATGAGAAAAATCTTGTTTCCAAAGTTATCTTTGTTATGGCGCAACTGAGTAATCTAATGTTGTACCGGTTTTGGTTCTTGTCAACATTGACATCGATACGTTGCAAATTTACACTCTCGGGGCATAATAGAACAATATAATTAGGTTTTACTCTTTGTTCGATTGAATGAGAAAAAGTACTGCTTCCAAAGATATACTGTTAGGGCGCAACTGAGTAGTCTAATGTTGGTCCGGTTTTGGTTCTTGAGAATGTTGGCATGGACACGTTGCGAATATACACTCTCAGGACATAATAGAACAATATAATTAGGTTTTACTCTTTGTTCGATTGAATGAGAAAAAGTATTGCTTCCAAAGATATACTGTTAGGGCGCAACTGAGTAATCTAATGTTGGTCCGGTTTTGGTTCTTGTGAACGTTGGCATTGATACGTTGCGAATATGCACTCTCGGGGCATAATAGAACAATATAATTAGGTTTTACTCTTTGTTCGATTGAATGAGGAAAAGTACTGTTTCCAAAGTTATACTGTTAGGGCGCAACTGAGTAGTCTAATGTTGGTCCGGTTTTGGTTCTTGTGAACGTTGGCATGGAAACGTTGCGAATAT
This sequence comes from Aechmea fasciata, assembly GCA_025177825.1. Lineage (NCBI taxonomy): Eukaryota > Viridiplantae > Streptophyta > Magnoliopsida > Poales > Bromeliaceae > Aechmea > Aechmea fasciata. Next base: position 13,683,006 of record CM045933.1, read on the forward strand.
ACACTCTCGGGGCATAATAGAACAATATAATTAGGTTTTACTCTTTGTTCGATTGAGTGAGTAAAAGTACTGCCTCCAAAGATATCTTGTTAGGCCGCGAGTAGTCTATTGTTGGTCGGTTTTATTCTTGTGAACGTTCGCACGGATACGTTGCGAATATACACTCTCGGGGCAAAATAGAACAATATAATTAGGTTTTACACTTTATTCGATTGAATGAGAAAAAGTACTGTTTCCAAAGTTATACTGTTAAGGCGCAACTGAGTAATCTAATGTTGTACCGGTTTTGGTTCTTGTGAACATTGACATCGATACGTTGCAAATTTACACTCTCGGGGCATAATAGAACAATATAATTAGGTTTTACTCTTTGTTCGATTGAATGAGAAAAAGTACTGCTTCCAAAGATATACTGTAAGGGCGCAAGCGAGTAATCTAATGTTGGTTCGGTTTTGGTTCTTGTGAACGTTGGCATTGATACGTTGCGAATATGCACTCTCGGGGCATAATAGAACAATAAAATTAGGTTTTACTCTTTGTTCGATTGAATGAGGAAAAATCTTGTTTCTAAAGTTATCTTGTTAGGGCGCAACTGAGTAGTCTATTGTTGGTCCGGTTTTGGTTTTTGTGAAGGTCGGCATGGATACGTTGCGAATATACACTCTCGGGGCATAATAGAACAATATAATTAGGTAATACTCTTTGTTCGATTGAATGAGAAAAATCTTTGCTTCCAAAGATATCTTTGTTAGGGTGCAAGCGAGTAATCTAATGTTGGTCTGGTTTTGGTTCTTGTGAACGTTGGCATCGATACGTTGCAAATTTACACTCTCGGGGCATAATAGAACAATATAATTAGGTTTTACTCTTTGTTCGATTGAATGAGGAAAAATCTTGTTTCCAAAGTTATCTTGTTAGGCGCAATTGAGTAGTCTAATGTTGGTCGGTTTTGGTTTTGTGAAGGTCGGCATGGATACGTTGCGAATATACACTCTCGGGGCATAATAGAACAATATAATTAGGTTTTACTCTTTGTTCGATTGAATGAGAGAAAATCTTGCTTCCAAAGATATCTTGTTAGGCGCAACTAAGTAGTCTAATGTTGGTCCGGTTTTGGTTCTTTTGAACGTTGGCATGGATACGTTGCGACTATACACTCTCGGGACATAATAGAACAATATAATTAGGTTTTACTCTTTGTTCGATTGAATGAGAAAAAGTACTGCTTCCAAAGATATCTTTGTTAGAGCGCAACTGAGTAGTCTAATATTGGTCCGGTTTTGGTTCTTGTTAACGTTGGCATGGATACGTTGCGAATATACACTCTCGGGGCATAATAGAACAATATAATTAGGTTTTACTCTTTGTTCGATTGAATGAGAAAAATCTTGTTTCCCAAGATATCTTGTTAGGCGCAGCGAGTAGTCTAATGTTGGTCCGGTTTTGGTTCTTGTGAACGTTGGCATGGATACGTTGCGAATATACACACTCGGGGCGTAATAGAACAATATAATTAGGTTTTACTCTTTGTTCGATTGAATGAGAAAAATCTTTGTTTCCCAAGATATACTATTAGGCGCAATGAGTAGTCTAATGTTGGTCGGTTTTGGTTCTTGTGAACGTTGGCATGGATACGTTGCGAATATACACTCTCGGGGCATAATAGAACAATATAATCGGGTTTTACTCTTTGTTCGATTGAATGAGAAAAATCTTGTTTCCAAAGTTATACTGTTAGGGCGCCCCACAGTAGTCTATTGTTGGTCCGGTTTTTGTTCTTGTGAACGTTCGCACGGATACGTTGCGAATATACACTCTCGGGGCATAATAGAACAATATAATTTGGTTTTACACTTTATTCGATTGAATGAGAAAAAAATCTGTTTCCAAAGTTATCTTGTTATGGCGCAAGAGTAATCTAATGTTATACGGTTTTGGTTCTTGTCAACATTGACATCGATACGTTGCAAATTTACACTCTCGGGGCATAATAGAACAATATAATTAGGTTTTACTCTTTGTTCGATTGAATGAGAAAAATCTTGCTTCCAAAGATATCTTTGTTAGGCGCAAGAGTAATCTAATGTTGGTCCGGTTTTGGTTCTTGTGAACGTTGGCATGGATACGTTGCGAATATACACTCTCGGGGCATAATAGAACATTATAATTAGGTTTTACTCTTTGTTCGATTGAGTGAGAAAAAGTACTGTTTCCAAAGTTATCTTTGTTATGGCGCAATGAGTAATCTAATGTTGTCGGTTTTGGTTCTTGTCAACATTGACATCGATACGTTGCAAATTTACACTCTCGGGGCATAATAGAACAATATAATTAGGTTTTACTCTTTGTTCGATTGAATGAGAAAAAGTACTGCTTCCAAAGATATACTGTTAGGGCGCAACTGAGTAGTCTAATGTTGGTCCGGTTTTGGTTCTTGAGAATGTTGGCATGGACACGTTGCGAATATACACTCTCAGGACATAATAGAACAATATAATTAGGTTTTACTCTTTGTTCGATTGAATGAGAAAAAATCTTGCTTCCAAAGATATACTGTTAGGGCGCAACTGAGTAATCTAATGTTGGTCCGGTTTTGGTTCTTGTGAACGTTGGCATTGATACGTTGCGAATATGCACTCTCGGGGCATAATAGAACAATATAATTAGGTTTTACTCTTTGTTCGATTGAATGAGGAAAAATCTTGTTTCCAAAGTTATCTTTGTTAGGCGCAGAGTAGTCTAATGTTGGTCCGGTTTTGGTTCTTGTGAACGCTGGCATGGATACGTTGCGAATATACACTCTCCGGACATAATAGAACAATATAATTAGGTTTTACTCTTTGTTCGATTGAGTGAGTAAAAGTACTACTTCCAAAGATATCTTTGTTAGGCCAGAGTAGTCTATTGTTGGTCCGGTATTGATTCTTGTGAACGTTCGCACGGATACGTTGCGAATATACACACTCGGGGCAAAATAGAACAATATAATTATGTTTTACACTTTATTCGATTGAATGAGAAAAATCATTTCCAAAGTTATCTTGTTAAGGCGCAAAGAGTAATCTAATGTTGTACCGTTTTGGTTCTTGTGAACATTGACATCGATACGTTGCAAATTTAAACTCTCGGGGCATAATAGAAAAATATAATTAGGTTTTACTCTTTGTTCGATTGAATGAGAAAAATCTTGCTTCCAAAGATATCTTGTTAGGCGCAAGCGAGTAATCTAATGTTGGTGGTTTTGGTTCTTGTGAACGTTGGCATTGATACGTTGCGAATATGCACTCTCGGGGCATAATAGAACAATAAAATTAGGTTTTACTCTTTGTTCGATTGAATGAGGAAAAATCTTGTTTCCAAAGTTATCTTTGTTAGGCGCAAGCGAGTAGTCTATTGTTGGTCCGGTTTTGGTTTTTGTGAAGGTCGGCATGGATACATTGCGAATATACACTCTCGGGGCATAATAGAACAATATAATTAGGTATTACTCTTTGTTCGATTGAATGGGAAAAAGTACTGCTTCCAAAGATATACTGTTAGGGTGCAACTGAGTAATCTAATGTTGGTCCGGTTTTGGTTCTTGTGAACGTGGGCATTGATACGTTGCGAATATGCACTCTCGGGGCATAATAGAACAATATAATTAGGTTTTACTCTTTGTTCGATTGAATGAGGAAAAGTACTGTTTCCAAAGTTATCTTGTTAGGCGCAAGCGAGTAGTCTAATGTTAGTTCGGTTTTGGTTTTTGTGAAGGTCGGCATGGATACGTTGCGAATATACACTCTCGGGGCATAATAGAACAATATAATTAGGTTTTACTCTTTGTTCGATTGAATGAGAGAAATCGCTTCCAAAGATATCTTGTTAGGCGCAACTAAGTAGTCTAATGTTGGTCGGTTTTGGTTCTTTTGAACGTTGGCATGGATACGTTGCGAATATACACTCTCGGGGCATAATAGAACAATATAATTAGGTTTTACTCTTTGTTCGATTGAATGAGAGAAAATCTTGCTTCCAAAGATATCTTGTTAGGCGCAACTAAGTAGTCTAATGTTGGTCCGGTTTTGGTTCTTTTGAACGTTGGCATGGATACATTGCGACTATACACTCTCGGGACATAATAGAACAATATAATTAGGTTTTACTCTTTGTTCGATTGAATGAGAAAAATCTTGCTTCCAAAGATATCTTTGTTAGGCGCAAGAGTAGTCTAATGTTGGTCCGGTTTTGGTTCTTGTTAACGTTGGCATGGATACGTTGCGAATATACACTCTCGGGACATAATAGAACAATATAATTAGGTTTTACTCTTTGTTCGATTGAATGAGAAAAAGTACTGTTTCCCAAGATATCTTGTTAGGGCGCAACTGAGTAGTCTAATGTTGGTCCGGTTTTGGTTCTTGTGAAGGTCGGCATGGATACGTTGCGAATATACACTCTCGGGGCATAATAGAACAATATAATTAGTTTTTACTCTTTGTTCGATTGAATGAGAAAAAGTACTGTTTCCCAAGATATACTGTTAGGGCGCAACTGAGTAGTCTAATGTTGGTCCGGTTTTGGTTCTTGTGAACGTTGGCATGGATACGTTGCGAATATACACTCTCGGGGCATAATAGAACAATATAATCAGGTTTTACTCTTTGTTCGATTGAATGAGAAAAATCTTTGTTTCCAAAGTTATCTTGTTAGGGCGCCAGGTAGTCTATTGTTGGTCGGTTTGTTCTTGTGAACGTTCGCAAGGATACGTTGCGAATATACACTCTCTGGGCATAATAGAACAATATAATTAGGTTTTACACTTTATTCGATTGAATGAGAAAAAGTACTGTTTCCAAAGTTATCTTTGTTATGGCGCAATGAGTAATCTAATGTTATACGGTTTTGGTTCTTGTCAACATTGACATCGATACGTTGCAAATTTACACTCTCGGGGCATAATAGAACAATATAATTAGGTTTTACTCTTTGTTCGATTGAATGAGAAAAAATCTTTGCTTCCAAAGATATCTTTGTTAGGCGCAACTGAGTAATCTAATGTTGGTCCGGTTTTGGTTCTAGTGAACGTTGGCATTGATACGTTGCGAATATGCACTCTCGGGGCATAATAGAACAATATAATTAGGTTTTACTCTTTGTTCGATTGAATGAGAAAAAGTACTGCTTCCAAAGATATACTGTTATGGCGCAACTGAGTAATCTAATGTTGGTCCGGTTTTGGTTCTTGTCAACATTGACATCGATACGTTGCAAATTTACACTCTCGGGGCATAATAGAACAATATAATTAGGTTTTACTCTTTGTTCGATTGAATGAGAAAAAGTACTGCTTCCAAAGATATCTTGTTAGGCGCAAGGAGTAGTCTAATGTTGGTCCGGTTTTGGTTCTTGAGAATGTTGGCATGGACACGTTGCGAATATACACTCTCGGGACATAATAGAACAATATAATTAGGTTTTACTCTTTGTTCGATTGAATGAGAAAAAATCTTGCTTCCAAAGATATCTTGTTAGGCGCAGCGAGTAATCTAATGTTGGTCCGGTTTTGGTTCTTGTGAACGTTGGCATTGATACGTTGCGAATATGCACTCTCGGGGCATAATAGAACAATATAATTAGGTTTTACTCTTTGTTCGATTGAATGAGAAAAAGTACTGTTTCCAAAGTTATACTGTTAGGGCGCAACTGAGTAGTCTAATGATGGTCCGGTTTTGGTTCTTGTGAACGTTGGCATCGATACGTTGCGAATATACACTCTCGGGGTATAATAGAACAATATAATTAGGTTTTACACTTTGTTCGATTGAATGAGAGAACGTACTGCTTCCAAAGATATACTGTTAGGGCGCAACTAAGTAGTCTAATGTTGGTCTGGTTTTGGTTCTTTTGAACGTTGGCATGGATACGTTGCGAATATACACTCTCGGGACATAATAGAACAATATAATTAGGTTTTACTCTTTGTTCGATTGAATGAGAAAAAGTACTGCTTCCAAAGATATACTGTTAGGGCGCAACTGAGTAGTCTAATGTTGGTCCGGTTTTGGTTCTTGTGAACGCTGGCATGGATACGTTGCGAATATACACTCTCCGAACATAATAGAACAATATAATTAGGTTTTACTCTTTGTTCGATTGAGTGAGTAAAAGTACTGCTTCCAAAGATATGCTGTTAGGGCGCCACTGAGTAGTCTATTGTTGGTCCGGTTTTTGTTCTTGTGAACGTTCGCACGGATACGTTGCGAATATACACTCTCGGGGCATAATAGAACAATATAATTAGGTTTTTTATTCGATTGAATGAGAAAAAGTACTGTTTCCAAAGTTATACTGTTATGGCGCAACTGAGTAATCTAATGTTGTGCCGGTTTTGGTTCTTGTGAACATTGACATCGATACGTTGCAAATTTACACTCTCGGGGCATAATAGAACAATATAATTAGGTTTTACTCTTTGTTCGATTGAATGAGAAAAAATCTTTGCTTCCAAAGATATCTTGTTAGGCGCAATGAGTAATCTAATGTTGGTCGGTTTTGGTTCTTGTGAACGTTGGCATTGATACGTTGCGAATATGCACTCTCGGGGCATAATAGAACAATAAAATTAGGTTTTACTCTTTGTTCGATCGAAAGAGAAAAAGTACTGTTTCCAAAGTTATACTGTTAGGGCGCAACTGAGTAGTCTAATGTTGGTCCTGTTTTGGTTCTTGTGAAGGTCGGCATGGATACATTGCGAATATACACTCTCGGGGCATAATAGAACAATATAATTAGGTTTTACTCTTTGTTCGATTGAATGGGAAAAATCTTGCTTCCAAAGATATCTTGTTAGGGTGCAATGAGTAATCTAATGTTGGTCGGTTTTGGTTCTTGTGAACGTGGGCATTGATACGTTGCGAATATGCACTCTCGGGGCATAATAGAACAATATAATTAGGTTTTACTCTTTGTTCGATTGAATGAGGAAAATCTTGTTTCCAAAGTTATCTTGTTAGGCGCAAGCGAGTAGTCTAATGTTGGTTCGGTTTTGGTTTTTGTGAAGGTCGGCATGGATACGTTGCGAATATACACTCTCGGGCATAATAGAACAATATAATTAGGTTTTACTCTTTGTTCGATTGAATGAGAGAAAGTACTGCTTCCAAAGATATACTGTTAGGGCGCAACTAAGTAGTCTAATGTTGGTCCGGTTTTGGTTCTTTTGAACGTTGGCTTGGATACGTTGCGAATATACACTCTCGGGGCATAATAGAACAATATAATTAGGTTTTACTCTTTGTTCGATTGAATGAGAGAAATCTTGCTTCCAAAGATATCTTTGTTAGGGCGCAACTGAGTAGTCTAATGTTGGTCCGGTTTTGGTTCTTGTGAACGTTGGCATGGATACGTTGCGACTATACACTCTCGGGGCGTAATAGAACAATATAATTAGGTTTTACTCTTTGTTCGATTGAATGAGAAAAAAATCTTGCTTCCAAAGATATCTTGTTAGGCGCAAGAGTAGTCTAATATTGGCCCGGTTTTGGTTCTTGTTAACGTTGGCATGGATACGTTGCGAATATACACTCTCGGGACATAATAGAACAATATAATTAGGTTTTACTCTTTGTTCGATTGAATGAGAAAAATACTGTTTACCAAGATATCTTGTTAGGCGCAACTGAGTAGTCTAATGTTGGTCCGGTTTTGGTTCTTGTGAAGGTCGGCATGGATACGTTGCGAATATACACTCTCGGGGCATAATAGAACAATATAATTAGGTTTTACTCTTTGTTCGATTGAATGAGAAAAAGTACTGTTTCCCAAGATATACTGTTAGGGCGCAACTGAGTAGTCTAATGTTGGTCCGGTTTTGGTTCTTGTGAACGTTGGCATTGATACGTTGCGAATATACACTCTCGGGGCATAATAGAACAATATAATCAGGTTTTACTCTTTGTTCGATTGAATGAGAAAAAGTACTGTTTCCCAAGATATCTTTGTTAGGCGCAAATGAGTAATCTATTGTTGGTCCGGTTTTGGTTCTTGTTAACGTTGGCATTGATACGTTGCGAATATACACACTAGGGACATAATAGAACAATATAATTAGGTTTTACTCTTTGTTCGATTGAATGAGAAAAAGTACTGTTTCCCAAGATATACTATTAGGGCGCAACTGAGTAGTCTAATGTTGGTCCGGTTTTGGTTCTTGTGAACGTTGGCATGGATACGTTGCGAATATACACTCTCGGGGCATAATAGAACAATATAATCAGGTTTTACTCTTTGTTCGATTGAATGAGAAAAATCTTGTTTCCAAAGTTATCTTTGTTAGGGCGCCGAGTAGTCTATTGTTGGTCGGTTTTGTTCTTATGAACGTTCGCACGGATACGTTGCGAATATACACTCTCGGGGCATAATAGAACAATATAATTAGGTTTTACTCTTTATTCGATTGAATGAGAAAAAGTACTGTTTCCAAAGTTATACTGTTATGGCGCAACTGAGTAATCTAATGTTATACCGGTTTTGGTTCTTGTCAACATTGACATCGATACGTTGCAAATTTACACTCTCGGGGCATAATAGAACAATATAATTAGGTTTTACTCTTTGTTCGATTGAATGAGAAAAAGTACTGCTTCCAAAGATATCTTTGTTAGGGCGCAACTGAGTAATCTAATGTTGGTCCGGTTTTGGTTCTAGTGAACGTTGGCATTGATACGTTGCGAATATGCACTCTCGGGGCATAATAGAACAATATAATTAGGTTTTACTCTTTGTTCGATTGAATGAGAAAAATCTTGTTTCCAAAGTTATCTTTGTTATGGCGCAATGAGTAATCTAATGTTGTACGGTTTTGGTTCTTGTCAACATTGACATCGATACGTTGCAAATTTACACTCTCGGGGCATAATAGAACAATATAATTAGGTTTTACTCTTTGTTCGATTGAATGAGAAAAAGTACTGCTTCCAAAGATATACTGTTAGGGCGCAACTGAGTAGTCTAATGTTGGTCCGGTTTTGGTTCTTGAGAATGTTGGCATGGACACGTTGCGAATATACACTCTCGGGACATAATAGAACAATATAATTAGGTTTTACTCTTTGTTCGATTGAATGAGAAAAGAAATCTGCTTCCAAAGATATCTTGTTAGGCGCAAGAGTAATCTAATGTTGGTCGGTTTTGGTTCTTGTGAACGTTGGCATTGATACGTTGCGAATATGCACTCTCGGGGCATAATAGAACAATATAATTAGGTTTTACTCTTTGTTCGATTGAATGAGGAAAAATCTTGCTTCCAAAGTTATACTGTTAGGGCGCAACTGAGTAGTCTAATGTTGGTCCGGTTTTGGTTCTTGTGAAGGTCGGCATGGATACGTTGCGAATATACACTCTCGGGGTATAATAGAACAATATAATTAGGTTTTACACTTTGTTCGATTGAATGAGAGAACGTCTTTGCTTCCAAAGATATCTTTGTTAGGCGCAACTAAGTAGTCTAATGTTGGTCCGGTTTTGGTTCTTTTGAACGTTGGCATGGATACGTTGCGAATATACACTCTCGGGACATAATAGAACAATATAATTAGGTTTTACTCTTTGTTCGATTGAATGAGAAAAATACGCTTCAAAGATATCTTGTTAGGCGCAGGAGTAGTCTAATGTTGGTCGGTTTTGGTTCTTGTGAACGTTCGCACGGATACGTTGCGAATATACACTCTCGGGGCATAATAGAACAATATAATTAGGTTTTACTCTTTGTTCGATTGAGTGAGTAAAAGTACTACTTCCAAAGATATACTGTTAGGGCGCCACTGAGTAGTCTATTGTTGGTCCGGTTTTTATTCTTGTGAACGTTCGCACGGATACGTTGCGAATATACACTCTCGGGGCAAAATAGAACAATATAATTAGGTTTTACACTTTATTCGATTGAATGAGAAAAAGTACTGTTTCCAAAGTTATACTGTTATGGCGCAACTGAGTAATCTAATGTTGTACCGGTTTTGGTTCTTGTGAACATTGACATCGATACGTTGCAAATTTACACTCTCGGGGCATAATAGAACAATATAATTAGGTTTTACTCTTTGTTCGATTGAATGAGAAAAAGTATTGCTTCAAAAGATATCTTTGTTAGGCGCAAGCGAGTAATCTAATGTTGGTCCGGTTTTGGTTCTTGTGAACGTTGGCATTGATACGTTGCGAATATGCACTCTCGGGGCATAATAGAACAATATAATTAGGTTTTACTCTTTGTTCGATTGAATGAGAAAAAGTACTGTTTCCAAAGTTATACTGTTAGGGCGCAACTGAGTAGTCTATTGTTGGTCCGGTTTTGGTTTTTGTGAAGGTCGGCATGGATACATTGCGAGTATACACTCTCGGGGCATAATAGAACAATATAATTAGGTATTACTCTTTGTTCGATTGAATGGGAAAAATCTTGCTTCCAAAGATATCTTGTTAGGGTGCAATGAGTAATCTAATGTTGGTCGGTTTTGGTTCTTGTGAACGTGGGCATTGATACGTTGCGAATATGCACTCTCGGGGCATAATAGAACAATATAATTAGGTTTTACTCTTTGTTCGATTGAATGAGAAAAAGTACTGTTTCCAAAGTTATACTGTTAGGGCGCAACTGAGTAGTCTAATGTTGGTCCGGTTTTGGTTTTTGTGAAGGTCGGCATGGATACGTTGCGAATATACACTCTCGGGGCATAATAGAACAATATAATTAGGTTTTACTCTTTGTTCGATTGAATGAGAGAAAATCTTGCTTCCAAAGATATCTTTGTTAGGCGCAACTAAGTAGTCTAATGTTGGTCCGGTTTTGGTTCTTTTGAACGTTGGCATGGATACGTTGCGACTATACACTCTCGGGACATAATAGAACAATATAATTAGGTTTTACTCTTTGTTCGATTGAATGAGAAAAAGTACTGTTTCCAAAGATATACTGTTAGGGCGCAACTGAGTAGTCTAATATTGGTCCGGTTTTGGTTCTTGTGAACGTGGGCATTGATACGTTGCGAATATGCACTCTCGGGGCATAATAGAACAATATAATTAGGTTTTACTCTTTGTTCGATTGAATGAGAAAAAGTACTGTTTCCCAAGATATACTATTAGGGCGCAACTGAGTAGTCTAATGTTGGTCCGGTTTTGGTTCTTGTGAACGTTGGCATGGATACGTTGCGAATATACACTCTCGGGGCATAATAGAACAATATAATCAGGTTTTACTCTTTGTTCGATTGAATGAGAAAAATCTTGTTTCCAAAGTTATCTTGTTAGGGCGCCAGAGTAGTCTATTGTTGGTCCGGTTTTTGTTCTTGTGAACGTTCGCATGGATACGTTGCGAATATACACTCTCGGGGCATAATAGAACAATATAATTAGGTTTTACACTTTATTCGATTGAATGAGAAAAAGTACTGTTTCCAAAGTTATACTGTTATGGCGTTGAGTAGTCTAATGTTATACCGGTTTTGGTTCTTGTCAACATTGACATCGATACGTTGCAAATTTACACTCTCGGGGCATAATAGAACAATATAATTAGGTTTTACTCTTTGTTCGATTGAATGAGAAAAATCTTGCTTCCAAAGATATCTTTGTTAGGCGCAATGAGTAATCTAATGTTGGTCGGTTTTGGTTCTAGTGAACGTTGGCATTGATGCGTTGCGAATATGCACTCTCGGGGCATAATAGAACAATATAATTAGGTTTTACTCTTTGTTCGATTGAATGAGAAAAATCTTTGTTTCCAAAGTTATCTTTGTTATGGCGCAAGCGAGTAATCTAATGTTGTACGGTTTTGGTTCTTGTCAAATTTGACATCGATACGTTGCAAATTTACACTCTCGGGGCATAATAGAACAATATAATTAGGTTTTACTCTTTGTTCGATTGAATGAGAAAAAATCTTGCTTCCAAAGATATCTTTGTTAGGCGCAAGCGAGTAGTCTAATGTTGGTCGGTTTTGGTTCTTGAGAATGTTGGCATGGACACGTTGCGAATATACACTCTCGGGACAAAATAGAACAATATAATTAGGTTTTACTCTTTGTTCGATTGAATGAGAAAAATCTGCTTCCAAAGATATCTTGTTAGGCGCAAGCGAGTAATCTAATTTTGGTCCGGTTTTGGCTCTTGTTAACGTTGGTATTGATATGTTGCGAATATGCACTCTCGGGGCATAATAGAACAATATAATTAGGTTTTACTCTTTGTTCGATTGAATGAGGAAAAATCTTGTTTCCAAAGTTATACTGTTAGGGCGCAACTGAGTAGTCTAATGTTGGTCCGGTTTTGGTTCTTGTGAAGGTCGGCATGGATACGTTGCGAATATACACTCTCGGGGTATAATAGAACAATATAATTAGGTTTTACACTTTGTTCGATTGAATGAGAGAACGTACTGCTTCCAAAGATATCTTTGTTAGGGCAACTAAGTAGTCTAATGTTGGTGGTTTTGGTTCTTTTGAACGTTGGCATGGATACGTTGCGAATATACACTCTCGGGACATAATAGAACAATATAATTAGGTTTTACTCTTTGTTCGATTGAATGAGAAAAATCTTGCTTCCAAAGATATACTGTTAGGGCGCAACTAAGTAGTCTAATGTTGGTCCGGTTTTGGTTCTTGTTAACGTTGGCATGGATACGTTGCGAATATACACTCTCGGGCCATAATAGAACAATATAATTAGGTTTTACTCTTTGTTCGATTGAATGAGAAAAATCTTGTTTCCCAAGATATCTTTGTTAGGCGCAAGTAGTAATCTAATGTTGGTCCGGTTTTGGTTCTTGTGAACGTTGGCATGGATACGTTGCGAATATACACTCTCGGGGCATAATAGAACAATATAATAAGGTTTTACTCTTTGTTCGATTGAATGAGAGAAAATCTTTGCTTCCAATGTTATCTTGTTAGGGCGCAACTGAGTAGTCTAATGTTGGTCCGGTTTTGGTTCTTGTGAACGTTGGCATGGATACGTTGCGAATATGCACTCTCGGGGCGTAATAGAACAATATAATTAGGTTTTACTCTTTGTTCGATTGAATGAGAAAAATCTTGCTTCCAAAGATATCTTGTTAGGCGCAAGCGAGTAATCTAATGTTGGTCCGGTTTTGGTTCTAGTGAACGTTGGCATTGATACGTTGCGAATATACACTCTCGGGGCATAATAGAACAATAAAATTAGGTTTACTCTTTGTTCGATTGAATGAGAAAAATCTTGTTTCCAAAGTTATCTTTGTTAGGGCGCAACTGAGTAGTCTATTGTTGGTCCGGTTTTGGTTTTTGTGAAGGTCGGCATGGATACGTTGCGAATATACACTCTCGGGGCATAATAGAACAATATAATTAGGTATTACTCTTTGTTCGATTGAATGAGAAAAAGTACTGCTTCCAAAGATATACTGTTAGGGCGCAACTGAGTAATCTAATGTTGGTCCGGTTTTGGTTCTTGTGAACGTTGGCATGGATACGTTGCGAATATACACTCTCGGGGCATAATAGAACAATATAATTAGGTTTTACTCTTTGTTCGATTGAAGGAGAAAAAGTACTGTTTCCAAAGTTATACTGTTAGGGCGCAACTGAGTAATCTAATGTTGGTCCGGTTTTGGTTCTTGTGAACGTTGGCATTGATACGTTGCGAATATGCACTCTCGGGGCATAATAGAACAATAAAATTAGGTTTTACTCTTTGTTCGATTCAATGAGAGAAAATCTTGTTTCCAAAGTTATCTTTGTTAGGCGCAAGCGAGTAGTCTATTGTTGGTCCGGTTTTGGTTTTTGTGAAGGTCGGCATGGATACGTTGCGAATATACACTCTCGGGGCATAATAGAACAATATAATTAGGTATTACTCTTTGTTCGATTGAATGAGAAAAATCTTTGCTTCCAAAGATATCTTGTTAGGCGCAAGAGTAATCTAATGTTGGTCCGGTTTTGGTTCTTGTGAACGTTGGCATTGATACGTTGCGAATATGCACTCTCGGGGCATAATAGAACAATATAATTAGGTTTTACTCTTTGTTCGATTGAATGAGGAAAATCTTGTTTCCAAAGTTATCTTGTTAGGCGCAAGCGAGTAGTTTAATGTTGGTCCGGTTTTGGTTTTTGTGAAGGTCGGCATGGATACGTTGCGAATATACACTCTCGGGGCATAATAGAACAATATAATTAGGTTTTACTCTTTGTTCGATTGAATGAGAGAAATCTTGCTTCCAAAGATATCTTGTTAGGGCGCAACTAAGTAGTCTAATGTTGGTCGGTTTGGTTCTTTTGAACGTTGGCATGGATACGTTGCGACTATACACTCTCGGGACATAATAGAACAATATAATTAGGTTTTACTCTTTGTTCGATTGAATGAGAAAAATCTTGCTTCCAAAGATATCTTGTTAGGCGCAAGCAGTAGTCTAATATTGGTCGGTTTTGGTTCTTGTTAACGTTGGCATGGATACGTTGCGAATATACACTCTCGGGACATAATAGAACAATATAATTAGGTTTTACTCTTTGTTCGATTGAATGAGAAAAATCTTGTTTCCCAAGATATACTGTTAGGGCGCAACTGAGTAGTCTAATGTTGGTCCGGTTTTGGTTCTTGTGAAGGTCGGCATGGATACGTTGCGAATATACACTCTCGGGGCATAATAGAACAATATAATTAGGTTTTACTCTTTGTTCGATTGAATGAGAAAAATCTTGTTTCCCAAGATATCCTGTTAGGGCGCAACTGAGTAGTCTAATGTTGGTCCGGTTTTGGTTCTTGTGAACGTTGGCATGGATACGTTGCGAATATACACTCTCGGGGCATAATAGAACAATATAATCAGGTTTTACTCTTTGTTCGATTGAATGAGAAAAATCTTGTTTCCAAAGTTATCTTGTTAGAGCGCCACTGAGTAGTCTATTGTTGGTCCGGTTTTTGTTCTTGTGAACGTTCGCACGGATACGTTGCGAATATACACTCTCGGGGCATAATAGAACAATATAATTAGGTTTTACACTTTATTCGATTGAATGAGAAAAATCTTGTTTCCAAAGTTATACTGTTATGGCGCAACTGAGTAATCTAATGTTATACCGGTTTTGGTTCTTGTCAACATTGACATCGATACGTTGCAAATTTACACTCTCGGGGCATAATAGAACAATATAATTAGGTTTTACTCTTTGTTCGATTGAATGAGAAAAAGTACTATTTCCAAAGATATACTGTTAGGGCGCAACTGAGTAGTCTAATGTTGGTCCGGTTTTGGTTCTTGTGAACGTTGGCATGGATACGTTGCGAATATACACTCTCGGGGCATAATAGAACAATATAATTAGGTTTTACTCTTTGTTCGATTGAATGAGAAAAAGTACTGTTTCCAAAGTTATACTGTTATGGCGCAACTGAGTAATCTAATGTTGTACCGGTTTTGGTTCTTGTCAACATTGACATCGATACGTTGCAAATTTACACTCTCGGGGCATAATAGAACAATATAATTAGGTTTTACTCTTTGTTCGATTGAATGAGAAAAAGTACTGCTTCCAAAGATATACTGTTAGGGCGCAACTGAGTAGTCTAATGTTGGTCCGGTTTTGGTTCTTGAGAATGTTGGCATGGACACGTTGCGAATATACACTCTCAGGACAAAATAGAACAATATAATTAGGTTTTACTCTTTGTTCGATTGAATGAGAAAAAGTACTGTTTCCAAAGATATACTGTCAGGGCGCAACTGAGTAATCTAATGTTGGTCCGGTTTTGGTTCTTGTGAACGTTGGCATTGATATGTTGCGAATATGCACTCTCGGGGCATAATAGAACAATATAATTAGGTTTTACTCTTTGTTCGATTGAATGAGGAAAAGTACTGTTTCCAAAGTTATACTGTTAGGGCGCAACTGAGTAGTCTAATGTTGGTCCGGTTTTGGTTCTTGTGAAGGTCGGCATGGATACGTTGCGAATATACACTCTCGGGGTATAATAGAACAATATAATTAGGTTTTACACTTTGTTCGATTGAATGAGAGAACGTACTGCTTCCAAAGATATACTGTTAGGGCGCAACTAAGTAGTCTAATGTTGGTCTGGTTTTGGTTCTTTTGAACGTTGGCATGGATACGTTGCGAATATACACTCTCGGGACATAATAGAACAATATAATTAGGTTTTACTCTTTGTTCGATTGAATGAGAAAAAGTACTGCTTCCAAAGATATACTGTTAGGGCGCAACTGAGTAGTCTAATGTTGGTCCGGTTTTGGTTCTTGTTAACGTTGGCATGGATACGTTGCGAATATACACTCTCGGGACATAATAGAACAATATAATTAGGTTTTACACTTTGTTCGATTGAATGAGAAAAAGTACTGTTTCCCAAGATATACTGTTAGGGCGCAACTGAGTAATCTAATGTTGGTCCGGTTTTGGTTCTAGTGAACGTTGGCATTGATACGTTGCGAATATACACTCTCGGGGCATAATAGAACAATATAATAAGGTTTTACTCTTTGTTCGATTGAATGAGAGAAAGTACTGCTTCCAAAGATATACTGTTAGGGCGCAACTGAGTAGTCTAATGTTGGTCCGGTTTTGGTTCTTGTGAAAGTCGGCATGGATACGTTGCGAATATGCACTCTCGGGGCATAATAGAACAATATAATTAGGTTTTACTCTTTGTTCGATTGAATGAGAAAAAATACTGCTTCCAAAGATATACTGTTAGGGCGCAACTGAGTAATCTAATGTTGGTCCGGTTTTGGTTCTTGTGAACGTTGGCATTGATACGTTGCGAATATGCACTCTCGGGGCATAATAGAACAATAAAATTAGGTTTTACTCTTTGTTCGATTGAATGAGGAAAAGTACTGTTTCCAAAGTTATACGACGAGTAGTCTAATGTTGGTCCGGTTTTGGTTTTTGTGAAGGTCGGCATGGATACGTTGCGAATATACACTCTCGGGGCATAATAGAACAATATAATTAGGTATTACTCTTTGTTCGATTGAATGAGAAAAAGTACTGCTTCCAAAGATATACTGTTAGGGCGCAACTGAGTAGTCTAATGGTGTTCCTGTTTTGGTTCTTGTGAACGTAGACAACGATACGTTGCCAATATACACTCTCGGGGCATAATAGAACAATATAATTAGGTTTTACTCTTTGTTCGATTGAATGAGAAAAAGTACTGTTTCCAAAGATATACTGTTAGGGCGCAACTGAGTAATCTAATGTTGGTCCGGTTTTGGTTCTTGTGAACGTTGGCATTGATACGTTGCGAATATGCACTCTCGGGGCATAATAGAACAATAAAATTAGGTTTTACTCTTTGTTCGATTGAATGAGGAAAAGTACTGTTTCCAAAGTTATACTGTTAGGGCGCAACTGAGTAGTCTATTGTTGGTCCGGTTTTGGTTTTTGTGAAGGTCGGCATGGATACGTTGCGAATATACACTCTCGGGGCATAATAGAACAATATAATTAGGTATTACTCTTTGTTCGATTGAATGAGAAAAAGTACTGCTTCCAAAGATATACTGTTAGGGCGCAACTGAGTAATCTAATGTTGGTCCGGTTTTGGTTCTTGTGAACGTTGGCATTGATACGTTGCGAATATGCACTCTCGGGGCATAATAGAACAATATAATTAGGTTTTACTCTTTGTTCGATTGAATGAGGAAAAGTACTTGTTTCCAAAGTTATACCGTTAGGCGCAATCGAGTAGTCTAATGTTGGTCCGGTTTTGGTTTTTGTGAAGGTCGGCATGGATACGTTGCGAATATACACTCTCGGGGCATAATAGAACAATATAATTAGGTTTTACTCTTTGTTCGATTGAATGAGAGAAAGTACTGCTTCCAAAGATATACTGTTAGGGCGCAACTAAGTAGTCTAATGTTGGTCCGGTTTTGGTTCTTTTGAACGTTGGCATGGATACGTTGCGACTATACACTCTCGGGGCATAATAGAACAATATAATTAGGTTTTACTCTTTGTTCGATTGAATGAGAAAAAGTACTGCTTCCAAAGATATACCGTTAGTGGCGCAACCGAGTAGTCTAATATTGGTCCGGTTTGGTTCTTGTTAACGTTGGCATGGATACGTTGCGAATATACACTCTCGGGACATAATAGAACAATATAATTAGGTTTTACTCTTTGTTCGATTGAATGAGAAAAAGTACTGTTTCCCAAGATATACTGTTAGGGCGCAACTGAGTAGTCTAATGTTGGTCCGGTTTTGGTTCTTGTGAAGGTCGGCATGGATACGTTGCGAATATACACTCTCGGGGCATAATAGAACAATATAATTAGGTTTTACTCTTTGTTCGATTGAATGAGAAAAAGTACTGTTTCCCAAGATATACTGTTAGGGCGCAACTGAGTAGTCTAATGTTGGTCCGGTTTTGGTTCTTGTGAACGTTGGCATGGATACGTTGCGAATATACACTCTCGGGGCATAATAGAACAATATAATCAGGTTTTACTCTTTGTTCGATTGAATGAGAAAAAGTACTGTTTCCAAAGTTATACTGTTAGGGCGCCACTGAGTAGTCTATTGTTGGTCCGGTTTTTGTTCTTGTGAACGTTCGCACGGATACGTTGCGAATATACACTCTCGGGGCATAATAGAACAATATAATTAGGTTTTACACTTTATTCGATTGAATGAGAAAAAGTACTGTTTCCAAAGTTATACTGTTATGGCGCAACTGAGTAATCTAATGTTATACCGGTTTTGGTTCTTGTCAACATTGACATCGATACGTTGCAAATTTACACTCTCGGGGCATAATAGAACAATATAATTAGGTTTTACTCTTTGTTCGATTGAATGAGAAAAAGTACTGCTTCCAAAGATATACTGTTAGGGCGCAACTGAGTAATCTAATGTTGGTCCGGTTTTGGTTCTAGTGAACGTTGGCATTGATACGTTGCGAATATGCACTCTCGGGGCATAATAGAACAATATAATTAGGTTTTACTCTTTGTTCGATTGAATGAGAAAAAGTACTGTTTCCAAAGTTATACTGTTATGGCGCAACTGAGTAATCTAATGTTGTACCGGTTTTGGTTCTTGTCAACATTGACATCGATACGTTGCAAATTTACACTCTCGGGGCATAATAGAACAATATAATTAGGTTTTACTCTTTGTTCGATTGAATGAGAAAAAGTACTGCTTCCAAAGATATACTGTTAGGGCGCAACTGAGTAGTCTAATGTTGGTCCGGTTTTGGTTCTTGAGAATGTTGGCATGGACACGTTGCGAATATACACTCTCAGGACATAATAGAACAATATAATTAGGTTTTACTCTTTGTTCGATTGAATGAGAAAAAGTACTGCTTCCAAAGATATACTGTTAGGGCGCAACTGAGTAATCTAATGTTGGTCCGGTTTTGGTTCTTGTGAACGTTGGCATTGATACGTTGCGAATATGCACTCTCGGGGCATAATAGAACAATATAATTAGGTTTTACTCTTTGTTCGATTGAATGAGGAAAAGTACTGTTTCCAAAGTTATACTGTTAGGGCGCAACTGAGTAGTCTAATGTTGGTCCGGTTTTGGTTCTTGTGAAGGTCGGCATGGATACGTTGCGAATATACACTCTCGGGGTATAATAGAACAATATAATTAGGTTTTACACTTTGTTCGATTGAATGAGAGAACGATCGTCTCCAAAGATATAATCGTTGTGGCGCAACTAAGTAGTCTAATGTTGGTCTTGTTTTGGTTCTTTTGAACGTTGGCATGGATACGTTGCGAATATACACTCTCGGGGCATAATAGAACAATATAATTAGGTTTTACTCTTTGTTCGATTGAATGAGAAAAAGTATTTCCCAAGATATACCTGTTAGTAAGAATCGAGTAATCTAATGTTGGTCCGGTTTTGGTTCTAGTGAACGTTGGCATTGATACGTTGCGAATATACACTCTCGGGGCATAATAGAACAATATAATAAGGTTTTACTCTTTGTTCGATTGAATGAGAGAAAGTACTGCTTCCAAAGATATACTGTTAGGGCGCAACTGAGTAGTCTAATGTTGGTCCGGTTTTGGTTCTTGTGAAAGTCGGCATGGATACGTTGCGAATATGCACTCTCGGGGCATAATAGAACAATATAATTAGGTTTTACTCTTTGTTCGATTGAATGAGGAAAAGTACTGTTTCCAAAGTTATACTGTTAGGGCGCAACTGAGTAGTCTATTGTTGGTCCGGTTTTGGTTTTTGTGAAGGTCGGCATGGATACGTTGCGAATATACACTCTCGGGGCATAATAGAACAATATAATTAGGTATTACTCTTTGTTCGATTGAATGAGAAAAAGTACTGCTTCCAAAGATATACTGTTAGGGCGCAACTGAGTAATCTAATGTTGGTCCTGTTTTGGTTCTTGTGAACGTTGGCATTGATACGTTGCGAATATGCACTCTCGGGGCATAATAGAACAATAAAATTAGGTTTTACTCTTTGTTCGATTGAATGAGAAAAAGTACTGTTTCCAAAGTTATACTGTTAGGGCGCAACTGAGTAGTCTAATGTTGGTCCGGTTTTGGTTCTTGTGAACGTTGGCATTGATACGTTGCGAATATGCACTCTCGGGGCATAATAGAACAATAAAATTAGGTTTTACTCTTTGTTCGATTGAATGAGGAAAAGTACTGTTTCCAAAGTTATACTGTTAGGGCGCAACTGAGTAGTCTATTGTTGGTCCGGTTTTGGTTCTTGTGATGGTCGGCATGGATACGTTGCGAATATACACTCTCGGGGCATAATAGAACAATATAATTAGGTATTACTCTTTGTTCGATTGAATGAGAAAAAGTACTGCTTCCAAAGATATACTGTTAGGGCGCAACTGAGTAATCTAATGTTGGTCCGGTTTTGGTTCTTGTGAACGTTGGCATTGATACGTTGCGAATATGCACTCTCGGGGCATAATAGAACAATATAATTAGGTTTTACTCTTTGTTCGATTGAATGAGGAAAAGTACTGTTTCCAAAGTTATACTGTTAGGGCGCAACTGAGTAGTCTAATGTTGGTCCGGTTTTGGTTTTTGTGAAGGTCGGCATGGATACGTTGCGAATATACACTCTCGGGGCATAATAGAACAATATAATTAGGTTTTACTCTTTGTTCGATTGAATGAGAGAAAGTACTGCTTCCAAAGATATACTGTTTGGGCGCAACTAAGTTGTCTAATGTTGGTCCGGTTTTGGTTCTTTTGAACGTTGGCATGGATACGTTGCGACTATACACTCTCGGGACATAATAGAACAATATAATTAGGTTTTACTCTTTGTTCGATTGAATGAGAAAAAGTACTGCTTCCAAAGATATACTGTTAGGGCGCAACTGAGTAATCTAATGTTGGTCCGGTTTTGGTTCTTGTGAACGTTGGCATTGATACGTTGCGAATATGCACTCTCGGGGCATAATAGAACAATATAATTAGGTTTTACTCTTTGTTCGATTAATTGAGGAAAAGTACTGTTTCCTAAGTTAAACTGTTAGGGCGCAACTGAGTAGTCTAATGTTGGTCCGGTTTTGGTTCTTGTGAAGGTCGGCATGGATACGTTGCGAATATACACACAAGGGGCATAATAGAACAATATAATTAGGTTTTACTCTTTGTTCGATTGAATGAGAAAAAGTACTGCTTCCAAAGATATACTGTTAGGGCGCAACTGAGTAATCTAATGTTGGTCCGGTTTTGGTTCTTGTGAACGTTGGCATTGATACGTTGCGAATATGCACTCTCGGGGCATAATAGAACAATATAATTAGGTTTTACTCTTTGTTCGATTGAATGAGGAAAAGTACTGTTTCCAAAGTTATACTGTTAGGGCGCAACTGAGTAGTCTAATGTTGGTCCGGTTTTGGTTTTTGTGAAGGTCGGCATGGATACGTTGCGAATATACACTCTCGGGGCATAATAGAACAATATAATTAGGTTTTACTCTTTGTTCGATTGAATGAGAGAAAGTACTGCTTCCAAAGATATACTGTTAGGGCGCAACTAAGTAGTCTAATGTTGGTCCGGTTTTGGTTCTTTTGAACGTTGGCATGGATACGTTGCGACTATACACTCTCGGGACATAATAGAACAATATAATTAGGTTTTACTCTTTGTTCGATTGAATGAGAAAAAGTACTGCTTCCAAAGATATACTGTTAGGGCGCAACTGAGTAGTCTAATATTGGTCCGGTTTTGGTTCTTGTTAACGTTGGCATGGATACGTTGCGAATATACACTCTCGGGACATAATAGAACAATATAATTAGGTTTTACTCTTTGTTCGATTGAATGAGAAAAAGTACTGTTTCCCAAGATATACTGTTAGGGCGCAACTGAGTAGTCTAATGTTGGTCCGGTTTTGGTTCTTGTGAAGGTCGGCATGGATACGTTGCGAATATACACTCTCGGGGCATAATAGAACAATATAATTAGGTTTTACTCTTTGTTCGATTGAATGAGAAAAGTACTGTTTCCCAAGATATACTGTTAGGGCGCAACTGAGTAGTCTAATGTTGGTCCGGTTTTGGTTCTTGTGAACGTTGGCATGGATACGTTGCGAATATACACTCTCGGGGCATAATAGAACAATATAATCAGGTTTTACTCTTTGTTCGATTGAATGAGAAAAAGTACTGTTTCCAAAGTTATACTGTTAGGGCGCCACTGAGTAGTCTATTGTTGGTCCGGTTTTTGTTCTTGTGAACGTTCGCACGGATACGTTGCGAATATACACTCTCGGGGCATAATAGAACAATATAATTAGGTTTTACACTTTATTCGATTGAATGAGAAAAAGTACTGTTTCCAAAGTTATACTGTTATGGCGCAACTGAGTAATCTAATGTTATACCGGTTTTGGTTCTTGTCAACATTGACATCGATACGTTGCAAATTTACACTCTCGGGGCATAATAGAACAATATAATTAGGTTTTACTCTTTGTTCGATTGAATGAGAAAAAGTACTGCTTCCAAAGATATACTGTTAGGGCGCAACTGAGTAGTCTAATGTTGGTCCGGTTTTGGTTCTTGTGAACGTTGGCATGGATACGTTGCGAATATACACTCTCGGGGCATAATAGAACAATATAATTAGGTTTTACTCTTTGTTCGATTGAATGAGAAAAAGTACTGTTTCCAAAGTTATACTGTTATGGCGCAACTGAGTAATCTAATGTTGTACCGGTTTTGGTTCTTGTCAACATTGACATCGATACGTTGCAAATTTACACTCTCGGGGCATAATAGAGCAATATAATTAGGTTTTACTCTTTGTTTGATTGAGTGAGAAAAAGTACTGCTTCCAAAGATATACTGTTAGGGCGCAACTGAGTAATCTAATGTTGGTCCTGTTTTGGTTCTTGTGAACGTTGGCATTGATACGTTGCGAATATGCACTCTCGGGGCATAATAGAACAATAAAATTAGGTTTTACTCTTTGTTCGATTGAATGAGAAAAAGTACTGCTTCCAAAGATATACTGTTAGGGCGCAACTGAGTAATCTAATGTTGGTCCGGTTTTGGTTCTTGTGAACGTTGGCATTGATACGTTGCGAATATGCACTCTCGGGGCATAATAGAACAATATAATTAGGTTTTACTCTTTGTTCGATTGAATGAGGAAAAGTACTGTTTCCAAAGTTATACTGTTAGGGCGCAACTGAGTAGTCTATTGTTGGTCCGGTTTTGGTTTTTGTGAAGGTCGGCATGGATACGTTGCGAATATACACTCTCGGGGCATAATAGAACAATATAATTAGGTTTTACTCTTTGTTCGATTGAATGAGAGAAAGAAAGTACGCTTCCAAAGATATACCGTTAGGCGCAACCGAGTAATCTAATGTTGGTCCGGTTTTGGTTCTTGTGAACGTTGGCATTGATACGTTGCGAATATGCACTCTGGGCATAATAGAACAATATAATTAGGTTTGCCTCTTTGTTCGATTGAATGAGAGAAAGTACTGTTTCCAAAGTTATACTGTTAGGGCGCAACTAAGTAGTCTAATGTTGGTCCGGTTTTGGTTTTTGTGAAGGTCGGCATGGATACGTTGCGAATATACACTCTCGGGGCATAATAGAACAATATAATTAGGTTTTACTCTTTGTTCGATTGAATGAGAGAAAGTACTGCTTCCAAAGATATACTGTTTGGGCGCAACTAAGTAGTCTAATGTTGGTCCGGTTTTGGTTCTTTTGAACGTTGGCATGGATACGTTGCGAATATACACTCTCGGGACATAATAGAACAATATAATTAGGTTTTACTCTTTGTTCGATTGAATGAGAAAAAGTACTGCTTCCAAAGATATACTGTTAGGGCGCAACTGAGTAGTCTAATATTGGTCCGGTTTTGGTTCTTGTTAACGTTGGCATGGATACGTTGCGAATATACACTCTCGGGACATAATAGAACAATATAATTAGGTTTTACTCTTTGTTCGATTGAATGAGAAAAATCTCGTTTCCCAAGATATACCGTTAGGCGCAATCGAGTAGTCTAATGTTGGTCCGGTTTTGGTTCTTGTGAAGGTCGGCATGGATACGTTGCGAATATACACTCTCGGGGCATAATAGAACAATATAATTAGGTTTTACACTTTGTTCGATTGAATGAGAAAAGTCTTGTTTCCCAAGATATACCGTTAGGCGCAAATCGAGTAGTCTAATGTTGGTCCGGTTTTGGTTCTTGTGAACGTTGGCATGGATACGTTGCGAATATACACTCTCGGGGCATAATAGAACAATATAATCAGGTTTTACTCTTTGTTCGATTGAATGAGAAAAAGTACTGTTTCCAAAGTTATACTGTTAGGGCGCCACTGAGTAGTCTATTGTTGGTCCGGTTTTTGTTCTTGTGAACGTTCGCACGGATACGTTGCGAATATACACTCTCGGGGCATAATAGAACAATATAATTAGGTTTTACACTTTATTCGATTGAATGAGAAAAAGTACTGTTTCCAAAGTTATACTGTTATGGCGCAACTGAGTAATCTAATGTTATACCGGTTTTGGTTCTTGTCAACATTGACATCGATACGTTGCAAATTTACACTCTCGGGGCATAATAGAACAATATAATTAGGTTTTACTCTTTGTTCGATTGAATGAGAAAAAGTACTGCTTCCAAAGATATACTGTTAGGGCGCAACTGAGTAATCTAATGTTGGTCCGGTTTTGGTTCTAGTGAACGTTGGCATTGATACGTTGCGAATATGCACTCTCGGGGCATAATAGAACAATATAATTAGGTTTTACTCTTTGTTCGATTGAATGAGAAAAAGTACGTTTCCAAAGTTATACCGTTATGGCGCCGAGTAATCTAATGTTGTACCGGTTTTGGTTCTTGTCAACATTGACATCGATACGTTGCAAATTTACACTCTCGGGGCATAATAGAGCAATATAATTAGGTTTTACTCTTTGTTCGATTGAATGAGAAAAAGTACTGCTTCCAAAGATATACTGTTAGGGCGCAACTGAGTAGTCTAATGTTGGTCCGGTTTTGGTTCTTGAGAATGTTGGCATGGACACGTTGCGAATATACACTCTCAGGACATAATATTACAATATAATTAGGTTTTACTCTTTGTTCGATTGAATGAGAAAAAGTACTGCTTCCAAAGATATACTGTTAGGGCGCAACTGAGTAATCTAATGTTGGTCCGGTTTTGGTTCTTGTGAACGTTGGCATTGATACGTTGCGAATATGCACTCTCGGGGCATAATAGAACAATATAATTAGGTTTTACTCTTTGTTCGATTGAATGAGGAAAAGTACTGTTTCCAAAGTTATACTGTTAGGGCGCAACTGAGTAGTCTAATGTTGGTCCGGTTTTGGTTCTTGTGAAGGTCGGCATGGATACGTTGCGAATATACACTCTCGGGGTATAATAGAACAATATAATTAGGTTTTACTCTTTGTTCGATTGAATGAGAAAAAGTACTGCTTCCAAAGATATACTGTTAGGGCGCAACTAAGTAGTCTAATGTTGGTCCGGTTTTGGTTCTTTTGAACGTTGGCATGGATACGTTGCGAATATACACTCTCGGGACATAATAGAACAATATAATTAGGTTTTACTCTTTGTTCGATTGAATGAGAAAAAGTACTGTTTCCCAAGATATACTGTTAGGGCGCAACTGAGTAGTCTAATGTTGGTCCGGTTTTGGTTCTTGTGAACGTTGGCATTGATACGTTGCGAATATACACTCTCGGGGCATAATAGAACAATATAATAAGGTTTTACTCTTTGTTCGATTGAATGAGAGAAAGTACTGCTTCCAAAGATATACTGTTACAGCGCAAATCGAGTAGTCTAATGTTGGTCCGGTTTTGGTTCTTGTCAACGTTAGCATGGATACGTTGCGAATATGCACTCTCGAGGCATAATAGAACAATATAATTAGGTTTTACTCTTTGTTCGATTGAATGAGGAAAAGTACTGTTTCCAAAGTTATACTGTTAGGGCGCAACTGAGTAGTCTATTGTTGGTCCGGTTTTGGTTTTTGTGAAGGTCGGCATGGATACGTTGCGAATATACACTCTCGGGGCATAATAGAACAATATAATTAGGTATTACTCTTTGTTCGATTGAATGAGAAAAAGTACTGCTTCCAAAGATATACTGTTAGGGCGCAACTGAGTAATCTAATGTTGGTCCGGTTTTGGTTCTTGTGAACGTTGGCATTGATACGTTGCGAATATGCACTCTCGGGGCATAATAGAACAATAAAATTAGGTTTTACTCTTTGTTCGATTAAATGAGAAAAAGTACTGTTTCCAAAGTTATACTGTTAGGGCGCAACTGAGTAATCTAATGTTGGTCCGGTTTTGGTTCTTGTGAACGTTGGCATTGATACGTTGCGAATATGCACTCTCGGGGCATAATAGAACAATAAAATTAGGTTTTACTCTTTGTTCGATTGAATGAGGAAAAGTACTGTTTCCAAAGTTATACTGTTAGGGCGCAACTGAGTAGTCTATTGTTGGTCCGGTTTTGGTTTTTGTGAAGGTCGGCATGGATACGTTGCGAATATACACTCTCGGGGCATAATAGAACAATATAATTAGGTTTTACTCTTTGTTCGATTGAATGAGAAAAAGTACTGCTTTCCAAAGATATACTGTTAGGGCGCAATTGAGTAATCTAATGTTGGTCCGGTTTTGGTTCTTGTGAACGTTGGCATGGATACGTTGCGAATATACACTCGCTGGACTTAATAGAACAATATAATTAGGTTTTACTCTTTGTTCGATTGAATGAGGGAAAATCTTGTTTCCAAAGTTATCTTTGTTAGGCGCAAGAGTAGTCTAATGTTGGTCCGGTTTTGGTTTTGTGAAGGTCGGCATGGATACGTTGCGAATATACACTCTCGGGGCATAATAGAACAATATAATTAGGTTTTACTCTTTGTTCGATTGAATGAGAGAAAATCTTGCTTCCAAAGATATCTTTGTTAGGCGCAACTGAGTAGTCTAATGTTGGTCCGGTTTTGGTTCTTTTGAACGTTGGCATGGATACGTTGCGACTATACACTCTCGGGACATAATAGAACAATATAATTAGGTTTTACTCTTTGTTCGATTGATTGAGAAAAATACTGCTTCCAAAGTTATACTGTTAGGGCGCAACTGAGTAGTCTAATATTGGTCCGGTTTTGGTTCTTGTTAACGTTGGCATGGATACGTTGCGAATATACACTCTCGGGACATAATAGAACAATATAATTAGGTTTTACTCTTTGTTCGATTGAATGAGAAAAATCTTGTTTCCCAAGATATCTTGTTAGGCGCAAGCGAGTAGTCTAATGTTGGTCCGGTTTTGGTTCTTGTGAAGGTCGGCATGGATACGTTGCGAATATACACTCTCGGGGCATAATAGAACAATATAATTAGGTATTACTCTTTGTTCGATTGAATGAGAAAAATCTTGTTTCCCAAGATATCTTGTTAGGCGCAACTGAGTAGTCTAATGTTGGTCCGGTTTTGGTTCTTGTGAACGTTGGCATGGATACGTTGCGAATATACACTCTCGGGGCATAATAGAACAATATAATCAGGTTTTACTCTTTGTTCGATTGAATGAGAAAAATCTTTGTTTCCAAAGTTATCTTGTTAGAGCGCCAGAGTAGTCTATTGTTGGTCCGGTTTTGTTCTTGTGAACGTTCGCACGGATACGTTGCGAATATACACTCTCGGGGCATAATAGAACAATATAATTAGGTTTTACACTTTATTCGATTGAATGAGAAAAAGTACTGTTTCCAAAGTTATACTGTTATGGCGCAACTGAGTAATCTAATGTTATACCGGTTTTGGTTCTTGTCAACATTGACATCGATACGTTGCAAATTTACACTCTCGGGGCATAATCGAACAATATAATTAGGTTTTACTCTTTGTTCGATTGAATGAGAAAAAGTACTGCTTCCAAAGATATACTGTTAGGGCGCAACTGAGTAAACTAATGTTGGTCCGGTTTTGGTTCTTGTGAACGTTGGCATTGATACGTTGCGAATATGCACTCTCGGGGCATAATAGAACAATATAATTAGGTTTTACTCTTTGTTCGATTGAATGAGAAAAAAATCTTGTTTCCAAAGTTATCTTTGTTATGGCTGAGTAATCTAATGTTGTACCGGTTTTGGTTCTTGTCAACATTGACATCGATACGTTGCAAATTTACACTCTCGGGGCATAATAGAGCAATATAATTAGGTTTTACTCTTTGTTCGATTGAATGAGAAAAAGTACTGCTTCCAAAGATATACTGTTAGGGCGCAACTGAGTAGTCTAATGTTGGTCCGGTTTTGGTTCTTGAGAATGTTGGCATGGACACGTTGCGAATATACACTCTCAGGACATAATATTACAATATAATTAGGTTTTACTCTTTGTTCGATTGAATGAGAAAAATCTTGCTTCCAAAGATATCTTTGTTAGGCGCAAGGAGTAATCTAATGTTGGTCCGGTTTTGGTTCTTGTGAACGTTGGCATTGATACGTTGCGAATATGCACTCTCGGGGCATAATAGAACAATATAATTAGGTTTTACTCTTTGTTCGATTGAATGAGGAAAAGTACTGTTTCCAAAGTTATACTGTTAGGGCGCAACTGAGTAGTCTAATGTTGGTCCGGTTTTGGTTCTTGTGAAGGTCGGCATGGATACGTTGCGAATATACACTCTCGGGGTATAATAGAACAATATAATTAGGTTTTACACTTTGTTCGATTGAATGAGAGAACGTACTGCTTCGAAAGATATCTTGTTAGGGCGCAACTAAGTAGTCTAATGTTGGTGCGGTTTTGGTTCTTGTGAACGTTGGCATGGATACGTTGCGAATATACACTCTCGGGACATAATAGAACAATATAATTAGGTTTTACTCTTTGTTCGATTGAATGAGAAAAATCTTGTTTCCCAAGATATCTTGTTAGGCGCAATGAGTAGTCTAATGTTGGTCTGGTTTTGATTCTTGTGAACGTTGGCATGGATACGTTGCGAATATACACTCTCGGGGCATAATAGAACAATATAATAAGGTTTTACTCTTTGTTCGATTCAATGAGAGAAATCTTGCTTCCAAAGATATCTTGTTAGGGCGCAAGCGAGTAGTCTAATGTTGGTCGGTTTTGGTTCTTGTGAAAGTCGGCATGGATACGTTGCGAATATGCACTCTCGGGGCATAATAGAACAATATAATTAGGTTTTACTCTTTGTTCGATTGAATGAGGAAAAATCTTGTTTCCAAAGTTATCTTTGTTAGGCGCAATGAGTAGTCTATTGTTGGTCGGTTTTGGTTTTTGTGAAGGTCGGCATGGATACGTTGCGAATATACACTCTCGGGGCAAAATAGAACAATATAATTAGGTATTACTCTTTGTTCGATTGAATGAGAAAAAGTACTGCTTCCAAAGATATCTTTGTTAGGCAAGCGAGTAATCTAATGTTGGTCCTGTTTTGGTTCTTGTGAACGTTGGCATTGATACGTTGCGAATATGCACTCTCGGGGCATAATAGAACAATAAAATTAGGTTTTACTCTTTGTTCGATTGAATGAGAAAAATCTGCTTCCAAAGATATCTTGTTAGGCGCGCAGTAATCTAATGTTGGTCCGGTTTTGGTTCTTGTGAACGTTGGCAATGATACGTTGCGAATATGCACTCTCGGGGCATAATAGAACAATAAAATTAGGTTTTACTCTTTGTTCGATTGAATGAGGAAAATCTTTGTTTCCAAAGTTATACTGTTAGGGCGCAACTGAGTAGTCTATTGTTGGTCCGGTTTTGGTTTTTGTGAAGGTCGGCATGGATACGTTGCGAATATACACTCTCGGGGCATAATAGAACAATATAATTAGGTATTACTCTTTGTTCGATTGAATGAGAAAAATCTGCTTCCAAAGATATCTTTGTTAGGCGCAAGAGTAATCTAATGTTGGTCGGTTTTGGTTCTTGTGAACGTTGGCATTGATACGTTGCGAATATGCACTCTCGGGGCATAATAGAACAATAAAATTAGGTTTTACTCTTTGTTCGAATGAATGAGGAAAAATCTTTGTTTCCAAAGTTATCTTGTTAGGGAGTAGTCTATTGTTGGTCGGTTTTGGTTCTTGTGAACGTTGGCATGGATACGTTGCGAATATACACTCTCGGGGCATAATAGAACAATATAATTAGGTATTACTCTTTGTTCGATTGAATGAGAAAAATCTTGCTTCCAAAGATATCTTGTTAGGGCGCAATGAGTAATCTAATGTTGGTCGGTTTTGGTTCTTGTGAACGTTGGCATTGATACGTTGCGAATATGCACTCTCGGGGCATAATAGAACAATATAATTAGGTTTTACTCTTTGTTCGATTGAATGAGGAAAAATCTTGTTTCCAAAGTTATCTTTGTTAGGCGCAACTGAGTAGTCTAATTTTGGTCCGGTTTTGGTTTTTGTGAAGGTCGGCATGGATACGTTGCGAATATACACTCTCGGGGCATAATAGAACAATATAATTAGGTTTTACTCTTTGTTCGATTGAATGAGAAAAAGTACTGTTTCCAAAGTTATACTGTTAGGGCGCAACTGAGTAGTCTAATGTTGGTCCGGTTTTGGTTCTTGTGAACGTTGGCATGGATACGTTGCGACTATACACTCTCGGGGCGTAATAGAACAATATAATTAGGTTTTACTCTTTGTTCGATTGAATGAGAAAAATCTTGCTTCCAAAGATATCTTGTTAGGCGCAATGAGTAGTCTAATATTGGTCGGTTTTGGTTCTTGTTAACGTTGGCATGGATACGTTGCGAATATACACTCTCGGGACATAATAGAACAATATAATTAGGTTTTACTCTTTGTTCGATTGAATGAGAAAAATCTTGTTTCCCAAGATATCTTGTTAGGGCGCAAGAGTAGTCTAATGTTGGTCGGTTTTGGTTCTTGTGAAGGTCGGCATGGATACGTTGCGAATATACACTCTCGGGGCATAATAGAACAATATAATTAGGTTTTACTCTTTGTTCGATTGAATGAGAAAAATCTTGTTTCCCAAGATATCTTGTTTGGGCGCAACTGAGTAGTCTAATGTTGGTCCGGTTTTGGTTCTTGTGAACGTTGGCATGGATACGTTGCGAATATACACTCTCGGGGCATAATAGAACAATATAATCAGGTTTTACTCTTTGTTCGATTGAATGAGAAAAAGTACTGTTTCCAAAGTTATACTGTTAGGGCGCCACTGAGTAGTCTATTGTTGGTCCGGTTTTTATTCTTATGAACATTCGCACGGATACGTTGCGAATATACACTCTCGGGGCATAATAGAACAATATAATTAGGTTTTACACTTTATTCGATTGAATGAGAAAAAGTACTGTTTCCAAAGTTATACTGTTATGGCGCAAGAGTAATCTAATGTTATACGGTTTTGGTTCTTGTCAACATTGACATCGATACGTTGCAAATTTACACTCTCGGGGCATAATAGAACAATATAATTAGGTTTTACTCTTTGTTCGATTGAATGAGAAAAATCTTGCTTCCAAAGATATACTGTTAGGGCGCAACTGAGTAATCTAATGTTGGTCCGGTTTTGGTTCTTGTGAACGTTGGCATTGATACGTTGCGAATATACACTCTCGGGGCATAATAGAACAATATAATTAGGTTTTACTCTTTGTTCGATTGAATGAGAAAAATCTTGTTTCCCAAGATATCGTTAGGCGTCAACTGAGTAGTCTAATGTTGGTCCGGTTTTGGTTCTTGTGAAGGTCGGCATGGATACGTTGCGAATATACACTCTCGGGGCATAATAGAACAATATAATTAGGTTTTACTCTTTGTTCGATTGAATGAGAAAAAAATCTTGTTTCCCAAGATATCTTGTTAGGGCGCAAGAGTAGTCTAATGTTGGTCCGGTTTTGGTTCTTGTGAACGTTGGCATGGATACGTTGCGAATATACACTCTCGGGCATAATAGAACAATATAATCGGTTTTACTCTTTGTTCGATTGAATGAGAAAAATCTTGTTTCCAAAGTTATCTTGTTAGAGCGAGTAGTCTATTGTTGGTCCGGTTTTGTTCTTGTGAACGTTCGCACGGATACGTTGCGAATATACACTCTCGGGGCATAATAGAACAATATAATTAGGTTTTACACTTTATTCGATTGAATGAGAAAAAGTACTGTTTCCAAAGTTATCTTGTTATGGCATAATGTTATACGGTTTTGGTTCTTGTCAACATTGACATCGATACGTTGCAAATTTACACTCTCGGGGCATAATAGAACAATATAATTAGGTTTTACTCTTTGTTCGATTGAATGAGAAAAATCGCTTCCAAAGATATCTTTGTTAGGCGCAGGAGTAATCTAATGTTGGTCCGGTTTTGGTTCTTGTGAACGTTGGCATTGATACGTTGCGAATATGCACTCTCGGGGCATAATAGAACAATATAATTAGGTTTTACTCTTTGTTCGATTGAATGAGAAAAATCACATTTCCAAGAGTTATCTTGTTATGGCGCAAGCTAGGTAATCTAATGTTGTTCCGGTTTTGGTTCTTGTCAACATTGACTTCGATACGTTGCAAATTTACACTCTCGGGGCATAATAGAACAATATAATTAGGTTTTACTCTTTGTTCGATTGAATGAGAAAAAGTACTGCTTCCAAAGATAACATGCGCAACTGAGTCGGCTAAAACTGATCCGGTTTTGGTTCTTGAGAATGTTGGCATGGACACGTTGCGAATATACACTCTCGGGACATAATAGAACAATATAATTAGGTTTTACTCTTTGTTCGATTGAATGAGAAAAATCTTGCTTCCAAAGATATCTTGTTAGGCGCAAGAGTAATCTAATGTTGGTCCGGTTTTGGTTCTTGTGAACGTTGGCATTGATACGTTGCGAATATGCACTCTCGGGGCATAATAGAACAATATAATTAGGTTTTACTCTTTGATCGATTGAATGAGAAAAAGTACTGTTTCCAAAGTTATACTGTTAGGGCGCAACTGAGTAGTCTAATGTTGGTCCGGTTTTGGTTCTTGTGAAGGTCGGCATGGATACGTTGCGAATATACACTCTCGGGGTATAATAGAACAATATAATTAGGTTTTACACTTTGTTCGATTGAATGAGAGAACGTACTGCTTCCAAAGATATACTGTTAGGGCGCAACTAAGTAGTCTAATGTTGGTCCGGTTTCGGTTCTTTTGAACGTTGGCATGGATACGTTGCGAATATACACTCTCGGGACATAATAGAACAATATAATTAGGTTTTACTCTTTGTTCGATTGAATGAGAAAAAGTACTGTTTCCCAAGATATACTGTTAGGGCGCAACTGAGTAATCTAATGTTGGTCCGGTTTTGGTTCTAGTGAACGTTGGCATTGATACGTTGCGAATATACACTCTCGGGGCATAATAGAACAATATAATAAGGTTTTACTCTTTGTTCGATTGAATGAGAGAAAATCTTTGCTTCCAAAGATATCTTTGTTAGGGCGCAACTGAGTAGTCTAATGTTGGTCCGGTTTTGGTTCTTGTGAAGGTCGGCATGGATACGTTGCGAATATACACTCTCGGGGCATAATAGAACAATATAATTAGGTTTTACTCTTTGTTCGATTGAATGAGAAAAAGTACTGTTTCCCAAGATATCTTGTTAGGCGCAGTGAGTAGTCTAATGTTGGTCCGGTTTTGGTTCTTGTGAACGTTGGCATGGATACGTTGCGAATATACACTCTCGGGGCATAATAGAACAATATAATCAGGTTTTACTCTTTGTTCGATTGAATGAGAAAAAGTACTGTTTCCAAAGTTATACTGTTAGAGCGCCCCTGAGTAGTCTATTGTTGGTCCGGTTTTTGTTCTTGTGAACGTTCGCACGGATACGTTGCGAATATACACTCTCGGGGCATAATAGAACAATATAATTAGGTTTTACACTTTATTCGATTGAATGAGAAAAAGTACTGTTTCCAAAGTTATACTGTTATGGCGCAACTGAGTAATCTAATGTTATACCGGTTTTGGTTCTTGTCAACATTGACATCGATACGTTGCAAATTTACACTCTCGGGCATAATAGAACAATATAATTAGGTTTTACTCTTTGTTCGATTGAATGAGAAAAAATCTTGCTTCCAAAGATATCTTTGTTAGGCGCAACTGAGTAATCTAATGTTGGTCCGGTTTTGGTTCTTGTGAACGTTGGCATTGATACGTTGCGAATATACACTCTCGGGACATAATAGAACAATATAATTAGGTTTTACTCTTTGTTCGATTGAATGAGAAAAATCTTGTTTCCCAAGATATCTTTGTTAGGCGCAACTGAGTAGTCTAATGTTGGTCCGGTTTTGGTTCTTGTGAAGGTCGGCATGGATACGTTGCGAATATACACTCTCGGGGCATAATAGAACAATATAATTAGGTTTTACTCTTTGTTCGATTGAATGAGAAAAATCTTGTTTCCCAAGATATATCTTGTTAGGCGCAGCGAGTAGTCTAATGTTGGTCCGGTTTTGGTTCTTGTGAACGTTGGCATGGATACGTTGCGAATATACACTCTCGGGGCATAATAGAACAATATAATCAGGTTTTACTCTTTGTTCGATTGAATGAGAAAAAGTACTGTTTCCAAAGTTATACTGTTAGGGCGCTACTGAGTAGTCTATTGTTGGTCCGGTTTTTGTTCTTGTGAACGTTCGCACGGATACGTTGCGAATATACACTCTCGGGGCATAATAGAACAATATAATTAGGTTTTACACTTTATTCGATTGAATGAGAAAAAGTACTGTTTCCAAAGTTATCTTTGTTATGGCGCAACTGAGTAATCTAATGTTATACCGGTTTTGGTTCTTGTCAACATTGACATCGATACGTTGCAAATTTACACTCTCGGGGCATAATAGAACAATATAATTAGGTTTTACTCTTTGTTCGATTGAATGAGAAAAAATACTGCTTCCAAAGATATACTGTTAGGGCGCAACTGAGTAATCTAATGTTGGTCCGGTTTTGGTTCTAGTGAACGTTGGCATTGATACGTTGCGAATATGCACTCTCGGGGCATAATAGAACAATATAATTAGGTTTTACTCTTTGTTCGATTGAATGAGAAAAATCTTGTTTCCAAAGTTATCTTTGTTATGGCGCAAGTAGTAATCTAATGTTGTACCGGTTTTGGTTCTTGTCAACATTGACATCGATACGTTGCAAATTTACACTCTCGGGGCATAATAGAGCAATATAATTAGGTTTTACTCTTTGTTCGATTGAATGAGAAAAATCTACTTCCAAAGATATCTTTGTTAGGCGCAGTAGTCTAATATTGGTCCGGTTTTGGTTCTTGAGAATGTTGGCATGGACACGTTGCGAATATACACTCTCGGGACATAATAGAACAATATAATTAGGTTTTACTCTTTGTTCGATTGAATGAGAAAAATCTTGCTTCCAAAGATATCTTGTTAGGCGCAATGAGTAATCTAATGTTGGTCGGTTTGGTTCTTGTGAACGTTGGCATTGATACGTTGCGAATATGCACTCTCGGGGCATAATAGAACAATATAATTAGGTTTTACTCTTTGATCGATTGAATGAGGAAAATCTGTTTCCAAAGTTATCTTGTTAGGCGCAACTGAGTAGTCTAATGTTGGTCCGGTTTTGGTTCTTGTGAAGGTCGGCATGGATACGTTGCGAATATACACTCTCGGGGTATAATAGAACAATATAATTAGGTTTTACACTTTGTTCGATTGAATGAGAGAACGTACTGCTTCCAAAGATATACTGTTAGGGCGCAACTAAGTAGTCTAATGTTGGTCTGGTTTCGGTTCTTTTGAACGTTGGCATGGATACGTTGCGAATATACACTCTCGGGACATAATAGAACAATATAATTAGGTTTTACTCTTTGTTCGATTGAATGAGAAAAATCTTGTTTCCCAAGATATCTTGTTAGGCGCAAGTGAGTAATCTAATGTTGGTCGGTTTTGGTTCTAGTGAACGTTGGCATCGATAGGTTGCAAATTTACACTCTCGGGGCGTAATAGAACAATATAATTAGGTTTTACTCTTTGTTCGATTGAATGAGAAAAAGTACTGTTTCCAAAGTTATACTGTTAGGGCGCAACTGAGTAGTCTAATGTGGGTCCGGTTTTGGTTCTTGTGAACGTTGGCATGGAGACGTTGCGAAGATACACTCGGGGGGAGTAATAGAACAATATAATTAGGTTTTACTCTTTGTTCGATTGAATGAGGAAAATCTTGTTTCCAAAGATATACTGTTAGGGCGCAACTGAGTAGTCTATTGTTGGTCCGGTTTTGGTTTTTGTGAAGGTTGGCATGGATACGTTGCGAATATACACTCTCGGGGCATAATAGAACAATATAATTAGGTATTACTCTTTGTTCGATTGAATGAGAAAAATCTTGCTTCCAAAGATATCTTTGTTAGGCGCAAGAGTAGTCTAATGTTGGTCCGGTTTTGGTTCTTGTGAACGTTGGCATGGATACGTTGCGAATATACACTCTCGGGGCATAATAGAACAATATAATTAGGTTTTACTCTTTGTTCGCTTGAATGAGAAAAAAATCTTGCTTCCAAAGATATCTTGTTAGGGCTGAGTAATCTAATGTTGGTCCGGTTTTGGTTCTTGTGAACGTTGGAATTGATACGTTGCGAATATGCACTCTCGGAGCATAATAGAACAATAAAATTAGGTTTTACTCTTTGTTCGATTGAATGAGGAAAAATCTTTGTTTCCAAAGTTATACGGTTAGGCGCAAGAGTAGTCTATTGTTGGTCCGGTTTTGGTTTTTGTGAAGGTCGGCATGGATACGTTGCGAATATACACTCTCGGGGCATAATAGAACAATATAATTAGGTATTACTCTTTGTTCGATTGAATGAGAAAAATCTTGCTTCCAAAGATATCTTTGTTAGGCGCAGTGAGTAATCTAATGTTGGTCGGTTTTGGTTCTTGTGAACGTTGGCATTGATACGTTGCGAATATGCACTCTCGGGGCATAATAGAACAATATAATTAGGTTTTACTCTTTGTTCGATTGAATGAGGAAAAATCTTGTTTCCAAAGTTATCTTTGTTAGGCGCAAGGAGTAGTCTAATGTTGGTCGGTTTTGGTTTTTGTGAAGGTCGGCATGGATACGTTGCGAATATACACTCTCGGGGCATAATAGAACAATATAATTAGGTTTTACTCTTTGTTCGATTGAATGAGAGAAAATCTTGCTTCCAAAGATATCTTTGTTAGGGCGCAACTAAGTAGTCTAATGTTGGTCCGGTTTTGGTTCTTTTGAACGTTGGCATGGATACGTTGCGACTATACACTCTCGGGACATAATAGAACAATATAATTAGGTTTTACTCTTTGTTCGATTGAATGAGAAAAAGTACTGCTTCCAAAGATATACTGTTAGGGCGCAACTGAGTAGTCTAATATTGGTCCGGTTTTGGTTCTTGTTAACGTTGTCATGGATACGTTGCGAATATACACTCTCGGGACATAATAGAACAATATAATTAGGTTTTACTCTTTGTTCGATTGAATGAGAAAAAGTACTGTTTCCCAAGATATACTGTTAGGGCGCAACTGAGTAGTCTAATGTTGGTCCGGTTTTGGTTCTTGTGAAGGTCGGCATGGATACGTTGCGAATATACACTCTCGGGGCATAATAGAACAATATAATTAGGTTTTACTCTTTGTTCGATTGAATGAGAAAAAATCTTGTTTCCCAATATATCTTGTTAGGGCGCGAGTAGTCTAATGTTGGTCCGGTTTTGGTTCTTGTGAACGTTGGCATGGATACGTTGCGAATATACACTCTCGGGGCATAATAGAACAATATAATCGGGTTTTACTCTTTGTTCGATTGAATGAGAAAAATCTTGTTTCCAAAGTTATCTTGTTAGGCGCCAAGTAGTCTATTGTTGGTCCGGTTTTGTTCTTGTGAACGTTCGCACGGATACGTTGCGAATATACACTCTCGGGGCATAATAGAACAATATAATTAGGTTTTACACTTTATTCGATTGAATGAGAAAAATCTTGTTTCCAAAGTTATCTTTGTTATGGCGCAGTGAGTAATCTAATGTTATACCGGTTTTGGTTCTTGTCAACATTGACATCGATACGTTGCAAATTTACACTCTCGGGGCATAATAGAACAATATAATTAGGTTTTACTCTTTGTTCGATTGAATGAGAAAAAAATCTTGCTTCCAAAGATATCTTTGTTAGGGCGCAACTGAGTAATCTAATGTTGGTCCGGTTTTGGTTCTAGTGAACGTTGGCATTGATACGTTGCGAATATGCACTCTCGGGGCATAATAGAACAATATAATTAGGTTTTACTCTTTGTTCGATTGAATGAGAAAAATCTTGTTTCCAAAGTTATCTTTGTTATGGCGCAATGAGTAATCTAATGTTGTACCGGTTTTGGTTCTTGTCAACATTGACATCGATACGTTGCAAATTTACACTCTCGGGGCATAATAGAGCAATATAATTAGGTTTTACTCTTTGTTCGATTGAATGAGAAAAAGTACTGTTTCCAAAGTTATACTCGTAGGGCGCAACTGAGTAGTCTAATGTTGGTCCGGTTTTGGTTCTTGAGAATGTTGGCATGGACACGTTGCGAATATACACTCTCAGGACATAATAGAACAATATAATTAGGTTTTACTCTTTGTTCGATTGAATGAGAGAAAGTACTGCTTCCAAAGATATACTGTTAGGGCGCAAGCGAGTAATCTAATGTTGGTCGGTTTTGGTTCTTGTGAACGTTGGCATTGATACGTTGCGAATATGCACTCTCGGGGCATAATAGAACAAAATAATTAGGTTTTACTCTTTGTTCGATCGAAAGAGAAAAAGTACTGTTTCCAAAGTTATACTCGTTAGGGCGCAACTGAGTAGTCTAATGTTGGTCCGGTTTTGGTTCTTGCGAACGTTGGCAGGGATACGTTGCGAATATACACTCTCGGGGCATAATAGAACAATATAATCAGGTTTTACTCTTTGTTCGATTGAATGAGAAAAAATCTTGTTTCCAAAGTTATCTTGTTAGGCGCCAGAGTAGTCTATTGTTGGTCGGTTTTGTTCTTGTGAACGTCCGCACGGATACGTTGCGAATATACACTCTCGGGGCATAATAGAACAATATAATTAGGTTTTACACTTTATTCGATTGAATGAGAAAAAGTACTGTTTCCAAAGTTATACTGTTGTGGCGCAACTGAGTAATCTAATGTTATACCGGTTTTGGTTCTTGTCAACATTGACAACGATACGTTGCAAATTTACACTCTCGGGGCATAATAGAACAATATAATTAGGTTTTACTCTTTGTTCGATTGAATTGGGAAAAAGTACTGCTTCCAAAGATATCTTTGTTAGGCGCAAGGAGTAGTCTAATGTTGGTCCGGTTTTGGTTCTTGTGAACGTTGGCATGGATACGTTGCGAATTTACACTCTCGGGGCATAATAGAACAATATAATTAGGTTTTACTCTTTGTTCGATTGAATGAGAAAAAGTACTGCTTCCAAAGATATACTGTTAGGGCGCAAGAGTAGTCTAATGTTGGTCGGTTTTGGTTCTTGTGAACGTTGGCATGGATACGTTGCGAATATACACTCTCGGGGCATAATAGAACAATATAATCAGGTTTTACTCTTTGTTCGATTGAATGAGAAAAAGTACTGTTTCCAAAGTTATACTGTTAGGGCGCCACTGAGTAGTCTATTGTTGGTCCGGTTTTTGTTCTTGTGAACGTTCACACGGATACGTTGCGAATATACACTCTCGGGGCATAATAGAACAATATAATTAGGTTTTACACTTTATTCGATTGAATGAGAGAAAGTACTGTTTCCAAAGTTATCTTTGTTATGGCGCAAGAGTAATCTAATGTTATACGGTTTTGGTTCTTGTCAACATTGACATCGATACGTTGCAAATTTACACTCTCGGGGCAAAATAGAACAATATAATTAGGTTTTACTCTTTGTTCGATTGAATGAGAAAAATCTTTGCTTCCAAAGATATCTTGTTAGGGCGCAAGCGAGTAATCTAATGTTGGTCGGTTTTGGTTCTAGTGAACGTTGGCATTGATACGTTGCGAATATGCACTCTCGGGGCATAATAGAACAATATAATTAGGTTTTACTCTTTGTTCGATTGAATGAGGAAAAATCTTGTTTCCAAAGTTATCTTTGTTAGGCGCAGGCGAGTAGTCTATTGTTGGTCCGGTTTGGTTTTTGTGAAGGTCGGCATGGATACGTTGCGAATATACACTCTCGGGGCATAATAGAACAATATAATTAGGTATTACTCTTTGTTCGATTCAATGAGAAAAAAATCTTGCTTCCAAAGATATCGTTAGGCGCAAGCGAGTAATCTAATGTTGGTCTGTTTTGGTTCTTGTGAACGTTGGCATGGATACGTTGCGAATATGCACTCTCGGGTCATAATAGAACAATAAAATTAGGTTTTACTCTTTGTTCGATTGAATGAGAAAAAGTACTGCTTCCAAAGATATACTGTTAGGGCGCAACTGAGTAATCTAATGTTGTTCCGGTTTTGGTTCTTGTGAACATTGACATCGATACGTTGCCAATTTACACTCTCGGGGCATAATAGAACAATATAATTAGGTTTTACTCTTTGTTCGATTGAATGAGAAAAAGTACTGCTTCCAAAGATATACTGTTAGGGCGCAACTGAGTAATCTAATGTTGGTCCGGTTTTGGTTCTTGTGAACGTTGGCATTGATACGTTGCGAATATGCACTCTCGGGGCATAATAGAACAATAAAATTAGGTTTTACTCTTTGTTCGATTGTATGAGGAAAAATACTTTTTCCAAAGTTATCTTGTTAGGCGCAAGAGTAGTCTATTGTTGGTCGGTTTTGGTTTTTGTGAAGGTCGGCATGGATACGTTGCGAATATACACTCTCGGGGCATAATAGAACAATATAATTAGGTATTACTCTTTGTTCGATTGAATGAGAAAAATCTTGCTTCCAAAGATATCTTGTTGAGTAATCTAATGTTGGTCCGGTTTTGGTTCTTGTGAACGTTGGCATTGATACGTTGCGAATATGCACTCTCGGGGCATAATAGAACAATATAATTAGGTTTTACTCTTTGTTCGATTGAATGAGGAAAATCTTGTTTCCAAAGTTATCTTGTTAGGCGCAAGAGTAGTCTAATGTTGGTCCGGTTTTGGTTTTTGTGAAGGTCGGCATGGATACGTTGCGAATATACACTCTCGGGGCATAATAGAACAATATAATTAGGTTTTACTCTTTGTTCGATTGAATGAGAAAAAGTTCTGCTTCCAAAGATATACTGTTAGGGCGCAACTGACTAGTCTAATGTTGGTCCGGTTTTGGTTCTTGTGAACGTTGGCATGGATACGTTGCGACTATACACTCTCGGGACATAATAGAACAATATAATTAGGTTTTACTCTTTGTTCGATTGAATGAGAAAAAGTACTGCTTCCAAAGATATACTGTTAGGGCGCAACTGAGTAGCCTAATGTTGGTCCGGTTTTGGTTCTTGTGAACGTTGGCATTGATACGTTACGAATATGCACTCTCGGGGCATAATAGAACAATATAATTAGGTTTTACTCTTTGTTCGATTGAATGAGGAAAAATCTTGTTTCCAAAGTTATCTTGTTAGGCGCAAGAGTAGTCTAATGTTGGTCCGGTTTTGGTTCTTGTGAAGGTTGGCATGGATACGTTGCGAATATACACTCTCGGGGCATAATAGAACAATATAATTAGGTATTACTCTTTGTTCGATTGAATGAGAAAAAGTACTGCTTCCAAAGATATACTGTTAGGGCGCAACTGAGTAGTCTAATGTTGGTCCGGTTTTGGTTCTTGCGAACGTTGGCATGGATACGTTCCGAATATACACTCTCGGGGCATAATAGAACAATAAAATTAGGTTTTACTCTTTGTTCGATTGAATGAGAAAAAAATCTTGCTTCCAAAGATATCTTTGTTAGGCGCAAAGTAATCTAATGTTGGTCCGGTTTTGGTTCTTGTGAACATTGACATCGATACGTTGCCAATTTACACTCTCGGGGCATAATAGAACAATATAATTAGGTTTTACTCTTTGTTCGATTGAATGAGAAAAAGTACTGCTTCCAAAGATATACTGTTAGGGCGCAACTGAGTAATCTAATGTTGGTCTGGTTTTGGTTCTTGTGAACGTTGGCAGTGATACGTTGCGAATATGCACTCT
The DNA here is from genome assembly GCA_025177825.1 of Aechmea fasciata. Classification (NCBI taxonomy): domain Eukaryota; kingdom Viridiplantae; phylum Streptophyta; class Magnoliopsida; order Poales; family Bromeliaceae; genus Aechmea; species Aechmea fasciata. The sequence goes on from CM045933.1 coordinate 13,725,834, forward strand.
CGGGGCATAATAGAACAATAAAATTAGGTTTTACTCTTTGTTCGATTGAATGAGAAAAAGTACTGTTTCCAAAGTTATACTGTTAGGGCGCAACTGAGTAGTCTATTGTTGGTCCGGTTTTGGTTTTTGTGAAGGTCGGCATGGATACGTTGCGAATATACACTCTCGGGGCATAATAGAACAATATAATTAGGTATTACTCTTTGTTCGATTGAATGAGAAAAAGTACTGCTTCCAAAGATATACTGTTAGGGCGCAACTGAGTAATCTAATGTTGGTCCGGTTTTGGTTCTTGTGAACGTTGGCATTGATACGTTGCGAATATGCACTCTCGGGGCATAATAGAACAATATAATTAGGTTTTACTCTTTGTTCGATTGAATGAGGAAAAATCTTGTTTCCAAAGTTATCTTGTTAGGCGCAATGAGTAGTCTAATGTTGGTCCGGTTTTGGTTTTTGTGAAGGTCGGCATGGATACGTTGCGAATATACACTCTCGGGGCATAATAGAACAGTATAATTAGGTTTTCCTCTTTGTTAGATTGAATGAGAAAAAATCTTGCTTCCAAAGATATCTTTGTTAGGCGCAACTAAGTAGTCTAATGTTGGTCGGTTTTGGTTCTTTTGAACGTTGGCATGGATACGTTGCGAATATACACTCTCGGGACATAATAGAACAATATAATTAGGTTTTACTCTTTGTTCGATTGAATGAGAAAAAGTACTGCTTCCAAAGATATACTGTTAGGGCGCAACTGAGTTGTCTAATATTGGTCCGGTTTTGGTTCTTGTTAACGTTGGCATGGATACGTTGCGAATATACACTCTCGGGGCATAATAGAACAATATAATTAGGTTTTACTCTTTGTTCGATTGAATGAGAAAAATAATGTTTTCCAAGATATCTTTGTTAGGGCGCAACTGAGTAGTCTAATGTTGGTCCGGTTTTGGTTCTTGTGAAGGTCGGCATGGATACGTTGCGAATATACACTCTCGGGGCATAATAGAACAATATAATTAGGTTTTACTCTTTGTTCGATTGAATGAGAAAAATCTTTGTTTCCCAAGATATCTTTGTTAGGCGCAGTGAGTAGTCTAATGTTGGTCCGGTTTTGGTTCTTGTGAACGTTGGCATTGATACGTTGCGAATATGCACTCTCGGGGCATAATAGAACAATAAAATTAGGTTTTACTCTTTGTTCGATTGAATGAGGAAAAATCTTGTTTCCAAAGTTATCTTGTTAGGCGCAGTGAGTAGTCTATTGTTGGTCCGGTTTTGGTTTTTGTGAAGGTCGGCATGGATACGTTGCGAATATACACTCTCGGGGCATAATAGAACAATATAATTAGGTATTACTCTTTGTTCGATTGAATGAGAAAAATCTTGCTTCCAAAGATATCTTTGTTAGGGCGCAACTGAGTAATCTAATGTTGGTCCGGTTTTGGTTCTTGTGAACGTTGGCATTGATACGTTGCGAATATGCACTCTCGGGGCATAATAGAACAATAAAATTAGGTTTTACTCTTTGTTCGATTGAATGAGGAAAAGTACTGTTTCCAAAGTTATACTGTTAGGGCGCAACTGAGTAGTCTATTGTTGGTCCGGTTTTGGTTTTTGTGAAGGTCGGCATGGATACGTTGCGAATATACACTCTCGGGGCATAATAGAACAATATAATTAGGTTTTACTCTTTGTTCGATTGAATGAGAAAAAGTACTGCTTCCAAAGATATACTGTTAGGGCGCAACTGAGAAATCTAATGTTGGTCCGGTTTTGGTTCTTGTGAACGTTGGCATTGATACGTTGCGAATATGCACTCTCGGGACATAATAGAACAATATAATTAGGTTTTACTCTTTGTTCGATTGAATGAGGAAAATCTTGTTTCCAAAGTTATCTTGTTAGGCGCAATGAGTAGTCTAATTTTGGTCCGGTTTTGGTTTTTGTGAAGGTCGGCATGGATACGTTGCGAATATACACTCTCGGGGCATAATAGAACAATATAATTAGGTTTTACTCTTTGTTCGATTGAATGAGAGAAATCTGCTTCCAAAGATATCTTTGTTAGGCGCAACTAAGTAGTCTAATGTTGGTCGGTTTTGTTTCTTGTGAACGTTGGCATGGATACGTTGCGACTATACACTCTCGGGACATAATAGAACAATATAATTAGGTTTTACTCTTTGTTCGATTGAAGGAGAAAAAATCTTGCTTCCAAAGATATCTTTGTTAGGCGCAAGCGAGTAGTCTAATGTTGGTCCGGTTTTGGTTCTTGTTAACGTTGGCATGGATACGTTGCGAATATACACTCTCGGGACATAATAGAACAATATAATTAGGTTTTACTCTTTGTTCGATTGAATGAGAAAAAATCTTGTTTCCCAAGATATCTTGTTAGGCGCAAGCGAGTAGTCTAATGTTGGTCGGTTTTGGTTCTTGTGAAGGTCGGCATGGATACGTTGCGAATATACACTCTCGGGGCATAATAGAACAATATAATTAGGTTTTACTCTTTGTTCGATTGAATGAGAAAAATCTTGTTTCCCAAGATATCTTGTTAGGGCGCAACTGAGTAGTCTAATGTTGGTCCGGTTTTGGTTCTTGTGAACGTTGGCATGGATACGTTGCGAATATACACTCTCGGGGCATAATAGAACAATATAATCAGGTTTTACTCTTTGTTCGATTGAATGAGAAAAAGTACTGTTTCCAAAGTTATACTGTTAGAGCGCCACTGAGTAGTCTATTGTTGGTCCGGTTTTTGTTCTTGTGAACGTTCGCACGGATACGTTGCGAATATACACTCTCGGGGCATAATAGAACAATATAATTAGGTTTTACACTTTATTCGATTGAATGAGAAAAAGTACTGTTTCCAAAGTTTATCTTGTTATGGCGCAATGAGTTATCTAATGTTGGACCGGTTTTGGTTCTTGTCAACGTTGACATGGATACGTTGCGAATTTACACTCTCGGGGCAAAATAGAACAATATAATTAGGTTTTACACTTTATTCGATTGAATAAGAGAAAGTACTGCTTCCAAAGATATATTGTTAGGGCGCAACTGAGTAATCTAATGTTGGTCCGGTTTTGGTTCTAGTGAACGTTGGCATTGATACGTTGCGAATATGCACTCTCGGGGCATAATAGAACAATATAATTAGGTTTTACTCTTTGTTCGATTGAATGAGAAAAATACTGATTCCAAAGTTATACTGTTATGGCGCAACTGAGTATTCTAATGTTGGTCCGGTTTTGGTTCTTGTGAACGTTGACATCGATACGTTGCAAATTTACACTCTCGGGGCATAATAGAACAATATAATTAGGTTTTACACTATGTTCGATTGAATGAGAAAAAGTACTGCTTCCAAAGATATACTGTTAGGGCGCAACTGAGTAGTCTAATGTTGGTCCGGTTTTGGTTCTTGAGAATGTTGGCATGGACACGTTGCGAATATACACTCTCAGGACATAATAGAACAATATAATTAGGTTTTACTCTTTGTTCGATTGAATGAGAAAAAGTACTGCTTCCAAAGATATACTGTTAGGGCGCAACTGAGTAATCTAATGTTGGTCCGGTTTTGGTTCTTGTGAACGTTGGCATTGATACGTTGCGAATATGCACTCTCGGGGCATAATAGAACAATATAATTAGGTTTTACTCTTTGATCGATTGAATGAGGAAAATCTTGTTTCCAAAGTTATCTTTGTTAGGGCGCAACTGAGTAGTCTAATGTTGGTCCGGTTTTGGTTCTTGTGAAGGTCGGCATGGATACGTTGCGAATATACACTCTCGGGGTATAATAGAACAATATAATTAGGTTTTACACTTTGTTCGATTGAATGAGAGAACGTCGCTTCCAAAGATATCTTGTTAGGCGCAACTAAGTAGTCTAATGTTGGTGGTTTTGGTTCTTTTGAACGTTGGCATGGATACGTTGCGAATATACACTCTCGGGACATAATAGAACAATATAATTAGGTTTTACTCTTTGTTGGATTGAATGGGAAAAATTACTGTTTCCCAAGATATCTTTGTTAGGCGCAGCGAGTAATCTAATGTTGGTCCGGTTTTGGTTCTAGTGAACGTTGGCATTGATACGTTGCGAATATACACTCTCGGGGCATAATAGAACAATATAATAAGGTTTTACTCTTTGTTCGATTGAATGAGAGAAATCTTGCTTCCAAAGATATCTTGTTAGGGCGCAACTGAGTAGTCTAATGTTGGTCCGGTTTTGGTTCTTGTGAAAGTCGGCATGGATACGTTGCGAATATGCACTCTCGGGGCATAATAGAACAATATAATTAGGTTTTACTCTTTGTTCGATTGAATGAGGAAGAAATCTTGTTTCCAAAGTTATCTTGTTAGGCGCAACTGAGTAGTCTATTGTTGGTCCGGTTTTGGTTTTTGTGAAGGTCGGCATGGATACGTTGCGAATATACACTCTCGGGGCATAATAGAACAATATAATTAGGTATTACTCTTTGTTCGATTGAATGAGAAAAATCTTGCTTCCAAAGATATCTTGTTAGGCGCAAGTGAGTAATCTAATGTTGGTCTGTTTTGGTTCTTGTGAACGTTGGCATTGATACGTTGCGAATATGCACTCTCGGGGCATAATAGAACAATAAAATTAGGTTTTACTCTTTGTTCGATTGAATGAGAAAAATCGCTTCCAAAGATATCTTGTTAGGCGCAGGAGTAATCTAATGTTGGTCCGGTTTTGGTTTTTGTGAACGTTGGCATTGATACGTTGCGAATATGCACTCTCGGGGCATAATAGAACAATAAAATTAGGTTTTACTCTTTGTTCGATTGAATGAGAAAAAGTACTGTTTCCAAAGTTATACTGTTAGGGCGCAACTGAGTAGTCTATTGTTGGTCCGGTTTTGGTTTTTGTGAAGGTCGGCATGGATACGTTGCGAATATACACTCTCGGGGCATAATAGAACAATATAATTAGGTATTACTCTTTGTTCGATTGAATGAGAAAAAGTACTGCTTCCAAAGATATACTGTTAGGGCGCAACTGAGTAATCTAATGTTGGTCCGGTTTTGGTTCTTGTGAACGTTGGCATTGATACGTTGCGAATATGCACTCTCGGGGCATAATAGAACAATATAATTAGGTTTTACTCTTTGTTCGATTGAATGAGCAAAAGTACTGTTTCCAAAGTTATACTGTTAGGGCGCAACTGAGTAGTCTAATGTTGGTCCGGTTTTGGTTTTTGTGAAGGTCGGCATGGATACGTTGCGAATATACACTCTCGGGGCATAATAGAACAATATAATTAGGTTTTACTGTTTGTTCGATTGAATGAGAGAAATCTTGCTTCCAAAGATATACTGTTAGGGCGCAACTAAGTAGTCTAATGTTGGTCCGGTTTTGGTTCTTTTGAACGTTGGCATGGATACGTTGCGACTATACACTCTCGGGACATAATAGAACAATATAATTAGGTTTTACTCTTTGTTCGATTGAATGAGAAAAAGTACTGCTTCCAAAGATATACTGTTAGGGCGCAACTGAGTAGTCTAATATTGGTCCGGTTTTGGTTCTTGTTAACGTTGGCATGGATACGTTGCGAATATACACTCTCGGGACATAATAGAACAATATAATTAGGTTTTACTCTTTGTTCGATTGAATGAGAAAAAGTACTGTTTCCAAAGTTATACTGTTAGGGCGCCACTGAGTAGTCTAATGTTGGTCCGGTTTTTGTTCTTGTGAACGTTCGCACGGATACGTTGCGAATATACACTCTCGGGGCATAATAGAACAATATAATTAGGTTTTACACTTTATTCGATTGAATGAGAAAAAGTACTGTTTCCAAAGTTATACTGTTATGGCGCAACTGAGTAATCTAATGTTATACCGGTTTTGGTTCTTGTCAACATTGACATCGATACGTTGCAAATTTACACTCTCGGGGCATAATAGAACAATATAATTAGGTTTTACTCTTTGTTCGATTGAATGAGAAAAAGTACTGCTTCCAAAGATATCTTTGTTAGGGAGTAATCTAATGTTGGTCCGGTTTTGGTTCTAGTGAACGTTGGCATTGATACGTTGCGAATATGCACTCTCGGGGCATAATAGAACAATATAATTAGGTTTTACTCTTTGTTCGATTGAATGAGAAAAAGTACTGTTTCCAAAGTTATACTGTTATGGCGCAACTGAGTAATCTAATGTTGTACCGGTTTTGGTTCTTGTCAACATTGACATCGATACGTTGCAAATTTACACTCTCGGGGCATAATAGAGCAATATAATTAGGTTTTACTCTTTGTTCGATTGAATGAGAAAAAGTACTGCTTCCAAAGATATACTGTTAGGGCGCAACTGAGTAGTCTAATGTTGGTCCGGTTTTGGTTCTTGAGAATGTTGGCATGGACACGTTGCGAATATACACTCTCAGGACATAATAGAACAATATAATTAGGTTTTACTCTTTGTTCGATTGAATGAGAAAAAGTACTGCTTCCAAAGATATACTGTTAGGGCGCAACTGAGTAATCTAATGTTGGTCCGGTTTTGGTTCTTGTGAACGTTGGCATTGATACGTTGCGAATATGCACTCTCGGGGCATAATAGAACAATATAATTAGGTTTTACTCTTTGTTCGATTGAATGAGAAAAAGTACTGCTTCCAAAGATATACTGTTAGGGCGCAACTGAGTAGTCTAATGTTGGTCCGGTTTTGGTTCTTGTGAACGTTGGCATGGATACGTTGCGAATATACACTCTCGGGGCATAATAGAACAATATAATCAGGTTTTACTCTTTGTTCGATTGAATGAGAAAAAGTACTGTTTCCAAAGTTATACTGTTAGGGCGCCACTGAGTAGTCTATTGTTGGTCCGGTTTTTGTTCTTGTGAACGTTGGCACGGATACGTTGCGAATATACACTCTCGGGGCATAATAGAACAATATAATTAGGTTTTACACTTTATTCGATTGAATGAGAAAAAGTACTGTTTCCAAAGTTATACTGTTATGGCGCAACTGAGTAATCTAATGTTATACCGGTTTTGGTTCTTGTCAACATTGACATCGATACGTTGCAAATTTACACTCTCGGGGCATAATAGAACAATATAATTAGGTTTTACTCTTTGTTCGATTGAATTGGGAAAAAGTACTGCTTCCAAAGATATACTGTTAGGGCGCAACTCAGTAATCTAATGTTGGTCCGGTTTTGGTTCTTGTGAACGTTGGCATTGATACGTTGCGAATATGCACTCTCGGGGCATAATAGAACAATATAATTAGGTTTTACACTTTGTTCGATTGAATGAGAAATCCAAAGATATACTGTTAGGGCGCAACTGAGTAGTCTAATGTTGGTCCGGTTTTGGTTCTTGTGAACGTTGGCATGGATACGTTGCGAATATACACTCTCGGGGCATAATAGAACAATATAATCAGGTTTTACTCTTTGTTCGATTGAATGAGAAAAAGTACTGTTTCCAAAGTTATACTGTTAGGGCGCCACTGAGTAGTCTATTGTTGGTCCGGTTTTTGTTCTTGTGAACGTCCGCACGGATACGTTGCGAATATACACTCTCGGGGCATAATAGAACAATATAATTAGGTTTTACACTTTATTCGATTGAATGAGAAAAATCTTGTTTCCAAAGTTATCTTTGTTATGGCGCAATGAGTAATCTAATGTTATACGGTTTTGGTTCTTGTCAACATTGACATCGATACGTTGCAAATTTACACTCTCGGGGCATAATAGAACAATATAATTAGGTTTTACTCTTTGTTCGATTGAATTGGGAAAAAGTACTGCTTCCAAAGATATACTGTTAGGGCGCAACTGAGTAATCTAATGTTGGTCCGGTTTTGGTTCTAGTGAACGTTGGCATTGATACGTTGCGAATATGCACTCTCGGGGCATAATAGAACAATATAATTAGGTTTTACTCTTTGTTCGATTGAATGAGAAAAAGTATTGCTTCCAAAGATATACTGTTAGGGCGCAACTGAGTAGTCTAATGTTGGTCCGGTTTTGGTTCTTGTGAACGTTGGCATGGATACGTTGCGAATATACACTCTCGGGGCATAATAGAACAATATAATCAGGTTTTACTCTTTGTTCGATTGAATGAGAAAAAGTACTGTTTCCAAAGTTATACTGTTAGGGCGCCACTGAGTAGTCTATTGTTGGTCCGGTTTTTGTTCTTGTGAACGTTCACACGGATACGTTGCGAATATACACTCTCGGGGCATAATAGAACAATATAATTAGGTTTTACACTTTATTCGATTGAATGAGAAAAAGTATTGTTTCCAAAGTTATACTGTTATGGCGCAACTGAGTAATCTAATGTTATACCGGTTTTGGTTCTTGTCAACATTGACATCGATACGTTGCAAATTTACACTCTCGGGGCAAAATAGAACAATATAATTAGGTTTTACTCTTTGTTCGATTGAATGAGAAAAATCTTGCTTCCAAAGATATCTTGTTAGGCGCAAGTGAGTAATCTAATGTTGGTCCGTTTTGGTTCTTGTGAACGTTGGCATTGATACGTTGCGAATATGCACTCTCGGGGCATAATAGAACAATATAATTAGGTTTTACTCTTTGTTCGATTGAATGAGGAAAATCTTGTTTCCAAAGTTATCTTTGTTAGGCGCAAGAGTAGTCTATTGTTGGTCCGGTTTTGGTTTTTGTGAAGGTCGGCATGGATACGTTGCGAATATACACTCTCGGGGCATAATAGAACAATATAATTAGGTATTACTCTTTGTTCGATTGAATGAGAAAAAGTACTGCTTCCAAAGATATACTGTTAGGGCGCAACTGAGTAATCTAATGTTGGTCCGGTTTTGGTTCTTGTGAACGTTGGCATTGATACGTTGCGAATATGCACTCTCGGGGCATAATAGAACAATAAAATTAGGTTTTACTCTTTGTTCGATTGAATGAGAAAAATACTGCTTCCAAAGATATACTGTTAGGGCGCAACTGAGTAGTCTAATATTGGTCCGGTTTTGGTTCTTGTTAACGTTGGCATGGATACGTTGCGAATATACACTCTCGGGACATAATAGAACAATATAATTAGGTTTTACTCTTTGTTCGATTGAATGAGAAAAATCTTGTTTCCCAAGATATCTTGTTAGGCGCAAGCGAGTAGTCTAATGTTGGTCCGGTTTTGGTTCTTGTGAAGGTCGGCATGGATACGTTGCGAATATACACTCTCGGGGCATAATAGAACAATATAATTAGGTTTTACTCTTTGTTCGATTGAATGAGAAAAAGTACTGTTTCCCAAGATATACTGTTAGGGCGCAACTGAGTAGTCTAATGTTGGTCCGGTTTTGGTTCTTGTGAACGTTGGCATGGATACGTTGCGAATATACACTCTCGGGGCATAATAGAACAATATAATCGGGTTTTACTCTTTGTTCGATTGAATGAGAAAAATCTTGTTTCCAAAGTTATCTTGTTAGGGCGCCAGAGTAGTCTATTTTTGGTCCGGTTTTGTTCTTGTGAACGTTCGCACGGATACGTTGCGAATATACACTCTCGGGGCATAATAGAACAATATAATTAGGTTTTACACTTTATTCGATTGAATGAGAAAAAGTACTGTTTCCAACGTTATCTTTTGTTATGGCGCAGAGTAATCTAATGTTATACGGTTTTGGTTCTTGTCAACATTGACATCGATACGTTGCAAATTTACACTCTCGGGGCATAATAGAACAATATAATTAGGTTTTACTCTTTGTTCGATTGAATTGGGAAAAAGTACTGCTTCCAAAGATATCTTGTTAGGGCGAAACTGAGTAATCTAATGTTGGTCCGGTTTTGGTTCTAGTGAACGTTGGCATTGATACGTTGCGAATATGCACTCTCGGGGCATAATAGAACAATATAATTAGGTTTTACTCTTTGTTCGATTGAATGAGAGAAATCTTGCTTCCAAAGATATCTTGTTAGGCGCAAGCGAGTAGTCTAATGTTGGTCCGGTTTTGGTTCTTGTGAACGTTGGCATGGATACGTTGCGAATATACACTCTCGGGCATAATAGAACAATATAATTAGGTTTTACTCTTTGTTCGGTTGAATGAGAAAAATCTTGTTTCCAAAGTTATCTTTGTTAGGGCGCCGAGTAGTCTATTGTTGGTCCGGTTTTTGTTCTTGTGAACGTCACGGATACGTTGCGAATATACACTCTCGGGGCATAATAGAACAATATAATTAGGTTTTACACTTTATTCGATTGAATGAGAAAAATCTTTGTTTCCAAAGTTATCTTGTTATGGCGAGTAATCTAATGTTATACGGTTTGGTTCTTGTCAACATTGACATCGATACGTTGCAAATTTACACTCTCGGGGCATAATAGAACAATATAATTAGGTTTTACTCTTTGTTCGATTGAATTGGGAAAAAGTACTGCTTCCAAAGATATCCTGTTAGGGCGCAACTGAGTAGTCTAATGTTGGTCCGGTTTTGGTTCTAGTGGACGTTGGCATGGATACGTTGCGAATATACACTCTCGGGGCATAATAGAACAATATAATTAGGTTTTACTCTTTGTTCGATAGAATAAGAAAAAATACTGTTTCAAAAGTTATCTTTGTTAGGGCGCCCGAGTAGTCTATTGTTGTTCCGGTTTTGTTCTTGTGAACGTTGGCATGGATACGTTGCGAATATACACTCTCGGGGCATAATAGAACAATATAATTAGGTTTTACTCTTTGTTCGATTGAATGAGAAAAAATCTTCCAAAGATATCTTGTTGTTAGGCGCAATGAGTAGTCTAATGTTGGTCCGGTTTTGGTTCTTGTGAACGTTGGCATGGATACGTTGCGAATATACACTCTCGGGACATAATAGAACAATATAATTAGGTTTTACTCTTTGTTCGATTGAATGAGAAAAATCTTGTTTCCCAAGATATCTTTGTTAGGCGCAACTGAGTAGTCTAATGTTGGTCCGGTTTTGGTTCTTGTGAAGGTCGGCATGGATACGTTGCGAATATACACTCTCGGGGCATAATAGAACAATATAATTAGGTTTTACTCTTTGTTCGATTGAATGAGAGAAAATCTTGTTTCCCAAGATATCTTGTTAGGCGCAAGCCGAGTAGTCTAATGTTGTTCCGGTTTTGGTTCTTGTGAACGTAGACAACGATACGTTGCCAATATACACTCTCGGGGCATAATAGAACAATATAATCGGGTTTTACTCTTTGTTCGGTGGAATGAGAAAAAGTACTGTTTCCAAAGTTATCTTTGTTAGGGCGCCAGAGTAGTCTATTGTTGGTCCGGTTTTGTTCTTGTGAACGTTCGCACGGATACGTTGCGAATATACACTCTCGGGGCATAATAGAACAATATAATTAGGTTTTACACTTTATTCGATTGAATGAGAAAAAGTACTGTTTCCAAAGTTATACTGTTATGGCGCAACTGAGTAATCTAATGTTATACCGGTTTTGGTTCTTGTCAACATTGACATCGATACGTTGCAAATTTACACTCTCGGGGCAAAATAGAACAATATAATTAGGTTTTACTCTTTGTTCGATTGAATTGGGAAAAATCTTGCTTCCAAAGATATCTTTGTTAGGCGCAAGCGAGTAATCTAATGTTGGTCCGGTTTTGGTTCTAGTGAACGTTGGCATTGATACGTTGCGAATATGCACTCTCGGGGCATAATAGAACAATATAATTAGGTTTTACACTTTGTTCGATTGAATGAGAGAACGTACTGCTTCCAAAGATATACTGTTAGGGCGCAACTAAGTAGTCTAATGTTGGTCCGGTTTTGGTTCTTGTGAACGTTGGCAAGGATACGTTGCGAATATACACTCTCGGGGCATAATAGAACAATATAATCAGGTTTTACTCTTTGTTCGATTGAATGAGAAAAAGTACTGTTTCCAAAGTTATACTGTTAGGGCGCCACTGAGTAGTCTATTGTTGGTCCGGTTTTGGTTCTTGTGAACGTCCGCACGGATACGTTGCGAATATACACTCTCGGGGCATAATAGAACAATATAATTAGGTTTTACACTTTATTCGATTGAATGAGAAAAAGTACTGTTTCCAAAGTTATACTGTTATGGCGCAACTGAGTAATCTAATGTTATACCGGTTTTGGTTCTTGTCAACATTGACATCGATACGTTGCAAATTTACACTCTCGGGGCATAATAGAACAATATAATTAGGTTTTACTCTTTGTTCGATTGAATTGGGAAAAAGTACTGCTTCCAAAGATATACTGTTAGGGCGCAACTGAGTAATCTAATGTTGGTCCGGTTTTGGTTCTAGTGAACGTTGGCATTGATACGTTGCGAATATGCACTCTCGGGGCATAATAGAACAATATAATCAGGTTTTACTCTTTGTTCGATTGAATGAGAAAAAGTACTGTTTCCAAAGTTATCTTGTTAGGCGCCGAGTAGTCTATTGTTGTTCCGGTTTTGTTCTTGTGAACGTTCACACGGATACGTTGCGAATATACACTCTCGGGGCATAATAGAACAATATAATTAGGTTTTACTCTTTGTTCGATTGAATGAGAAAAAGTACTGCTTCCAAAGATATACTGTTAGGGCGCAACTGAGTAATCTAATGTTGTTCCGGTTTGGTTCTTGTGAACGCTGGCATGGATACGTTGCGAATATACACTCTCGGGGCATAATAGAACAATATAATTAGGTTTTACTCTTTGTTCGATTGAATGAGAAAAAGTACTGTTTCCAACGTTATCTTTGTTAGGGCGCCAGTAGTCTATTGTTGGTCCGGTTTTGTTCTTGTGAACGTTCACACGGATACGTTGCGAATATACACTCTCGGGGCATAATAGAACAATATAATTAGGTTTTACACTTTATTCGATTGAATGAGAAAAAGTATTGTTTCCAAAGTTATACTGTTATGGCGCAACTGAGTAATCTAATGTTATACCGGTTTTGGTTCTTGTCAACATTGACATCGATACGTTGCAAATTTACACTCTCGGGCAAAATAGAACAATATAATTAGGTTTTACTCTTTGTTCGATTGAATGAGAAAAATCTTGCTTCCAAAGATATCTTGTTAGGCGCAAGCGAGTAATCTAATGTTGGTCCGGTTTTGGTTCTAGTGAACGTTGGCATTGATACGTTGCGAATATGCACTCTCGGGGCATAATAGAACAATATAATTAGGTTTTACTCTTTGTTCGATTGAATGAGGAAAAATCTTGTTTCCAAAGTTATCTTTGTTAGGGCGCAACTGAGTAGTCTAATGTTGGTCCGGTTTTGGTTCTTGTGAACGTTGGCATGGATACGTTGCGAATATACACTCTCGGGGCATAATGGAACAATATAATTAGGTTTTACTCTTTGTTCGATTGAATGAGAAAAATCTTGCTTCCAAAGCTATCTTGTTAGGGCGCAATGAGTAATCTAATGTTGGTCTGTTTTGGTTCTTGTGAACGTTGGCATCGATACGTTGCGAATATGCACTCTCGGGGCATAATAGAACAATAAAATTAGGTTTTACTCTTTGTTCGATTGAATGAGAAAAAGTACTGTTTCCAAAGTTATACTGTTAGGGCGCAACTGAGTAATCTAATGTTGGTCCGGTTTTGGTTCTTGTGAACATTGACATCGATACGTTGCCAATTTACACTCTCGGGGCATAATAGAACAATATAATTAGGTTTTACTCTTTGTTCGATTGAATGAGAAAAATCTTGCTTCCAAAGATATCTTTGTTAGGGCGCAAGAGTAATCTAATGTTGGTCGGTTTTGGTTCTTGTGAACGTTGGCATTGATACGTTGCGAATATGCACTCTCGGGGCATAATAGAACAATAAAATTAGGTTTTACTCTTTGTTCGATTGAATGAGGAAAAGTACTGTTTCCAAAGTTATACTGTTAGGGCGCAACTGAGTAGTCTATTGTTGGTCCGGTTTTGGTTTTTGTGAAGGTCGGCATGGATACGTTGCGAATATACACTCTCGGGGCATAATAGAACAATATAATTAGGTATTACTCTTTGTTCGATTGAATGAGAAAAATCTTGCTTCCAAAGATATACTGTTAGGGCGCAACTGAGTAATCTAATGTTGGTCCGGTTTTGGTTCTTGTGAACGTTGGCATTGATACGTTGCGAATATGCACTCTCGGGGCATAATAGAACAATAAAATTAGGTTTTACTCTTTGTTCGATTGAATGAGGAAAATCTTGTTTCCAAAGTTATCTTTGTTAGGGCGCAACTGAGTAGTCTAATGTTGGTCCGGTTTTGGTTCTTGTGAAGGTCGGCATGGATACGTTGCGAATATACACTCTCGGGGCATAATAGAACAATATAATTAGGTTTTACTCTTTGTTCGATTGAATGAGAAAAAGTGCTGATTCCTACGGTATCCGTTTAGTTCGAAACAAAGTAGTCTAATGTTGGTCCGGTTTTGGTTCTTTTGAACGTTGGCATGGATACGTTGCGACTATACACTCTCGGGACATAATAGAACAATATAATTAGGTTTTACTCTTTGTTCGATTGAATGAGAAAAAGTACTGCTTCCAAAGATATACTGTTAGGCGCAAGCGAGTAGTCTAATATTGGTCCGGTTTTGGTTCTTGTGAACGTTGGCATGGATACGTTGCGAATATACACTCTCGGGACATAATAGAACAATATAATTAGGTTTTACTCTTTGTTCGATTGAATGAGAAAAAATCTTGTTTCCCAAGATATCTTGTTAGGGCGCAACTGAGTAGTCTAATGTTGATCCGGTTTTGGTTCTTGTGAAGGTCGGCATGGATACGTTGCGAATATACACTCTCGGGGCATAATAGAACAATATAATTAGGTTTTACTCTTTGTTCGATTGAATGAGAAAAATCTTGTTTCCCAAGATATCTTTGTTAGGCGCAAGCGAGTAGTCTAATGTTGGTCCGGTTTTGGTTCTTGTGAACGTTGGCATGGATACGTTGCGAATATACACTCTCGGGGCATAATAGAACAATATAATCAGGTTTTACTCTTTGTTCGATTGAATGAGAAAAAAGTACTGTTTCCAAAGTTATCTTTGTTAGGCGCGGAGTAGTCTATTGTTGGTCCGGTTTTGTTCTTGTGAACGTTCGCACGGATACGTTGCGAATATACACTCTCGGGGCATAATAGAACAATATAATTAGGTTTTACACTTTATTCGATTGAATGAGAAAAAGTACTGTTTCCAAAGTTATCTTTGTTATGGCGCAACTGAGTAATCTAATGTTATACCGGTTTTGGTTCTTGTCAACATTGACATCGATACGTTGCAAATTTACACTCTCGGGGCATAATAGAACAATATAATTAGGTTTTACTCTTTGTTCGATTGAATGAGAAAAATTACTGCTTCCAAAGATATACTGTTAGGGCGCAACTGAGTAATCTAATGTTGGTCCGGTTTTGGTTCTAGTGAACGTTGGCATTGATACGTTGCGAATATGCACTCTCGGGGCATAATAGAACAATATAATTAGGTTTTACTCTTTGTTCGATTGAATGAGAAAAAGTATTGTTTCCAAAGTTATACTGTTATGGCGCAACTGAGTAATCTAATGTTGTACCGGTTTTGGTTCTTGTCAACATTGACATCGATACGTTGCAAATTTACACTCTCGGGGCATAATAGAGCAATATAATTAGGTTTTACTCTTTGTTCGATTGAATGAGAAAAAGTACTGCTTCCAAAGATATACTGTTAGGGCGCAACTGAGTAGTCTAATGTTGGTCCGGTTTTGGTTCTTGAGAATGTTGGCATGGACACGTTGCGAATATACACTCTCGGGACATAATAGAACAATATAATTAGGTTTTACTCTTTGTTCGATTGAATGAGAAAAATCTTGCTTCCAAAGATATCTTGTTAGGCGCAACTGAGTAATCTAATGTTGGTCCGGTTTTGGTTCTAGTGAACGTTGGCATTGATACGTTGCGAATATGCACTCTCGGGGCATAATAGAACAATAAAATTAGGTTTTACTCTTTGTTCGATTCAATGAGAAAAATCGCTTCCAAAGATATCTTTGTTAGGCGCAATGAGTAATCTAATGTTGGTCGGTTTTGGTTCTTGTGAACATTGACATCGATACGTTGCCAATTTACACTCTCGGGGCATAATAGAACAATATAATTAGGTTTTACTCTTTGTTCTATTGAATGAGAAAAAGTACTGCTTCCAAAGATATACTGTTAGGGCGCAACTGAGTAATCTAATGTTGGTCCGGTTTTGGTTCTTGTGAACGTTGGCATTGATACGTTGCGAATATGCACTCTCGGGGCATAATAGAACAATAAAATTAGGTTTTACTCTTTGTTCGATTGAATGAGGAAAAAATCTTGTTTCCAAAGTTATCTTGTTAGGCGCAAAGAGTAGTCTAATGTTGGTCCGGTTTTGGTTCTTGTGAACGTTGGCATGGATACGTTGCGAATATACACTCTCGGGACATAATAGAACAATATAATTAGGTATTACTCTTTGTTCGATTGAATGAGAAAAAGTACTGCTTCCAAAGATATACTGTTAGGGCGCAACTGAGTAATCTAATGTTATACCGGTTTTGGTTCTTGTCAACATTGACATCGATACGTTGCAAATTTACACTCTCGGGGCATAATAGAACAATATAATTAGGTTTTACTCTTTGTTCGATTGAATGAGAAAAAGTACTGCTTCCAAAGATATACTGTTAGGGCGCAACTGAGTAATCTAATGTTGGTCCGGTTTTGGTTCTAGTGAACGTTGGCATTGATACGTTGCGAATATGCACTCTCGGGGCATAATAGAACAATATAATTAGGTTTTACTCTTTGTTCGATTGAATGAGAAAAATCTTGTTTCCAAAGTTATCTTTGTTATGGCGCAACTGAGTAATCTAATGTTGTACCGGTTTTGGTTCTTGTCAACATTGACATCGATACGTTGCAAATTTACACTCTCGGGGCATAATAGAGCAATATAATTAGGTTTTACTCTTTGTTCGATTGAATGAGAAAAAGTACTGCTTCCAAAGATATACTGTTAGGGCGCAACTGAGTAGTCTAATGTTGGTCCGGTTTTGGTTCTTGTGAACGTTGGCATGGATACGTTGCGAATATACACTCTCGGGGCATAATAGAACAATATAATCAGGTTTTACTCTTTGTTCGATTGAATGAGAAAAAGTACTGTTTCCAAAGTTATACTGTTAGGGCGCCACTGAGTAGTCTATTGTTGGTCCGGTTTTTGTTCTTGTGAACGTTCACACGGATACGTTGCGAATATACACTCTCGGGGCATAATAGAACAATATAATTAGGTTTTACACTTTATTCGATTGAATGAGAAAAAGTACTGTTTCCAAAGTTATACTGTTATGGCGCAACTGAGTAATCTAATGTTATACCGGTTTTGGTTCTTGTCAACATTGACATCGATACGTTGCAAATTTACACTCTCGGGGCAAAATAGAACAATATAATTAGGTTTTACTCTTTGTTCGATTGAATGAGAAAAAGTAATGCTTACAAAGATATCTTTGTTAGGCGCAAGTAGTAATCTAATGTTGGTCCGGTTTGGTTCTAGTGAACGTTGGCATTGATACGTTGCGAATATGCACTCTCGGGGCATAATAGAACAATATAATTAGGTTTTACTCTTTGTTCGATTGAATGAGAAAAAGTACTGTTTCCAAAGTTATACTGTTAGGGCGCAACTGAGTAGTCTATTGTTGGTCCGGTTTTGGTTTTTGTGAAGGTCGGCATGGATACGTTGCGAATATACACTCTCGGGGCATAATGGAACAATATAATTAGGTATTACTCTTTGTTCGATTGAATGAGAAAAAATCTTGCTTCCAAAGCTATCTTGTTAGGCGCAAGCGAGTAATCTAATGTTGGTCTGTTTTGGTTCTTGTGAACGTTGGCATTGATACGTTGCGAATATGCACTCTCGGGGCATAATAGAACAATAAAATTAGGTTTTACTCTTTGTTCGATTGAATGAGAAAAATCTTTGCTTCCAAAGATATACTGTTAGGGCGCAACTGAGTAATCTAATGTTGGTCCGGTTTTGGTTCTTGTGAACATTGACATCGATACGTTGCCAATTTACACTCTCGGGGCATAATAGAACAATATAATTAGGTTTTACTCTTTGTTCGATTGAATGAGAAAAATCTTGCTTCCAAAGATATATCTTTGTTAGGGCGCAATGAGTAATCTAATGTTGGTCGGTTTGGTTCTTGTGAACGTTGGCATTGATACGTTGCGAATATGCACTCTCGGGGCATAATAGAACAATAAAATTAGGTTTTACTCTTTGTTCGATTGAATGAGGAAAATCTTGTTTCCAAAGTTATACTGTTAGGGCGCAACTGAGTAGTCTATTGTTGGTCCGGTTTTGGTTTTTGTGAAGGTCGGCATGGATACGTTGCGAATATACACTCTCGGGGCATAATAGAACAATATAATTAGGTATTACTCTTTGTTCGATTGAATGAGAAAAATCTTGCTTCCAAAGATATCTTGTTAGGCGCAGGAGTAATCTAATGTTGGTCCGGTTTTGGTTCTTGTGAACGTTGGCATTGATACGTTGCGAATATGCACTCTCGGGGCATAATAGAACAATATAATTAGGTTTTACTCTTTGTTCGATTGAATGAGAAAAAGTACTGTTTCCAAAGGTATACTGTTAGGCGCATAGTCTAATGTTGGTCCGGTTTTGGTTTTTGTGAAGGTCGGCATGGATACGTTGCGAATATACACTCTCGGGGCATAATAGAACAATATAATTAGGTTTTACTCTTTGTTCGATTGAATGAGAAATAGTACTGTTTCCAAAGTTATACTGTTAGGGCGCAACTAAGTAGTCTAATGTTGGTCCGGTTTTGGTTCTTTTGAACGTTGGCATGGATACGTTGCGACTATACACTCTCGGGACATAATAGAACAATATAATTAGGTTTTACTCTTTGTTCGATTGAATGAGAAAAATCTTTGCTTCCAAAGATATCTTTGTTAGGCGCAACCGAGGTAGTCTAATATTGGTCCGGTTTTGGTTCTTGTTAACGTTGGCATGGATATGTTGCGAATATACACTCTCGGGACATAATAGAACAATATAATTAGGTTTTACACTTTGTTCGATTGAATGAGAAAAATCTTGTTTCCCAAGATATCTTGTTAGGGCGCAAGCGAGTAGTCTAATGTTGGTCGGTTTTGGTTCTTGTGAAGGTCGGCATGGATACGTTGCGAATATACACTCTCGGGGCATAATAGAACAATATAATTAGGTTTTACTCTTTGTTCGATTGAATGAGAAAAATCTTGTTTCCCAAGATATCTTTGTTAGGCGCAAGAGTTGTCTAATGTTGGTCCGGTTTTGGTTCTTGTGAACGTTGGCATGGATACGTTGCGAATATACACTCTCGGGGCATAATAGAACAATATAATCGGGTTTTACTCTTTGTTCGATTGAATGAGAAAAAGTACTGTTTCCAAAGTTATACTGTTAGGGCGCCACTGAGTAGTCTATTGTTGGTCCGGTTTTTGTTCTTGTGAACGTTCGCACGGATACGTTGCGAATATACACTCTCGGGGCATAATAGAACAATATAATTAGGTTTTACACTTTATTCGATTGAATGAGAAAAAGTACTGTTTCCAAAGTTATACTGTTATGGCGCAACTGAGTAATCTAATGTTATACCGGTTTTGGTTCTTGTCAACATTGACATCGATACGTTGCAAATTTACACTCTCGGGGCATAATAGAACAATATAATTAGGTTTTACTCTTTGTTCGATTGAATGAGAAAAATCTTGCTTCCAAAGATATCTTTGTTAGGGCGCAACTGAGTAATCTAATGTTGGTCCGGTTTTGGTTCTAGTGAACGTTGGCATTGATACGTTGCGAATATGCACTCTCGGGGCATAATAGAACAATATAATTAGGTTTTACTCTTTGTTCGATTGAATGAGAAAAATCTTTGTTTCCAAAGTTATACTGTTATGGCGCAACTGAGTAATCTAATGTTGTACCGGTTTTGGTTCTTGTCAACATTGACATCGATACGTTGCAAATTTACACTCTCGGGGCATAATAGAGCAATATAATTAGGTTTTACTCTTTGTTCGATTGAATGAGAAAAATCTTGCTTCCAAAGATATCTTGTTAGGCGCAAGAGTAGTCTAATGTTGGTCCGGTTTTGGTTCTTGTGAACGTTGGCATGGATACGTTGCGAATATACACTCTGGGGGCGTAATAGAACAATATAATTAGGTTTTACTCTTTGTTCGATTGAATGAGAAAAAATCTTGCTTCCAAAGATATCTTGTTAGGCGCATGAGTAATCTAATGTTGGTCGGTTTTGGTTCTAGTGAACGTTGGCATTGATACGTTGCGAATATGCACTCTCGGGGCATAATAGAACAATAAAATTAGGTTTTACTCTTTGTTCGATTGAATGAGAAAAAGTACTGCTTCCAAAGATATACTGTTAGGGCGCAACTGAGTAATCTAATGTTGGTCCGGTTTTGGTTCTTGTGAACATTGACATCGATACGTTGCCAATTTACACTCTCGGGGCATAATAGAACAATATAATTAGGTTTTACTCTTTGTTCGATTGAATGAGAAAAAAATCTTGCTTCCAAAGATATCTTTGTTAGGGCGCAGAATGTTGGTCCGGTTTTGGTTCTTGTGAACCTTGGCATCGATACGTTGCAAATTTACACTCTCGGGGCATAATAGAACAATAAAATTAGGTTTTACTCTTTGTTCGATTGAATGAGGAAAAATCTTGTTTCCAAAGTTATCTTTGTTAGGCGCAACTGAGTAGTCTATTGTTGGTCCGGTTTTGGTTTTTGTGAAGGTCGGCATGGATACGTTGCGAATATACACTCTCGGGGCATAATAGAACAATATAATTAGGTATTACTCTTTGTTCGATTGAATGAGAAAAATCTTGCTTCCAAAGATATCTTTGTTAGGCGCAGTGAGTAATCTAATGTTGGTCCGGTTTTGGTTCTTGTGAACGTTGGCATTGATACGTTGCGAATATGCACTCTCGGGGCATAATAGAACAATATAATTAGGTTTTACTCTTTGTTCGATTGAATGAGGAAAAATCTTGTTTCCAAAGTTATACTGTTAGGGCGCAACTGAGTAGTCTAATGTTGGTCCGGTTTTGGTTTTTGTGAAGGTCGGCATGGATACGTTGCGAATATACACTCTCGGGGCATAATAGAACAATATAATTAGGTTTTACTCTTTGTTCGATTGAATGAGAAAAAGTAGTTGCTTCCAAAGATATACTGTTAGGGCGCAACTAAGTAGTCTAATGTTGGTCCGGTTTTGGTTCTTTTGAACGTTGGCATGGATACGTTGCGACTATACACTCTCGGGACATAATAGAACAATATAATTAGGTTTTACTCTTTGTTCGATTGAATGAGAAAAATCTTGCTTCCAAAGATATCTTTGTTAGGCGCAAGGAGTAGTCTAATGTTGGTCCGGTTTTGGTTCTTGTTAACGTTGGCATGGATACGTTGCGAATATACACTCTCGGGACATAATAGAACAATATAATTAGGTTTTACTCTTTGTTCGATTGAATGAGAAAAATCTTGTTTCCAAAGTTATACTGTTAGGGCGCAACTGAGTAGTCTAATGTTGGTCCGGTTTTGGTTCTTGTGAAGGTCGGCATGGATACGTTGCGAATATACACTCTCGGGGCATAATAGAACAATATAATTAGGTTTTACTCTTTGTTCGATTGAATGAGAAAAAATCTTTGTTTCCCAAGATATCTTGTTAGGGCGCAATGAGTAGTCTAATGTTGGTCCGGTTTTGGTTCTTGTGAACGTTGGCATGGATACGTTGCGAATATACACTCTCGGGGCATAATAGAACAATATAATCAGGTTTTACTCTTTGTTCGATTGAATGAGAAAAAGTACTGTTTCCAAAGTTATACTGTTAGGGCGCCACTGAGTAGTCTATTGTTGGTCCGGTTTTGTTCTCGTGAACGTTCGCACGGATACGTTGCGAATATACACTCTCGGGGCATAATAGAACAATATAATTAGGTTTTACACTTTATTCGATTGAATGAGAAAAATCTTGTTTCCAAAGTTATCTTTGTTATGGCGCAAGTGAGTAATCTAGTGTTGTATCGGTTTTGGTTCTTGTCAACATTGACATCGATACGTTGCAAATTTACACTCTCGGGGCATAATAGAACAATATAATTAGGTTTTACTCTTTGTTCGATTGAATGAGAAAAATCTTGCTTCCAAAGATATCTTGTTAGGGCGCAAGAGTAATCTAATGTTGGTCGGTTTTGGTTCTAGTGAACGTTGGCATTGATACGTTGCGAATATGCACTCTCGGGGCATAATAGAACAATATAATTAGGTTTTACTCTTTGTTCGATTGAATGAGAAAAATCTTGTTTCCAAAGTTATCTTTGTTAGGGCGCAACTGAGTAGTCTAATGTTGGTCCGGTTTTGGTTCTTGTGAACGTTGGCATGGATACGTTGCGAATATACACTCTCGGGGCGTAATAGAGCAATATAATTAGGTTTTACTCTTTGTTAGCTTGAATGAGAAAAAGTACTGTTTCCAAAAATATACATTTAGGGCGCAACTGAGTAGTCTAATGTTGGTCCGGTTTTGGTTCTTGTGAACGTTGGCATGGATACGTTGCGAATATACACTCTCGGGGCATAATAGAACAATATAATCAGGTTTTACTCTTTGTTCGATTGAATGAGAAAAAGTACTGTTTCCAAAGTTATACTGTTAGGGCGCCACTGAGTAGTCTATTGTTGGTCCGGTTTTTGTTCTTGTGAACGTTCACACGGATACGTTGCGAATATACACTCTCGGGGCATAATAGAACAATATAATTAGGTTTTACACTTTATTCGATTGAATGAGAAAAAGTACTGTTTCCAAAGTTATACTGTTATGGCGCAACTGAGTAATCTAATGTTATACCGGTTTTGGTTCTTGTCAACATTGACATCGATACGTTGCAAATTTACACTCTCGGGGCAAAATAGAACAATATAATTAGGTTTTACTCTTTGTTCGATTGAATGAGAAAAAGTACTGCTTCCAAAGATATACTGTTAGGGCGCAACTGAGTAATCTAATGTTGGTCCGGTTTTGGTTCTTGTGAACGTTGGCATTGATACGTTGCGAATATGCACTCTCGGGGCATAATAGAACAATAAAATTAGGTTTTACTCTTTGTTCGATTGAATGAGAAAAAGTACTGTTTCCAAAGTTATACTGTTAGGGCGCAACTGAGTAGTCTATTGTTGGTCCGGTTTTGGTTTTTGTGAAGGTCGGCATGGATACGTTGCGAATATACACTCTCGGGGCATAATAGAACAATATAATTAGGTATTACTCTTTGTTCGATTGAATGAGAAAAAGTACTGCTTCCAAAGATATACTGTTAGGGCGCAACTGAGTAATCTAATGTTGGTCCGGTTTTGGTTCTTGTGAACGTTGGCATTGATACGTTGCGAATATGCACTCTCGGGGCATAATAGAACAAGAAAATTAGGTTTTACTCTTTGTTCGATTGAATGAGGAAAATCTTGTTTCCAAAGTTATCTTGTTAGGGCGCAACTAAGTAGTCTAATGTTGGTCTGGTTTTGGTTCTTTTGAACGTTGGCATGGATACGTTCCGAATATACACTCTCGGGACATAATAGAACAATATAATTAGGTTTTACTCTTTGTTCGATTGAATGAGAAAAAGTACTGCTTCCAAAGATATACTGTTAGGGCGCAACTAAGTAGTCTAATGTTGGTCCGGTTTTGGTTCTTGTTAACGTTGGCATGGATACGTTGCGAATATACACTCTCGGGACATAATAGAACAATATAATTAGGTTTTACTCTTTGTTCGATTGAATGAGAAAAAGTACTGTTTCCCAAGATATACTGTTAGGCGCATAGCGAGTAGTCTAATGTTGGTCCGGTTTTGGTTCTAGTGAACGTTGGCATTGATACGTTGCGAATATACACTCTCGGGGCATAATAGAACAATATAATAAGGTTTTACTCTTTGTTCGATTGAATGAGAAAAAGTACTGCTTCCAAAGATATACTGTTAGGGCGCAACTAAGTAGTCTAATGTTGGTCCGGTTTTGGTTCTTGTGAACGTTGGCATGGATACGTTGCGAATATACACTCTCGGGGCATAATAGAACAATATAATAAGGTTTTACTCTTTGTTCGATTGAATGAGAGAAAATCTTGCTTCCAAAGATATCTTGTTAGGCGCAACTGAGTAGTCTAATGTTGGTCCGGTTTTGGTTCTTGTGAACGTTGGCATGGATACGTTGCGAATATACACTCTCGGGGCATAATAGAACAATATAATCAGGTTTTACTCTTTGTTCGATTGAATGAGAAAAAGTACTGCTTCCAAAGATATACTGTTAGGGCGCAACTGAGTAGTCTATTGTTGGTCCGATTTTTGTTCTTGTGAACGTCCGCACGGATACGTTGCGAATATACACTCTCGGGGCATAATAGAACAATATAATTAGGTTTTACACTTTATTCGATTGAATGAGAAAAAGTATTGTTTCCAAAGTTATACTGTTATGGCGCAACTGAGTAATCTAATGTTATACCGGTTTTGGTTCTTGTCAACATTGACATCGATACGTTGCAAATTTACACTCTCGGGGCATAATAGAACAATATAATTAGGTTTTACTCTTTGTTCGATTGAATGAGAAAAAATCGCTTCCAAAGATATACTGTTAGGGCGCAACTGAGTAATCTAATGTTGGTCCGGTTTTGGTTCTTGTGAACGTTGGCATTGATACGTTGCGAATATGCACTCTCGGGGCATAATAGAACAATATAATTAGGTTTTACTCTTTGTTCGATTGAATGAGGAAAAGTATTGTTTCCAAAGTTATACTGTTAGGGCGCAACTGAGTAGTCTATTGTTGGTCCGGTTTTGGTTCTTGTGAACGTTGGCATGGATACGTTGCGAATATACACTCTCGGGGCATAATAGAACAATATAATTAGGTTTTACTCTTTGTTCGATTGAATGAGAAAAATCTTGTTTCCAAAGTTATCTTTGTTAGGGCGCAACTGAGTAGTCTATTGTTGGTCCGGTTTTGGTTTTTGTGAAGGTCGGCATGGATACGTTGCGAATATACACTCTCGGGGCATAATAGAACAATATAATTAGGTATTACTCTTTGTTCGATTGAATGAGAAAAAGTACTGCTTCCAAAGATATATTGTTAGGGCGCAACTGAGTAATCTAATGTTGGTCCGGATTTGGTTCTTGTGAACGTTGGCATTGATACGTTGCGAATATGCACTCTCGGGGCATAATAGAACAATATAATTAGGTTTTACTCTTTGTTCGATTAATTGAGGAAAAGTACTGTTTCCTAAGTTATACTGTTAGGGCGCAACTGAGTAGTCTAATGTTGGTCTGGTTTTGGTTTTTGTGAAGGTCGGCATGGATACGTTGCGAATATACACTCTCGGGGCATAATAGAACAATATAATTAGGTTTTACTCTTTGTTCGATTGAATGAGAAAAATCTTGCTTCCAAAGATATCTTTGTTAGGCGCAACTAAGTAGTCTAATGTTGGTCCGGTTTTGGTTCTTTTGAACGTTGGCATGGATACGTTGCGACTATACA
This sequence comes from Aechmea fasciata, assembly GCA_025177825.1. NCBI lineage: Eukaryota > Viridiplantae > Streptophyta > Magnoliopsida > Poales > Bromeliaceae > Aechmea > Aechmea fasciata. The sequence goes on from CM045933.1 coordinate 13,751,556, forward strand.
CTCTCGGGACATAATAGAACAATATAATTAGGTTTTACTCTTTGTTCGATTGAATGAGAAAAAGCACTCCTTCCAAAGATATACTGTTAGGGCGCAACTGAGTAGTCTAATATTGGTCCGGTTTTGGTTCTTGTTAACGTTGGCATGGATACGTTGCGAATATACACTCTCGGGACATAATAGAACAATATAATTAGGTTTTACTCTTTGTTCGATTGAATGAGAAAAAGTACTGTTTCCCAAGATATCTTTGTTAGGGCGCAACTGAGTAGTCTAATGTTGGTCCGGTTTTGGTTCTTGTGAAGGTCGGCATGGATACGTTGCGAATATACACTCTCGGGGCATAATAGAACAATATAATTAGGTTTTACTCTTTGTTCGATTGAATGAGAAAAATCTTGTTTCCCAAGATATCTTGTTAGGGCGCAACTGAGTAGTCTAATGTTGGTCCGGTTTTGGTTCTTGTGAATGTTGGCATGGATACGTTGCGAATATACACTCTCGGGGCATAATAGAACAATATAATTAGGTTTTACTCTTTGTTCGATTGAATGAGAAAAAAATCTTGTTTCCAAAGTTATCTTGTTAGGCGCCCGAGTAGTCTATTGTTGGTCGGTTTTGTTCTTGTGAACTTTGGCACGGATACGTTGCGAATATACACTCTCGGGGCATAATAGAACAATATAATTAGGTTTTACACTTTATTCGATTGAATGAGAAAAAGGACTGTTTCCAAAGTTATACTGTTATGGCGCAACTGAGTAATCTAATGTTATACCGGTTTTGGTTCTTGTCAACATTGACATCGATACGTTGCAAATTTACACTCTCGGGGCATAATAGAACAATATAATTAGGTTTTACTCTTTGTTCGATTGAATGAGAAAAAATCTTGCTTCCAAAGATATCTTTGTTAGGGCGCAACTGAGTAATCTAATGTTGGTCCGGTTTTGGTTCTAGTGAACGTTGGCATTGATACGTTGCGAATATGCACTCTCGGGGCATAATAGAACAATATAATTAGGTTTTACTCTTTGTTCGATTGAATGAGAAAAAGTACTGTTTCCAAAGTTATACTGTTATGGCGCAACTGAGTAATCTAATGTTGTACCGGTTTTGGTTCTTGTCAACATTGACATCGATACGTTGCAAATTTACACTCTCGGGGCATAATAGAGCAATATAATTAGGTTTTACTCTTTGTTCGATTGAATGAGAAAAAGTACTGCTTCCAAAGATATACTGTTAGGCGCAAGAGTAGTCTAATGTTGGTCCGGTTTTGGTTCTTGAGAATGTTGGCATGGACACGTTGCGAATATACACTCTCAGGACATAATAGAACAATATAATTAGGTTTTACTCTTTGTTCGATTGAATGAGAAAAAGTACTGCTTCCAAAGATATACTGTTAGGGCGCAACTAGGTAATCTAATGTTGGTCCGGTTTTGGTTCTAGTGAACGTTGGCATTGATACGTTGCGAATATGCACTCTCGGGGCATAATAGAACAATAAAATTAGGTTTTACTCTTTGTTCGATTGAATGAGAAAAAGTACTGCTTCCAAAGATATACTGTTAGGGCGCAACTGAGTAATCTAATGTTGGTCCGGTTTTGGTTCTTGTGAACATTGACATCGATACGTTGCCAATTTACACTCTCGGGGCATAATAGAACAATATAATTAGGTTTTACTCTTTGTTCTATTGAATGAGAAAAAGTACTGCTTCCAAAGATATACTGTTAGGGCGCAGAGTAATCTAATGTTGGTCGGTTTTGGTTCTTGTGAACGTTGGCATTGATACGTTGCGAATATGCACTCTCGGGGCATAATAGAACAATAAAATTAGGTTTTACTCTTTGTTCGATTGAATGAGGAAAAATCTTGTTTCCAAAGTTATCTTTGTTAGGCGCAAGCGAGTAGTCTATTGTTGGTCCGGTTTTGGTTATTGTGAACGTTGGCATCGATACGTTGTCAATATACATTCTCGGGGCATAATAGAACAATATAATTAGGTATTACTCTTTGTTCGATTGAATGAGAAAAAGTACTGCTTCCAAAGATATACTGTTAGGGCGCAACTGAGTAATCTAATGTTGGTCCGGTTTTGGTTCTTGTGAACGTTGGCATTGATACGTTGCGAATATGCACTCTCGGGGCATAATAGAACAATATAATTAGGTTTTACTCTTTGTTCGATTGAATGAGGAAAAATCTTTGTTTCCAAAGTTATCTTGTTAGGCGCAAGCGAGTAGTCTATTGTTGGTCCGGTTTTGGTTTTTGTGAAGGTCGGCATGGATACGTTGCGAATATACACTCTCGGGGCATAATAGAACAATATAATTAGGTTTTACTCTTTGTTCGATTGAATGAGAAAAATCTTGCTTCCAAAGATATCTTGTTAGGCGCAACTAAGTAGTCTAATGTTGGTCGGTTTTGGTTCTTGTGAACGTTGGCATGGATACGTTGCGACTATACACTCTCGGGACATAAAAGAACAATATAATTAGGTTTTACTCTTTGTTCGATTGAATGAGAAAAAGTACTGCTTCCAAAGATATCTTTGTTAGGCGCAGCGAGTAGTCTAATTTTGGTCCGTTTTTGGTTCTTGTTAACGTTGGCATGGATACTTTGCTAATATACACTCTCGGGACATAATAGAACAATATAATTAGGTTTTACTCTTTGTTCGATTGAATGAGAAAAATCTTGTTTCCCAAGATATCTTTGTTAGGGCGCAATTGAGTAGTCTAATGTTGGTCCGGTTTTGGTTCTTGTGAAGGTCGGCATGGATACGTTGCGAATATACACTCTCGGGGCATAATAGAACAATATAATTAGGTTTTACTCTTTGTTCGATTGAATGAGAAAAATCTTGTTTCCCAAGATATCTTTGTTAGGCGCAAGGAGTAGTCTAATGTTGGTCGGTTTTGGTTCTTGTGAACGTTGGCATGGATACGTTGCGAATATACACTCTCGGGGCATAATAGAACAATATAATCGGGTTTTACTCTTTGTTCGATTGAATGAGAAAAAATCTTGTTTCCAAAGTTATCTTGTTAGGGCGCCTTTGAGTAGTCTATTGTTGGTTCGGTTTTTGTTCTTGTGAACGTTCGCACGGATACGTTGCGAATATACACTCTCGGGGCATAATAGAACAATATAATTAGGTTTTACACTTTATTCGATTGAATGAGAAAAATCTTGTTTCCAAAGTTATCTTGTTATGGCGCAAGCGAGTAATCTAATGTTATACGGTTTGGTTCTTGTCAACATTGACATCGATACGTTGCAAATTTACACTCTCGGGGCATAATAGAACAATATAATTAGGTTTTACTCTTTGTTCGATTGAATGAGAAAAATCTTGCTTCCAAAGATATCTTGTTAGGCGCAGGTATTCTAATGTTGGTCCGGTTTTGGTTCTAGTGAACGTTGGCATTGATACGTTGCGAATATGCACTCTCGGGGCATAATAGAACAATATAATTAGGTTTTACTCTTTGTTCGATTGAATGAGAAAAAGTACTGTTTCCAAAGTTATACTGTTATGGCGCAACTGAGTAATCTAATGTTGTACCGGTTTTGGTTCTTGTCAACATTGACATCGATACGTTGCAAATTTACACTCTCGGGGCATAATAGAGCAATATAATTAGGTTTTACTCTTTGTTCGATTGAATGAGAAAAATCGCTTCCAAAGATATCTTGTTAGGCGCAAGCGAGTAGTCTAATGTTGGTCCGGTTTTGGTTCTTGTGAACGTTGGCATGGATACGTTGCGAATATACACTCTCGGGGCATAATAGAACAATATAATCAGGTTTTACTCTTTGTTCGATTGAATGAGAAAAAGTACTGTTTCCAAAGTTATACTGTTAGGGCGCCACTGAGTAGTCTATTGTTGGTCCGGTTTTTGTTCTTGTGAACGTTCACACGGATACGTTGCGAATATACACTCTCGGGGCATAATAGAACAATATAATTAGGTTTTACACTTTATTCGATTGAATGAGAAAAAGTATTGTTTCCAAAGTTATACTGTTATGGCGCAACTGAGTAATCTAATGTTATACCGGTTTTGGTTCTTGAGAATGTTGGCATGGACACGTTGCGAATTTACACTCTCAGGACATAATAGAACAATATAATTAGGTTTTACTCTTTGTTCGATTGAATGAGAAAAAGTACTGCTTCCAAAGATATACTGTTAGGGCGCAACTGAGTAATCTAATGTTGGTCCGGTTTTGGTTCTTGTGAACGTTGGCATTGATACGTTGCGAATATGCACTCTCGGGGCATAATAGAACAATAAAATTAGGTTTTACTCTTTGTTCGATTGAATGAGGAAAATCTTGTTTCCAAAGTTATCTTTGTTAGGGCGCAAGCGAGTAGTCTATTGTTGGTCCGGTTTTGGTTTTGTGAAGGTGGGCATGGATACGTTGCGAATATACACTCTCGGGGCATAATAGAACAATATAATTAGGTATTACTCTTTGTTCGATTGAATGAGAAAAAAATCTTGCTTCCAAAGATATCTTGTTAGGCGCAAGCGAGTAATCTAATGTTGGTCCGGTTTTGGTTCTTGTGAACGTTGGCATTGATACGTTGCGAATATGCACTCTCGGGGCATAATAGAACAAGAAAATTAGGTTTTACTCTTTGTTCGATTGAATGAGGAAAAGTACTGTTTCCAAAGTTATACTGTTAGGGCGCAACTAAGTAGTCTAATGTTGGTCTGGTTTTGGTTCTTTTGAACGTTGGCATGGATACGTTGCGAATATACACTCTCGGGACATAATAGAACAATATAATTAGGTATTACTCTTTGTTCGATTGAATGAGAAAAAGTACTGCTTCCAAAGATATACTGTTAGGGCGCAACTGAGTAGTCTAATATTGGTCCGGTTTTGGTTCTTGTTAACGTTGGCATGGATACGTTGCGAATATACACTCTCGGGACATAATAGAACAATATAATTAGGTTTTACTCTTTGTTCGATTGAATGAGAAAAAGTACTGTTTCCCAAGATATCTTGTTAGGCGCAAGAGTAATCTAATGTTGGTCCGGTGTTGGTTCTAGTGAACGTTGGCATTGATACGTTGCGAATATACACTCTCGGGGCATAATAGAACAATATAATAAGGTTTTACTCTTTGTTCGATTGAATGAGAGAAATCTTGCTTCCAAAGATATACTGTTAGGGCGCAACTGAGTAGTCTAATGTTGGTCCGGTTTTGGTTCTTGTGAAGGTCGGCATGGATACGTTGCGAATATACACTCTCGGGGCATAATAGAACAATATAATAAGGTTTTACTCTTTGTTCGATTGAATGAGAGAAATCTTGCTTCCAAAGATATCTTTGTTAGGCGCAGTGAGTAGTCTAATGTTGGTCCGGTTTTGGTTCTTGTGAACGTTGGCATGGATACGTTGCGAATATACACTCTCGGGGCATAATAGAACAATATAATCAGGTTTTACTCTTTGTTCGATTGAATGAGTAAAAGTACTGTTTCCAAAGTTATACTGTTAGGGCGCCACTGAGTAGTCTATTGTTGGTCCGATTTTTGTTCTTGTGAACGTCCGCACGGATACGTTGCGAATATACACTCTCGGGGCATAATAGAACAATATAATTAGGTTTTACACTTTATTCGATTGAATGAGAAAAAGTATTGTTTCCAAAGTTATACTGTTAAGGCGCAACTGAGTAATCTAATGTTATACGGTTTTGGTTCTTGTCAACATTGACATCGATACGTTGCAAATTTACACTCTCGGGGCAAAATAGAACAATATAATTAGGTTTTACTCTTTGTTCGATTGAATGAGAAAAATCTTTCTTCCAAAGATATCTTGTTAGGGCGCAAGCGAGTAATCTAATGTTGGTCCGGTTTTGGTTCTAGTGAACGTTGGCATTGATACGTTGCGAATATGCACTCTCGGGGCATAATAGAACAATATAATTAGGTTTTACTCTTTGTTCGATTGAATGAGAAAAAGTACTGTTTCCAAAGTTATACTGTTAGGGCGCAACTGAGTAGTCTATTGTTGGTCCGGTTTTGGTTTTTGTGAAGGTCGGCATGGATACGTTGCGAATATACACTCTCGGGGCATAATAGAACAATATAATTAGGTATTACTCTTTGTTCGATTGAATGAGAAAAAGTACTGCTTCCAAAGATATACTGTTAGGGCGCAACTGAGTAATCTAATGTTGGTCCGGTTTTGGTTCTTGTGAACGTTGGCATTGATACGTTGCGAATATGCACTCTCGGGGCATAATAGAACAAGAAAATTAGGTTTTACTCTTTGTTCGATTGAATGAGGAAAAATCTTGTTTCCAAAGTTATCTTTGTTAGGCGCAACTGAGTAGTCTAATGTTGGTCCGGTTTTGGTTCTTGTGAACGTTGGCATGGATACGTTGCGAATATACACTCTCGGGGCATAATAGAACAATATAATCAGGTTTTACTCTTTGTTCGATTGAATGAGAAAAAGTACTGTTTCCAAAGTTATACTGTTAGGGCGCCACTGAGTAGTCTATTGTTGGTCCGGTTTTTGTTCTTGTGAACGTTCACACGGATACGTTGCGAATATACACTCTCGGGGCATAATAGAACAATAAAATTAGGTTTTACTCTTTGTTCGATTGAATGAGAAAAAGTACTGCTTCCAAAGATATACTGCTAGGGCGCAACTGAGTAATCTAATGTTGGTCCGGTTTTGGTTCTTGTGAACATTGACATCGATACGTTGCCAATTTACACTCTCGGGGCATAATAGAACAATATAATTAGGTTTTACTCTTTGTTCGATTGAATGAGAAAAATCTTGCTTCCAAAGATATCTTTGTTAGGCGCAAGCGAGTAATCTAATGTTGGTCCGGTTTTGGTTCTTGTGAACGTTGGCATTGATACGTTGCGAATATGCACTCTCGGGGCATAATAGAACAATAAAATTAGGTTTTACTCTTTGTTCGATTGAATGAGGAAAAGTACTGTTTCCAAAGTTATACTGTTAGGGCGCAACTGAGTAGTCTATTGTTGGTCCGGTTTTGGTTCTTGTGAACGTTGGCATGGATACGTTGCGAATATACACTCTCGGGGCGTAATAGAACAATATAATTAGGTTTTACTCTTTGTTCGATTGAATGAGAAAAAGTACTGCTTCCAAAGATATACTGTTAGGGCGCAACTGAGTAATCTATTGTTGGTCCGGTTTTGGTTCTTGTGAACGTTGGCATTGATACGTTGCGAATATGCACTCTCGGGGCATAATAGAACAAGAAAATTAGGTTTTACTCTTTGTTCGATTGAATGAGGAAAAAATCTTGTTTCCAAAGTTATCTTGTTAGGCGCAGCGAGTAGTCTAATGTTGGTCCGGTTTTGGTTTTGTGAAGGTCGGCATGGATACGTTGCGAATATACACTCTCGGGGCATAATAGAACAATATAATTAGGTTTTACTCTTTGTTCGATTGAATGAGAAAAATCGCTTCCAAAGATATACTGTTAGGGCGCAACTAAGTAGTCTAATGTTGGTCCGGTTTTGGTTCTTTTGAACGTTGGCATGGATACGTTGCGACTATACACTCTCGGGACATAATAGAACAATATAATTAGGTTTTACTCTTTGTTCGATTGAATGAGAAAAATCTTGCTTCCAAAGATATCTTGTTAGGCGCAAGAGTAGCCTAATATTGGTCCGGTTTTGGTTCTTGTGAACGTTGGCATGGATACGTTGCGAATATACACTCTCGGGGCATAATAGAACAATATAATTAGGTTTTACTCTTTGTTCGATTGAATGAGAAAAATCTTGTTTCCCAAGATATCTTGTTAGGCGCAAGAGTAGTCTAATGTTGGTCCGGTTTTGGTTCTTGTGAATGTCGGCATGGATACGTTGCGAATATACACTCTCGGGGCGTAATGGAACAATATAATTAGGTTTACTCTTTGTTCGATTGAATGAGAAAAATCATTTCCCAAGATATCTTGTTAGGGCGCAAGTGAGTAGTCTAATGTTAGTCCGGTTTTGGTTCTTGAAAACGTTGGAATAGACAGGTTGCGAATATACACTCTCGAGACATAATAGAACAATATAATTAGGTTTTACTCTTTGTTCGATTGAATGAGAAAAAGTACTGTTTCCAAAGTTATACTGTTAGGGCGCGACTGAGTAGTCTATTGTTGGTCCGGTTTTGATTCTTGTGAACGTTGGCACGGATACGTTGCGAATATACACTCTCGGGGCAAAATAGAACAATATAATTAGGTTTTACACTTTATTCGATTGAATAAGAGAAAAATCTTGTTTCCAAAGTTATCTTGTTATGGCGCAGTAATCTAATGTTATACGGTTTTGGTTCTTGTCAACATTGACATCGATACGTTGCAAATTTACACTCTCGGGGCATAATAGAACAATATAATTAGGTTTTACTCTTTGTTCGATTGAATGAGAAAAATCTTGCTTCCAAAGATATCTTGTTAGGCGCAATGAGTAATCTAATGTTGGTCGGTTTTGGTTCTAGTGAACGTTGGCATTGATACGTTGCGAATATGCACTCTCGGGGCATAATAGAACAATATAATTAGGTTTTACTCTTTGTTCGATTGAATGAGAAAAATCTTGTTTCCAAAGTTATACTGTTATGGCGCAACTGAGTAATCTAATGTTGTACCGGTTTTGGTTCTTGTCAACATTGACATCGATACGTTGCAAATTTACACTCTCGGGGCATAATAGAGCAATATAATTAGGTTTTACTCTTTGTTCGATTGAATGAGAAAAATCTTGCTTCAAAGATATCTTGTTAGGGCGCAACTGAGTAGTCTAATGTTGGTCCGTTTTTGGTTCTTGAGAATGTTGGCATGGACACGTTGCGAATATACACTCTCAGGACATAATAGAACAATATAATTAGGTTTTACTCTTTGTTCGATTGAATGAGAAAAATCTTGCTTCCAAAAGATATCTTGTTAGTATGGCGAGTAATCTAATGTTGGTCGGGTTTTGGTTATAGTAAACGTTGGCATTGATACGTTGGGAATATGCACTCTCGGGGCATAATAGAACAATATAATTAGGTTTTACTCTTTGTTCGATTGAATGAGGAAAATCTTGTTTCAAAGTTATCTTTGTTAGGGGCGCAACTGAGTAGTCTAATGTTGGTCCGGTTTTGGTTCTTGTGAAGGTCGGCATGGATACGTTGCGAATATACACTCTCGGGGTATAATAGAACAATATAATTAGGTTTTACACTTTGTTCGATTGAATGAGAGAACGTACTGCTTCCAAAGATATACTGTTAGGGCGCAACTAAGTAGTCTAATGTTGGTCCGGTTTTGGTTCTTTTGAACGTTGGCATGGATACGTTGCGAATATACACTCTCGGGACATAATAGAACAATATAATTAGGTTTTACTCTTTGTTCGATTGAATGAGAAAAAGTACTGCTTCCAAAGATATACTGTTAGGGCGCAACTAAGTAGTCTAATGTTGGTCCGGTTTTGGTTCTTGTTAACGTTGGCATGGATAGGTTGCGAATATACACTCTCGGGACATAATAGAACAATATAATTAGGTTTTACACTTTGTTCGATTGAATGAGAAAAAGTACTGTTTCCCAAGATATACTGTTAGGGCGCAACTGAGTAGTCTAATGTTGGTCCGGTTTTGGTACTTGTGAACGTTGGCATGGATACGTTGCGAATATACACTCTCGGGGCATAATAGAACAATATAATTAGGTTTTACTCTTTGTTCGATTGAATGAGAAAAAGTACTGTTTCCAAAGATATAATGTTAGGGCGCAACTGAGTAGTCTAATGTTGGTCCGGTTTTGGTTCTTGTGAAAGTCGGCATGGATACGTTGCGAATATACACTCTCGGGGCATAATAGAACAATATAATAAGGTTTTACTCTTTGTTCGATTGAATGAGAGAAAGTCGCTTCCAAAGATATACCGTTAGGGCGCAACTGAGTAGTCTAATGTTGGTCCGGTTTTGGTTCTTGTGAACGTTGGCATGGATACGTTGCGAATATACACTCTCGGGGCATAATAGAACAATATAATCAGGTTTTACTCTTTGTTCGATTGAATGAGAAAAAGTACTGTTTCCAAAGTTATACTGTTAGGGCGCCACTGAGTAGTCTATTGTTGGTCCGATTTTTGTTCTTGTGAACGTCCGCACGGATACGTTGCGAATATACACTCTCGGGGCATAATAGAACAATATAATTAGGTTTTACACTTTATTCGATTGAATGAGAAAAAGTACTGTTTCCAAAGTTATACTGTTATGGCGCAACTGAGTAATCTAATGTTATACCGGTTTTGGTTCTTGTCAACATTGACATCGATACGTTGCAAATTTACACTCTCGGGGCATAATAGAACAATATAATTAGGTTTTACTCTTTGTTCGATTGAATTGGGAAAAAGTACTGCTTCCAAAGATATACTGTTAGGGCGCAACTGAGTAATCTAATGTTGGTCCGGTTTTGGTTCTAGTGAACGTTGGCATTGATACGTTGCGAATATGCACTCTCGGGGCATAATAGAACAATATAATTAGGTTTTACTCTTTGTTCGATTGAATGAGAAAAAGTACTGTTTCCAAAGTTATACTGTTATGGCGCAACTGAGTAATCTAATGTTGTACCGGTTTTGGTTCTTGTCAACATTGACATCGATACGTTGCAAATTTACACTCCCGGGGCATAATAGAACAATATAATTAGGTTTTACTCTTTGTTCGATTGAATGAGGAAAAATCGTTTCCAAAGTTATACTGTTAGGGCGCAACTGAGTAGTCTAATGTTGGTCCGGTTTTGGTTCTTGTGAAGGTCGGCATGGATACGTTGCGAATATACACTCTCGGGGTATAATAGAACAATATAATTAGGTTTTACACTTTGTTCGATTGAATGAGAGAACGTACTGCTTCCAAAGATATACTGTTAGGGCGCAACTAAGTAGTCTAATGTTGGTCTGGTTTTGGTTCTTTTGAACGTTGGCATGGATACGTTGCGAATATACACTCTCGGGACATAATAGAACAATATAATTAGGTTTTACTCTTTGTTCGATTGAATGAGAAAAAGTACTGCTTCCAAAGATATACTGTTAGGGCGCAACTAAGTAGTCTAATGTTGGTCCGGTTTTGGTTCTTGTTAACGTTGGCATGGATACGTTGCGAATATACACTCTCGGGACATAATAGAACAATATAATTAGGTTTTACACTTTGTTCGATTGAATGAGAAAAAGTACTGTTTCCCAAGATATACTGTTAGGGCGCAACTGAGTAATCTAATGTTGGTCCGGTTTTGGTTCTAGTGAACGTTGGCATTGATACGTTGCGAATATACACTCTCGGGGCATAATAGAACAATATAATAAGGTTTTACTCTTTGTTCGATTGAATGAGAGAAAGTACTGCTTCCAAAGATATACTGTTAGGGCGCAACTGAGTAGTCTAATGTTGGTCCGGTTTTGGTTCTTGTGAAGGTCGGCATGGATACGTTGCGAATATACACTCTCGGGGCATAATAGAACAATATAATAAGGTTTTACTCTTTGTTCGATTGAATGAGAGAAAGTACTGCTTCCAAAGATATACTGTTAGGGCGCAACTGAGTAGTCTAATGTTGGTCCGGTTTTGGTTCTTGTGAACGTTGGCATGGATACGTTGCGAATATACACTCTCGGGGCATAATAGAACAATATAATCAGGTTTTACTCTTTGTTCGATTGAATGAGAAAAAGTACTGTTTCCAAAGTTATACTGTTAGGGCGCCACTGAGTAGTCTATTGTTGGTCCGATTTTTGTTCTTGTGAACGTCCGCACGGATACGTTGCGAATATACACTCTCGGGGCATAATAGAACAATATAATTAGGTTTTACACTTTATTCGATTGAATGAGAAAAAGTACTGTTTCCAAAGTTATACTGTTATGGCGCAACTGAGTAATCTAATGTTATACCGGTTTTGGTTCTTGTCAACATTGACATCGATACGTTGCAAATTTACACTCTCGGGGCATAATAGAACAATATAATTAGGTTTTACTCTTTGTTCGATTGAATTGGGAAAAAGTACTGCTTCCAAAGATATACTGTTAGGGCGCAACCGAGTAATCTAATGTTGGTCCGGTTTTGGTTCTAGTGAATGTTGGCATTGATACGTTGCGAATATGCACTCTCGGGCATAATAGAACAATATAATTAGGTTTTACTCTTTGTTCGATTGAATGAGAAAAATCCGTTTCCAAAGTTATACTGTTATGGCGCAACTGAGTAATCTAATGTTGTACCGGTTTTGGTTCTTGTCAACATTGACATCGATACGTTGCAAATTTACACTCCCGGGGCATAATAGAACAATATAATTAGGTTTTACTCTTTGTTCGATTGAATGAGAAAAAGTACTGCTTCCAAAGATATACTGTTAGGGCGCAACTGAGTAGTCTAATGTTGGTCCGGTTTTGGTTCTTGAGAATGTTGGCATGGACACGTTGCGAATATACACTCTCGGGACATAATAGAACAATATAATTAGGTTTTACTCTTTGTTCGATTGAATGAGAAAAATCTGCTTCCAAAGATATACCGTTAGGCGCAACCGAGTAATCTAATGTTGGTCCGGTTTTGGTTCTTGTGAACGTTGGCATTGATACGTTGCGAATATGCACTCTCGGGGCATAATAGAACAATATAATTAGGTTTTACTCTTTGTTCGATTGAATGAGGAAAAGTACTGTTTCCAAAGTTATACTGTTAGGGCGCAACTGAGTAGTCTAATGTTGGTCCGGTTTTGGTTCTTGTGAAGGTCGGCATGGATACGTTGCGAATATACACTCTCGGGGTATAATAGAACAATATAATTAGGTTTTACACTTTGTTCGATTGAATGAGAGAAAGTACTGCTTCCAAAGATATACTGTTAGGGCGCAACTAAGTAGTCTAATGTTGGTCTGGTTTTGGTTCTTTTGAACGTTGGCATGGATACGTTCCGAATATACACTCTCGGGATATAATAGAACAATATAATTAGGTTTTACTCTTTGTTCGATTGAATGAGAAAAAGTACTGCTTCCAAAGATATACTGTTAGGGCGCAACTAAGTAGTCTAATGTTGGTCCGGTTTTGGTTCTTGTTAACGTTGGCATGGATACGTTGCGAATATACACTCTCGGGACATAATAGAACAATATAATTAGGTTTTACTCTTTGTTCGATTGAATGAGAAAAAGTACTGTTTCCCAAGATATACTGTTAGGGCGCAACTGAGTAATCTAATGTTGGTCCGGTTTTGGTTCTAGTGAACGTTGGCATTGATACGTTGCGAATATACACTCTCGGGGCATAATAGAACAATATAATTAGGTTTTACTCTTTGTTCGATTGAATGAGAAAAAGTACTGCTTCCAAAGTTATACTGTTAGGGCGCAACTGAGTAGTCTAATGTTGGTCCGGTTTTGGTTCTTGTGAAGGTCGGCATGGATACGTTGCGAATATACACTCTCGGGGCATAATAGAACAATATAATTAGGTTTTACTCTTTGTTCGATTGAATGAGAGAAAGTACTGCTTCCAAAGATATACTGTTAGGGCGCAACTGAGTAGTCTAATGTTGGTCCGGTTTTGGTTCTTGAGAACGTTGGCATGGACACGTTGCGAATATACACTCTCGGGACATAATAGAACAATATAATTAGGTTTTACTCTTTGTTCAATTGAATGAGAAAAAGTACTGCTTCCAAAGATATACTGTTAGGGCGCAACTGAGTGATCTAATGTTGGTCCGGTTTTGGTTCTTGTGAACGTTGGCATTGATACGTTGCGAATATGCACTCTCGGGGCATAATAGAACAATATAATTAGGTTTTGCTCTTTGTTCGATTGAATGAGAAAAAGTACTGTTTCCAAAGTTATACTGTTAGGGCGCAACTGAGTAGTCTAATGTTGGTCCGGTTTTGGTTCTTGTGAACATTGGCATCGATACGTTGCAAATATACACTCTCGGGGTATAATAGAACAATATAATTAGGTTTTACACTTTGTTCGATTGAATGAGAGAACGTACTGCTTCCAAAGATATACTGTTAGGGCGCAACTAAGTAGTCTAATGTTGGTCTGGTTTTGGTTCTTTTGAACGTTGGCATGGATACGTTGCGAATATACACTCTCGGGACATAATAGAACAATATAATTAGGTTTTACTCTTTGTTCGATTGAATGAGAAAAAGTACTGCTTCCAAAGATATACTGTTAGGGCGCAACTAAGTAGTCTAATGTTGGTCCGGTTTTGGTTCTTGTTAACGTTGGCATGGATACGTTGCGAATATACACTCTCGGGACATAATAGAACAATATAATTAGGTTTTACTCTTTGTTCGCTTGAATGAGAAAAAGTACTGTTTCCCAAGATATACTGTTAGGGCGCAACTGAGTAGTCTAATGTTGGTCCGGTTTTGGTTCTTGTGAACGTTGGCATTGATACGTTGCGAATATACACTCTCGGGTCATAATAAAACAAGATAATTAGGTTTTACTCTTTGTTCGATTGAATGAGAAAAAGTCTTGTTTCCAAAGTTATACTGTTAGGGCGCAACTGAGTAGTCTAATGTTGGTCCGGTTTTGGTTCTTGTGAAGGTCGGCATGGATACGTTGCGAATATACACTCTCGGGGCATAATAGAACAATATAATTAGGTTTTACTCTTTGCTCGATTGAATAAGA